>OX595850.1:5507548-6757548 GCA_951392215.1 Epirrita christyi
TGGAGTGTTTGAAAGAAAGAATTGACCCTATTCAAAAGTCAATCCAATACTGACTCTTCACCCGAAGTTAAGTTTGAACTGATAAAATACGAAGTTATATTATTGGCATCGATACAAACTCGATAAAAGAAAAGTTTAGTTCGTCCCACTTAGAACAAAATATTGGGAGCATAGAACGTGCTGGAGAGCTTTTTGCCCCAGGCAGGACTATCTCTTTCTTACGTGCACAAGACGCTATGTTTTGTGCACGTAAGAACGTCTTATTTTTTATTTGAGTAAAGGAACTGGCATATAATGGCCCACCTGTTGTTAAGCGGTAACCCTAGCCCATTACAAATACAATACCTCTTAGGTCGCATCCACCTAGGACACGTCCTACTTGGGCTACTGCACCCGATATCCTAAGACAAAGACGAAAAGTCTCATGTGCCTTTAATTTACCGACATAAACCTTTCAAACCGGAACAAAGAACCCGGATCAAACCGGATGCGAGCATTACAAATGCCCAATTCTCGTAATTATTATTTGACATTCAATTCATTCAATCTCATCTCAGTCAACTTAACTTTTGATCAGTTATCAACCTTTCTGTCGCTCAGGAAGGCGTTTGTTAGAGCGAGAAAGATAACTTATGCATGCGAAGATTAAGTAATAGTTACTACATCTCCACATACAGTGACAGTTGTGACAGCTGACTGAGATATACTTACTCTGTGAATTGAATGTTTTATAAATACGAGAATCGGGACTTTTTCTGCTCTTTCGAAGGGAGACGTCGTCCTTTTTTATTTTATTTCAATTTCTTGTGTTTTTTTTTTTGAGTTATATCGTGTAATTTTGGTGGCATTTTAACCGGTATAGCTTATAAAGAGCACATGGTAGTGAATTTAAATAAAATAAGTGTATTGCGTGTCTTTTCGAAGGGGTGGAAATTGTCCAGGAACATTCTAGTAAACTGCCATCGATTTACTAGAACATGGCTTGACAGAGTACTTGACGACTGGACATTGTTTGATAATTATCTATGCTACTTGACAATGTCAAAATTGAGTATATCCTCAGATGCCATAAAAAAGAAAAAAAAATACAAGAATTGGGCTTCTGTTTGGCGGCAGAATTCTGAGGCATATTCTGAGAATTTTGAAGCCCAATTCTAGTATATGAAAAAAAAGAAAAAACTACTGCCATACCCAATTAGGTAGGTCAGTATTTATCCGGACCAACTCTATCACAATTCTTTTTTGTATTTTTACTGCCTTTGTCTAGCGGGATTTCAATGGTCAGGTGTTCATTTCTACGCCTGTTACTACTTACAGTTCGTATGTGTTAACTTATTGGCGGGCTCTATAGTATTTTTATTCAGAGGTCAGTCCCATTCAGAATGAAATATGGGGCACCCTACTCTAACCTAACTTCTCTAATGTGATGAAAGTGTTTAAAACTTGGTGGGCTCAGACGGCGCCTTTTACTGATTCATACTTTCCTAAGAATTTGGTGAATTAATTTCAAATCTACACTATCTACTCTAATTTATAGAGAAAATATTTGTATTTTTTTTTTAAATTAATATCATAAAAACTACAAAACCAATTTTAAAAATTCTTTCACCAGTAGAATTATATTTTATCACTGAGTAACATAGGTTATAAATATTTTATTGAAAAATTAGGGATCCCTACGAAAACTCCAATAATGTAACCCAAGGTGTAAAAAATAACAAGTGATTGTAACATGCGATAAGGAACTTCGTTCCAATAAAACGGGTTTCGTACATTAAACTCTTTTACCGGTTATTTAATTTCTGTTTCTGTGAAATTACGCATTCGATCGACGGTAATGCATGAACTTGCAGGAGTAGTTAGTTCGGCTACGCTCTTAAACGACAACACAAAAATCAAACTTGGTAGCTAGGTATGGCTTGCGGAATAAACCGTTTTATTAATTTAAGATTAGATATCACTCGTATGCCGAACAAAATATACTAAAAAACCGGTTTTAAAAGTTTAATGACCGGTTATTTTCAAACAGATTCCGAACCCTGCATGGCTGTTTTCTTGCAGTTACTACAGGTTTAGGCGTTACGTGTGAATGTGCCCATACAAAATGAATATGAAGGGCAATAATATCAAATGATCTGTTGAGAGGACCCTTGTCAAAAGATATCTAATATGCGAGACAGTCCATTCTCATAAAATGTTTTTATTGCTGTTCTAACCGCTTTCCATCAAACATACAATAATATGTTCGACTGAGAGCGGCTGAGACAATTTTCGTTATTTTCAATATTATTATATCTAAGATAAGTAAGGCCTGTTTGTGGGTGAAATTCCAAGGGACCTACAATGTATATATAGTTTTTTCTGTGTCATTATCATCATCAATAACCCTTAGACGGTCACTTCTAGACAAGGCCTCCCTAGAGTAGGGGGAATTGCCATAATCACCACGCTAGGCAGGCGGAATGGTGATCGCAGTACCGGTGCTGATTGCTCAATGGTGTAATACCTTAGTCGGTTTTTACGACATCCACGGGAGGAGATGGAGGGGTCCATTCATAGGCCAGAGACACCACGACACAAAAGGAGGAAAAGACAAAGTAATTTTTTTTTTATTCATTTTAATCACAAGGATCATTTTGAATCGTATTATAAACTAAAATTACTCCTGTTCTAATGCGACTAAAACCTAGAATAAACAGGGCATCAAACATAGCTTAGATTTTTTTTATGACGCTTCTTACTGTAGGAAGTGCCTGCTTTTAAGAACAAGGAGAAGCTGATTCATATAGAAAAAGACAACTTAAAAACTTAAGATAAAAAGATAAGTAAAATGTAAAGGGAATCAGCAAAAGATCATAAGACAGCACACGCTACGCTTTTTAAACTTACCTACTCATAATTAAAACAAACTAACTAGTAGTTCACCCC
Organism: Epirrita christyi; assembly: GCA_951392215.1. Classification (NCBI taxonomy): domain Eukaryota; kingdom Metazoa; phylum Arthropoda; class Insecta; order Lepidoptera; family Geometridae; genus Epirrita; species Epirrita christyi. Next base: position 5,510,477 of record OX595850.1, read on the forward strand.
GAACTGAGACCTCGCGATAACACCTTTATCGAGGGGAAGAAAGGGTTTTGTATTTAACGGCTATGTAAGTATGTTTGTATGGATGATCTATCAGAAATCTAAAACTACCGAGTCAATTTCTGTACCATGAGAGAGACAGTTTAAAGATAAAAAATAATTTTTAAATTAGCAGTGCCATCTAGTTGTAGTTTTGCTACCTAATTTTTAAAGATTTACGTTTTCTACGCTAATAACTTTTCATTTAAAAAACTGACTTCCGCCATTGTATGCGACTAAATATTTGGATGAAAAAAAATTATGAAAGAACCATAGTGCTGAAAGGATTATGATACTTTCTGAATGCAAATGCTTGGACTCCTTATGGACTCCATCATCAGAACTGGGTTTTGAAAAAAATGGGACCAATCTGGAAGTATATCTATTCAAATAAAAAAAGAATTTTCCAAATCTGTTCATAAACGCCGGATACATGAGGTAACAAACATAAAAAAAAAATACAACTGAATTGAGAACTTCCAGAAAGAATTAATACATTTCAGCATTACCAGAGAACTTGACGTATTTTTTGCATATTTTACTTTCTTTACCCTTCTAACCGATTTCTAAAAACATTTACTGAGAATAAAAATTAACCTCTAGGTAATTTCCTACACATCATCGAAATAGCCTTTGAATAGGACCAAGCAACAGGGCGTTAATACTACATAGATGTTAGTATTTAAAGTACTTGACGAATTAATTGATAACGTCCTTTTGACTAAAATCATAGAACTCCAATGTCATTCAAATTCCTAGGAATCAATGGATTATGGTTAATGTCATTATTGGTTAATGTTTTTTAAGGTACAAGTTTCTAATTTCATTAATTTCAGACTTTTCTCTGTAGTTGTGACACAAAAGCTACAAGCATACCAAATTTCAGCATTGTGGGATTGCTGGAAGTACCCTAGAATTTTTGTTTTTTACGTTTTAGGTTTTTCTAATATCTCAGAAACTACTAAGTCTAAATACTAATTAAGAACAGTTTTAAAATGTCCAGCCAAAGGGACACCCCACTTGATCCGGTTGTCTGACTTTTATTTTTTTTACCCCCTCTTGGACCTCAATATCTCATCAACCCCCCGACCGATATAGCTCATAACCTTACCTACAAATTGTACCAATACTATCTCCTCCCATACTAAATTTCATCGTACAAACATACATACATACAAACGCCGATTCTTCCAAGTTGACTAGAAGAACTCGCTTCGCTCGTTGAACTAGAAGAATCGATTCGCTCGTTCAATAATATTTTATTTCCTGTTAACATTGCCTGTGTTTGAATAAAAAATATTTTATGTTGGTACAGATATTACTAATTGTAATTTTACCAGTCGAGGGGCAGAGCGACATCAGGCCACGTGGCTCCCCCACATGAATGTCAACTGCTTCACTCACTCGGGATAAATTTTTCCCTAAATTCCCACAACGTACTAACGCCCCCTAAATATTATTCAGATAGCCAATAGAGGCCAGTTGGAAGAAAATAGGAATACTTCTTAAGCTCTGGTTTCCTGAGGGATGACTGTCATATGACGGTTGTAATATAGCGGTAGCCACAAATTTCAACTTTATGACCAAGAAACAGTTTTTGTTTTGCTATAACATACACCCAACAATTTTTTTTTAATTGAGCGTCGCACGGCTTTTGCATTTACTAGTTTCAAGTATTTGCATCGTTAGACTCTTTTCAAGTCGTCAAAGTTTCAGTCAAGTCATGTTTTAGTAAAGCTGTGGCAGTTGAAGGTAGATCGTCTCGCATGAGGCGTGAAATTCTTTTTTTTGTGTTTTTTGCTCGTTACAGCTCATCAAGACTGTAAGTAAGTATCAAGACTTCTTGATACAGCGAAAACAGCGGAAGTGTTGATGAGCTTTAACGAGCAAAAACACGAAAAATTTGAATTTCGCGCCACATGCGAGACGATCTACCTTAACTAAAGTTTTTGCCACGCTGTATGACAATACTTTATTGGCTAGCCGATATTTTTTATATGGTGTGAAATAAAGTGCTTTCTATCTATCTATCTATCAAGAGCACAAAAAGAAGGTATCCAAATTTTAGGTCTCTAAGACTTGCCGTTTAAGCTGTGCTTTGATAGTCAGTGTCAGTGAAGAGTCAGTTAGTCAAGCCACTATTTTATGTATAAACCTTGATAACCTGATATATGCTGATATGGCCGATATTACGGCCGTCATATAACGGTTACCGCTTCAAATAAAGCAAGACTTTAGCAAGCTACATTTCAAAAAACCAATAGCCGCATTTAGGTCACGTTCTTCTACAGGGAATCGTATTTCCCGACACACTTTTATCCCAATAGGTATACGTTATTCTCGCTCATACTGAAAATGAAAGTAATTTTTATCCACGACGCAAAATTAGTCCCTAGTGAACGTATTTTCTGCTTGTATGAACAATGCATAATGGAACCTTCGTGCGTGGCTATAAATCGCATCGTAAACACCTTTTTATACTGCCTTCAGAATGCCCAATGGGTCGCAAATATCGGACAAGGTCTGAGTAGGAATTCTGCTCCTAGAGTTCCACATACTTACTTCCTTTTTTAATGAGCAGTTCATATAGCTTGCAGAACTAACAACCGTTAGGGATAAAGGCTCTCGAGTGGTGGCCACAAACCGGACGACGCGGTAGAGGAAGGCTCTCCACTCGATGGAATAAAGAAATTATAAATGTCGTAGGAAGTCGGTGGATGGGGGCGGCTCAAGACTGTTTGTAGTGGCATTTTAAGGAGGCCTATGTCCAGCAATGGACTTCTGCAGGCTGATGATGATTTTACAGAAAAGTCGAAATAGTACAATTTTGTATACAGGGTGTTTTTTTTAAATGGGACAGTATGGGGATATCCGAATCCATAAGAGATACGGGAAAACTGTCTTTGGAACCATTTGCTCATTTTGTATGAAAATGATTTTGGCATAGTTATTTTTTTGGTCAAGCGTGAGTTCTCCATAAAAATGAGTAGTTTTAATCAAAAAATTTTTTTTATGCTTATCGACTCAGTGTCATGTGAGGATTGATTCATTGTAACGGAAGAAAAAAATCTGAGCAGCAGAAGTTAGTCAAATTTTATAAAATGTTTTCTCATACAAATTGTAAGTAATCTGGGACAGTATGGGGATATCCGAATCCATAAGAGATACGGGAAAACTGTCTTTGGAACCATTTGCTCATTTTGTATGAAAATGATTTTGACATAGTTATTTTTTTGGTCAAGCGTGAGTTCTCCATAAAAATGAGTAGTTTTAATCAAAATTTTTTTTATGCTTATCGACTCAGTTTCATGTGAGGATTGATTCATTGTATCGGAAGAAAAAAATCTGAGCAGCAGAAGTTAGTCAAAATAAAATGTATTCTCATACAAATTGTAAGTAATCTGGTACCTATACGTTAATAATACTATCGCAATAAATTTTCAAAATGGCCTCCCTCTTGCTGTTTCTAGGTACGGGTACGTTTCAGAATACCTCTTGTGGCCTTAGACAAAGATTTTCTTATTAAAGTTTGACTAAGTTCTACAGCTCTGATTTTTCTCATTTCACGAGACCATCCGAGCAGTAGAACAACATTCACCACACATCTTTGTCTAATGCCATTAGAGATGTTCTGAAACCGTACCTGGAAACAGCAAGAGGGAGGCCATTTTGAAAATTTATTGCGATAGTTTTATTAACGTAGGTACCAGATTACTTACAATTTGTATGAGAACACATTTTATAAAATTTGACTAACTTTTGCTGCTCTGATTTTTTTCTTCCAATATAATGAAACAATCCCTTCATGAAACCGAGTCGATATGCATAAAAATTTTTTTTGATCAAAACTACTCATTTTTATGGAGAACTCACGCTTGACCAAAAAAATAAGTATGCCAAAATCATTTTCATACAAAATGAGCAAATGGTTCCAAATACAGTTTTCCCGTATCTCTTATGGATTCGGATATCCCCATACTGTCCCATTTATAAAAACACCCTGTATAGCTATATTTGCGTCACATAATATTTGCGTAAAATTGCGTTTATTGGCCATTATTTTATAACTTAATCAATGCAATAAGCAACACAGTAGATGCTTTTATTTAGTTTTTATTTCAGCATCAGACTAGCAGATAATTCTGTTCGTTTTAAAATAGAACCCTATAAACTCGGTCTCTGAAATGTTTTAGCTCAGGGCTTATTTTTCTCGTTAGCTCAGTTCGCTCCGGCCAATTGGCACCCATTTAAACTGGAATTTCAGTTTGGTCCGGAACCAATTTCTTTGGGCTATTATAGATGTTGACAGGGTCGATTTTATTTCAGCGTTAAGATTGAGCTGTGCGCTGAGAAATTTTTAACGAGAAAGGGAAAACATAAACAAGAAAATGTTTTGTTTATCGGGATTGAAAAATAATAACAAACATAGCCATGAAAAAAGGTTTTTGCTATGGAATAGTGGAAAATGTTTTCGTGTTTTAGCATCATCATCCGCCGAAAGATGTCTACTGCTAGACATAAGCCATATAATGCCACTGCATATGCGGTTTTTCGGTTATATTATTAATTTCCTATTGCTTATACATTAGGTACTAAAACTCCACTAGAAACTGGTATTAGTGTGGCCAAGCACTAAGTTTTCACTATAAAATTCTACAAATCTATACGTTTATCCATTACGTTCGCTGTGGTGTGTCAAAATAGACCCCTCCTTCTCCTCCAGTGGATGTACAAATAAAAAGTATAACTGTAGTTGTAAAGTTTTTTTTTTTTTCAAACAAGACGAAGTTATAAAAAGGACCCTTTTTAATGCATATCCCAATTTAGGCAACGTACAAATATTGATGAGGCAAATCTTCATTCCCTGATTAGTAAAACTTCTTTGTATGCTAATAGGAGCAGAAAATTACCTATTCCGAAGCCCAGTATTCAAATGTGTCTCCCGAAATTGGATTCATTATTTTATTCAACGTATGTCACTTTGCTTTATGTCATCCATTGCGCACATTTTTGTAGATGAAAAAGGACATTATGCCGCAAAAAAGTGACATAAGCAGGGCACTATAATATATCAATCGCGATAATCTCGCAAAATTTTGAAAATGGCTCGATCTTTTTTTTTTTTTTTTTTTTTTGTTGGTAGCCTCAATTCTGCGGTGGTCTAAACCACCAATAATTCCTAATTTTGTGTTTTTCTAAAAAAACACAAAATGAGGAAACACCTATTGCAAAATAAAAAATATTTGCAGATAATGCAAACATTTGTTCCGCAGCGGGAATCGAACGAATCGAATCGAGGTTGTAAGTGCTCGAATTATCTAGATTGTATTTTCCGAAGAAAAGTTTAATTCGATGCCTGAAAACTTATTAGTTTTATTTACTCTGTATGTATCAGAATAGCGTTTAACATAATAGGTACCTATCTTTAATAATTTTGTTTTTTGTGACCATTGTATCATGCTATCGTTTTTCCCACAAAATTGAGTCATCAGGAAACATAAAAACTGTGATATTTTTCACATATTTTTCAATAGTGGATAGTTTGATAAACGAAAACGTTAACGGCAACAGCGTCATAAAAATCAGGATTATCGGCAAAAAATAACAGCCTCGTTAAAGTTGTTACAGCTAGTGTATGAAGAAAATGCTTAAAGGATGTGAAAGGAAAGAAGGTCAAAGCAGAAATTAAATTTGATTTGAAGCTGCTACCAAACAATTACATTGATTTATGAACAGAATATCAAAGATAACACAGGATAAATTTTATTTTACTGGCTAAAATTATTTTCTGGAATCTTTTCATAGGTGTATTAAATATATATTTAAGTATTTATATACACAATTAAAGTCCATTTTGTTAGTAAAAACTTGTAAATAAGGTAGTACGTACCTTGTAACAAATTATAACTTTAGAAACAGAAAGAATAAACCAACTACATATAAGCAAGTATTATACAACATAGAATTGAAACTTTCGTGGTTGGGAATCATTTTAAATTGAATTTTGATTCAGTCTCGAAAAATCAGCAAAAATTACAGAAAACAGTGGTAATTAGCCGTATTTTAAATAAAAAATTAAAATTAAAAATTTTACAACATTTAAAAAACTACAAATGGAACAACGGAGCTATATAAATACCGTTGTAAACGATCTAAAATCAATTAATTTTTATAACTTACAATGATTAAGGCCCCTGGACAAACTTCCAAACCAGAGGACAATTAAATTGATCCGAAAACGCGCTTAGGATGCTGTTGTTAAAAAAAAATATTCTTTTTAAGAGGGCTGTTCCTTCACGTGCGAAATCTACTAAGCAGTCTTTTTGAGCCAGTTGGAAACAAATATGTTGGTGCGAGCCTCGGAAAACATATCTGAAGCACTACAAAAACGTGGAAACCTCAACAGCACCCTAAACGCGTGTTGGTGTACTAGACCCACCGAGAATTATAAGCCTATAAGCCTTATAGTCAATAGTATCTATTTTGTAAAAAAAACAGATTTTACAAGTAAAAAAAAAACAAATCTATACAAAGTACTTAGGTACGTTAATAATAGTATTTTATAACCTTTCGCAATCAGAACATATCATCTGCTGACCACGATTGCTGTAAAGCATTCGAAACGTCGGGAATAACAAATAATAAGGTAATAAGCGATAAATACCCGAGACAATATTAATAAAAAAATACATAATTAATAATTTCATAAAAATAATAATAATAATAATATTAACAAATAATAGATTAAATTACAATAGTTAAACATCCCAATAGAGTACCTACGGATTAATAAATTTTTCGTAACTGTAGAAAGTCTGGTCGACTAGCCAACGCTTAAGCCTAGATTTAAAACAAGGCAAATTGATGGCAGATACACTGTGTACACTGTGGGCCAGCTTTGAGGACTTCGACAAGGAGCGGGCTACGGCCGCAAGCTTGTCCCTGTTCCGCGTGTTATACGCGTGCATGCCACCCAGCCTCGTGAACTCGTTCAGATTAGTCCTAACATATACTGCTACTTGCATAATAACTATGCACAGCTGTGTTAGAATGCAGAGTTTTTTAAAGTGGGGCCTAACAGGTACGTCACGTTATAATGTGTGTATTTGAACTAAAGACTCGCTGAGTACAGAGATGTTTAGTATGCTTTGAATAAAGTAACTTTCACTGCGTCTGTACATCTGTATATAAAAACAATTGAAAGCAAATTGATTAGGTATCAGCCAATGATGTCACGTTCTGCGTCATTTGAGGACGCAGCGTCTACTGAAAGTTCAGGAAACGACTCTAAATCAAACAGAAACAATAGGGTGCAACGACATGTTCCTATAAGAGTTCTGTTGTACAATTTTAATGGAAAACTGAAAATAACCGGGGGTCGTTAAATTTTTACATATTAACTTGTTTTTTAATCACTCACACCAATTCTGTTAAAACACAAATTATATAAAAAAGGATGTTACTCTACTAAGTTTAATTGGATCCTCAGAAATAGTACTCACTAATATAGGTTGGTTTATTGTCATGAGATCATAATCTCAGCACAACTCAGTTTCAATAAAACTCACTCTTCACGTGCAAAGTAATTCACTATTATTTTCTGCTGACGTAAGCCACTTGGGTCCTCCACATATAGGGTTAAAAGGAAATAATCGGATGAAGTGACGCGTGTGAGAGATTTAATCTCCTCCTTGCGTGAAGTTATAAATATTTACGAGATGATACCCGTGAGCGATATTGGAAAATACTAAAACCGGGGGCCATGAAAACAACGCTTGGGGCGCGAATTTGCTTTGCCAGCGTGTCAGAGTGAATACAAAAGAGCAACGTAGCTGAGCGGATTTTATTGAGCGTTTGTGACGGTGAGACATACAAAAGAATGTACATTTCTGCAAATGTGACGATGAAAAAATGTACGGGGTGGCTTGACGTTTGCATTATTATAAGCATCATTCATTCAGCCCATTATGTTTTCATTGCTGTGACTGGGGTGGTCTTTACTCTACACTGTTAAACCTATGCACATGTAACATGCCTATTTTTTTTTCCTAGGATTATTTTATCATATTTGTAAAGTAAAAATCCAAATTATAGGTCAATTAGGTAAATTTTAGTCTAAAACGATACAAATTGGTGAAAACATTTAGAAGAAGTAGCTCTTTTATGACAATTAGCTAATTTTGAATATTTTTCATTCAGAAACGTCGAATGTTACAGTAAAACCATATTTATTTTTTGCAAGCCGTTAATTACTAATCATCTTTTGGGCTTTGAAATCATACATAAAATATGCTGTTTGACCTATGGTGCGATTATGTAATTCTGTTGCTATTGGTTTAAATCGATTACAATGCTGTTTCTATCCGATATTACGTTCTTGCGATTACCCAATTTACGCATTTTGCTTACAAATATTAATTGCAGCAAGACTGCATAAAAGGTAATCGCATAAATGCAACTTCAATTAGAAAAACCATGTAAATCGATTGAAATCAATAGCAATAGAAGTACGTAATCGCCACTCTGATATAACATCTTAACCGTCAAGCCATTTTTCTTCAAATATACAAACGTACCTACTGGACTAGTTAATAATATTCCATGAAGTCAAACCGTAAAATACAAACCAATGAATTGAACAACTGAGTTTCATGTGCATTATTCGCTGTCACTGATTTTTTCGTGGCCGTAGTGCCATTTAGCCAAAATGGTCTGAATATAGTTACTATTATTTATTCTGTGGTGGCCAGACTATGGTGTAATGAAACAGCTTTGTTTATAACTTTTCATTTAAAAAACCGACTTCCGCCATAGTATTCGACTGAATATTTGGATGAAAAAAAAATGATGAAAGAACCATAGTGGTGAAAGGATAATGATACTTTTTGAATGCAAATGCTTGGTGTCTTGCTGAAAATATCAAAATCGCTATATATGCCTACAATATTTGAGGAGTTCCCTCAATTCCTCATGGATCCCATCATCAGAACTGGATTCTGAAAAAAATGGGACCAATCTGGAAGTATATCTATTCAAATAAAAAAAGAATTTTCCAAATCGGTTCATAAATGCCGGAGATATGCGGTAACAAACATTAAAAAAAAAAAAAAAAAAAAAAAATACAACCGAATTGAGAACCTCCTCCTTTTTGGGAAGTCGGTTAAAAAGAAGATCCTGATGATTGAAGTTCTTAATACTTGAATGAGTTTTTCACCCTTATTGACAAATTGAGTGCGTCACTAGAATGCTGCCTTTTGCTTCGTCTGAAGGTATATTTAAACTTGGGGTTTAATAAACTAATTAAAGTACTGCCAAAGTCAGTGTTGGTTTTGTTATAAGCTGTTTTAATTACCAAGTTATTTAAATGTAAACCCGTTTTAAAATTCTAATTTCGGGAAAGAAAACCTCAATTAGAACGAAAATTGGGTAAAGTCCTGCAAATAAGGCTTTCTGCTACTTCAAGCGTAATACTAGGGTATACTTAGACTTTAATTTGGATACGGTCCAGGTCTCTTCTGTTGTTTGGTTTTGTTTAATTAGAAACTCATGAAAATACAATTAAATAAATTCAAAATATTATTTAAACATTATAAAAATAAATGAATGTGATAAATTGTAAGCACGTTAATTTTCTTAGGGCTGGGTTTTAGCGTTTGAATTAATTACCTTAGACAATCCAGAAGAAGATGAGGCCTCCGCGTAAAAAACCTAGCTTTCTACATGAATTATTAGTTTTGAGTTTGTACCCAATTTTATGCGCATATGTGCGGTAACCTTTAGTTGTATAATTACGCGTTTTCTTCCTCGGAAATTTCTTTAAGTGGCAGAAAAATATTAAGGAAGTAGAGAATCTCAATCAGGTGATACTCTTAGTACTGATACTGTTTCATTGTGTGTAAAGTAACACTATTACACACACCTACGTGAAATACACTCGAGAGCAATGAATCCGGGTCACTTAAAGAATCCTAAAAATCTCGGAAACTAAAAATGCTAGGTTAATGCAATAAATTGTATTTAATAGACAATGTAATACTCCTTAAATGAAGGTATTAAAACTTCTTAGTTATTGTAAAGTTATATCATAAAAAAATCAAATTTGAAAAAGGGCCACTTTCGAAGATGGAACTACGAAATTACAGCATTTGGTTTTGCTTTTGTTTGTAATCTGTCATTTATCATTGTTTGATTTCTGTTTTTTTGTTGTTTTTTTTCTGCGTAAACGCAGTAATGGAAGCACGAGGAGGCAATACGAAGTATTAAAATTCAAGAAAATCGTAATAAAGTTCAAAAATTTCATGTTTCCTATTTTTGTTTTAAGGAGAGATCAGCAGTTTTTTTCTTTATGTAATTTTGTGTTAATAAAATGTATGGTGACTCATATTTTTTTTACCTTCATTTAAGGAGTATTACATTGTCTATTAAATACAATTTATTGCATTAATCTATCATTTTTAGTTTCCGAGATTTTTAACATTCTTTAAGTGACCCGGATTCATTGCTCTCGAGTGTAGTTAAAAGTCAAACCAGAAAGCTCCATGTCAAAGCTGACTACGGTGAGAGCTATGCTTGGAATTTCAACAGCCATTGGGGCATAAAGGTTTCCGAATGACAACCACGAAACAGACGACGCAGTGTAGGAAAGCACCTCTCTTGATGGACTGACAATATTTTAAAGGTCAAGTATAGGTGGCTCAAGGCCTTTCATAGTGTCTAAATAGAGGCCTCTGTCCAGCGGTGGGACTTCAACTGGCTGATGATGACATGAAACAGTGATGTACCTACTACAGTTTTTTTTTTTAAATTATTTGTCAATATTAGTACGATACACAGGATTAGCACTAACACATAAGCTTAGTACATACAAGTAACAAAGCATACAGAGGACTTTGAGATTTTCCAAGAGCCTCACTTTTGGTAATAGTCATAATTATAGAATTGAAATTATCGTGGCTTGGATTTTAGAGAAATCACGAAAATAGCCACGTACTTTACTATTCCCTTGCTGACGTTTCGTTGACCATTTAGAGGTCGTTTCTCATAAGCACCGACCGCGTCCACGCATAAGGTCATATGCATGAAATTCAGTAAGTGTAGTAGTATTGTTAAGTAATTATGTAGATGCTGTTGCCCATCCCCTGGTGTAATTCTCAGCTTGAAGTATCGTCATCATCATCATCATCATCAGCCTGTAGAAGGCCACTGCTGGACCTGCCCTCCACGACGAACGTTCTTTCTGCGACCTTTATAATGTCACACTTTTGTGTGTGTGCTAGTTTTTGTCCCTGTAATGTGTTGTGTTGCTTAAGGTATAGGGGAACTGAAAAGGGCTAGATGACAAAATAACCAGCGTGTTGAAAGGAATCAATACGGTTCGCTTAGACGCTTATTTAATGCACACCAAATTAAACAAATTAGTTCGGAATTGGTTTAGAATTTCGTTAGCAATACGGAAATTTTAGGTAGCAACCAATCGTAGCACCTGAAATCAAATTATGCAAACGAGTACACTACAGCCGTAACACTCAACGTGACAGTAATTCAAGTCGCATTAAAGTCTGACAGGGTATGATTGAACACGAGTCGTTAGTTTAATTTCAGTTTCAGACTGCATTAATGTCTTCTCGTTTATTCGAAGTGTTTCTATTATTACTCGAATGTCTACGGAATACAGATAGATAGATTATAACTTTATTGTACACCATAAACAAAAAACCAACAAAAAAAATAAAGATACAAAGTTTCAAATCAGAGGTACAATGGGCGGTCTTATCGCTAAAAAATAAAAAATAAAACAATTATTATTATTTTCGAATACAATACCCGAATAGAAAATTTTAGCTGACACTAGTTAAAACATTTAAATTTGCTAAAGTTACGTAAAACAGTGTATTTGGTACGGCTTATATTGTTTTCCAATCAATTAAAGAAATAAATCCCAACTAGACCGAATTGAACTCGCCCGAAATGGTATGAGATGAGATCATATGCCCCCACTATACCCTAACTGAAAGTCACTCGGTGACTAACGTTTGACAAGTAAAATGAACATCTTTTATTTTGTCAAACGTTAGTCACCGAGTGACTTTCAGTTAGGGAATAGAGGGGCAGAAATGAACGTTTAATTCGACGCGCTGTAAAGCAGGTATTTTTCATTGAAAAATTATACGTTGTTCACAAAAAGAAATAATGAAACGATTTTACGAAATAATAAAAAAACTGCAGGTGCCGGCAATTTTAATTTCGCTGTGAAACGGCATGTCGCTCACGTCATAAGCACAACACCTGTGACAGCGCAATCGAAGGCATTTTCATTTAAATATTTTTTTGCTAGTTGCGCCCCGCGGTTTCACCCGCGTGAATAATGATGAAAATTGATGATGATGATGATGATGAAAAGTAGCCTATGTGTTAATCCAGGGCGTAAAGTATCTCCATTCCAAATTTCACTCAAATCCATTCAGTAGTTTTTACGTGAAAGAGTAACAAACATCCATCCATACTCACAAACTTTAGCGTTTATAATATTAGTAGGACTAGTTGCGCCCCGCGGTTTCACCCGCGTGAATAGTGATGAAAATTGATGATGTTGATGAAGATGAAAAGTAGCCTATGTGTTAATCCAGGGCGTAAAGTATCTCCATTCCAAATTTCACTCAAATCCATACAGTAGTTTTTACGTGAAAGAGTAACAAACATCCATACTCACAAACTTTCGCGTTTGTAATATTAGTAGGAAGTAGGATGACGCCGCACTATTCCATTACGTCAAAATAATTTTTTTTACTTTACGCCCTGGTTTAACACATAGGCTACTTTTCATCATCATAATCATCATCATCAACTTTCATCATTATTCACGCGGGTGAAACCGCGGGACGCAACTAGTAAGTCATAAGTCTATCTTACCGATTTGGCTTTCAGTACGTGTGGAAGCTCCAAAAGAGCTACTAGATAGTAGATACCTCTATCTCGAAAAGACAAAATTGAATGCTGTTTTTGCTGTAGAATAGGTTGTATTTATGGGAATGTATTGAACTAAAACTGTAAAACCAGGGCGGGAATGCTAGTTTGCAATTCTTAACCACATAACAACACGTAGTTAAAATATCCATTAGTATACGCAGTTTGTAGCGTAATTTGCCGGAAGTGGCGCAATTTCCGATGAAATGATCGTTCTGATATCCGTGCGATTCTATGATGGAGATTACCAACAGATTATCTAAGGAAGGACATAATTTTATGTAAGGGTACTTATATATTATATTAATGTATATTTGAGGGTGAGGAGGAGAGGGGGAATGGAATGATATCCCTACCCCGCATGGGGAAAGTTTACGAAATGCATAGTTTTTTTTATAATTTTTTTAAAATCTTATTTTGATGTTATGTTTTGGTAATTTTTCTATACTATGTCTGTGATTAGAAATTTAAAATAGCTTAAGCTTTTAAGTCTAAAATAGCTTAAAAAATACCTACCGAGGGCCTATTTATACTATGGCCTGTGAGTAGAAGCTTCCACTTTGTGTGCTGGTCTCAAGATTTTTTATGTACAAAAACTAAAATTATTTGCTATACCTGAAACTTCGTGAGATTGCTCAAGATAAGAACAAGAAGAAGAGTCTCTTTAATTTTTTTATTTTTTTTTTATTTATAAGACGAGCCACTACTGGCGTTGCATTTTCCACTTTAAAGACTAAAGCAGCTACTCTAAGTACGTTCCTTACTTTTCCGTTTTACAGTTCAAATAAAACAGGAATGTTAGTGGCTTTGAGCGTTGAACTGCAAAGATGATAACAGTTTTATTGTATTCATCAGTTGTGAGTCTTAGAACAACTTTTTAGTATTACCGTGGTGTGTCTGGCCTAAAAATAGACACAATAGAATAGATGGCAATATTGAAAACGCTTCTTGAAGTATGGAGGGGTAGAAAGATTAAATAAAATACCGTATAAAAGAGAAAGAGAGAGAGAGAATGTGAGTATTCCTGCGATGGCGTATGGTTCACCACTTGAGTTTATTGCAATAAATAGTGATGTATTGCAATAATTAGTGTAAGATGGCCTTCATATCCTATACCTATACCGATGGATGCTTCCAACTGGTATAGTGGACCTTCATCAATGAAGAAAACGACGGAGAAAAACATTCCTCAGTTGCCAGTTCTGTGCCTTTTCGAAGAGCTGTAACATCAAGAAGCAAGAATAAAAATCAAACCCCTAGAAAAGGAAGATTATTGCCAAGGTATTTACCTACTCCGGCAAAGTATTACAAATGTCGGAATACTTCAGGCGAAATATGCGCTGATATGAGCAGGGAGGAAATTTTCATTTTAAACGTCAAAAGCTTTGATGACTGCAATAACGATAAAATTGGGGTTTTTGTACCTGCTAACATTGCGTTTTTGAACATATTTTCAACTCTATAAGCCGCATTTAGATAGAAAGTAGTTGACCGGTGGTATAGTTGTCTATACCGGCTGTCTATATCATTATCATTACCAGCCAGTTTACGTCCAATACTGGACGAGGCTGGGGGGCGGGATCTGCCATAAAAAGTGCTAAAGTTCACCTTAACAAAGGAACAATTGAATCTGAAATAACAATTGAAGATCAGCAGCCCTTAGATGTTGGCATGTCCTTCTTAAGTTTAGACCCTTACGTCTCCTCCCGTGGATGTTGTAAAAGCCAACTAAGGGATTGCACCAAGGCATGGGAATAGCAGCATCCACCTTAGTACCCAACACTAATATTGCAATCACCAATCCACCTGCGAAGCGTGTTGATTATCCCCTCATTGCATTTTATGGGGGAGGCCTCGTCCAGCAGTGAACGTCTAAGGGCTGATGATAATGTTGATGGCATCATACACAATAGAAACGTTTAGCTCTGTGTCTTCAATTGTTATTCCCAATTCCATTGTTTCTTTGTAAGGTGAATTTTAGCACTTTTCAAACGCTATACAAATTGGGGCAAGAGCAAAAAGTTGTATAAAAACAATTAGGTAAAAAAAATATATATATTATAATAAATAATAATAATAATAAACCTTCTAAACAAACTACGTATTCATATCAATTACATTATTATATATTATATCATATTATAAATAGTACAGGCAAATTAGCAAAAAGTGTGGACCTAAGTCGTGTAGTCGTGGATTCTTATGTAAACGTTAGATGACACGAAAAGAAGCTTATCCTAGGTTTGCACCGTTTCTGGCGCTTACGGAACCCTTTTAAATATTAGGTCCAAACTTAAAAAGGCCGTAAATTTTCAAATAGGAAGAAATTACTTGATGCAAGTTAATAGAGAGACTGTCTTAGTGCATTATGCATATTATATTTATGCATATTATATAATATTTATATATTATTATTTATGCATAATAAAAACCACGTGCATGTAGGGAACACAGTGTTGAACAAATGCATCTTCCGTAAAAAAAACCAGTATAAAACATCCGACGGATGTAGTACTAATTAAATGAATAAGTTTAAGTCAATTTCCAGACCTACATTAATTTTCCCCGAAGTAGAGCGACAATAAAATATGGAAAAGTGCCTTCCGTGAGACGCACCATGGTGCAAACCTGGTAATGTATTTCGAACATTTTTCTGATAAGTCTATCAATTTGCACCGACTACCTTAATTTTCCCGGAGCCGTAATAACCACAAAAAGTTTTTTTTGTAAACGATTTTTTTTGTATGTTCCGTATGTCGGATTTAAAAAATACTTGGTGCAAATGTAGATCATAACGGTTCAAAGTCTATGCCAAATTGCACCGACTTCTTCTATTTCCCCCATTATATTATAAGGTTTTTCACCCTATTTCACCCTGTTCCGGAGGGTGAAATTACTGATGCTTATTATTAGAGGTGATTTTTAAGCCATACAAAACAATTAGAAAAGTTTTCATGACTACATCTAATTAGTTCCACACTTTTGCAAAAAATCACCTAATTTGACTGTATTAAAATGCGAATGCTTGTGAAAATAGGTATATGTTTGTTATACTTCTTGTTGCTCAAAAAGCTGAACGGATTTGAGTGAAATTTGAAATAGAGATACTTTATGCTCTGGATTAACACAAAGACTACTTTTCATAATCATCATCATCAATTTTCATCATTGTTCACGCGGGTGAAACCGCGGGGCGCAGCTAGTACATATAGGAACTTCGTTTTAGCCAGAACAACTTCGTTCTCTATCTAAATATAACTGATATCTCTACGTGATACTAAAATTCAATAAAAGACGCATTAAATTTCCTCGAGCACGTCTTAGTTCATCTCGTAATATCCGGCTCGAAGTTTGTTTCCGATGTAAATCAGAAGCCGATGCAGTCAATTTACTGGCGACAAATGGATTCCTCTAGTTAAGTACAGATTTTGAAACACGTACCAAGTAGAACATTAAAGTAGGGGCCCTCGTGTTTTTAAAATACTTTCAGGTCGGTCGAAGTGACGTGTCACCTAAGAGCTGGCTCTTATCTGGCTAGTATTGTCATTATACTAAATGCATGTAATTCATTCAGCGTATTGGGGATACTTCCGTCTGGTAGTGATTTAGATCAATTGAGCTATCTTTAGATCTTTTGCAACTGTACAATGTGTATTTTTAAAATTTTGTATATACTTGTAATAGTAATAAATGTTTAACCGACTTCCCAAAAAAGGAGGAGGTTCTCAATTCGGTTGTATTTTTTTTTTATGTTTGTTACCGCATGTCTCCGGCGTTTATGAACCGATTTGGAAAATTCTTTTTTTATTTGAATAGATATACGTCCAGATTGGTCCCATTTTTTTCAGAATCCAGTTATGATGATGGAATCCATGAGGAATTGAGGGAACTCATCAAATATTGTAGGCATACATATGGCGATTTTGATATTTTCAGCAACAAACCAAGCATTTGCATTGAAAAAGTATCATAATCCTTTCACCACTATGGTTCTTTCATAATTTTTTTTTTCATCCAAATATTTAGTCGGAAACAATGGCGGAAGTTGGTTTTTTAAATGAAAAGTTATACTTATTATTATTTCTTATAAAAAAGATATATAAATATATTATTATGTTTTGGCTTGATAAATAACAATATATCACACTTGTAGAGTCATGACATGACAATTACATTTTCCAAATAAAATGTACTTATCCTAACAAATTGACAGGTTTTATGAAAAACTTAGATGTCATTATTGATTGGGGAAAATACTTATCAGGACTCTATTGCAAACTCATTTCACGCTCCCAGTAACAACGTGAGTTTTTTTTTCTTAATTGGCTTCGCACGACTTGTGCATTTGCCAGTTTCAAGTGTTTAATTGTATTGTTTCCGAATAGGTAGTGTTATATACACTGGCTTGCAGTGAAAACGGGTCACATAGAAAAACCACAATACCTCCCAAACTATGCAAGACATCGAATTGAAATAAAATCATGTTAAAATATATTTCATGCGGCATTAAACACGATAATTTTTGTTGTTTTTTTTTTATGAAAACCAAATAAAACAAAAATGTGTTTGAGAGGTTTTTTGGTTTTCTAAGTGAAACTTTTCCATTCTATGCCACTTGTGTCTTGATATTGTATATTTTAAACTTTTCCGATCAGACCCCCTATTCCCTATCTTGAAAGTCACTCGGTGACTAATGTTTGAAAAGTAAAATTACCATCATTTGTCAATTCTTAGTGATAATTTTGAGCAATTGATGGTAATTTTACTTGTCAAACGTTAGTCACCGAGTAACTTCCAATTAGGGAATAGGGGGACTGAACACAGATATGTTGATAGTTTCTTATGGTTATTTATCACGTGTTATTTACTTTCCCGACGTTTCGAATGAGTTAGGTTAATACCCACTCGAGGTTGTGCGCTGACTGGAGTATACGGAGTATAAGTTTAATACCCACGATAAATACCCATTACAATAATTGTTGAAATATATCAACAAATAACATAACATATAAACATAATACCAAACAGTCACATTTCCTGATCCCACACTAGGATTCCCTGCGTCGTGGGTATCAGGAACCATGGTATCACAACACCCATACCCGGGACAAATATTTACAGATCATGCAAACATTTGTCCAGCTGCGGGAATTGAACCAGCACTTCTTGCGTCCTAGTCGGCTACTCGAACACCAAGACACGGAGGTCGTCAGAAGGTATGAGAAGGAAATATTCTGTATAAAAATGTCCCATATTTTCAACGAAATATGTTGTATTAACTTTAGTAAAATCGTTCTTACAAAACTATGATAGGTATTATATGTATGTAACGGGTGTAAAAAGACTTCTTTCGGAAACTAAAACAGTCCATTCAGACCATGAGTCTGAAAATATTTAAGCTGAAAAACCACGAAAAAAGAATGCTCACTTTTAGGCCGCTTTTTCTGGTTTTCTTTATAAATATCCATAAAATATCGTTAAAGAAACACAAAAACCTAATTTCCATCATTAAAAACCCGTTAGTAAATAAACACGTCAAAAAAAGCAATGAAAACCACATAAGAATTATTGGCGCTACGGGTCGATCAGCTGACCGGGAGCGTTGAACTCGCGCGGCCGGAATAAATGCGTACATTGCTGGCTGACAAATACGATACGAAACGAAAAAAAATGTTTATTATAAATCTTTATAATTTATCGAGAGGGAGGCCTCTGTTGCGTCGTCTGGCAGACCTTGAACCTTTAGTATACTTTATAAATAGCTTTATTTATAAATAAAATTAAGTGACGTATACTTTGCCCTTAAGTTATTCTATATTAACAACACAAAGTTTAACAAGGTTGTTTATTGCATATTAATAAACAAGAATCCTTTAAAGGTCCGTGTCGATAGGTAACCAACCGGCAAGTGTTGAAATAACAATATATTATGTTAAACTGGCGTACAATGAAATAGGCTCACTTACAAAAACCACAATACCTCCGGAACTCATCTTTTGTTAATTTATTTTTGATTTTATAAATGTTAAGTAGTTTTTTTCACAAGTTATTGCATCTAATGTCGTTTGAAATTTATTAAAATATAAAATAGAATAGAATAAATTTTAGTTGCAACAACATTATATATACAATTTAGCAAACAGTATACATAAAAAAAAAAAATGTTCAACTCAGCATATTTGAAAGGCCAGCAGGTTGAAAATAACCTACGCTGGTCTTCCGTTGGTGCCATTTTGCTCCAACTTATTTATTTAAACTCGATATCTTGCATAGCTTGGGAGGTAATTGTGGTGACCCTTTTTCATTGCACGCCAGTTTATTGTCTATGTTAGATGTTTGTTTTACAAATAACATTACTTTGAATAATGAATTTAATTCACATTAGTTACTACTAAAAATAATATATTTCTTTGCAAAACATAGCAGAGATAAGTTAATTTTTAACCGACTTCCCAAAAAAGGAGGAGGTTTTCAATTCGGTTGTATTTTTTTTTTTTTTTATGTTTGTTACCGCGTATCTCCGGCGTTTATGAACCGATTTGGAAAATTCTTTTTTATTTGAATAGATATACTTCAAGATTGGTCCCATTTTTTTCAGAATCCAGTTCTGATGATGGAATCCATGAGGAATTGAGGGAACTCCTCAAATATCGTAGGCATACATATGGCGATTTTGATATTTTCAGCAACATACCAAGCATTTGCATTCAAAAAGTATCATAATCCTTTCACCACTATGGTTCTTTCATCATTTTTTTTTTCATCCAAATATTTAACGAATATAATGGCGGAAGTCGGTTTTTTAAATGAAAAGTTATATAATAAGTTTTTTTGAAAAATGTCACACACAGTATTCGACTTTCCCTTTCACAAACTGGAATTGCTGGAAACCTCAAAATGCAATCGAGCTTTCGAACTTTGGATCTGGATGCTGCCCCCAGGCTTTAAAAGCACACGTGCTGTCAACTTGCTGACAACAGCAAGATTTTATATGGTTTAACGGTTGTGCCAACCATCAATTCCATCGCTGGATGGAAGGCGGCACAACCGTCAACCCATACAAAACCATTTCAGCTGTCAGTACGTGTGGAAGCTCCTTGAAAACGCATTGATTGTTTTGATTGGCGTCTGAATGAGATTGCATCACAGTGCAGGCACTGTGGACTAACGGCCTATTCCAATGGCTATGTTTTTTTAGCTTTTCTTTATTGCTTTTGATACGAGTAGTTTATATATATAATATAATATATATATAAGGACGGCTCCCGAATACTTTTCACTTAAAAAAACCGACTTCCGCCATTGTACTCGACTAAATATTTGGATGAAAAAAAATGATGAAAGAACCATAGTGGTGAAAGGATTATGATACTTTCTGAATGCAAATACTTGGTTTGTTGCTGAAAATATCAAAATCGCCATATGTATGCCATATGCATATGCCATACGTATGTATATTTGAGGAGTTCCCTCAATTCCTCATGGATTCCATCATCAGAACTGGATTCTCAAAAAAATTAGACCAATTTGGAAGTATATCTATTCAAATAAAAATAAAAAATCCAAAACGGTTCAAACGCCGGAGATATTTATGAGGTAACAAACATTTAAAAAAAAAAATATAATTCAACCGAATTGAGAACCTCCTCCTTGTTAGTGAAGTCGGTTAAAAATAGCTTTCGCCTGAGAGGTGATTCATACCGATGAAAGGTCGCAGAATATCAGTGTATGGAGAAGGCTCAAGACCGTTTGGCGTCTCTATGACAGAGGCCTATGTCCAGTGGTTTCTACAGGCTGATGATAATGATGAAATGATGCAGTTTTTTTAGGGTTCCGTACCCAAAGGGTAAAACGAACATATTACTAAGGCTCCGCTATCCGTCCGTCCGTCCGTCCGTCTGTCACCAGGCTGTATCTCAACCGATGAACCGTGATAGTTAGACAGTTGAAATTTGCACAGATGATGTATTTCTGTAGCCGCTATAACAACAAAAACAATCAAAAACAGAATAAAATAAATACTTAAGGGGGCTCCCATACAACAAACGTAATTTTTTTACCGTTTTTATGGATAATGGTACGGAACCCTTCATGCGCGAGTCCGACTCGCTCTTGACCGGTTTTTTTTAAAGATAAGATAAGATAAATTTATTTTTAGCAAACACAATTGCAAATCACATCAGTAAACACAGTTATAATATATGACATCCAATGAAAAGGAACTAAAGCTACACTTTATACCTTCATGCGCGAGTCCGACTCGCTCTTGACCGGTTTTTTTTTAAGATAAGATAAGATAAATTTATTTTTTGCAAACACAATTGCAAATCACATCTGTAAACACAGTTATAATATATGACATCCAATGAAAAGGAACTAAAGCTACACTTTATACCTTCATGCGCGAGTCCGACTCGCTCTTGACCGGTTTTTTTTAAAGATAAGATAAGATAAATTTATTTTTTGCAAACACAATTGCAAATCACATCAGTAAACACAGTTATAATATATGACATCCAATGAAAAGGAACTAAAGCTACACTTTATATATAACAAATGTTTATTAATGCTACTGACATTCTATCGGGTCCCAAACTAGGCGAAGCCTGTATCTTGGTGACCCAGGAGTTTATTATCCTGGTTTTGAGTTGGTAAAGTTACACAAAAAAAGTTTTTTTTTTTTTAAATAACTTTATATGATGAAATCTCTTCAGACATCTTTCGTTTCTTAAGTGTATAAGTCATACGACTACGTATACAACTCTTCAAAGTGAATACTTTAACAATGTGTACTCAGTAAATCTAAATTTATGGTAAAACTTTATCTGACATACCTACTTCAGTTTCGAGTTACGAGCATTTCAAAAACATGAAAGATTTGTGCTTAGTTCCAAAATTGTTCCAATCCCTGATGGATCCTTCAACACATACTAACATTTGATTGAATGCTTAGCTTACGGCAGCACTCATAGTCCCCAATCAACATAATGGTTCATTAAGTTGTTTCAAATTAAAAAAACTTCACACAAAACGTATAGAACGATTAAATGACCATTCAAATTAAGTGATGTCTCTGAGTAGCAGTGGATATAAATCTAAATTTATGGAAAAACTTAATCTTACATAAGTACCTACTTGAGTTTCAAGATACGAGTATTTACAAAATATGAAGGATTTATGCTTTGGTCAAAATTATTTCAATCCATAATGGATCATTATGTAGCACTCACTTAGCTTACGGCCTAACCTGAAGTCCGCAATTAACCTAATGGTTCATTAAATAGTTTAAAATGCAACAAACTTCACATAAAATCTATATGATATTTAAATGACCAATACAATTAATTAACGTTTCTGAGTTTCACTATTTCAATTTCAATAACATGAAGGATTAATGCCCTGGTCCAGAATTCTAATCCCTAATGGATCGTGTAGGTAGGTATTCTGCACTCGCTTGGCTGCTTATAGCTTAAGTCACAGATTACTTAGTGTGCCGTTTGCTTAGCCAAGAGCGGGAGCAACCACTAGGAGAGACCAAAGCGAGCAATAAACTACGTCTGAATAATATAACTTTGGATACAAATAGAACCTCCTAACCAGAGACACTGCGGCCAAGATAAATAGAGGTTCTTCTTCTTCTTCTTTAAATTATGTATTCTGAGGAAAGTCTCCTCAATTTTGCAAATTTCAAGTAATAGGTACCTATATTATTTATCTTAAATATTTAATATCTTTATCTTATGTACCCTTTTATAAATAATTAATTTTTTAACCTCTGATAACTAAAAATAGCATTTTTCTTGTTTTGAAGTACCTATTGTCATTTTAATAGAGTGAGGGCATTTAATAATCGATAAAAAAAAGTAGTTCAAATTGGTTCGATAGATGGCGCTGACTCAACTCTATCTGCCGAGATTGTCAAATGTAATCTGTGGTGTACGCGTACGTAGCTATTATCTAAATTATTATTCTAACTAGTCTGTGGCTAGTCGACACTGGTGGAGCTCTGAATTGCAGAGGCTACGTCGTAGAGTGAGGAAACTGTTCAACCGAGCAATAAACACCCGGCAACTCGTGGATTGGGAGAACTACCAAACCACAAAAGCAAACTATAAGAAGCGCTTGCGTCTCAGGAAACTGGAATGTTGGAAACGCTTCTGCACAAACATCGAAAGCACCAGTCAGGCAGCCAGAACAAAAGGCATACTTTCACGCGAACCTGAGCGTACAATAGGATGTCTTAAGAAGCCTGACAATACGTATACCAAATCAGATGCTGAAAACAGTGAACTACTGCTTGAGACACACTTCCCTGGATGTCAGATTGCTGACACCCACGACTGGGAAGTGTACGCCGAACGAGCATCCAGTAGTCAAGATTGGACCGTAGCCCAAGACCTAATCAATCGAGACAAGGTGTTATGGGCCATAAACAGCTTCCTTCCCTTCAAATCAGCTGGGCTTGACGGGATATTCCCGGGTCTGTTAAGGTGGAGCGGCGATCTGTTAGCCGACTATCTTGTTAACATCTTTAGAGCTTGTGTCGCCCATCGCTACGTACCTCGGAAATGGAGGGAAGTGAAGGTAGTATTTATACCAAAACCAGGCAGGAGCGACTACACTTTGGCAAAATCATTCCGGCCTATTAGTCTCACATCGTTCCTCCTTAAAACTCTAGAAAAACTGTGCGACCAGGAAATAAGAGGAAATGCTCTCTTGCACAAGCCCCTACATCCACAACAACACGCCTATAGCAAAGGTAAATCCACAGAATCTGCACTTCACAGCGTAGTATCACGCATTGGAGATGGGTTAACCACAAAACAACCAACTCTAGGTGCCTTTATAGACATCGAAGGAGCGTTTGACAAGACCTCATTCACTAGCATACATCAAGCACTGGAGGGATATGGCGTCGCTCCAACGCTTGCAGAGTGGATAGACAATATGCTGAAATACAGAGCTATACAGTTTACAGTCAACACGACCACCAGAGGCATAGTGGCCAGAGGCTGCCCACAGGGCGGTGTTCTCTCGCCACTTTTATGGAACATAGTCGTAGACGAGCTCATCCGAAAACTGAATGGCCGCGGGCTATTCACGGTGGGATACGCAGATGACCTTGCCATTCTTGCGACCGGATGCTTCGAGAATATCTTATGCGACCTCATTAGCTCTGCCTTTAGAACAATCGAAACCTGGTGTACAAGCCATGGTTTATCAGTTAACCCTACAAAAACTGAACTCATTATGTTCACACACAAAAGAAACTTAGGGAATCTTAGACTCCCGAAGCTATTCAACACTGAAATAAGATTAACCAACGAAGTCAAGTATCTAGGGGTCATACTGGATAACAAACTGCTATGGAATAAGCACCTTGACCATAAACTACAACGAGCATGTGCAGCCTTCTTTCAATGTAGCAGAATGCTCGGGAAAACTTGGGGGCTTTCTCCAAAAATAACATTGTGGCTTTACACAGCCGTAATCAGACCGACACTTACATACGGAGCAATCGTATGGTGGACCAGAACTGAACTAAGCACCGTGATTACTAAGCTGCAGCGATTTCAGAGACTTGCATGCTCTGCAATCACGGGCTGCATGAGAACAACACCGACAGCCGCCCTTGAGACCATTCTGGGCCTACCGCCGCTCGACTTCTTCATACAGCAGGAAGCAACCATGGCCGCTATCAGACTCAAGCACCTAGGATTGTGGGGAAATACTAGGAGTTTGCACGCATCCATCCTAGACAGAGCGATAACTTACGAACCGCTGTTAGCCGCCCCGTGTGATAAGATCCCTAAACAACACATATTTCGGAAACACTACCACATACAACTCTACGAAGACCTAAGAGATCAATCAGGAATCAGCGAGGTCCGTGTCTACACTGATGGCTCAAAAACCATACAGGGAACTGGCGCTGGAATACACTCGCTTGATCTCAACATTAATATATCATTAACGCTAGGCGCACACAGTTCTATTTTCCAATGTGAATGCGTGGCCATCACCGAAGCCGCCACCGCAATGAGCAGGAGAGGGATCACAGACTACAATGTAAGGATCCTCTCCGACAGCTCAGCAACACTCAGAGCTCTGGAGAGCCATAGCTGCAACTCCAAGCTCGTTTACGAATGTCACCTGGCCCTGGAGAGAATCGCCATAGGAAACAAGGTGACTCTACAATGGATAAAGGGACATAGTGGATCGCTGGGTAATGACACCGCAGATGAGTTGGCTAGAAGAGGGTCGGGAACAACCACAGAGGGACCATCTCCATTCCTACCTCTACCCTTTTCTCAGCTACGCACTTGGATGCGGCTTCGCACCCTCAATCAACACAACGAGCGTTGGGCACGGACCACGGATTGCAGACAGTCAAGAGCAGCCGTTCCGGCTGTCTCACCACGGCTCACGCGTCGTCTGCTCAACCTTTCAAGACCGGACCTTCGTACCATCGTGGGGACACTCACAGGCCACTGTCTCCTGAACAAACACCTCTACAACATCGGAGCCACAGACAGCCCACTCTGCAGGGGGTGTCTGACCGAAGAAGAATCGGCTGCCCACGTAGTCCTGGAATGCGTGGGAGTAGCAGCTCAACGTGAACAAATCCTCAACAACCCGAGGTCACTCCGCGAAGCCTGCGAAGACCCCAGGAAACTTCTGTGCTTCTGGACGGAGTTAGGCTGGCTAACTATCTAGCTAGTTTACTCTCACGCATAATGGACCATCCATAGAGTTCGAATGCGGAAAAGGGAGTTCTTTAACATTAACATTAACATTAGTCTGTGGCTATTAGTCATGATATTCTGTTTGTATTTGCTTCTTGAGCGTGCGCTAGTGATTTCGTGGTGTTTTTAGAAGTAGGAAGTAAAAATAAATACCACAAAACAAAAATCTACGTTGTTGATGTTAACATTTAACTTTATTTTGACACTTGACAGCTAGGTACAGAGCAGCGCCATCTATTTTAAACGCTGAATGCATAATTTGAAACGGCCGTGAAAACCCCTCATTGAAATTATCGTGGCTTGGTATCACTTTAGAAAAATAACGACTACTATACAATCTTTTTAAAAATAAAATGTTAAGTACTATAAAATCCCTAAAAATATGCTATCATAAACCAACCAATTGTAGATGTCGACTGCTGGACATAGGCCTCATAGAATGCCACGATTATCAATCTTGAGCCGCTTCCATCCACCGACTTCCTTCTACCTTTAAAATGTTATCGGTTCATCAAACTTCCTACATTCCCTGCGTTATCCAGTTCGTGGGCGCTACTCGAGAACTTATTTTCCGCAGCGTATTTCGGTTCGGCGAGCTAAATGGCCCGTATAATGCCACTTCAACTTGCTAATTCTCGATCTATGTCTCCGGTGTCTATAAATGTAATCTTGGTTCTTATACAGGAAAAAGGCATAGGACATAAAATAAAAGGAAATAAAATTGTTTTTATTGTCTCAATGTTCATCCAATAAACCTCATTCGAATGTAAAAGACCGAAGGACGGTCCAATGTGAATCCATTTATGTCCTTTTCACCTCAATTTGAGGAGTCGTATTCAATCCATAATATTAAAGGGTTTTTAGGTTCTGTAGTAGCTTACTGGTAAAAAACGGAACTTCAATAATTTAATCCTGTCCGTACGTCATTTTACTCGGAGACGGACTATCAGAACTAATAAAATTTAAACATACATACATACATAAATACACACTTTTTTCCCCTAAGGCAGAGCCTCAAAGGGCCTGAAAAGTCACCGTGAGTTGCACAGGATTAAAATTAAGAGGGCACTATACTACAATTTAGGCTCCCTCTTTAACGCAAGCGATAACCCGCGCGCCGTCTCGCTCGCGCTAGCGAGTGTCGTGCACAAAAATGATATTTTTTGTTCATTATGGCGAAAATAAAGAGTTTATCAAAAAACTGATTTTAGCATAAGAATAAATAGTTATTACCTACTTGTTGTAGTAAAATTTATCTTAAAACACCGCAGGGTTCCTGAGATTTCTTTCGAAACGTGTGAGAAACAAGGGTTTTTTCATTAAATAAAACTCTCGAGGTTTTTTTTACATATAGTGTTTTCAACTTTACACAATAAATGCAAAAATATAAAATTTTCATATTCCAAAATATTTAACTCGTAGAACCCGTAGATACTGAGTTCTAGATCGATTTTGTTGGGCAAAATCACATAGTACGCCCTCTTAAGCTGCTAACTTTATTTTTAGTGGTTAAATTCCATTTATATTTCCTTTTCTCTTTATATAGATAAAAGGGTGGTAAGTGTATTATACATACCGCTACGAAATAGGGAAATCAAAAATTTTTGTTCTGCGCAGTGAAATCGATATTACCAATCTTGTGAAAGTATGATAACTTTAGAACACACACAATATTCACGAGACAAGTTAAACAAAAAAAACTAATTCACAATTTCGGCTAAAAACTTCTACAGAGAAGGAACAACTGATTACATTCTAGCTAGACAGAAGAGGTAAACAAAATTCCTGCAGAAGTATGAGACGAAATAAACACGAAAAATATAAAATGATTAATTCAGAAATAGTTTGAAAAAAGTGAATAAATAATCTACAAATTTCTGATAAATGTAACATTATATAAAACCACAAATAATTTATCGAATCAGCCTGTACCTGGGTATACCAACTCCAAGCAGATAAGGTTGGAATGCGAGTGAGCTAAAGAACAACTGGCTAAAAGGTTTGCGTTGCCCGTCAAACTAGCTGTTATTTAATTCTTACCTATTCCTATTTACTTGTTTATTTAGAATGGTACGAATTGTTTATGTACTTACAACCTAACATATAAAGATGAGGAATGATTTGCATCTTAGACAAGCCTTGTAAGGTGTTTTAGATGTGTAAAGTTACGTATAAATAATGTATTTTTTATTTATTTTTATTTTTATACACTCGAGAGCAATGAATCCGGGTCACTTAAAGAATGTTAAAAATCTCGGAAACTAAAAATGATAGATTAATGCAATAAATTGTATTTAATAGACAATGTAATACTCCTTAAATGAAGGTAAAAAAAATATGAGTCACCATACATTTTATTAACACAAAATTACATAAAGAAAAAAATTGCTGATCTCTCCTTAAAACAAAAATAAAACAAACGGAAACATGAAATTTTTGAACTTTATTACGATTTTCTTGAATTTTAATACTTCGTATTGCCTCCTCGTGCTTCCATTACTGCGTTTACGCAGAAAAAAAACAACAAAAAAACAGAAATCAAACAATGATAAATGACAGATTACAAACAAAAGCAAAACCAAATGCTGTAATTTCGTAGTTCCATCTTCGAAAGTGGCCCTTTTTCAAATTTGATTTTTTTATGATATAACTTTACAATAACTAAGAAGTTTTAATACCTTCATTTAAGGAGTATTACATTGTCTATTAAATACAATTTATTGCATTAACCTAGCATTTTTAGTTTCCGAGATTTTTAGGATTCTTTAAGTGACCCGGATTCATTGCTCTCGAGTGTATATTAATAAATAATAATAAAAAAAATAAGTAAAATTACAAAAAAAAAGATGTCGCTCATTTTTTGTGAATATGTCTACGGATTTTCATCAGCCGCTGGAAGTCCACTGCTGGACGAGGCCATAGAATAAGGTGATTTTTCATAGTTACCAAGCTTGGCAGGCGGATTGGTGATCGCAGTATTGGTGTAGAGTACTCAGGTATATGCTGCTGCCCATACCCTGGTGCGATCCCATAGTCGGCTTTACGACATCCACGGAATGAGACCCCTCCGGTCTCGGTCTATCCTAGGCCGAATAAGTCTTCAAAATTACCGAGGTTTCAAATGACTTTTTAACTGACTTCACAAAAAGGAGGAGGTTCTCAAATCGGTTGTATTTTTTTTTTCTTTAATGTTTGTTACCTCATATATCCATATCCATATCAGATATCCAGTTCTGATGATGGAATCCATGAGGAATTGAGGGAACTCCTCAAATATTGTAGGCATACATATGGCGATTTTGATATTTTCAGCAACAAACCAAGCATTTGCATTCAGAAAGTACCATAACCCTTTCACCACTATGGTTCTTTCATCATTTTTTTTCACCCAGATATTTAGTCGAATACTATGGCGGAAGTCGGTTTTTTCAATGAAAAGTTATGTAAGTAACAAAAAGTCACATGCTCGAAAAAAGTTTATGACAAATTGTTCTCCATTACTCATTCATATTCAATTTTCGTATGATAAGATCCTGCAATGTAATCATATTAGTCCCTCCACGCGTGTGCAAATAATAAATTCATCGTTCCAAAGCCATGAATTTTGAAAACGTGCTCGCAAACACAGAGGCGTAGAGGTAAAAACAGGGAAATGGTTTTACGAATTTATTGTACGCACGCGTCAGTTCGTCAGCAGTTTTATTAACGTTGCTCTGCCCCCTTATTACAGTAACAAATGGCAATGGGAAACATAACAATGGGGATCACTTCGGCAGCCTTAACGCTATCTGAATCTTATGAAACTTGAATAGAGGAAACTTCTTGGCCTAAATATTCCTCGTTTTAAGTTTCAAAACAATTGAACATCACTCAGGCTGCCAAAATGATCCCCATTATTGCGTTCCCCATAACCATTTGCTGCTATTATTCACTGTGGTATGGTGTACTCGTAGTACCTGATACCCATGTAACAGACATCCTAGTGTGGGATCAGAGGGCCTAGCCAAACGGCATTCGCTTCGAAGGGATTCCATTTCTACAGCCGTAATACAATACAATAGACCACGTGACATATCGATAGCTAGCGTCAATGCCATACATTTTGGACTTTTCTACTGGCGTCATCGCTATTAGAATGTTACTTCGTCTACGGCCTCTGGACTATGCACGTGACTGTTGGGAGCTACGCCAGGTTATAGATAATAACTTTTCATTTAAAAAACTGACTTCCGCCATTGTATTCGACTAAATATTTGGATGAAAAAAAATTATGAAAGAACCATAGTGGTGAAAGCATTATGATACTTTTTGAATGCAAATGCTTGGTTTGTTGCTGAAAATATCAAAATCGCCATATGTATGCCTACAATATTTGAGGAGTTCCCTCAATTCCTCATGGATCCCATCATCAGAACTGGATTTTCTGGACCAATCTGGAAGTATATCTATTCAAATAAAAAGGAATTTTCCAAATCGGTTCATAAACGCCGGAGATATGCGGTAACAAATATAAAAAAAAAAAAAAAAATACAACCGAATTGAGAACCTCCTCCTTTTTTGGGAAGTCGGTTAAAAAAAAATAAGCGGTAATCAGGCGTTTATTCATTTTGTAACATTATATTTATGAAATAAATGTTTAATCAAATAAACAAATTCTGTAAGCCTAAAGTAGAAAGCCAGTAGACCGTTTCATAAATTTATTTCTTTTTTGCAGGTGGCAGCGCTGGCAGCTCCGGCGTATCAGTTTCTACTCAGGTGCGTTTGGAAACGTTTTATTAATATTACTTGGAGATAATTGGGGACGTGATGGTTTAGAAGCTTCAAATTTTGAGTAAGAATAACGTAACAACATATTAAATTTCATTTCATTTATTTATTTATTTCACAAGCAATGGTATAACCTAAATATATATTAGATTAAGTTAATTAAAGTAGGTAAACATTATAGTTTAGGTTTCGTATTAATATAGGTACCTAATTAAGAGTTGTCGTTTACAGTGACAGGTTTATACCTCAGAATAAGTATTAGCAGCGAGTCCCAAACTAGGCAAAGCCTGTATCTTGGTGACCCAATACATCGACTTCTAAATGTCATTCACAGGTTTGAAGAAGGTAGGTATACTTATTTGAATGTGAGAGAGTAAAACATTAGTACTTACATAATATTAGGGAATTTCCGTGTTACATAAAATAAAATTAAAATTAGGCATATACAAGCCCACATGCTATAAAAAAAAAAAACAATTAAAAAGATTATACATAAGAGTTGAAATCATGGAACATAAAATCAAACAACCAGAAAAAACTCAACAGTACAACAATAAATAATTATCTAGAATATAGATTTCATCATTAACATGATATATTACTGGTTTCATCCAAAATGTTATAAAACAAACAAAAACAACAAACAATTTAAATTGTAACTACAATTTTACAAAGTTAGGATTGAATTAAATTACGTAACACTGGCCAGTTTTATCAATAATAAAGTGATTTTGCAAACTTAGCCAAAAATGGCAAAGCGTGTGTTTATGTGCAGTTAGTGTTTTGTGTGCTAAACTGCTAACTAATGTAGGGTAGTCCAATCGTCTATCTATCTATCTCTCGATTGGGCTAGTTTTCATGTTAGATCCTTTAGAGGTAAAATGTTATGGGGATAATATCGAGGAAACTAGACTAGTACCAGCTTTTCTGTTTCTTCGTAAGAGATAGACAGGAGAAATTTTATTGTTTTTCTTTTGGCTTCTCGAATCGAACAATCCTTCAGATCACACGATCTAGAGAGGGCATTATAAGTTGCGATATGAAGGAATTTTTTTTGTTTTTTTAAATGTTTTTTAATAATAGGATTTACCGTAATATAGTGTCCAGTCCCGGTTGTTAAAATGGCACATTCTAGAGATTACAATCTTTATCTGTCATATGGATGCATTTTTGTGCCAAAGCCGACGACAGAGAAGAAATA
Organism: Epirrita christyi; assembly: GCA_951392215.1. Classification (NCBI taxonomy): domain Eukaryota; kingdom Metazoa; phylum Arthropoda; class Insecta; order Lepidoptera; family Geometridae; genus Epirrita; species Epirrita christyi. Next base: position 5,542,190 of record OX595850.1, read on the forward strand.
GTACGTCATTCTCTGGGGGAAAAAAAGACCGATTCCCAACTAGTGTGTAGTTTGAATTTAATACACACGAGGTGGAAATCGCACATTCTCCCGAATAATTGTGTTTTTACCTATACGTACAAGGAAAATAAAAGATTTTTAATTCTGGCGTGGCATCATCAATCTTCTCTGTCACTACTACATTTTCGCATTTCGAGTAGAGAGTAAACAACTTGAAAATTCTATAAATAAAACAAAAGAAAGCGCGGCGTGCGAATTTCACTTGTTAGTTCTTTTTATAAATAAGTAATTTTCAGAAAAAGTAAGTGGCCAGTATCATTTTGCGGGCTTGGTGATAAAAAGTTTAAGATTTGGGCATTAACCAAAATTTAAAATAAAACAGCACATTATCAACGAATTTACACATACTTTTTCTTCCCGCTCAGCAAGTTAACAATAGTAGATTATGCACTAAGGGAATAAAGCAGTGTCTTATGTCGCGGGCGGCATATTGAACCCTGAGCATAACGAGGGACTCTAAAGTTAACTCCCGAGTGTAGCGAGGGAGTTATATAGAGTCCTGAGTGGAGCGAGGGGTTCAAGCTGCTCAAGACGAAGACATGCTTTATTCCAGTGGAGCATACTCTACTTTTCACACCTACTGCGAGGCAATAAAAGGCCAGGGCCATTAAATAAGTATCGTCTGTTATGATAAACTCTGGAGTAGAATCATTATCGCTCGACATTTTTTGTTAACACTAATATTGTCACTGACATAATATTATATTACAAAAATTTTGCAATAAAATTCACTGAAAATCACAGCACCAAACATCTCTTTTGTTTCACATTCTATTTCTTTTTTTTTTTCGAGTTTTGCTATAGTGGCCAGTTCGATTTTCGAACAAACCTCTTTACAATGCCATATGGGCATTTTTTTACTCAGAGTTTTCCACGAGTTTCCAACACGAATTTGACGTTCTAAATTCAAATCACTTTAATCCCTAGGGAGTTTCATACAACTTTATATCCCTAGAGAGACAATGCTGTACTTTACGTTGAGGTTGCATGATTTGTAATTGGACATTGTCGAGCAGGTGGTGTGAAAATGGATTTTCATACACTTTTCCCTCTCGCAAATTTGTACAATATATAAATAAATAAAAAAATGCTGGACTTTTTACACAACATTATCTAGCCCCAAGCTAAGCAGAGCTTATGTTATGGGTACTTAGATAACTGATATACGTAATACATTACATAGATAGATATTTTTGACGTGTCAACGTCTTATAAATCGATGGAGCCGGCTGCACGCTCGAAAAAACATGACTAATGCGTCGTTACCTCGTCATACGTCGTTACCTCGTCATGCGTCACCTCGCAAAACGCATGCGGTAACGCCGCATGCGCGCGAGCGCGGAACGAGCGACAAAGAAGCACAATAACGACGTTGACTATCGTCAGTAAACCGACTTTACAGACAACCGTTTTTTTTTATTATACATAGAATATACCCAAAACACCCTGAACAAATATCTGCAGATTGTACAATTACTGAAATCGAACCCGCAATCTCCTGCCTCGCAGACGAACCTTCGCTCGCCGCGCCACAGAGGTCGTCCACACAACACAGTATTGACGTACCTACGTATAAACGTGACGTAATAATGTAGGTCGTGGTAGTCTCGCCCTAAGAATAGAACTCCTCCAACTCCTCTTGTGGAGGTAGTAAAAGGCGACTGAGGGATCACGCCAGGGTATGGGCAGCAGCATCCACCTGTGAGTACTTATTACCAAACTGCGATCACCAATCCGCCTGCTAAGCGTGGTGATTATGGCATAACCACCCGTTGCACGCTATGCATGCTGCGAGGCCACATCCAGCTACCGGCTGTTGTAGAAGAATTACGTCCATTCTCCCTCATTTCTCACCAGGTACGTAATCATTACGTAATAGTATAAAAATAACCTCGAACGTTGTACAATGTACTGAAAATATATTCATGTAAAGTAATTATTTCGTCACGCAAAATACTTACCTACAAAGTTAAGTTCACGGAAAATTAAAAGTCCGTTTTTCCTCTCATTATAATTTCCCAGAAATTTTAACATCACGTTTTCGGGCTTCCAAACTTTACGTAACGTTCTAATACTTTGTGATCCAGAAAGTTCGACTGACGCATTGACGTACCTACCTCAGAGGTACAAAAGTAGAAACCAATTAAGGACAACGATTTTATGGGTCGTACTTTATTTTTATCGGATAGTAAAATTTTATTTTCCTTTCATTCGTGGGTCTGTTTTTCGTCCCTTTATTTTGGGACGTTAAACGACCTCAATATTAACTTTACTAAGAATATTTAATGATAATATTGAAAGTAACATAACTGTAGTGGTGATGAGAGCTTTAGAAGTATTTCATGTATGACTTTGAGCGATAGAGCGAGGAAAAGTGTGAAAAGAGTGTGTAATCAAAAAATTCTCAAGTGCGAGTGATGATCGTGAATTATTTCGTCAAAGCCCTTTTCAAGTTTCAGCCACTTTTCCCAACAAAATTAACCATCCCATTTTAGGGGTAAAAAAGTAAAAATTTCTTAATTTTAGATTATTTCTTTTATTTGTGTGAGCATTCTAAATTTTAGAATTGTGATGTCACTGGAAATTACTCAACAGATTTATTATTTCTGTGCAAAAATTTTTTTTTCAATTGCCGTATTATCTTTTTAATGCATTGAATCTTGATGTTTCTACATCAAATTAATTATTATTTAATTTCATTATCGTTCGTTAAATTAAAGTTGACACCTTTAGACATATCTGAGAAAAATAATCTTTATAGACAGACACAGAGACAAACAGACAACAAAGTGATTCTATATATGGGTCAAAGATTGAAAAAGGTTTGCTGAGGTGGTTGTTCAGAAAAGATGGATGAAAGAAAATTTTTGGCCTCGAGAGGCCTCAGAGAACATAGTCAGGGGCCAATTCACGGATTGTAGACGTGTTGAGATCGATATTTTGTTCTGTTTTATTGTTTCAAAAATCTATAATAATGCTTAGGTACATTACGTCTTAAACAGTCATACTTACAAAATTGTATGAAGATTTAACTTGTATTTTTTCAAATAAATTAGAAACTACCTACATGTTTTCGTTACGTCTGGCTCTAGTTTCCCTTTAATTCAAAAATAACAAGTCAGATCTTCATAACATTTTGTAGATATAATAATAATAATTGTTGGCAACCAACCTCACACAACACTTACCAGGCCAGTCTCCTTTAAGAACTTAAGGAGGCTGGCTGGTAAAGAATTATAAACATTTAAATATTAAGTTCCTTTTTTACTTTTTTGATTAACTTTCTTGTTCTTTCTTGTCAGTCTTGTATAAACCTTGGATGAAATGGTTGTCTTTTTTTTTGCTTTTGAAATAAGTCCTTGCTTGTTCTCAACATTTTGGTGTCAGAAGTGATAAAGAAATTGTGTAACTTGATGGTAAAGTGACCATGCCTATTACAAGATCAGTAACCAGGGCTAGGTCTGGTAAAAAGTTGCAGTCGAAAGAGCAGGGTCCGTGTGATGTCTCTGTTCCGGGTCAACCGTCCACCTCCGAAGCCGTCGCTTCTGATACACAGGCTGAACCTGTGGCGTCGGATCTTCCTGGCGGTACCCTTGGTGTTTTAAGTTCAGAGCTTCCTTTGATTGATCTACCCTGTCCTCTGCAACCAGAACCTACTGGAGAGACTACAAAACGTGTAGAAATACGTCCTATTTCTTCTCCTTGCCCAACCATTACAAGACTCACAAGGGCTTCAAATGCCTCAGAAAAGGCATTAAAGCTTGCCGCATTGGTCAGGCACGCCCGCCGGCAAGCAGATATTGAGCGCGCCCTTGGTGAAGAGGAGCGTGAAGCTGCTCGCCGCTTAGCTGAAGGGGAGCGTGAAGCTGCTCGCCGCTTAGCTGAAGGGGAGCGTGAAGCTGCTCGCCGCTTAGCTAAGTTGGAACAACGGGCTGCAGAATTGGAGTTAAGGGCTGAGCTGGCAGAAATTCGTGGCAGTGCTTCAAGCGCTACAGAGCGAAGCAATTCGACGCATAAATGGTTAGTGGATTCTGCCGATTATAAAGCGGTTTCAAAGGGTGAAATTTTAGAGGCTGATTTTAATTTCAGACCGACTGATTGTATACCACAGCCGTCAACTTTGGTCCCGGAGACAGGACTTGATGGTGCCACGTGGACGGAGTTTCCGGTTCAAGCAGCGGCCAATGCTGTTCCCCATGCGAATGCAAGGTTGTGCAAGAAAGGCGCCCTTGTAGATACAACGGCGCGCCAGGGAGACAACTTCGCACAAGGAAACACTACTCATACATTACAGCCTTGTACTCACCACACTAATTTACATAATTGTTTGAGTGATAACAAAAATAAAGACATAGGCCATCTTGATACACAGAACCCTTTATTACACTTGGCGAAAATCATCGATTTGGCAAGCAAACGGTTTCAGGTTGGTGGTACACTCATAAATTTTGATGGCCGCGCATCCGAGTGGCTGCGCTTCAAGAAAACCTTTGAACGAACGGAGGCTAGGTTTAGTCCAGAAGAAAACCTAGCCAGACTGGACAAGGCGCTGCAGGGTGCCGCGAAGGAAGCTGTCTCGGCGTTGTTGATGACTGCCGTGGACCCGAGTCAGGTGATGAGTTCCCTAGAGACCCGCTTTGGTCGGCCGGAGTTCATCGTTCTTCAGCAACTGTCTGTTTTGAGGTCCCTTCCTAGGTTAGCCCTGCAAGAGTCTGCTCGAGATTTGAATGTCTTCGCCTGCCGCATTCGTAACTGTGTGGAGGTGATCCGAGAGCTCCGCCAGCATGAGTACCTGGCCTCTCCGGAACTCGTCAATACCATAATAGGTAAATTAACGCAAACATTAAGATATAGGTGGGCGGACTTTGCTTCAACACAAGAAATGGGTAAGTTGAAGCTTGAACTTTTGGCAGATTTCTTAGACTTCGAGTCAACTAAATTGTTGAAATTTGGTTTAGTATACACAAACAATTTGGGTGAAAGCCGTGACAGTCAAAACAATGTCAAAAACCAAATTACTTCAGTTGCTAAGCAACCTGCCAGAGTTTATGCAACTTCTTCTAAGTCTACCAAAGAGTGTGCATACTGCATAGACGAGACTCATGTGATCACAGACTGTGAAAAATTCATAGCACTGTCCATAGACGATCGTTGGCGGTGGGCCAAAAAGAATAAGATTTGTTTCCGTTGTTTATCCAAAGGCTTGCACAAGTACAACAAGTGCGAAAAGTCGTGTCAAGTTATCGGATGTCGGTACAGTCGTAGGCACAACACCCTACTTCACCCAATAAGTTCGGAAACTCTTCATACTACTATTACGGAGCTGCCTGATCATTCTGCCCAAATAGTTGGTCAGCCTGAAAAGGAGCCAGTAGTCACAATTGTATCTCACAGTTCCCAACCCACGGAACAGAGACCGTTACTCAAGGTAATTCCTGTTAGTATCAGCGGTCCCATAGGTAGCATAGATACCTTTGCTCTCTTAGATGATGGGGCCACCGCTTCATTTATTGATCAATCCGTGGCAGACACCATCGGTGCGGTGGGTCCAAAGGAACCTATTCGTGTTAACTGCATTGGCGGTCTCACTAAAGATTTGGAGGTAAGTTTTGTGAATATCACGGTGAAAGGTCGTCATAGCTCAGATATTCATAATTTAACTGTTCGATCTATTCCAAACCTGGCAATAACAAGTCAATCTGCATCCTCAGCGCGGATCACAGATTATGAATATTTGCGCGATTTAGCTGATTCTCTGTGCTATGACGATGCAAAGCCTACACTTTTGATTGGAATAGATAATTGGCATCTCACATACTCTAAGACAATTCGATGTGGCACTCCATCTCAACCGGCTGCCGTTTTGACCCCTTTGGGTTGGGTATTATACGGGTTTTCTTCGAGCAAAGCTAAACCAGTTGACTTCATAAATCACGTCATGGTAGAGCATGAACCTGATGATTATACACTGGACACACTCATCAAAGAATATTACAAGTTTGACTCTATAGGCATAAAAAGTAAGGACTGCCGTTCTCCCGACGATCAAAGAGCATTGAGTTTATTGGAAGAGACTACCCAACGTCTTCCTTCGGGTCGTTTTCAGACAGGCTTATTATGGAGAGAAAACATTGGGCAGATTCCGGACAGTCGGGATCTCGCCTTGTCACGTTTTAAAACTTTAGAAAATAAATTAACAAAGGATTTTGAATATGCCAACAGATACAAACATAATATTCAAGATATGTTGGATAAAGGATACGTAGAGATATGTACTCACATCCCAACAGCACCATCTACAGTCAAATGCTATCTTCCTCACTTCGGGGTGATACATCCTCAAGAAAAAAGCTTCGCGTAGTCCATGATGCCGCAGCAAAGTTTAAAGGTGTAAGTTTAAATTCATTACTACTAACAGGGGCCCAATTCTCTAATTTAAAAACATTCAATTCTCAGTATAATCTCATCTCAGTCGCACTGTCAGCTGTCACCTATATAGTAACTATTACTTAATCTTCGCATGTATACGCAAAGATTAGGTAATAGTTACTATACGAGACAGTGCGACTGACACGAGATTATATTGTGACTGGAATGTTTTAAAATTAGAGAATTGGGCCCCAGGTCCAGATCTGCTTCAGCCACTTCTTACAATTTTAATGCGGTTTAGGGAAGGGCGAATAGGCCTTTCAGCCGACATCCGCGAAATGTTCCCTCAAATTAAAATTAGACCAGAGGATAGGGATGCTCAACGCTTTTTTTGGCGCGACTTTGAGGACCCCAAACAACCACTGTTAGAGTACCGCATGTCCTCAATGATTTTTGGTGCAGTATCTAGTCCTTGTACAGCCTTGTATCTTAAGAATAGGAATGCCATCGAAAATCAACAGGAGTACCCTGATGCTGCAACAGCAATTATTAATAATACGTACATGGATGATTATCTTGGAAGCTGTGACAACGAGCATGAAGCTGCGCTTTTAGCATCCGACATAGTCACTATTAATGCTGCAGCTGGTTTCGAGATGAGGGCTTGGGTATCAAATTCTTCTCAAGCTCTTTCCAAGTTACCTCTTGATTTTCGTGCTCATGGAGTTACAGAGGTAAACGTGGGCCCAGTCTCTCAATCACAGGTACGTGTCCTGGGTGTAAGCTGGAACGTTGTTGCCGATTAACTGTCATTACCACGTAACTTTTCTGCTAGTTTGCCGCCAAACCTTACTAAGCGCAACGTACTTTCTAGTTTGATGAAAGCTTATGATCCCCTTGGCCTTCTCACTCCAATAATTATGAAGGGTCGAGTATTATTTCAAAAGACATGGAGATTAGCAACAACGTGGGACGAGGTATTGCCCGCCAAATTTGCTGCCGAGTGGGTAGAATGGTTTGAGAGCTTAGTCAAAATATCGGGCAGCTCGATCCCTCGCTGTTATGTTGATCTACCTCAAGTGGCATCTATTCAGCTCCATGTTTTTGCAGATGCCAGCGAAAGCGCTTATGCTTGTGTTGCTTACTGGCGCTTTTCATCTCCAAACGGAAACATAAGATTAGTTTTAATTGGTAGCAAAGCCCGGGTAGCTCCTTTAAAACCTACCACGATTCCCCGCTTAGAGTTACAGGCAGCCCTCTTAGCAGCACGCTGGGCTACTTATATTATCGAAGCTCATAAACACAAACCGAGTAAATTGTTTTGTTGGTCTGATTCTCAAACGGTTCTGAAATGGTTGCACATTGACCCGAGCTTATTAAAAATCTTTGTTGCACATAGAGTCTGTGAAATTAGTGACCTGACAAATGTTTCTGATTGGAGATACGTGCCTTCATCTCTGAACGTCGCGGATGACGCAACGCGGTTCCGAGATGAATTCACCATGTCATCACGATGGTTTACTGGGCCATCATTTTTAGCTTTACGACCGGAAAAGTGGCCCAGTCAACCAAATGCCGACGTCGTACCAATCCTCGAATGTAAAACAAATCGAGATTTGGTGGGATTGACAGTCATAGATTCGCGAGAGCTACCTTCACCGGTAGTAGCCGATCATCTGCGTTTTAGCGTATGGTTACGTTTTGTTCGTGCTGCCGCACGTGCGCATCAGAGCGCATCGGTTTTTAAGCAAATGTCTCAAAGTTCTAAAGTGCTTCCAGGTCAAAGCGGGTTAATGTCTTTAGACATTTCTTTTATTTTGTCAGCTGAATGTCATATTTTTCTGCAAGTTCAGCTTAATTCGTTTAAAGGCGAATACATGAAAATTGACGCTGCACTCCCCGTTTGTAAAGAAAGTAGATTAAAAAATGTTTCGTTAATTTTAGGAGATGATAGACTATTGCGATTATCTGGCCGCACTAGAGCTTCAACAGATATCGACTCACAACCAATAGTGCTTGATGGGAAACATCGGATAGTTCACTTGCTGATCCACTTTTATCACGTCAAGTTCGCCCATGGAAACAATGAGCTTGTGGTGAATGAATTGTGCCAACGTTTCTACATCATTGGATTAAGACCAGCCGTGAGAAGCGTCTCGAAACGGTGTCAACTCTGCCGGAATACCAAAGCGAAGGCATCTACGCCACCAGTTGGAGATCTACCTGATGTCAGAATGGCTCATCATACTCGCCCTTTTACCTTCGTTGGTGTGGACTATTTTGGCCCTTTACACGTCTCAGTTGGTCGCCGTACAATGAAGAATTGGATTGCCGTTTTTACCTGTCTGACTGTCCGGGCTGTACACATAGAAGTAGTTGAATCGTTATCGTCAGATTCTGCCCTGATGGCTCTTTGACGATTCATAGCCCGTCGTGGTTGCCACACACGCATTTATTCAGACAATGGGACTGCCTTTGTGGGTGCTTCAAACATTCTGCCCGACCTGTACGACTTTTCTGTAAATAGAGGCATAGATTGGAAGTTCATACCACCTTCTTCGCCTTTCATGGGTGGCTGTTGGGAACGACTAGTACGTAGTGTAAAGACGTCGCTGAAATTCACGCTAAAAGATCGACCTCCTCGGATGGAAGTACTTCATACCTTGCTTCTGGAAGTGGAAGCGATTGTAAATGCGAGACCTCTTACCCATGTAGGAGTGGATGCCGATAGCTCTCAAGCCCTTACCCCCTTCAGTTTCCTCATAGGGACGCAGAGCAACGAGCAGCAGCTTCGGAAATTCTCTGATGAAGACCTGGTGAGACGAGTGGATTGGCGGAAAGCGCAACGTCTAGCGGACCACTTTTGGCAACGTTGGGTCCGGGAATACTTGCCACTCCTAACTCCTCGACAAACAGTTCCAACCCATCAAGCACTAGACATCGGAGATGTAGTATTAGTTGCAGATGGAAATTTACCTCGGAATCATTGGCCTCTAGGACGAGTTTTGGAAAAGTTTCCGGGTAGGGACAATGTCACACGTGTTGTTAGTGTAGCCACCAAAGGGGGAGTGTTGCGTCGACCAGTGCGAAAGTTGGTTCGCCTTAATGTTTAACTGTGTTCCACACCGCTCGGGGCCATGTTGGCAACCAACCTCACACAACACTTACCAGGCCAGTCTCCTTTAAGAACTTAAGGAGGCTGGCTGGTAAAGAATTATAAACATTTAAATATTAAGTTCCTTTTTTACTTTTTTGATTAACTTTCTTGTTCTTTCTTGTCAGTCTTGTATAAACCTTGGATGAAATGGTTGTCTTTTTTTTTGCTTTTGAAATAAGTCCTTGCTTGTTCTCAACAATAATAATTTATTATCAAGAAACAGTAAGGTTGGTACATATTTAAAAAAACTAGTTAACATAATTAACTAAGAGAAATGTTGTACAACCTTAAAAACATAAAAAGATGCGTTGGGGGTCGGACGAGAAAAATCTGTATCCGGACTCCTAGCGACTCTCAAGAAAATGAGACTTAACAAGACAGGACAAGATTAAAATTTTTTGAAAAAAAAATTATCTAAAAAAAATTAAGAGAGTTGAAGCTTATTTCAGCCGTAAAGTTTGCTATGGGAACCAGAGGCCTTCGACAAAGTAACATTCTAATAGCGATGGCGCCAGTAGAAAAGTCCAAAATGTATGGGATTGACGTTAGCTATCGATATGTCACGTGGTCTTTTGTATTGAATTTCGACTGTAGAAATGGAATCGCTTTGAAGCGAATGCCGTTTGGCTAGGCCCTCTGATATTAAGTCAAAGTCATACTTAGTCGAAAGTATTTTACTCATTGAAATCAAAAATAAACATTTGGATCGTCTTATGAACTTAAAATGGCCTCTAAATTACTATATAAGTTACCATTCTGTTTTTATGTGCCGATGGTTTTCCTAAAATAAATAAATAAATTACTTCTGTTCCAACGCGACCAAACCAAGAGGAATCAAGGCAACAATCACGGCTTGGCTTGATTTGATAATCTACTACTATATAGGTGGGAAGCGTCTGTGTGGTGCTTCAAGAACAAGGAGAAGCTGATACGTAGAAAAAGATAACTTAAAAACCTTTGAACAACCTTAGGTCAGGTTTAGTCAAAAGGAATTAGCAAAAGTTCATAAAACAGCACACGCTACGCTTTATAAACTTATAGATAACAACCCAATAATACCATTTACGTTCAGATATATTGCAAATTTACATTTTAGCAGTCGAGGGGCAGAGCGACATCAGGCCACGTGGCTTTATCATTCATATAGTCATCTAGAGTGTAATTATTATATTAGCAAGGTAAGTGCGATCTCAAGTACGGTTTAATAATGTTGTCATTAAGCTACTGATTGTACGGAAATATTGAAAAGAAACCAAGTGTGATAGTATAGGTTCCTGCAACCAAATTAAACTTTTATAATTATTTCAACATAAAACCAGCTGTTTTATTTAGTGACGACCTTCGTGGCGCGGCAGTCGAGTAACCGGGAGATACCCTTCGATTCCCGCTGCAGGACAAATATTTGCATGATCTTCAACATAAATTTGTTCCGGGTCTGGGTGTTGTGGTACCACGGTAGTTGTAGTTCCTGATAGAAGATAGAAAATACTTTATTTCACAATAGAAACATAACAATTAAATAGGTAAGTTTCAAAACTTTATATGATAAACAATGGGCAGTGTTATCGCAAAGTTGAGATCTCTACCAGTCAACTTTTGGATGGAATGGACTATACGTAGTAGACAAAGGGTATGTGATCAGGACTATGTATGTGACTATTGGGTGTGAGTTTGGGTATGTACACAGATAAATTATCCCAATTTCTCTATGGGTAATGATGTGATTATAATCTGCAAACATCTGCAAGCTTCAGAACAAATTTGACATAGGAATATTAAGTTCCTCGCGGGCGTAGGTACTCGTAACTCGTTTTAGTTACTTAGGTAGTCGAGTTCTCTCGTATCATTGTGTTTTATGAGTTTATATAGGACGTGTTATTTATAATTTATGAGGATATTAATGTTATATTATATTCTTGTTGGCGCAAACAACTCAACAAATAAACCTCTGCATTTGTCTTAAAATAATCCAAAGTTTTTACTAGGTATTTTTTTTGAATGAAATTAATATGCATACTATTTTGCGGCCCACCTGATGCAAAGTGATGACCGTGTCGCTTATAGATACTGGCAACACCGGTGGCACTGCCGATACGCCTACCACGAAGTTTTTTTTTTATAATTTTTCTTGATGTGGCACGGTATCTAACCGGGAAAACTAAAATAAACGTTAATTGGCTATATCATGATAAGCACCTACGCCTATTATAAACACAAATAAGCTTATTTTAGGTGTGACCCAGTGGACCGTAGGTTTCGGAGTAGCTGGATAATCTTTTTTGCTCAATGAATTGTAAACTTTACGTCAGGATATCTAAATTGGTTTGAGCAGCTTTTAAATAAATTGGACATTTGAGTTTGCTACAACATAAATAAAACGATCCGTAGGTATTATAACTTGGTAAAATGCTCTCTCATACTTGTCGAGAAGTAAATGTGTCAAGAAAACGACAAATAAAGGACATTAGATAAGTAATGTCTCACTCCGGTCATCCCTCAGGGGACACAGCGTGAGCTAAGTATGTAAGTGGTAAGTTAGTTGATATCAACACAACATTAGATACGTATGTAAGATTGTGTTATAAAAAGATAGAAATAAGAACGTTTGTATCCAACTTCACATAAAGGAGGTTCTCAATTCAACTTTTAAGTATGAGAACAATTGTATATTTTAACAAATGTGTATTTTGACTATCAAGCCATTAAACCTATTGGTAATTTTGACTCTTATACCGCGAAGTCCCGAAACTTTCTAATTGACTTTTAGTGGTTACTAGCGGTTTCGAGGGTACTGAATTTTGGGATTAAAAGTACCCTATTATGCAGGTATGATCTATGTTTTTAATATATCCCATATTGTAGCCCAGTGAGAAGACATCCGACAAAACTTAAATACGCTTAAAATTTTCACTACAAAATATCAAGGGACCCTGTTTGTAATTAGCAAGTGAGTCGAAGTTAGGTAAGTCCCCTAGTATAATGTAGGACGTGAGTACTTACTGCAGTTTGTTAACTACGCAAGAGACTCAAGTAAAACTTTAGACGAACACGAGACATCAATGTAAGGTGTCTCGGTACGTGGAAGGTATGTGCTTACAGTAAACTTTACAAAAGCTCTTCTCAGGGTTTTCAGGTAAGTATTTTAGTGGAAAGTTACTTGATACAACAACTAGTATAGTTAGAGTTATTTCCATGAACATGTACTTTGGTACGTACGTGCTGAATGAATTTGTCTTATTCCACTTTTCCCCCTGAGAGAATCCCCCTTAGGGGAAAACTGAACCCTAACTTAAAAAAAGATCTAGAAATCCCCATATCATTTTGGATATTCCATATTTCATTCCAATTACCATTACCATTGTCACGAATCCGATATGAGAAGATCAGTAGAAGAACCAAGATTAGCTCTCAGAATTAGCAAATAGAAGTGGAAATGGTTAGGTCATAGCTCGCAGAACTGACAACCGATTGGGAACCAATTGAGTGGCGACCACGAACCAGATGACTCAGTGTAGAAAGACCCTTCTTGCGATGAACTGGTGACATTTTAAAAGGTCGCAGGAAGTCATCCAGTTCTAGTTCCAGACCAGACGCAGTTCTTGCTACCTTTATAATGTCTCTAGTCCATCGAGAGGTGGGTTTTCCTGTGTGCACCTGTGAAAATTCAATACTAATAAAATTTATTTAAATTGCGAAAGTTCTTAGAACTCATTTCCTGCTCGGTAATTTTCCAAAGAGTTTCACCATTACCTCAGGACATCATCACCCAATAAGCTCCCCAAAGATCATAACCACAGATCATAACTCACTTAAAACAATTACCCAATTCCACCAAGCACGGTTTCTTTATCACGCCATTATAGTAACTCGTTTAAACGTCAGGTAGGCATAGGCACCTAATGAAATTCCGCCTGTATCATAAAACGTATAGGTAACCTTTCTTTCGGCAGTCAGGACAGAAGGAACCCTTTTAATTTCAGTCTCTAGGAGTTTTTGTGGTTTCTTTTGAGAATTCAAATCAAATCAAATCAATCATTTATTTGCAAGAATACTTATTTTACAATATCAGGTCTTATAACTATTTTAGTCACTGTATTCTGCCTGCACGCAGGCGTGCAAAATTCTTTGGGAGTTATATTATTATAGGTACTATTAAAATTATTTAAAAATTTAAATTTCTAAATATTCTTTTACATTATAGAAACATTTTTCCATTAACCATCCACTTAACTTTTTCCTAAAGATATTTCCATTTAATTTTTTTATGCCTTCTGGTAAGTTATTATAAACTAGTTGCGCCCCGCGGTTGAAAATTGATGATGATGATGATGATGATGATGAGCCTATGTGTTAATCCAGGGCGTAAAGTATCTCCATTCCAAATTTCACTCAAATCCATTCAGTAGTTTTTACTTGAAAGAGTAACAAATATCCATCCATACTCACAAACTTTCGCGTTTGATGATGATGATGATGAAAAGTAGCCTTTGCGTTAATCCAGGGCGTAAAGTATCTCCATTCCAATTTTCACTCAAATCCATTCAGTAGTTTTTACGTGAAATAGTAACAAACATCCATCCATACTCACAAACTTTCGCGTTTGATGATGATGATGATGATGATGATGAAAAGTAGCCTATGTGTTAATCCAGGGCGTAAAGTATCTCCATTCCAAATTTCACTCAAATCCATTCAGTAGTTTTTACGTGAAAGAGTAACAAACATCCATCCATACTCACAAACTTTCGCGTTTGATGATGATGATGATGATGATGATGAAAAGTAGCCTACGTGTTAATCCAGGGCGTAAAGTATCTCCATTCCAAATTTCACTCAAATCCATTCAGTAGTTTTTACGTGAAAGAGTAACAAACATCCATCCATACTCACAAACTTTCGCGTTTATAATATTAGTAGGAGTAGGATAGGAAGTAGGATAGTAGGATGGTGATGCACACATTATAAACATTTCTCTTATATTATATCCTTATGGCATTGGGGTTTGTATAGCAAATTCTCAAATTTAATCTTTTTTTGCCTAGTAATCATATCGCTACGTTTTTTAAAAAAGGTTGGATGCCTGCTTTTACAAGAAGACTTTCCCTTACATAATACATTTTCATATAGGTTATATTACGGGTAGTGCTTCTAAGTAGTTCTGTTACAGAGTTTTTTTCCAAAAAAAAAGAACTAGGGAAGAAGTTTGTGGTCGTACTAAAGTCATCATCAACATCATCATCATCATCAGCAGCAGCGGCCTACAGACGTCCATTGCTAGACAAGGCCTCCCCTATAATGCGATGGGTGGATCTGCCGTAATCACCACGCTTGATGGCAGGCGGATTGGTGATAGCATCGTCCATTCCCTGTGTATAGGTATTACTTTAGCCGGCTTTTAATGTATGAGAAGAGATGCTGGGGTCTATTCTCAGGCCGGATACGCCACATCGTACTCCAGTAAAAGGCTGGACTCATTTCAACTTTTTCGAAAATAGACGTCTATACTCTGATTTTTAATTTCAGACAATTTTTGTAAACATACAAATGTCAAGATATGTGTATAAGTGTCATGTATGTGTGTCATATGTGAATTTACACGTATGCTACACAATCATGACACTTATACTCACAGTGGCATATCGTGACATTTGTTTGTTTACAAAAATTTACTGAAATTAAAAATCAGGGTATAGGTACATTTATAAATTTTTATTTTCTAGTGTTTTTTCAGTTATATCGTGTAATTTAACCGGTGTAGCATTTTTAATAGCACATATTTGTGTCGTTAAATGGAATATTGCGTGACTTTTCAGAAAAGTGGAAATGGAACACCAAAGTTTTAATAAACTGTCACCGCTTTACTAGAACTTGACTTGATTTAGACTTTGACGACTTGGAAAAAGTGTTATGTTGCAATTTGCAAATTAATTTAAAAATACTTGAAACTGACAATTATTCACAAGCCAAATGAAGCCAAAACAAAAAAAAATGTTGATGTTTTCCTGTGGATATACCTACTTATTTAAAATTTTAAAAGTAGTTCCATTTGCTTCTTTTTGTTGAGAATTAATTGCAGCTAAACTTTTTTGAGAGTGGATGCAGGCACTTTGAAAGATTCACTTGAGACCAACTTTGTTATTCAATGTATGAGAACCGACAAAGACCTCTAATAAGTTGTTCGAAACATTGAAATGTACCTATTCATTAATAGTTTCATTTTTGATGTGAAAATAGTGTTCACTAACATAGGTATATTAAATGGACGTTTAAAGCTGATTAGCCAAACCAATTATTAAAGACAGATGATTTTATACATTATTGGTTGATTTTTAGTACAGTAAAGTTTTAGTATAACTGCCACCACTTTACTAGAACATGACTTGACACGACTACTTGGCCTTTGTACTTGACTTTAGACTTTGACGACTTGGAAAGAGTGTTAAGTTCTAAAATTCGTCTAAAATCGCACGGTTAACCGTGCGACACCAATACACCATACACGAAACAAAAAGTAAAAGGCTCGTAAGTACAGATAAAAAAGGGTTTATGTAGGTATGCTAACTTGCAGAGTCTAAGCTGTATGACACTGTAAGTTTTTTATTATGAAACTGCGTAGTAGTCACATTTTCACCTCCACGAAACATAAAAATGTTTGCAATTGAAAATAACTGTTTTCACTTCGCGTGATTTTGTGAATAGAACAAAAATATAATTGGTTTGGTACGAGTATATATAAAATGAGTATCTACTACTACTTTTGCTAAACGTTTCATTAATTTAAATGTAAGGAAGTTCAATCATAAGGAAATCTTGACGAATGTTGCATTTGAATGATGCATTTGAATGTCTAAAATCTTGAATTGCATTCCCGTCAAAGTTCTTAGCCATTTCCAGCGTTGTTATTATCCATTTCCAGCGTTCCAAGCACTTTTAAACCTTCTTTAATTGGTTACTCGGATTTCGATGTGCATCTTTTCATATCCTTGTTCCTACTCTTTGAATAGTATTAAAAAAGATTGGATTACTTTTCTGATAGCATTCTTTGCATTCTTTTAAACGTTTTTAAATGATTTCATAATATGATTTGTTATCTGAAAAACACAATCGGTAGCTGATCTTGTTTTTCACCAGCAATGTCTATTCTTAAATTAAGTTAAACACTGATTATTCTTGTTTCAGCTTCATCTTTATTATAATCTTATAACCTCAAATACAATAGTTTAATTTGAACTCACACCCGATATTCTACAACCTTTGATTATATAAACAAATCAAACCAATGAATATAGATAATCATAATTATTATGCTGAACTATATTTAACCATTTGAAACTTTACTGAACCTATCGACCTATTTTTGCTTTGTTTTTAAATGATTTTTATCCTCCAACTAAAGAGTGGTATTATAGTATTGAGACCGTAGTGTATTTATGTCTGTACGTGTGTACGTGTTATTATATAAATCAATGTTGTGTTTTAATCTATATCATTTTCATTATATTTATTAAAAGTCGTCAAATCAATTCAAATTATTATTAGTAAATCGTAAACACTCGGGTCACGTGACTTCATCTTCGTCACATCTCAGTCAAAAAGTAATTAAAAAAACACTCGCTAAACATTTGAAAAACGTCGTTTAGTTTCATGTGACGTCATTAGAGAGGAGCGTTTTGGTGTCACGTGAGCATAGGTGAAAAAATGCTTTTTATTTCGTATTTGATAGAAAATCAGGACATCATTTTATGTTTTAAAATTAAGAAATCATTATTGAAATTCTTCCAGAATTACATCAGCACGATTCATATTTCTAATTCAGTCAAACACACTATTGTATGTCATCATCATCATCAGCCTATAGAAGTCCACTGCTTGAAATATATAATAAATATCCACTGCCCTTAGAATACCACTACGAACGATCTTGAGCCGCCTCCATCCACCGACATCCTGCGACGTTTATAATGTCTTTAGTCCATCGAGTGGAGGGCCTTCCTCTACCACGTCTTCCGGTTTGTGGACCTATTATATGTACTTATTGTAATTTATTAAGTTTTTTTTAGTTGCCTTGGTTTGTCCAACCTAAGAATAGACACCTTCGTCTTCTCCCGTGGTCAAAAAAAGAAAAAAAAAGTCGGCTAGGATGGCCATCCACCTGAGTACTTAATACCAATACTACGATCACCAATCCATCTGCCAAGACAAGTGTGGTGATTATGGCAAAGCCCTCCATTGCATAGGTACCTACTATGAGGGTGGCCTCGTCTAACAGTAGACGTCTAACGGCTGATGAAGGTGAAGATAGTAAATAATTTAAAAAAAAAACAACAAAAAAAAAAAATTATGTTTTACTTTATTGTTAACAATTACTTTTAAACCTATTTGTTTGTTGAAAATAAACAGTTTTTTCATTTTCATTTTCAATTCCTTGCACCTAATTGTCGGTTTTCTCTCATAAAATACTGATGCAACTGTAAGAGCTTTGTCGTGTCTCAGTTTCAATGAGCGAAGTAACATCAGGGAAGTTTTAAAACTTTGCAAAAAGTTGAAACTTCATTTGTAATTTAAAATGTGAAGATTGAAACTGAAACTTGTGAATCTATTTGTTATTCAGGGTACCGTGGATCGAAGAAATATCTCATCATCATCATCAACCACCTGTAGAAGTCCACTGCTCGACATAATCCTCCCCCCTAGAATGCCACGACCAACAGTCTTGAGCCGCCTCCTTCCTGTGATTTTTTCTGAAAATTCTAATTCTCTAATTCTAATTCTAATTCCGAAAGCTATGTCAGTGGTTCTTCTACGGAATAACTTCTCTCATTTCAAATTATAGCACGTAGGAAAACTCTAAGCATAGCTCTCTCCATAAGCTCTACGTGTCTAAAATAATATCATCACCTTTAATATAACAATTAGATAAATGAACCTAATTCATAACAAAAACAAAATCACCGACTAAATTCCTCCATTTATAAGCATTGAGGTAATAACTAGCCTCTTTGTGATGAATCTCCTGTTTAAGCGAAATGAAGAGGTGTCATTTGGCAAAGGCTTTGTTGTTTAATTTACTGTTCCCTAAATTTTCGCAGTACAAATTTCTAAAGATTAACGAGACAGCCACTAATTCCGTTCTTGGGCCTGGAGGTAAACTGGCTACATTCAGTTTTCTGTTGTTTATTGTGCAATCAAATACTGTTCTTAAATATTAATTCATTTTTATAATATAAATTTTCTAGTTAGATCATGAAATACGAATATTACGATGATATTTATCATCAGTCTGTATAAAAGTCCACTGCTGGACATAGGCCTCCCATTTAGAATACCACTACGAACTTTCTTGATCCACCTTCAATCTATTTCCTATATAAAAGTAATTGTTTTATTACTAAAAAACATTACATTTCTGACCTTAATTCGAAATGTATTTTTAATTCTCTAGATTTAACAGATTTTTCAGCCCAATTCATAAACTTTTCAGCATTTAGCAGAGTTGATGCCCAAGAATAATAAAGCAATTTCTTGCATCAGAAGTCAAGCTGAAAAAATTACATTTCATACAAATTTATGAAAATTTATGTCAAGAAACGCTACGTAAATCCAGCGAGACATCTGGCCGTTATTGTAATTAAATGGCACTGCAGCTATAACACAAAGAACCCTAGGTCATAGCAGAACAGAACCGCTGGTATAAGTTTTTAGTTGAAAAATATCTTTGTCAAAACAAACTTTTATTGAATTAGTGATCGATAACGTGACCTGATCAAAATGAGTCTACACAGAGTCACTGCCTGGCGACCAGTCCCTCAGTAGATAGCTTTAGGTTTTTTAAAATTATTTTAGGAGCCGCAAAAACTTACTCACTTAAACTTAGGCACTCGCACAAGAAAGCAAGGCATCGCTACTGGTGGCTTCGGATGATCGGGGTGTACAGCATAAACATGCCGTACAATATCACGTGTAAGTTAATGCACAGGCAATTTTGTACGGCATATTTTCGCAGTCACTGTTGCCTTGAAGACATAAACATAGATTATGAAATAAATTTTCAGGAAAGACAGGGCGACGTGTGTTAGTGTTTACCACTCCTTAGCAGTTCGCATTATTAAGGTACAGCCGACTCTTTTACTAATAGAAGGCGTACTGTTGAGGTAAGGATGGTGCTGAGCCATGCTTCTCCTTTGATAAAAAGGAGATGGTAGAATCAGTCCCCATGTTCCATAACTAAAAGTCACTCTGCAGAGTGTCTTTCAGTTAGATAATAGTGGGGCTGATCGAGTAGTTTCTAGGAATATTCCTCGAAATGTAACTAATGGAAGATCGAAAGGCATGCAACTCTATGGCGGTGTTCGAGACTCTGGGTCTGCGTGCTGCTTAATTTTGAGATTGGATCACAGTCAAGTTCGATTTCTAAATACGGGCATATGAGTCTATGCATACGGAGTTTTATGGCGTATTATAGCGGCAATATCGACAATCAGACGCGCGTGGGTATATTCCTTTCATTTTAATGAATTAGTAAAGTGATAAATACCCGATTTTAAAATAAAACAAAATACCTACTTTGTAAAACTTAGTTCATCGTAAGATGCCACTGTTAGATCTCTTCCAATGAATGCTCTAACATAAAATCTCAAGTTTGAGAACGAAAAACGATGTAACGAAACGGCAGTGAATAGTCACTGCCTTCCCGCGAATAAAATTAAATAGGCGAGTAGACTTCTGTGTATATCTTTCATATGGATAGGTTACGTTTATGTAGTGAGCAGGCTGACTTTTACCTGTGACCTGGGAGCGTCGCCTGGAAAAACCTAGCAATTACAGCAAACACTAACGACCTAGAAATCATTTGGCTCAGTTAACTGCTTTTAATAATGACCTGCTTACTCACTTTTCTCCGACTGCAGGAAAATGCTAAGGGCTTTTACGTTGATTGAAGAATTGTATGAGGTGTTGCAAGGTGAGAGGTTTTGAGAGAATTTTATCGTGTGCCAAATACTGCCAATATACAAACATGTTTGTATGCAGGTGGCTCAAACGCCCTAGTAGTACGTACTCTTATAGATTACACGGAGAAAACGTGACTATAGTCCAAACCATCACGAAATATATCGATTTCATATTTTTTTCTGTTTCATCATCATCATAGGCCTCTAGAAGTCCACAGCTGGAAGCAGGCCTCCCTCTTATAATGCCACGACGAACTGTTTTGAGCCGCCTCCATCCACCGTTTTCCTGCGAGGTTTATAATGTCTTTAGTGAATCAAGTGGAGGGCCATCCTCTACCGCGTCGTCCGGTTTGTGGTCACCCCTTAAGAACCTGTTAAATCTGTTTAATGTGTTAAATTTATCATAATTATGTTTTGCCAATGCCTGAATTTTATTATTAGCAATGATTTGCAACACCTATGGAATTAAATCTCAAAGTAAAATCGCAACCTCGAAATCTTGCGAAATTCGAGATCTCGCGAAATTGAAACAGATCTTATAAATGACTTTTATATATTCAAAAATCAAATGGTTTGCTGACCTATAATTTCAAAAACATTTATTAATTGATTCAAGCGTGACTTTGCGGAAATCCATTCTACAATATAAAATAGATGAACAAATATATTGTAACAATTCCGCTCCTCTCGTTCGGCGTTCGGCGAGGCAACATGGCTGCGGAGTTTTTGCAGTAGTGTGTCTTTGTTGTTCTAGTACGCAGTGAGCCTACTGTTTCCTGAGGATGCTTCGTTGAGAGGCGAAACACGTGTCGAATTCTTTCAGAGTTTTCGTTGGAGAGGAGCGGAATATTTGTTCATCTATTTTATATTGTCAAAAACATCTTTGTCTAGCAGGGCGTGCAATAGCCATAATTACCACGCGGATTGGCAGGTGGATTGTTGATCGCAGTTTGGCGTTAAGTAATCAGGTGGATGTTGTTTGCCCTGCTGTTATCCTTTAGTCGCCTTTTACAACATCCACAGGAGGAGTTGGAGGAGTCCTATTATTAGGCTGAGATACATGGCTCATCAGCTTTGAACGTCTAATATAAAATATATAAAAGTTCAAAGGCTATTTCACGGCACAAATGAAACGATTCATGAATAAGTACATTTCAATATTCCGAACACCTTATTAGAGGTCTTTGTCGCTTCTCATACATTGAATAACAAAGTAGTTCTCAAGCGAATCTTTCAAAGCGTCTGAATCCACTCTCACAAAAGTTTAGCTGCAATGAAATCTCAGCGTTCAATAGGATGCAAATGGAACTACTTGGAGCTGAATCATTGTGAAACTTTGCATAGGTATACGTACATCCACAAGGACACGATAACAATCAATTTAATAACACACCTTAGGTACCTACTTAATAATAAAACGCGCTAGATTATATCACACAGGACTACCCTCAGCTCGAGTTTCAAATGCTTTAGAATCGACTGCGAGTAAGTACTTAGAAAATTGCAATTACTTCTGTCTCTCAGGTAAAGTCGTAATGGCTTAAAATCTTGCTAACTTGACATTTATTACGGACCCATCGCGTTGAGAGTTCTTGTCATTAGTTCTTCTGCTTCACCAAGTCAAGAGAATTTTGAAAGCAATAAGCTAACCGTTTCTTAAATGGGTTTTAGTTAATGGGTCAGTTAGTGGATATCCTAACAGTAAGAGATATCAAAAATGTGTGAGGACTCGTGTCACTGATTTTGATAACAAAAAATGCATTCAAAGATTTTGCAAAAATCTTATACGTCTCGGCATTCAAAACCAAATTCTTCTTCGAATCTAATTATTTTTTTTTGTTAAAAAGTCATAATACACAAGGGAATATGTTTAAGCTTTTCGAGTATCGACTTAACGAGTTCGGTAAGAGAGATAAAACTCACTTCACAATAGTGTTCCTCTGTTTTGTTTCAACTTGGAATAGGGTAATCTGATTTTGTTAACGTTTGTTTGGTATTAGTTTTATCGATAGTTTAGGCTATAAGAAAACTGTTCTTTTTCTGGAGAATTATAATTGTAGCGTTTGTCACAACAATAAGACATGATTTAAGATAAAAGAAGAGCTTTGTTGGCTGACAACTAATTTAGCACTTTAAGTTCTGTGTACAGCATCTTAAGGTTTTCTTTGAAATAGTTAAATCAGAGAGAGAACATGTAACAGTTGGATCAGAGGGATGATTTACAATGTGAAATTGGTCTGGAAGATAGACCAAATAACTATAACGCATGGCAAAAAATAGAAGATTGTTGCACCGAGCGAAAAGTGACTTGCTTGGTGCGAGAGCTCTAAAAACACGAGTGCTACAAGAAGTCACTCTGAGTTTGGCTTGCTATCTTCTTTTCTTTTCAACTACAAGATTACAAAATCTGAATAATAAAAACTTTACAATATAATATTATTCAGTTGCATCCAGTCGATTCGCGCCATCGCTGATAGCAGTCGGCTATTTTTAAATTTTTCTTTTCGGCCAGTACTTACCTACTTACTTCAGTACTTCTATTTTGAAAACTTTTTTGTATAGGAAGTGAATATCCCATAACTAGATGGCGCTGCAAAATATGTCCGAATTCTAGATCACGCTGACGAAAACACACGACGATTCTGTATATAGAATCGGAACTCATAAGAAAGATCAAGCAAAAGTCCGGTAACGCAGCAAAAGTTCTCTGCTGTGAGTTGAGCTGAGATGAGAACAGTGTTCTTAAAGACTGCTTGCTGCACGTGCACGGCGTTATGAGTACATAATAAGTACTGATTGCTTTGTGTTCGTGTTTCACGTGAACAATTTGCGAAATTAGTTGTTTTTTTTTTTAAGAAAAAATAATTTCATTCATCAGATTCATCTTTCTCTGCTTATTTCTTAACTCTACATTTTGACAGACTTGTAAGCTCTTTGCTCTTCTTCTTCAATCAATGTAATGTTTTGCTTTTCTTAATTCTGAACTCTGTTTGTCTGCAGGCTGATATAGCTCATTCTGCCAAAGGCTACGAGTCAGAGGATGAGAACGCGGGAAGAAAGTGGCAGCGGGCCAGCGACGAACGGTCAGCCGGCAAGACTACCATGTACTCCAAACAGGTCAGTTCTTTCTTCTCTCAAAGTACCAGAGACAAATTTTAAGCTTAAGGTTCACTTGGTTGAATTTTTTCACTGAATTACGTATTGTTTCTGGTTCATTGTTTCGAAATTAATTAGAAACTACGTTTTTCGTTCCGTCTAGCTCTATTTCCCCCAGTGCATTCCACGGGGCAGGCCTCGTCCAGCAGTGGTCGTCTAAAAGTTGATGATGATGAAACACACTTAAGGTTCTAACGTTCACCTCGTTGAAGTTTTTGGCTGAATTACGCTTCAACACTCTTAAACTTTTTCTTGACGATTGTTTAAAAAATCTAGAACACTCCATACCTTGATGAGTCTTATGCAACTATATATACAAAAAATTATGAAGATTTGACCTTTAGTTTTTAAATTTAAAGGAAACTAGGGGAACGAAAAAAACGTAGTTTTTTATTAATTTAAAAACTTCAAGTCGGATCTTTATAAAATTTTGTTGTTAAAACCAAATAAGACTTATATGACTTATATAGCGTGAGCTGAATCATAATTCAGCAGAAAACTTTGACGAGATGTATGTGACGGAAAAATCATTATCAATTGACCAAATTGAACGACCCCAAGTTTGATGAACCAAAGACACTTTAAACGTTGCAGCAGTAGGTGGATGTAAGCGGCTCAAAACCATTCTTCGGGCATTCTTTGGGAGAGGCCAATATCTAGCAGTGTACTTCGGATCATCTTATGATAATAATGTTACTGAGATTGTTTTGAATCTTCCTTATTTTATAGGAGTTTCGGGAGCAATACTGCATCAGCAACAAACAACTGGATCTGTTGGAACTGGAGAAGTCCAAGAAGGACAGATTCCTTGGATGCCTCTCCCAGTACCACATCGAGAGTCCATGTTCACGAACCAATCGGTAAACAGTTTCAATACTCAACAAACATATAGAAGTAGATACTTAATTGTTTTATTTTTACTTTCTTTCAGTTAAAAAATTTGGTCTGTCATCTGGAGATTTGACTACGTCAACTTAAAATAATACAATAATACGACAATATAAAGATCGCAGGCAGGCGGTGGATGAAGGTGGCTTGAAATCGTTCATCGTTGGCATTCTATCATTATGTGGGGGAGACCTATGTCTATGGCAGTGGACTTCTACAGGCTGATCACGATAATGATGAGGGCACCAAAGCTTGGTGCTAGTGTCGATGCAACAAAGGGATCTATATAGTTATTCTCCCTTCGAATAAGCCTTATTGTACCTGTACATCTTTGTAATGTAATAAATGAGCGATCATTTACTAAATACAAAAGGACGGCTAGTGTTCAAATTGCTGAAGCGGGAATTCCAACCACTCATTTCAGACCTGCCTTTATTAGAATTCTGTTTAGTAATTAAATTTAATTGAAATGGAGGTATGGCAAATAAATACGTGACTATTGCTTATTGTGCCTACTCATGGAATTTTCTTGTAAGACAATTCTCTAGATGCCTATTCTTAGTTCTAATACCGTTAAAATATCCTAGATGCGATATAACTACACCTTATTTATATATTATTTATTTTATGTATATGTTCACGTTTTAAGTATATAAATTCACAATTTTATCATCTCAGATTATGTAAAAGTCAGCATCCGTCTTTATTTACACTCATTACCCGAGTCCTACCAGAGGTAATAATTATTTTGTTTTTATTTTTATGTAGAATATAGCCTTTATTTTCTTAGACCTACCGCTTGGCACAACTAGTAGAGTGAAGATAGGCCGGATGATTACGTCGCAGTTTCTATCAAGCGTGCGTAAACATTAGTTGATTGCTACTGCGTAATTTAAGATGCGTAATGCAAAAATTGGGCTAGGCCCTCTGGGCTGGTTGAGTTTCTATTTGGAGGGGGATAATGCACAATAAACCAATCAATATGCCAGTCAATGTGAAACGAAAGTGCAGGTTGCTTCATCCCGACTCAAAAAAGGTGTATGATAATTAAATAATATTTTTTCTCATATCCCTAGAGGTATTATTTCGAAGTGCATTCGCTCTCATAGCGAATGCTTCTGTAATGGTTTAATAATAAAAAATAAGCTACGCTAAGAAATATTGGTTTCCTTTTAAATTGGGCTTGCCTCGTTATTTCATTTCTTCAACCTAAATCATTCTTCAGCATTTTCAAAAGTAAATCTTCAGCAAAACTGGGGAAAAGTTTGTCACTAAGGTTGGTAAGGGAAGAGTATTCCCAAATGGAGGATTTTCCGGTAAGACTCTTTCATGCATAAGATATGAGAAAACTTGGGCTATTATCGTTTTGTACGTGTCAACATGTAAAATTATTCCCTGTCGGACTGAGTGAACAATCTTGGAGTTTGAAGGTTCTATGATAAAGTTAATTCTAACGAAATGGACTAAGCACAGTAACTTCTGAATGATATACTCGAATGTTAAGCTAGGATAAGAACGAAAATTAAAAAAGTTTGGAAAAGTATCCTACCTAAATCCTACAACCTACAAATAATCTGTCAGTTGTGTTAACAAACTTGTGTCACATACTGTATACCAGAACTATGCTCAAGCGTAAATCGAGACTCCTAATATAATTATAATAAAAGCATAGATTTGTTGACGGTTTTCATTGAAATCAAGTTTGGCAGGCAGATGGACAACAAAGTGATCTTATAAAGGTCTTGTTTTTTTATGTTCAGGTACGGAGCCCTTAAAGCAAATTTCGTCGTACATTTTACGGAAGGAAAGGTTTATCGGTAAAAAAATGCTTTTTGCGCAACCCGTTTCACTCGTTTGTTTTCCACATTACTCGACCCTTCCGAGCAAAAAACTTACAAGCTGACTTTGAAAAAGATGCTCTTCTAATTCCCAACCATGACCTGCCTAAGTAGATTTCAGCGATAAATTGGATCCTTTTAGGCCTTACCTTAGGCAAAGGTAACAAATTGGGCATTTTATTATTCTTCACCCTTGTAATCGTGTTTGCAGTCGAGTGGGGGAGTGAATTGATGATGCTTTAATACTTGCCAGTGCTAGTTTGCTCAAACATTTGCCAGGTAGTTTAAAGGCTTTCGTTAAGATCATAAATAATTATAATTTGTTCCCTTTAAAAAATATCATCTATAAAAGTACTTACCTGGCTCTGGGTAGCTTGACTAGCTTGTGGCTTGTCAGGATAAATTTTATTATCTGAAGATCGAGAGCATGGGTTCATAATGTAATTTACGGGAAAAAGTATTGAATCCATTTCACAGAGCCAAATTTAATATATTACGTGTTATTACTTCCAATTACAGCTTGGTTATTGGAGTCTTGCTCGGCCATTCGATTGAGCGCACTTTGAAAAACTTTTAAAGAATTTAAGATATCATTATTCAGTAAATTTCTGGAACGTCACGGAGGACCACCTTGTTTATATCAATAGATGATAATGTAACCTACCTAGGTATATTAGATTTAAGTATTAACTGACCCAAAGTGAAAAGAGCCTCATCGAAGCACTGCCATAAAAGGCTGTCTATGTCTGTTACTCAGGACTTCACCTGAGTGCAATTCGTAAAAAGCATTCTAAATAAAACAAATGACCATCCGAAATAAGTTCGTGACCAAGAACTTTTTTCATGAGAGATATCGATTTCTGCAAGTCACACCAGATTTTACAGATTTTTTCATTGGACATTACAAACTACAACGTGACTTAGTAGTTACTGTTCGAACGTTCGTCCGACGTGTCACTGGGTGTATTCCGCCCATGAAGAAGCAAGTTTTTTGTAACAGAAATCGTTTTCTGCCAGTCACTACCACTTTTTACCGATTTTTGCAATGGACATTACAAACTACAATGTGACTTACAGTAGTTCGTCCGCGAAGAAGAAAGTTTTTTGTAACAAAAATCGTTTTCTGCCAGTCACTACCAGTTTGTATCGATTTTTGCAAAAGACATTACAAACTACAACGTGACGTGTTTCACGGTCAGGATGAAAGTTATTGTAAAGGAAATAGTTTTCAGCTAGTCACTACCAGTTTTTTACCAATTCTTTAATGGACGCAACAAGCTACAGCGTAACTTACAGGAGTCAGCCTCAAAAATAAAGTATCCCTTATAAATACCGTTTTCTGCTATTAACTATTAGTTTTTACCGTTTATTCTATCAACGTTTTCAAGTCTGATTTATTCGTTTCAATAAATATTCCTTTCTGTTTCCAGAGCATCATTTCTATCCGTGTGTGTCCGTCGTCGGGTACCCTCCGACGAGAATCTCAACTCCGATTATGCACCAATACAGCGGTATCCCAGGTAAATTAAACTTTTGATCTGTTTGCCGTGGGTTAGCTTATCAGTTGAATTAAATTTTGTAGGCAAACTTTTTGCGGCCACAAAGTTGGCCGTGATGTAAGGACTCTTGCTTTCAATTAAATAAAAGTTAATTTCCATTGTCGTTCTTCTTCTTTCTTTTTTTTATCTAATAATCATGGACTTGAGGTTGTTGTAACTTTAGGTCTGCCTGATAGCTAAGACTTTGTAACTAATGTAGTTAGAAAATTATGAACTAAATACTTAATTTTGAATCTTTGACCTTTTGAACTGTAGACGAATATAATCCTTTTATTTCTTAGTATTTTGAAAGCATAATCTTTTGGAAGATATCGCTTAATTTCAGTTGATCCTTCTTGTAAACTCGAGAACTTGCGAGTATCACAGGATTATCTGGGTATCTTGTCATTGATGATTCATTGCTTTAAGTCCTCAACTCTAAATATCACATCAATTAGTTTATCGAAGCAGCGTGCAAAATATTAAACTGGCGTGCAATGAAATATAGGGTCACTTAGAAAAATCACAATACCTCCCTAACTCAAGTTTTGTTTATTTGTTTAATAAATGTTAAGTAATTTTTTAAAGTTATTGTATTAAATGCCAAGAAATATTTTTAATTATAATTATGATTTTTATTTCAATTCGCTGTCTCGCATAGTTTGGGAGGTATTGTGGTTTTTCTTCTAAAGACATAATAAACGTCGCAGGAAGTCGGTGGATGGAGGCGAGTCAATACCGTTCGTCATGGCATTCTATTCCACTGCTGTACATAGGTCTCTCTTTGTCCAACAGTGGACTTCTAAAGGCTGATGATGATGAAGAGGATGTGGTTTTTCTAAGTGACCTTATTTCATTGCACGCCTGTTTATTTTTTTGAATATAATTATATTGTTATAGTTTTATGTAATTTCTTGTTTTATTAAGTCAGTATTATTATGTTTCTAAATTAAAAAAATATTGTTTTTTCAGTAGTAAACTCACTTGAAATAGGACAGAGTAAAACGAAATTGATACATAAGTACCTACTTCTAAGGTAAAATAGTCTCCAAATTGATTTCAACCAGGTACAACTAAATAGGTAGTATTTGAACTAATTTAATAAAGGGAAACCATAGTTTTGAGAAGGACTGTGTATGTTTTCCTAGCCCGAAATATGTTTATCCCCATAAGGTTTGGTCAGCCCTCGCCAGCCCCGCCTGAGCTATGCGCCTATGATGCCGATCTGGAGTGCTCATACTTTCGCCGGCGGCCACGCTCGGTATGCAGCCAACCTGACCCCAAACGGTACACGTGGATGCCTGAGGATGAAGACTTCACACGGATGGAGTGGCCACAGTGAGTGTCTTCCAAGATTTTACTTTCAAAAAGCATCAAAGTTATAGGATAGAAACAGATAAGGTAACAATGTAGCAAACTGGGCAAGTTGACAAAACTCGTACTGTATGTCAAGACATACAGTACGAGTTTTGTTGTTGTTTTGCTTTTTGAGTTCAATTCAGTTCAGTTTGTTGAGTTTTGTGTTGTTTGTTGTTTGTTTTGTGAACAAAGGCTCAGAGTGAAGTTAATTTGATCCCAATCCATTATCAATCTATAACGTCTAGCATGATAGTAATATTTGACGCCTAAACTTCGGCATCGAGACTTCGAACGTAGTTTGATTCAAAGGTCAGTTGAACAACGGAATGCTTAATATAAACATACTGTGAACAATTACCACAACACAGTAAATTTTCTAAAAGTAAAAACATAAATAAAAAAAAAAGTTAAAAAAAAATTATAAAGAGCTGTGACGTAGCATCCATGTTAAAAACCAAGAACAGTTAAAAATAATAAACCACTAGCTCAACTTATAATTAGGCGTTCTTAATAAGAATTTCTGGTAAATTTCATTCCATTCATTAAGCCTCCCTCTAATTTTACGAAGGCAGATCAATTTCAATGCGATCCTAACGAGTTTCAAGTGAAAATATTTCGCAGGAAAATCCTTAATAAAATATATAGGGTGCCCTTATTTTGGGCACCGGTAAAATTAAATGACGATAAAGTACTTCAGAGTACCTTAGAAGCTTACATTACCGTAGCACAGAGAGCTTCGTTATTCCAACTTTTCCCGCGCATAATTGATTTCAAGGGTTTCCCCCTGAATAAAAAATACAGCACTTATTGTCAAGGGCCTAAGAAATGGTCTTCGTATTTTAAGAGATTGAATTTTGCTGTAAGCGTGCTAGGATTACGTTGTAAGTGATTCTTGAGAACCTATTAGTTCAAAGTATGATGTTGTTGTAAACACATATTTCTTGGATACTCATTTATCAAAGAACACCAAGTTCCAGAGACTAGCGAATCTACAGAGGTTCGCTAGTATATTAAAGAAAATTGTGACTACAGAGTCACAATTTTCTTTTACATACATCTGCGTTATTTACCCCTTATTATATATATGACACATATAAAGAGATTCTTATGGGTGCAAAGAAAAGAGTATAGTTGCATCTTGCCCAAACATGGTCGCTGACAAAAGCAAATACAGAAAAGCTTGAAGTAGTCCAGCACGGTATGAAAAGGAGCATGAGCAATATCAAGAAAAGACAGTAACACTCTAGAATCTATACAAAAGAGGACCAAGGTAAAAGATGTTACAGAGTAAATAAGGAAGCTAAAATAGAGGTGAACTGGACACACTATGCAGGATAAAAAAGGAAAATGGACCAAAGATATAATAGAACGTGAAGGAAGAAAGGAAGACAAAGAAAACGATGGGAAGATGACCTGAAGGAATTGGCGAGACCAACATGGCTGCGATTAACCCAAGACAGGGAAGAGTGGAAGTCTCTGGAGGAGACCTTTGCCGAGAGGCAAGCTGATGTTGCATTTAGTTTTAGTATATAAGATGTAACTATTTTTATCAGCAATAAAGGCTGTTATTATTATTACATGACACAAGACAAAACCCAAATCATGTGTTACCCAAAAGGTTACACATGATTAATGGAGCTTCCGATACTCATTCATAATGGTTTTCGTATTCAATTGCAGATCGGTAATAGAAGATAACGCGGGTTGGCCACAAAATTACAATGTCGACCAAATCGCGTCTGTCAGCCGAGGAGGCTCATTACCTAGACCACCTTCTCTAATCCCGTAAGTTATATGCACTTAATACTTATTACTATAGTTAGTTTTAAGAACACTTAACACTACACATGGCTGAGCACAAAGGCTGAGCACAGTGTCTCTGTCGTGGGTATTGAGGCTGCAAAGTTTAAATTGGATTAGACGGGTCTTGTAACGCTAATTCAACCTTAAAGGTCGTCCAAGGTCATAAACGGATGGATTCCTGTAAATGGAAGACTACAATGAGGTCGGCCAATAACAAGCTCTAGCGTGATTGTTTACTTATTAATTTACAGGATTTGGAACAGGACCGAGTTGTGCATAAGAAAGTGCCTATGAAAAGCAGTGGGAACAAATTGTTCTTAAATAAATGAATAAAAGCATATTTGCCCTTTCTAGTGGGAAGTGTACTGTTCAGGGCAACAAAAAAACTCTACAGTCTTCTCTGGGTTTTGTAGGTATTTATTTTTTCCGTACGTATTAAGGATTTTTCTTTGAATTTGTGGGTATTCTCCGAATGTGCCCAAATATGGAGTAGATGGTCATTGTTTTGTAAAAATTTGAAGTGAGAATCAGGAAAATATTCACGTATAAACCAAAACAAATAAATAAATAAATAAAACACTTAAATATACTTCACTACCATTGAGCTCTACTATTATTGCTTTGGTCGGTTGTATCGTACAGCGTTAATAACATTTGTAAGTAAATTATTTTAGCTTCACTTCAGGCTTCATTTTTATTATTACATTTGGTTCGTCACATAAGAGTCACTACGTGGTAGAATCTAAATTAAGGAATCCGTAGAAGAACTAAGATCACTAGCATAGCTCTCAGAATTAGCAAGTTAGAGTGGCAATGGGAAGGCCATACAGCTCGCAGAAGAAGGTTATTAAGGGAGGGTAAGAACGCCCTTCGCTCGGATGGGCAGACAACATTTTAAAAGTCGGTGGATGGGGGCAACTCAAGACCGTTCGTCGTGGCATTATATGGGGGAGGCATCTGTCCTATGTGTTGACTTCTATAGGCTGATGATGATAATGAGTGTGCGAATCGTCGATTTATTCTGATGGCTGTAACGGAAAAAAGTGCTGCTTGCTTCGATTTCCTGATTTTCTCGAATTTGCACCTCCTTTCGCAGTAATGAGATTCGGGAGTTTGATGCTTCATTTATTCACGAGTATTTGAAAAAGGCTTTGACATTTTGTGAGAACCTCATGAAATTTTAAAGCATGGTTAAGTTATAAGTTTTAGGGTTTTTCATCAACTTCATCATCATCATCATCAACATCAGTCTGTAGAAGTCCACTGCCGGACATAAGACTCCCCACTATAATGCTTGCGTTCTAGAATGATCGATTTCCCGCTACTTTTATGTCTTTAGTCCACCTTGAGGAAGGAGAGTCTTCCTTCCTCTACTGCGTTATCTGGTTTGTGGTTACCACTCGACAACTTTTACTCCCCAACGATTGACAGATCTGTCTGCGAGCTATATGCCCTGCCCATTGCCACTTCAACTTGCTAATTCTGTGAGCTGTGTCGGTGATCTTGGTTTACGGATTTCCTTATTTCGGATTCTATCACGTATTGAAACTACGCATAGTTCTCTCCATAGCCCGCTGTGCAAATTTGAGCTTGTCTATGCGGCCAATAGTTAGCGACCAAGTCTCAGTGCCGTAAGACATCACTGGCAATACGCACTGGACTATTAACAGATTTCAGGGTTGTCCAGAATTTTAAAACGTTTTTTCTCGGCACAGTGTTTGAGCTTTGTGTACCTCTGATGAGTCATTTTGAAGGCATATAAAACTTACCAGAACCACTTATTCTGTTTACGATTTTTTTAAAGGTTGCACTTTAGTCTCAGAATAAGTCTGCTATTTGCAGATCATTTTGTCAAAATCATAGCATCATATTAAGCCGCATTCACATATGTCCGTCGTGTTGTGTTGTGACGCATCAGAACGGTATCGATTTCATACATTTAATATGATTGTGTTCACATTTATACGATGGCGTGTGTTATGACGGCTTGTGTTGTGTCGCATCACAAGCGATCCCGGTCCGCGTCAGAACGGGTGAAGTGCGGGGGGCGGGGCAGCGACTCGACACAGTGCATCGAATTATGTGCACGCGCCAGTGACGTGTTGTGACGCGTCAGAGCCGCACGCAGCCACGCAGAATGGACGAAGAACTACTGATTGAAAGCGTACGACAATATCAATTAATTTATGATCCAAAATCTAAAAATTATAAGGATTATAATTATATATAGGCTATTAGAGCAACTATTTGGAAGGAGATACTGGATGGATCCAATATATTCTTTTCTTTCTTTGTTAAATTAGAAGCGTAGCCAGCGCCAATATTTGCAAGTCTTCTTCAAAATCGGAGTCAGAATCGGATGATTCTTGAAAAAACATTGCGAACGTGTGAACTCTCCGAGAGCAAAAACTAAACTGATTAAAAAATGAGTCATGATGAATCACAACACGTCAGATATATGTGAACAGTAGCCATCACGACAGAGAGCATCACAACACAACACGACAGACATATGTGAATGCGGCTTTATCCTCGTTCTCTGCTTTTCATTCGCTCATTCCCGTTTCTACCAATAGATTTGATGGAGAAATTGAGCGGAAATTACCGATTGAATGCCGTACCGTACTCCTCTCTAAATGGAACGTTATAAGGACATTTCCTAGTAATAACTACACTATAATTTATAGACAGTTCAGGATGGTAAGAAAATGGCGCTATAGAAACATAAATAGTCGTAGGGTCTTACAGGGTAAAACCCTCCCCTTCTTCCAAAGATCATCACATTCCATTCGATTGGCTATTTGTTTACCGTTCTTATAAACTCATATATTTCACCTTCAAATTGGCAATTCCCAGCATGCCCCAAACAGGCCTATCAGCCTTTTACAATACCATTGGTGACTAATTGTGGTACTTATGTGTAAATTACCTTTTCATCACTCATGCTCTGAAAGTAGGTCATAGTTAATTCGAAAACTGAGGGCCTAGTGTGAGCATCGCGTTTACGTGGCAACCGCGTAAACGCGCGTTTGTTGAGTAACCGACAAAATTAAAGTACACGTAAAAACTACTCGGACTCCGCAGTTTTTACGTATACTTTAATTTTGCCGGTTACTCAACAAACGCGCGTTTACGCGGTTGCCACGTAAACGCGATGCTCACACTAGGCCCTTAGCTTCGTAATTTACGTCTGTAAGTAAATTTGAAAATAGAATGTGGCTCTATTACATTCATAATAACAAAAATAACGAAATAAAATCTCCATTGCAAATTCTTTTACTATTTAAAAATAGAACAGGCACGATTGTGAAAAAAAATTAAATCGCTTCCTATCAAAAGGATCATCAAAAACCAGTTATATCACAACTATGTTTTTTTGGGTTCCGTACATCCGGAGGTACCAAAAGAAACCATTATAGGAACACTCAGGTATATGTCTGTCTGTCTATCTATCGCAGCCTATTTTCTCCAAATCCACTGGACTAAAAAAGTTAAATTTTGGTACATATATTATAGAGTTAGGTGACCCAATCACGGATTTATAGCGTAAATCAACGAGTTTTGATTTCGGGAGTGAAAACTTGTGAACATCATTCAAAGCATTAAATGAAAGAACAGTTAGAGTTTTTTTTTAATTTTGAAATGGTTTGTTTCAAAGATATTAAACAAACGATCAAACCAAAATTTTAAAAGAATAACTTTTCATTCTTCCGCCATTGTTATACGACTAAAAAATTTTGGATGATTTTTTTTTTATGAAAGAACCATAGTGCTGAAATGATTATGATACTTTCTGAATGCAAATGCTTGGTGTCTTGCTGAAAATATCAAAATCGCCATATGTATGCCTACAATATTTGAGGAGTTCCCTCAATTCCTCATGGATCCCATCATCAGAACTGGATTCTGAAAAAAATGGGACCAATCTGGAAGTATATCTAATCAAATAAAAAAAGAATTTTCCAAATCGGTTCATAAATGCGGGAGATATGCGGTAACAAATATTAAAAAAAAAAAAAAAAATACAACTGAATTGAGAACCTCCTCCTTTTTGGGAAGTCGGTTAAAAATACGGATTATCGGGCCTTACTCATGGTTTACAGGAAAACTTAAATAAAAATCCTAAGTCGTTAAATTCCCACGATAAGTGGAAAATATGCGTAAAAAGAAATTATAATATAAAATGTATTGATGACTAATAAGTTAAATTGGTATAGCGGCTACAATACTTGTAACGGTTACGGAACGCTCTTTCGCACTTGACTGGTTTTTCTGTTCGAATTTCATTTTGGCTAAGAAGTCCAGAATATGAAATAACACAATAAAAAAAAGTAGAAAAGCATATTAATTTGTCAAAACTGGACCATGCTCGCGTACTTGACCCATTCGTGTGGTTACATACGCAATTAGTGGTCTAGAGATTGCACTTTAACCCCACTGGCTCATAAATCTTAACTTAATGGATGTCTTGCAATTTGGGTTGTTTAGGGGATTGTGGTCAGTTTCAGAAGTCGTTTGAGCTGGAGATCTGCATATGTTTATTTTAACGTGTAACGCGCCAAACTACCGATTTTTGCGTATACTTATATTCAAAGTAACAGGGGTGCAATTTTTTTATGTCATCGAGTGAACTAAACGACATTAAAATTACCGTTAATTTCCAAATTTCTATGTATTAAAACTCATCGATGACTAAAATTACCTATGATATCAACACAAGTGTCTCCTACAGTAAGTTTCTTGAAAAACTTTGATTTGCGGCCATTTTGATGATATATAGTCACTCGGTGATATTCAAAAATCCCACCCCAGATCTACTTGTAACGTTTTGTGAAAAAAATCGTGCTTTGGACTTTGTCTGCGTAGAATTACGTTGTCTATTTTAACTTAGACGATCTCATTACGAGAGATGGAGAATTGATTTCGGAAAATCAACCATTTAATTTTGTATTAAAGTCGTTACTAAAATGACGATATTTTAGCCTCGAATGGTAGAACTGTTCTAAACTCAGGTTTAAACCATCTTTTGTAATGAGACCGTTAAGGATCGCTTAAAAGATCATTAGTGTCCTCCGTCCGTCCCAGACTGTCACAATGTCACTTTCACAGGAATTATTTTATTTTCATCGGTTACTCAATATTTCAACTAACCCAGGGCCAGATAATATTCCTCCAGATTGCATTGTTCTTGCTTGTAAATGCTTGTGTCTTGTGTTAGTAAGTCAAATACCGTGGCGAATTCGGCCTAAGAATAAACCTCCCGGCGTCTCTTATCGTGTTCGTAAAAGCCGACTAAGGGATTACACCAAACGATGGGCACCAGCATCCACTTGAGTACTTAACAGCGACACTGTGATCACCAATTCACCTGCTAAGCGTGGTGGCCTCATCCAGCAGTGGAAATCTGCTGATGACGATAGTGAAGTGAAATCTATTGAAGGGTCTATTAAAACATAACTCTACATACAGAGCACACTATAAAGGTCCATAAATTCGTGTCTCGTCATCATCAGTAACTGTAAAGGGTCTGTGAAACTGTCCATAGAGTTAGTACCCATTAAAATGTTTTTATGGGACCTCACGAAACTATAACCGCAATGTCCAGGGTGTAATAGCCCAAGTAATTATAGAGACCCTCACATGTGCCATTTCATTAGATTTTTGTAATATCTTTAGAGAAATCTGTAATGCCACGCTACCTCTAGTGAATTAACTATTTTTCGGTAAGAGTTTGCAACGAAATATCTAGTAGTACCTTATGAATTAGTTACCTGTATACCAAAACTGTATACTAAAGGCCGATAGTCTGACATGACGGGCAGAAGATAGATTTTCACCTATAGCCACCAATCCAATACGACGCACGTACTTGCTACGCATAAGTAGGAACTTAGCTCCAAATGCTGCGCTTTTTTCAAAATGTTGGTTGCATCACCCACAGTGACAGACGAACACGCTACACGCGCAGTTTGGTACTAACATAGTGGATTCACGCAGCTAATGTTTGTAGCGTGTCCGTGAAAAGCGGGCGCCGCTTGTCCAGACAGACAGAAATCGTCAGAAACAGGAACTGAACCTTCATGCAAAAACTGTCGCAAAGACGGTACGTCTTTTTTTTGGTAGAATTATACATTGCTAATAAAGTCGATCTTCTGACTCGTATTCCTTGTGTTGGACTAAGCTTAGGCTTTTAAGGCTTTATCATTATTTTATGTTTAAAATACCTCCATTAAGCTAAAGCCAAACGAGCGTTTTTTCTTTTCACGTCTAAAAAGTAACCAAGTTGCCTCCGCATAACAACTGTCCTGAAATTAAAGTTCCATTTATCATTTAGGCTAAAAAGCCTTACGTCTAGTACTTAAGCCAGTTTTATGTGTTCCAGCTGTCCTGCCCACACACCCATACCGCCACCGCCCCCGCCACCCCCTCTCACGATACCGCCGCACAGGTAGGTAAATAGATGTAGAGCCTTTTTGTGTACCTAAATTTGCGGATTAGAGTTTTTGCATTGTGGGTCATTTGTCTGCGCTGCGCCCGAGGAAGCTTGCAAATTTTTGTGCGTTTAATTTTGTTGGATCAAGATGGGAGTGGCTTGCTTTAAATCATTTGCAAGCTATATCAACTTATTGTGAAATATTTGTAGCTTCATTATAATATAGTTATGCAAAGAGTCAAACGGCCATTTCTTCCGTAGCAATCAAATGAAAATTGGTCATGAAAATCAGAACGAAAACAAATTAACAGTCAATAAAATTTATTAGGTACTAAAAAACACTAGTTTTTTGGCAAATGTTTTGGGTCAAGAAGAAATTTATTTGATATCTGGCTTCAAAACTAATTGAGTTGCGTTATGAAAATTTGAAAAACTAAACAGTTAGGTGGAGGATAGTAAGCAGATTATTCAATTAAATAAATTCAACCGTCGCTCATTCACTTTCTGTTTTCTTTCAGAACGAAACATGTATCATTCGCTCGCTCGCACACTCTGACGACTTTCGACGACTCCGTCATGCCGGCTGCTGTTAGCGGGAATCGTTACAGGAGAGACTGCGAGAGACTAATTGATGGACGTGTTGTAAAGGTAATACGACCTTCATTCCCTGCCTGTAATTGAAAGTCTTGAGCCAACAGCTCATACATCTTGGCTTAATGTGCGTTGGCTTCAACCTTATCAAAGAGTTTTCAGATTGGGATGAAACTCAGTGAAAAATGGACTGGATGTTTCATGGTTTGCACGTAAACCTGGTCGAACTTCTCGGCTGAATTACGTTTCAACTCTTACAAGAAAATGTTGGTTCATTGTTTAGAAAATCTAGAATCTTGATAAATTTTATCCAATTAATATCTATAACATTTTCTGAAGATAATAATATGACTTGTAGTTTTTAATTTTTTTTATTTTTAAATTAATTACTTAATTAATAATTGTTAAATAAGTGAGTTGATATAAATAAAAATATAAATACAATATATTAATATTCATATAAATAAAAATAAATAAACTAATTCAACTGAAAATCGTCTTGAGTGGCGACCACAAACCGGGCAACGCAGTAGAGAAAGGCCCCCTTCTCGATGGACTAAAGACATTATACGGTCGCATGAAGTCGGTGGATGGAGGCGGCTCAAAACCGTTCGTTGAGAAACTCTACGGTGGAGACCAATGTCTAGCAGTGGACTACTACAGGCTGATCACGGTTGATGATGATGATAAGGAAGTCAGTAGACTTTTATAGACTGATGATGATGATGATCATAATTTAATGTAGGTTATAAGTGTGGCTTATCACGTTAAAAATGATTCGAAGGAAGGTTGAAGAAATTAAACACGTAGGCAGATAAAGACCATCCAACAGCACTTTTCTGATTTGATAGTGCCTAGAAATTACGTCACAGCCAGTGTTAGCTTAGTCAATGGCCGAAGTAGGTAATCGAGGTTTGAGTCTCGCTAGATCGGAATTTTTGATAATGTTTATCATTTATTATTTATGGAAGATATATAAACTTTATTCCTATTTTCAGCCTGAACCAAAGCCGTACTCAACGCTACCAATAATGTACCAGCCGTTTCCGCCATATAACCAGTTCGTGCCACAGGGTGGTCCAGCGGCGCCCATACACTACCAGTCGCAAGTACCACCAATGCCACATCCCGCTAGTAATATTGCTCCACCTGTACAGAGGCCGACTCAAACTGAGCAGCCCAAAGTAGTTGTATTAGGTAAGAAACAAAAATATTAAAAAAAATTAGCTGTATGGCTTCCCCATTGCCACTTTAACTTGGCTAGGTTACCTTAAACTAATCACTATGGTTGATTTCAGATTCAATAAAGAAAGGAGTCATGAGAACACAGGCAACACAAACTGAAGTATGCTTAGGAAGGAAACCATTGCCGCCAAACTATTTATCACTTAGTCCACGGACTATAAAAAGGGTAGGTTAAAATGTTTTTTTTTATTTTTTTTATTTTATCTTTGATGCTTTTACTTTATGGTACCTACAATATTGTTTTTGTTCGTGGTAGCGTTGCATTATCCGTCCTAAAAAACCCCTAACTAGGCCCCGTCCAGTGGACGTCTAATGCCGATGATGATAATATTTTTTTATTCAAGGTCAAAGCAGTGGCAGAGCAAGGTGTTCAAACAAACGGTTTTACTGTGGGACCTAGAAGACTTACCAAATCATTCTCAGAAGTTGGAGGTGATCGTTTAGCTAGCCGCGATAGTCCTAATGATAGTATGCCTACTGTTGAAAGGTAACCGTGTCTTTTTCTTGTTGTTGCTTTGAGTGATGACAAACTTGATGGGTATAACTTCCTTGTTATTGTTATACAGTTTAATTGGAGCTGACCACGAAAAGTTACATCGAACACAATCAGAAGAACCGCCCAGATCACCCCGTTCACCCACTGCTAATACCACGCCCGCATCACCATTAACTAGAGGAGACTCCGATGACGTCACATCATGCTCTGTCAAATCAGTCGCTTCATCAAAAGTTGACGATTCAGAACTAAGTGCTTTACAGCGACAAGCACAAGAATACTTTCAGCAAAACTTCCAATTCATTCACGAAAGCGACAGAGATGATACGATAGATGATGATATTGAAACCATTGAAAAAAGCATGGCACTAAATAGAAAAAACTTGGAATATCTGCAGCAAGAAATAGCTAAGCAGGCCAAAGGTGAAAAATGTCTCCGATCCATTCTATCAAAGAGCACCAGTGACACTTCTCAAAAAACTATCAATTCGTCTCACCCGCTTTCCAAAACTTCGACATTCCAGTCTGAACCATCAACCGAAACGTCTGCGACAACTACTGATGATAGTGAAAAGAATGAAAGAGAAATTATCATTGACTTTGAACCGAGGCCAGATGATGAAGCTATTATATTCTCAACGCTTCGAAAGAAAAACAAAAGAGTACTGCAGAAAACTCTTTCTGAGGGAGAAATTCTACTAGATGTGTAAGTTTATCTTGGTAATCAGTGATTTAATTTGTTATGGAAGCGAAGCTAAATTTTATAATTTATCTAATTTAATATTTCCAGAAGGAAAACTGAGATAACTAATGGAGATGGTATCAAAGATGCCCCATTGGTTATGTCGACGAGTCAAGAGAACATGACTAGAGAAGATAGAGAGAGAGAAGCAATGTATAAACAGTATATTACCCAGAACTATAGCCAAACACCTATCAAAGACGAAGGCATCTTTGGATTTGAACCAGATGGTTCTTTTAGGTAAGCGCCCAGGCTAAGACTTGCACTACGATAGAATGGAACCATAGACCATTGCACTTATTCACATTCATAGAAATATGCCTACACGTCACTATTCAAAATTATTTATGACTCAGCAGCGTTAGTTTTATAAGGTCTCTTCGGCAAAGTCTGTTACTTTCTCAATTAAATGCTTGCCACCATTGCATCAGCCATTTGTTTTCTCCATAGTTCTTCAGATGGAAATCCACCATATGGAGACTTTCACGAAAAGTATATTAGTTACAAGCATGAAACATTTAGAAATCGAAGCGTAAGTTTTGAAGAAAAACCCGAAATTATGAATGCCCAGGATGTCAAAATTCCTGAGACAAGGTATGAATCATCCACTGGCTTTGTATGAAGGCTATAAAGTTTTGTCAAAACAAGAAAGATCAATTTACTTCTCGAACTGAATAACAACTCACTTACCTGCTGCTTGCAAACCGAATTTTCTTATACTAAGATAGTTCTGTTGTCATGTAACTGGAAAGCTAGGCTAACTCATGTTTTTGAAACAGCGTAGCTATAAAACAAAGACTGAGTTAAGCCACCCTTTTAATATCCTTTTATGTGTATTTTTATTTTAGATTAATCGCCTTCTCCACGTCGTGGTTATTTTTTGATAAAAATAATTAACCACAGAAACCTTTACATTGAACTAATTGTTTGTTTCGTTTGTTTGTGCATGCTTAATGTCTACTAGGCACTTTGGTGTTAGTGAATATTTTTGCCTACTACCAACTTAAAAGATTTTGTTTCTATTTCAGCACTGCCAAATCTAGTCCAGGTTCACCTGAGAAAGTAGATGTTGACGTG
This sequence comes from Epirrita christyi, assembly GCA_951392215.1. Taxonomy (NCBI): domain Eukaryota; kingdom Metazoa; phylum Arthropoda; class Insecta; order Lepidoptera; family Geometridae; genus Epirrita; species Epirrita christyi. The sequence continues at coordinate 5,583,891 of OX595850.1, forward strand.
GACCAAAAAGTTAAACGTCATGTTATTTTGAAAAGTATTACTAATATTCTCGCTCCCTTAGAAAAGACTTCACCTTGTGCTTCAAACGAGTCATTGACTGTTGATCAGAGCAGGTTAGTACCATTTTGTTCCTTTTTATATGTCAATGCTAGTCAGATATCTGAAATTCATCAAAAGCTTTATTTGCAGGGATCATTCGGATAGTATGTGGAACGAATCACAAACAACAGTTTTACAAATTGATTCTGGGACAGAAAATGGAACAGTAATAAGTTCATCAGATTTGAGTTCATTAGCTGCGTCTCCTGGAGCTCTTGCATTATTGACTCCCACATCAAGAAGAAAACAGCTTTTGCTTTTACAACACCAACAACGCTCATCGTTGGACACAGACGCTTTGGACGAAGAGTTTGATGCCTCACAAGTAAGTTTAGCACAACTTAAGTACGTAGAATTTGTTTTGAAGATTTCAATGTAAGTAAGTGAAGTGCATCTTATTCAATGAACTGATGACATTGCAACGTTTACAGGAAGTCAGTGGATGGAGGCAGCCCAAATTCGTTCAGTGTGGCACTTTGTAAGGGAGGCTAAATGTAATAATGTCGAGCAGTGGACGACTGATGATGATGATAGTGAATTTATGTAAACTTTTGAACTTTTCAGAGTCAATCCCCAACATCACCAAGAAACAAATTAGAAACATCAAGTTCTGTTCAGAGAGCCTCGTTGTCTCCACCAGCAGTTGTCCCAAGCGTGGTACTGCCACCAATTACCAAACAGCCAACTATATCAAAAGCTCTCTCACCATTAGGCCCACCAAAAATAAACCAAACACCAGCCATAGCAATCACACATCCAAGCTTAGATCTAGCTGACGTGCCATTTAAAAGAACGCCAAGTTTTATAAACAAGAAACGAGAACGAGCACTCAGTCCGTCGAGGCGAAGGGAACTGCAAAAGAAAGCAACTCCCAAAGAACCAAATGGAACTATTCCATGTCAAATCATAGAGTCACCATCTGAACCACCTTTGGCTAAAGCAGCTAGTAGTGAAACTAGTTTAGCTAGAACTGACTCGGGGAGGCTCAATACAACAGACGTATCAGAAAGTACAACGACTACTGAAGATTACGTAACTGCCAACTCTGATAGTTCAAAAAAGAGTGGGAAAAATCAAAACCAAAGTAAATATTTCTAGCAGCTAGTGAAGATTAAAACGATTAAATAAATTGTTTTATTGATTTGAATAGATACAACTTAAATATCATTTCTTTTTTCAGATCCAGAAAACAATAGAGCTCAGGATGGTTCATCGTTTGAAAGCGCTTCAAGCCTCTATTCTTCAACGCGAACGGATAATATAGCAGAAGATCTCATCGTGCCTAGTTTCTCGCCGCCCCTAGAAATCAATGATGATTTTATAGTTCCTGATCTGTCATCACCACCTTTACCATTACCTGATAGAATACCACACAAAGCAAGTGTAGAAAAAATAGAAGTAAAAGCAGAAATAACTCCACACCATGAAAACATAAGGAGAGATAAGACTGAAATTAAACATAAAGACGAGACATCTAAGCTAACAAAAGTAAGTATACCTACAAATATCACTCAATGATCTTGTTGGTACTTACTGAAATCTTTTTTGTAATTTCTTATTACCTTTTTCTCAGACCATGAGAGGAACTATGAGTGGAAAAAGTAGTTCTAGTGGAAGTTATAGTTTAGGTGGCTCAAATCCTAATGTTACCGAAGACCTTGATGACAAGCCACCTATCGAAATATCTAAAGAAAAGCTTGAAAAGCCCGAATCCAAGGATGAAAAGAAAAACCCAACCAAAGAAATAGAGCAACTCGTGCCAAAAGTGATCGTAAGTTAATTTTGAAATGCTCAAAATAAACGAGTTAATTCGAAAAAGTTGATTAAACCGTTTCTTTTTTCAGGGTTCCTTATCTGATGATGAACGAAGTGCACATTATTCATCATCAGGATATTATGAAAGTCCAGTTGAAGACGACGACGATGGAGGTTTGAGTAAGATACTGAAAACGTTTTTAGAACGTTGTTAAGTGCCAAAATACCCTCACTTTCAAATGATTATGTTTAAATTTTTTTCAGCTTACAAGCATTCCCAGAAGTATCGATCAACAACTAGACCCAAAACGTGGTTGAGTGAAGAAAAGAGACGAAAGAAGAAAGCGTTTACATTAGAATTCTCCAAATCGTATGATGACTCTGTCTCAACATCACAAGACGACTTCGGAAGCAAAAAATCAAAAGACCCTGACAGCATAAGCCAAAAATCTGAACGAAGTATCTTCAAACCCTCAAGTATGAAATCTCCAGAAGAAAAGTCCTCTGAAACCTCTAGAAAAAAGAAAACTCATTTTGCTGAAAAAACAAAAAGTGTTCAATCTTCTCCTAGAGAGGCAGTTGACATAGGAAAATCTATAAAAGAGAAACAGGCAAAAGAGAAAGAAGTAGAAACAAGGCGGCCACAAGAAAGAGAAAGATATGTTAAGAGAACTAAGCTGAAAGCTAAAAGCCCGACGCAAAGTAAGACTGTAGATGGAAGCCATGGGTATCGAGTACAGCATTACGATAGAAGAGAAGCTATGGGTTCAAACGTTAAGCTACATCTAAATATACCAACATCTGATGATTCTAGTGAACAATATAGGAAAGAAGGTACAAGCAACGGAAATATATCTCCAAGGAAACATAGAAGATTGCGTGATAGTCCTCGAAGGAAAACTGGTGCTAACTCTAACATTATCAAATCCCCAACTACTAACAATCATTCAGGATATAGGTAAGGCTAGACTTTTCTCTAGATATACTATATTTTTATTAACAAGTAAGTATATCTAGAAATTCCTTTTGTTCGTAGGCCGAGAAGAAAAAGCGGTTCAAATGAAAGTATATCACTGCCGGGTAGTTTGCCTCGAAGGAAGCAATCAATACCCACAATACCATGTATGGGTTCATTAGAAGCAGAAGATATTGAAACAACTAGAACTCTTACAAGTGCTGGGTCAAGGTTGACGCCATTACGTTATGTTCGGAGTCCAACCAATTCTCCACGCCATCAAAAGAAGCAAGATAAAGGTATTGCCAGATTCTATTTTAGGAACAACTTGAGTAGAAAATATGAGAAAAACACAACACACAACACAATCACTATTTAGCTAAGTCTAAAATTACCGTTTGTGAGATGCTGAGTATAAACATAATAATAGTGTTTATTCGTACAGTAAAACAATAGCAGTTTTTTTATTCTAGATGGTAAATTTGCCAAAACACAATCAGCTGAATCCCTTCGCTCAGTATCCCCAGGATCCGATTCCGTGTTCTATTCAGAGCAGACGGAAAATAGTCAGCACAGCGTGGAGTGTGAGGCGAAAGCACATTGCTTGCACTGTGGCAAGGAGGTGCATATCGTGACAGCTGCGCATGAACATGACAGCGTAGCTTCGAGGACTTCTCATACTGATGTGAGTATCTTCGTAATCATAGTCATCAGGGGGAAGAACTCGCTTACCCCAACGATTGTCAGTTCTTCGGCATAATGGCCACTTTAGCTTACTAATTCAGTGTGCTACCGCGTGAGTGGGCGCCGCGTTCCTGCAAAAGTCAAAAAGAATTTTACTCATTGAAATCACAAGGATCATTTTGAATGCATCAGGTACAATGTCATCGGTTCATGGAGTAGAAGTCGTCTGCGTCGTCTGGTTTGTGGTTGCCACTCAAGCACCTTTATTCCCTAGCAGTAGGTACCTACCTAGTTACATAAAAATATTTAGGGTTAGTTTCGATGGCCAATTTCGGAAATCATTATTGACTTGGACCGAAAGCCAAAATAAGGTAATGAAGAAGGATTAGAAAGACTAAAATAGCCAAGTGGTGTGGCCAACACAGCCAAGTAGCGAACCTTAGATAGATAAACAGAATGACAATAAAATAAAGCGAAGACCTTGTATCTCACCAGTGGAACGAGTTATCAATGTTAATGATGATTTTATTGAAAAGATATGGACAAGAGCGTGACACACAGCTTATTTTTTCTGTGTAACCTACCTACTCCATTCTTACGTTACGATACGAGTAGGTAGGTATAGGTATGTGGTCAATTGATTGATCAAGCAGGAGTACGGATAAAATTGTAAAAACAAAAATAACCTTGTGTAACGTCCTGAGCTCCTCAACAAGCAACCCAAGACATTCTTTTAAGATCAACATACGTTTTAAAGTTTAAATTTTTATTGCAGGAGTCTTACGCAGATTGTGTCACACCAGACATAGTGCCTGCCCCTGCTGGCTTTGCCGACTCCCCTTCCTGTTCATCTTCGAATAAGAAGTCCACTAGTGGCGTCAGACTTTACAAGAAGTTGGACAAGCGGTATCGTTCTGAGGACAAGTCGAGGCATTATAGGCACCGGTCTGATGTTCGAGCCAAGGTAAAGAAACCTATAATATTATCGCAAACTACGTATACACTAAAATAGTTATCATGTTCAAGGTGGTGAGCGCTGATAGAATTTTTTTAAATCTGTAATTGGCTGGTTTAGTCCTCTGATGCTAACTGTTGCTGTCAATGAGTAGGCAAACTATGTATGCCGTAAATACAGTGTCATGCAGCTAATATACAATAATGCATACAATTATCTATTTTTGATTCCTAATTTGATCTGGTAGTTTGAGCCATCTGTCGACATTAGAAGCAGGCACTAAAATACCTAAAATCTTAGTTAAGATGAACTATAAATTTCACTTGTTACAGACAAGAGCACTTCTCAAAAAGATGGTAATAGGTTTGAGGTTGTTTCCAATTAATGTATGTTGTGTGAAATTATTTTTACAGTCGGAAGAAAGAGGAAAAGAAGAGTATGCATCAAGTGAAAAACCTCAAGATATACGCATAGCGAAATCTGCTGGTAACAGTTTGGACAAGCTCGCTGGCTCTAGCGTAGATCCAGATGGTAAGACCTCTTAGTTAGCATCACTTTTCAAAACATCACGCTTCGTCGCAAGTAAGAGTGATATAGCAAAACCTCCAGGCGCACTAAAACCTTGGTTCCATACCCTTCTATATAGCCGTGACCCTTCCCTTACCGTTTTTGTCCAATAACCAAACACATTTCACTTTCACATAATGTTTAATAAACCATTTGATTTGTTTAATCAAATGTATAATAAATGTTTAATTCTTTTAATTATATGAGATTTTAGACTGCTATAAAATTTCAACGGCAATATATACGGGCAAATAGATGCGTGGCTTGCTATTAAAAACTGAAAAGGTGTTTGTTTCAATAATGCTTCCACCAATTCATTTGCAGTGACTAAAAAGTGCTTTTACTCTTTTTGATGAGAACTTTCATTTTTTCGTACTTACTTTCTATTTACTACTATTCTACTTATAGGAACCAAACTGCAAAAGTTTGGATGTTTATATGTTACTCAATTAAGCTGTAATGACGGAAATCTGTTTCACACATAGAGTATGACCTGAATTAATTAAGACATGTTACTTTTTATCCCGGTATAACGCGAGTGAAGCCGTGGACGGATACTAGTAGTATTATAATTGTGAATGTGTGAGCGATTTTTATATTATTTCCCAGAGCAAGAAGACTATTCAGGAAGCTCAGACGGCGAACGTCCTCGTGATGAAAAGGGAATCTACGCGGCTCCATGGTGGTGTGGCAACTGGATCCTTTTGTCTGCAAACGATGACCACTGGGCCAGGTTTCCACCAGGTAAATCAATTTGCATTAAAAAAAACTATTAGGTACGCCCAGTTATAAAAACTTATGTAGTACCTTCCTATAGCCACAATGCCTAGAACTAGAGCCAGAACTTCTGGTAAACAATTTTAGACTTGCGGACCTAGTTGCGAATCTTCTGCAACACCACACTGTAACAAAATTATATTAGTAAAGTAATGAATACTCGTAAGTGAAACAAAAATTAATGTGTCAATAATTAACGTTGCAGATAAGTTAAGGAATAAAAACGACCTATACACGACTTACCAATTTATTGTTCTCCTACTGTCATTTCGTGGCCGTTTGGAACGTCAATAGGAGAATAATAAAGTACCTACTTAGAATTCATATTACAGTCCTTTATTAACTAAAATGAATCCTAGCCAGGATCATTTACATGTTTGTGCTTGTAGCAGTAAAATTTTCAGTCGAAATTTTTTCACAGATGTATTAGAACATACCGACAGCAGCAAAGATGATCCTACAGAGTCCGAGACAGAATTCAATAAGCGATACGTAGCTTTGACTCACAGGCTTGTGCATCGACGAGCTTGCATCGAACTAAACCGACGACAAGCAGACAATAGTTTTGGTAAGTTGATCAATGATATCTCTTTAATAAGAGACAAAAAATTATCGATATAGGCACATCTTGGAAGACTGAAAGCTATTGGGTTACACAAGCCCACCAACAAATGCGACATCATCAGAAAAGTAATACTTGATAGCTGAGGTAAAATGTTTTTTACGGGGTGAATGCAAGGGTTGTGTGAATTTATGAAAAAATAACTAATAAAACATAAAAATACGTTGTGAACTGTGAGGTTAACTAACAATGTTTAGTACTTACCTATTCTTTCAATATCGATCTAGCAACAAGCTCGCGTTGCGATGGGTACCTCAAACAAAAAACTATTTTTACGGTCTGTTGGGATTTGAGTACAACGCTTTCTGCGTCACGAAAGCGATGCGGTGACTAACCGATTAACTACATCAGATTTAGTGAATAAAATGCGATTTTTCATGATCACGATAATGTGTTATAAAAACCTTTTTTGCTGCTTTTTTTGAGATTTTATGGTGCTTAAAAATACTTAACGCTAAAAACGGTTAAAAACCGGTTTATTGATAAAATATTTAGAACTTAGAAATTATATACTAATTCCTGAACAGCACAAGAATCCAGTCCAGACCGTTCGTATTTACACTCCAACTATAATAATGCCTTGCGCACGAGTAGAAAATACAAATGTGAGCAACTGCCGAGTCTAGTAGTTTTTCATGAAATCCAGCCTATAAAGTTTCCAAGCTAGCTTTATGTATTTATTCCGTACCACAATGAAAAACTTTAGTTTTTATTCTTAAGTCCCTTCACCCAATCACCTTTAGATAGCAGATTACGTCACCAAACGATACTAACTGGTCCACTTGTGACGTGAGGACTATTTTGAGTACTCTTTCTATTTTAATAGCATCACCTATTATTTTAGAAGCGTCCTCTGAATTCTTTAGCTTATCCACTGGCGTGAATATTTTTCTTCCGCTGATGTAATTTTTTAAATGACTCACGCAAAACTAGGCATAAACACACGGTAAATTAAATTGGATGACCTTGAAACTCTGTTAAAAATTGAGGGCATTTTTTAATGTTATAGAAATTAAGCAAGCGTCGAAAAAGAATTAAGAAAAAATATGTCGGGCCATAAACTTGTCCGAGCTTGAAGACAAATTAAGTTTTTGCTTAAGAGTTAAAAGGGCACCTATTTAGCTCCGGAAGCCATAATATTACACTAAAGTTAAGCTGGATTAGACCAACAGACAGTGCTCTACCAAAATTAAAAAGCCTGGAATTATATGATCTAAATTTAATGTTACGCAGTAGTTTCAACGTCAGAGTTCAGTTGTTGACGAAACGCTACTGTGGCTAGAGGTATTTTTACATGGACGGTTCGGAAAAATGTTTTGAGTGTATTGATTTTACCATCAAATATGTCTGGATGATAAATTGATGTGATTTGATAACGTAAGCTGATAGGAGTGCAAGTTTCGTTAAACTTGTGTGTTATTGAAATTACACGAAGTTCAAGATCGTGTGAATGTTATAAAGACAGTTTAATAAGATGGGGCATTCATGTAAGTAAATTTTGTTTTTTTTTTACGTTTTAAAAATTGAAAATGTTTTGTTTATTTTTTTTTATATTTTAGTCAGAGAACTCTTGATGAACCCCAAGGGGAGTATGAGAGATAAACTGGAGGAGATTTTCAAATTAATGTTGGTGCTGTGGTGTCGGCAGTGTGAAGTGAACAAACTTGTGGCTTCAGAACCTTGTGGTAACGTTAATTAAAAAATATTCTGATTTAATATCTTTACACACTTCTTGAAGAAATAAATGGATGTCAATAACTTTCAGTATGAGTTGGATAATACTTTTAATATAGTTAATATTATAGCTAATATTATAGTTACTAAATTTAACTCTTTTTATTAATTGGAATCAAATATTTATTTATGGCTTTTATAATACAATTTCATATTTGATTGGTCAATTAATTTCTGTGCTGGAACCGTAGTTATTCATGTGCATATAATTCCACGTGGATCTCTTTAACTATGGTTTCAGCCATGACCTTGGATGTCAACTCGGTGAAAATGTAAACATTTAAAAACGTTTAGCAGTCTTCTTTGAAAAGGGTTTTGCACTCACATCCGAATTTACTTGCGTCTATGTTCAGCCCGGCCAAACAGTTTGACGCGGCCTTTAATTTGCAACGGTTACCTAACCCAACTGATTACAGATTCTGACTAGGTCATCACAGTTCATAACGATTTCGCTAATGTATGAATGAATGTTTGAAGTTGCTTTGGACGTCCGCCAAGTGAAGAAAGTCTATTATGGTGCAAATAATACCACGGATATGCCAGTCCAGGTTTCGAGTGATTCTATCTGTGCCAGGGTCGTAGTTTTCTTGGAGTTTATTGCCGTCTCTAGGCCAACATCATTGTACTATTTAGATAAGAAAATAAATGTTAGGTCAGACGTGGTGTAGCAAATAGGCTCAGGAATTTGTTTTTCAATCATCGACTAAAATATCTTCAAGAGCATCATCCGATGTTAACCCTTCAACGCGTGTGTACCCTGCCTTTTTTGAAATGGTCTCATACCTACTACATATTACATTTTTATGATACTCAGTTTGCAATTTAAATAAATAAGTAAATGCTAGTTTTTCACAATAACTATTTTACACATTTATATTAATAATAACCCTTTGTCCTGACCACTAACAGTTAAAATGAGCTAAGTACCTTACTAATTATGATATATATATAATATGTATGATATGAACATTCACGTTATCACACAATTGTTTAAAGAAAGCGACAAGACCGTCGTGGTGAGGCGTGGAAATGAAGAGTTTGGATTCCGGATCCACGGTAGCAAGCCAGTGGTGGTATCAGCGATCGAACCCGACACTCCGGCCGAGACGTCTGGTCTTGAAGTCGGTGATATTGTTATTGCTGTGAATGGTAAGTAAAATGCTGACCGTCAAAAGATTGAACATACTAGTAGTAACTTGTAAAACCTGTGAAACGAGTTTGTTCGGGGAAGTACTACGAAATTCTACCTATTTCTGTCACCAAGCTGTAACGCTCCCGTTACTATGTTCTGGTTTGGTGGCAGTGCAATTACAGGTACATGAGATTTTTCAACTCTGTCTCAGGGTCAGGCAGGACACAGTAATAATCATCCGCCTAGGATGCACCTACTTTTCGTATTTTTTGTTAATACGGTTTTATTACTCTGATTTAAGTTATATATTGCCAAAAAAATACAATTAATAGACGAGAGCGATTTTGATGAAGATTCCGATATTTTTAGAATCTCTTCTTAGAAAGAGCAAATACTCAATTTAATAATTATTTACTTACAGGAATCAACGTGTTGGACAAAACACATTCAGAAGTTGTGAAGATTGCTCACTCTGGATCTCAGATATTGGAATTAGATGTGAGTTTTTTTTAATATTTATTGATTTCATCTTATTAATCATCCTTTCATTTTAATTTTCAATATAGATCAAAGGCATAACCATGACCTAATTACCAATTTTACATTATGGCACTCGTTTTTACTGCTGCAAAAACAAACTAACACGTTAGCTTCAATATACTTAGTCATAAAATTAGTCTGTGAAATCAATCAAGTCATCTAGTTATTTCTTTGAATTGAATAATTACGAGTCACATTTGGTTAATTTGGTTTCAATAGAAGTTGTATGCAGCCAATGTATAGATGGAATCAAATTTTAATGTTTATTAATAGGTATTAAGATATTATTCGTTAAAATAAAGTTTCACTTGAATGTACTTTTACATATCATATAACCAAATACACTATAAACGAATAAAGACATGACGTGGAAAGATTTTGCATGAAAACATTTTTGTTATCTTCAGGTGGCCCGAACCTGTGAAGTAGTAGCGTCTTTAGCACACGAAGGTGGTCCAGCGGCATTGTATTCAGGCTACTTATGGCGAGCAGCACCCTTGAAACCACATCATCCACCGCGATGGACCAGGCGGTGGTTCGTGCTGAAGCGAGACAACTGCTTGTATTACTACAAAACGGATTCGGTAAGACTAAAGCTTTTCATCCATTCTCTCTACATGCCCAAACTATCTTAGCATACCTTTTTTAATCCTTATCAATAAGTAATATATTTTTATTAATTAGACTATTAAATAGGAGTAAAGTATGCCTTGACGAAAGAACAGACAAAAAGTGAATTTTTTGAAAAAAACAAAACTTTCAAAGAGCTCTGAATCAATTTCGATAAAAATTATACTACCTTCAGAGGTAAACATAAAAAGAAGAGATTCTTTTTTTTTTACCAAAAAAAAAGAATCATCGAAATTATTATTTTAAATCAGTTATCTTCAACCGATTGAGCTGTTTCTTTTTCATATCTGTCAAGTTCATATGACAATGCAATATTGTGGTGACGGCGAGCTGATGTGATGATGGAGACGGAAGGTGGACAACGGAACTCCTCGATGATTAATAGTAGCCTGTCAGTATTTGGGCTAATTTTGATCAGCTCATGGTTCTGATCACAAATTTAATAAAAGCTTGTTATGAAAAATACATTTTTCAAAAACTTATTTTGAAGTCGGTTGAAACAACACGACTATTCTACTTATATTTCTTCTCTACTTACTTATGTATGTTTTATAATTTTTCAGAGTATTCATCCAGTCGGAGCCCTAATGTTAGTCAACTACCAACTCACCGAAGAAGACGTGGGGAGACCACACGGGTTCAGATTGCAGCGCGGTGGTGGGACGCGGCTGCAACTAGCAGCAGATACTACGGAAGCAGCCGCTAGATGGCGTGCTGTGCTCGCCCACGCTATAGACGCTACCAACCAGGTTTGTTCGTTTGTTACTATGAACGGCTGGCCTTCGCTGGTTAGTATGGTAGACCAGGAAAGGACCTTGTGACCGATAGTGAAAGAACGAGTGTGCCGAAAGGATTCGAAGTGCTCCTTTCAGGCACGAACCACGTATCCAATTAATTAATTAATTTGCCGTGGTGTGACCGGCCTAAGAATAGACTCCTCGTTTTCCTCCCGTGGAGGTCGTAAAAGCTGACTAAGGTACCTTGGTGTAAACAAGGGAATGGGCAGCATCATCCACCTGAGTACTCAACACCGATGCTGCGATCACCAATCTGCCTGCCAAGCGTGGTGATTATGGCAGTTCTCCCCATTCTATTTTTTGGGGGAGGCCAGCAGTGGACGTCGAAAGGCTGATGATGATTGGTTTTTGGGGCTTGGTTTTTTGCATTAACTTACGTATACTTTTCATAACTTCCAGCGAGATGGCTGGCTAGAAGTAACAATGAGGAACATGAAACTACCCCCATCCTCTATACCTCGACCGGATTGCTTCGGCTACCTGATGAAGCTCGGCTCCAAGTGGAAGTCCTGGGCGAAGCGTTATTGCGTGCTGAAGGACGCCTGTCTTTACTTCTACAACGATGGGAACAGCAAGAACGCTTTTGGTAAGTTCCATAGTATACAATGCGATAAGTTTCATAGTAAACTAAACGGTAAGTTTCATAGTAAAATGAGTAGCAAAGCTTCTCATCCTTAGCTCCTTGCTGTGAACCTATTGCAGTGTTTAATTTTCGTCTTTGTCCACCAAAAGTTTTAGTAAAACTGGCACCGCTTTACTAGAAGATGGTTTCGATGACTTCGTCAATAAATTGTTAAAACATTGTTTGTTTTTTTTTTAACTACAATGATTTCAAGCCTTTTTTGACCTACGATAAATCCCGATGCCCGATTGAGCTGAAAGTTTGCGAACCTGTCAATGTCTGATGGCAATACGATATTATGGTAACAATGAGCTGGTCTGATGTTGGAGACAACGGCCCGACGCACGGTGTCCGGTCAGTGATGGCCAACATAACTCCTCGATGGATTCTTTAATTTTAATTATTGCACACTAGTAAATAAACAAAAGTAAGAATTTGTTTATGTCTAATGGCGAGCAATTTGAAGACTTCACGAAAGCTTGTTTAAAAAACATTTTTGTTCAAAATACTCATTTAAATTCAGTCGGTTCTATATTTTTAAGCTCAGTTTTTTCATTCTATCTTGTATTTTTTCTTACTACTATTTTGTGTCACCTTTTGTTTATGAACAGGTGTGGTGAGAGGATTTTATACATCTCGTAGAAGCTTATTTTCATGCACATTTTTTCTTACTTTTCAGGTATGGCATGTCTCCACGGCTACAGAATACAGACCTGCGCGCCAGGGGGAAAGAAATACGCCTTTGAGGTGATGCCAACGGAACCCAAGCAGAGACACTTCTACTTCCACACCGAATCCGAGATGGATAGGAAACGGTAAGGACTTCTGAATATCTCAAATATATTGTTTGGACTTACCTTTGACTACCCCGTACTAGGACTTCCAGATCCATGTGAGACCTGAGTATATCCATTTTTTTTATGCTACTTGGCTAGCAGACAAGCTTACGGCCCACCAGATAGAAAGCAGTTATGAACGCCTGTAACACCAGAGGCATCACAGGCGCACTGCCGACCCTGAGACATAAAGATGAAAAGTCTCATGTGCCTGTAATTTCACCGGCACCCGTACCCTTCAAACCGAAACACAGCAATGCGAACACTACTGCTTGGCGGCAGAAATAGGTACGGTGGTAGTACTTCCCCAGACGAACTCTTTCACAAGAAGTTCTAATAATTCGTAAGCCGTTTGATTCCACCTTCTGGCAGTAGGGTAGTACAGAACAAAATAGACCGTGTGACATTGCAATTTGAGCAGTCATCATCATCATGATCATTACAGCCGGTTAACTTCCAATGCTGAAACTTTATTCAGTGTTCTTTGTGCCATTCTTTGGAGAGGCCTTTGCCTCTTCAAAGAATGGCACAAAGAACGGACTTGTCTCGCCTCCTTCCAGCGATCAACAAAGCCGACAGTCCATCAAGTAGAGGGCTGACCTACATTCCGGGGACTAGTCATAAAATGTACCTATTTTTTATCATTTGGGACTTTGGCAGGATCAGCCAGCATCAGTCCTTAATTTATAGTAAATGCTCTAGAAGAATTTGGTAAACCCGAGTTGATATTATTCTTGGCAACAAAACACAAATTATAACAGAAGATAATATCTTCTGTGCGCTGTTTCAATGAAGTGTTTTTTTTTTGGTAGAAACGAATAAATCTCAACTAGTCTTTCCTGTTTTTTACAGTTGGATGGCTGCCCTGGAGTTCTCCATAGACCGATGGATGAAGGCTGGTTGACAACTGTTCCCCATCGAAAAGTCTTTCGACTTCGTTTAATTTAGTTTCAATAAAGTTTATTCCTACCCGCATGTACATTTTTTTAAAGTTCTTTCTCGTTTATAATAATTCTAAGGCCCAATCGCGCCAACCAGGCATTTTAACCGTTGGTTAGTTATTTTAACCAATGATGGCGCAGTACAAAATGACTGCGCAGCTGTTTGGGACGATTTGGTCTTAGTGTGTTTGTAATTAAGGCTCCGTACCTCGGAATGAAATACCTCCCCATAAAGAAGCTAATATGACCTGATGTATAATATACGACGCATACAATCATTTTGTCTGTCCGCCTGTCTATCACGAACCTTTTTCTCAGAAACGGCAGGTGATTTATAGTATACAGCCACTGCGTACTACAATCACGTACAAGCCGTACAACACATCATAGGTGTACAAAATCAGACCGCCTTATGGGCCTATCTTTTAAAATTTACTAGGGTTACTTCCCCTCCTCCATCCCTTCAGCCTTTGTGACACAAATTGAAATGGGAAAGTAGTTTGTTTTTTACAATTTTAAATCTCTAAAACGGGAGGGTAACGTTTGTGTGGGGAAGTCTCTACAAAATGCTGAAATTTGACATGATAAAAATTAAATTTGAAATTACGGAACGAAAGACTCGGAACACGAGTTCTACTCACCCTTGTTATATATCATTTATCTGATATTAAAATAAAGAAAAACTAATATTTAGTTTTGTATTAGATGTTTACTTGTGCTGTTTAAATAAATAATACAAATAGTTATTATTTAAGCATGTGATTGACAGAGTTTGATTCCCGTCCTGAAGTTGTACCTTTAGAGTCATATATCGAGCCGATTTAAGAATAAATTGCCATTAAATTATTTACTATCGCAGCAAAAGTATTTTTTCAGAAGCCAGTAATGTCTGATAACAAAAAAAAACATTGAATTAAATTCAACGCAGTTAAAGTTTTAAGAAAAATAATATATCATTGAAACGACGCATCGAAAATGATAAAGGATATGCATAGCTTTAATCTATGTTATTCTAAAATAGATATTTATATCAATGGTTATCATAAAATAACGTCTTATATTATATATGACTGATAGTGATGAGACTAAAACAGAATGAAATAAATTAAACGAATAAAGACATTAAAATGAAAGCACACTTGATGCTTGGAATGAAAAGAGAGGAATAGGAGTAGGTACATTTAATTAATTAAACAGAAGAAGTAAGAAAACTTGATGATACAAATCTCAGCAGTAAAGTAACGACTGACTTCAAACCTAACTTGACTTGGAAGTTTACTACAATGATAAGAATATTATTCCTATTATAGTAACTAAAATATTTATTGTATAGATGTGAAACGTAGATACGAGTAGATATTATCAGTATTGATGTGCCAAACTTCATAGAAGATACTAAGCGTTAGTTAGTTTGACTTGGAAAAGCACAATCGATATAGGTAATTTTGTCATTTTCTCTGTAAACCTGTCAAATTTATTTATAAGTGATTATTATCAGTGTTGTGAATTTTAGAGAACATACATAGTTTATTCGTAATTTAAGCTTGCTTATGTTTTTCACGTGTATAGTTATGTAATACATGCTGTATGTAATTTATATGTATGTACTTGTAAATATAAGCAGTTTTATTAATTTTGGGTAACATAATCGTTATATAATATATAAAAAAAAACTTTATTTCTTGGTAAGTCCTGAATGCGTTATTATACCACTATGCCGTGAGCGACTAAACTTTGATAAGTTGTTGTGCGCACGCCAAGAAAGGAAACTCGCGTACAGCGCAGATGAAGCCGCAAGCAGGTCAGCTAGTACATCATAAAAAACTATTTTATAATAATGTAATTAAATGATCATCAGCAAAATTATAAAAGATATATAATTATATATATTATCATGTTTATAATTGATAAATATGACTAAAAACTTTATAATCGTAAGTAATTGTTTCCCCTTAGAAAGCGGTCCATACTAGGTGACTTAAAATAGTGCATAGAGTTAAACTGATATAAAATATAATATAAAGATAAATTCCATAACCGTTATGTATATAAATAATCGTGTGAGGCTCAATACATTATTTAAATAATAAATAAAAGACTTGATTGTAATCAATCGATTAAATGCTTATAGAGTAGATTGTATAGTGAATATCAAATATTATAAAAATGTATTCATATTAATTGTTTTGATTATTGAAAATTTATAAATGCACGTTATTGTATAATTAGTTTATCGTCTTTTAAATATGTACTTTTAGATTTGTCAACATTAATAGGTATTGTTATGTGTTCATTCAGTAAATAAGTCTGGAATTCAATTTCAACTTCATAATTGGTGTTAAATTAAAAAGGTATTGCTGTGTCAATCACCTAAATACTACACGTTCTGGAAACACGCTAATAAGTTGTTAACAATTTTATTATTGTCAAAAAGAAATGTAATATTTAATATATTTGGAAATCCATTGTATTAGACTACGAAGTTTTTAACTAAAGTATTATGTGACTAAATTAATAGATTTCGTTATAATATAATAACTATAAAAAATTTGAGCTGTTTCTTTTACAATGCTCTAAAAATAAAACCACATACAAAATTGTCTTGGTAGAGTTATGTGTGGAGTCATATAAGGTAGGTATCTTTATTAATTTATACAAAGAATAAATTTAATTGCCAGAAAGACCACGAAATAAATATGAGGAAAAGGGTAATATAAAACTTTTTTTAATTAGCATGGACAGGTGAAATTCACGATACCTATACGACAAAATCTGAGTATGGTGTTAATTTACACGACTTATAAGCTACTAACACGAAAAATAAACAATACGATATCCTTCCTTTTTTTATCGCTCCCAAAGTAAAAACAGTTTGGAGGCTTCGGTGCGAGCGCGGGGAGCGGGGGCTTCGGGAGCGCTACTGCCAGCCACTGGCTCTACCAGTCGGTAGTACGCGCGCTCTACTCCCACCAGTCGCGCGCCATCTGCGCACACGCAGCCTTCGCGTCAGCTATCAATTAAAAACACCAGTGTACTGTGTTCTGCTATGCTCCATCAGTAACATTACCAACGGATTACAGTGAACTATACTATCAGTGTGCAAAATTATACGTGAGATACCAATTATGACGTTTTTTTTGTGACATTTCGTGCCTATTAACTGTTTATGGCCTATACAGCTATTGTTGTGTGCGCTTCCACTAATCTCCTATTCACCTGTCTCGGAGCCACCTACTGCGGTTGGACTGTGAAATGTGACAAAAACTGCAATGATCGTCTATTGTTAACCTCGAAGCCACAGTTTGTAAACTTTGCGGGCCTACCTGACCACGGGAGGGTTGGATGCGTATGCGTCCGCTGATCGATCGGGCAACCAGTCGACGTGTGAGTCCATTTTTTTGTAATTTAATACAACGGATGTTGAATAAATTGGGTAGGCAGGGTGCGCTTTCCTTGCTACCTGTTTTATTAGTGATGTGATGGATGCGTGAGCGATATGCATGCACACTTGTTTATTGTTCCACAGCAGATGTCGACGAAAAAACAATTCTGGGAAATAACGGGGATGCGGTTCATTCTATTGTTCATTTGCTTAGTTTTGTTAGTAAATGCTTCCTGCCACTGTGTTTCGCGGTAGCGGTAGTTATTTTAACACAAGTAGTTGGATTGTTCATGGTTAAATTTACGATGAGGTTTAGGACAAAAGGTAAGCTGTTGAGGCACGAGCGATGCCTTTTATTAGGTTACCACCCATTATGGAAAGCGATACCGTAACAGAAGACGACCACAATGCAGTTCATGAACCTGCTTATCTACACAAGCTGAGATAGTATAATAAGCAGAGTCATGCTAAATCACTGTCAGACAACATATTGAATACCTACAGCTCCATCAATCTTACTATCATAAAGCTTGCACATAGCATCTTACAAAATCATTTAGATTGCCAAATCAGTCTGAAACAAATGAGCTCGTACCTAATAAGAAGTTTAAAATAAATGCTACGAATTCAACTAAATCAACGTCATACATAGAACCATTGCGTAACTGTAAAACGGTAGAAATGGTTGGAGTTGAACAAATAGTAGTTAATCTTTACCATCAAACGATAAGCATAATCTAATCTAGCGTGTTTGGTGTGATGCTTATCACCTTGACTAAAACGAATGCCGCATACATTCCGTCAATAAAGTTAATTGTTTCCAGTGAAATAAACCGTTAGCAATATGTTGATAATTTTTACGGTTTGACCGATTCCCAGTAATGCTTCTGCCTATAAATGTAAAAATTTTGGACATTCAAAATTAAATTCGGAACTAAAAACTATGCTCTAAAGGGCAAAACGAGTCGCACCACGAAGCAACTCACAACCAAAAAACAGATCTCCAAGATACTGTTTGATATTTTTGAATACAGGGTGTCCCAGAAGTCAACGTCAAGCTGGAAGCGGGTGATTGGTCAAGTCATAAAAGTTATCAGAAAAATATAAAAAAAAATCTAAGTTATATATTTTTAAAACTATAGACATTTAAAAAACTTACTTAAAATGATTTAGTGTACCCAAGGGCTTTCCTCGAGGACGTAATTTTAAGATTTCAGTTTAAATGAAAAAAAAATAAAGATTTGTAGTAACAGGAGTTAAAACATCATCACAGGTGTAGACTTTCTCGATTTTTTTAAAATGTCTATATTTTTAAAAACATAACTTACATTTTTTTTTTTTTTCTGATAACTATTATGACTTGGCCAATCACCCGCTTCCGGCTTGATGTCGACTTCTGGGACACGTGTATTAAATTTTTGCACGTTGTCACGCGTGAGTGACGGTTGTACTTTTTCTCTCAACGGGGGACGTTGAGAGAAAAAGTACAACCAAAACCAACCAAAGTGGGGCCAAATAAGTGGGGGATGTTGGGAATATACCCTCCATTGATCGCCTAATGGAACAAGGAAAATTTGAGGGTAAAACAGCGCGTGGCAGATCACCCAAGAGATAAACAGACCAAATAAAGGTTATAATAGATGTTCACGTAAAAATGCACCTGAATGGTAGTGGTGTAAGAAGAGTGGTGAATGATAGGTAGTTAAGCGAGCCACCAACCCAACATGATAACCATGACCACTATTCGAACAGTATTACGACTGAGAAGAAGAAAGGGGTAACCCTGGAGGTAGGTACCTTAAAGTGACATAAATGCGGATGAACATGGGCTATGAATCAATAATCAACAACAATGGAAAAAACCAGGAAGACATTAATTGTTATGCTAATTTGATAGTACCTATCCAGGGTACCCAGAAGCAATATCGATAATGTATTAATATCAACATTTTACATTATATTACCAACATTTGCAGTGTTGTTTATTGCAATCTGTTTGGCAGTAATACTGGGCCACAGCCGCAGTATTATGGATAACCATTTTGACTTTTACCATATTGGTTATTGTTATAGTAAAACCAGCTGGTCTTAAACTTTAAACCCAATTAAGATTCACGTAGTTGGTCTTAGATCGAGAAATCGATTTAAACAATGATTGAATTTTAGGTTTTTCAGTAAATTTATTTTGGAGAATAATAAATAAATAAATAAATGCTGGACATTTCATACAACAATATCTAGCCCCAAGCTAAGAAGAGCTTGTGTTATGGGTACTAGATAACTGATATACTTTAATACAACACATTACATAGATAGATATTTTTTTATTATACATAATTATTATTATGTATAATAAAGAAGAGGAATTATGCTATGAATTAAAGGGTTATGTAAAAAATAAACATTACATCTTTTTGCAGTAGTAATGGTGTTTGACGAACTTGTTGTGCTAAGATTTGTCCTGGCTACTGGCCACTTTTAGGAGTGTGTAATAACTGCATGTCCAGCATTTATTTATTATTTTATATCTAAGTACCTACACTTGAATACATCAGAGAGATGGTTACAAAATAAATATTGTACGTTAAATTAAGCATCTCTATAACTTTTTGCTGAAGTTATATTAAAGTTAGCTATGATAAAGTGGTTGAAGTGGCAAACTTCAATAATAATATTGATTGCTTCTTCAGATGACTATTATAGAGTGGATAACATAACATTTTTTGCAAAAAGTTGGAAAATTAGCTCGTCTCAAAAGAAATTCACGTTTGCTCATGAGTTTTTTTTTACTTTTAATATCGTTATCAAAGTGAGTTCGATGATTATCCATTTGAAATTTAAGGTACTTTTAACAATAATTGCTCTAAAATTTTAAGCAGTTTTGGGTATGAATTCCCACTATCATCTCACTAATTTATACAAAACAATCATAATTAATGCTGTCCAATGTTTTCACCTGCTTGACTAATATCCAGATCGTGATGAAATATTCAGTGTGAATTAGCGGTTAGATGAAAAAGAAGCCTCTTTGACATTCTGCCTAGCTAATTAGACATCTCGATCCATAAATTTCAATACATTTGTTTCCATTACCGAACATTGACATATCGAAATCACTCTATAAGTAAGGAATAATCACATTCCTTAATCAGTCGATAAGTAAGGAATGTGATCTTTAAATCTATTTTGTTTTTAAAGTCCTTATACTAATATCTAACGTCAGAAATAAAAGGAAGTAGGTACTTATTACCTTTAAGTGTGCTAACAATAAAGTTTTCTGTAAAGTTGAGCTGATTCGTGTCAAAGATGTCGCGTTCTAATTATTTACCAGTAGTTGTGACAACCATAAAGCCTTTCAACAAGTGATAATTGAAACAATAACTGCTTACCTTTATGTGCTAAGTAATGTTCACAGAAATCCATAAATATATAGATACTATATAGCTATACCATTTTACTACACTATCAATACAGTAAAACGCTTCAGTCTCACAAAAAAATAAATAAATATTTCCATGAAGATCGTTTTAAAATATTCCTTTTAAAAGCTTTATGTTATTGAAATGACTGGTATTACATCCCGGTGTCCATTACTTACTGCAGTACCTGCATACATATTCATATCTCTAAATTCTCGAACCGAAAGAGAGATATAGTAGTCCTACAGCTTCAGAGCAAGTAAGATGGTAGAAACTCGATCAAGAACGGCCTAAGTGAGAGAAAGACGAGTGATACAAAGCTACAGGTGTGAAAGAGAGGGAGAGAAAATCAGAAGGCTTTTACGGTAGAACGGGCAACGTACAGTGAAATGTGGACCCGGCGATCGCCTTCTTTTTCGATCTCGCTGGAATAAATTGATTCTAAGATTAATCTTTTGTAGTTGATGTTACTGACGCCTAGCTTTTTATTGCGTTGGTTAAAATTATGATTGGGGAGTATCTATTATGTATGTTAACAAACTGTTTTAGTAATGATCGGTTGTCTTCAAACGGAAATATTCAGAGAATCTTAGTAAATAAATAAAATTTAGAAAAAAAAATTAGGCAGTTTGCGACTTGACTTGGCTACAACAACTATATGATGCGGCGCAGTCCGTGTTTCTTTAGCATACGCACTAAAATATAAACGAATAAAGTCATAATGCGTGTGAGACACCGGAAACACAAGAAAAACATTGCTGGTACCGTGGCTATAAAACCAAGTGTCAGTTTTACTGTCCAACCAAACGCATGATGCTCATAAGATGAGAATAGTAAAAAACAGCCGTAAATCTGAGAATAGCAACCGATGGTATCCACCATGTAAAACAAGAATGGAAAAATAAAATAATCGCAGTAGTCAATAATTCCTAAGTTGTAGCGCAAAAGACAAATAAAATAGCATCAATTAAATTCGACACGTCTGTTTGATACTTTACTATGGTAAGTTTCAAAAATATGCTCTACTGTAAAGAGCACCCAGTAAAAGGAGACGATATCTCGATATTTAAACGAAAAGATCTAGAAAGCAACAAGCCCCAGGTTTCTTGTTTGATATTATTTTAGGTTAACGCAATAACAATAAATTTAGTCAAAACTGCGTATACAAGAAGATAAAAAAGTAAATCGAGGCAATTTAAGCGGCTGATAGTAATATATCATGTAATGACACTAATGTCCAGTCCACGGCGAAATCCGGCCACGATTAACATTTTCTGATATCACCAGAAGCTAACAACGGATACAATCGTAAGTAAACTGATGAATGATACATGAGGCAAAAACATTATCTTAAAAGATAAAACCTACTAAAAATACAAAAAGCTAAATAGATCGGTCATAATGGATTCAATTCTTAGACAGCATTTTCCATAATACATGCTGAGATTTTAATGTAAATAAGAGCCGAAACGATCTCAATATTTTATCGTGAGAATTAATTTTCCATGCTAATCGGCAAGAGACAATAATAGAGCTACTTCATTAAGCATGATTCTCGATCCATAAATCTAAATGTTTAGCACCTCGCATGTGCACAACGGATCACGTTGGAACGGTTGTCATTGATAAGATCAGGAGAAAGGCATTAAGATAAATAAACTGCGATTAGGAGGCTAATGGTAAAGCAAACACGAACAGAAAATTCTGTATAACGGTTGATGATTTCTCAGAAAGTTTTAGTTTGTCCTGATAACCAATCAATAAAGTATTATTTTCTTATTTTCAGGTGTGAATGAGAACGTAATGTCGGAAAACTGTGGAACAGTAGTATCCCGGGCGTCTACACCTCGCCCAGTACAAGATACTCCGGTCAACGCCCCATTAAGATCCAGACATGATCAGTTCCTCGCCAGTTCTGCTGAAAGAGCTCAGCAGCGGCCATCTTCGAGCGGCAGAAACCCAAGTGGCAACTTCGAATCGCCACCACTGCCCTATCACAGACAGATGACTACAGGATCTCTGCTTACATCCACCCATCGAGAATCATCAGCTTTTGTTCCTGTTGTTCCTCAGAGATCAATGCACCCTGTCATGTACCCTAACGAAATGCACCCCGCATTGATACCATCTGAGATAATTGAAAGAGAGAGAATGATGGAGAGGGACAGATCGGAGCCAGCTAAAGGATCACCCGATAGAGCAGCAGGGAGTTTCCCGAAGCGAAACTCTTTCGATTTGATGGCAATGATGGTGGAGAAGAGAAAAGAGGTTGCGTTGAGGGAAGCAGCTGCAGCTATGTTGCTTCCTCACCACCGGACGTCGTCTATCGAAGGGATGATGGCCGATGGTTCCTCTCAACCTCCAATATACGGACCACCTGGGGCATTTCTTGGCGCTCCTGGACCTTCACCCACTGCAGCTGGTACATTCGCTTTCCCTGGCGCTGGCTTATTCCCTCCTGGAGCGGGCCCCCATCAAATGCACCCTCATTTGGACAGACGGTTGCTTCGTGCACCAGGACGAGCTTCAAGACCGAAGAAGCAGTTCATTTGCAAGTTCTGCAACCGTCAGTTTACGAAGTCCTACAACCTGCTGATCCACGAAAGGACTCATACGGACGAGCGACCATACTCCTGTGATATTTGCGGCAAGGCGTTTAGGAGACAGGATCATTTACGAGACCATAGGTAAGTTATATGATTTTACACCTTCATAATCACTCACGACTAGCAGCAGCATGCAATATTTTTCACACAGATTATGAATAACTTTGGAACTCTGTGTGCCATAAGAATAAAGGTTTCACTATCATAAAAAACTCTGGTTTTATGGCAAAAGCTGTGCATTGACGCAGTCACAGACCAGTTTTATAAATAAGTGTTCAATTTTGCACAGGTAACGTAACGATTAGTCTACGGTCTCTTGCACAATTTAATTTTCTACTACGCTGATCATAGTGTGTTTTAGTTAATTTATATGCAATCGGCAGCCGGTGTAACTCAAGGTGCAGATGCTAGCCGGACTGTGGCTACATCCGGCTGGCTACTTGGAAATGGAATATTTATAAAGCTTCTTAATTGTAGTTTCGTGGAAATAGCTCGTTCTCGATTAAAAGTAGATGATTTTAACATATTTGTTAATAGTTTTATAAACGAATTCTGTTTTAGCACCAAAACTCATCAATGGTATACATTGTGAAATGAGTACCTACTACGTTTTCAATGTTTGAAAACGTCTTTGCTATTTTATATAGAAGGCAATATTTATAGGGATATATTCTAGCCAATCAATCCCATGAAATATGACCACTTATAATATACCACGAAATGGTATACCTACCTCTATAAAATATATCATGTTCAAGGGTCAAATCTTGTATTTATTGATCCAATAAAAACGGGTCAAATGCACCATCGTCTAAAATGATCCGATAAAATGTATTTTAATAGTTGAATCTTTAACTTTTAATTCTGTTCAATGTGTGTTTTCCATTTTGATGTTTTTTTTTATTCTTTTATTTGTCGGCAACATTATGTTCTGAAAGCCCGTATTAACAAAAAAAATACTTCTAAAATATATAACAACATTAAAACTAAGTACAAATTGATAACAAAAAATAAACTAATAAACTAATCAACAGAATGTACTAACCTATAAATAATATGTGCTTCTTTAGAATTTGGAAAACATAAAATACTCTGGAAAACTCTAATACTAACAATGTTAGTAAATATTAAATTTTTTTTCTTTTAAATTTGATAAAAGAAAATCAAGGTATGATAAATCAAAATATTATAGGCCAGTCAAAGTCCCAGGATAGTAACAATTAATTAGAAATTAACTATTAAATTGATACAAAATAAAAATTACCGAAATCCAGAACAAAGTTTGAACAGAGGCCGTAGACAAAGTAACATTCTAACAGCGATGACGCCAGTAGAAAAGTCCAAAATGTATGGGATTGACGTTTGCTATCGACATGTCACGTGGTCTATTGTATTGTATTACGACTGTAGAAATGGAATCGCTTCGAAGCGAGTGCCGTTTGGCTAGGCCCTCTGATCTAAAAACCTTTCATAAAATGTATGCTTGAGTCTCGATTCAATTTGAGTTTAGTTTAGGCAGGTTCCAGGCCTTGTTATTAAGCAGAAACGTAGTTAATTTAATCTAGAGAGTAATTTAAAGATGAACACGTGATTGATATCAATCTAATGTTACACAACTCAGGCAACGCTTTTACGCAACTTGGGTTGTATTTTATTATAAATTATAATTTTTCTTTTGAAACTTATTTCAAATTGGCATCTTTATTATGAGGAGCAATCGTAAATTATGCAGATCAGATTATAAAAATGACACGAGAAAATACAAAATAATACAAGAGACACACAAACAGAAATTAAGAGGAGATCACCGGTAGCTAGCAAAAGGGTGCTCAGGTCCGTTTGCAAGCGAAGGAAGTGTACTTCCATTTTGGCTATTATTTCTTCAAACTCCATGAAACTTTCAAAGAAAAAAAAGAAGGTTTTTTGAAGGTTGCCGGAAGAGATCACTCTTAAGTGATAAGACCTCATTGTACTTCCGATTTGAAACTTTGTATCCCTATTTTTTATGACTGTTTTTTTTTTATGGTGTACAATAAAGTATAATCTATCTATCTAACTTTGTACACAAATGATCACTACACTAATATCTAGACCCATGGAGCTTCAGTTAAATTTTTTTGTTTAAATTATGTTTTGGTATCCATAAACTTATGTCAATAAATTATTGTTTGGAGTAATCAATACGACTAAAAAACGCAGCCAGCTTTTTAAATAACTCAGCGTCAGCATCTATGGCTTTTGTATCGTCGTAGTACTGCTTTGAGGGGCTAACCTCATAGTATGGTTTTCGTTGAATTTTGCGGTCTCTGCATTAACTAGGTTATGTTGTTGTAAACACTCGTTAAAACTTTCAGTAGCAACTTCCTTTACTGATTCAGCTTTAATTGAAAAAATAACGAAACAAGGAAGGAAAAATGGATCCAATTCCTCAAACATAACAATTCTCCTTGAAGTTTTTGTAAAATCATTTACATTTACTTCTGTAAATTATGTGTCCGATTTTAACTTACTTTTGGTAGTTCGATCACATCTTGCATAAAATTTTCCTGGAACATTTTTCTTCGACAGCCTACTTCATATACGTTTATTATTAACTAGCTGTCCCGCCTGCAGCTTTGTCTGCAAATATTTTTCCCATACACATAAAAAACTATTTTCACTTCAATTTCGATTTTAATTTACGTACTCATTGGCGGGTCACCAGTCCGCCATGTCAGTGTGGTGATTATGGCAAATCCCTCCATTTTATGCGATGGGGGAGGTCTCGTCCAGTAGTGGACGTAAACAGGCTAGTGATGTTGATGATGATCTCTATATAGAAAAGGAAACAGGTTCTTAATCAAACTTTTAGTGATTCTTACGGACCGAAGAGGTACCTGACCAACTCACGGACTTTACTTTTGGACCGTAATTAGTTTATATTCGGTGAGTCATCGGATTCTATTGATCGCAGCGCAGTAATGGAACTATGATTGGGTACAGTCAGCAAAATAAATTGAACTATTTATGGAAGGCATAAAAACATGCTATACCATTTGTTTGTTAGTCACCTAAAAGAAGTAATTTTAGAACTCGTTTTTGTACTTTTAATAAGTACAAAAACGACATACATACCTACCTGCATAATGTTTCAAATTGCTTTGAATTTTGATGTTCAGTTTTGCTTAATAAAACAACAAATTCTAACAACGGTGTTAATAAAAGCGAATTAAGTATTTATGTTGTTATTATTGCTGACGTTCCTTCGACTCTAGAAGCGATTTAATACCAATCGTTTGGAGCTCCGCGTTACCATTTTAAAATACTCTTTGAATTAAATCTTATTTTTTCTCTTCATTGTCGTGTCACTTGTTTTTTCTTGCTTTAGGTGTAGCTAAGGGTCAGTAAAAGGTGGTGTTGACTAATGGCAAAAGAACCAGTGTGGTAAAAGGCACAATAAGATAATAAAAAGGGTAAAGAAACGAACAAACGCTACAAAAAGTTTACTTCACATTCAACTATGAATTTATAACTTGTACAACTAAAATAATTTGTAAAACTTTAAAAGGTTTTATGACTCGTTAAGCTGTGTATGATGTCATCGTGTTTGTCATAATTGTTAGTTGTTTTTTTCGCCACTATAATTAAGTTTATGACTGCATTATTATTATCAGCATGTACCATACATGAACTGCATAAATATCATGTTATTAAAATCCTCACTATTATATTATGACCCTCCAAAATCTTAGCGCCTTTGACCCTCTCAAGGACGACACCGAAAACGAATAGCTATTCCGCGATTCTAAGAAAAATCGACGCAAAAACTAAATCACTCGAAAAAGTTAATAATATTTATTAATACATCAGATTATAATACCAAAAAATGTAATGTCGATGGTAAACTTTTTCATGAATATTAAACGAGATACCACTAACTGGCTTTATGTAAATATAAAATAAATTTTAATGACCAAGGCTTATCCAAAAACGATCGAAAAATCGAAGCGTGATCAGAATTTTTGTCTCAAAATTTTTAAGAAAATTAACTGAGCAAATAATGAGGGAACTTGAGATGCGTCGAGTGGATTGTAGTGTCATTTAAGTGCAATTACGCAAATAAATGAAGCACCTCCATAATTTATCAAATAATATTTGGCTTTGAACGTAAAGACGTGCTGTTTGTAATGGTCTCATAAAAACTTGGAAACTTCATCCAATCTTTGGCATAACCAAGCAATGTCTGTGTATAATATAGATTGTGGTTTATTTTCTACAGTATACATACACATCAGGGTAGGTCTATTTGCTAAAGTAGGTTTAATTTAAATAAATTCACATCCTTTCTATTAAAAGACTTCAATTAAGTTTAATCGAGATAAGATCAGAATTCTAATACGGACATTATTTTGTATGAACACGAAGTTAAAACGAATATGGCCCATATAACTTTCTTTAATTTCATCAAATGTTCAAAAGATTTTACATTTTATGTGAAGATAAATCCCATCAAGCTGGTACGCCTCCAATCAAGAGCAACGATAATCCAGCCATTAATAAAACATAACCGCTTCCCACCAAAAGTATTACATGGGTAAACATAGCAACACCAACTCACAATGTCGGCTATAAAAATATTACGTACCACGGTCCAGGTACCTATGAGAAGGTATGCAAGAAGCTATCTACATACAATCATTAATTCCCCTGCATGCCCGACAATTTCTTATGAAAAACTGGTTTAACTTCATGAGGAACTCGCACTAAACCAGACTAGACTCGTTTTTTCAAATGTAACACTACAGACTTGCCAAAGTTGCACGAGCTATTTTGAGTTAAAACATTTTATCTCGAGGCTTACATGCAATTATGATCGGTCCAAGACCACATATAATGGACACCGGAGCCTCCACGCTCGTTCCGATCGCTCAAGGGGCCACGGCAAAAAGGGATATCAAATTAATACTGAATCCATAATAAATCAAAGGAAGGCAGGTGGACTCGGCCAAGAACAAGAGTTTCGCCTACGGACTTTTAGAAATTATCATTTAGTGGAGCGGGCCAATCATATCTTTGTATTGGGGCTTATCTCGTTTAAAAACGGTCAAATTGGTGGCTGGTTTGGTTGGAATCTGCGATATTTGAAAAGTTCTCGAAATGTCGATAGCACCCGAGGCAAAGCAGTATGTCACGCAACGTTTGAATTTGAGTCAGGTGAATCTCCTTGTGACACACAAACGACAGCTTTGGCTGGGGATAATCTAGGGTAGAAGATTTTCTCGAAACCAATTTTTAAAACATGAGGAACTTGATTGGCCATGCAAAGAATCTAAATAAATGAATAATGATAATCCGAGAAGGCACTGCTAATTTTAAGAAACAAAATACCACCTAGTAGGCACTAGTGAGTATAACAAAAAATAGCGGCGCACGTTCAAATTGGTCAAACTAATAGCTTTGCTGGTTACCTTTAAGCCACTCTTGTAGCTCGAAATAGTCGTGACCGAGGCTCTAGAATAATTAGCCCGATACGCGGTACGCGCGAACCACTCGTCGATTTCACAGTATCTCATTGGCTTTTGAAAGTTCTCTGCATGAACGTTGCGCAACTTTTTTTCGTTCGTTTTGACATTAAGGACGGACTTTACTTGCATCCTGTACACCTGCGGTACAAAATAAACTATATTGTTTATTTGTTCAGATATAAGTCAAAATGCTGCCGTTGGGTATCCGATGTCAGAAAATCTGGTTACGAAATCTGCGGTCAGTGTATTATTTGGCGATTCATTAAAAATTCTTGTGGCTTTTATAAACATCAATATCAGGTCTTTTTTTTTAATATAAACACGTTTGTCGATTATTCGTTCATTTTCTCCATCAATAATTCTACCTAATAATTTAAAATAAATCGTCGCATGACTGATTGTCTAAGCCGTAAGTCCTACAGACCTGAAATTTGGAGGGTACATTCCTTTTATGGCCTAGGGGTGCACTAAAAAAGGAATTCTGAATTGACTCTCTATAAGGCAGTCTCAATTCATTGCTTGTGTTGAAGTTTATTAGAAAAACTCCACGCGGACGAAGTTGCGTTCGTTCCACTCAATATTTCTTTAGGCTTTACGATCACTCACCGACTTCTCTTTCATTAAGTAAAGGCTGTATATGACAAAAACCTTCTTAAAAAACGCCATACACCACTCTAAAAAAGCATTTTAATTGACTATGTCATAAAATACAGATCATTTTACAAAACCTTCACAGTTAGTAATTGATTTTATTGTGTTGGTTTTATTTATAAATGTTTTAATCCAATAATACAGAATATACATGGTAATAATCTCCACCATATTGAGAAACAATCCAATCTAGCCAAATGTCAGAGATAACTTTCTGTTTTTTGGTATCCATGCATATTTTTAGTTTTAATATTGTCCTTGATTTACAAAGGTAAAAATCAAATCTACGATTGGCATTTTATGTTAGGCGCAGCCTATAGTAAGGCATTTCACTTTCAAATCTTGAAATTTCATTCATACAGATCAGACCGCCTTCGATCACTTAGGTAACTAACGCTCAGCAATTTAGTCTGCGATATTCAATTGTAACTTAATACACTTTCATATCTTTAAATTTCATGCACATCTGGTGATAAACGGTAACGGATCCAAGATTATTCAGATGCCATTACAATAATGGATCGACAGGTAAACGTTTTATTCAAATCGTTTGCGTGTTATATTCCAAAATGTTTTTGTCGCTATATCCAGACAATATGTATAATGTTCGCGTGATTCGGATTCACGTATTTTTTGTTCATTTTCCTCAATGTTGACTGAATCTAAAACATTTGTAATAACAAGTTTACAATGAATAACACTTATGATATAACACTACCTATTCTATTTGAATAGGTGCCATGGTGTGCGCAGCCTAAGAATAGACTCCTTCATCTCCTCTCGTGGAAGTAGTAAAAGTTTTATTAAGAGAATACACCAGGAGATGGGCAGCAGCATCCACCTGAGTGCTAAACACCAAACTGCGATCATCAAAGTCAAAGTCAAAGTCAAAAAGAACTTTATTCATTGAAATCACAAGGATCATTTTGAATCGTCTTATATAAAATTAAATTACTCCTGTTCCAACGCGACCAAGCCCAGAAGAATCAGGCAACAAACTCGGCTTGGCTTACATAAATGGTCCGTCTTACCACTAGGTGAGAAGCGCCTGTGTGGTGCCTCGGAGCAAGGAGTTGCTGATACATAGTAAATGAGAACTTAAAAACCTTAGGAAGGTAGTCAAAAGTAAATAAACATCAGCAAAAATATGCAAGACAGCACACGCTACGCTTGTTATACTTATAAATAATAATCTAATACAAACATGTAAATAGGTAAGTACAGATATTGCAAATTTCCAGTTTAGCAGTCGAGGGGCAGAGCGACATCAGGCCACGCGGCTTTATCATTAATATAGTCATCAATCCGCCTGCCAAACATGGTGATGGCCTCGTCCAGCAGTGGACGTAATCAAGCTGGTGATGTTGATGATGATGATGATTCGATTTGATGAATGATAAAACAGGCCAAGATAAAGCATGCTTTACTGAGGGTTCCATATTTGCATTATTTTCTTCTTTTACTTAATTCGGTTAAAAGACTAATTATAACCGAAAATATCAACCAAACTAATTTACGCTAAAGTGTTTTTTAAATTCTTAATTTAGTTTTGTTTTGAATTTTCCATCCCTTTATTGTAAAGTTGAGGGACACTTTTTACAACTTTAGAAGCGTGTATCTCGCCATTTATTGACTCAAATGAAAAAGTCACTTTGAAATTACTTTATAATTTTTAAAGACCTATCCAATGATATCCTACAGGTTTATGTGGACTTTTTTTTATAATTTCAATACCCCTTTGTAAAGTCTAGTCGTTGATTTCATAGAATATTCCTACCTTCCAAATTTAATTTATATAGTCTCCGATTATTTTGGCTGTGATACGGTCGGAAAGAATGTTTTTTTTTTTTGTTCTATTTTTTGCTATTTGGCTACGGACATTCAAAAGGCAGTAAGTGCATTGCATGACTCATAATTAAATTTTAGTTGTCACTTAAATGTTGGCTGATAACATCACATCATAATCACAAAATTTAACGTAAATTTTTATTATTTTCAGTTGAATATGTTTTTAGATTTTTGATAACACTATGTTGCACGATAACAAATATTGACAGAGAAAAGTACTTTGTCATTGGCAATTGTATGCAGGGTTTGCTTGTCCGTCTCGTATGTTGAAATGTTCAAGGTTATGTATTTAAAAAAACCGGTCAAGTGCGAGGCGAACTCGCGTGGAGAGGGTTCTGTACATGTAGGCTACCAGTTACCACTAGACCAATTAAACTTATTAGTCATCAATCATCATAATATTCTACATCGTTTTCTCTTTACCTTTTTCTTTTTTTTTGTTAGTAGTAGAACTTCTTGTGAAAGAGTTCGTCCGGGGAAGTACTACCACCGTACCTATTTCTGCCGCCAAGCAGTAGTGTTCGCATTGCTGTGTTTCGGTTTGAAGGGTACGGGTGCCGGTGAAATTACAGGCACATGAGACTTTTCATCTTTATGTCTCAGGGTCGGCAGCGCGCGTGTGATGCCTCTGGTGTTACAGGCGTTCATAGGCTACGGTAACTGCTTTCCATCTGGTGGGCCGTAAGCTTGTCTGCTTGACAAGAAGCATAAAAAAAAAAAAAAACCTACTAATATTTTCCGCTTCCCGTGGGAAATAAAAGACATCTATTTCATTATTTTTAAAGTTTTTGGCTCTGTTGTCTCTGAAATAGGGGATATGGTCCATTTTGCCAGATTTGCTATAATATATTCGTATTTATTTGTAAACTTATTTGAATATTATATATTTATATTATTTATATATATATTTTTTTTTTTTTTTTTTTTTGTATTATTTATTATAAAAAAATATGTTTGAATTTCTCATGTTCATTAATTATTTATACAGAATTCGTTTAATTACGCTATACGTCCGTGATTGGGTCACCTATTTGTATCTAATTAAAACTTTTATGGTCCTGTAGATCCGGAGAAAATATACTGTGACAGACAGTCAGACACCTGAGTGATCCTATAATGGTACCCTTACCGTCCCGCTAGTACGGAACCCTAAAAACATTAAATATTTTATTAGCATCCATGTGAATTCGTTGTAAATTACATATAATAATTTTCCGTAACGTCTTGCGCTCAAGCTTGTTATTCAAATTGAAGTTCATTGTGCTAATCCACCACGGAATGCTTTAATCCGATACGTGAGAAATTTATATTTTTGTTCCTTTTTACAATCCTTATAATATGTACATTTAATTTAGCGTTCTTTGAAATACTCGTTATAACGTGTTTTGTACTTGCAGTTTTTTATTATATCGAACTTTTTTTTATCGAAGTTTTTTAAAACTTCTCGATATACCTACCTACAATTATATTTAAAATCAATTATAATTATATTAATAACAATATAATTTTCAATTATATTATATTTGTAGTCAATTATCAGATGTCCATTTTATAAAATTATAATTTTAGACGTGGGTTAAACAATAGGAGCTTTATCTTGACCGTCCAACCATAACTTGAATACTACATACCTAACCTTCTACGCGAATCTCATCTCTAATGCTATGCATTACAGTGCATTATAGCACCAAAGTAAAGTTGTTAGTGCGTGGGTTGACAAGACGTATGCTTATCGTTGATTTAGCATTTCTTCGCTACTTAATCCAGTTTTTAAAAGCCATAAAGCTTGTAGCTACAATCTGTATTGCTTGTTTTGGAATAATACTTACTACCGTATGTCCAGCATAGAGTAATTTATGACATTAAAGGCATTAATGTCTACTGACTTAACTCTTTCTTGCTTTAATTTGCTTGCTAACGTTCCTAAATACGTAACATGGGCAAAATCTGTTTCTTCATTGCATCTTATCTTATCTACTATTTGACTATTATTCTCCTATGTTGGTAATTATTTGTTAATTTTTATAAATTTAACTTACTTTGCTATAACTTCTAGTGGAATTTGTTCCACCTCTCTCACGCTTCAAAATTCTCATCCCAAAGAGCACTTGCTTCAAGCCACTATACGTAGCTTGCTCAAGATCGCTTGAATTGCCAAGTGGTTTTGACGGTCTTGACTCGGGCAAACACTGACCGGTCGTTATCCAAACAATGTCCAAGCTCGTGTGGCCAGCATTGCGGCAAGATTTTTATTTACTTTGGCATACTCGGCTCGAATATGAATATTGTAATTACTGGACGTTTTAGAATATTTTATATTTTATGAGTATTGACTTACCGTTTCCGAACAATAGGCCGGTCCTATGTAACTTTTAAACATGCGTTTAAAGAAGCAGCAATGCTTTAAATGAATTATTGCGCATTCTTTTTTAAGCATTCCAGTTTTAATGATTTCTCAAAAACTCATCTAAGATAAAAAGATGTTGAAGACAATCTTCTCTCAAACCTAAATCGTCATCAGCCGTTAGACATCCACTGTTAGACGAGGCCTCCCCCATAGAAAGCAACGGGGGGATTTGCTATAATCACCACGCTTTACAGGCGGATTGATGATCGCAGTATTGTTGTTGAGTACTCAGGTGGATGCTGCTGCCCATCCCCTGGTGTATTTCCTTAGTCAGCTTTTACGGGAGGAGACGGAGGAGTAAGCCGGACGCACCTTCAGTATAAAAGCTAAAAAATAAAGAATTAGATTACATTCTTATTTAAGGAGATCGAAAAAAGGCATCTCAAGTAACATTGCGTGCGTCCATTAATCATGTGACGACTTCTTAGATAAAATTCATGGGCTCTCTCACACAAACATAAAGCTACATACGAACAACTTTTCAACCAGGTAGATCCTTAATCTCGTATTTGAAGAAATTCTCCGTAAATAACTGTTTTTAATGCCATACCAGTTTTAGATGAACTAGTAGGTATGTTTTTTTATAGATACAACCTGCACTAGAACTTTACATTTTTAATGTGGGAACAGTGTAGTATTTAGAAATACGTGTCATGCTTCAAAATACAATCAAACTGATTGATTTTACCTTACTTCATAGTTCCTTGTTGCAAATCAAAATGATTAAAACGAGTTCTGATTTCCTGGTATCAATTTATTTATCTAATAACTGCATAACAGTTATCAATCTTATATACAACTACTAAAGGAGCCGCCACAAAATGTCCCGTGCATTTGAAATTTTTAATTATCGCAATAAAAATATGGACGTATCAGAGATCAAGATATGGAATATTTTGGATGTGACATTAATGGTAGAAATAAAAATGTAGAAATAAGTAAAGTTGATGTTATCTCGGCAGCTCACGGGGTTCGAGTCTGACCGGTTGTCCTTGGTGGTTGAACCATACAACTCCCTTACATTATCACAAACTACATAGATAACTACGTTTAGTATTGTTCGTAAATCTCGTTTAACTTATGAAGTTACATAGTACTCTTTCTAGAAAATCTTATTGAAAAACCGCTCGTTTCTTTGGCCTTGTTGCTTTTAATCATTATTTCTCAAAATTTATATAGATGTTAAAGAAATTTATTCCATAGTTTATCTTGCTTTAGTCGACGGCTTACCAGTGTTATGTGAGAACGGTGGTTACCTCGGTAATACACGAATTGATGTTAGTTTAAATTCCATTGAGTATTTTTTCTTCACTAAGCTTAAAATTGAATTAACGACTTTCCACGATTTGTTACCAATGACAGGTAGCATAACAAATTTAACATTGAAAAGCCAAAAGCATCCAAACATAAGTTCGTCTTAATCCCGCTAACGAAAACTTCTCTCGGTTAGATTCACTCAAAAATACGTACGGCTTAGAATGCCTGTTTCAAAGGAAATAATCATGTTATTTATTATCGGAGTCTGAGAGGCCATCTTTAATCTCCACTAAGCACGTACAACCCGATTTTTATGGAGGATTAAAACTATTGATTGACTTTTGAAAAGTTTCGAATTGTAATAAAATCGACACAAAAACAAGATTTCGGCTTAATGAATTCGATTTTAGTTTAAAACTTAAATTGCTTTCATGACTGATTTATTATTTTGTCTACAAAATATTTTTGATACGAATGTCGCACTTTGCTAACTACACAAGTTTTTTTTTATCTACTGCAGAGGCCATTACCTTTTACTGTTTTACGGTAGTGATAAATATGATACGTTTTAAGCAATAAAGAGTATAATGTACCGATTGAATTCGTAGTATTTGATTGTTATCTGACTGTTCTAATTTAGTTTTTTATTATGTTTGCCTATTTCATCAACCAACTAGTAAAATGCATTAGCATGATTTTGATTCTGAAAATACCTAAATTCATCGGTTTAGTTAACCACTTTACTAACTAGTTCGATATATCTACAAAGTTCTAACATATTATTTGTATATTAGCAGGAAGTTTGTACATATCTATCAACACACTTATTAGTGGTAGGTAGCGCTTTGATCTAAATTGGATTATTAAAAATTAATACGTCCTAACCAATTTTCAACATCTTCCCACCGACCACCAATAAAAATAATCTTCGATACGAAACGATTAAAGACTATTACACTCAATTACATCCAGTACTAAAACTGGATTTACGATGAAACCAAAATTAACACTCTCCTACTTTGCCAGCCTAATTATACTCCCCAGATAATAAATCATAAGATGCTGGATCGACACAACAAAATTGTAACAAGGATACATCTAATTGGATTTGTACGTAGCCTATCAATATAGTTTGATTAATGTTCCAAGCTCTCAGTATAATTGCCAGAAACGATCATGAATCAAACCTGTGTCGTAAATCGGAAAGGTTGAACTCGTTGATCCACTTGTAATATTATTTCATATGATAGTCTAGCAAGACGAGCTCTTGGTCTCAACCAACTAAGCTTGGTTAACTAGCTTGGTTGGTCTTGGTCTATATTTATAAATTATCTAGCCTATTAGACCCAACTGTGTGGTTAGCATTTTACCCCTAAATCAACGATGCTGGCTCAAAACAAAAACTGTGCTGTGTACTGTGTGTGCCCTGAGTTAATGCTAATTTTGGTTGCCGCAAGCTTGACTTAGAATTTTTTTCACATACATTACATTAATTTTGCAGAGGTTTCCTGGATAGTGACTAAAAATATTATCAATGTGATGCGATAGCCTATAACATATTCAAGTTTTGTTATTTTAGTTACCCCAATCAAAAATCAACAAGATTGAGTTCCCAAACATTATATCAACCATGAAAAATTAAGTTTTGAGACTATTCATGCGCGCTCATGAAGATATATGATACTGAATTAGATCAAATATCAGTTTTTCTCTCATGTCTGCTTGGCGCCATTTTTTAAGTCATTGCTTGAGTTGAACTGTTACAAAAAGTCTTATTACATGGTTTGGGGATACAAAAACCACATTTGGCAAAAAATGTAATTGAAGACGCTGCACGATAAGCATGAAATCACATTTAATTCGATTCTGACTCAAGCATAAATATGAGAGGTGAACATCAATCCAACTTTGTGTTACAAACACTGTTTAAAATAGTTAATAGGTACCCTTCAAAATATATGTGTTAGAAAACGAATCTAACTAATGTTATTGTAACCCTAGTTTCAGACTGGAAATGTGCTTGTGATGTTTCAGATACAATCAACAAATTGATAAATAGTTTGGACCAAAATAATTACAAATATTTTGGTATATATGTGTCTCATATTACTG
The DNA here is from genome assembly GCA_951392215.1 of Epirrita christyi. Classification (NCBI taxonomy): domain Eukaryota; kingdom Metazoa; phylum Arthropoda; class Insecta; order Lepidoptera; family Geometridae; genus Epirrita; species Epirrita christyi. The sequence goes on from OX595850.1 coordinate 5,620,723, forward strand.
ACAATTACATAACATTGGTTTGATATGGTTTGCTAAATTTTTTTTTCATCATGTTTGCCTCTGTAGTTTCGACGATGCTAAATTTTCGTGTATTTTCTTTAGGATCTCGTAAACTATTCATTTTGAATAAAAAAAACGTATTTCTCATAACGAGCCCTTAAGTTTGATCCTGCACATGATGCATATGAGAAAAGTTTTTATTTTTTTGTTTAAATTTAAAATGTTCTATTCTGCCCCCATTTTGAACTCCCTGAAATTAGAATTCGTTTATTTACGATAGCGTAAATACGTATAGACGTAGTTTCGAAGAAAATAGGCAAGACAAACAGACAAGAGAGTATGGTTTTGTTGGTACCTTTTGTAGTACGGAACCCTACAAAAGTTGAAATTGTATCTTAATGATGTAGAATTTCCATAAATGCATCATCAAGGCAGAGAAAAATCGAGGATAAATAATATCGCAACATCTAGGACGTTGCGACATTCTTTCTTCCCAAAGCAAGCCGTAAAGCCAATGCACCTGACAACGTCGGCAGTAAGTACGCAGCACAATGAATGTTTGCGTCAGTCAGAGGTGAAATTGTGTGTGAGGCGGCAGCAGCGGCGAGACGTCGCTCCCATTACGTCGCTTGGACAGTGCGCGCCGCAAAACCGGCTGTGGACGCTGCGGTGTGTGTGTGTGGCAATGAAAGCCTTTGGCCAACTGGAATAAATCTTGAGAGTCACTGTTATGAATCAGTTACTACTATTTGACGACCATCGTGGCTCGATAGGCGAGTAGCCGGCTGAGACGCGAGCGGTGGGGGTTCAATTCTCGCCGCGAGATTAATGTGTGACGACCTTTGTGGCACGGCGGGCCAGTAGCCGGCTGAGATGTAAGAGGTTGCGGGTTCGATTCTCGCTGCAGGACAAATGTTTGTATGATCTGCAAATATTTGTTCCGGGTCTGGGTACCATGGTAATCGTAGTTCCTGATACCCACGATACAGGGAATTCTATTGTGGGAAGAACAAGAACAACAAGAACAAGACTTCGTATGAGACTGCTGGGGTATTATTTTATGTTTGTTTGGGGCCTAACTGTTGTGATAGTTATCTCGTATTTTCTGGTACCCACGATACAATCCTAGCGTGGAGACAGCAACGCAATTAATTAAAACATCAATGTACGATCTAAAACTCATTATTCTAAGATCTAAAATGTTTGAATTTGACAGATTAACGCTCAAACAACGAACGTTAATCTGTCAAACCTATTCTGTCAATCTGTTAATTCGGATTTCTTACAAGAAAAGACAAATTTTGTAGCAAGATATACCAGTCTAACTTTGTATAACAACATACACTGACCAAGCTCCACCAGTTACTTACCTCACTGCCGCACGGTCCAACCTCTTTGCCTCGCTCCATTAGTATTTTCCATTTATTTTTTGTCCACGTACCTACCTGTCCGACTTTTGGGGATTTGACTTTTTATAACGTTGGCCGCGCGACGAATACTAAATTTCTTTAGAGCATACGGAAAATAAATGATGCTGCGTGGAGCTATGCAACTTGAACTTTATTATTTTTCGATTAAGTTTTTGTGCTGAAATCCATCTACAAAGTGATCTGTTTTCAAGTTTGATTTGGTTCTCACAAATTCTTGGTAACTTATTTAAAAATTATCGTAGTTCATAGACCCATAAGTTTTGTTAAACCATACGTTTATACCTTCATCTTCCAAAAGCACCTATATACCTAATTAAAGTATTTTTTGTAACGATCCACCTCGGATCATTAGTTATTTTCTCTTTCGTCTCATCAATTCCCGTTACTGGTAAACAATCTTAGTTAATAAAGACGAGTCTCATTAAGATACCCAAACATTATCCATTGTCACAAATAAAGAAAACCTTTCAAGTGTACTTACGTAGGTTGAGTCTAGATCGTTATTACTGTGTATAGTCTCTAGACCCACCGTCTACCACAGTAATGACTCATTGTACTACCTGTGTGGTGATTGAAGGCACGCCCACACAAAATCTATTAACCAACGTTATTACTCGGGTAATGACGGTGTATTTTAAACGATAATATACGAAACTGGTAATACAAACAAAACGATTAACGAATTACTTTAAAAATGGTTGGAATGATAAAATTTATGGTATTTGGTCGATGGACTAAAGACATTATAAAGGTTGTGGGAAGTTGGTGGATGGAGGAGGCTCATGATCGTTCGTTGTGGCATTATAAGGGAAAAGCCTATGTCCAGTAGTGGACTTCTAAAGGCTGATGATGATGATGATGAACCAAACAATTAAAGATTTTCAAATAAGTTTTAGTAGACTTTTAATGTAGATAGCAAAAATAAGCTCACATGTAAGAGTTGTCTCAAAAGCAAAACAAAAATATCCGTAATCTATGCAGTGTCCCATACAATATTATTGACAGCTCATTTTGTAAAAGCAAAAAAACTAATGAGAATGCAAATTTTGTCCCAGTCGTTGCGAAAGCGCTAAAGCTAATCTGCATAATGTCAAATGCTTTACATACTTAGCTACTGCCAATACAGGTGGTCAGCCGACCAATACTTTATGCAGAAATGTACCAGTTAATTACTAGGCTTCATTGAGGTGTCCAAAGTTTGACATGAGTGTGTTAAGAAGCGTTAGTTGTTTGTACAAGAATTTTAATAGATAACGTTTTATTCGGTCTTGTTGGAATCTCCTGGGAATCTTGTTGGGAATCATATGCTCAAAAATGAGTTTGTTTTTTCTTGGAACTTCGTTTCAAAATCATATAACTAACTTTTTTTTGTAAATTTGACGCTTAAACGAAAATAAAATAAAATACTCAAGCCTTAGAACCAACATATAGGGAATCTTTTGTAGTTAGAATTTGTTTTAACTTCATGAGCAGTTTTACTATTTAGTAAAAGCTCTTAACAATGACAGTGGCAAGAAAAAATGCGTTGGCGAGTCTTTACATCAGTGTTAGTAGCATAACAATAAACGGAGCTAAAGGAAACCAGCTTAGTTGGTTGAAAGAGATAACAGTGCGTGGGCACAGACAAGCCAAGCGCAGTTGCTTAAGTGTGGCATTTAAGTTCTTTAACGCGGACGCTTCTCCAAGAATAATTTAAAACGTTTACTGTAATCACAAAAAAACATGTTATTTGGAAAAATAATATTATTTTCGCATTTACTTACCTTTATTTTGACATTCACAATCTTTTTTATGGTTTCATAAATAAATTTGAAATAGATACAGAGATTTCTCTTCCGTTGTTACGTTTACACAACATGTCATATAGTGTCAGTATTGCGTTATCCCAATGCTAATGCATGATAATGCACCCCATTCCAACTGTAGTCAGTAACCATGTTTCCATTAGCTTTCCGCATCTTGAATAACTTGACCCTTTTAAAGTCTTCGAGTAACTTAACCTGAGTCATAATTTTGATAAATACCCAAGCATCTATTTTATGATGTAATGTATAGATTTAATCACGCTTCGAAGCCAAACATGCCGTTAAAACGTCTTAAAGTATGTAAGCGCTGGCAATATATTTGGTATGCGAGATGATTTAAGGTGATAATTTCTATAAAACTATGAGTCTCAGTATAACTTTCGATACAGAATGAAATAACTATAAAAAAAAACTTATCTCCCTGAAAAGCGAACATATTGAATAACAAAATCTGCTACCTCATTATACAAATTGCAAGATTATGTAAATACAAGCTATTTGTAAGCAGTTTTGATTTACTTATACGTGAGTGGCTTGTAGCCGTTTCTATATAAATTTATGTATTACCTGTCGCTACCGTATGCATTAGTGTGGGTTTAGCAAATGCATATACCTAATTAAGTTCGAATACATTTTAATAAACGGTGACATTGTCTTATTTTAGTTTTTTTTTTGGTCATTAATTACTTTATTTCTTATTAATTTCTTGTCATTCGTTTTAGTCTTTACTAGAATTTTCTGTTTCGTTTATCTATTTTTCTGTATTATCAAATGGATTTATTAAACGTTATTGAGGTGTTTTTTCTTTTATTATGAATCTTCGTATATATTTACTTGATAAAATGTGTACATTTTGTTTAAGTACTTTTTTATTCTAGCTAAAAATATATCAAAAATTAGTTCTGACATTCATACTGGCCAAAAACAAAAGTAATCCAGTTAATGAGTACCAGCCATCGATCTACAGATGGAAGGCTCCGATTGTAGAGATGAGAGGGGGGATCGGGCAGTGACCTGCGGCATTCCAGACACGATCGTTGGGCTTGATTTACTTACGGACTAGAAACCTGATAAAAACTCCTAAGAATATTGTATAAAACAACTGTTACCTTAAAATAATTTCCATATAATGCAGATAAAGACAGATATTAAATAAAGCATCATAAAATCTAAGTAATAGATGACAAGGATATCCACAAATCCAATAGTAATATATATCCTTTTCATATATCTGATTAAAAACGAATTAAAACAACGATTCATTCAAACAAAGTTAATTAATGGAGAATTAAATTACTATAGAAACAAAAAGTTCTCTACAAAATGTTAAATGTCAAACTTCAGTTAACGAAGATAAAAATGTAATTAAAGATTCAAACAGTAATATATCAAGTAGAGATAGTAATGTTGTACCCAGTTGGTCGACTCTATCTACCTCACGGAGTTTTGTAATAAGAAAAAAATACAAAGAGAAATTGATTCGATCCACAGTACCTGGATTGTACGTAGATTTATAGAATTGTAGACAGATATGAAAGCTCCATCGCATTTCAGGTTAGCTTTTCAGGTGTAGATTTGAATAAGTATAATACATACATATAGTTAATTACATTAAATAATCTAACGTAACTTGTAAAAATATAGATTTGTTTTGAAGCAAAACAATATAATAATAAATAAATATAAATACAAGAAAATATCCTTAGATATTTATTTGCCTTCTGATGTCTCAACTGTTTCATTAGTGTTTTTTTATTTGTAAACTTGTATTAGTTGTATTATTCTTTGTGGTAATAATAATATTACAATTGCATTTTAAAATTATTTTTTATATTAATGTTGGATATTTCCATGACTTTGAAATGCCTCTTTTTGACATACTGTTAAGTGCCTTGAGCAAATGGAGGCTCTGAAATATATAGCTCTATATCCGTTACGAAGCTTTCGATTGCTGGCCGATAGGCAATCTTAGTTACACGATTGAAAAAAGCTGACCTCGATAGGTATACGAAACTTAGCTATTTAATTATTTTGAAAGAAAATACAAAATTCACAAGAGATATTTAAATTATTTACACCTATTTTGTGAGCTACCATAAATTTCACAGTAATTATTCGGAATTTCAAGATTTTTGTCAATTAATTCGTGCAAAATCTTGTCAGAGACCTTACTTGCTGGTTCAAATAAAAATACATTTCAAAAACCCGTTCCACTGCCAAATAGTTTGTTAGCATATCTGTCTTAAATTGGACCGTACTTTGTCGATTCTCCATTATTGTTATTATCAAATTTTGTAGTTTTTTTCAATATCACTAATCAATTTTCACTGGCGCCATTTCTACTACCAAAAACATTATCCGTCCACTGACGTAAGGAAAATTACTATATAATATATTATATATTTATACATATGTTTTAATGCAGACCATTAGTGCGTGGTCGAGACGACTGTAATTTCAATCCTCGATTTTTTAATCTTCACTTCTTGTCTTGATGGGCTGAGTTCTATCATTTATTCTGTGGCAAAGTGTCCGTCGATCCTAATCTTGATGCATAATAAGAAGAGACAGACGTTACTTACATTTATTTTTATTTAACTTAAGAAGTTGATCGAACTCGTGTGATAACGTTGGGGCAAGATTTGTTTATGTCATTAATTATTCATTTGATACCATTTCCTTATCCTATATCAAATTATTGGTTGCTTTGTTTTTACGTGTATGAAAGTTTCTATATTTCTGCCATGTGTTTTTACCGGTTGAAAAGTTATCGTAACTTTAGGTTTGAAGATTTCTACGTTCTAGTAATTGGCTTGTTAATTCGATTCCGTCGGTCTCTTTGATATAATAGTAAAGTTGTCTGACGGGTGTTTGAGTCCGGACATCATTGAAATCGATCGCGGCTCTCAATCTATTTTGAAATAAAGGCATCGCCTTCATTATTTATTTCAATTTTATTGAGAGTAATTTTATTACGATTTGGATTTTTAATATCGGTTCGTTAGATATCGTATTGCTAGTTTGATGTAAAGTTTGCTAGAGCTTTTAATATTTTTTGTGATGTTTGACGATAAAAAGGAGATGAGAACACAATTTAATTTCCTAGGCTGGGTGGTACTGAATTTGTAATAAAAGTTAAACTACGAATAACTTAGAAATGAAATCAAAAAAATTAAGTTAAGTAAACTACGAATAAATCTGTTTAATGTACTAACATAAAGTTCATATCACCATGCATCGAGAATATACAATTGAATACCTTTAACAAAGCTGATAAAGTATTAAAATTGGAACTACAATTACTTTATCGACCACCAATATTAATTCCAATAATACTTATCCTTCAGCTGGTAGCCAGCCGGACAATCACATGTACTTAATGTTTTTAACTTAGCATTCTACAGTTTTAAAGAATCATCTTACATTTTATCATCTAAATCCCAGGCAGCGTGGCAACGTGAGCGAACAGACCAAGTTTTGTGTACTTTGGAACCGGTTTCTGTCAGTCACAACACAATATTTGCATGATGCTTAGAGAGGCAGTGTTTGCCCTTCTAGTGGTTTCCATTCATGGAACCTGTGGGATGTTGTTATGTCACTGAAACCTTTGCATAGTATCCGCCCGTAGGTAGAACTAAATCTTTTATGAAATACCTGGAATGTGTAATCTGAAATCTATTTGTCTCTACCTTGTTATGTACAAAGAACTTACTTTGTAAATTACAAAAAACACATTGTTTGTACAGAATTATCATGTGGAACACTATGCTTCCGTGATATTCATTTTGATATCCTCATTTACATACTGTAATTCCATGAACTCAATTAGGCTTAAATCAAGCATAAGACTATATAAACGGTATTTTAAAATCAGCCAATCGCAAATATTAGCGCCAATTTAAGACACCTTTTAGGGTTCCGTAATCTGATATGGAACCCTTATATTATAGTAGGTTAATCTTTAAAAACCAATGAATCTAAAAAAACGCTTTTTGAAAAAAATTGTAGGTACATAACAAAGTACTTAAAATAAATGATAGTTAAGCATACAAATTAGAACCAAGTTCACAAACTCATTAAATGAGCGGTCATGATGACACATAATGTATGGAAACATCCAACGCCATATACATTTTTGCTGAAAGAATAAAACAACTGATCACAAAATTTTAAAAATACAAATGATACAGTTGAACTTTCTAAAGACCGTAGCAAACTATATAGCAGAGGAAAATCACTACCAGACGACGCTGACTGCATTGCCAAGCTGAATGGCATGATAAAAAACAAAACATCATAGTTACTTTTTTAGGGGTAGCTATTAGGTAAATGTTTAGGTCATATAAATATGTACATTAGTGGGGATGATTTTTGACGTGACAACGTCTTATAATTCGATAGAGCCGGCTGCACGCACGAAAAAACATGACTCATGCGGCGTTACCTCGCTCTGAGGCGTTCCATGTAAGGCTTGAAGTGCAAGCGAGAGCGCGGAACGAGCGACAAAGAAGCACAATCGGCCACAATCGTCAATCAATCGGGGATCGGGCAATCGTTGTCACGTTCAACTATCGTCAGTAAACCGACTTTACAGACAACCAATTTTTTTTTTCAGTGTCTCATTAAATTCATCATTACCATCATGAGCCTGTAGAAGCCCACTGCTAGATATAGGCCGGAAGGCCTATATCTATCTAGCGGTTGTCGTGGCATTCTAGGGGGAACCATAGAATGCCACGACAAACGGCATTGAACCGCCACCATCCACCGACTTCCTGCGACGTTTATAATGTCTTTAGACCATCGAGTCAATCAATCAATCTTCAGTCAATTATGATAGGTATCATTTAGAGTGTTGTGTTCTTATAAAGAATATTTATGTGACAATTAAAACTGGATTTAACGGAATTGTGGATGAAACTAAAAATCAACACAAAAAATTTTGAATTTCAATGGTAATGGGAACGTCGTTGCTCCATCCCTGTTTATTTTTAAGAGTAATGATATATTATATACGTGACGCATTCTTCGTGTTACAAGCTCAGAAATCTCTAGAGTCATCATCATTAAACGAGTTCCAAAGATTCTTCTACCATCTTTTGACAATTTGTTCTCATAGATATCTCTATTTATTCTTAAACAGAAATCTTCACCTATAATATTTTTCAGATTACTTGATAACGATAACGAGTTTTTCTAAGGTATTTTAAGCAGTTAGAGCATAATTTTAAGTGTTTTCAAGGGTACAGTGCAGGACAGCACACCACTCATGCGTTGCTCACCTTGGAAGTCGGTGGATTGAAGCGGCTCAATACCGTTCATCGGCTTATTTGGCCTACTTATGTCAAGTGATAGACTTTTTTTAACTGATTATGATTATCTAGTATCTAAAACACCTTTACCTAAATGCTCGTACACAGTTAGAGCCGCGAGTAAATGCTAGTTTTCAAATTACTAAACGAAGACCGAGTTTGAATTAAAATGTATGCATTATAAAATTGATGAACGGCAAACGGGTTATTAGCTTAATTACATCGATGGAGCAACTCTTCCATACTTCCTTTATTAGCTTGCAAAAAACATTTGCCTTGGTTCGTTTCCTCAAAAAAAAGATCATCGTTGATCACGTCATGCCATTTAAAACAATGAATGGTTTTTATTTTTTAACCTAACGAAAATTCATTTTTTTCCGTTTTTTGACTTAGGTGTATAACGCTAAATACAGTTATTGTAAGTTTCAGACCACAGCATGTCTGCCTGTGGCCTCGCATCTAGAAATGGGTGCTATTGGTCCAATTTCAATTCAATGTTTGTATGAAAGCTGGTGTTTGCGAGATCTGACCATCTGAGGCTTTTCCGCTCACTTACGAGTCGACATAGGTCTTTAACAAAATCCTTCAGTAGGCAACGCCTCAATAATGTTACCGGCGTTACCAGTGTCTATATGCGACGGTAAACACTTAATTGTAGGTGTATATTTGACTAACCGTTTGATAACAAAATGTGCTAAGTTATGTTTGGTGGAATTTGGGTCAGCCTTTTACAAGAACCTCAGCTCTCAAAAGCAGGTTTTGATTTTGGTTTGACAACACGCAGACTGAAGTTCAGACTCCAAGTTCTGATGATAAACAGCATAGAAAGACCAGAGTCTAGCGTACTATTGCATATGTAAACTTCTGGTTTGATATCACATACATATATATATATATATATATATATATATATATATATATATATATATATATATATATATATATATATATATATACATATCATATATTTAATATCCACCTAAGACAACATTTCTTACGCCCACTGAATTCAGGTTTAAATAACAGTCAGCAGCAAATGTACAGTCGTTTCTTACATAGATATACGAGTATTAACAAAATATATTTTTGACCTTTCATGAATTGATTACTACCATTGCTAAATAAAATAGGGCAAGTGCAAGCAAGATTCGAAGCCAGAGGATTTCAATCTGTTAATTATTTCAAAATCGTCACGTTTCAGCTTCTTTTTCCTACAAACTGCACGATCTCGTTTTAGTGATAAAAGAGTCAAAATTCCACGATATTGGACTTTTCCTTTATAAGTGTTACCAAGCCTTCTATCATTCCAAAATTCAGAATTGTAAGGTTACTGGAAGTACCCTAGACATTTTGAATTTTCGCGATTTTCATACAAAAATAAGACATTCTTTGCCATAATTTTCACTAGAAACGGGATATTTATCATGATTTTTGAGCTTCTTTAATGTTTGTATCTGTGGTATTAGGTTACTGTTTTAAGTGTATTAAGTATATTGTACGTCCTAGATGGACAAACTGTTTAAACTTGTACCTATCTGTATAACATCTTTTGTACAACAGTTAACAATAAATCTTTTTCTGATTCTGATTCTGATTCCCTATGACGATTTCCGGTCCGTATCCCGTTCCAATTTCTAGCGATAATTATGTTCATAACCATGATAGTTTAAAAATTCTTTGCCATATCTTTTTAGTAAATTTAAGTTAGTAGCTTGATTTTTTACGGCACTTTAATCTCACAGTTTTTTTTTATTTTGTATGAATTTAAAGTTCATCTAATCATCATATTCATTTAAAGTTGATACCTAAAGTTATCACCGTTAAATTCATCCCGACAGAACCCCGAATGAGGTGAATATAATACCATCACAACTACATCGTATAATTACATTTAAGAACCGAATGCAGTCATTAAGAACGGAAGCGAGTTAATCTAGCTTAAAGTGGGTTGAGAAACTAAAATCCATCGCTTCGAACAAACGTTGTCTTTCACCGACAGCTCAGCAGATGGCGAACAGTAACCCAATACGAGTGCTGTTAATAATATTAATCGCAGTGATTGGCCACAAAATGCTTTTAACGTAATTCGATTCGGATAAGCTGGAACTCTCGTGGAACGGAACCATTTCAGCTTGACCTTCCCACCTTGCCTTGCCATTGGCCGTCAATATATAAAAGGGGGAAGTGATAAAAATTCGCAGAGCTCTTAGAAAAATGGCGAGTTCGAACGTTCTGAACATGCGACGTTGCCTTGAGACTAAAGGCTCAAGTTACTCAGATCACGTTCAAGGTGCGTCTGAGCACTTTAGTAGAGGATGGCTTGAAATTTTTACATTTAAAGTGCTATATACAGACTAACTGGAATTCAAGAACAGTTATTGCTTTATCTCCGGCACTTTGAGCACGCGATGTTGCTATGTAAAAAGAGAGCGAATCGGCCAAATAATAATTTCAATCAAAACTTGTTCTTGCTTCAATACACCACCATAAATAAACAACATTTCGTTCGATTATCTGCACAACTTGCGTTCGGATTAACCCGCCCCTAGTGGCCCCCACTCAGATATTTAATTAAACCACGATATTTTATGCTAAGAATCATTAAATCGTTCTCTCGACGTTTATTTAGTACTTATATGTTAAAAATAACTTGGTATTTATTTAATTTCACTTTCTTTGTTGCAGATACATTCATTCAAAAGAGAAGCCATTCAAGTGTACAGAATGCGGGAAAGGGTTCTGCCAGTCACGGACTCTGGCCGTCCACAAGATTCTTCACATGGAGGAATCCCCGCACAAGTGTCCAGTTTGCAGCCGCAGCTTCAACCAGCGCTCCAACCTAAAAACTCATCTTTTGACCCATACTGACCACAAGCCCTATGAATGCAACTCATGCGGAAAGGTATTTAGACGAAACTGCGATTTACGTCGACATGCCTTGACTCACGCTGTGGGCGACGTACCACCAGGTGATGTGGTAGACGTTGGTGAAGAGGATATAGGACGACCAGGCTCACCTATCGAACCAGGCTTCGATGACGAAGATCCAGACCTGATGTCATCCCCAGAACACTCCCCAGTACGCCGAGCTCGATCATCGTCAATTGAAAGTATTGGAAGAGAACAGAGTGAAGAAAGACCTAGACGCCTATCTCCTAGTCCGGCAGAAAAAACTCATTGCCACCACAATGATAACAGAGCTACTCCATACACAATGCGTCCTCAGACCGACAAGCACCGTACTCCATCCACAGACTTATATGAAAAGCGTCGTTACACTTCTGATGAAATTATTGAAAAGGAGATACGGTACACTGATATGCCAGAGCAGCAGATCAGACATCCTCAGCTACAGATTCGCAGAGACCTGCACCAAATCCCCCCACCAGACCCAACTAAGATGGCCCAAATGGCCAGTCCTCCTATAGATCCAGGGCCTTCTGGAATGTATCTCAGTCCATATAGAAAGCGAAGTCATCCACCTGACATCGGTGACAATGTTAGAACTTGTACATCTGTATACAGAACTCGGTCACCAGAACCGACCAATTTATCAATGCCTCGACAGCTTATGGGAAGTGGTGATGTTATGGTCGGTATTCCACCGAATATGATGGGAATGCCTTCGTATCACAAGTTTGGGCTACCAATGCCACCACCTCATCCTCAAATACCGTACCCTGCAACTCACGTGCTCGGACCACAACAGACTGTAGCTCAAGACCTAATAGTGAAGCATGCTCCTCCTAAAGACACGGCACCAAGTACATCCACAAATGTGACAGCTTTTAAGGATAGTTCACAATTAAAGGAGTGTGAGAATCAAACTTCGAGTTACATAGCAAGCGGAATAAAGAATATTGTAGGCATTCAACCGCCTGCCAACCCGAAGCCAGGGACGAGTCAGTCCAGTGGACCGAAGAAAGGATTTAGTATAGAGGATATTATGAGACGTTGATGTAGGAAGTAAGTTGATGGTTGTATTTTGATGCATTTCTAGATTGTTTTTGTAAGAATACTATGTAAAATTATAAAACAATCTTTAGACTCTCGTCGAGAGTAATAGTTGTTGATCAATGAGAAGCTTACGAGTCAGATACTCTTGCATATAACTCGTAGGTACTATTGGTCATTCAGGAGTAATCTCGGCTAGAGTTTGGAGTTGGTAGTAAGAGTAGCGTTACATTTAAAAGTATTATTAGTGCAAGTTTATGTAACATCAAGTAAGATTCCTAGAGGTATGTTTGTATGTATTCGAATGTGGATTTGGTTTTCGTAAAGATCTCATATGGTTTGTTTGTGCAGTGTTTTGTTTACCTCCAAATTTTAATTAGATTAACTAAAATTTAGAAAATATTTTGTTTTATATTTTTGGATATCAAAATTGAAATTAAAATCTGATTTGTTTGTGTAAATTATAGCTTGGATACATTGATAGGTTTTTTGTCGTAGTTTAATTATAAGAGATAGAATTTATTATTAGAATAAATATCAAGAAATGACTGGTTCTTATGATATCGCCGCTGTTATTTATTATCTAGTTATTTTATAGGTTTCGATATCGGTATTTTCTTTAATTAACTTTAATTTGCAATACATAAGATGTTTTATGGTAATCGTGATTTTAGTTAAGCGTTAGATTGCTAATTTGTACATAATGGCTATGTTATAAATACTTTTATTTTAATATTTCTAGATGCCAGGCCACAATTTTGTTTAGCATTAGTTGATACAATTTGAAATAAAAAGTTTATACAAGACTACATAATTATACATAATTATATGTTTATCAATCACACAAAAACAGTTGTTTTTTATCATTTATTGCTCATGTTATAATAAGAGAATTAAGTTAATTTTAGAGTAAAAGTTGTAAATTGTTATTTTAAAATAAATTATGATGAGACAAGAGATGTAGTTTTTCATGAAGTACCTACCTATAAACAGACAATAAATGAATTATGTGTTAAACAAATAAATAAAGTATATAGTAAAAATTAAGTACATAAAGTAATATAGTACAAATTCAAAATAATTTAGGATAATCATGGTAGCAATCAAATTAATCTATAGTTAGTTATCTTGAAATTAATGAATGTACCTACATACTAATACAAACGTATCTTCTGGAAGTTATATAACTGTTATTTTGAACAGTTTAAAGTAATATAATTTATTTTGGATTGCCTAATATAAACAATAAGAAACCGATCAGGGAGATATTACACTATAAAACGATAGGTGGCCTACTCTAAAGTATGTATTTGGAACAAGAAGCGGTTTCATCAAAAGTAAAAATAAATTAATTTATAGAAAAAAAATGAGATTTGGTTTATGTTAGGTAGGATATACTCAAGCTAGATAGGACCTTACCTTATCTTCGATTCAGTCCAAATTTGCAAAAGTACAATTAGCTACGTTCAAAAGTATATTTTCTAAGACTATTTCCAGTCACATTTCACTATTTGTTCAACGATAAATGGTGATAAACGATGTAATTTATTTTATGGCTCTACATCAGGCTTACCTGATGGTAAGTGGTTACTGTCGCCTATTGACATCTGCAACACCAAAGGCATTGTCATTGCATTGCCTGCTCTGAAGGAACAATTTTTTTGAAGCGCTCCATTTTTTAGTTTTGCGGAAAACCCTCCGGAGCTCATACCACAACTTGTACGAATAAGGGAGAAAAGATCTCGTAAAACGACGTAAAGTCACGTAAAGTTGTACGAGATACGTTGGTGTCGATGATATGTGGATGACCTCCTTTCCGGTGTCGATATGTGCAATGCAAAGCGAGCCGGCTGACCTCTTGGGTGGAACGAAGATGAAGTGAGTGAAGTGCAGCGAAGGGATGATGATCTAGTCTTCAGGCAGAGCCCATTTGCACTAAGTATTATGGTTGATAAAAGGCTTTTTTCATCATCATCATCGTCAGCCGCTGGAAGTGCACTGCTTGCAGTCCTTCCATATAATGCCCAACGAAAAGTCATAACTATCTAACTACACAAAAGTATGAATGAATTGAAACTTAAATCGAGCCACTTCAATCCACAGATTTCTACGATAAAAATTAAAAATAACAATATCAATATATAATACAATATGTCTGAAAAAATATAAAATGGTTTTTCGGGTCACCTTCATTATATTAACAGGGGGGGGGGGGTTATTTTGTATTTGCCTGTCCCATCGTATGTATATATGTTGTATATGTATATTGTTGGATAGGTTTTTCAAAAATTAATACTATGATGTTTCATGAAAAGTTTTTCGATACAGGGATACGTTTCATAAAAGCTTGTGGAAGTGGTCATATTTGTTAAAGCCAAGTGTCCCTATCCCTACTGGCTCAGCCGCTAATAAGGAATACCTAAAAAGTATTTTAAATAGTAGCATAGATAATGAAATTATAAGGAAAAATATTACAGCTAGGCTTTACAGTTTACGAGAAGTAGTCGGGGTTATAATCCCATCTCTGTAATATTATAAATGCGAAAGTTTATATTACGTTGGTTACTCAATCACGCCTCAACGGCTGAACCGATTTTAAAGGTATATACATTACGACTTCAATTGACAATGACTACTGACTTCGGGAACCATCTCTATGCGTGGTCTGACACGCGCTTGGCTGTTTTTTTCTAATTAGCCTTCATAATGGCTAGCTATATTCTTTAGTCAACTGATTTTACTTCGGCTATACAAAAACCTTTTGTAAAGTTGGGCACAAACACTAGTGAACAAAACGCTCCTCATTTTTTGCACTCGGAAAGAGTATAAAAAAATGTGGACCGTTCCATTCACATTCAAGACTCATTGAAATGTAATAAAGCTATAAACTATTTAAAATATCTTCACTTTGTGCTGCCGATCAAGTTTTGCAAAACAAAATCCTTTTCGCAAAAAGGTGTGGTTTTTACGACTGGCATTTTACGGCGCGAATACAGAAACACTCCAACTGCTACTTGGGAGTTTATGCAAATTACTGCCGCCGACTGAGAGTAAAAACAATAAAATATCGACGGAAAAAAAAACAAGAAAAGACCAAGTGGTACATTTCGGTTGATTCTCGATTGATTTAAGAATGGTGAGAATTGGATCGAACATCGAAGAGCCTACTTGTTTTCTTATCCTGTGTAAAGTCAAAAGTATTTTATTCATTGTTATCACAAGGATCATTTTGAATCGTCTTATAAAACTATAAGAGCTATAAACTTTTATAACTAAAATTATTCCTATTCCAACGCGACTCAAGCCTAAAAGAATCAGGGCAACAAACACGACTTGGCTCGATTTCATGATCCTTCTTAGTACTAGGTACTAGGTGGGAAGCGTCTGTGTGGTGCTGGTGCCTCTAGAACAAAGAGAAGCTGATACATATAAAAAGAGAACTTAAAAACCTTAGGTTGTCAAAAGTAAAATATAAAGATAATCAGCTCATAATGAGATAAGTTAAATAAGAGTAAACAGCACGCTACGCTTGACCAACTTATAAATAACAACTCAATAATACCATGCAGGTGCGTAGGTACAGATAATAGTAAAATGCTGTAGACGCAGAGCGACATCAGGCCACGCGGCTTTATCATTAATATCACTATATTGCTACTTATTTATATCTTACTAACGTGCCTATTAGTTGTACAGATTTTTGAACATTAAACAAAACATGGAGTACCAACTACAACTAGGTACTGCGTTAAGATGGGTTTTGTTATTAAATATTCGTTTTAACTTTTTTCGTATAATCTTGTAATATTAAGTACACGCCCGGCCATTATTCTAATCTTACAGATTTCTCTCCATCCAAAAGTCGTCTGGAAGAAATCTTTTCTAACCGATAAGACCAGTCATTAACATGTTAAATTTTGTTTATTTTTTATTATAAATAAAGTATTTTCTATTCTATTACTTATTGCTGTCTAGTAATGACCAATTAAGTAAACCTTATTTGGGCCCTAAAAAATATATCAATAAATTAATTAAAACTGAGAAATTTGTTTTTAAACCAGCTAACCTACTTTTATTGTTTATTATAATTTATTATATCTATTTAAAATGCAAAAGTTTGGATGTTTATGTTCGTTACTCAACTAAGCCTTAACTAATAAGCCGATTTCGATAAAAATTATACAGAGACTACTTAGCTGTAGGTACTCCAAAGTAGCCTATAATGTCCAAACTGACTCCCAATAACAGCAACAAATGGCAATGGGGATCATTTGGCAGCCTATTGAATCAGCAATCCAAATCCTATAGGAAACTTGAATAGGGGAAACTACTTGACCTCTTTTCAAGTTTCAAAAAATTTGGACAGGCTGCCAAAATGATCTCCATTGTTGTGTTCCCCATTACCATTTGCTACTGCAATTGCAAGGTGGGTTTGAGGATGCTGTTATATACTAGCTGCTTATGGAGTAGTGACAGTAAGGATCGTGCCCCAAGCAACCAGTGTAAGCTTTTGAACTAAACGTCGAGTTCTGCTTATTTAGCTCTAATGTGGTGTTTCCAAGGTGAAGACCTGGCTTGAAATATCTTGGTATTTCACTGAAACCTTATGAGGAAGTTCTTCACCAACCAGGTTGACTGAAGGACAGTACCTGTCCTCTCTGTCCTCTCAGGCAACTGTTGCCTTTATGGAGTGCAAAAGTGATGTGAAATTGTTTGGCATCCTTTGTATGAATTCTCCAGTTATATAGGGCCATTTTTATGTTCCTTCCAGTTGGTCTTGCAGGGTCTAAGACTTAAGATATGATTGTAGTATCATCAGCGAAGCACCTATAGGGTTTATTGGTCTGCTTAATGACTGTCTGTGTATTTATCCTAAACTACCAACAATGGTGATTTAAGTATAAATTACAATACAATTTCAATGACACCATTGCCATTCACTTGTGTTTTCAATTTCCAAACACGATTTTGTTCTGTTCCTGCAATGTAATAAGTATGGATAAATCGCAAGTTCTTGTTAACAATGACTCACATTTAGTTACAAAGCTTACGATTCTAGGCACAAGTAATAGTAGTAAGCGCCCAAGACACACGGTTGATAAATTTGCAAAGCTTTTGATGTAGAAAAATTAACGAGAACAAGATTCTGTTTGAGCTTTTAAACGTATCTATTTGTTTTCCAAATCCCTGTATTTTTATGAATGAACTAAATGACCGTGAGATATATCTAAACAACATAAATAGTTAAACGCTTATGAAATGTTAAAAGGAGTCTTTTTGATCTAAAGATTAGAGTCGGTTCGAGCATGTGCGTGCATAGCATATAGGGGTTTAAGTATTAAATTGCCGCTTTATATTGAAAAATCCAAACGCCATATTATTCTTAAAAAATATATACATTCTATTATAATTTATATTATCTATACCTACATTTCTGCAATGTTGAGGGAAGATTATGTATGCCTTTGCAATAGAACTCACTCTCAGTAACTAGACCCTATACAGGGCCACCAAGCTGGCACTCAAAGCTATAGCAAGGCTCGCTAGGTCAGTAATCAAGCTGGTTACTGACCTAGTACAGACTGACTAAGAAAAATCCAGTGAATTAGTGAACAGAAAACATAACAAAACTGACTTTGTTCCGTAAATAATGGGGCATATACGTTGGCTCTTAGGGTACGAAACCCACAGAACACGGTAGAAGAATATGTCCCCATTTGATGCTTATACTAGTCATTCATGTTCGCTGACTGTTCCACCAGTGTGAACTGAACAATATCACGTTACGATATCTTTCGTTTTCCCATCACGTATGGTAAGGCGGTTTACATTACAGGGTTCCCATTCTGTGATGTCACTATACAATTGTGATTCGGATCACGTGTTAGATATACGATTGCTGAATCAGAAATCCTGTTCGCTGAATTTTGTGGTAATGAAAGCGGCTTCGTGGTATTTGAGTTAGAAATCCTTAGATGCTAATTTATTGTTAGTCAAGCTGTATGTACCTAAGTGGATGAGAGCAGTCAAAAATCGGGCGAAATGACGTGAAATGGGAAGACCTATGTCTAATCCCCCTAATGCGTTCTATGGGAGAGGCCTCTTCCAATAGTGGACGTCTGATGGCTGCTAATGATGATGATAACTATGGTGGATGCTGCTACCCATTTTGTGGTGTAATTTCTGGAGGATTCCCAACGAGTAACACCCAAACGAGTAACACTGTTACTCGTTGGGAATTTTTGTCCCGACGAGTAACACCTCTCCTTGGGAATATTTCTAGAAAAAAATATCCCAATGAGTAACAGTGTTACTCGTTAGGAAAAAAGTTCCCAACGAGTGACACTAAGATATTAGTCAGGGTGAAGCTGAAAATAAAAAAAAACACTTTAATTAATGGCTGATCACTGCTTTTTATTTAAAAATAAAACAATCAACTTAGTCAACTTTTACTACAAATGTTCCTCAGGCCCACATACGAGTTATTGCATTTTATCATGTTCAAGTACAACTAGTAATCGATTAATAAATGTTCTTTCATGGCCCTTTTCATAATAAGTATTTTGCATATATTTACCTGTACAGTAAAGGCTTTGAAGCGTTCCTCTACTGTAATTAATACAAACAACGGCTTCTGAATCCTATTTGAGACTAAAGATTTTTATTCGTAAGAACAATACAGTTAGTTTGAATCAAATTCTTTACTCTCCAACTCCCATTACAGTAGCTTCCTGATCAAACCAAGAACCTGTCAGTTGTACCAACGGATCTTCGTTGGACAGAGTTGGCCGTTACGATGCGGCCAACCCGGCCAAGATCCATCGGCAGCACCGTACTAAAACTCTTAGCTTGAGTCTCAGAGGAATGATTAAAAAAGGCTGCTACCAAATTCCTTTCAATTCGAAGAACACACAATCGTTTTAAAAACTTAATTCGAATTAAAAACTAGACCTGTAGTCACACTGGTTCTATCGCGTTATCCACAAATCTGAACCGGCCCTATTGTCCGGTGCCATTTGCAACTGAACTGGACTTTTGACAGCCAAAAGTTATAACTTGGGACTTGATCTACAATGCAGCCGAATCGAGCTGCTTCTTCATAAGCCGGGTATCCTGTTCTGTGGTTCGCTGTAATTTTGTCTAAAACATCCGTTTGTTGCCTGTGGTATACCAGTGTTACTACCAGTAGCAACACGGGTAAAAAAAAACCCGTAGAACTACCAAGCGATCCAGTAGTACCACGGGAAGTTTTTTTTACCCTTTACACAATTATATCTTGCTTTGACATCCTTGTCTATGGTCTATAGGCACACTTCTGTGCAGATATTGTCTATGTTGTCAGACAAAGGAAGATAGCAGAAGACAGCTTGTCTTGTCTAGACAAGAATAGTAATTATTATAGGTTAGTTTCACTGTGGCCAGGCCATCAGTGGTTCGAATTCTTGATGTTTCACTTCGGCCGTCATTAAAAACCATGTATCGCAGTGGCTTTTTGGGATGTTTAAAAAATGTCAGAAGCAAAAAACAACAACAGAGCCGGCTTTATGACAGAAGAAATTTAGAGTTTCGTAAAAATCTAGTTGTTTAAAATTAACTCGGAAAACGACACTGTGTTCCTATTTATAGGTAGGTATTATACGATACCCAATAAGTGCCCAACTTCGTAGCTTAACTGGTGGCACTGAAATGGTGTAGTGTAGGTACGCATTAGTTGAACGGCACTATCCATTGGATCGCAATACCTATACCTACCATTGGTTACACTGCACAAGAAGTAGGGTTGCCTCGCAATTTGGGAAGAAAAAACCTTAAAAATCTTCTTACATCCACTACGTATCAGATAAAATATTTGAATTTAAAATATGATCAATGTACAATTTAGCTTCTCTATAAAAAGTCGGTGGATGGAGGCGGCTCAAGACCATTCGTCGGTCGTGGCATTCTAAGGGAAGGCCTATGTCCAGCAGTGGACTTCTACAGGCTGATGATGACGATGATGATAAAAACATACGCTTAATACCCACGGGATTTAATAATTTTTTTGTTTTTGTTTAAGTTTTTTGGGTTTTTGATTTTTTACCCCTTTTACTACCGACCGCCTTATTAGTATGATGGGGTTTTTTTCTCCGACTCACTACTACAGGAAATCACCCTAAAGAAGATTCTTAAAATTTGAGTTGAAAATTTTCGGTACATACCTACCAGTGGCGATGGGTCAATATAAAACAATCCATGTCAGCTTTCATTTTACTTGGAAATTGTGAAAAATTCAAAAGCTTAAACAAAACGCAAAGAGTTAAACTTTTATGATACTTTCATTGAAGGAAAGCATTGGCTCACTACCATCACCGCGGTCAAAAATTACACAGACCCTTATCAGTACGTTTTCTATACAAAAAACATTGTGACTTTTTTTTAATTCCAAAAACAATTCATCCCGTTCAGGTCCAAAGGACAGATTTTCGATCAATTCACAAAGCCTTACTGAAACTCGTTATCGAATGCTGCATAAATCAAATATCAGGTCTGCCAATAAACCACAGTCGCAGCCCTATCTTCCATCAGGTATGATACCACAGCAACGAGGAGATAGCTGAATAACTACTTTTATATTTAGTTTTTCATCAACCTAACTTAAAGTGGTAAACAGTAAATTTGATAACCAGGACACCAAAGATGTATTGTCAATTTGTGACAAACCTTAATTTAGTTTTTCATGGGACTTGTCTGTAGACCTTAAGGTCGCAGGAAGTTGGTAGACGGTAGTTGTTGGACGCGGCTCACGAAGGGGAGGCCTACGTCCAGCAGTGAACTCCTAGAAGCTGATGATGATGATGGAAAAAGCATTTATAATTTAGATCATCGAAACTAAGATACGTATGGTTTAATATTTGTAACTTGTCACACCAATCGTAACCAACTTATTATAAATCATGCACAAAGAGGTTATAAAATCCAAAATGAGAAAATCCATAAAAGAACCAAGATCACCGAATTAGCGCTCAGAATCAGCAAATGAAGTGGTAATAGGCACGCATCACTGACAACCGCTGGGGAATAAAGGTTCTCGAATGGCGACTACAAACCAGATGACAAAGTAGACAAAAGCCTCTCGATGGACTAAAGGCATTATAAAAATCGCAGGAAGTCGGTAAACGGAAGCGGCTCAAGACCATTCGTCGTGGCATTTAAGGGGGAAGACTTATGTCCAGCAGTGAACTTGTAAAGGCTGATGATGATGATCAAAGAGAAAGTTGAAAAATCTACAATCCCTGCAAGGAATTTTGTAGGTTGGTCGATGAAGCGTTAGAGCATTTGAACTCTATGCAATCCGACATCACTATTGGTCGTTAATTCCATACATGTTGTTAAATGTACAGAAATGTCGTCCGATACGATACGGGATCGGATAGTGTGGAAACACTCATACTGCCTGCATTAATTTGATCCAGCTATTTAATTGGTGCTGTGGACTGGCACCCGATACATTCTACTGCCTAATTAAAACGGTGCAAGGGACCTTTTATCGGGCTCGAGATTATTGTTACGGCGAAGTGACACGCAAACTCTCGCTGATTTCAAAGAGTTTTATAGTGCAGGAGTCCGTGATATAGCTGCGTACCTATTACTATTTATTATATTGTCACGGGTATTTACCGTGTGTTAACCTATAGTGACCAGTACCCGTGCCAATATAATAATTATGTGTTCTAATCGCGAGAGTTTAAAAAATACTACTTTTTTTTTCTTTTTTTTTATGCTACTTGGCAAGCAGACAAGCTTACGGCCCACCAGATGGAAAGCAGTTACCGTAGCCTATGAACGCATGTAACACCAGAGGCATAACACGCGCGCTGCCGACCCTGAGACATAAAGATGAAAAGTCTCATGTGCCTGTAATTTCACCGGCACCCGTACCCTTCAAACCGAAACACAGCAATGCAAACACTACTGCTTGGCGGTAGAAATAGGTACGGTAGTAGTACTTCCCCGGACGAACTCTTTCACAAGAAGTTCTACTACTAACAAAACCTATTACTAATATAAAGCAATTGGAAATTTTCTATGAGTATAGTGTGACAATTGGTTAATTTAAATTTGTTAAACACATTGGATGCTAAGTATACATATAATGTGGTTTAAAAAAAAACAATTGTTTTAAACTTGGTTAAGACGCTGACATGAGCCAGACAAATAGGCTTCATTATTTAAATATTTTCCATTACACAGAAAATACACTAGCATGCAATGATGGTTTACTTAAAAACCACAATACCACAATTAGATAGATTGATAAATAACTCTTTATTGACCACCATAAAAAAAATAAGGATAATACAATGGGCATATCTGGCAACCTTTGGAAGCAATAATAACAATTAAACATTTTACCGGCTGACTCCTGATCTACAAGTTACGGCCACCTTTTAGGCACCACTGCGATAAAATTGCAAAGATTTTGGAACCGAAGCATTACTTTGTAAGCTTTTAGATCAATGCACAGTTGTGTATCACTTGCTGATGGAGAAGTCGTTTTTAGAGAAAGTTTATTACGTTTACGACAGCCTCCTCGGTCGGTGAGTAGCCGGCTGAGACGCAAGAGGTTTTGGTTCGATTCCCGCTGCGGGACAAATGGTTGCATGATCTGCAAATATTTGTTCCGGGTCTAGGTGTTGTGGTATCATGGTATTCCGTATTTAGTACGACACAGGGAATCCTCGGGATTATGTATGTGACTGTTGTTTTGTGTGTGTCCTTGCTTGGAAAGCCTAAGAAATATTTAATCAATCAAAACATAAAAAAATACCAACGTTATCTCAATAGATGAACAATCTCACTACATAAATAACAATATTATTATTAATTGCATTTATATTTTGGAATTATAATAAAGTTTTATGATTCTTACGGAGAATGCACATAATAATCTATATAGAACATTCAACGAGAATTGGCCTTTATACTGTTGAATATAAAATACCCAACGGTCACATAATCCCACATTCCACATTGCCTGTGTCGTGGGTATCAGGAAATACGAGTTTTGTTCCGCAGCGGGGATCATACCTGCATCTCTTACATCTCAGCTGGCTACTTGTCTGCCGTACCACGGAAGTTTTCACCTTCAAATTATTGCACGTTGCAGCGGTGCATACTTTTCGGTCTCTTTTATTTGGCTAACTTGCATTTGCCCGTGGCTCCACCCGCGTGGAACCTTTTAAATAATTATAGCCTTATTATATTATGATGTATAAGCTGTACTACTGTAAATTACAGTGTATTGTGTTCATTAAAATCCATTCAGTAGTTTTAACGTGAAAATGAAACAAACATTCCTCCATCCATCCTCACAAACTTTTATATTAATAGTATTTTTTAAACTTTCACGGTCAGAACACATATTTATTAATATTGTCACGAGTATTTATCGCGTTTTACCTTATTATTTACTACCCCCGACCCCCTTACCCGACGTTTCAAATGCGTTACAACAATCGTGGTCGCGGGCTGACTGGAGTACATGGAGCTACCGTCGAGAAGTGGTGGCAGCTGCAGAAACTACCCTCACTTGGTCTAAAGAATCAAAAATGTCCGTATTCATAGTCCAACACACCACACTTACCGTATTTGCCAAGATCCACAGAACAACATAATTGGAATTTTATTTTTTCAGCTGCTGTATAATTATCAATCACTGCATCCAGTATTGTGTCTTGCGAAATGACTTCGTTTTAACGGTTCAAAGCATCCAATCTGAAATAAGAAACTTCAAGTCTCCGAAATTTTAGACCTACACAGCGACAGAGAGCTGATTCTGAGGTCGAGATAAATAGACGTCACTTAGTCCGTACTAATGCTTAGAACTGTCCTTGTCACTGTCACACAAATATTAAAACGTGCTAGAGAGTGACAGGGACAATGCTAAGCATAAGTAAGTGGTAAGTAACGTCTATTTATCTCAACCTGAGTTTTGACAAGCCAATGACATGGACGCCTGGTGTAGTGTAGTGTGGATTTTTGTACGGCGACACCGATGAGCGCCCCTAGCGTACACTCTGTGAATTTCTTGTTCCATACAAAAATCTGTGTAACACTACCTACACCATATACGTCCGTGTCAATTGCTTGTCAAAACTCAGAATCAGCTCTCTGATCACTAAAAAACTGACAATACCGAATATCCAGCTCGAAGGACCAGATTATGCACTGTATTATGGTTTTACCTGAATATATCCCTAACCCTGTCAAAAATGGGAAAACTCACGTATGCCTTTGGCGTCCTCGATTTTCCCTCTGGGCCCAGGGATCCGTAATGTATTTTTGCTAGTTAGTTTTCTTCTTGTCCTCGGCTCTCAGGTATTGGCAAAATGTTGTTTCAGCGGTGATGAATGGTTAAGAAGATATTTTTTACCGCACATAACATGTAAGTAAGTAACTTTAGTGGTGTCGCACAGAACAATGATTTTTTTCTTAGACAGTGCTGCCATCGCAGTGCCGTGGCGGAGAGCTACCCAATTGACAGGGAAAAAAGATGCGTCCCGTTTTATCAAGAATTCACAAATATTTATAGATTTAATGCATTTACAATATGAGCCACATAGACTTCTCTATTTGCTTTACGGTATAGGCCAATTTCATCACCACGCACTATAGATGCCTACACGCCAGTATCCACTTGCGTCGGGCATCCAGTCTCGGAACCAGTTTCACTCCCTTTATAGAGTGCACCGCGCCGGCTGCAGCTTGTGTAGTGTGGCCCCACGGAGGGATAGCTGAAATAAGATTATTTATGCAGGATTTAAGGTATGTCATGCGTTGAGACGAAGATTATTTGACTAAGAACGTCCTCACAGGCATCAGCATCATCAGCCTGTATAACGGGTGTAAAAAGACTACTCCCGAAAACTGAAATAGTGCACTCAGACCATGATTCCGAAAATATTTAAGCTGAAAAAAGCGAAAAAAATGCTCACATTTGGGCCGCTTTTTTCGTGTTTTCTTTAAATATCAATAAAACATCATAAAAGGAACACAAAAACCTAAGTTTCATAAGTAAAAACACGTTTATTAATAAAAACGTCAAAAAAGCAATGAAAACCACCTAAGAAATATTAGCGCAGCGCGTCGATCAGCGTTATTTTATATAGCTATGATATACTTAGGTAGCTTTACCGGTACCTTCAGTATTCGGAGCTGTCCTTTTACACGTTGTAACTATGTCCACGACGAACGGTCTTGAGCCGCCTCCATCCAACGACTTCCTGCGAAGTTTATAATGCCTTTAGTCCATCGAGTGGAGGCCCTTCCTCTACCGCGTTCCAACTATTTAAATGGTTATCCATAACGGCCGGTTTATGTTCACTGCTGGACGAGTCCTCCCCATAGAATAGGGAGGGAAATGCCAGGTGGATTGGTGATCGTAGAATTGCTGCTAAGTACTCAAGTGGATGCTGCTGCCCACCAGAGCATGGTGTAACTGGCTTTTACGACATCCATGGGAGGAGACAGAGGGGTCTAATTTCAGGGCGGCACATACCACGGCATAACCTGATGATTTTCTCTTAAGGCTGCCGAGGTATAACCCTATGTGATAGAATCCAGACAGATGGATGGCGTAGGCTTAGTAATAGGGTCCGTTTTGACATCCTTTGGGTACGTAACCTTAAAAATAATCCATCCACTTTTATTGGAAGACATTATAGGAGGAGAGGAAAGTCGTTCGGGAATATCTGCTTTGTGGTAACCCCAATCGCATCACACACATACATCATACATATAAAGTATACATAGAACGAATTGAAACAGGTCATTTTCTAGAGCTAGACCATAATGGCGAAATGATAGTGCTATTTAATTGAACTGGCAAATAAAAATGAAAAAATGTAGTACCTGGGTATATTATACGGGTGTGCCGTGACGTGTCCAGCCTTAGAATAGACCCCTCCATCTCCTCCCGTGGATGCAGTAAAAGCAATGTTAGTAAACTAAGGGATTACACCAGGGGATTGGTAGCAGCATCCATCTGAGTATTTAACAACAAAATGCTATCACCAATCAACCTGACAAGCGTGGTGACTATGGCAAATCCCTTCCACTGTATTCAATGGGGGAGGCTTCGTTCAGGTAGTGGACGTAAGCAGGCTGTGGTGTTATTGATTTATTATACGTAGGTAATAGATGTGCCATTAAATAATTATTTGTAACTTAGTTACTTGTAACTTATTTGCGTTTAGGTTGCTGTTGCGACTACCGCGATTCTGCAGTATGTTCGCCTAGGCACGCACTGACACCTTTGATGCCATCTGGAGGAAGAAGTCAGCCTCACTACTCAGCAGAACCCGCGGGAGTAGCAACAGCATCTTAAGCTAAGTAATTTGATTGTCCTATAATTTATAAATTGGTCCAAAGGACAAA
The DNA here is from genome assembly GCA_951392215.1 of Epirrita christyi. Classification (NCBI taxonomy): domain Eukaryota; kingdom Metazoa; phylum Arthropoda; class Insecta; order Lepidoptera; family Geometridae; genus Epirrita; species Epirrita christyi. Next base: position 5,647,639 of record OX595850.1, read on the forward strand.
ATCATTAATTAATTTTAAATACTAAACCCTTGTTAAGAGATAAACCGACTAACACAATGGATTGCAAAATCATCTGAATAAATAAATTGAATTATTTGAACGAGCGAAGCGAGTTCTCTGAGTCAAGTTGGAAGAATCGGCGTTTGTATGTATATATGTATGTATGTTTGTCCGATGAAAACTTCCAAACCGTTTATCCGATCTTCATGAAATTTGGTATGAGGGTAGATAGTATTAGTACAATTTGTAGGTAAGGTTATGAGCTATATCGATCAGGGGGTTGCTGAGATATTGGGGTCCAAGAGGGGGTAAAAAAAAAAGTGAGACAGTCAGATCAAGTGGGGTGTCTAATGAAAGCGCTTTGGTTGGAAATTTCAAAGCTGTTTTTAATAATTATTTAGCCTTAGTAGTTTTCGAGATATTACGGAAAATAAAAAACGTAAAAACCCAAAATTCTAGGGTACTTCCAACAATCCCACAATGCTGAAATTTGGTATGCTTGTGGCTTTTGTGTCACAACTACAGGGGAAAGCCTAAAAAGTCTAGGGAAATTGAAGAATTTAGAAACATGTACTCCATAAAACATAAACCAATATAACATCCATTGTTGACCTCCCATTTCGTAGAGTTTGAATGACGTTGGAGTTCTATGGTTTTCATCAAAAGGACGTTATCAATTAATTCGTCAGGTACTTGATATAGGTACTAACAGGTATGTAGTATAACTACGCCCCGTTGCTTAGCTCTATTCAAAGGTTATTTCGATGATGTGTAGGAAATTAGAGTAGTTACTGGTAGATCCTGTACTGTACTGGTAGACCTCGAGGGGAAAATTTTAAAAAATAATAATAGAAAATATGGAAATTACTTAGTTAAGGTGATTGCTCTCGCATGTGGCGCGAAATTCAAATTTTATTGCGTTTTTGCTCATTACAGCTCATCAACACTTCTTGAGATAGTAAAAACTGATTTTGCGAAAACTAGGAGACCTAACACACATGTTTTAGTTTATAGTTTCACATATAGATCATTACTTCAGCTACGAATACTCTTCAAAGATTTTTACAGTGTTTTTTTGGTTTAAAGGTATGTGTAGCTTAACTAATGACATTTATGAGATACTAACAATTAAAACATGTGTGCTAGGTCTCCTAATTTTCGCAAAATCTGTTTTCTCTATCTCAAGAAGTGTTGATTAGCTGTGATTTACAAAAAACACAATAAAATTTGAATTTCGCGCCACATGCGAGAGCAATCACCTTAAGTAGTCGGGCTGATAAAGGTGTTATCGCGAGGTCTCAGTTCGGGGCGAACCACTAGTATTATTAGTGCTTCTGAATTAATACACTTGGAAAGTGACGGTAGCAAGCCTATATCTACGAGGGTGGGTCTCGGTGGATTTCACCATCATTATGGAGATTAATCATCATCATCGTTGACGACCTCTGTGGCGCGGCGGGCGAAGGTTCGCCTGCGACGCAGGAGGTTGCGGGTTCGATTCCCGCCTCGGAACAAATATTTCTACGTTCTGCAAATACTTGTTCAGGGTGTTCTGGGTATTTTTCTGTGTATAATAAGAAATATCTATCTATGTAACGTATTGTATATCAGTTATCTAGTACCCATAACCCAAGCTCTGCTTAGCTTGGGGCTAGATAATGTTGTGTGGAATGTGTCCAGCATGTATTATTATTATTTATTATCGTTATCATCATCTGCCACAATCCCCCTACTTAGGCCTCTCCAAAAATACCAAGACTGTCTTAAGCTACCTGTGTCCATTTTTTAACCTCCGTCTAATAACAGCGGTGTCATAAGTTTGAGGTCACAGTTTGTTTGTCCTCATTGCTACGGAATGGATTGTTTGAATTCAATTAACTATTATTATTATTTATATTGATTTTTAAACCATTGTTAATCGTACAGGTACCCACGATACAGATTATTATCTAAGGTGGGTATCATAGGAAACTGGATCATAATTCTCATCAGCAAAATCAAGATAAAGTTAGTGTATAACTTATCAACTACTATTTGTATTTTATTTATAAGTTTCTACTTTTATTGTTATTGCTGCAAATAAATATTTTAATTTGTTTATTACAATTAGTTTTTTTTTGTATGATAGTTGGTGTTTGTGAAATTGTTCTTAGCTATGTTGGAAATTGGTGCAGCTGTTTCCAGAATCATCAATTAGACATTTTCGGAGCTGGAACCTTCAGTTTGAGCTCCAAATGCTAATTTTCGACGAAATCATACTCCAGCATCTAAAAATAATTAGCAGAATGTAAATATCATATATTATATACACATATATATCTATACTTGAGGGGAATAGTGATACCCCATGACACACCTAATGGCGTCCTTTGAAAGTGTCAAGGGGAGTGAACGTCCAGTGTGAGCTTAAATATGAAATTAAAATATGTCATATCTTTTGCCCCGTGGTGTACAAAAAGATGAAATAAATGAAATTACTTAAAACATAGTCACGTTAATTAACCTAACAATAAAACAACTTGTGAACATAAGGGAAATAACCCAGCATTAAAATTACGTAAAAAACTAAAAAATCATAACAACACGTTTTCTACGCATATAAAAAAAAATACGTCTAAATTAATAAATTTATGGTAAAGTGTTATCTTTGACCAAAACACCTTAGATACCGACATTTAATGAAGTATTTACTTACCTCAAAGGATTTCTAGAAACTACATATTGAGGAAGATTTTTCAATTATTTTGTATGTTTATGCAATTTGGAAGAAATTAGTAATAATTTCAGAACACGTACTCGCAAATTCCAAAAAAGGTTGAGTCATTTCAAATAAGTGCCTACAATTACCCTACCATCATCAATAACGAAATTAACAATGAAAATTTCATTGTATTTTAATGAAATGGAAAATGAACTGCATCTTCGGTCTTTTCCCTTAGTGCTATCTCTATCTTTCCTTTACAGATCAGATTACTATCTATCTCTGTCTTCAAACAATGCATCCTACGTGCCACAAAAAGAATAAGTTGCGATAGTGTATCGACTGCATCGATCATTTGAAATATCGATAACTGTCAAAATGTCGCGTGTATTTTATCGATAGCGTTTTAAACATTATTTTTAAAGGCTCCGTACTTCAATCGGAACCGTCATAGGATTACTCTCGTGTCTGTCTGTCTGTCTGCCACAGTATACTAAACTTCTGTCTCTTCAACTTCTTTCTGGTCACAAGCTATTCAATGTAAGAAATCAAACTTCCTACAAAATAATTACTGAGAGCTGATTCTGAATTTTGACAAGCAATTGACACGGAAGTATGGTGTAGTGTAACACGGATTTACCTATGGAAAATAAGGTTCACAGGGTGTACGCTAGGTGCGCTCATGTGTCGCCTTACAAAAATCCACACTACACCAGACGTCAGTGTCATTTGCTTGTCAAAACTCAGAATAAGCTCTTGGTTTGTGTAGAAAGCCTTCAGAAGCGGTTATCAGTATTGATGAATGGAAAAACTAAGTAATTTATTTTATTCGTAATCGTGCATCGTCATCATAGAGCGAGAAAATTGATAGATTCACGTTAGCGGTATTCACCGAAAGAAAAATCAAAATAACTCACAGCAATAAGATTATTTATATCGATATCAAAAATCATCGACAAAATTGCCCATCCCTCGCAAGCTACTGCCACAAAAAATATTTTATCGTGCACGGGGCAGCCTAAAAAAACAAAATGCCCGGTAAGTCACTAGTCGTATGGCGCTGGTAGAAAGAAATGTTCTTTTTTGTCACAAACGAACGGGCGGTCAGTGTATTGTGTTGGACAGTGACTCTTAAACTTTTGAAAACCTTTTTAATAAGTATTATTTAATGCTACAAGTTGGAGATTAGCCTAAGTAGAAGACGTCATAAATAGTTATTTGTTATAATAGAGTGCAAAATTGCTTTTTAACCGCGTGCTCAATTTTGATGACCAAACAAGCGAAGGATTCTAAAATTTAATCACGAGCGTAGCGAGTGATTTAAAAATTAGAATCCTGAGCGTCAGCGAGGGATCAAAAGAGCACGAGGTGAAAAATCTTTGCACTCAAGTGCAACACGTAACTTTTCATCCCACCTCAGTGAGGAAATGACTTAATGCAAAAAAAAACATTTACATTCACAAGATAGTTACTTTTGCGCATTTTTAACAGTTTCAGTCAATTCTGTTTGTCATATAAACTTCCTCGTCGCTAGAATCACTCATTTTAGGTTTTTACTTGTTTTAAAGTTTCTTGTTTAAAGTTTTAGGTTTATTATTATTCATTATGCCGAAGGATATATAATTTATGACTGTTTTGTATTGATGTAGGAAACTAACCATACTTTAAATAAATTAATGTACGCTACGCTCTCCAGGTTCAGGCAAATTACAAGGAAGTGGTTTTGAAAGAAAATCCCTCAAAAGATGATATAGGTGATCGTTTTTAGGTATAAAATATTAGTCTTAGTGGTAATATGTATATCTATGGGCTTTTGATTAGGTATAATTTATTGTACAAAGCCTGAAGTAAACTATTATTATTATATCGTTTTAAAGAGCCCTAGGATCTTGATATTGCTTAGAGTTAATAGGAGCATACATAAATTCACTAGATAAATCTTATTTAGCTTTTCTTATTTTTTCTTTTTTTTAACTTAAAATAATCCTATTTTCTTTCAATTGTAATTAAGAAACGTGGTCTTTTTCAGTTTCTCAGAGAAACCTTTTTACATCCTGTAGATCTTTTTTCAGCAACTGCGTGGGATATTTCAAATTTTAGTGGGATATTTTATTTATTTTTCAAAAATGTTTTTGTTTTTTTTTACACGTCTCTTCGATTTTAAATAATTTTTTTTAGTTAAAAAAAACGGGGTATCGTCCCAGGATTTTTTGATGGTTGCGTCGAACACAAGATGAGAGTTAAATATACTCAGATTGAGAACCAGTGTCGGAAGCTTAGAGGGCGCATTTTTAAGCGTTCTTGAAATACTATACACACAATAATTTATGAAAAGAATGTCAAATCATAACTTGCTTTGGAATGTGCTTAGAGCTTTCCTAAATGTTTTTGTGTGATAAAACTTACGAGTAACTAGTTACTGTAGTGCCAGCAGACATTTTTTTAACAGGATAAAACTACAGTTGGCACATACCATTATACAAGCTCACCATCTTTTTTATTCAGTCCGTCTTCACCCAGTGCCGGGTACATAATACTTTATTTTTAAGACGCGGACAACAGACAGAATAATATGTATATCACTATCGAAATCATTCAAAGTTCAGTTAGAAACAAACAAAATAGCGCTTGCAAAACAAAAAGGGAGCAAAAATAACGAAAAACCATACATAAATTAATACTTGCTGTCACTCGTTGATCAACGTTTGACAAGTAAAATTACCAATTAACAATTTTTAATGATAATTTTGAGCAATTGGTGGTCATTTTACTTGTTAAACGTTAGTCGCCGAGTGACTTTCAGTTAGGGAATAGGGGGGGGGGGCAGGTCACCTGCTTGTAGGTTGTTAGGTTTTTTACCTATTTTAGGAGACACTCCTAGTGAAAAGCGTGACAAACGATGCAGTATTGACGAGTGTGTGGTAAGTATAACGAACTTGACGACTATATCTGGATGGGCCACGGCTCTAAGGGGCACCCCCGATAGAACTGGAAGGCTCGCGCGTAGTCCATCTAGTTGGATAGAACACTTGGACTAATACCCTGGAATACCTACCTGGAATATTGCCTCCAGTCTCGTGCCTCAGTGTCAGCCATTTGCTTCTGGCCCCGACGGACGATGTCATCCACTTATAAAGCAGGTGGTCTTCATCTTCAATAAGACAGTCAAGATAGCCAACCTCCTGCTCACCGCCATGGTCCATTACATAATACACTTTCTATGTAAGTACCCCCTCCAATACGTTTTTCATATTTTTCGTCCGTTATTCGTAGTTTTTTATCACTGGAGCAAGTTTACACTTGAACACATAATGGATTTTCTAGATTTTTCCAGATGTCCACACGATGTCGGCGAGGTCGCGAAAGAAAAAGTGACATGAAAGGACAAACAAAACTAACATTAAAGTCTTTCTTATTTTTTTTTTAGTATCGCGATGCCTATGAGTAGTGAATGGAAAGACTACACTGTCAATTTAAGTATATTTCGGCTTCTTAGGTAAGTTAGTCCTATTATCAATTACATAACACACTTTCTTAAGTACCCCTTCCACATCAGTATAAACAACCGCATACCGTCTACAGCCTTTGCGCCGAATAACGAAGTTTACCAAAACAAAATCGATCAGAAAGCTCATCACAAAAAACAAATAAATCACCATATTTCTTATCAAAATGACATCACGATATTCCCTTCCATCAATCATCTGCCATCTTGAGATCAGAGAGCATGCGCGTCCCGCCCGCTGAGCGACCCGCCCCTAATGTAAGGGTGCGACTGGGGTGGTAAAGGGTAGTGTAGATTGTATCTAGTTATAGGTATGTAAGCTTATGATCTTATATTCTGGATATTCTACACCTCCACAGAAGGTGGCAAGACTAGGGTGAGGTGAGGCGCAAATGGATGAGCATGGATCCTTGAGGCCATAACTAGAAATGTTACTGCAATTTAGACTAGGAGCCAAGAAAGGGTTATGAGTTGAACATTAATGTTTCCTTCAGACTTTGGTTACCTTCGCAATTCCCAGGTTCAAAACTAAGAAGAAACTTTGTTAAATGTGTTTGTAGGTGAGCAAGATATGTTCGATTTTTGCGTGTAAGTCCGTTCATCTCACCAGCTCGTCGTCCCACTGGTGGGACGAACGGGAAACGTAAAAATCTTTGTGCTTGCTAAAAACAGGAAAAAATCATCTTGTGTTCATGAACACAAAAAATTCTGTCTAATTTTCAACAAATTTTAATCCAAAATAAATGAAACAAGTGCAAACAACATGTCCACTCACGGCCAAATTAACTGCCTATCGATTCCCTTGCGGCACCGACACTGTGTAATCAGATTGATCCCTTTGTCACAATAACTATTGTTTATTCTGTGTCTGTTAACACAACTGTAATGAAACTGATTAAGTAGTCGCCTCGCTGAATTGAGGTGATAAATTGGGTGCAATTAATGTTGGTGATTAGAGCGTAAATAAAGTCGAAATAAATTCTGAATTCATCCGCGCTTCCTATGCCTCCTTGATGGGTTCTTAGGTACCTACTAAGTACTTATATTAAAATACTTAATGTATTATAGACATAAGTCTCTTCCATAGTATACCATGATGAACGTTCTTGAGCTTCGTCCATCCACTGACTTTCTGTGACCGTTATAATGCCATCAATCCATTGAGTGGGATAATAATTTAGTCACTTAGTGCAATGTTTGCACATAAGTACTTTTTTTTGCATGGAAGAAAATATGAATTATTTAGAAGTTATTTTGGTAGAGCTAGTGGTAGAGGCCTCTACTTGGTATTTTTTTATACCTACCTTAGTACAATATAGGCATGCCAAGATATTATACTGTCTGGTTATTTTCTCTGTTTTTTCGTTAGGTAAATATATCTGTTTTCAAAGCCACTTTTAACCTTCTAGAAATGATAAAACTGCGAGTTCCGAGCAAAAGTTTTACGATGCCTACCTCTATACCTACCGCTCGCAATCAAGACAAGTAATGGTATACCTACACAGAATCTGCGAGCACGTACAAACAATCACAACACACATAGAATCTGCACGATTTATTACATTCGGTGCGACTAATGAAAACCAGTCGACGCCCTGGGCGAGCAAACACATAAACCGAAACGCCAAATTGGACCAATAACGTGGCCAGCAGTGTAATGGCCATTTCACGCGCTCTAATAAAAAGTTATTATTAAGTTGATACAGATTGCTACTTAAATCCGTTTTATAGATTTGTACGACATAACTTTTATGGATCGATCTAAATGCGGAACATTTTCGATGTGGGCTAAATAAACAGCTCTGCTATCGTGAAATAAAAAAAGCTCTACATTTTAGGAAACTTTGACGCAGACAGCGCCATCTATTAGGTACGTGTGGAGCTAAAGCATGTCACGCAGTGTCTCAAAAATTAACACCAATAATTATGTTTTGTGGTGAACAAGATTTATCGAAGTAGTACCATCCGTTTCCAAGAAAGTCAAAAGATGGCGCTGTAAATATTTCTTTACATCGCCATCTGTCTACATTTGCCAGAACTATCTGCTTATAATCGATGCAAATTAACTTTAGAGGCGTGCGCTAGCGTACTGTGATCAGCCAACTAGCTATCTTGTTCTGTTGTACACTAACAGATGTCGCTGTACACCATTCTAATTTCATCTGAAAATGTCAGAAATTTGTAAGAATGTTACAATACCTAATTAGTTTTCAATGCATTAACGGTCAGTAAAATTTTTGTATATTGTTCATCGCTCGACAAATTGGCAATTTTCTGAAAGCGTCATCCCCGAAAAATTTGCATGCAGAAGCACCACTTCAAAGGTTGACAACTACCCCGCTTTTCAATTTTCATCTGTGCCAACGCAAACGCAGTCTTAAATTCTTTGGCAGAAAATAAAAACTACCTTGACTCTACCTCGGTTAATATTTTCAGGAATAAAATTATTTCACCAATGAAGCTTGAACTTTGAGTTAAATGAAATAAAGTGGAAAATACTGGAGCTTGGTAATAAAGTTGAGGCTTTTTCATCGTAAAGCACATAACCACATTGGATTATCTTTGAAGCGAAGTCACGGATGGGGCGGTTTAACTCAATTTTCTAGCTGAATGAGTTTTGGTAGCCGCCAGCCATGTTTAACTTTCTGAATTTGAATTTCAGAATATTTAAGAACAGTAAGTAAATATTTTTTCGATCAGTGAAGATTTGGCATGAACGGTGTAGGTTTATTAAGTTATGGAGGTTCAACAAAAATAACACATAAAAGAAACCTATAGATCGACACACTTATACCTACCTGTACCTACAAGTGAATAACTACTCTATAGGAGCCTGTTATAAGTATCAGACACGTGACTTCTGAACTTGTCCATATTTTGACATGTGAATGACATTTTAAATGTGTAAATAGAGTATATTGCATCCTCTTTGGTGTAAGGATCATGGAATACTTAAAATAAAAAGTTTTACATATTAGTATTTAAACATCATAACAACCCTGCTTTTATTGTTGGCAGCGTGAAATAGCACTAAAATTTGTAATATTTTGGGTTCCGTACCTTATCAGGAAAAAACGGAACCCTTGTAGGATCACTTTGTTGGCAATTCTCCCAATGCACGCTATGGGTTGTACGTACGCATGCATGCTATGGGGGAGGCCACATTCAGCTGAGGATGTCTACCGGCTGTTGAAGAAGAAATATATAATATAACATAACACCCAACAGACACAATACGTAGTCATGGTCCCACACTAGAATTCCCTGTGTAGTGGGTATCAGGAACTTCAAGTATCATGGTAGCATTAACACCCAGACCCGGAATAAATATTTGCAGATAATACTAACATTTGTCCCGCAGCGGGAATCGAATCCGCAACGTCTCGCATCTCGGCCAACTACTCGCTCACCGCGCCACAGAGGTCGACATGCAGGTGGTATGGAAATTGCGAAAATGTAAAACCTCTATTTAGGTACTTCCAGTAACCGCACAATTCCAAAATTTGGAATGCTAGAAGTTTTTGTAAGAATAATAAAGGAATTAAGGAATTTCGACTTTTTGAACCCTTCAATCGGATCATTATGACAATTTTGAAAAAAATTATAGCTCGGAACCCTTGATCGTACTTGTCAAGTTTAACCTTTTTCCATGCTTGGATTAAGAAAAAAATAAAAATAAAATAAAATAAAATTAACTAAATTAAGTATTATTCAATTAATTTACTTAATTGTTTCTATTCAATTGAAGAATTTGTTGACATGTAAAATTATATTGTTCTGTGTGTATTGTGTTGTGAAATTGTATTGTTTTTATTTTTATCTCTTTGACATATATTTCTTAATTTTGATTTCAATGTGCATCCCAAAAATTCTTTAAATTGTTAATTATTAGATACTATTATAATGACATGGTAATGGATGTATCTACCAAGTACCTACTTATGGGAACTAAATTATTTGTATGTCATTAATGTATGACTGAATATGTTCGACGTGTGAATTATGACCATTTATGTAAATTGCCATATTCAAAACAAATAAATTGTCTTTATCTTTGAGAAAATTCGTCCAAAAATCTGGCTTTTATCTGGATTAAGGATATAACTCCGGTGTTTATACTGATGGTCATTGCTGACAAAATCCATGCGATGTTGTTTAATTAGATCCAATTCATGATCTCCGAATAAAAATTGGTTGTCTGTAAAGTCGGTTTACTGACGATAGTTGAACGTGACAACGATTGCCCGATCCCCGATTGATTGACGATTGTGGCCGATTGTGCTTCTTTGTCGCTCGTTCCGCGCTCTCGCTTGCACTTCAAGCCTTACATGGAACGCCTCAGAGCGAGGTAACGCCGCATGAGTCATGTTTTTTCGTGCGTGCAGCCGGCTCTATCGAATTATAAGACATTGTCACGTCAAAAGCGAACAACTCCTACAAACACATTGATTTCCTCGTCACTATCTCCTGTGTAATTATTGAGGCGGTGACGACACGACCGACGGGTGGCAGGGTATCGAACGATATCGCGATAAGCGAAGCGAACATCTGTCAGTTGTCGCTGACATCACGAGTGGCGTGCTCTGATTTGTATGGTCAATCTGAATGAGTTTGATAAAACTAGAAAATTCAGTAAATAGCCGGGTCTGCTGCGACATGTTTTGGTGTTTTGTAAACATATAACATGTTACGTTAACATGTTTTGTTAGAAAATTTGAGACCCGGCTGAAGAATAACGTTTTAAAATTGAACTTACCCCCCCCCCCCCCCCCCCCTAGAAGTAAGAAGAAGAAAAGAAGTAAGTTCTAGAAGTAATAACTCTCGTTTATAGGACCAATCTAGCTCAGCAGATCTTCTATAACTCAATCGCCTGCTTTGAAGAAGTTGATGGAACTTTTAAAATTTAATTGATTACTCTTAATATGACCAACATCTCTATCAGCAATTATACTTACCTACATGAAAGGAAAATGTTGGAATGGTTTTTTAGGTAGGCTTATTTTTAGGTTTCCGCACCTCAACAGAAAAAAACGGAACTTATTTAAGATCACTTTGTTGCCCGTCTATCTGTCTGTCCGCCTGTCAAGCCCCTTTTTCCCAGGGAGTCTTGTAATTTATACCGATTGTAAAAGTGTGTGAGCTTATAGTACCTTAAAAATTCTAACTCAATGCATTGAAATGATAATTATGGCAATGAATGTTCAATTTTTGTATGGAAATCGCGAAAATGGGTAGGTACTTCCAGTGATCTCACAATTCTGAACTTTGGAATGCTTTGAAAGAGACACAAATCAAAATTAAAGTCTAAAATTGAGAAAATTCGACTTTTTTATCTCTAAAATGGAATGGTGAAGTTTGTAGGCAAAAAGTAGCAGAGACTCAAAAAGGTCTATGACGACTTAGAAATAATTTACGGATTGGATTGGAACCTTTAAGGCGCAAGTCTCGCTCTCACTTGCCGTTTCTTTTGCAGTGACAATCTTACTACTGCTCTTCAAACAATGTGGATCGTGCCTGATGATAGAACGTTAATCAGAAAACACCTTTGGTAAACAGACAATTTGACAACCAGAAATAGGTCACACATCACACCAGATCATGCCTCTACATTTCTCAAATTCATAAATTCTATTTAGTGTTTTAGATAGAGACGATAGAGTTTAATTTAAACTGACAAGTCACATCTATCAGTACTACCAAAGTAGATTATCGCATCCGCAACAGTTGACAAACAAACATACAAACAGATCGTGAGTAAACAGATAGACACCCGATTGACAGGTTAATAGAAGGATTAGATGGTATTTTATGATTATCTGTGGGAGATTATTAATGTAAACACTGATGTTCCCACACTAGATTCAGTTACTGTAGGTACGTTTATGTAGGTACTTACTGTAACCATCTTCAGTTTTCTTGATCTGACTCTGAACAAACGAACTTGGCCAAGTTGAGAAGTGAAATTTCTCTTGGACTATTATTTGGATGTTTGTTAGGTACTCAATCTCGCTGTAACGGCTGAATCGATTCCGATGAAATTTGGTTCACAGATAGATTTTGATAAGCTATTTATGTTAACATCATGAAAAACAATCCTTAAATTATCTAATTTACTAGGCGAGCAGCAAGCTGCAAAAGTACGGTTACCAGATGCCGAATAACTGGATTACCGGAATTTATCCAATACCTACACCAGACGCAAGCAGCAGAAAGATTTATCAAAACCTGAAATTGAAACATGAGAGAGCCCATAAAGGAGAAAAACGTGGATAAATACGCGGGCAACAGCTAGTTAATACTATGTATATTTGTCCATTGGGTGTTATTATTATTAGGTTGATAATCGTGAAAATCACCAAATTTATCAAGAAATGATGCAATCGACTAGTAAGGTAATTCATCATACTAAGTAACGAATATAGAATTATTAAATAGTGACTGGAAAAGTAGTCAGAATGTCTACGATAAAATAGCTTATCAATAAAAGATTAATGAACAAATAATCAATTCATTAAATGAGTTTAATGATTTCAATACTTATACCAAACGAAACCTTAATTATCCTGCATCATCATTATCATCAGCCTGTTCCACTGCTGGGCATGGGCTTTCCCCCTAGCTAGACTCATACTACCCAAACTCATTTATTAAAACCATAGGAACAATTATTTGGTCACGTCATACGTAGTTTGAAAGAGGGACGCTAAGAACCAGACAAGCATTTCACATAGTAATGAATTATACACAACAAACATTAATTATTCAAAATACACAATAATCGATTTTAAATTTTTGTTTCTGCTGTAAAAAGCATTGTCCTTGTTTCTAGTTGTAATTATCCTTATACACAGAAAATATTGAGTAGTTGTATAGAGTAAAATTCTCATTGGAAATTACCTAAAGTTGTGATGAAATAAACAAAATTATTCTGATTTCCACATATCCCTGATAACCTACGGAAGCATGACCGTAGAATACAAAGAATTGATTGTATTGTTTATCGATACAAATTCGTCATTTTCAGTCGTAATCGCAATGAGGTAATACTGAATTTTAGGGATTATGACGGTTTTAACAAAATTACGTCAATGTTTATTTAGAATAAGAGCTTGTCTACGCGGCTTCCATTTATAATGGTACTAGTGGGATAAGTCAGTACCAATTGTACCATCAAAGGTACTAGTGGGACAAATTGGTACCAATTGTACCATCAATGGTACAGCTCAATGATACATCTGGAACGGAGGGGCGCAATTTGACTCGCGCGATTCGAAACGCGCGATTGTGAAATACTAGACTAGAGCACATGCAGTCGCGCGTATTGCCGCTCGCACCCGCTCGCGCAAGCGCAAAACGCGCATCAATCGCGCGTAAATCGCCTCATCTGGACAAGCTCTAAGAGCTTTTCTAACAAAAATAGTTTCAACTGGCTCGATAGATAGAGCTAACTCCAACATCGACTATCAAAAACTCTTAGGTCCAGATAAATAGAACGTACTTCACGGTGATTAAAAGTCTTACTTTAAAATCGTCCCTGTCTCTCTCTCTAATACGCGTGTTTTAACATTTGTGTGACAGGGACATTAGTACGTGCTAAGTTTGTGCTAAGTAACGTCTATTTATCTCGGCATTAGATGCATGGATTACTATTGTAAGTAGGTAGACAAAGTCATATTATCACAAAAAAATACTAGAATTAAAGTTATCGTGGCTTGGTATCATTTTAGAAAAATTACGATTATACACCACGTACTTTACTATTCTCCTGCTGACGTTTCGTTGAAAATTTTGTTTAAAAAAAAAATACAGTCTGTGACGCGTACAGAACCTATCAACGCTGAAAGCATGTTTTGAGACGGCCGTGAAACCTCATTATACTTAAGTCTTACTAAAAACGACTGAAAAGGTTACATGAGAATCACACGCATATGACCTAATTATCAAAAAATTAGGTAAACTAATAATTGCATACTCATCAATGAAATACGAAACCTTCTTTGAAAACAATACATAAAATACATAACAGTTCCATTAAAACTATTTCATTGTCATCATCATCAGCGGCCTTTAGATGTCCATTGCTGGACGAGGCCCTATAAAACAAAATCCAACGAATTGCCATAATCACCACGCTTAGCAGGCGGATTGATGATCGCAGTTTTAGAATAGAATAGAATAAAATTTGCAACAACATTAGATACAATTTAGCAAACAGTAAGTACATAAAACAAAAAAATAAAATAAAAATGTTGTTGATACAGGTTGTAAACAACCTACGCTGGTCTTCCGTTGGAGCCATTTTGCAAACAATATAATAAATTGGTAAAAAAAAGTCACGGACATAATGAAACACACGAAATAAAATATATAAACAATAAAGTTCATAAAAAAGAAATAGAGTAAATAAATAGTATATAAGTCAAATTATACACAGTAAACAATAATAAGTAAAACAGATGTAATAATTATAAGTAGATAAAAAACAAATATTAAATTACATAGTTATATTGCACTCGTATCATTCTTGAGGAGTTCCTGCTCCCTTTGCCAATTAAGTAGGTATTTTTAAGTTTCTGCCTAAACCCTAGAACATTTTGCAGGTTCCTTATTGGCGGTGGAATATTATAATAATAATATTCGTGTTGAGTACTCAGGTGGATGCTGCTACCCATCCCCATCCCTAAGTCGGCTTTAACGACAAAACTTAAGCTTGATTGATTTGAAACTGATGAAAATTTTATTAAAATTGATTATAATTTTCAGTACCATTGATAAGGAAAGTCTTAATATAAAATATTTGAGATATTTTGATAACGCCTTAAATTTTTAAGTAAATAATGAATTTCTGATTCCCTATTTACATACATTTGCATGTTTGTTGATGCTACCGCTTGGTCGCTGGGAACCAAAACGTTCCTAATTCCTATCAGTCAAGTGGAATGACCCAGGCGAAATACTTTACAATCACTACGTAGAGCCAGGTCACAGTCAAATTTAAACAACTTGATCACTTCGAAATATAGGTACGCTTTAAATCCTTTTACCATAATGGTTTTTTCACAAGGTTCTTTTTAGCTTGCCTTAACGTGATCACTGCACTAATAAAACTGACCAAGAAAAAACCAATAACATGACGAATTAACGAATATAAAATAAAATTGTATAAATATGATATGTTGAATGTGTGCACTGGATCGCGTTTCAGAAGCAGTGTTCTGAAAACAATACAAAATCAATGTTTCAGTTTTGAAAATATACTTAATTCATGACCGAATACAAACATACTAATTTATTACGTAAAGCCACACTACTTTCATGCTGGTCACTGGCCCCACAGCACATTATAATAGATCTTTGTTTCTAAAAGCTCTTAGCTGTTTAGTGAAACAGCTTTATATTTTAGCCTGTGACCATGTAGAGTTATGTAGAGATCCTACCGTTATCGTTCATGGGAATTTAAGTGTAATGTAGGTATGTCGAAATAGATTACAGCCGAGATGAGTTTTGGAGACACCTACATTATTTTTTAATATTTTAAGAAAAGCTAAGTGGTTTCTCGGAAATATTTAAATATATAAAAATATAAAAAATATATAAAAATATTATATAAGTTACATAATTTGCCTTTTGAAAATTATTAAATTCGTTACAGTTTTACAAAAAAGAGGTTGTATTCAAATAAAAAAAAGTCTGATACATCATCATCATCATCACCAGCCGTTAGACGTCCACTACTGAACGAGGCTTCCTCCTTAGTATGCATAGCGTACAACCAAAAGCGTGCAATGGTGGATTTGCCATAATCACCACGCTTGGCAGGCGGATTGGTGATCGCAGAAAGGCCACTTTATATAAATCATAGTACGACGATTCATATAAAGGAATTGCTAAGGATCTTCTGAGAATTCGAAACAGGAATTACTACCAGATGAATTTGCCACATTGGTAGCAATTCATTTTCCGAATTCCCCGCAGATCCTTAGCAATTCCTTCATATGAATCGTATTATGATTCATATAAAGTGGCCTTTTTTGCAGTACTCAGGTAAATATCGTGCTGCCCATCCCCTGGTGTAATGTAATCCCTTAGTCGGCTTTAACAGCATTCACGGGAGGAGACGGAGGGGCCGGACATACCAATGGCATGTCCGCGTGTACACTTCAACGTGAAGCCTGAAGGGGTGCTGGAGTACCTTAAGCAGAAGACCGGGCTCACCTTGAGGGTCGAGAAGTTGGAGTCTCGCCATAATGTGAATTTTATTTCTTTTATGGTGAGAGTACCGACTGACCGTTTATCGACTTTCATGAGTGAGGAGTTTTGGCCGAAGGGTGTCAAGTTCAGGAAGTTCAACGGACGCCTGACACGAGACACCTCTCAGGTGCGCTACACGTCACCGTATTCACGTGTTAACAATAAATAAGTTTTTTAGATATAAAATATGTATGTTAGTCTTTAAGGTATATATTTCTCTGGGCTTTATGTTTAGGTATAATTTATTGTACATTTCCCATTTAAGCCTGAAATAAATTTATTATCATTATATTATTATTATTATTATTGATTGATGGTCTGATTAGTCTGAAGATTCATATTTATTATTATCTGTGCAAGTCATTTTATTAATGTTTTGACAAGGTACGTAATTTGTCGTAAGTAAATCAAAATAAGTAAATATGTATACGATTTTAGATAATTTGTATAAAGTTTGGCGCATTTTTCTACCGTTTTCTCACAGTACCTACCTGCTCTTATCTAGAGAATTATTATTTCATTATCATCACAAATGTTTACTTTGTAAATTTTATTTAGCCATTTGCCTATCTGCTTGTAATTTGATAATTTTAGTGTGATTGTGGGAAAAGTAGTGGATTTTCTAAAAACGTCACTTTCAGTCACTTACACTATGTATTTTATTATGTCAATTAAAGAAACTAAATAAAACTTGAGTTTTTCTAATATTTTGGCTTTATTTTTGGCTGTCTTTGGTGATCAAAGATACTCATCAAAATGTATGAGAACTACGTTCATTCCAACAGCATCATAGATAGATAGATAGATAGATAGAAAACGCTTTATTGCACAAGACAACATAGCAGCATTTTTTTCCAGATACCCTTTGTGTTATGTAGAGTGGATGGTAGTGTTATAGGAATTAATTATAGGTCAAGATTATAAAGTTAAAATCATTATTTAACTATTAATGGGCTTCGCACACGACTGCTATAATGTATTTTAAAGTACATTATATTCCTACATATATTATACCCTACATACTCCAATATACATTATAGCTTTCGTGTGTGGTATCATGACAATTTCTATGGAAAGATGTAATGAGATGTATCGTGCTATAATGTAAATCTTTACATTATAACTGCTGTGTGTTAAGTCCTTTACAGAAACTTGATAAATACCTCACACATTATAATATAGGTATAATCTATTCAGTTTGGGGTCAGTCAAAAGGAATAAAAAAAATAAAGAATTAATGTTTTTTTCTAATTTATTTCATCTACACTATTAGATGAAATAAATTAGAAAAAAACATTAATTCTTAATTGGCGTGGAGGGGAGAAGAATCTTATCGTTTTAACGTTTTGTTTATTTGTTTATTGACACACAAATATATATTTTAACATGTTTTAAATTCACCACTTCCAATAATCACCACGCTTAGCAGGCGGGATCGTGATCGCAGTATTGGTGTTAAGTGCTCAGGTGGATGCTACTGCCCATCCCCTGGAGTATTATCTCCTTAGCAAAGCTTTTCCCACATCAATGGGAAGAGACGGAGGGGTCCATTCTTAGATCGGACAGACCACGGCCAATCCGGTAATGTTTTGAACATACTACAAAATAGTTTTGTTTGAAGATCCGTAACATTTCCTTGTTCTCAATTTAGCGTCAAATTCCCGGTTTTTCAACAGACAAACAGTTTTCAATTGACTAACAGTAATAACGATGAACCATTCAAAAACATTGTTTTAGAAACTGCTCTCCGTTAGTACAACCTACATCAAAAGTTATGCCATCCCAATGTTTTTTGTGTATGCAGTTCTGTCTTTTACAACATCTCAAATGAAGGTTAGAATTGCTGAAAATTAAAATGAGGCATAAGAAACTTTGAAGGTATCACGTATGCCATGGCGCGTGGACGGAGCACGCCGCGCCGGTCATAAAATAATTTATGAAAAATAAAAGATGTATAAATAATACAAAAATATTTGAATTCTTACTAACAAACATATTTTCGGAAGGTCGGAGCAATAAAGATACTTGCTTAGTTTTTTCTCAGTTAGTAGACCTGTTTATTTTTATTGAGCCTGAACTGTCCATCCATATTATCCTATTACTGAAAATGAATAATTTGATCCATATGTCCAAAGTGACATATTATAACATAATATATATATATAATAATGTATGTGTCTGGCCTAAAAATAGACCCCTCCGTCTACTAACGTAGATAGTGTCAAAGCCGGCTAACATGTTATCCGTTCTATGGATGACGATGGGTAGCATCCACCTGAGAACTAATACTGCGATCACCAATCCGCTTGCTAAGCCTGGTGAGTAGGGCATTCCCTCCCATTGCTTTCGATGGGGGTGGCCTTGTCCAACAGTGGACATCAAACGGATAATAATGATGATGATTGTAAATTATTTTGTATAGGTACTTAATAACATTACATTACACCCAACCGTCACATAAGTAGTCCTGATCCCACACTAGGATTCCCTGTATCGTGGGTATCAGGAACTTCGAGTACCATGGTACCATAACACCCAGACCCGGAACAAATATTTGCAGATCATACAAACATTTGTACCGCAGCGGGAATCGAACCCACAACTTCTTGCATCTCAGCTTCGCCCGCCGCGCCCCAGATGTCTTTTGTTTGTATCTTTTTAACAGGACATCACACAAGTCCAAAACAAGATTTATTCTCAGCGGGATGTAAGGCGGCACAACATTCAACAGACAACCCCTAAAGACAACGTTACACGCGATAATTCACGAAATCACAATTTGTGCCATAAACACCATTAGCATTAACACAAACAATGAAAACAATGACATACAATACAAGACATATTGTTCATCTTTTTGTTTACAGCAGAAAACCATTAAAAATTATTGGGCTAAGCACCATTTTTTTACAATATAAAGATGTATCTCAAATGCCCCGAGAATGCTTACTCCGATACTGAGAACCTTACGTGATTTGTTGCAAGTTTGTACGGATCGTTAATGAGTATTGTAAGTTATTTTGTCTCCTTTTCATGTAATTATTGAAGGTATAATTAAAAATATGACAATACAGGTAGTTGTGAAAACTTTTGTCTAGGAATATTTTTTAGTTCCTAGTAAACTCGATGGATCATTTTAAAGGTAGCAGCAAGTCAATATTTGTAGTGGCATTCTATGGGGACGCCTTTGATTATATTATACACATTTGATTATATATAATATATATATAAATATATATGTGTGTTTGTGTATATAATCAAAGGGGGACGCCTATGTCCAGTAGTGGAATCCTATGGTGATTAAGGAAAAAATAACATAACATAATATTATAACCCAACAGTCACATACGTAGTCTTGATCCCATACTAGGATTCCCTGTGTCGTGGGTATCTGGAACTACGAGTACCATGGTACCATAACACCCAGACCCGGAACAAATATTTGCAGATCATACAAACATTTGTCCTGCAGCGGGAACCGAACCCTCTTGCATCTCAGCCGGCTACTAGCCAGCCGCGCCACAGAGGTCGTCAAAAAACTCGTTAGAAAAAAAAATGTTCGATGTGCGCATTTTTCTTGGAAAAACTCGTTGCGTTGAGGTAGCGGGAAGCTTAGTTCAGAAAAGATTCAGTCTAGGGTTCTGCCGGCCTTTTCAAAGTTATTGATAGTGGTGAGTTTGTACCATATCAGTTTTGGCTTTTGGGACGTGAGTAGAGTAGGTCATAAGTTTCTTGATCCCATCAGCATAAGCGCTCTAAATTTAAGAGTGATAAAGTCAGAGAATTTAATATATGACCTGGGTGAATCAAGTCTGCTAAATAGTGTACTCAGTGAACACGGTTGAATTCCCGAGGTGAGTTAGGTATACCGCCCCATATTAAAATGAATAAATCTTTGCCTAAGTATATTATTTCTTGAACGAGCGAAGCGAGTTCTCTGTGTCAACTTGGATGAATTGGAATTTGTATAATTACCTATGTATGTTTGTCCGATGATAACTTCCCGACCGCCCGTGTTGCCCATTCACTGATGTAGTCTACCTATACGATATCCAAAGTATATTATTAGTTCCGTGTTAGTCTTGTCCTAAGAATAAGGAGTTGGAAGATGCCTCCAACTCCTTATTCTTAGGACAAGACTAACACGGAACTAATAATATACTTTTAGTTAAATAACCTAAGAACACTAAAATCTCAGTCACAGTCGCTGCCTAATCGGCAGTCTTGGAAATTCAATGTACTTTATTTAGTTTTTAACCAACTTCCCAAAAAATTCAATTCGGTTGTTTTTTTTTTTAATGTTTGTTACCTCATATCTCCGGCGTTTATGAACCGATTTGGAAAAATCTTTTGTTTATTTGAATAGATATACTTCCAGATTGGTCCTATTTTTTTCAGAATCCAGTTCTGATGATGGAGTTCATGAGGAATTGAAGGAACTCCTCAAATATTGTAGGCATACTATTGGGATTTTGTCATTCTCAGCAACAAACCAAGCATTTGCATTCAAAAAGTATCATAATCCTTTCACCACTATGGTTCTTTCATAATTTTCTTTTTCATCCAAATATTTTAGTCGAATACAATGGCGGAAGTCGGTTTTTTAAATGAAATGTTATAACGTTATTTATAAGTTTTTGCGTCTGCTTTCCAGATACTGAAATAGATTCTCATGTTGGACCAAATAATTCCACTTGAGCATGCAACAGACTTTTTCACACACAACCCCTACAACTTAACAATTTTACACTTTCCCCTATCTAAGCCCAAAAATTTTAAGTGAGTGTTTTTTTATCCTTACCCGTACGTAAGTGAGGGTTGAGATAAGGTTGATGATAGTAAGATGTCCTTGACACATGTTTCAGTTATAAATATAAGTAGTCTTCAGGGTGTAATGATGAGAGTGTGGGTGCTACTTCAAGTGGCTCGAAAGCTCTTGACTGGATTCAGCGCTCATCTTATCAAATTCTCCGAGGCGTTATTTCGTTTAGAAGCAAGATAATGTTATTTGGATGCTATGTTGTATTCTGAAATTGCAAGTTTTTTTTTAAATGTAATCAAAATAAAATGTAGGTAAATCAAATTCATACGGCCTTATTACAAAATAAGTTTAAATCTGAGTTTAGCCGGTTTACCGGTTTTATGTGTGCACATGTGTAGGTACACAATAAATAACTTTTCATTTAAAAAACCGACTTCCGCCATTCCGACTAAATAATTTTGGATGAAAAAAAAATGTTGAAAGAACCATAGTGGTGAAAGGATTATGATACTTTCTGAATGCAAATGCTTGGTTTGTTGCTGAAAATATCCAAATCGCCATATGTATGCCTACAATATTTGAGGAGTTCCCTCAATTCCTCATGGATCCCATCATCAGAACTGGATTTTGAAAAAAATGGGACCAATCTGGAAGTATATCTATTCAAATAAAAAAAGAATTTTCCAAATCGGTTCATAAACGCCGGAGATATGCGGTAAAAAACATTTAAAAAAAAAAAAATACAACCGAATTGAGAACCTCCTCCTTTTTGGGAAGACGGTTAAAAAAATAACTTTGGGTTATAGATTACACACGGTTGCTTCCGTCACATTCAAAAATTTATATTCGTCACCTGTCTACTAATTTGGACAAAACCTATCATAAAACACCTAGAAAAGGGATTTTATGAAGGAAACACTCATTCCGCGAATTCACAAGCTGTAAACACTAAAGGTGACGTTGTAAATGTCAATCACGTGAGCATACGACCTATTTTTTGTGCCATTACTTATACATGTAAGAGCATCCGTAAAAGCCTTATTTTTATAACGCTAAAGTTTATTTTTGAACGTTTCGATGCCAACATGTTTACTTAAACGCTACCCCGCGTTTTAAAGGGTTTGAAGTAATAAACGATTTTCTTTATTTCCTATAGTAACACCGTGGGGAACGAATTGTATATTATTGTGTTTATAAATCTTCTCAAAATTAAACAATTTTGTTGGACATGAACACCAAAGGTGTGCTGTAAAAACGGAAGGTCGCATTTTCGGGCTATAAAATCATTTTGGCTTTGCAGTAGGTACCAACTTTTGTGAGGAAGGTTATTGAGCTATTGTTCAAGGCAGCGCGACAAGCAAAGAGACTTGGGTGAGTGGGTAGTGAATATTCAAAAGGCTGGACATAAATCTGAAAAAGATTTTGCTGAGCTTGGATAGGTTAGGTTAGGACAATGTCAAAATGCAGGAGTCACGTATTATTTTATATCTTTTCAACTTTTGTATTATTGATCTTAAATTGCTTCACATATAAGCTTGATACACTACGACGTTCTTAGAAAGTTCGTCAAATTTTTCAAGCTTGTAATTTAAGCACTTTTAAACGGGCCCGCGGAAGTTTGTGACCCATCCTAAATCAGGCTAGTGGTACTGAGTTGATAGCTACTTTTGGTTTTACGAAACAATCATTTTTAATAAAATATTTACTTATATTATACCTAAGTACCTATATAAACAGATAAGCAATGCCTTGAATATATAGCCATTCCTTACTATTTTATAAAACCAATCAGTGACATGACTAATTTTAAATTTAAATAACGTTAATCTGTATGTTACAAGTTAACTTTATCTTTGAGTTACTCACACTTCATAATGTGACAGCTTTGCCGAGTATTTGATAACGACAGCTTCAGTGCAAAGGTGTGCAACTCCATTTTTTAAACAACCCTGCTCATTCTATATCGGGTCAAACTTTTTTTTTAGTTTTGCCTGAGTGCACTGCGAAGTTTTTAATGACTAATAGGAACGAACATGTGAAATAAATTAGTTCAAAAACACGTGTTGGTGACCGTTTTCGTTATCATATTTCTATGAGATTGGCACTTTAGAGTGTGGCTCAAAATTAATGAAAAAATTTACTCGCTTAAAGTGTATTTTATAAGTAGGTTACTTTTGAAAATCAACCGTGATATAGGTTTGTTATTTTTTTTTTGTATATTTTGCGTAATATATTTGCAAACATTATTTCAATTTGATTTGTGTTTAATTCTAATTTCAGCGTATTTGTTATAATATCACATACCGTGGCGTGTCATGTCTAAGAATATAACCCTCCTCTTTTCCTTTCGTGGATGTCGTAAAAACCGACTGAGGGATTAAACCAGGTGATGGGCAGCAGCATCCACCTGAGTATTTCACACCAAACTGCGATTCCCAATCCGCTGCCAAGCATACTGATTATGGCAAATCCCTCCATTGCAGGCTATGCATGCTATGGGGGGGGGGACTCATCCAGCAGTGGTTTGCGTGCTTGCATCTTTGCCTCTCTTTGAACAAAGGTAACATATAGGTATTTACTTCTATCTATATGTTGCCTTTGTTTAATATTCTGTTGTGGTTATTTTAGCTGTAGTTTATTGTATTGATGTGTTTATTGTGTGTTATGAGCCTTTGTTGTTGCCTGACTTAAATTAATAAATAAATAAAATATGAAGAAGAAGATTCCCATTGATTGCAAAAGTCGCGCTATTGGAATGCGTTGCTTCCACACGTGCTGACAGCCCGTGTGAAATGCGTTCGTAATAGAAAAAATCACACAGGAACATACTGTACAAAATTTATTTGACCGTATCAGTAGGTACCAATTGAAATTACGATCTGATTGCAAGAGTCACTGCGGGGCGGCAGCGCTGCTGATAAAGGAGCCAGATGCGACGCTGATGGACCATACGCCCACAGATCGCGTTACATTGATTGTTAATGTGGATTTTATCATGACCGTAGGTAAGTACTTGGTCCCCCCTCAATCATCAGCTTATAATATTCTCTTGTACTGGGAATATAACTTCGGGTCTTAAGAGCACCATGTACCTGGTCAAACTTTTTGGTTGAATTACGTGTAAATTTTATCTGGTTCATTGTTTTAAAAATCTAGAACGCTTACCTTGACCCTTGATGAGACCTTGAGAAGTTGTATCCAATTATATCTACAAAATTTTAAGAAGATCTGCTTTGTAGTTTTTTAATAAATGAGAAACCAAGTTTTTTCGTCTTGTTCTAGTTTCTTTTTAACTTAAAAACCACAAATCAGATCATCATTTAATTTTGTAAATACAATTGGAGTAGACTTATCAAAGTCAACAGTGGTCTAGATTTTCGAAACAATGAACCACAAGAATTTTAGAGAGAGTTGAAAGTTTGACGAGGTTTACGTGAGAACCTTAACTACATCCTCATGATGATTCGAAAACATGTTATTAATTATTCGATCTATGTGGAAAAACGCTAAAAAGTCAAGACTTATTTCAAAATTAATTGGAGCTACTTCAAATTTTCGTCCCATGAACGTCCCATTACAACAACCCATAATTTTCCTTTTTGCGTCAATTTCACGAGCTATTTACACCGTGAGGATCGACCTGTCATTCTTGACGTTTCGGTGAATTCCGTCGGTTTATGAAGACTACCGAATGAAAAACTCAATACAGAAGTCACATGAGTCAAATTTCAACCTGTCACATGTGGCATTCTTTTTTTGCGGTGCGTGTGTTCCAATTCCAAG
This sequence comes from Epirrita christyi, assembly GCA_951392215.1. Classification (NCBI taxonomy): domain Eukaryota; kingdom Metazoa; phylum Arthropoda; class Insecta; order Lepidoptera; family Geometridae; genus Epirrita; species Epirrita christyi. Next base: position 5,672,641 of record OX595850.1, read on the forward strand.
TATTTTTTCGATGCAACTGATAATTTGAACACATTTGTTGGAGGCTACCGTGATTCGCTATAAGCATTACCATATGTCTAGTTTGAACGAGCTAATTTTGTTTAAATTCTTTATCAGAGCCATCGCAAATCAATTTCAACACTAAAGCTTAAGCCTTAAATAGATAAATGTAATTACAGAACTAAGTACAGCATGTATTGTTCCACTATGTATTTCTATTGATCCTAAAAAGAACAATATTGTCTCCAATAGTTGTTCACGCATGTTTGGGTCCATATTGTTGCAGCGATGTCCCGTCAGGCTACAGTTACAAGCCCATTCGACCAATAATTACATTGGTAACTTATTCTTTCAATGCTTATTGAAATGGTCAAAACACGAAGGCACGCTTATGTTCCTTGTGCCTTTGTTTGACACTCCACGCTGGATTTGACACCGCAGTTTGTCAAAATTTCGGTTTCCATTTCTAAGAACGAATCTATTTTGAACATTTGTAACTTGTCATGTATAGCTCAAGGTCCGTTATAAAACATCGTTCCTTCCCTTTGCGTCTGTTGACAGTTACATTTTTTGTGTGAAGTTTTATGAGAACCAATAAATATTCTAAAAGTGGAGCATATTATAAGAGCAGACTTCTATGGTAGTTGATAACTGTTCTTACTTTCAACGGAGAATTGTTTTGTCCTTGAACGGTAGGAGGTACTTTGTTTTAGGTCCAATAAAGTTTCGCTTTTATAGATCAAATTTTGCTTCGCATGAATCAATTTTTATGAGCATAGTAATTTTGTTTTCTAACAAACTATTCCTTGTCAACTTTACTTCTTCAAAGCCCCCATGAATATTCAGAAATGGATTTGTTTTCATGTTGTAGTACCTTCAAAGCAAAATTATTTTGTTTTCTTTCTTTTGAGGTTTGATCTATAATTTTTATAATGTCATATTTGGAATCCTGTCCCGAATACTTTTTGCACAATATGTCAAAAATTTCTCAACATAGCCAGACGCATAGAAGATTAACAAGCCGACTGAAGTGACACTGGGCTGGCCATGCCTGTCAAAGAGCCGATAATCATTGGAGTAATCTAGTTCTTGAATGTAAACTGTCTAGGCCGAAATAGGGCGCCCTCCGCCAAGACGCGATGATTTGCGCAGGATGGATGGTAGCAACTCGATGGAGAGAGGCCAAAACTGGGCTCAGTGGTGCGCCATGAGGGAGACCTATGCCCAGCAGTGGCCTGTAATAGGTTGATAATGATGATGGTGTTTTAAAATAGGACATCTTTCAATAAGTAGTAAAAGCTTTCATCCAATTCTCACATCCAATAACGCAAATTAAAAGCATAACATATTTCAGCGAAAGTAACAGTAACTTTCTTTTCATTCTTCTAATAATGAAGCGTTGCAAATGTCTGAATGTCTAAAATTTCACTTTTACATCTTAATTACCCTTTAGATGACAAAGACAATCCTTTCTTACTTAGGAAATACAATTTATGACTTACACTGTTTCGCGCAAGGACGGTGGACAAGAAACAATGTTGTCCCAAATAAATGCAACTCTTTATTCTAGCGGTCCCTTTAAACAGTTATTGAATAACAGTTTGGACAAAACCGTATTAGTTACGTTAAGGAAAGGGTAAAATAATGTTCACGCACATTAAATGCCGCTTAGAAAACTTCCTTAGCAAAGGCAAATGGACTTTATTTTGTTGAAGTTGAGCTAAGAAATTCCTTGACGGATTTATATTTGGCATAGCAAATGTCCTTAAAAATATTTATTTTACAGAAATTGCACTGCGATTTTTATTTTATTGCGTGCAATAGGTACGTCGTTTAGCGAACCCTTTCGCGATTTCTAGTTTTTGTTTCGGAACCCTTTTATTGACGCTTTGAAATAAACTTTGTCTGTTTTCTATTTGTTTTTTATATATTTTTATTGAGGTTTTAGCAATTTAGCGAATAGGTTGCAAAAGGGTTATTTATACCTAGTTGTTGATGCTGTTACTTCATAGTTATCTTTTCGCAGAAACTTCTTTTCAAGTTTTTTAATGTGCTGCTACGCAATATTAGCAACGCAAAGGGTTAAATTGCTTTTCAAAAATACTGAACACAATTGTTTTTGCAAAATATGTTTCTTACAGGCAAGAAATTGTGTTTGTGTATTTGTAACTCATTCATGTAGAAACAAATACACAGCTGAGATGAAAAAATAACAGCATAGATGGAAATAGGGTTGGTTCTCATTACGTCCGGCTGTTATGACCTGGATTGAGCTTTAAGATACTATTCATCAAGAAAAATAATCTATAGAGGGTTGAAATCGAGGTGAATGAAAATTCGTGACTGCCAATGCTGTAAAAGTACTAAGTATTTATTAGCCGCTAAATAAGCTAGCAGCCAGGACAAATCTTTTACTAACAAAAATTGCCCAACAAGCAATGATTTTATTAATAACATCATTGCCGACAAGTAAGAAATTATCATCAAAGCTGTCTTTATTAATAGTCATCATTGAGCCACCTCCATCTACCGACTTCCTGCGACGTTTATAATGTCTTTAGTCCATCAAGTGGGGGCCTTCCTCAGCCGCGTCGTCTGGTTTGTGTGAGTACTCAACTCCAATACTGTGATCACCAATCCGTCTGCCAAGCGTGGTAATTATTCATGGCAATTGGCAACCCACTCGCCAAATGGTAAATAACTAATATATAAATTATATAAAATAATATAATAATAATCTAATACTGAAATAGTTATATCAAAGAAAAACTCTTTTCGTTTTCAGTTAGTGAAAGATTCTCTAACTGAACTTTTGAAATATGGCTATTCCCAAAATAATGAATCTAGCATGAAAGACAGTGTTATGCCTATTTCCCCAAAACAAAAGATTACCCTTACAAACAAACCGTACTGTACACAGAAGTTGGAGAACGGGAACATAGCGGCCTTTTCAAAGACAGAAATTGGGCTAACGGAAAGAAAGTAGCTGGTTATAAAACGGTTATAAACCTATTGTAACGCATTATGAAACCATTGTAACGTTAGAACATAAACCCTTGTCGGTACCGTAAGCGCAGTAACTGTTCCTAAGGAAACGTAAACAAATGATTCTGTTATTTTATCAAGTTGAAATTTTATTGTACTACATAATTTACTGCAAAATTTTATTTTAGTATTATGCTTAAGAAATTTGCTTAACCACCTACAAACGATATTTCGTCTCATTTATGAATATTTTCATGCTTGGTAGGCAGATTGGTGATCGCAGTTTGGTGTTAAGAGATGGTCACCGGTAGCTTAAGTCTGGCTAATGAAAGAAGATACTGAAAATGCGCGGCAAATTTAAAAATAATCAGCTTGGCAACCCCATGAAATACCTGGAATAACCTAATTTGATACTTTAGAATTACTTATTTTGACTTTTGTAGGTTAATCCAGATATTTCATGTTAGTTTTGGGTATGGCAAGCTGATTATTTTTAAATTTGCCGCGAATTTTCAGTTTTTTTTAAATTACAGTGTACTGATCATGTGTACAATTTTTTAAAAGTTTGAAGAAATAATAGCCAATATAGAAACAAATTTCTTTCGCGTACAAAAGGGCGTAAAATCTTCTCTTAAGTACGTAATGTAAATCAGGTGGATGCTGCTGGCCATCCCCTGATGTAATCCCTTCATCACCTCTTACGACATCCACAGGAAGAGTTGGAGAAGTCCTATTCTAAGGCCGAGACTACCACGGAATGAATACTATAACTAACTTAATGAAAGCACCGTTACTTATCATTTCAATATTTTTACCGTTATCAGTTTTAATGCAATTTCTCCAACCAAGAGAAGCTTTTGTGCAATAAAAATTTCACCAAGCGAACCAGCACTGCAATACATATAGTTATGCAATTTTTACCTTTTTTTCTTTGCAAAAACATTAATAAAGATAACATATTTTTTAAATGTTGCCTTTGCTTTTATGCCGCTAATGGCTTTTTGTAACACTGCCTTACAATTCGGATGTTTACAATGCAATAGAACAGTAGACGAATTACTTTATTGTAGGGGAAAAAATGGCGTTTATGACTTATTCTATTGTTGAAGACTTTTAAAATTGTTATAGTTGCCGAAGGATTCACAGACACGCTCCTCTACCTAGATTTTTTTATTTTGTTGCGTGCGCCACTTTTTGTGTTACAAAAATGCATTGCCTTGGATTCTTAAGTTTATGACTTAGGATTATTTGCATACAGAGGCCCTAGTTTAAAGGTTCGTGAAAAATACGTGGAGCTATTTTAGCTTTCGGCATTGTTTCTCATTCTACATGTCATAATAAAACTCACGTGAGTGCCGCTCACGTGCAAAAACGCAATAAAAGCCACAGCACACCGGCTTCGTGCACGTCGACGCACCATGATGTTGTAATGTATGGAACTGTATGAGACATGCATGGCACGCCGCTTGCATGACGTGCACGCAAGCTACGCACGCACGTAGAGACGTTGCATACGCATCCGGTGTGCTTTGGCCTTAAAGCCGGGTCCACTGCGTCATATTTCGGTGTTTTACGGTTAAAGATTTTTTTTTTTACAAACAATAACATGTTTTGTTTGTAAAACATCGGAATATGGCGCATGAAAATTAGCGCAGTGGACCCGGCTTTACGCATACATAATACAAGATTATATTTGTGAATTAAATCATTCATTTTGTTAAAAGGGAAATTTTTTAAAACTTAATTTTTTTTCGGTAATAAATTTGATTGAAGCTTAAAATAAAGCGATATGTAGTTTTATTCACTGGTTACACTTCATTCTAACCGGCTGTCCCTCGACATATCACTTTTTTTTCTTGGTTATAACACCTTCTTTGTGTTTAAGGTCTCCTCCAGTTAATTCCATGTCTCGCGATCGTTAGCTGAAGTCATCCACTGGTTCCCATCGGGTTTTATGATGACTTATTTGAATCTAAAATTGTCTACATAATTAAATCTACTCGCCAAGTTTCTTTGCTTGTGATTCCGTTCCGAAATTAGTCATTATAATCACCTCCCAGCTTATAAGCGTATAATGGAACTAATTTGTTGTTCAAACAGGGGGTTCTCTTTATGCAAACATCATTGTTGCATCTGCAATACAACCTTATACTTTCGAACCTTAAATAAGATTTGCACCTTATTTCAATGTTGTATGGTTCATATTCATAACATCAGTTATATGTTTGAGATGGATAAGTCAGTAATGGCAAACTCCAGGATATTTATTTGACATGGCCCGATGGCATTGTCGCTTTCCAAAACGTTACAATGGGTGGCAAAATGTCGTGATTTTAGTCAAATGACTCGGATTAATTTTGTTGTTTATTTGTAGTTTAGATGGTTTTGATTAAGAGACGTTTAGAGAAGGCTATTAGGATTATACTGCAGTTTTATTTTGAAAACGTGTTTTATTTTATTTTTGTTTAACTTAAATCAAAATCAAATGAAATTATTTATTTCCTTTTAAAATCCTTTTACTTAAATGCTCTAAACATTAATCCAGAGCAGAGAGAAAAACACTATCAAACATCTCTTTAAGTACTCAAATAAAGTCAAGTATATTTTAACGTAAAGGCAAATACCTACGTACACTACCTAAAATACCAAAGCACGCTTCAAAAACTACTCACAAACAAAATACGCAATTTTAAACCACATACATCTGCCAATTACACTCCAATGCACTTTTAAGTGTCACGACACTACCATCAATTCATTTCTCACTTCGACACCACAAGTACAAATCGGTGACAATCACAGAGTAAAAAAATTGTTAATCACACAATTCACGGTATATCCCGCGATAATGTGACGCAATTTCACGCCATTTTGACTGTCTATGCGTAATAGATGCTACTCAGATACGTTAGGACCACACAAAATCGGTTTAGGGATCCGCATAATATAACCATGGATATTTTATAAGTTCACACCTATACTAAACGTAAAACATAGTAAAAGTTTCACGACTAATTACATGCTCATATAAACTACAAGAGGATATACCTAATAAGTAAACAAAACTAAAATAAATAAAGTTAATTTTTGGAAAAAACATAAACCGACTTCAAGCCTGTGCATAAATATACAAACTTAAACTAAAAAAAAACGGTTGTCTGTAAAGTCGGTTTACTGACGATAGTTCAACGTGTCAACGTCGTTATTGTGCTTCTTTGTCGCTCGTTCCGCGCTCGCGCGCATGCGGCGTTAGCGCATGCGCTTGGCGCATAGCATATATATATATATATATATATATCGCATGCGCATGTGCATATATATATATATATACATAGCATATATAGCGCATGCGCATGCAGCGTCACCACATGCGTTTTGCGAGGTGACGCATGACGAGGTAACGACGTATGACGAGGTAACGACGCATTAGTCATGTTTTTTCGAGCGTGCAGCCGGCTCCATCGATTTATAAGACGTTAACACGTCAAAAGTAGAAAGTAATACTTTAATTACTTCAAAGTAAAGATCATTAAAGGGCAATCAACGAAATTATTGATACCTATATATTATATGTATTTTAAATTTAAAATCAGTTGTTTTTGGAGTCAGTGCTAAAGCACAAAACGTTCAAAAAATGCTGAATAAATTTTTATAACAATTAAGATACAGTTGAATTGAGAATCTCTTTCTTTTTTAGAACTCGGTTTATAAAATCAACGTGAGGTTATGAATATACAAAATGACGCTATTGTAAACTTGAATACTAAGATGATAAAGTAGAAAAATACAGTTGGTATAATATGGCTATAATGTTGGAAATCGGTAGCAGATGAAGATGAGTCAACGCCATAGAATCATGGAGAATGGGTTTAGGTAACGTAAAAAGCACAAAATAGTATGCGGAACTCTGTTTTCAATGCAAAGCTCATGCTTCATCAAAAGCGATCAATACATTCAATTTGAATTACACACCACAGTAGTTCAAGTACCCACATAGGAAGGCATTTAAATCCCTCCTTTCAAAACCAAAAGTACCTTTACCTTAAGTTGCACATTTGACAGTTCCAATTTCAAATCATTTGGCCGTCAGTAATTGAATAGTGTTAATTGTATGAATTTCAATTCAATAGTAGGGAAGTATGTTACGTAAATTGAAGAGTAGTGAATTATAGTGACAACTACTTATTTTTTTCTACTAATTGATCTGGAAGTCGATCAGTATGAGAGATTGATTGAATTTGATATCAAACAATAAAGTGACAAAATTGAGAGTAACGTACATAATCTAAGGCACGGATAATTCAATAAATGACGAATTGTTCTTCAAATACATCGTAACGATTCCGCTTTTTGACGTGAACACGTCAATAAATTTGCTTACATAGGTACAATTCAGAAAACTGATGATAACAATCTCGGGGTTTTTAGGTTTGGTGTTACACATGACTACAAGACTATCTATCACCTACATTCAAAATTACACAACTTGATCGCTAAGGGATCAAAGAATTCGACGTTACGTTGAGTGATACGCGTGGTGAAGGGGGAAGCGCCGTTATTTTGAGGTCCTTTCGCTGCGTCACATAATTTCGTATTCACGTAAAGCACACGGCCATTTTTACGACACGGCCACAGCCCTTTTTTATCAGGAGTACTATAGCTTTCCATTGCTTATTCACACAAATTCTCTCTGTTTGCTTAACAAATGTCAAAACTGAATTGGCAGCAGCAAACTGCATCAATCCGCCTGCCAAGAGTGGTGATTATGGCAAATCCCCCCCATTGCAGAGGCATTGGAGGAGGCCTCATCTAGAAGTGGATGTCTATATACCGGCTGATGAAAAAGAATATACCCAATCCTGAGATATTCTAGTACGAAATTGCGCGAACCTTCCTTAATCGCCTTAATCAAAATTATAATTTTCAAACGTTTATTTTATCCAAGGATTATGACAGCGAAAGTGTTTGTGGTAAGGAAAAAATGCAAACTCACTCTTCCCATACTGCATGGTAAACTTAGAAAAAAGTGCGATTTATTTTTACAGATCCTCGCTTCGAAATAAACTTTAAGCTAATCCCTTGCAAAAACTTCAACTTGGGTGGTCTAGTGGCGTCAAGGCTTGCTACACTTCGGTTTTGTATGTTTTAGCCCTATTTATGGCATCTGTGCCTTGACCAAAAACCACCCCTATTCTCTAAACGGCAAAGCTTAAAACATAATTCTGTTTACTGGACCTTGTAGCTAAATATTTACTTTTGACTGTCCTTATGAATGAAATTTACAAACCCATAATATGGAGGTCTGTCATTTACAAAAACATCAATGAATTAAATATTATGGTGCTAAATTCCAACACGATAGGTCATCAACAAAAGCCTCAATCAAGACTTACAAGAAAACTTCCTGGTTATATTCAAATGTACTGTAGCCGGCGCGGCGCGGGCCGAATACTTGCATAATTGACCAAGCTAATTTAAGCTTTATATATAAATCATTGAGTTTATTTTGGACTAAGATTATTTGCACAAAAAATCAGATGCAAGAACTAAAATTAACAAAAAAAGAATTGGTTAATAGTGTTTTGGCGGAAAAACCGCAAAATCTATAAAATTCGCAAATTTTCCGCCTCGTCAGATAACAGCACAGATGAATAAATAGTTACAACAACTTAATACCTACGTAAGTTACATTGAATACTCACAAGTCGATAGTCGTGACTGTTAGCGATAAGTCTGCCCATTGTATGTAATTTTTTTTGTGTATTTGTATATTTTGTGTGGTGGTCAATAAAGAGCTATCTATTATTATAGTTATCTATCTATCTATATAATAGTTGCAATGCAAAACTTGTAAATGATCCCTGAGACGATCTTAGTAGTTTTGGCATTTTTGTGTAAACATTTTAGTGAAACTAGCACGGTAGTGTTTTGTTTTTAGAGATTACCCAACATCAGATTGGGAAAAATGTTATGTTCAACCACTATCAACAGATAATGTGGCTCGTAGTTTCATCAATGGTTTCATGCAAACAAAACACTCACATTAAAATAAAAGCCACTTTTGTCACAGAACCACGATTTATCTCCACGATATTTTTTACCTAGTTTGAAGTAAAAAAGGTTTGGCGAAATTACAGGCACATGAGACTTTTCATCTTTATGTCTAAGGTCAGGGTGCGCGTGTGATGCCTCTGGTGTTGCAGGCGTCCATAGGCTACGGTAACTGCTTTCCTTTGGGTGGGCCATATGCTCGTTTGCTTGCCAAGAAGTATAAAAAAAAACTATTTAAATGAAATTGGAAGTTCTCAATTCGTCCCAACACTTACGTATTCTATGGTATTAGGACAATCTGTGACAATTCTTTAATCAATCATTTGATGAAATTACGTCTAGATATCCTAATAATTGTGTGGCCTACAGTGGAAAGTGACCCATTTTTTTCTAATGAACTCAAAATTTAATTGAATATGATTACGTCACCAGGATCACCATGAACATGTCTTGATCTACGGAGAGACTTGAGATGCCGATTGAGGCTCTACCTACCCTTAGGGGAAAAAGGCCTGTGTCTATCATGTAGGTATGTATATTAGCTACCAGCAGCTTATCTGCCGATGGTAATAGAGGCCCTTACTAAATTGCTTCTAGCTTGTAATCAGCTTGGCAAATAATCCAGCGTTTAAACAGCGACGCATTAGCTTGATAACAGGTGTGCATAATTGACACATTACAAACAAGATATAGTATAATAATAATAATAATACTTCGGTAGTGAGCGGTGGACATCAAAGTTACAATGTAAAGCCCAGTCTACACTACGTAGGTACAATCATTATTATTATCATCAGCACACATCACACGCAGACTACTGGACGCTGCCCTAAAATAGAGTGGGGGGAATTGATATGACCACGCTTGGCTGGGGGATTGGTGATCACAGTATTGGTGTTGAGTACTCAGGTGGATGCTGCTGGACAATAATCTGACAGTGGGCAAATCATATATTTATATCAATTTTAATTGAAATTTTTTGTAAAAAACTTTATTAATAATTATTATTCATCATTAGGTGATCCCTTCGGTGAGTCCGCTTTTTTAGTTTTGCGACATCCACGAGAGAAGATGGAGGGTTCTATCTTTGGGCCGGCACCAACAAACACCACGGCACACCGGTACAGTACATTTGAACAATTTTAATCATCATGAGTCTACCTGCCATAAGTTCATCGACTGGAGTCCACTCGATGGGCTAGACGTGGCAGAACCTGAAGAGTCGGTGGATGGAGGCGGCTGAAGATCGTTCATCGTGAGAGATCTATGAATGAATGAATTAATGAATTATTTATTTGCTTAGAATGTAGGTACAGTACATAATATATCATATATCTCCAGCAGTGGACTTCTACAGGCTAATGATGATGATGATGATGATTAAGTCTACTCTGGAGACTTTGGCTTACTTGTGACAACCAAGAGTCAACAAACCGAATTCTAACAGCGCGAGTCGAACGCGTAGGACAGTTTTCTCACGACGTTTTCCTTCAAAACGTTTTGTGTAGGAACTGTATTGTGTATTATTTTTTAGTAAAGTACTGTTTCATGTACCTACAGTAATTAGTAAAGAAATGCTGAAGGAAATGACGTTTACATTTCTAGCAGCCGGCAATATCATTGCTAAAAATCGATGCTACTTTTTAACGCGTTTAAATCTTTTCTTGCTGGGACCAAAGTCGGACTTTTAACAAGCAATTGACACGGACATAGTGTAGTGTGACACAAAATTTTGAATGGACAATGAGGTTCACAAAGTGTACGCTAGAGGCGCTCATCGGCGTCTCAATACAAAAATCCGTTAGACGATACGTCCGTGTAAATTGTTTGGTAAAACTCAGACTTCATTCAAACCAAATAGTTTCAAAAATGAGCATACGCTTAAAATAGTTGATTATTCATAACTTCCATTTCATTCTACGCATTGTAGGAACGGCACCTTCACGATGGGCTGACGACATTTTAAATAAAAGCAGGAATTCTGTGTATCTCGTCAGAGCATTTTATGGGAAAGCCTATGTCCAGCAGTGGACTTTTACAGGCTGTTGATGATGAATGAAGTGTCTACAAAAGAGGTTGCTTAATTTATAAGTGGAAGGTATCAACAGATACATTTACACGCACCTTTACTGATAGTGCGGAAAGCACTCGTCTATAAATACGTTGATTAGCTGTCCATTATATTACAACATAGACGCATTAGCCGCTGCTTTTAACTTAGATCCCGTGTCATCCCAGGACAGAAGATTGGAGCGTCAAAGTCAAAGTCTTTGACTTTTTTATTAATTGAAATCACAAGGACCATTTTAAATCGTCATATTAACTAAAAATGTTCCAATGCGACCAAGCCTAGAAGAATCAGGGCAACAAACACGGTTTAGCATGATTAGATGATCCATTTTACTCCTAGGTGAGAAATGCTTGTGTGGTGCCTCTAGAACAAGGAGAAGCTGATACATAGAAAAATAAAACTTAAGGTGGATTGTCTCGTATGTGGTGCGAAATTTATTGTGTTTTTTGCTCGTCACAGCTCATCAACACTTCTTTAGATATCGAAAACAGGTTTTGCGAAAACAAGGAGACCCAACACACATGTTTTAATTGATAGTATCTCATAAATATCATTAGTTAAGCTACGGATATCTCTGGACCAAAACAAACACTGTAAAAATCATTAATTCGTAGCTAAACTTATTATCTTTATGAGGTACTATCAACTAAATCATGTGTGTTAGGTCTCCTAGTTTTCACAAAATCAGTTTTCGCTATCACAAAAAGTGTTGATGTACTGAGAAAAGCGCTAATTGCGAGACGACCCATCTTAAAAGTCAGACGTAGGGTAGTCAAGCGAGTAGTTGATACGGGCCCTTTTCATTCTTATATAAATCACGTCTACGTGATTTCACCACTCATTATGACGCATGCAAAATTATGGTTTTCACGAGAGATATCTTGTCATCTCGTACATGTGATTTTTCTCTGTCTTCGTCTATTTCTATGCTACTACACTAAAATTATAAAGAGGTAACGTTTGTGAGTTTGGCTGTAGGTGTCTCCGAAACTGATGATCCAATTTTGAAAATTCTTTCACTAGTAGAAAGCTAGCTACAATATTATCTTTAAGTGCTTTCGGTTCACGCGGAGGAAGTCACAGGGGTTCTACTAGTCATCCAATAAATCTACAGCACGATATTGTTCTAAAATATAACGTTTCCACGTCGAACGATTGATATCAAACTAGAATACAATTGCGGCCCTAGCTTTCGTGGTTTGACTGTTTTTCGGTAAATAGCCTAGTCAGTAGTATTCAAAAAAGTTTATGGTAAGTTCACAACTTACACCATATTATCACAATACATTATTGTTGATAGTTGATAGCTCGATACACGTAGTATTGATAATGTTGTCACAATAGACGTGCATTTGTATACTATTTTTTTATTCCAATCGATACTGCAAATGTTATCTAAGTTATAACAATAAATAGTATAATACTATTTTTTTACTAGCTGCGCTTCGTGATTTCACCCACATAAGTCTCGATCCGGTAGAAATATCGAGATAAAAGGTAGCCTATATTTTAATTCAGGGTATAAGCTATGCCCTTTCCAAATTTCAACCAAATCACTCCAGCTATTTTAGCATGAAGGAGTAACAAATATACTAACAAACTTTCGCATTTATAATGTTAGTGAGATTATTGAGATTAGTACACCGACCGGAAAATAACTACTGTAATGACACTCCGAAAGCCATTTATCGTAGTTACTTTAAAACCACACTGAAATTTGACGGAATTGAGATTGAAAATTGTCAATTGAATGAAAAATGGGAGCAGTTTTTTTTTTTTATTAATTAATATTAAAATTGTAAAAATTACAGTCACACTTTGATATAGGTATATAACATTTCCGTGTTGAATTATCAGTTGAGGAGAATACTATCAATATAACTAATTAATTAAAATTATCAACACTTAAATATTCTGGCAAAAAGTAATAAGACAAATTGAGAATTAATCCAGAATCGACTATTGAATTGAATGATTAGATAAACTTGTCCGACTCCAGCGGGTACTTTACGTCTATAAAATTTAAAACGAAACATTTTACAATATGATAACGTAATTATGGATTTTTTAAAGACGTCAAAGGCAGGAAAGTCCATGTCAATACACCATAGCAAGGTACTTAATTTCTAAATAAACTTAGGTCTATTTAAAGAGTGTGTCATTGAAAACGCAAAATCATGATGATAGGCGGTTTTGATAGTCTGTTTCGTCCAATTGGTGAATAAAGATGGGTTTTTCAAATTACGTCATTTAAATTTTACAACAAAAAGCCCCCCAAATTGTAGTAGCAAATAGAAATGGGGAACGCACCAATGGGGATCATTATTGGCAGCCTTAGCGCTATTTGAATCTTATGAAACTTGAATAGGGAAAACTTTTTGACCTAAATATTCCTCCTTTTAAGTTTCACCAGGGGCATTTCCGATACGTTGCCTGCTCTGCATTTGATGTGAACACGTCATTGAATTTGCTTCCATTGTGGGTGGCAATTCAGAAAATTGATGTTAGCAAAATCGGGAGACACAGTGTGGTGTTGCAGCCACTTGTCTACTACTACTCGATAACTAAAAGGATCAAAGAATTCGTTACCTTCTTACGAACTAATTCTTCTGTGACACGTTGCGCGGCCTGGGGGGAGGGGGGTTTTAGCGCCGCCGTGTGCCGCTATTTTGGGGTCGTTTTGCTGCGCTATCCACAACACAGCCACACACCGATTGTTTTTCTTTGAAACGTTCCATGTTGTTGTTTATTATTGAAAAATTATTAATTACCCTCATTTTACTATAGCTAACCTTAAAATTGGATGTGTGATGGGTTAAATGGCGGTACAAATTGGTGCCTACCTAGTATGTATATAGTTATATTTAACTGTGTAGAATTTTCACTTTAATTTCTGTTTTCATTTATTTACTCATCACTTGTTTGGTGTGAGCTGAAAATCAGCGTTTACACATACATGTATTGTTATTGCACACAGACACTTGAGCCAAAATATAATAATAAGTATTTTTTGATTGCATTTTCGACTTTATTCTCTACGATTAGTTCAACAAACTGATTTGTGACCCCATTTCCGTTGGGGACTGATCAGAACTATCATATCCATTATCAAATCGGCGACATCAAAGGTTTGCAATAAATACAGCTCACTTTATTCCGGCTACCGGGATCCAGCGGCTCTTTACATCTGCTGTTATCAATAAGCGGCACCTTTTGATCTGTTATCGGACACTTTTAGTACGTTCGACTACCTGTGTATTGTATGGTGGGTATTTGTATGATAATGCATTATTTTTATACCAAGATAGTTCTAGGTCATCAGATATGTTTGTTTTGGTTCTAAGTACCCTCAGATTTGAACTATAGGTAATTGTACACCACGTACTTTACTATTCTCCTGCTGACGTTTCGTTGACCATTTTGAGGTCCTTCCTCATGATGTGTAGTATGTACGTGGTGTATAGTCGTAATTTTTCTAAAATGATACCAAGCCACGATAACTTCAATTCTATTATAGGTAATTGTTCTGGGAATTTTACTTATATTGATAGACTATACCTGCTCCATAAAGATATTAGTAGTTCAGACTCCCGTGGATATCGTAAAAGGTAACTAAGGGATTACGCCACGGGATGGTTAGCCACATCTATCATAGTCTTCATCATCATTAGCCTATAGAAGTCCACTGATAGACACAGGCCTCCCCCCAGAATGCTATGACGAACGGTCTTGAGCCGCCTCCATCCACTGACTTCCTGCGACGTTTATAATGTCATTAGTACGTTGTGTGGTGGACCTTCCTCTACCGCGTCGTCCGGTTTGTGGTCGCCACTCCAGAAACTTTATTCCCCAACAGTCAGTTCTGCGAGCTATATGACCTGCCCATTACCACTTTAACTTGCTAGGTCAGAGAGTGATCTTGGTTCTTGTACGGATTTCCTAATTACGAATTCTGCAAATATTTGTTCCGGGTTTGGGTGTTATGGTACCATGGTACTCGTAATTCCTGATACCCATGACTCAGGGATTCCTAGCGTAGGATCAGGACTACGTATGTTACTGTTCAATGTTATGTTATGTTAGTAACTCAATTAAATAATGCAATATTAGGAGGTACCCAAAGTAATGAGAACTTTTATACTATTTTTGATAGTGACTATCTAATCGATATCAGTGCGTCTTATAAACGGTAGGAGCGCTTGTTTTTGATAACTACTGTTAAGATTAGGTTTGTTCAAATTGACAGTTTTGAGCATCTTGTTTATTATATTGATGTAGGTTGATTGATTGATGCGTAGGATTCTATATTTCTTTACCTGAAGATTTTAAAGATTTACCCCTCAACAGATTTAAGGGTAAACTACATAATTGGCTTTTGTCACAGTGTTTTTACTCCATGCATGAGTATTTTAGTTATAAAAACAACATTTAAAGTACCTAATTGGAGTTTTCAATCTCTCAGAACAATGAATTGGTTTTTATTGACATTGTGTTTATTTTGTGTCAATCAATCTATTTAATCGTTTTATAATTATATTGAGTATTTTTGTTTTCTGACTCGCTTGTGACCTGCATATTAGCTATACCTAGTTTGTAAGGACATTTTAAATTTTGCACGCTTGACGGCAGAATGTATTGGAGACTTTCATTTATATTTATCATCTGTCTTGTACTGTACCTACATTCTAAGTAAATAAATAAATCATTCAAATCATTCATTTTCATTAATTTATATTTTTCAATCATGATGAGAGACGTCGCTGTGTGTTAGGAGACCTTAGAAACTGGATAACCAACAATTTATTTTCAGTCACTTATCCTTATCCTGACTAGAATTTCCTGTGTCGTGGGTATCAAGTAAGAGTACCATGGTTCCGCAACACCCTGGCCCTGAACAAATGTTTGCAGATCGTACAAATATTTGTCCCGCAGCGGGAATCAAATCCTCTTGCGTCTCGGTCAACAAATAATAACTTGGTCCTTGTGTCTTGCTCTGTAAGGTTTTTAATAGTGAGACAGAGATGTCTCAGAGCTCTTTAAAACTTAATTCAGGTAGGAACTCCAATCTCGATTAATTCCTATCTCGACTGCCTAATCTGAGATACGGCAAATGGGGTTTACCAATTTGATTCAATATTTTTTTGAATGTTTATTAAACAACTCGGAAAAATAATAAAGCAAAATTAATAATTAAGTAATTTACTAAAATAGTAGTTAGATACAAGTCCATAACGGATTATCAATAACATACCTACTACATTAACTATAGGGTCGCTATAGTTAATGTAGTAGGCAAAGAATGGGTAGCATTTAAAAACATTTTTGTTGATCCGATCACTACCAAACTTCCCAGGATCATCCGTTGAGCTAATTTGTAGATTGCCTAAAAATTTCATCAAAATCGGTCAAGCCGTTTTGGAGTCCATAGGGAACATACACACACACACATTATTTTCATATCCTACTAATATTATAAACGCGAAAGTTTGTGAGTATGGATGTTTGTTACTCTTTCACGTAAAAACTACTGAATGGATTTGAGTGAAATTTAGAATGGAGATACTTTACGCCCTGGATTAACACATAGGCTACTTTTCATCATCATCATCATCATCAATTTTCATCATTATTCACGCGGGTGAAACCGCGGGGCGAAACTAGTAATAAAATAAATAGAAAATAGGTAGATTTAAGTAAGGGTTTACGTCAGGGGGTGGGCAGCAGCATCCTTCAACACGAATACTGCGATAACTAATCCAGCTGCGAAGCGTGGTGATTATGGCAATCGCCCCATTGCTCGCCATCCATGCTATGGGGGAGGCCTCATCCAGCAGTGATGTCTACCGGCTGATGAAGAAGAAAACCAGGTGTTATTTCCGCAGTTTTTGGCCGTGGTGTGTCCAGCCTAAGAATATATCTACTACTCCATCTCCTCCCATAGATGTCGTAAAAGCTGACTCAGGCATAACACCAGGGGATGGGCAACAGCATCCGCCTGAGAACTCAATACGAATACTGCGATTACCAATCCACCTGCCAAGCTTGGTGGTTATGGCAATGCCCCCCATTGTATTTTGTGGAGGAGGCCTCGTTCAGCAGTGAACGCTCAAAGTCTGTTGATGATGATGAGGTGTTATTTGCATAATTTTATGAAATATTCAACTTTTTTAAATAGGTATTTCTAAGATGTTATGAGAAACAAACAAGTCGCATAATACCTACGATGGCTAGGTTCGCAGAAAGAGCCAACTATACACCGACTCTATCATCTTGTTCAAGTACAAGACAAAAGAGTAGATACATACTCTTTTGTCTCTTTCCCCCTTACACAGGATATTCTAAAGTTTTACTGATAACCATTATCAGCTCAGGTAGTGTCGGCGTTTTAAAGAAAACAGTGGCAAGTAAGGCGCCTAATGCCATTATATCTACTGTAAACAATAATCTAATAATGTTTACTGACAGTCTGCACAAGGCTTTGTTCAATTGTTGTCGGTGCCTTTGAGTTGAAGGTGACTAAGAGGGGTTTAGGTCTCATCGGTCGGTGTGAAGATAATGGTTTTATCGTATATGAGTTTGTAATGTACCTATTTGCAGATACTGTTTATTGGCCACTAAACTGTGACCGTGGTATGTTTCCGGCCTAAATGTAGACCCCTCCTTTTTGTAGATATCGTAAGAGCCGTCTAAGGGTTACACCAGGGGATGTACAGCAGCGTCCACCTGAGTATGCACGAATACCTACTGCGATGACCAATCCGTTTGCCAAACGCGGTGATTATGACAAATATCGAGTCGATTTCTAAAATTTTAAAAATAGATTTTAAAAATCGAGAGTCAAAAGAAGACGGTCGCCTCTGAGCCTTGGTTGGTAATATTTGAGATATTAAAAATTGCCTAAATCACCTGTTTCAAATTGCGTGTTTGTACTATCATCAAATTTGAACGGAAAACAAAACAAAAAAAACGGAAATTCTTAGCATAAGACAAGTTGTCTATTTTCTAGGAAATATGCGGCTACTAAGAATATGACATGTAACGTAGGAATTTGGCAATAGACGTCAATTTTTTATATAACATAAAATTATAATTACTCTTCAAAATACTGAGGCTAGTAATTAGTGATTATCAGGATAGAATGCTTTATTGTAGGTTCTATAAAAATAATCAAAGACCTTAAGATAAAAAAAATAAACAAATCTTCGAGTTGCCTTCAAATCGGTGCTCTTAGTGGAACGCTTCCTTTTTATGCTGCTCGTGTTGTCATTCAGGGGAAACCCTCGGAAGGAAACTACTTCTACACTTCAATGTGTCGTATTCATTTTTCCGTTCGAAAAAACCAAGTCACTTTGTTTAGTTCAGACTTTTATCTCAAGGTTGCATGTCAATTAGGAATTCATTGTTTGCTTGAACAAGATTATAGTCGCAATAACCGCAATTTAGTTTTGTACATAATATGTTGTTAAACGACAAATTAAATTGAGCAACACCTCTGGACGTGTGAAGCGGTACGTATATGCAAAAAATACATGTTAATACATAGCCGCCTTAGTATAGAAACAGATTGTGAAGAAGCAGGATAAAAAAGTAGGTAAGTTAAACAACATTTATGAAGACGTTGGAATAAAGAATTCTCTGTTGATGGGAGCCCTAGAAAAGAGTAATACATATTTTATGGTTTCAGTGTTTTTTAGAGTTCCGTACCTCAACAAGAAAAAACGGGACCAATATAGGATCAATTTGCTTTCCGTCTCTCTGTCAGTCTGTCAAACTAGCCGTTCTTGCAAAAAAGGGTATCAACTTTAAATGTTTATGAAATTTAAAGGTATGTAAGCTTATACTGCTGTGCAAAAATCAAGCTTCTAACTCAATGCATTAAAAAGTAAATGCAGTGAATGTCTAATTTTTGTACAAAAGTGGCTTAAATGGATAACCTGGGTACATCCAGTAACTTCACAATTCTGAAATTTGGAATACTAGGAGGCTTTATAACCAATAAAGGAAAAAGCCTAAAATTGAGGAATTTTGTAATGTTTACCCCATAAATAGGATGTAGTTTGTAGAAAAAAGTGTCTGAGACTCGAAAAGGGCTATGATGATTTCGAAATAATTTAAGGATTGGAATCCTCCGAGTGCAAGTCTGGCACTTGTCTATTTTTCTTAATAGAAGTTAGTTTGTATAATATTTTCCATTTTGTAAAAAGGAAATTTTTACGTACCGACATGCTGGTGGAAGCACCAACAGGTTTCGACCCTAATCGAGGGTCTTCATCAGGGTGGGTATAGGATCTGCGCTACACTCCCTCCGCGTCCTTCCTCGCATTTTTGGCAATACGTGAAAATTTCCTGTTTTTAGAAAATTAATGATATAATTCACGAAAGTAACTTTTGTATAATATTTATTTATATTGTCACGGATATTGCTGTAACGCATTCGAAATGTCGGGAATAATAAATAAAAAGTTAACACGCGATAAATACCCGTGGCAATATAAATAAATATGTGTTCTAATCGCGAAAAGTTTAAAAAATAGTTTGTATAAGTTATGCCAAGTGCAGATCAACTCAAAAAAATTGCCCAGTTTACCAATACAAATACTGTTCTAGAACTTCCATATTGTTTCGTTAGTGCTTAGGTAGGTACACGTCTGTCACAATTTATTGCCGGAAAACTAATTTCTATGAAAATTGCCCGTTTACAAGTACTTTTAGTAGTCGGTTTAATAGGCAAAGTTTTTACAACAGGGCATATCTTGGGTAAATTAAGAAGTATATTGAAGGTATTAGACGACGCGGCCATGTTTGCTCTATGGATGATTTTGTTGATACGACACAGTGGTAACTGGCTTTGGATTTTGGCCTTGTGTGACGGAGTGAGGAAATACAAAGGAAAAATATTTCCGTGTCATTTAATATTATGCGGAAATAAGAAAATTAAAAAAATGTTGTTGTTTGTGGAAAAAACATCATGTCGTTAGCCAGCGGAGACCTTCTAATAGAAAAGGGGGGATTTGCTATAATCACCACACTTCGCATGTCAAGTGGATTGGTGCAGATTGGTGTTGATGCTGCTACCCATCCTCTGGTGTATCCCTTAGTCACCTTTTAGATATCCACGGGAGGAGTTGGAGGAGTCTTATTCCTAAGCCGAAATAGGGTCACTTAGAAAAACCACAATATCTTTAAAAATATGGAAGATATCGAATTGAAATAAAAGTCATGAAAATATATTTCATACGGCATTAGTTGTATTAACTTTACATTAACGTACCTAGAAAACTATATTGTTTTTCTTATTTAATAAATGTAAATATTTTTTTTTAAAAAGTTAATGTATCTTTTTTAATTAAGAAAACAACAAAAGAAATATTGGCGTTATACCTAATTCACCTGGATGCACTTAGTACATTATTTAGGTATTATCTATCTCTATTTCATTGTAGAGTCTGTTCAGAATGAGACCCGTCGTGGGATTTGAGGGCTGCTCTAAATTACCTTTTTAGTATGATGATCAAAATACGATAGTGCGTCTGTTTTTTTTTGAGGTAGTTAATGTTACCTACTGATAGATCCCTTGGTTATTGATCCTATTACAACTGCAGTTTTTTTCTGTGGACATTGATTCAAAATGGTGACAGCAAAGAAACCACCTCCTAATTATGGTTGTAATATAATGTAGTTCACAAATCACAACGTTAGTTCACAATTTGGCAACCACGGATCTTTTTATGAACACCCTCTACGCGTTTATATTTACCTATCTAATTTGAGTTGTAAAAGTGCGATTAGAATTTTATAGAAACCTAAAACATGAGTCGGAATTATGGATGCCAATTACGTGTTATTAGCATCGTCACCGCGGATCGTATACCTACTAATTTGAAAGCTGGTTAATAAGGTAACGGATCTTGCAGTTATTTCAAAAGCCACAGATCACGCTTAACTGATCCTAATACAGTAACAACTCCATCGCGTAGTTCCAGGATATAAAGAAGCCAATATGGCGTATCGAGTCATTGTGCGGTCATTATCTATCACTGTTTCATTAAACCAAATTTCATCGAAAACGGTTCAAGCATTATGGTGTATGATGGACCATAAATAACTAACCGATATGGAAGCCGTCAAAGTGGTGACGCAGGTGACGTAAATATTTATTTTATTATTGTTATTTGTTGTTAGGTTGAAAATAGCTTGTTAGAGGTCATCATCATCATCATCATTAGTCATTAGACTCCACTGCTGGACGAGGCTTCCTCCATTAAATAAAATGGGGGAATGTAATGGTGACAATAAGTAGCAGCGCGGTAACAAGCGCCACGCGCCACGTGGGCGTCGCCGCCGCTTAGAAAAACCCAAGTATTTTAATACATTTTTTTTGGAAAAACCTGTCTTAAACCATTGTTTATCTGATTAAAATAATGTATCAGCATATCAATATGCAGTCAAATCGTAGTAATCTCTGCTTACTCAATTTATATTTTACTAGCTGCGCCCCGCGGTTTCACCCGCGTTAACAATGATGAAAATTGATGATGATGATGCGTATGTATTAATTCAGGGTACAAGGTAACTCGTTCCAAATTTCACTCAAATCTGTTTAGCCGTTTGAGCGTGCAGAGGGCCTAGCCAAGTGGCATTCGTTTCAAAGCGATTCCATTTCTACAGTCGTAATTCAATACAAATGACCACGTGACATATCGATAGCTAACGTCAATCCCATACATTTTGGACTTTTCTACTGGCGTTATCGCTATTAGAATGTTACTTTGTCTACGGCCTCTGAAGTAACAAACATACTCACAAACTTTCACATTAAAAATATTAGTGTGATATTTGCATAATGAACTGACTGTACGACTTTATAAACGTTTTTTTAAATCACTCGCAACAATTGGATTAGGTAGTCATTTTTGTAACTTGAAATGCATTCTTTGATGCATAAAATAAGATTAAAATTGCCTAAGTTCGTTAAACAGCAAAATAGATCAGGAGAGGGTTGGAAGCAAACGAAACTAATGCCTATATTATACCTATATAATATACCTCTCTCTTATAGCATCATTTATACACATGACTTTTGTAGATCTCTATAAGACTGGGTTTTTTTTTGTATTCGATATTATTGTACTGTGCATTCTACTTATTTCCTCACAAGTAGGTACCGGAGACTGACGTTGTAGCAACGTGTTGTCGCAGTAGTCGCTCAAGACCGTTCTTCGTTTTTTTCTATCGTTTTTTTTATGTTTTTTCGCATAGAAATAATAGGCTGATGATGAGATATCATAAAGTAGGTACAAAGTCTTTAATAATAGCTGAAAGTAAAAACCATTTTCAACTTTTTTTTTCGATTAAATTTGATCGTTTTCGTACGAGGGTAGAACCTCGTTTTTGGATTTTTGATACTGCTCTGAGACAATTTTTATGTATGTAAAAGTATGTACCAAAAATAAGTATACTATACCTATTAATTGTTTGTACATAACCAAAAAATAGTTTGGTATTTCTTTTATTTGAGAGTTGGCACATGTGAACTGCCAGGTTTCTATTAACATCATCATCACGAACTTCTAGAAGAACACTGCTGAACAAGACCTACCCCATAAAATACAATGGGGAGACCACAATTTAAAGGCGGATGGTGATTGCAGTATTCATGTTGAGTACTCAGGTGGATGCTGCTGCCCATACCCTGGTGTAATTCAATTAATTGATTCAAGCGTGACTTTGCGGAAATCCATTCTACAATATAAAATAGACGAACAAATATATAGTAACAATTCCGCTCCTCTCCAACGAAAACTCTGAAAGAATTCAACACGTGTTTCGCCTCTCAACGAAGCATCCTCAGGAAACAGTAGGCTCACTGCGTGCTAGAACGACAAAGACACACTACTGCAAAAACTCCGCAGCCATGTTGCCTCTTCGAACGCCGAACAGAAAAACTCGGCCTTTCGGATTGTCTTTCTGTTCGGCGTTCGAAGAGGCAACATGGCTGCGGAGTTTGAGGATGCTTCGTTAAGAGGCGAAACACGTGTCAAATTCTTTCAGAGTTTTCGTTAGAGAGGAGCGGAATTGTTACTATTTGTTCGTATATTTTATATTGCTGGTGTAATTCCTCAGGCTTGTATGGCATGCTCGGGAGGAGGAGTTTATTCTCAGGCTGGACTTACCTCGACAAGTCATAATAACTTATTTTGCCAGTATGACTATGTAATAGTTTTTTCAGTTAAAAAATTACGTCAAGGATAAAATAACTGAAAACTAATTTAGTTCAAGTAAATAACAATAAATAACACAACGTCCATATGCTTTATCTTTACAACGGATTTGCTTCAGATAAAAAACTCCGTCTAATAAACTGTCTCAATCTTTATTATAAACAATTATTGGCTATAAACAGAAGCCACGAGTAAATATTTTAATTGTTAATTATAAATTGTAGGTCGTATATCTTTCAAATTTCCAGCTGATAAAGTTGATGAAATTGTATATTTTTTTGTAGAAACTCATGATGTTGGAATAGAAGTTTTAGTCATTTGCTTCGCAAGTACTTGTAGGTATTGAAACCTCAGCAAGCGAAAGATTCTAGAGCGAATGGTTCAAAAATAGAATCCTGAGCGCAGCGAGAG
Source organism: Epirrita christyi (assembly GCA_951392215.1). Taxonomy (NCBI): domain Eukaryota; kingdom Metazoa; phylum Arthropoda; class Insecta; order Lepidoptera; family Geometridae; genus Epirrita; species Epirrita christyi. The sequence continues at coordinate 5,696,380 of OX595850.1, forward strand.
TTTAAAACGTACAAGACGCAAAATAACTTTGATGCCAAGTTAAACACAAAGGTGATGTCCATTTTTTGTATGGAGGTTGGTTTTTTATTCCGAATAAAATCTAACCAGCCCAAAACGGTACTGATTTGGAACATACAAAAATAATAAACGCAAAACTGCAAAAATCATATTTTTAGACCACCCCGTTTTTTTAAATAAATTAATATGTTCTTTGTTAGTGGTAACACTAAATATCCTGCAAAAAAACAGTCGGCAACACAAGAAATGCATAGTTTAAAAAAAACATTTTGACACAACTCTGCTAATGTCGTTGTCAGTAAATGTCAGTAAATGGTTGTGCAGCGGTGCATGTGCAAATTGTACAATGTTGTTATTATAATGTACTGTCAATTTTGATCAGTCAGTTTGATTGATTGATTGTTTTTTTTTTAATGATAGATCATATTGAGTTTTTTTGTGGTAACCAAACCGCCATTATTCTTCCAAAAGTCGAAATATCCACCGAAATAAAAAAATGTTTTACTCCTCAACTTGGGGTCTAAAAATGTATGGTTTTCATAGAAAATATAGGTTTAGGGATCTCTACCCAATTATATTAAATTTATCCCGGTTAGATTTAATAATTATTAAAAAACCACTATTGGACATCACTTTTTCACCTTACAACAGTGAGGAAATAGTAGATTGTATCATAAGGGAGCAAAATAATATTTTTATGGCGAGGGCACTTTTTTGAATCCAGAGCGAAGTGAGGGATTCTAGAGTAGTATCCCGAGCAAAGCGAGGGATTCTTTAGTAGAATCCCGAACGTAGCGAGTGATTCAAAGTACGTCGCCCGAGCCAAAAATATATTTTGCGCCCGAGTGTTACACTCTACTTTTCACCCACTATGAGAAAATAAAAGGCGCCTCATATTTTATTCCAAAACAAAACCATGAATTACTAATAATCCGTGAATAACTTATCATTTAAAAAACAGACTTCCGCCATTGTATTCGACTAAATATTTGGATGAAAAAAAATTATGAAAGAACCATAGTGGTGAAAGGTTTATGATACTTTCTGAATGCAAATGCTTGGTTCGTTGCTGAAAATATCAAAATCGCCATATGTATGCCTTAAATATTTGTTTCTTTCATCGTTGACATTTATTATCGTTGAATAACATTACTCGCAGAAGTCTATGACCTTCTGCTACTATACCTTTAAATATAGGCGGACATCACGGAACCGATATTGTGTACTAAATATTTTTTGAACTGAATCGCTATCATTCATAAGCTCATGGTAAGGCCTCTGGTGTTCGTTTGTCTGGCCCGGCCACCTGTGGTTATGCTTCTTCTACGGATTTCCTCATTTCGGATTCTATCACTTAGTGAAACTCCTAGTATAGCCATAGCCCGCTGCGTGACTTTGAGCTTGCCTATTCACTCTATACAGCCAGTAACGTACGTAAGTCATCACTGGCGACACATACTGATTAAAGACTATCTTTATTGAGGCTCTTCAGTATCTGTGAAGAAAAGATATGGCGTAGTTTCCCGAACAAGCCCATCAGAGTTGGAATTATCGGTTGACCTCTTTGTCAAAGTTGGACCTTCCTAGTTAAATCGTCGTTGATACAAATAGATATGTGGTCAACAACTTTGACAATATTGTTCCCAACGTGTTCTGGTTTAAGTGCGGCATGGGCATTTAACATAATGTGCCATAATGTTCGTCTTGCCCTTGTTTATTTTAAGACCCACCTGATGGGAAACGGCATTGAGGTCTCCGAGCCAATGCTCACAATTTTTCCAAAGTCTATCAGCGATTCTACCTTGATGGCTATGTCATCGGCATTCTAATTCACATTCGGATGCGGATAAATTTTATTTTATTTAATTATCATTTACTTAATAGTAAGTATCTTAACATCAAAAATGATATAGAGATTTCAAAGTGACTCATTTATGTAATTGGTTATACTTGTAAAGACGAAATTGTGTTAAACACACACTTTTATTAACTTTAGGTAACTCTAACTTTTCTACTATAGAGAGAAACATTCTGAAAATTTACAGGTAGTAAAATGCATGCTATTCGCGAAATCCTTTCCTATGCGTGGAAAAGAGTGTGAGAGTCTGTGATTGGTGTGGCTTCTACACAATAAATAAATAATAACAACCATACTAAAACTTAAATATTAAATGCTTAATTATTTAAAATACATGTTAGTATAAATAAATACATTAACATATTTTACATAACGACATATGGTTCTACTGGTAGAGCAAGACAAATAATGTTTCAAGACCATGTTTTTAAAGATGAGAAGAAATCTATCGAATATTCACAAGTAACGCGTTTCACGAGTTCTTAATGATGTTGTAGTCAGATAAAGGCTCCATTTTGAAACTATTCTTCATGCTTTTCAAGCTAAATCAGTATCATGGCCTTCACCCCCATTTCACACAATCATTACTTAACGAGTAAGTACCAACTTAACAAGCTAAGATATACTCAACAAGGTATCTAGTGGCACAGCCGGATAGCTTGTAACCTTTCGTGCAAAACATCCTAAGTAACTTAGAAAACGCAAAAATGGTTAAAGGCTCTAGCGCGCAGATTTTAAAAGTGATAGTTGTCTGTTTTGGTTTGGTATTATGGCATCGTTGGAATGGGCATGTAATGTTTGTGTCGGCGCGTTTGATCGTTGTACAAAGGGCGCCGACGAGTGTCGTGTGTCGCTCGCCCACCTGACCGATGTTTGCGCGGACGCATCCAACTCGCTAGTCTAACAGTATGGTGATGGTGATGACATTGTAATGTTTGACCCTTTCGTTTTCATCTGAATAGTTAATTCGTTTCAACGAAATGAATGTGATGTTTTGAGTGTTCTTAATTAGGTATGTATTAGGGGATCTAACTAAAAAATAAAAAATTGAGAGTTCCAACTTGCATTTGATATTTAAGAGATTTGTATTGAATACGGGGTATAAATAGCTATAAATAAACAAAACTAATATAAAAAGAGATGAGATCTCATTGGTTGGAATTTATATGACGGTGCAGTTCAGTTTTAGTTGGACATTACCTAGCTTCTTCAAAACACAGAAGGCTCTTTTTAGTACAGGCAAATTAGCAAAAAGTGTGGACCTAAGTCGTGTAGTCGTGGATTCTTATGGAAACGTTAGATGACACAAAAAGAAGCTTATCCTAGGTTTGCACCGTTTCTGGCGCTTACGGAACCCTTTTAAATATTAGGTACAAACTTAAAAAGGCCGTAAATTTTAAAATAGAAAGAAATTACTTGATGCAAGCTAAATTACGTATAGAGAGACTGTCTTAGTGCATTATGATTTTAATAAAAACCACGTGTATGTAGGGAACACAGAGTTGAACAAATGCATGTTCCGTAAAAAAAAAACAAGTATAAAACTTCCGACGGATGTAGTACTAATTAAATGAATAAGTTTAAGGCAATTTCCAGAACTACATTAATTTTCCCCGAAGTTGAGCGACAATAAAATATGGAAAAGTGCCTTCCGTGAGACGCACCAAGGTGCAAACCTGGTAATGTATTTCGAACATTTTTCTGATAAGTATATCAATTTGCACCGACTACCTTAATTTTCCTGGAGCCGTAATAACCACAAAAAGTTTTTTTGTAAATGTTTTTTTTTTGTATGTTCCATATTATGTCAGATTTAAAAAATACTTGGTGCAAATGTAGATCATAACGGTTCAAAGTCTATGCCAAATTGCACCGACTACTTCTATTTCCCCCATTAAGTTACGGATATTTTAAGATTTTCACCCTATTTCACCCTGTTCTGGAGGGTGAAATTACTGATGCTTATTATTAGAGGTGGTTTTTAAGCCATACAAAACAATTAGAAAAGTTTTCATGACTACATCTAATTAGTTCCACACTTTTGCAAAAAATCACCTAATTTGACTGTACTATTTTAAATAGAGTGGGTATCCTGTTATGCTGCCTTTAATTTAGGGTAAGACTGGTAGAAATTAAAGATGAGTATAGAAAATAGGAGTTAAGGAAAAAGCCCGTGGTGTGTCCGGCCTAAGAATACACCCCTCCGTCTCCTCATGGATGACATAAAGTTGACTAAAGGATTACACTAGAGGATGGGCAGCAGCATCCACCAGAGTACTCATCATGAATACTGCGATCACCAATCCACCTGCCAAGCGTGGTGATTAAGACAATTCCCCTATTGGAGAGATCTCGTTCAACAGTGGATGTCTAACGGATGATGATGATAGGACATAATAATTTATATTATATTAAATTAAAAAATAAATTATTTTACAATCTATAAGTACTTAATCTATTTATTAGATTAGATTTAAATATTCAAAAACTTAAAATCCATGGTTAGAAAACCAAATTTGTGATTAAAATCTGTTTCCTAGTTTACACTTTTCAAAATCTTTAACTTACAGGCCACATTAGTGCCTTATTTATATTGCACAGTGATTACCTTATACTACTTAATACAATGGATTGAATTTATAGTCATAATTAAAATAAATCACAAAATCTAAGTGGTTTGACACAGAGCTAAGTATATCGAACTAATTGCACTTGTGTGGAAGTAAAAGCTATACTACGATTGACCTTTTATACGGCATTAATTGCTTAGGTAAGTAACTATAGTAAGTAGGGTTAAAGAGGTATATTAATAAGGTGCAAATCTTTACAAATATCAATGACTGGCTGATTATTTCTACAAACAATCACAAACAAGAAGTCACTTTGAGCTAGGTTCATAATCAGCTTTTCTTTCAACTACAAGAATCAATATTTACAAAATCTGAAAAATAAGAACTTTACGATAAAATTTTCAGTTGCATCACTCGATTTGTGGCACTTCGTTTCGTTGGCGAATAGCAGTCGGCCATTATTTAAAATTTATTTTCGGCCAGTAAGTTCTATTTTTAAATCTTTTTGAATTAATGCGTTTTGTTTTTTATTAAACTTATGAAAACTTTTTGGTCAACTAATAGAAGTATAAAAAATAGTAAACAAAAATCGTGAAGCTCTCTGTGAAATAGGAACCAAGATTAATAGATTTTCATAGAATATTACTGCACTATTTTTATAATGGCAAAAAAAGGTAGTTTTCTGCTTGCGTTTTAAATGAACAATTATAAAATTACTTGTTGAAAGATAAAGAAAATTTTTGCGGCCATAGGCGTTGATGGACGTAGGTACGTGAGAACGTTGGTGCCCCACACATAGACCACGTGACCCTACGTAAGTCTAGTAAACTTATTCTTTCTCCAACAATACGTGAACATTCATTGACAAGGTCTAGGTTAGTGCTTTTACTGACAGACTAGTCACCAGACTAGTAGGTAATAAGAAGATTTTCATAGTAAAAGTTGCTTTTGTGATAACACCACGCATATGGATTGTCATACTAACATTACTGGCTTCGACCGGCACGATTTATCTCAAAGAAGGTTTTTCTAAATAATGTTTGAATTTCCATGTATGTTTGAGAAAAGACTCAATTTAGGCCTCAGGTAGAGTTGGTCAAACTAAACCCACTGATAAGTACCTAGGTACCTACAAGAGATTAAGAGAAGGTATCTATGGGAGTTAAGTGAGTGTGCTATACTATTACTAAATATCACATCCTAGGTTACATCCGCTTAGAGTCTAAGATGTGACCTAGGTGTCTGAACCTTTGACTAACCTTTGATTGTATTGTAATTGTAGACGAGAGTTCTAAAAATGGTCGATTCCTGTTTTATTAATGTGTTTATGTACCCAAACGGTTTATTCAAAAATATTTCCAATGTACAGACTCAATGTACTTTTTCATTCCATCTAGTCGAAAAGGACGACTTGGTTCGCCTTTAAGTGCACCCAAAGGTGGTGTTACCATGAAGCTTCTATAAGTGCGCCGCAATTATATTTGCCGCGCACTTTTTAAATTTGGAACATATCAAACTCAAATAAGTGCGCCGCAATTATCTTTTCCGCGCACTTTTTGAATTTGGAACATCTTGAAAAGAATCAAACACAAATAAGTGCGCCGCAATTATCTTTGCCGCGCCCTTTTTAAATTTGGATCATCTTAGTGTTCAGCGCCAAAGAAGGCGAACGCAAATATTGTTTAAAAAAATACTGGCTGGTACGACGGCCCATACTCGCGCCACCGGGCGCACCGCGATTTCGTCATTTTTAACCGACTTTACAAAAAAGAGGTGGTTCTCAATTCAGTTGTTTTTTTTTTATGTTTGTTACCTCATATCTCCGGCGTTTATGGATCGATTTGGAAAATTCTTCTTTTTTTTTTTTTTTTATTTAATACTTCCAGATTGGTCCCATTTTTTTCAGAATCCAGTTCTGGTGATGGAATCCATGAGGAATTGAGGGAACTCCTCAAATATTGTAGGCATACATATGGCGATTTTGATGTTTTCAGCAACAAACCAAGCATTTGCATTCAGAAAGTATCATAATCCTTTCACCACTATGGTTCTTTCATAATTTTTTTTTATCCAAATATTTAGTCGAATACAATGGCGGAAGTCTGTTTTTTAAATGATAAGTTATTCACGGATTGTAAGAAATTCATGGTTTTGTTTTGAAATAAAATATGAGGCGCCTTTTATTTTCTCATAGTGGGTGATGAAAAGTAGAGTGTAACACTCGGGCGCAAAATATATTTTTGGCTCGGGCGATGTACTTTGAATCTCTCGCTACGTTCGGGATTCTACTCTAGAATCCCTCACTTCGCTCTGGATTCAAAAAAGCACCCTCGCCGTAAAAATATTATTTTGCTCCCTTATGATACACTCTACTAATTCAATCATAACAGTTTTATCATAGTATGTATATCTAGATAATAGACACATAAAAAGGACAAATGCGAGTGAGACTCAAGCCCTCAGGGTTTCATAAATTATTTCGAAATCGTCAGTATGAGTTTCAGCCGCTTTTACCTACTTATTTCACCATCTCATTCATCAGCCTCCTAGCATTTCAAATTTCAAAATTGTGAGGTAATTGAAAGTACTATTGAATATAATAGAATTTTCCGAATTCAATACAAAGTTAGACATTAATTGGCTTATTATTTTTAATGCATTGAGTTAGAAGCTAGCCGTCGCTGAGAAAAATGGTCTTGACAGACAGACGGACAAAAAAGTGATCCTATAAGTGTCCCTTTTTGCCTGTTGAGGTACGGAACCCTAAAAATGCCTATATTTTAGGTAAGTATTGTATAGTAAAACGAGAAAGTTAGGACGTTTATATACAGCTACTATATAATTGGATTGTTTGTTTGTAACTCAATCACGCCATAACGACTAAACCGATTTTTATGAAACTTGGTACAAAAATATATTATGACCTGGATTGAGCTTCAAGCTACTTTTTAGTCTAGTTATAACGCCAGCCGTGGGTGGACACTAGTATAATATTCTATGATAATTGTGCTGCATTAGTAGGTAAGTACTTCATGTATGGCACTAATACAGTAATTGCATAAGCATTTGCTTCAATTAACTTGACTAGACTAAAGACTAGACTATGTGATCCAGTTTCTAAGTAACTTAATCCGGTTGATCAAAGTCTGAATCAGATTTCACTTGCAATACAAAACCAAACAATAGCTCGTACCAATGTTTACTTATGTAACGTAATCTCAATAGAGATACAAATTACAATAGGACTTCAAAGGCTTGTACAACAAACGGTACAAAGACTTGCCTACGAAACAGAATTACGAGAGCAATCCGTTCTCCTAATAGCTTCAATGGGGTTCGGCTGTGTCTCCAAAAATTTGCATTGCCAAACACAATTTAATGATACTAACAGAGTTAAATTGACAGAGTTCTACTTAAATCCTCTAAACATAGGGAGTAGGACTTTGTGGATGTAAAAGCAAGTAGTAGCAGAAACAATTCGCAAAATTGTTACCGATCGATTTGGAAGGCAGTTCTCGGTAAGCTCCGCCTCTATGGGAGGTGTGGTGCTGCTTCGGAAGTCGAGACAGGCGCCCGGTGAAGCGGCACTTTTGATGTACTCCCCTCCCGCCGCGCAGGCGCAGGCCCCGATAACGAACGCACACAACCTCATAACGCTCCGCGCGCTCTTTCAAGCCGGTTGTCATTCACAAACCGGTTTGCCCAGTGACAGTGATAGTGTCAGTGCCCTAGTGTTTGAACGATTTGTTTTGGAAATGGAAGACAAGCCGTACAGTGTTGACAGTTCAGACGATATCAATATCGAGGAGGAAGAAGAGCGTGTTGTGGATAATGCAAGTAAGCATCATGTTGTGTTTGAGTTTATCTTTTTATTGTTTCCAACTTTTTTAGTTTTGTAATTTTTTCCTGAGATACTTATTTGTCATTAGAAGAAAAGTTAATTTGTTAGATTATTTAAAACTGAACTTGTAAAGTCATAATTTGTTGTAACATTTTATTAGTCACTAACCTCATGAAAATTGTATGGTTTTATTACTATTTTTAACGTTAGCAAGTAAAGCTAAACCGGTTTATAACTTTACCCTTTTCACTTTATTTTGCTCCCAGCATTCCCTTTGTCAATCACTGATCGTATGCATTTATCCTTATTCTAAACATACTTCTCATTGTTCAACAGGCTACCCCCCGGATTTTCCTATCGAAGCTTTGGTAAAGCTCGAGCGGCCGTCACCGCCGCTGCCGACGCCACCACATACGCCCACAGACGACACGCCTCCAGCCGTGGTACTCTCCCGCCATCAGCACGGCTGGACGCCACCCCAACCATACCCTACTTACCCTAGACCGATGACACAATATTACGAGAAAGCCCCAGTACAGTACGCGCATCCAGCAATGTCGGCCTATGTGCAAACTCAAGTTGCCACTCTGCCGCCTTCCGCACCTTACCACGCCATGTTGGTAAACCAGTGGATCAGAAACGCTGCTCTATACCATCATTCGCTCCGCTATCCCGGAGCCATGGCACAAAGAATGCCTGGAAGAAACCCACCGCCAATGCGAGCACCTGGAGTCCCCGGCGTGAGGCCCAAAAAACAGTTCATCTGCAAATATTGCAACCGCCAATTCACCAAATCTTACAACCTGCTCATCCATGAAAGAACACACACCGACGAAAGGCCATACTCTTGCGACATCTGCGGAAAAGCTTTCCGACGGCAGGACCACCTCAGAGACCATAGGTAAGCATCAAATCACCTTGTTTATAGCTATCGGCTCTGTTATTGTCCATTAGAGTCATTTGATAGTCTTGTAACATATCCTGATGAATGTATTCAAGTTACCCATAAATTTTACTTTCACTATTACTATCTCGAGGAGTTCATATTTAATTTAATGTTTCCCTCTTATACCAACAACGTGATTTAGTACGTGTTTCATCGGGGCATTGTTGACGATAAGATAGAGAAAAAAATTAAAAGTGTAAACCTTTTTGTGAGGTCGAGAGGCCGCACGCGCGCCCCTGACAACCGGTTCGGTTCTTTATGATCCCCATATCTGTCTTGCTCCTCCGTCGAACAAATTACATGTTATATTTCTTCGCTTTTACGAGACTAGCTTTTTTTTTTCTTATTATGCCGTATTAACAATCTAATGCGTTTAGAGGTTTAGCTTAAACTTTCATTCAAAGTGGTTATTATTTTGTCGCGTAAAGAGTCATAGATTTATGTGTTATGTTTGTTATATAGACCCCGTTAATTCTCTCACCTCTCTACAAGTGAAAGTTGAACTGGAGACTAATTTTTGTTTACTTTCTTTCCAGATACATCCACTCAAAGGAGAAGCCTTTCAAGTGTACAGAATGCGGAAAAGGGTTCTGTCAGTCGAGAACTTTAGCAGTTCACAAGATTCTACACATGGAAGAGTCTCCGCATAAGTGTCCAGTCTGCAACAAGAGTTTCAACCAAAGATCTAACCTAAAGACGCATTTGCTAACACACAGCGATGCCAACAAGCACCACTTGGAACATTTGGAAGGGTGCCAAGAGGTTTCATCCACAAGTCAATCTGATAACTCCTTATTGGACCTCTCTCACAAACCTTCACCACCTCCACTGCCCCAACAGCACCAACCTCCTGTTAGTACCATCATCCACCAATCTCCTGTCGAAGGACCCAAGAGAACCCTCGGCTTCTCAATAGAAGACATAATGAAACGCTAATTTTAACTAATTTAGATTTAGATTGTAAATATTTATTGTGTTATCTTAAGGATTGTCAGGAAGTTCATAAAGGAGGATCAATTCCCAATACATAATGAAGAAGAGTTAATGCATCACTTAAACATTACTAACTTCTTTTTATATTTTTGCCAAAGACTTCATTGACTGATTTGTATCCTTATCTACCTGCATATCGGTTATTTTCTTCCCTGTATCATTCTTTCGATTTGTAACTCTGTGTTTGCGTGATCACTTAAGTATTAATTTATTCTTATTTGATACATTTAGTACAATTTCAGTATTGTATGTAGGAACAGATTTCTTTTCTGATATATCTATAATTTAAAAACTCAGATCTTCTCTCAAAGACTGATATTGTTTTAGTTGTGTTATGTTTTATAAGAGTTTTATTTTTGTGATAGCGTGTAGGCTAAGTAATGGTTACTAAAGTTACCGGAAAGTATTACCTTTGTTTAAGTCATTCTTATTCCCAAATTGTACGGCTATGACATCACTATGGAAACATTCAATTAGTGTTCTACCTGTTTAAATTAATAAATTAGGTAATTAGTGAATGTTATTAGATTTAGTTTGCATGTAATTCTTGTAAATATGTAATAGATATAGTTAGTTAATTCTAAGAGGCTACTATTAAAATAAGGAAAAAGAAAAAACCATACAAATCTTAGCACCTTTGTTTTACTTCCTTGAATTTCAATTAAAAGGTATCAAAGTAAAGTCTTTCTCGTCAGAATGAGAAAGAAGTTTAAGATATATTTCCTCTCTTTCTCTCTCAAAAAAGTTCAGAATAAAGAGATGAGGCCCCTATGACTACTCACACTGTTGTAATTGTTAGCAAAGTTAATTAATTAGATCAGTAGGCACTAAAATAAATAGAGATCAAAATAATAGAGTTAGAGATAAAAATCACCACGACGCATTGCATAAATCAAAAACTTCAAATCTGCAACCCAAATACAGAAATAAATATACATAGAAAGCGATAAAAATTAACCTTTGCCATACCGAGCCTAAAACAGCTAAACTAACGGCTGTGAGAGCATAACTCTCACATCAGAGTAAATACAATGAAGATGGAGAGAGAATTATTAAGAGTGTGAACACCAGCTGGGACCGAATTGTTTAATAAAGAGTCACAAGTCGAGTGACACTCATACAACATTACAGTTGTAATCTCATGCACATAATTACTCCGAAAACCACACTCATGATGTTGATCGCAGCAGAATTTCGTTTTTTTTGTCTCATTTACAAAGGTAAGCGGAAATATCAAAGGCAGGAGGTCATAGGTATATCAATATGCACGTCACAGGTAACCCATTGGAAACCCACTGATGGAATACCACAACTGGGAAGAGTCAGAAGAAATAAACAACTCTGTAAGAAGATACAGGTGCATACTTAATATAAGTTTTTTGAACTCACTACATAGAATAATGACATTATACTACTGACCCTTATTTTTCACAACAAGACAATATGGCTTACGAGGCACGTGAAATTGACTGGTTTTCATAGAAACCTGTCAATATAACATGAAGTGTCCCTTATATGTAAGAGGTACATACATTAAGCTCAAAAACGAGCTCTGTAGTATTTTCTTTACTCTAAGATTCACATAGAGCTATGGGGTATGGCGTCATAGATCGTGCCATACTCAACACCGTCATTATACAGTTTTTAATGTATCAAGCAAAATTAATTATAATTATACGTTGCGATAGATGTTTAGGATGGGTGGTGAATGTGGTCATCACTTTGATTCAGAGTTTAAAAGATTATTGAAACTGTATAAATTCAATTTAACTAGTTATTATGATATAGTAGGTGCATCGCTCTCATAAATTAGTGAAATAAATGCCCCAAAAGAATAAGGAGCCAAAAGATTCAGAAAATACTAAACAAAAAATAGTTAAATCAAAAAAAAGGAAAAACCTCATAAACTTAATTCCATACTCATTACAATTTTTTTTACCCCAAAACCCGAAAGTCTGAAATTTACCATTTGCAACATTCTTGCGTGGTGTGGATTATTAGTCCTGCTAACAATATTTTGTGTATTGCTACGCCATCTCTTTGACGGGTGGTGAACTAATAACTGTCGCATGTCGCAACGCGATGTCGCCACCCGTATTGAAATCTGTCGATGATTACCGATGCACGCCTGAGGCGTTTAGCTGGTTTTTGATTAAAAACTTGGAAATACTCTCAGAATCTCTGGTTGATGGCTTTTCTTTGTGGCCTGATGGCCTTTCTCATAAGAAAACACTCGGGATAATTATGATTTTTGTGATCAAAAAAGCTATAATTAGCTCAGCAGTTGGAAGAAATCGGCACAACATAAAAATATTTACCTATATTTACATAATATTTACATAATCTAAGTAACAACACATTAAACCCTTGCTTTACATTTAACCACTGCTTTATTTTATTAATTAGATTTACAATTTGTATTGCATCTTTTAAGGTTATCTTTCGGACGGTCACAAATCGTGCTATTTTATTTAAGCGGTAAAAAATAAAAGTCTAATGAAACCAATTCTGAGGAATCGACGGGTTCCAACTGATTGATGTTTGAAGCTTACCTCTTTCATTGCAATTTACCAGTCAATGAAAATTGCAACAAATATACTCTGATTGAGGTCTAATCGCGAAACCGACCAGAATCAGTTCCCATGACTATTTAGATTCCCATTAAATTGTTTCATCCAATTAAATGATTAATCCAATTAATCGCAATTTTCTGGTTACCTTACTTTTGTGAAGTGTGGACGATATTTTATCTAATTTCAACGGACAGTCGCAATTGGGGAAAATAACAGCGTGAAAGTTCTTTGATGTTCTTTTCTCTGAATCTCAATTATTTCTCAACCTATATCCAGAGATACTTTATTTAAGAACATTTTATTAATTTCCTCGTCTAATTTATCATTGTCTTCATCAATTATTATTAATATAAGTATTAATTTATCACTGTGTACGAAACACTCTCACGATGAGAAGTAATGAAGATGATCTAAAATATATAATACTATAATTGCTAAATTGTTAGCATTTAATATTTTTGATCCCGTTATAAGTACTATAACGCAGTTCACCGACAAGCCCGTAGTTAGTAGTAGTACTAATGAGGGCAAACAAGTAGGAGTAGCTGACAGTCATTTAAACTGACGAGTTCGACAATGAGACAGCCGGGCACGTTAAATGTAGTACATCAAAACGTGCAAGGCCTTCCCAGCAAAATCTTAGAATTAGAATTATTTTTAATCCGTTTTAATGTTGATATTATGTGTGTAACTGAACACTGGATGTTACAATTTGAGTTACTCCCTTATTATGAGAATTATAATATTGTAAGTTCATACAAACGCAAGAACGCCATACGTGGGGGTTCCTTAATTGTTGTTCGAAATACTTTAAAATGCAAGGAACGTAAAGATGTTGCAAATCTCACTATTGAGAGGACTATTGAGCTATCTTGTGTTGAGCTAGAGCGGCATATCATTGTAAGCGTTTACCGTCCCCCTGACGCAGACTTCGCATTATTTGAATCCACTATGGAAGAAGCATTGCTTAAAACTTTTGTTCGTAATAAAATGCTAATAGTCTGCGGAGATTTCAATATAGATATTCCGGTTAATCCTCTATCTGAGAGGCTGCTTAATTTATTTAAATGCTTTAATTTATATCACCTCTTCGAAGAACCTACAAGGGTGACACTAACAACATCCACCTGTTTAGATAATATTTATTGCAGTAGTGTTCCAATTAATAAATCAGTAATTAAACATTTCACCTCAGATCACTATGGTCACAGTGCTATATTTACTTGTAATTTTGTAGATGAACCTAAGGAATTCACTTATCGGCCTATCACAGAAAGTCGCATTAAGAAGTTCCAGGGCAGTATTGAACTCAAAATGCCCCTTGTACCGTGCGTAGATGATCCGAATGACCTTTTTACTAGTTTGTTTAAGTTGATATGTGAGGAACATAGTGAGATATTTAAGTTAAAAAAATGTAAAGCTAGAGCTAATGTCGGGTTAGCTGATTGGGCTACAACCGGTATTTATAGAAGTAGGAATAAATTATATGAACTCTATGCGGCTAGAGAATCAATGTTGCACGATCCATCGTTTATCTTGTACATAAAGAACTATTCCAAGACCTTCAAAAAAGTTTGTCATGCAGCAAAATCATTGCATTTGAGAAATAAAATAGAAAAATCAGCAAATAAAATTAAGACAACTTGGAAATTAATAAATAATGAAACAGGTAAAGCTAAACCTCGTAGTAAACAAATTAATTTAAACGTAAACAATACAACATTATCAAATAATACTGAGGTCGCAAATGCCTTTGATAGTTTTTTCTCTAGTATACCTAATTTTGTGACTCAATCTTTAAAATCAACTGCCTCTGGAGCATCTACTTTATTGGAATTAAGTGTTGATAAGTGTGAGGTCGCGTTTAGTTTCAGATACGTTAATGCCAATGATATTGTTAAGACATTTAAGTCACTTAATATTAAAAATACTGAAGACCTTTGGGGAATATCTACAAAGGTGTTAGGTGTTATAATTATTGATATTGCGCCGTGTATGGCCTACATTTTCAATGGATGTGTTGACGAGGGAGTCTTTCCTGATCTTATGAAACATAGTAAATTAATTCCTTTGTTCAAGTCTGGTAACGAAAAAGATCCAGGTAATTATAGGCCAATTTCTATATTGCCTGCGTTAAGTAAAATCTTCGAGAAACTTATTCTTACTCAGTTATTGTCACACTTTAACCTCCACGGACTTCTTCATAGTCATCAATTTGGATTTACTAAGGGTCGTTCGACAGCCGATGCTGGTACCATGCTCTTAGAACACATATTTGAAGCATGGGAGAACTCTCAGGACGCGATCGGAGTTTTCTGCGACCTGTCCAAAGCTTTTGACTGCGTGAGGCATGATACTTTAATTTCCAAGTTAAAACATTATGGCATACAAAATCAGGCAATTAATCTTGTAAATTCTTACTTATCCAATAGGGTCCAAAAAGTTGATGTTGGTGGTGAAAGGTCTTCAGGATCTACTATTGTCATGGGGGTGCCACAGGGTTCAATACTAGGCCCGTTTTTATTCCTAGTTTACATTAACGATCTCCCTTTTTTTGTGAAAGACATATGTGACATAGTTCTATTTGCTGACGATACTTCTTTGATTTTCAAAGTTGATAGATCTAAATCTAATTACGATGATGTAAATGATTCACTATCGCGTGTTCTTCAGTGGTTCACAGTTAATAATCTTTTGCTTAATGCTAAAAAAACGAAATGCATCAAATTCACATTGCCTAATGTAAAACATTATCCAACTAATATTAAAATAAATGGGGAGACACTTGATCTTGTCAAGTCTACCATTTTCTTAGGGCTTAATATTGATGCAGGGTTGCAGTGGGCACCACAAATTGTGGCTCTTGCTGGTAGACTTAGTTCCGCTGCATATGCAGTTCGTATAATAAGGCAGCTTACTGATGAAGCTACAGCTAGGCTTGTTTATTTTAGCTACTTCCATAGTGTTATGTCATATGGTATCATACTGTGGGGTAAAGCAGCAGATATCCAAGCTATTTTTGTCTTACAAAAACGGGCAATACGTGCCATTTATAAAATGAAGTCGCGTGACTCCTTGAGGGAGCGTTTCAAAGAAATCAATATTCTTACAGTAATATCGCAATATATCTATGAAATATTATTACATACACATAAACACTTGGATAGTTTTATGATAAAAAGTGACGTGCATGGTATTAACACGAGAAATAAACACAAACTAAATATACCAAAATTTCGATTAAAGAAAGTAAGTGGATCTTTTATGGGGAATTCTGTACGGTTCTACAATAAACTTCCAGAATGTGCATTTAAACTTCCTATTCGAAGATTTAAATCCTACATAAAGATGAATCTAATTAAGAAAGCGTATTACACTTTTGATGACTATATTAATGATAAAGCCGCGTGGCCTGATGTCGCTCTGCCCCTCGACTGCTAAAATGGAAATTTGCAATATCTGTACTTACCTATTTACATGTTTGTATTAGATTATTATTTATAAGTATAACAAGCGTAGCGTGTGCTGTCTTGCATATTTTTGCTGATGTTTATTTACTTTTGACTACCTTCCTAAGGTTTTTAAGTTCTCATTTACTATGTATCAGCAACTCCTTGCTCCGAGGCACCACACAGGCGCTTCTCACCTAGTGGTAAGACGGACCATTTATGTAAGCCAAGCCGAGTTTGTTGCCTGATTCTTCTAGGCTTGGTCGCGTTGGAACAGGAGTAATTTAATTTTATATAAGACGATTCAAAATGATCCTTGTGATTTCAATGAATAAAGTTCTTTTTGACTTTGACTTTGATCATAAAGCGAATGTACCTAGAGGAATATTGTTGAACTTTTTTATGGAAAACAATCTTAGACCAAGCAATCACATGTTTAATGAAGATTGCATGTCCTCGGGCTTTAACCGTAACATTCACCTGAAGTAGCCCAAACGAAGCTTCAGGCATTCATTATTCCTTATTTATTTTATTATCAACTATAGAGAATAATTCCTAATTTATCACCTATTGTTTGATAATAAGGTACCTTAGACTTCAGCAATAACTCAGCAATCAATAACCATCTAGATTTTTTTCGTTTTCTATTTCTATGTTCATAATTGTGTAGACTCCAGATTTGGTTCATAGATCGGAGAAAAAACACCATATGTAATAAGGCATGTTTAGGTATGCTGTCATAGTCATTATCATCAGATTGTAGAAGTCGACTGGACATTAGGCCTCCTCTATAAAATTTCACGACAAACGGTCTGAAGCCGCTTCCATCAGAAGGTGTGCTGTATACATGCTTAATACGAAATTTTTCCAAACATACGAAAACGAACTTTGGCACAAAATTGCATTTCACACAATTTAGAAGAAGATTGACTAAACAACGCTTAACATTTCATGATAACTATGTGCACTCTACTCTGTCGTATGGTTTAATTCCATGGGCAAAACAATACAGTGATATTTACTAGATGAGTCCATCCATAATGAAGATTGCATGTCCTCCGGCGTCAGTAACGTTCACCTGAAGTAGCTCAAACGAAACTTTGGGGCATTATGTCTAATTTATTACCGTTCACAATAACGCGATATACTGATGTTTTGAGGAAGATTTATGTTATAGCTCTAAGCGATATCACAGCTACATATAAACAGCTCGTTTAGTACTTCCAATGAAGTCTAAATAGGGACCTGATATAATTGCGTATTTGTACATATACGCTGAGCAGCTTCAAGGCCACAGAGAGATCTAATAGCGGTAAGTGAACTAAACACGCGATACTTAAAAAAGAATACAATCAGTGAACAGAACTCGTTTCCTAGCGGATTCAGAAAATAATAAATTGTTATTTATAAAAACTTTTATTTTAAATTCATTTTATTAAAAAAAAAAAAAAACGAAGTCTAATCTTGCAACTGATTTTTAAACCAGTGCCACCCAACAAATTGAAATGAAATTTTGCATACCTGTCAAATTCCGATGATAATGCAATAATTATGGTGACAACGAGCTGATATGATGATGGAGACGGAAGGTGGACAACGCAACTCCTCGATGATTATTAGTATCCTGGCAGTGTTTAGGCTTATTATGAACAGCTCACGGTTCCGATCACTAATTTCATAAAAGCTTGTTTTTAAAAAAACTTGTTTCTCATACAATAATAAATATACTCAACAGACGCATAAATGACTCTATAATTATAGAGCAGTGACTAATATGTACACTGTACATATAACACATTTTTTTTTACTAATAATGAGTTATGTAAAAATTTTACGTAGCTTTGTATGATTTTGAGTGCATTACTGATTTGTATGGAATGATCCAGCTCTCCCAAAAACCCGTATCCTGCACTGATGCCTTTAAAACAAAGGTTTTTGAGTGTAGCAATGGAGTGATTTATGACCACATAAAGTTTACGAATCGGTTGATTTTGAGTTCAAAAGAAGCATTTAATAAGTAGTTGTTTGAATTTTGAAACTGAATCAATCATACAATTTATACTATCGAGTTGTGTTCGTTTCTAGTTCTGTATCGTAATATTGCTCAGTAATTACCAAATCGTCTATTTTCTTTGGGTCAGCATCGCCATCAGCCTGTAGAAGTCCACTGTTATATACGCCTCCCCTCTAAAATGCCTCGACGAAGGGTCTTGAGCCGCCTCCATCCACCGATATTTTTTTTCCTGCTACCTTTATAATGTATTTAGTCCATCGAGAGGTAGGGCTTTCTCTACTGCGTTGCCCGGTTTGTGGTCCACGCTCGAGGACTTTTTCCCCAACCGGTTGTCAGTTCTTCTTTTTTGGTTCTTCTACGGATTTCTTCCTTTCGGATTCTATCACGTAGTAAAACTCCTAGATATTATTAATTTATTATTTATTTATTTATTTTACTTTTAACAGAACGGCATATACAGTTACCAATTACACTAATTAAAGGAGACAGACAATCAAATAATATTAAACAATAGAAATACAATAAAAACCCCTATTATGTTTAATGGGGGAGGCCTCGTTGGGACGAGGCCTCCCCCACGGCTCACCACGGCTGGGGTCGTGGATGTCTAAACCTGCTGATGATGATGATGATACAGTTACAATGATAAGCTCAATAAAAGCCTCTGCGAAAAGTACAAAATGCTTTCCAAACACATATTTTTTTAGCACAATACCTCAAGCTCGTCACTTAATGGTAATGCAGTGACCAGGAATAAACCAGTGACACGAATCAGAAGTATTGATAATCTATATTATGTACTTATGCTCACTTTAACCAACCATTGAATGGCCACCTAACGCTTATGAGACAGCAAAATGCAAAATTTTGACAGATTTTTAAAAAACTTATCAATTTGAAGTCTTAAGTAAGATTAGTATTGGTTGGTGAAATTGGGCATCAGTACCTTGTTAATTCAAGTCTTTTGGAAATTGTCGGCTCTATACCTTCTGACTATACATTAGAGATTTTATCTTTCCATATCGTTTCCACACTAACAATTACACTCCCCTATGAATTATATATTTTTTTCTAACAAAATACAAATTCTAATTTTATATCCCAAGACGTGTTCAAAAACCACAGCGCACGCGCCACCTGGCGGCACCCTCACGCACATTTGATTGACAGCTGTCAATCATCGGATATAATCGGCCGTCATCGGTTTCAGTTCGGCCAATTAGGGCCGGGTCGCACCCATATCAACAGTGATGTAACCGAACCCCTAGACACGTACAGTACAATACGCTAATGTAGGGAGACACACGGTTGTGAAGATGGAGGGTTATTGATTTTTGTATTTCTCTTGTCGCGATCTATAAGGACCTATAAGATATATTATATAGATATATAAATAGACTAACACATTTAGAAGCCATGGTTTCTGAACAAACAGGTTTATACAAAAATTAATGAAGCGTTCCACTAAGAGCACGTTCCACTAAGAGCACCAATATGAAGAGCACCAATTTGAAGAGCACCGATCCTATTCCCATTTTAGCACTGGTTTAAATGTGAAAAGTATTAATTTTATAAGCTTGAATATTTTTCTTGATAATTTTATTTTTTCTTGTTAATTCATGTTTACTATGTATGTATGTATTGCTTGCAATTATAATTTTTGGTTCTAAATTTCCCTTTTTACTATGTATGCTGTCAGTTTTCCCAACATAAATAAATAAATAACTTTTATAATTTTTATCGTTGAAAAATGTTTAACCACGACCAATGTTTTAAAATATGTTTTTTGTTTCAACAAAAACTTATTTTGTTTTCTTGCATTCTTTGTGACCGTGTGTTCGATGGTAAAATTAACGGGAAATGATTGTACTCAGTACAAATGCACGTATTTCACGGAATATCAAAAAATAGCTGCTAAACGGTTCGTGATTTATTCACTTCCTATTACAGTTTTGGTGTTTGCTTGTCTTCCTTCTATTAACGAGGCGAGACGAAGAATTCATTTACAATCACGATTTAGTATTTGGTGTGAAAAATGTACTACCTAGGTATTACTTATTAAATTTTGCCAGAATATTCGCTCATTTTTTGGTAGCGTGTTTTGATGTGATTTTTATGACAAATTAGTAATCACTTTATTGAGTTGTTTCAGTGTAAACGACCTCTGTGACACGGCAGGTGAGTGGCTACTTACCCGGCTGGCTGAGATGCTACTGGTGCGGCTGGTTGCGGGTTCGGTTCCCGCTGCGGGACAAATGGTTTGTATGATCTGCATTATGTTATGTTATGTATCTACCTGCAATAAAATCCCTAGTGGCGTGAGTATCAGGAATTTGACGACCTCTGTGGCGCGGCGGGGCGAAGGTTCGCTTGCGACGCAGGAGGTTGCGGGTTCGACTCCCGCCTCGGAACAAATATTTGTACGATCTGCAGATAATTGTTCCGGGTGTTTTGGGTATTTTTTATGTATAATTTAAAATATATATCTATGTAATATATTGTATTAAGCATATCAGTTATCTAGTTACCATAACACAAGCTCTGCTTAGATTGGGGCTAGATAATGTTATGTGAAATGTCCAGCATTTATTTATTTATATGGAGCACCATGACACCATACAGACCCGGAACAAATATCAGACCATGCACACATTTGTCCTGCAGCGGGAATCGAAACAACATCTCTTGCGTCACAGCCGCTCATCCGCCGCGCCACGGAGGTCGTCAAACCGTCAAATATCCGTAATTTATTTATTCTTACCTTGGGATGCAATTAACCTTATAAACATTGCATATCGTTTATGCATATTTGCTATAAGTACGTATAAGTAATCGATTTCCTTATGCATTTATCAAAAAATACTAGTAACTCATCATTTCCTTGTTTTAGTTTCAATTGATGAAAGGAAGCTTCGGTTCCGGATTCCGCAATTGAATGTGTTGTATCACGATTTATCATTGATTATAATTTTATATCATCTTTGGTGTGTCTGGCCTGAGAATAGACCCCTCCGTCTCTTCCGTTGGATGTCGTAAAAGTCGACTAAGGGATTACACCAGGGGATCGGCAGCAGTATCCACCTGAGTATTCAATAATGCGATCACCAATCCGCCTGCCAATTGTGGTGATTATGGCAAATCCCCCCATTTCATTCTATGGGGGAGGCCTCGACCTTCAGTGGACGTATAACGGCTCATGATGATTATTTTTAATAAGTGTGATTTTATTTTGTCTTATTGAAATAGTGGCGCAATTAGTTTTAGATTCGACATACTCTACCAAAATTTAATATAGTTATACTGTGACTACCTGAATGTGTTGTTTGATTGAGGTGGTTTTTGTAATAGAAAGATTTGTGGTCCTGTTAATAGCTGGCATATTAACAGCGGCATATTATTGGTGGCAGATGAGTAGCCGCGTGAGATGCAAGAGGTGCGGGTTTGATTCCCGCAGCGAGACAAATTTTTGTATGATCTGCAAATATTTTGTTTCAGGTCTGGGTGTTGTAGTACCATGGAACTCGTAGTTCCTGTTACCCACGACACAGAGAATCCTAATGTAGGATCAGGACTATATAATATTATGATGACTGTTAGGTGTGTTTGTTTGTATATTTTAAATCTAGTGACTCTCAGTACTTTGCCAGCACTGTGGAAGTAAGGTTTAAGATATTTTGACAGCCCTGACAAATATTAGATAGATAGATAGATAGAAAAGGTCTTTATTTGCATCTGCAGACACACGCATACAAATTACAACAATATACAGAGTGCACAAGTAGAAATAAACAATAAAATGCAGTTTACTAATAAAAACAAACAATATTGTGTTTTAATAACTAAAATATAGGAAGGGGGGTATATGGTAGATCATATAATTATAAAATTAATTCAGTTAATCATATTAGATGAATTATATTAGGTTTATGATCTGGAATACTCTTTTATCAATTTAATTTTACCTTTTCAAGGCTTTTATTTCTGCCATTGGCTTCTTCGACTATAATTATACAAAACTTTGTAACGGACAATTAAAACAATTCGTTCAGAAAGGTAAAAACATTGTGCAACTTTTTCATGAGACGAACCTTCAACCCGCCATCCTTCTGAGTAAGGCAGGTAATCCGAAAAAATAGAAAATTGACGCTTGATAGTGCAAGTATATAATTATAAAAGATCAAAATTTTGAGCTAAACATTTTAGACCAGTTATTAAATGTCGAATTTGGGAGCAAATGCGGTTATAATGGTGGCAGTTAGTTTCGAATGATACGGGTTAGTGATGCCTGCGACTTTCTTGATACTTATTTTAAACTAATTTTTATATCTACCTACACTTGTTATTTTTTTATAAGAGTAAAACTACTTAATTAGGATTCCGTACCTCAAACGTACCAATGGAACCATTTATGATCACATATGTGTCTGTCGGTCTGTCTGTATCTCCAAATATACTGAACCAAAGAAGCTGAATGTTGGTTTATATATATATAAATATATTAGACAGTTAGGTGAACCAATCACGGAAGTATAGCGTAAATCAACGAATTCTGATTTCGGATGCTAATTTTGGGGGACAAACTAGAAAATTTAAAAAAAACTTGTGTCAAACTCGTCACTTGATAATATATCAAATGAAAGCACTTGTTATGAAAAATACAAAAATTCATTTTTATAATTTTTAAATACTTAGTTTAAGAAATATTAAAGAAAATATGCTAAAATTTACCATTTGTTGTTCATAGTTTTAATTTGAAGGACAAATTAATAACCGTCGTTAATTTTGTCCCATCACTACGAAACTACGAACACGGAAAATAAATGACTGTTGTGACTCGTTCCAAAATCTGCACTTTTGCGGTTAACATGCTTTTTATTTCGTAGACGTGCCTTCCGTTCAGAAATAATATGTCTATGTCATTTTGCAATATAATAGTCACATTATTAAGGGATGATTTCATTTCCGTAATCATTGGCTTGTGACATTCGGCATCCTTAATAATGGTGTGAATGAGTGATTTATTATTGTTCAATTCTATAGGTTAGAATGAAAAATTATGGTAATTTAAAAACTTTGTTTAAGCTCGCCTGCTTTTTTGTGCTCGAATATTGCATATTGTACTAAAAAGCACCGTACATAAGAGCTACAGAGTAACAAGAAACAACAAATGAAAAAATTTATGAACTAGACGATGCAGTGTAGGAAGGCCCCCACTCTATCAACAGATGAAGTACGAAGTATTGTAATGGTAGAAGAAGTCAGTGTTTGGAGGCGGCTCAACACGGCTCGTCGTAAATTAAGTTTTTTTTTTTTTTTTTCAATTTCTTCGTGGCCTTCTTTGGAGGTCTATGTCTACCAGTTGACTTCTACAGGTTAAACGTGTAGTAAAAAAAAAATTATTATCTAAATAATTTATTATTTTTACTTTGTGCACCGCCGCCCTATGCTGATTAACTCGTTACTATCCGTCCAAAAGTTACCTGGAAGAAATCCCTTTAGCGATAAAGCTTGTACTGCTACCTCTGTGATGACCTCTGTAGCGCGGCGGGCGAGTAGCCGGCTGAGATGCAAGAGGTTGCGGGTTCGATTCCAACAGCAGGACAAATGTTTGTATGATCAGCAAATATTTGTAACGGGTCTGGGTGTTATGGTACCATGGTACTCGTAGTCCCTGATACCCACGACACAGGAAATACTAGTGTGGGATCAAGACTACGTATGTGACTGTTGGGTGTTATGTTATGCTAATTTCAATTAAATCCTATTATGTATTCCTGGTGAACAATAATTACTACTATATCGTTATAAGCTTTTTACTGTTTTCGAAAAAGTCGCAGGAATTCCGTGGGTGGAGGAGGCTCAGGAACGTTCATCAATGCATTGTATTGGGGAGGCTTATTTCCAGCAGTTAACTTCTACGACCTGATGATGATGATGATCATAGAAATGCAGCGGAGACGTTACC
This sequence comes from Epirrita christyi, assembly GCA_951392215.1. Lineage (NCBI taxonomy): Eukaryota > Metazoa > Arthropoda > Insecta > Lepidoptera > Geometridae > Epirrita > Epirrita christyi. The sequence continues at coordinate 5,720,607 of OX595850.1, forward strand.
ATCGACCACATTGTTATTAACGTCTCATAACCACGCTTAAAAATCGGCTACATTGAACTAACAAAAGCGCCACAGATCATAGACCACCAAACCAATAAAACTGTACTTTTCAGAGCAATGACTAATTTGTTGGCGCCACTGAGCACGGTGGTAGCCTATCGGCATCATTGGATCACATTGTATAACCGCAAACTAATCAGCCAACATATCATTAGACCGTCATTTTGGGAACGGTCCTGTGGGATAGTCTGACTGAACTAAGCATTGACGGTGTAGAAGAGAGGTGATCAAGTTGTGCCTAATATTTAGCAGCATCTTTGAGTCCATAAAGTTCTACCAAATTATGTTCACATACAATAGCTTGATTTGTTTCATCATCAGCCGGTAGAAGTCCACAGCTAGACATAGGCCTCCCCATAGAATGCCAAGATGCACGATATTAAGCCACCTCCATCCACCGACTTTTTGTTGTTTGACTGTTTGGTTTGATTTGATAACTTTTTGAATGTACTTATATTACTTTCGTTCGTAGTTAGACTATAGTGAACCTCTTTTTTCACCGATTTTAACCTATCTTATAATTTACGTCAATTTACTTTTTTTAATGTGTACTTACTTTTACAAATGTTTTTCATTTTGAGCTCGACTTAAATTCGCATTGTCACTGTTTATGTATTATCCACTGTTAACTGACTGTGAGCATTTGTTTTAGTTTAAATTTGTGAGGCTATTCATTTTAGGTCTACGGGACAGGAAACGGTTTGTTAGTGAGAACTTCTTGTACCTAAATGATTTCGTCCGGGGAAGTATTACCACCGTACCCATTTCTGCCGCAAAGCAGCAGTGATCGCATTGCTGTGTTTCGGTTTGAAGGGTACAGGTGCCGGTGAAATTACAGGCACATGAGACTTTTCATCTTTATGTCTCAGGGTCGGCTGCGCGCGTGTGATGCCTCTGGTGTTGCAGGCATCCATAGGCTACGGTAACTAGCTACTTTCCATCAGGTGGGCCATAAGATTGTAAAGTTGCCTAGTAGTATAAAATAAACAAGTGCGAGTCGGACTCGCGCACGAAGGGTCCCGTACCATTATCCATAAAAACGGCAAAAATCACATTTGTTGTATGGGGAGCCCCCTTAAATATTTATTTTATTCTGTGTTTTAGTATTTTTTGTTATAGCAGCAACAGAAATACATCATTTGTGAAAATTTCAACTGTCTAGCTATCCCAGTTCATGAGATAAAGCCTGGTGACAGACGGACGGACGGACAACGGAGCCTTAGTAATAGGGTCCGTTTTACCCTTTAGGTACAGAACCCCTAAAAAACGATCCAGAGCCATTTTAGATTCCTAAAGATCAGAAAACTTATTCTTAGGTACCTACTAAAATCTTCATAATAGCTCTAACATCTCTACCCCACATACTCTTTGACTAAATTACAAGAGGCTTACGTTAGACACGACAGAAATTATGGCGTCCTTTGCGGTACACTGACCACCTATGATTATCGAGATGTCAGAGTTTTTGCACCATTCATGAATGAACCTAATGTCTGCGAATTAGTTATTCGATTTAATATTGCAATAACACAAACTATATAATTATATGGGACTGTGGGCCGTGGCACAGTTTTTGTCTCACAGTAGTTAATAACTTGAAATGACAGTAAAATTATATGACGCACTCAAAATATCATAGATTACTATTGAAATTAAATGAAATGAAATAAATGAAATATTTATTTATTGTGAAACTAGGTTATAAAATGATGCTAAACAGTATAGTAAGTGTCCACTAGTAAATAATTGAAGTTAAACTCATTAGACATAATTAATCATTGAATAAAAAAAACAAATATATAACAACAAAAATTCTAATTAAATTAGATATCATCATCATCATCATCATCAGCCATAGACATCAATTGCTGGACCCCTCCTATAGAATGCAATGGAGGAATTGCCATAATCACCACGCTTAGCAGGCGGATTGGTGATCGCAGTATCATCATCTATCATCATATCTGTCTGTAGAACTCCATTGCTGAAATGCCTCCACCTAGAATTACACGACGAACAGTCTTGCGCCACCTCCATCCACTGACTTCCTCCTACCTTTATAATAATAACAACAAATAAATGCTGGACATTTCACACAACATTATCTAGCCCCAAACTAAGCAGAGCTTGTGTTATGGGTACTAGATAACTGATATCCTTAATACAATAACATTACATAGGTAGATATTTTTTTTATTATACATAGAAAAATACTTAGAACGCCCTGAACAAATATCTGCAGATCGTACAAATATTTGTTCCGAAGCGGGAATCGAACCCGCAACCTCCTGCGTCGCAGGCGAACCTTAGCCCGCCGCGCCACAGAGGTCGTCAAATATATTAGAGGTATTGGTGATCGCAGTATCATCATCACCAACATCATAATCATTAGTCAGCCTGTAGAACTGCTGGAATGCTCCACCTAGAAATATATGACGAACGGTCTTGAGTCACCTCCACGACGACCTCTGTGGCGCGGTGGGCGAAGGTTCCTCGGAACAAATATTTGTGCGATCTGCAGATAATTGTTCCGGGTGTTCTGGGTATTTTCTATGTATAATAAATATATATATATCTATGTAATGTTATATTAAGAATATCAGTTATCTAGTTGCCATAACACAAGCTCTGCTTAGCTTGGGGCTAGATAATGTTGTGTGAAATGTCCAGCATTTTTTATTTATTTATTTATCTCCATTCACTGACTTCCTTCTATCTTTATAATGTCTTTAGTCCATCGAGAGGGTGCCATTCTTCTATACTGCGTCGTACTGGTTTATTTTTATGCCGGAGCCACCACGGCAACAGAAGTCACGATAATAAAATTAGCTTAGCTTCTTTACGTATGTTATTTTACTTTATCTAAAAGATATCTTCGTTATTGTAATAATGTGACTGATAAATGGTTTAGATTGGGCCATAGGTGCTCTTACTACCGTTAACGGGTAAGTTGTGATATGATAAGGCTAATGGGAGAGACGCGTGCTACAAATGGCTGTTGGGTCAAAGGGCAGAGGCCATGTCCTCTTAGATCTTTACTTAACTAAAACAAAAACCCCATTGATGTGGTCTCACCTACGTGAAGTTCTTGCCAAAGACAATGTTACTTAGCATAACACCCAACAGTCGCATAATAATGTGTAGTCTTCATCCCACACTAGGATTCCCTGTGTCGTGGGTATCAGCAACTACGAGTACCATGGTATCGTAACACCCAGACCCGGAACAAATATTTGCTAAACATACAAACATTTTGTCCCGCAGCGGGAATCGAATCCGCAACCTCTTGCATCTCAGCCGGCTTAGACTGCAGCCAGAAAGAAAAAAACTTTTTTGAGTAATGATTATTCCTTTTCAATTATCACAATGTTCAAAAAATCTGAATTATTTTATTATTTTTGGTGTTTGTCTATAGTTTCGATTTCAACATACTCAAATTTAATTTAACTCAATGTAAGTCTAATTATAAGTGATTCGGCCCTAATTCCTGATATTTAACTTCATAATAGAAATATACACAACAAGGTAAGTGCACACATAAATACCAATCCCAACAAAATAAATAAATTTAATTTTATCATTTATAATAATAAACAATATTAAATAAAATAATTATATAAAACACTATAGGGTCTTCTCGTCTTTTTGATATAGTTTAACAAAGTGATTGCTTAAAAATGCTAAAGTCTAGATAAATAGAACGTACTTCACGGTGACTAAGTCTAAGTCTTACTTTGAAATCGTTCCTGTCTCTCTCTAATACGCGTGTTGTAACATTTGTGTGGCAGTGACAGGGACAGGTCTAAGCATTAGTACGTGCTAAGCTTGTGCTAAGTAACGTCTATTTATGTCGGCATTAGTGGTCAACTACAAATATTTGCAGATCATGCAAACATTTGTCCAGTAGCGGGAATCGAACAAGCACCTCTTGCGTCTCAGCCGGCTACTCGCCTGCCGTACCACAGAGGTCATCATCGTCAATGACATATCGGTAAGGTTAACCTCTGCCAACCCCTTATCATCAGGGGAGCGATCTACCAGTTCTGACAATACGTACTCATTTATATAAGAACAAACAAAATATCATTATTGTATTGAGGTTAAAACGCTAATCCCACGTTGATCCTAGATAAACCCAAAAAACAATCACCAAATCACCTGCACCGAACACCAAAAAACAACTCTTCTTTCACGATTCGCCTCCGGCCAAGATACTTATTAAGGTTGCGCCCGCACCTGTGTGAATTTTTCCATAATCCTTCTAATTAGAGGTTTGCGATTCACAAAGGCACCCAAAGGCTGCAAAGGTACTCTGAAGAGGCAATAAATTGTTCGACATTTGACCCCACGTTTTGGGGAACTCGCCTTAGGCTGTCATGCCGCAGGGTTTCGGAGGTTGTGTCCACGATTGTGTTATAAATGACTTGGTTAGACTGTTTGTCTGATGATATGATTTTAACTTTTTATTATGTTTAGAAGAAACTCCTAAATTACGATTTTCGATATGAGCTTATAGTATATTACGATACGTGTGACCTAAGTTGCCTATTATTGCACGGCGTGAGTTAGCGCCCGAGCGTAGCGAAGGTGCTAAACGCCGTGCAATAATAGACAACTTAGTGCACAGGTATCGTATACTATTTTATAGCACAAGTGACATAAACCCGCCCCGGGCGTTCATTTTCGCACGGTGTAAAAAAGAGCTATTTAAGTCACGGAAAAGCGTGCGTAAAGTGCGGGTTTAGGTCACACTGTGCTGTAAAACAAATTCCTATGTAGACGCACTGACGTTAAAGGTTTTCGGTTACCTCTCAGTACATTGAAGTAAAAACTAACCCCCATACGTAAAAACGTATTCAAATGTAAGCATTGCTTAATGCCGTGGCGTAGGTAGATAGATAAATGTTCTATTTTTTAAGTTGTGCTAACTTCCGAACCAATGCTTGGTTTGGAGGTTGGCTATTAAAAAATGCTACGCTAAACCAATAAGTAAAAACTGCATACACCACGTACTTTAGAGGAACTCAACTCAGTTCCCATCTCACGACTTTCGTACGTGGACGCGGTCGGTGCTCATGAGGAAGAACCTCTAAATGGTCAACGAAACGTCAGCAGGAGAATAGTAAAGTACGTGGTGTGTAGTCGTAATTTTTCTAAAATGGCACCAAGCCACGATAATTTCAATTCTATTATATAAATTCTAGAAACAGCATAGTATTCAAGTTTATCGAAAATCATTCGATGATCTCTCCATCAGTACAATGCTGAGTCACCACAACACGCAATGATTAGCTGAACTCATAGCTGAACGGTAGACTTCAATATACTTTGGAATTTTTATCGAATCCCAATCTCTCAACATTAACATAATTTAAATACAGTGTTTACTGTATAGAATTTTTCCATACATTCCATAGTCCAGACAGGTGATTACTTGAATCTCAACAGATGGCGTTCCAACAGGATTCCTTAAATTTCATCCCGATATTCTCAATATTATCGAGTGTAGGTACTCTACCTTGTATTTAGCCGGGCTTATCCGGCTTTTTAGAAAAAAAAATATCAGGCTGTGGTGTATTCCTTAGGAGATCTTCAGGTCTCATTCACTCGAATAACGAGAGTAAACGGGCTCGCATGATCATCATCTATCGTCAGACGTCCACTGCAGTATTGGTGTTGAGCACTCAGGTGGATGCCCATTCCCCGGTGTAATCCCTTAGTTACTTTTTACATCGTACGTAACGAACAACGTAAACTGATTAAAATGAGCCCAAACACTGCCACGCTACTGTTAATCACCAAGTAGTTCCATTGTCCACCTTCCGTCTCCATCACCATACTATTGTATTCACCGAATCTTGAGGGGTATGCAAAATTTCAGCTCAATCGGTCGTGTCATCGTGTGGAACTTGTTCAAAATTGAGTTTCAAGATTTGACTTATACAAACATAGCAAGTTAAATAAAAGCTTGTAAAAATAGAGGCAGGAATTCATTGATTTAAATTTTCCGTCTTTTCTTACTTCCCATCGGACAACCCCTGAGACGATTACAGAATCATTCGGTAAACGCTTGTAATCTTGTAATCACCTCCGTGGGGTTAGCATCATTACACCGAACACAGCTATTACATGCATCTGAAAGTTTTATCCTTCATTTTTTGCTAGAGTTTGAGAAAATAGTTCGATTTTTACGACCACTTTGCAATAAAAAAGATTATAAAAGCCATTGCAAATCTGAAACTCAACTGAAATCAATTGGAATTACCTGAATATTTCTTGATGCATGACGCAGTATCCACTCGATGGATCAGCATTTGAAAGTTTGCAGGATGTCGGTGGATGGACGTGGCTCAAGACCATTTGTCGTGGCATTCTAGGGTTTATGTCCAGTTGTTGACTTCTAAAGGCCAAAGATAAAGATGATGATGATCTGAATCCATGCATGCATACACTGACGCCATTCCCAAATATGCAAAAACTATATGATACTTCTTTTTACTGATATCTCTATTGCTTCACCACGTACAGATTGTCGATTTTCGATTCTCAAATGTTTTCTTATTCATTCTTCCAAAAATCGAGACTAGAATTGAGGGTAATTCAGCCCTTAACAACCTTGGGAACTTTAAACAAGATTTATCAAAAATTTTCTATAAATAAATTTCATCTTGCATTGAACGCAACAACACCCATAGCGTATCATGGACCGAATCTCCGAAAGTTGCCTCACAATAATCCCACGGTCATAAGGAGTCTAAGGTCGACCTAGCCTGGAGCAAACGGTAGACTTACTGAAGCAGCCAACAGCGTCTGTGTGGGACCACTGATTATGATGACCCGCCAACCCAAAAGTTACTAATACTGAGCTATAGTTAAGACTCCAGGATTTGCTTGTGCGACTTGCGACTTTGTATTGATATTTACCGCCTACAGCCAGACCATATTGAGGAGTTAGCGTGAGTCACAAAGATATTCATTAGCAGTCTTCTGCTAGACAAGGTCTCTCCTAGAGGATGCAATGGAGAGATTTGCCATAATCACCACGCTTGGCAGGTGAATTGGTGATCGCAGTATTGCTGTCGATTACTCAAGGTAGATGCTCCTGCCCATCCCCGAGTGTAATCTCTTAGTCGGCTTTTACGATATCCACTGGAGGACACGGAGAGGTATATTCTTAGGCCGGATTGGCCTTGGAATAGAACGCAGTCATAAGCAATTCAGTATATTCAGTACGTGAAACGTTCACAAACAGACGTAGTAAACGATGCATGATAGTAATTATCTACTCCATCAGTTTTCTTATCAACGCTTAGATATCTGTTGTAGATGGATGGATTTTTGGAAGGGTATTAAGTCTTCTGCAATATTCTTTTCAAATTATGATTATTGATGGTAAAATTCTTAGTGCAATGAAAGTAAATGACGCCGTAGTGTGTACAGGCATGTTCGGTTCAGGTCACACGCAATCCAAGCATTCAGGGCACGTGGGAACAGCCGAGGCAGGCGGAGTGCCCCCAGGCAACAGTTGACGATACCCGCGATAAATATATATATATTATGAAACATTAGTGAGCCAGTGTATGAGAACGTGGGCTGGTGCAAATTGTTTTTAATATAGGATAAAAAGTGGTTTGAAAGTAAGGAAATGTTGATGTTTCTGATGGCACAGATGATGTCAAAAATATTAAGTTAATAAGTTATATAAATCAAAAGCTGAAATAAATGACAAGTTGTATTACATATTCTTGAATAATTTATTAATTTTTGGTTGAATTATTGAGTAGTTACTGTTAGTTCCGGTGGCTATGATGCGTTGTATCTACTAATTAATTTCGTTATTGCTTGATCCGTTTAATCATATCTCTAACAGAACAGTATAAAATTATTATTTTGTGACTAATTGATCCGGTATAGATTTTTCAGAGAAGTTAAGTACTGTCAAGAAACAAATATCTACCTTTAAACATACAATAGGTTAGGGTTCTTTCGTCATCGGGTAATTTGGTCATCAAAAATATATAGGGTAAATTATAGGCTTTCGTAAGTTAAATATTTTCAAAAGATCCCAAGCTTCGGTAATTTTTCCTGTTAACCCTCAAAATCTCCAGAAACCGAGAACGGCATTCTGGCTTCAAAGAATCAGCGAGCACACGCCCTCTCCGCGGCCTGATTGACCTACGCGCCATTACCCCAATTATCGAATACAAAGGCTCCGATGTTGTCCCAAACATCAAGTTTGGTAATTAAAACAAATAGGGTCAAAAAAGACCCGCCTGAGGCGCCACAGGGCGGCAACACTGACGAGACGAAGGCTTTTGCCGTCGCCAACCAACCCCTGTATTATAGTCTTAATCTAATTATTGAATTCGTACAATGTTGTGTTTACTTTTTTTTTCTAATTTAGTAAAGTATAGTTTATAATGGATGCGTAAGCGCTAAATGGCACGTTTAGGGCCATATATCAAATGAGATGGAGTCACTGTTTTGGAAAGACCGTTCTCACGCTTAGGTTCTTCAAAGGTAGGTTAAGGCGGTAACGCAGACATTATTATAAGGCGCCGGTTTTGCCTCTAGATGATTGTTTTGGATTATTGCATTCCGTGTTCACGGTGCTGATGATCAGTTGTTTTTTTTTAACAAAATGTTTAGGTACGTAATTGGATTAGCGTAGGTATTAATCTTTGAAAATATTTGCATGTGCTTTTGTTGTATACTCTACGGACCGATGATATTGTAACGTTTGCAGGATGTAGGTGAATAGAGGTGGCTCAAAATCAATCGTCATGGCTTTCTGGGGGAGGCCTATGTCCAGCAGTGATGTCAAATAGCTGATGTACATAGATACAATCATAAAATCACGCCTGTTTCCCGGAGTTGTAGGCAGAGACCACGGATTTCCACTTGATACGATCCTGGCATACCAGTTTTGCTTCATTCACTCTCAATACATTCATCATACATGTGCGTCGCTTTAGGGTACTTTTGAACTGGCCTTTCTCCAAAACGTCTCCGATTTGGTCAGTATAAGTACGCCTAAGTCTTCCCTTGCCAACTATTCCGATCACAATTGCCTTATTTTTAACCGACTTCCCAAAAAAGGAGGTTCTCAATTCGGTTGTATTTTTTTTTATATGTTTGTTACCGCATATCTCTGTCGTTTATGAACCGATTTGGAAAATTCTTTTTTTATTTGAATAGATATACTTCCAGATTGGCCCTATTTTTTTCAGAATCCAGTTCTGATTATGGAATCCATGAGGAATTGAGGGAACTCCTCAAATATTGTAGCCATACATATGGCGATTTTGATATTTTCAGCAACAAACCAAGCATTTGCATTCAAAAAGTATCATAATCCTTTCACCACTATGGTTCTTTCATCATTTTTTTTCTATCCAAATATTTAGTCGAATACAATGGCGGAAGTCGGTTTTTTAAATGAAAAGTTATTATTTTATTATACTTCTTTGCAAGCATTATGTTGATGACTTCTTTTGATACCGGGGTAAAGTTTGTTGACTCCGTTGTTGGGCAATCATCGTCATAATCATCATAAGCCGCTAGAAATCCACTTTTGAACGAGGCCTCCCCCATAGAATGCATTGGAGGGATTTGCCATAACCACCACTCTTGGTAGCTGGATCGCAGTATTGATGTTGGGTACTCAGCTGGATTCTGCTGCCCGTCCCCTGCTGTAATCCTTTAGTTAGCTTTTACGATATCCACTTGAGGAGATGCGGGGTCAACTCTTAGGCCGGACATAACGTGGTAATATTTTTAGGCAGTATAGGGGGGATGTACAATAAAGTACCTACTGCGTATAGATAGATAGATGGAAAATACTTTATTGCACAAGACAAAAAAAAAACAAGTACATAGGCGAACTTAATGCTAATTAGCATTTTCTTCCAGCTAACCTTTGTGTAATATAGAGTGGGTGGTAGTGCTATTGGGAAATAATACATAACGAGATTATAAAGATAACATAATTAATTACTTTCCTACTTAAAATAACTAGATACATATTAAAAAAAATATATATAAATATATATAATTATTATAACCTACCATAAACATAAACATACTTATAACAAATAAGAAAATAACATAAGCGCTTAATTTTGTTCAACATTTTGCAATGAGAAAAAGTATTGGTACAGTTTGGACTTGATAATTCCTATGGACGCAGCTTTCCGAATTTCGACTGGAAGAGAGTTCCATAAGCGGATCGCAGTGACCGTAAGAAAAGAGAGAAAAGAGGTCTTATGGACAGGGATCATTAGTTGAAGATTTTGCGAGGAACGAGAGGGACGGTCAGGAGGAAAACGAGGAAAAAAAAGTTCTTTCCCCGTAAGCGTATCAAGCTTTTTGTTTTTTGAAAAATAATAAAATCTGTTTTTGGGCCTCCGTGTCAGTTGTACTACTAAGAAGTACAATTGGTAGTACAAATGACACATCTTTACTACCAGTAGTACTAGTTACCTTATGCGGCATTTGTAGTACAACTGATCATTTATCATGACAATCGATACTCTTTATTGATAATTCTAACTTGTAATGTAAATGTCAATGAATAATGTATGTAGGTACTTGTATTTTTTGTAGTTGTACTAGAGATACAAAGGTGTGTCATTTGTACTACCAGTTGTACTTCTTAGTAGTACAACTGACACGGAGCCGTTTCTGGTATCGCTTTGAAACTAGTAGGTTGATAAATAATAATAAAATGAGTTACTAAGTGATGCTTACCATCCTAGTCATTTATTTATGTCTATCATTTAGTAGTTACTTTCCAATTACCAAGTACCTGCTCATAATTTAAAATTATCCATAGCTTTTACTGACAACTCATTTAAATAGCTGAAATAGCTTCTCCTACCCTCGGGCTAGATCGGTTCTTTGCGATGAGCTTCGGCATTCTTCGGGCACTTTCGTGAAAGTTCGTGTAATACCCATCCATCAAAGTTACGACCTCTTTGCAAAACGCTGACAAAGCTGAACTGACAATAAATTAGAGTGGTAATCGGACTGTGACAAACATTTTTTGGTGTGCTAATAATTGATTATTGTTTTCACGTACAATCTATAATCTACTTTTGTATTTTTAACCAACTTCAAAAAAAGGAGGAGGTTCTCAATTCGGCTGTATGTTTTTTTGTATATAAATAAATGAAAATCCTGTTCCAGAAGTCAATCATTTCGTCTCACCAGGAAGTGTACTGTTAAATGAGTAACATTAAAAAAAAACAAAAAAAAATATGCACCAAAGATGGTTTTCACAACTCTAACGGAATTTACAGTAACTGTTCTATGTTTTATTATTTTGTTTCGTAATTTATAAATACTTCGGCATCATTATTTACTGTTCAGCCTGAGGACACGAGCCGGGTCACAAGATACCACGACAAAAAAAAAACACTACTTGACCGTTCTGCACTCATCCGGGACGGGGACGGGCCGGTAAATATATGAACTGAATTTTTTGATATAGGTATGATGTGAATTTGAACCTAATTTGTATGACGATAGAGCCGAATGACATTCGTCATTACAGATCAATGTCCTAATCAGAGCCAACTCCATGCTTATGATACGATGCTTTATTTTCATCTAAAACTCTTAGAAATTTGCAACTTCATCATCATCATTATCATCCTGTAGCCTGTAGAAGTTTACTGCTGGACATAGGCCTCCCCCTTAGGATTTCACGACGCACGGTCTTGAGCCGCCTCGATCAACCGACTTTCTGCGTCGTTTAGTCTTTAGTCCATCGAGTCAAGTTGATTTGTCAACTTACAATCCTTGTTTGTCCAAATTTACAACATCGACATTTACCGGGCCGGCTCCGTCTCTGATATGTGTGAATATAGTAAGTAATTTTTTGTTCAGAACGGTAGAGTACTACTTACCGTGGTATTCATTTAATAGTAATTTAATCTCTAGGAAAATAAGTAGGTATTCAAGAGTGAGGTGTCAGAATTTAAGGACGTTGATATAAATTACCTGAAAGGCCACAAAGATATTAATCAGAATATTTAGAAAATACAAAAGTTTTGAGAGTGTGGATTTTAGGAATTTATGTTCAGATAATGAAAATATGCTTGCAAAAGATAAATTCTATGGACTTAGGTGTACTTGATGTTTATTAGCATTTTCTTCCAGCAACAGATCTGGGTGTTGTTGTACCATGGTACTCGTAGTAGATACCCACGACAAAGGGAATCCTCGTGTGTATGTGACTTTTAACTGTTATGTTAAGTTGCTATGTTATGTTAAGTATTAAGTTGCTATGTTATGTTAAGTTGTTTTGTTATGTTAAGTTGTTATGTTATAATCATGAGGCCATTATGAAAACAAATAAAAATCTAAGCGCAAAATAACACTCAGAAATATACAACCTTTTTGACACTAACGATGAACCGCTACGCAAATGAATCATTTCAGATACAAGCACATATCTATAAATAATCCAGTACCATAACGTAATTGGTCTGTAAATATCCCAAGAGACGAGCATTAATGATCCTGAACCAAAACGTGTCTTCATTTGAGATATTTATGATCTCATTCGAAAATTTTGAGTTTCTTGAAGGGTATTGTTGGTACAGAGAGCTATACCCGGAGTTTCCAATGCGTGATAAAATTTGAAACGAACAAATCCATAGACGAACCAATGTCACGTAGAATAGAATAGAATATTCTTTATTGAACAAAAAACAAATCATGTACATAGGCGAACTTAATGCTAGGAAGCATATAGCACATAGCTCTAAGAATAAGCAATTTAAAGTAACAGAAGGTAGGCCATAAAAGAAAATTGGCGAAAAGGTTCTCGAGGGTCGACCGATAACGTACGCAGTGTAGGACAGCCGATGGCTGGTACCAAGGCCAGCAGTGGACTCCTTACGGCTGCATAATAAAGATAATTGTTAGTTTATTTTACCTAACTGTTAATTTATTTGAGTTAAGATAGTGTTCTACCGGATTTCAGAGTTTTGTGAGGCAAGCAATTAATGAACTAGGCAGAAAATAAGTTTTATAAAGCCTAGGTTCTTACGTACACCTCGTCCAACTTTTGGGCTATATTAAGCTTGAATTTGGGCCGTGGTGTGTCCGACCTAAAAATTGACTCCTCCTTCACCTTTCGTGGATGTAGTAAAAACCTTACTAAGGGATTACAGGGAATGGGCAGCAGCATCTACCTGAGTACACCAAACTGCGATCATCAACCCGCTTGCCAAGCGTGGTGGCCCATCTCTCGGTTTAATCCATTAGTCAACTTCACGATATTCCCCCCATTGGATTCTCTGAGGGATATCTAGCAGTGGACATCTAAAGGCTGTAGAAGAAAAAAAAATAAGAAAAAAAGCGCAATTTAGCCGAAATTTTCAACGAGGTGTACTTTGGAACCTTAAAAAAAATGGCGCCTACTTTATTTTCAGACATCGGTATTAGTCATTCGAGTATCTAGTACATTTTACTTGCATACAGTGCCTTAGCATTTACTTATTTAATTTATTCATTAATTTTTAAGGTGTTAGATTACCCAGTGCTTCCTTTTTCAACCGAAGAAAACCAGTAAAATATGCTTTGTTCACATTTACATATTTACCTATCTTTGTACCGTAAATTTAGGCACAGATCTAGATAGTTGTGTCCAGATAGGGCAGCTCCCGTCACAGCGGCTAGGCGCATTAACAACGGGAAATGCGCTATATTTTACTGGTGCTTCACGCCCCCAGATTGGAAAGATTAAGATACCGTTTCTAGATTTTAATTACAATGTGTTTCCCAATGGTTTTCTATTGGTTAGTAGAAATCAGGCCTATTTGCAAAAGCCAGCTGGAAACATGTATACAAATAGTGGGGTCAAAAGTCTTAGTGCAATAGTTATAATGTTTCCAGTGTGATGTGTGTTTTTGTCCTCTTAAGTGTCATGGAAGGGGGATATACAGGATTTACTGTTAACTTACTGGGACTGTACATCCTCTGAAACTATACTATATGAAAATGTTGAGTTTGACACGCTTACAGTTTTTTTTCATTTGTTTACATACATACAGATGATATAAATTTTGGTAACAATTAGTTACCAAAATTTAGAAAACAAAGCGTACCTTGACAAGACTTGTAGTTTAAAAACTAATTAGAAACTACGTTTATTCGTTCCGGTTGCCCACTAAGTTTCTTTTAATTTAAAATCTACACGTCAGATCATCATACATTTTGGTAGAGTATAATCGGATAAGACAAGGGTTAAAATTTTTGAAACAATATGTTCATTACCTGAAAAAAATTATGCATAGGTAATTCAGTCGAAAATTTTGATGAGGACCTGGAAACCTTGTGAAGAAACAGATCTTCATTTTATAGTTTTTTCATTTTCTTTTTGACACTGGAAAATCTCAGCTCTGCTCGGAATTGGTTGTCTGTGAGTAGAAGCAGGTTACGGGTCTTTCTATACAGATTTACACATAGAAATACATTTATCAGTTTCTCTTTTAAAACTACTAGCCTGGTTTATCTAACTTGTTCGTGTGTAACTGGCAATTTGAATTTAGATTTGTAAGCCCGCCCAGCCGGCACGCCCATTGGTAGGCAACTTATCAGATCCAGCTTATGTAAGACTGATTATGCGTATTCTTTACCCCTACCATATTGCTCTTTGAAGATGATTTAGTAATGTTAGCTGTATTTAATAAGCTTTGTTTTTTTTTTAAATGTTAGTGTGTTAGTAAGTTTAGGACAAATCTTGCAAGCCGAAGGATTCAGGCCACCGTGAAACTAACCCATTTCAATAAGCAAGTATGTAAAAATAGTAGGGGTTGTTAGAGTTACCGACCAGAGTGCCTACCGATACCAATTTTGCGATGCACAGTGGATAGGACATGCGTGTGTGAACGTTTTAGATATTGTAGTCTATTGTTATTTTATGCGAAGTTGCGATGGTTGTGCGATGACCCACTTACACCTTGAAGACACTACCTAAATAACAGAATTTTTACTCAAATAACAGAGTTTTTTTTAAATACTTAAGACACTGACAAGAGTTAAAAAGGGCTTCACTTATACGTATTTTTAACCGACTTCAAAAAAAGGAGGAGGTTCTCAATGTTCACAGTTTATGGCAGCGAAAAAAAGACGGAACGAAAAAAAATTGTTTTTCAAAAATGTAGAACTTAAAGTCAAATCTTCATAAAATTTTGTGTATATAATCGGATAAGACTTATCAAGGTACGCAGTGTTCTTAATTTTCAAAACAATTAATAAAAATAAATTGAAGCTTAATTTAGCAGAAAACTTAAACGAGGTTGGAGGGGTTAGAGGGGGGTAGGTGTGTGGGAACCTTCGAAGAAACATTACCTACGAGATTGCTAAAAAAACTTTACCTATGAGTGAATATGTTGCGGATGGATTTCCGCAAAGTATGCTTGAATAAATTATTTATATTTATTATTTATGTGTGTTAAAATTAACATTTCCCATGAGTTTCTATAGATGCTGAGAACCTTAAGCATCGTAGCCTGTTCGATTGCAAACTATATCCTAAGTGACCGATATATCAGGCATTTTCCTCCTAGCCTCAACCCTTCTATCCTGGCTTTCACCACCAAAATGACCAACTAAAGAAATCACATAAAATTACATCTAATAAACGATTTCATGGACCACGCATGGGAACCTGACTCATAAGGTCATCACGTCCTCAAGATTACAAGGCGGCGTACGTGGATGACTCTCTGTCATTTACTCATATGACATGTAGTAATAAAAGGTCATTGAGCAGCTAATTTGTTTAGAAAGGTCAGAATAAAATCATGAACAATAGAAAATGCTGCCACAATAAAACAAAACAAAAACAAACATTTTTGTGTTCTTTTTTTAAAATGGTTGAACTGGCTTGTTTTCCAACTAGCGGTAACCCCAGCTCATAACAATACCTCTTAGATTGAAATACTTCGTGGCTTTGCACCGCGTCCTCGTGCTGACACACATCATCATATCACCAGTCTCTTTACTAGACGATGCCTCCCCCAATGAGGCGATTTGCCATAATCACCACGCATGCCACGCGGATTGGTGATCGTAGGTTGGTGTTAAGTACTCAGGTAGTAGCTGCTAAGGCTTTTACTATATCCACGAGAGGAGACGGAAAGTTCTATTCTCAGACCGGAATCCACACAAAGTATGTAAATAAAGAGACATTTATTTTAATGAAACCCTATAAACTCAAAATCCACGAAGTCATAATAGCAACAGATCTGGATGGCAGAACATTGTCTAGCAAAAAATTAACCTTGAAGGGGGTGAATTTTTGCTCAAATTATCTGTTATTATTAAAATATTATGTATGTATCAAAACTATATAGAATTTGACTATTCCTAGTGTACAATAATAGGTATCAAGACGGAATAGATAATTTTGAATTTGAATTTGGTCACGCGTTGAGGCATACAACGTAAGGAGGTTAAAAATAAGAGACTGTTGGTGAGTATTCAGTTACTTCAACAAAGATGACAAAAAGCCTGAAAGTATAATTGATATGTAATTGATTAAGATAATAAACCTCATTCTTTCACACACACTAAAAACTAAATTAAATCAGCATCGCGTGCGCTCCTCCACTTAATAATCGCTACCATTTGCTGCTTTGAGGACGACTCAATTGAATCAATATTGCCTTTATAAGATCATTAGTCTTATAAAGTTGTGTTTAAATCAATACGCGAGGCCTGTTTATATTTCTACGGGACGGACTCGGCACGTAACGGAGCGGTTGTCAAAGAAACCAATTGCGACTTCAGCCTAAAATTGCCTAAAATTGGGAAAATAATTAGTATTCCTCTGATCTCCGAAAATTACAAGTTGAACAAAATGAAAAATAAAATGAGGAAATAATTGAAATAAATAATATAAATAACAATTAATATAAACAATAATTTAATAATTAATATAAATAATTTATAAAATAATAAAATTAATAAAATAATATTTTTTTTTTCTGAAAAGTTTTTTTTTTTTGTTTTACAGAAACAATTTTTAATTTTTTTTTTCAATTTTGTTCACACTAGTTTTTTTTATTAAATTTATACATACATAATTATCATGCCACAAATTTGCATTGTCTGAAATAATTTATTTCATTGTATGAGAGAAGAACCGTTAATCTTTTTCTAAAAGCATCGATAAAATACCGGACTTGTTAATGTTCGTTGGTATAAAATTTGTCCCAGCTGCTGGCTTGTGTGGTGTTTTTGCTAAAAGAAAGCGTTAGCCGAGTTAATCGTGGGAATCAATCGCAGCAATAAGCGCATCACTGGTCACGTCTATATTCCTACGATTGTGCGACCCACAGTGAAAAGAAGTGCATTTTGCCTGTACCTACCCTTTTGCAGAAAAAAGGTGAATATATACATCTACGTGGGTATGTATGATTAATGTAAAGATTTAAAAAAAACATTACCATACCTACATTATAACGGCGATAGCACATGAAATAGTGACCTTTTTATTAAAACCTAGTAGAACGCCCGCGACTTGGTATACGCGTGTATGCCAAGTTTTTTCATACAAATTTCAACACCCCGTTGCACGCTCTAGAGAGTGAATTTTAGAAATGTATTTCTTAGTGCACCCTAGACCACAAAATAAATGTACCCTTCAAATTTCAGGTTCTAGGACCTATGATTTAGACAGCAGTCAATATACTGCGTCTCGCATAAAAAAATCGGATAAAAGCTAGCCTATTAATATGTTCATTCAGGGAATAAGCTATTTTAATTCCTAAAAACCAAATCGCTTCTGCTGTTTCAGCGTGAAGGAGTAATAAAAATACTCACAAACTTTCACATATTTATAATAAAGATAAGATTGATGAATTTCAGTTCCGCGCTCCGTCTCGTTACGTCCTGTATAATTGTGAAAATACTTTTATATTGCGTGAGAGGCAGCTACTTGTTGCACGCAATGTTTTTTGAATGCCTTTGGGCTGTTATAATGTGAGAATAATGGCAGATGAAGGCAGATATTGTTGTAGGTACCTATTTAATATGATGTGCGTGTTGATTTTTTTTCCTAATTTAGTATAAACGTGCATTACTGCTAGGACAGTGGCATCCCTGTGTTTATATGGCCGTGGGATAAATAGCTTATTTATTAAGGTATTATAAAAGTAGATGCATATAATGAGAGTGAAAGGATTTAATTAACCACGGTGGTGCAAATTGCCCCTAACAATTTTTATCAGGATGGTGTAGTCTCTTTTTGGATTAAAATGAAGATATATTTTTATAAAAAAAAGCCTTGGCTTTTGGCTGAATTACGCTTTTTTCTGATTAATTGTTTCAAATATCTAGAAAATGCGTATCTTGATAAGTATTATAAAATTATACGAGCTACAAAATTTGATGAATTTCTTACTTGTAGTAGTTTTAACGACTCGCGATTTAAAAATAGGTAAACAAAACACACGTTTTCAAAACGGTTAATTAACCAATGCACGTTAATGTGGATTACCATTTAGCTATGACAATGGTAAACGCTTTCCAAGAAGGAATTCAAATTAGAATTGAATACGAATGCTTTTATCATTCAAATGGTAGTCATTGAAACAAATATCATCCAAATAAAATTACAGAGCTATCAGCTATCAACTGAGAACAGCGGCTACCGATTACAGAGTTTCTCACAATGCCATGGGAAATCCAATCAGATCAACAATGTTAATGGTATCCGATTGCTACAATCAATGCTAATAACCTATAACCACTGTAGTACGCTATCATTAGCTCAGCTATTTGGTTTATAAGTTTTTGTTAAGTTAATCCGCATTACTAGGGATGGTACCTACTTGGCAAGATATGTGTTTTGTTCATGTTTTATGACGTCCCCGTTGATGGTGATAGGTAAGTTTGTATTCTCGTATTTACGACTATACACCACGTACTTAAAAAAACTACTATAAAGTACGTGGTGTATAGTAATTTTTCTAAAATGATACCAAGCCACGATAACTTCAATTCTGTTTTCAATATTCTTGATTGTATTAAAATTATGTATTTAATTGATTATTCAATCTTCACATGCATACGTAATCATTCTCTCTCTAACGCTTACACCTTCTTGAGTGACAAAAAGGTTGATGACTAATCGAAAAATTACTCTGATGAGATTATCAAAAAGTCAAAAGTCAAAAAGAATTTTATTCATTGAAATCACAAGGATCATTTTGAATCGTCTTATAAACTAAAATTACTCCTGTTCCAACGCGACCAAGCCTAGAAGAATCAGGCAACAAACACGGCTTGGCTTACATAAATTGTCCGTCTTACCACTAGGTGAGAAGCGCCTGTGTGGTGCCTCGGAGCAAGGAGTTGCTGATACATAGTAAATGAGAACTTAAAAACCTTAGGAAGGTAGGTATATTATTGTGAATTGAATGTCTAATAAAAAGTGTCCAGACTAGGAATAGACCCCTCCGTCTCCTCCCGCGGATGTCGTAAAAGCCGACTAAGGGATTACACTGGGATGGGCAGCAGCATCCACCTGAGTACTTAGCACCAATACTGCGATCACTAATCCGCCTGCCAAGCGTGGTGATTATGGCAAATATCATTGTATATCTCTCCCCATTGTATTCAATGGGGGAGGCCTCTTCGAGGAACGTAAACAGGCTGGTGATAATGATTTAATATTGTTTTTACATTAACTCTACCGAATATTTTATTTTCATAGGACTTTGAATTTCAAGTAAAGACTAGCTTCTTTCAATCAGGTGGGCCGTACGCTTGTTAGCTTGCCAAGTAGTATAAAACAAATAAAAATTAATACATGAATCAGCTTATTTAAAGTGACTAGTTTTTTCTCGGTCACTCTGACTTATTCAAAATATACGCACATACTTATGTATGAAATATTACAGTGAATTAAAGTTGCCATAAAGTTTACCAGACAACACAAAGTGGCAAAATACATCCTTAATCCTGTCAAACGATCAAATTGTCCAGTGATTTATCCGCGAACCTCTTGAAGAGAATAAGCCCTGATTATCGTGGGAATGAAATTCACGGTTTTGATAATAAAAGAAAAAGTTTGAACTTACTCCGACTGGTCGTTTACAATGTAGATTATTATTTGGCGCATCATTGTAGTACCTATATAGAGATGATACAACAGTATAACACCCAATAGTCACGTAAATAGTCCTGATTCCACACTAGATTTCCCTATGTCGTGGTATCAGGAACTACTAGTACCATGGTACCATAAAACCCAGACCCGGAACAAATATTTGCAGATCATGCAAACATTTTGTCCTGCAGCGGGAAACGAACCCGCAACCTCTTGCATTTCAGCCGGCTACTCGCCTGCATCGCCACAGAGTTCGTTAAGTATAATGATTCCGTATCATTTTTATTTAGCTCAACGCACTGGCATCGATTCAAGGTGGCAACACAGCCAGTATAAGGACGCTTCTGTCAGATGCCCTAGTCTAGAAATGTAGCAAGCAATTACACAGGTGTGTGGGTATCTATACTGATTTTGTATGGAAATTGAGGTTCTCAAAGTGTCCGCAGTTCAGTGTAGATGCTCTGGTAGTGATCTGGATACGTTGATCAGTCTTAGATATATCTTAGATCAGGTGTAACGGGTATGTTTACTGTTTTATTCGTATTACTTAAATTGTGTACGTATTTATAAGAATTAGTTCTTTTTGTTCATTGATTTTATTAACAATTTGATCTAATTTTAACATTTGGGTGTAATGGTACCCACCATTACACCCAAATGTTAAAATGTCAAAACAATGTAATGATCATGCCATTACATTGTTTTTAACACAAAACTATGTTATATTTAAAACGTTTTTGATGGCGAACCTGTATCACATTTGAATTCACTCTCTGTTTATTATTTTCCATATTGTATTTTGATTAGATTACTTTGATTTCAAATAAAATCAATATGATATGAATGGTTAAAATTATAGCTTGTTCTCATCAAAAATCCGATCCTACTGCATATTTACCATTCATTATATATGCCATACCTAATTCTGCCGCAAAACAGTAGTGCTCGCATTGCTGTATTCCGGTTTAAAGGGTATGGGTGCCAGTGGAATCACAAGCACATAAAATAATGTAATAAATAAAAATTGTTGAGTCGCCACCCACACAATGTGTTATATCATCTCTATGTCAGATAATAAGCTAACTTTTTTTTATGTGGAGTGCAGAGCACGCGCACTCTGGGTGGATTTTTTCACGATTCTCAGCTATTAGTGCGGTACTCCCACCGACCAAAATATAAGCATCAAAGTATTTAAAATTGCAACAACTAAATTATAAATTTAGAGGAAAGGTAGATAGAATTGGTATTAAGTTATTCTTGAAATCTAGATTCAAAGTATATTAGTAAGTACAATATTTTGTTTAAGTTATACTAGGTGATAGTCTATAGAGAGAGCTATGCTAGGGGTTTCACTACATGACAGAATCCGAAATAAGTAAATAAAAGCATAGAAAAAACTCAAATACATTTGACATTCATATGAAAGGAGAACTGAATCCTTTCTCCACGCTGGTTTTTTAACCATCGGTCACAAGATCCTTATCAGAGCCACCATAAACTGACCTAGCGCAGGGTGACTAAAAAAAAGTGACACAGAAAACGAGAAT
The DNA here is from genome assembly GCA_951392215.1 of Epirrita christyi. Lineage (NCBI taxonomy): Eukaryota > Metazoa > Arthropoda > Insecta > Lepidoptera > Geometridae > Epirrita > Epirrita christyi. The sequence continues at coordinate 5,742,345 of OX595850.1, forward strand.
ACCTAAATCGCCTTCCCTAATCCAAATAAGTACCCAATAAAAAGATTGTCACTCGTTCCAACTCTACGTGTAACGTTCCGACAAGTGTATATGAAACCTCAAACGAACCAGAAAGAGCATCTTTAAACGTTTAAGGGGTAGGCTCTACTTTGTCTATAGATAAAATAAAAAATGTAACAACAAATGTTTGTGTGTAATGTAATGTGTGTGTGTGTGTAATGTGTTTCGTAAACTATACAGAGTGTAAAAAGGCAGCTCCAGAAAACTCTCATTGACCAGTTACAACTACGTCTACTTAAAACAAAAGCTCCGATGATATATTTTTTTGAAAGAAAACAAAACCTATTATTTTTGTCATTTTGTCTTATTTTGAATCAAACTGAACTGTGGGGATTTCTTTGATACCTACGTTTTATCATCACATATAACAAGAGGGCGCAAAATTTAAATCTACAATCGATGACAAATTGTTTACTAAAACACAAATTTTAATTCAGACAAGATTCATTTCTGAGCAGACCCTTTACTGGCTAACGAACCAATAACGCTTTATGAATATTTCTGCTTGTGACAATAAAAAAAACATTACATGACACCCATCAGTCACAAAAGTAGTCTTGATCCCACACTAAGATTTCCTGTGTCGTGGGTATCAGGAACTAAGAGTAAAATGGTACCATAACACCCAGACCCGGAACAAATATTGGCAGATCATAAAACATTTGTCCTGTAGCGGCAATCGAATCCGCAACCTCTTGCATCTCAGCCGGCAACTCGCCCGCCTCGTCACAGAGGTCGTCAACGTAAGCAAAAGGATTTGCATTGTGGCATGAGGTGCAATGTAATGAAAAATCGTAATTGAAAACGTTAGACAATTAAGGCCATACATAGTTTTTGCCACCAGGGGGCGCAGTAGCAGACAACCTGAGGCCCAATTCTCTAAATTATTTTAAAACTAGACTGAAAGTTAACCGAATCGAGACTGAACTATGAATTGTCAGTTGGTATCCCTTATAAATAACAATTTAGTCTACTTTCAATTCACGGTGACTACCATTAGAGTAGGATAGTTATATATATAATTGCAAAGAGTAAAGAGAGACTCCATCTACAATGCTAAAATTATCGAAAAAACTTTGAATCGTTCAAGTTTCGGTCACATTTCGATACAATCACATTACAGTGTTGTATTTTATGTTTAGAGAATACCATTTCTGACATTTAAGACATCGACACAAGATCGAAACATGATCCGAACTCTATTTTAACTATTTTTAAGTTAGAGAATTGGGCCTCTAAGATGAGTTGGTCTTATTTATTACTGATCCAAAACTCTCCTAAGTCGAACCGTGCCTTAAACGACCCGGCACGACCTAGTGCCCTGGCACAGCGCAGTGCAAGCCCTGATTGGAATTTATTGCCCGTTTGCCTTGTACTTTGCACACAGCGGTTGGAACTTTTTAAATTTTTAGCTTTCATTTTGCCGTCCACTTTCGCTGTTCAAACAGGATTTAAAAAAAAAAAAGGGGGTTTTGATAGTCTTAATAAATGCCGTGACTATTTAGTACAAAATATCTGTTCCGTGATGTTCGCAACTATATTTAGAGGACAGTTGCAGAATGTCTATAGACATCTGCGATTCAAGTTATGCAACAATGGGGAATTTCAACAACAAACCGACGTTTTGTACTGAATTATTTTTGAAATGAATGGCTAAGAGCTTCATCTCCTTTTTATCATAGGCTCAGTAACATCCATACCTCACCAGTAGGTATTCCTTGTATTTGCGCTAAATCTTCCGGCTCTAATATTATAATGCGAACTGCTAATGAGTGAAACTATTCATCTCTCTGTGAAAACTATAAATAATCTGAGCCTCTTCTGTTTAAGAGTGAATAGGTGCCTTCTAGAGCTTCGTCTTCCACCGTCAGTCGCATATCATCCCTTACTAAAGGTGAGATCGGGGTCAAACGAAGGTCTATCAATGTCAAAAAAATGCTTTTTCTTCACTAGTGAAAGAAATCTAATGTTTCTTTGAGTTGAATTATTATTAATTTCTAATCAAAACAATGCCCGTATTTATGATTGTTATTATGTAATGTTTATAATATAAAACATACAAAAGACATAATTATGTTTTAGTTGCGTTAACAGCTTGTTCCGTTTGCAAGGCATGCATTACCGCCACGCCATCTATGGACTATCTCCACAACTTCGTTCCCATTGGGCAGACACTCCATGAGTCGCTATTTGCTCTTATTGGTGCAGTGCGTAATTGTTTTCCTTCATAATTAGTTATAAAGTTGCTTCAAATTGGTTGGCTGGAATGGAAATAATGTAACGAGAGATTTACATAAATTTACGCTGAATAACAATGGAATAACGTATACAAAAAGGAACCAACCAAAATAAATCATGGTACATCCAACACTTGTGCTCCAATTCCACCAATCCGATCCATTCAATACAGAGATTATCAGCAGGAACCAGCACAGACATTGTTTTCCTGGTTCTTATTTGCATACAGCCCTCCATCTGAATCGGAAGAATTGAGATTGCATCATGTAGTTTTGTTCCTGTTGTGTTTTGAAATTTAACACCTTGTGTTCGAAAGTGGGGGGTCTGGATTGAAGTTCAACCTCTGATTGAAAGGAGGTTTGAATCAGTTGATTGTCTTGAGAGGCTCATACACTCTATAACTTTTCATTTAAAAAACCGACTTCCGCCATTGTATTCGACTAAATATTTGGATGAAAAAAAAATGATGAAAGAACCATAGTGGTGAAAGGATTATGATACTTTTTAAATGCAAATGCTTGGTTTGTTGCTGATAATATCAAAATCGTCATACGTATGCCCACAATATTTGAGGAGTTCCCTCAATTCCTCATGGATTCCATCATCAGAACTGGATTCTGAAAAAAATGGGACCAATCTGGAAGTATTCAAATAAAAAAAGAATATTCCAAATCGGTTCATAAACGCCGGAGATATGTGGTAACAAAAATTAAAAAAAAAAAAAATAACCGAATTGAGAACCTCCTCCTTTCTTGGGAAATCGGTTAAAAATGGGTTGAGTCGATATAAATACCTAAATGGGTTGACCTTCATTGGGTTGAGCATAGATTTAGTGTATGTCTATGGGGTTGAGTTAAGAATCACTCATTATTTGTTTATCTTCTAAGGTAAGTGGTAGGTATATTTGTCATTAGATAAGAAAGTTTTGTTAGGTTTCTAATAAATAAAAATTAGGAATTAGAGAACACCATAGACTAATTATGACAAGAAGGATACAAATTGATACACTTTCACTGAAAACTATTTAACAAATCAAAACAACATAGTACCTACCAAATTAAGTAATATGCTATGTTGGTATGACACGGTGAATTAAAGTTACGTTTTTGCCATGGCAAGATAGGTGAAGCAAGGTGTGGTCGTGGTAGGGCGGGGTCATCATCACCTTCTTTATCGATATCGATAAATATTTGTTTTGTTTCGCTGTCAAATAAAATATATTTACATATTATTTTTAAATAAATAAATAATATTTATTTACAGAACAATAATAAAACACAAGTTTATACAAAATTTAATAAATACAAATAAAACAGTTGAGCTATCTAAATACCGTTGCAAACGATTAGAAATAACTCAATCGTCCTAATATAATATTTATAAACTTATTAAGAATTAACATTATTCGCTAACTGCCGTAGTTTTTGACTTGAAAGTAAAAAAATTGTGGTTAACAACTTCTTTCTGACCTTGGAAATGCAATTTGGCCCTTCTCAACAATGACATTTACACATAATATTTTATTTAAATCACCCGTATTTATTTATTACCGTAGTCAACGAACAGTAAAACTGTAAAACTCATTGAAGAGGGCACTATACTACAAATTAGCTCCCTCTTTAACGTACGCGATAACCCGCGCGCCATCTCGCTCGCGCTAGCGAGTGTCGTGCACAAAAATGAAGTTTTTTGTTTATTATGGCGAAAATAAAGTGTTTATCAAAAAACTGATTTTAGCATAAGAATAAATAGTTATTACCTACTTGTTGTAGTAAAATTTATCTTAAAAAACCGTAGGGTTCCTGAGATTTCTTTCAAAACGAGTGGGAAACAAGGATTTTTCATTAAATAAAACTATCGAGGTTTTTTTACATATCGTGTTTTCAACTTTACAAAATAAATGCAAAAATATAAAATTTTCATATTCCAAAATATTTAACTCGTAGAACCCGTACATACCGAGTTATAAATCGATTTTGTTGGGCAAAATCACATATTACGCCTTCTGAATTACATTTTTGTAGCTAAACTAAAGATATATAAAGACACTATCAATCAAAACATGTGTGATAGGTCTCCTAGTTTCCGTAAAATCAGGTTTCACTCTATCTGAAGCTGCGTTGATGAGTTGTGATGACCAAAAAACACAATAAAATTTCAATTTCGCACTACAAGTGTGACGTTCCATCTTAATAACGTCATTTAAATATAAGTATTCATAAAAATTTGTCCTGCCACTGTATGATTGACGACCTCTGTGGCACAGCGGGTGTAGGTTCGCCTGCGACGCAGGACGTTGCGGGTTCGATTCCCGCCTCGGAACAAATATTTGTATGATCTGTAGATATTTGTTCAGGGTGTTCTGGGTATTTTTCTATGTATAATAAAAATATATATCTATGTAATATTATTTTATGAAGTATATCAGTTATCTAGTACCCATAACACAAGCTCTGATTAGCTTGGGGCTAGATAACGTTGTGTGAAAATGTGCAGCATTTATTTATTATATATATTTATTTATTAATATGATATTTTCTAAAAGTAAAGGATGGCAATATTTTAAGCAATGCTTAACTTTTGTCAGCTTTTTATATGAAAGCTTACTAATTTTATTTTTTGTGACAGCAAACAGTACTTGCATTAATATAATATATATCTGAAAATAAACCCAATGAATTTCAATGTTGTCATGGCAATGTCACTTGACTTTTTTATTTCTACTCTCTTCAACACATCTAACATCGACACCTACCCATATAATCCAATCATCGACCGAACTCCCATCTCTACAACAGTTGAGGCTCGCGTGACCTCTGCCCTACGCGCCGTCCGCCCGCGCATGCCTTGTGGCGATCCCGCCCCGCACCTTTTAGTGTTTTGGGTATCGAATATTGATACTGAGTTTCGACTTTGTTTTTTTATCGATACTGAAGAATACGAGATACAGCGTGCGTAAAATTAGGTTTTGTTATTTTGTGGTCTGAACCAGTTGGTATAATATATTAAATGTAATAATTTTTGGTTTGTAAATAGATGCATTGTAGTGCAAATTGGTGAAAAAATATTTTTCATCCCATCTATTCGAAAAGGACGACTTGGTTCGCCTTTAAGTGCACCCCAAGGTGGTGTTTTCTGTATGAAGCTTCTATAAGTGCACCGCAATAATCTTTTACGCGCACTTTTTGAATTTGGAACATCTTGAAAAGAATCAAACACAAATAAGTGCGCCGCAATTATCTTTGCCGCGCCCTTTTTAAATTTGGAACATCTTAGTGTTCAGCGCCAAAGAAGTCGTACGCAAATATTGTTTAAATAAATACTGGCTGGTACGACGCGACGGTCCATAGTCGCGCCACCGGCTGAATAAAAAAAACAAATTAGAAACGCTCGAACTACAGCCCGCGATTTCGTCATTTCTAACCGACTTTACAAAAAGGAGGAGGTTCTCAATTCGGTTATATTTTTTTTTTATATTTGTTACCTCATATCTCCGGCGTTTATGAACCGATTTGGATTTTTTTTTTTATTTGAATAGATATACTTACAGGTTGGTCCCATTTTTTTCAGAATCCAGTTCTTATGATGGAATCCATGAGGAATTGAGGGAACTCCTCAAATATTGTAGGCATACTATGGCGATTTTGATATTTTCAGCAACAAACCAAGCATTTGTATTCAGAAAGTATCATAATCCTTTCACCACTATGGTTCTTTCATAATTTTTTTTTCATTCAAATATTTAGTCGAATACAATGGCGGAAGTCTGTTTTTTAAATGAAAGTTATTCACGGATTGTTAGAAATTCATGGTTTTGTTTTGAAATAAAATATAAGGCCTTTTATTTTCTCATAGAGGTGATGAAAAGTAGAGTGTAACACTCGGGCGCAAAATATATTTTTGGCTCGGGCGACGTACTTTGAAAACCTCGCTACGTTCGGGATTCTACTAAAGAATCCCTCACTTCGCTCTGGATTCAAAAAAGCGCTCTCGCCGTAAAAATATCATTTTGCTCCCTAATGATACAATCTACTATTAAACTGTTAGTAAAGTAATCATTGAGAATTAATCACGTTCCTAAGCTGTGCTGTTAATTTACGGAAAGCTAAACTTATTAGAAAATAAATCCTTTCAACCCATTAAAAACATGTATTTTTTTAATTTCGTCATTCTACTTTTTTACATAGCAAGCTGATAAACTTAATCAGACATAATGCACACCATGCCTATTCATCTACACTTGTCTACCCTTCAAGCCTATACAAAATTCCTTAACAATCCCCTTCATCGTTTTTTCAAGACATAAAGCACGCGATCGAAGCACATGTTCATCATTAGGAATCCTTTCAAATAATTCGAATTCCTCACATACAAACCAGACTCAATTAAATCTTAATTCGTACAAAGAAGTCGATTAATGAAATTAAGTCGGCATTTAGTCGATTTAACCATCGAACCCAACAATAGACTTAAGCAACAATCAAATGAAAAGGCTCTTTAAATCGATACAAAAGGACCTAACTAACTCACTGGCGTGACTATTAAAATATAATGACATGATATATTCGAGAAAAAAAAACAAGAAAAGGGTACGATGCGATGTTACGATCCATTTTTCATAACGCAGTTGGTAGCAAATGGTCAAATAAAAAGGCCGACACTTTATGAAAAACGGATTCTTGAGAGTCGGGCTTTGTCATCGAGTGAGCCCGTGGATACCTGGTGAGCTCACGTGGCGAAGAAAACATAAAGAATATTCCATATTTCTGGATGTGGATTGCATAAGGAGGTCAGGGGGACGAAAGTTCTTTTACATTTTATTCATAGTTGTGGAACGCCTGCACTACTACGCGTACACTTTGTACGCGTAGAGTTTTTCCCATACAAAATTGAACACCCCGCTGCTTCTCATTATAAGTGAATTTCGAAAATTCCTTTCTTAGTGCACACCTAGACCACAAAAGGAATTTAACCCCTTTCAAGTCTCTAGGAACTACGGTTTAGGCTGTGCGCTAATATAATAATATTGTAATAATACATTCCTAAATAAACCAGCAGACAGGGCATTGTCCTGTACATAAGTTATATGTCTGTCTAGTCGATGTATGTTCTTTGCCATAAAATTTCTTATGCCAACGGAATTTGCCCAAAAAGTGGCATTAAATTAGAGGGAGTGATTCAATACTAAAATACTCTAGAGTAAAAACTAAATAATACAAGTACACATCCTAGACACAATAGAGTCAAATACTTGACTCCAGCTTCACCAGCTCAAGAGTATTAACCTCATTCATTGTGTAGGATAGTTCAAGTTTCGACGCGTCAACATTCTAGAGAGCAGGGGCGCAATTCTCGCACTAATAGACATCTGTCAGTTTTGACAGTACGTTGACAGATCTTGAATCAAAATGTTGAGTTTGATATAAGTATTTTACCCAAGAATTGGATTTCTGGCTTTAATCTAGCTCTTTAGTAATTAGAATTGCAATTCTCCTTAAGAGTTTTTAATTAGTTATGTGACCGCGTCATTTAGTTACGACGCGTCGTAACGATGCCTGTTGTTGGACTTCCTTCCTCCCGTACCCTATTGATAATATTTGGTCATTCCCTTAGTGGTAGCCGTCTCATTTATAATATTTTAAAGAAATCAACTAAACAGAATCAAGAACATAATACTATACAAAGCTATGCTCCGTTTATGTTCGGCGTTTTATTGTAAATTGCTCATGATTAGTGTGACCAAACCTTTTTATGAAATATAGAGATCTGACATAAAACAAATTGATATTTTAGGGTGAAAAGGAGTTGTCGATGGTATGGGCTGAGGTTGAGCTGGATCTGTAAATAACAATGTACCTAGGGATTCTTCCCGCCTTTTCTTTCCGTTTGTTACAATGATACATTATTAACCGACTTCACAAAAAGGGATCTCAATTCGGCTGTATTTTTTTTATTTTTTTTTTATGTTTGTTACCTCATATCTCCTTCGTTTATAAACCGATTTAAAAAAATATTTTTTTATTTGAATAGATATACTTCCGGATTAGTCCCATTCAGAATCAAGTTCTGGTGATGGAATCCATGAGGAATTGAGGGAACTCCTCAAATATTATAGGCATACATTATGGCGATTTTGATGTTTCAGTAACAAATCAAGCATTTGCATTCAGAAAGTATCATAACCCTTTTACCACTATGGTTTTTTCATATATTTTTTTTCATCCAGATATTTCGTCGAGTACAATGGTGGAAGTCAGTTTTTTAAATGAAAAGTTATATTATATACTGTAGTCACGTGTATTTATATAATACTCAATAGAATATTTACCTACTTTTTTTTAAATATTTGGTTGCCAACCGTGCTCATTAACATCGAGGTTGGTTGTAGAAAAACTAAATTGCATTAATCCTACCTATTTGTACATTTATTCTTAATTTGTGCAATAAAGTATTAAATAAACGACAGTTGTCTAGACTATAATGATAGTTTTTTTTACAGCTCTTTTTACATTTTACTTTATTTCTGGCATGTTTTACATTTGAAAGTTTTCAAAGACTGTCGATCTTAACTCTTTAGTTCAATAAATGATGGTGACAGTATTTACAGTTCGACAGTAATGTTTTCTTCTCAATGGACTGGTCAATTTATAAAACAGTGGAATGTAACTTATCTATATACTTACGTGGGCAGACAATGATATTGAATGTTGTTTAGTGTTATTGTTTTCTTATTACAATTTGGTGACATCCATTATTATGTAGGTAGCACTAGTAGAACGCCCCTGACTGAGTCGGTGTGGAGTTTTTTCCATACAAATTCCATTACTGCTCGACCCCTAAGGGGGAGAAATTTGAAAATTCCTTTCTAAGTGCACCCCTAGACCACAATAAGAATGTGTCCTTAAAATTTCAAAACCCACGAGATCTGAAATTCGGGGATACATTCCTTTTACTTGTGTAAATAGGTTAAAAAAAAGAACATTCATTATTAAAGATTTACTGAATTATTACCAAAATGTAGATTAAAATAAAACGGAAAAGTACCTATTCATAACAAATAAACGAAATAGCAAATGCAATATTCAGATCAATACTTTGCAATGTACGTATGATACGAATGTAAGAGAAAGGCCCATGTTTTTAACCGACTTCAAAAAAAGGAGGAGTCTCTTAATTCGGATGTATTTTTTTTACTGTTCAAAATTATTTCTTAAATCAGAGCATCTAAATGTTATTTCGTATGCTCCGTTAAACGATTACTGATTAAAAGTCTTTTGATATCCAAGAACAGGTTCAATTTGGAGTTCAACAATAGGCTTTTAATCAAAGTTATCCAGAAATCGTGTGAAACGACAGACTTTGAGTCGCCTTCGCACAAACAAAAAGGCATTTTGAGCAGCAAAAAATCCAAAAATCTGTGTATCGAATTTGTAGAAATCATCATGAGAATTCTTTAAAAAAAAAAAACAACTCCACATGTCACCATACATTGTGTTCTATGATGGTCTTGATGGTAGCAGAATATGACAATGGGTGTTGGGACGGAACAAAGTATTTTTTGTCCACATGTGGGCGAAAAAGTTTAATTTATACGATTTCGAATGGGAGCACCTGTCACTAATTGCCAACTTTTGGCGGCTTTTGTGATGAAAAAATTATGAGTAATGTAGGGTAGGTTATGACGTTGGAAATGTTCGGAATATGGCATGTAATAATAGAATTGATTTGTTGTAGATAGTTGTAAATGATCATCATGGTTTGGTAACCATATAATTTTATAAGAAACTAACGCACCACGGGTCTATATAGACATTAGTGTACTGATTACTGTGTACAAAGTTTCATGGAGTTTGAAGAAAATATAGATAAATTAGCAAACTTCGTTCGCGTGCACGCCCATTTGCTACCCGGTGCAATTCTTTTTAGTAGAAAGGTAAAGGCAGAATGTTTCTGTGTCTGTAGGTTCGCGTGTATTCGCGGAGGTGTCAGTTCGAGGCAAACCACTAGTTTTTTTTAGTTTTTATAATACTGCTGTATGTTTTCTAAGAATAAAAAAATTAAAACAGCTCTCAAAGATGACTACTCATCAAAGTTGATCATCTTTGACGGTCAAAATTATGCATAATAAGCTACCTCGTCCGTACCATGAAGCACCACCCCGTCACAACAGCCGACGACGTAAGGGCAAAGGTCACCAACCAGAATGTACGTCCCAGCGACAGCTTAATCTGGAACACATGGTTCATTCCAATACTTTATAAATGCTCCTGAGATTGAGAGCACTGTAACAGTGGAAGAAACGCCAATCACTGATCTTAAGCGATCTACCAATCTGATTTGACTTCCGTGGTGTGGTGGGCAAGCCGGCTAAGACGCAAGAGATACGGGTTTCCCTCTGGCCACGTGGTCCTACAGCCTTTGTCCTACCGATCGGACCACATGAACTTTTTTTCCGGTTGGTTCGATTAACTAATCGGTCTATAGAAACTGACGTTTTTATAGACCACGTAGTCCCACTAATCGGATCAAGAGAACTTTTGATTTCCTGTTGGTCCGATTAACTAATCGGACTATAGAAACTGACGTTTTCTTAGACCATGTAGTACCGCTAATCGGATCACGCGTTCTAGACTTGAGTAATGCGACTAATGCATCGTTGGGCAGATCATCCGAACTACAAATTGTTTAGAAGGGTAGCACTCCAAAATAAATCAGTTGGTTGGGAGAAGGAATCCAAATTTTTTGAGCATTCTCAATGTTTTGAAAAAAGATTCGGACTTTTATATGATCAAAATGAAATACGTAATAATACCTCTTGGAAATACGACGAAAAGAAGTGATTCGACGTGATGAATTTATCTGGGGGGGGTTTATGTCTATGCTTTAATAGTTGCATTGCCTAGCTTGCGCTTTCTGCTTTTCTGGTGTCTCTAGTTTAGCCGCTTGCATAGTATAGATATAAGCCTGCCTTACTTGGCTCCTCAAGCCAGGTAAGGTGCGAATGGTCTTAGGGGAGAGAGACACAACAGTTGCCGTGATCCCTAAGACAAGCCTGGTGGGTTAGCCTTCACGTGGTTGCCCCCTGTTATTGGTCTAGTTCACAAGAAATAGACGTAACTAAAACCATCAGACGTACACTGCCTGCGATGCGAGGAGCATGTCCAGGCGGGTCCATCATCATCAATAATTGATTGGTGGATAGTAATGACCTCACTCCTTTACCTTCCTTAACCATTATCCTACATCCCTACCTCATTCCCTGTCCGCTACGAAGTAAGGTGGTTTGGCTTCGTGGGCCGGTCATCCAGTAGGTGTGATTGATCGGTGGGGGGCGAACCACCTACGTTTTTGATGCTGTGCGTAGGGGCCCCGAACGGAAGGATGCAACAATCCTGGTCGCTGAGCGGACAGATGTCCCTTCCGCAACACTCGTCTTTGGTGTGAATTTCTTTTAAAACGGGGGGTCACGGTCTTGCCAACTGTGGCAAATCAGCATGGCGGCAGGTCACAGCTGTCGTCGGCGAGAGGGGGGGGTCGATGGGGTCTGCAGACAGCGGTGCACGCCTTAGCTTGGCATCGGTGGTCCTTGCTGAGTATGGTGGTGCCGTTTTGGCTCGTAGGCAACGCGATCAGCCCTTCTATATCGGACTGGTATCCCTGGTGTATAGCAATACATCCCCAATGGTGCGGACTCCGTGGTGGGTGGGGAGCCGGAATGATGAATTAGTAAACTCTATATACAACATGTCTAACACAATCAACAAATCGGACCACTTTAAGACCCCCTCTACTGGGGAGGCGGTGGAAAACCTGGTGGCGGCCTTCGCGGTCCCGCAGGCTGACACTGCTGCCTGGACGGTCGTTGGACCTAAAGGTAAAAGTCAAGATGCTCGAGCTGGGAAAAGGGAGCAAAGGCCTCTGGCTGGACCTTCCCGACCCAAGGTTCCCAATCCCGTGGTGGCTCACGTCCCGGGGAAAAGGGACTTGAGAAAACAAAGAAGCACAGAGACGCAGGGACAGAAGGGAGTACGACAGGTGGTTCCAGGAACCGCTGAGCCTGTCCAGAACACCCCTGGTCCTAGCTTCTTTTACAAGCAAAGAACAAGACAGAGAGAGTCCCACCCGAAACCGAACGCCCCGGCGGTGAGATCTACGGGCTTGCCCGTGGTGACTGCCGTGCCTGCTGGTAGTGGAGGTGAGGGTTTGAGGACAACCAAGCACAAGAACAGAGCCAACCGCAAGAGGCGTGCTGCCTTGGCCATCGCAAGATCGGCACCGGCCCCGGCCCATAGTGAGCCGAGCAAGCGTACGCGGATGGATGACACTGTGTCTCCGAGAGGGGACCGAAAGAAACAGAAGCTGGACAACACACGTCGTGCGCCCGGCATCAGCTATGCAGACATGGTGCAGAGTAACCTGTGTGTAGCGGTAGCCAGGGTGGACAGCCAACAACTGACTGAGGAGCAAGCCACTTTAGTGAAGAGGTACCTGGAAAGGTGTATCTTGGAAGACATCAAGAACCCAGCCAAGGACTTTTCCCCCCGCTTCATGGGCAAGCCCATCATCGCTGAAGGTGTCCTAAAGCTGTGGTGTGAGGATGAGCCTTCACTTAAGTGGCTGGGCGAGGTAACTGCTAAACTGCCGAAAGAAACCTGCCCAGAGCTGAATATTATCAGGCAGAGCGACCTGGTCAAGAAGGTCAGAGCAGCCCTATTTATTCCCGACTGCACCAACACGTTGGAGGACACTAGTCTGGTCTTAGCCGAGCAAAATAAATGGGCTCATTTGAACACGTGGACTGTGTACAGCCACAGTATGCAGAAGGACGACATCCTCCTCCTGAGGCTTGGGATACCGGAGAAACTGGTTCCCGAGTTGATAGCGAGAGAACGTAGACTCGCCCACAACCTGGGTAGTGTCTATGTTAGGTTCATGGCAGAGGATGGGAGCCTGCAAGACGAACCCCCGATGCCTAGGCAGACATCGGAGTCATCAGCACCGACGGGGCCCCTGGAACCACAACCAGGTCCCAGCGTGGAGCAAGTCCCGGAGCAACTGTTTCCAGCGGCGTCTTCACACTCGTCACCCATACCGTCGGGCTCCAAGCCGACGGAGGAGATGTGTGTGGAGCAGGAGTCGGAGATCGACCTGCTGGATAGCTCGGAGGGGGAGGAAGGGGTGAGGGAAAACCAAGATGTTGGTGACCCAAGCCGCCTCTCCTAATGACTTCTGCATAATCCAAAGCAACCTCCAGCACAGTCTCACTGCTACGGCTAACCTGCGCAGAGTGCTGGAGAAGAACATCAAGACCATAGCCTTGATCCAGGAGCCGTGGATCAGGGCAGGGCGTGTGTGTGGTCTAAATAACTTAGGCGGTAAGTTACTGTATGATAAAACTTGTAGCAATCCACGTGCGTGCATATACGTACCGTGTAAACTAACAGCTGTGCCCTTAACCGAGTTCTGTTTCAAGGACCTAGTGACAGCCAGGATCCGAGGCATCTTTGGTGAGGAGACTGAGGAGGTGGTACTTTCGTCGGCGTACATGCCTGCTGATGAGGCCATCCCTACCAATGAGGTTATGGAGCTGGTAAGACATTGCGAGCTACAAAGCTTAAAATTAATTATTTCAGCAGATACTAATGCGCACCACCCGCTTTGGGGTATGCCCGTAGCAAACAGCAGGGGAGATGACCTGGTAAACTTCTTATTTACTACCTCTCTCGTTATAGCAAACAGGGGTGCCGAACCGACTTTTCTTACTAGGCGGTGCCGCACCATCATCGATCTTACCATGGTAACGGGTAACTGCTCAGATTATGTAAGAGGCTGGAGGGTATCTGAGGAAGCTTCCTGCTCCGACCATAGGTGGATCAGATATGAACTGGAACTAAGTACAGCAGAGACAGCACCATCCCGCAACCCGCGGAGGACTGACAAGGTAAAATTTGTTAACTCCTTAGAACAGCGCCTTGGCACGCCGGGATATAATTTAACAAGCACATCTGCCATTGAAGAGGCAGTTGAACACATTACTGCTAGCCTGACTAAGAGCTTTGAGGAGGCCTGTCCTCTTTCTCAGGCCCGTGTAACCGTTAAAGGGAAGAACGGCTGGTCCGAAGACTTAGAAAGACAAAAAGGTAAAGTGCGCAGGTTATTTAACAGAGCTATGAACACATACGACGACTCGGACTGGGACAATTACAAGGACGCCCGTGCTGAGTATAAGAGGTGCATCCGGAGAAAAGGTCGTATAAAATGGCAAAAGTACTGTACAAGCATCGAATCGGACTCACAAGCGAACAGAGTGAGGAAAATTCTCGCGACTGACTCGAATCGCGAGATAGGTTCACTAAAAAAGATAGACAAAACTTATACAAAAACAACAGCAGAAACGCATGAACTGCTCCTACAAACACACTTTCCAGGGTGTCTTATAGACCAAGAAACCGTTTGGCGGGTCACAAATGTTAGGACGCCATCTGAAACAGACTGGTCGGTTGCGCAGTCTGTGGTTACTGGGGAGAAAGTGGACTGGGCGATAAGCACATTTAAACCTTACAAGTCCCCGGGTCTGGATGGACTCTTCCCAGGCCTTCTACAGTGGGGTAAGCTACGTCTTCTCGAGACGCTCACAGTTGTCTTCAGAGCTTGCCTTGCTTTCCGTTATGTTCCACGGTTGTGGAGAGAGGTCAGGGTCCTGTTCATACCAAAACCGGGGAAAAGCGACTACACTGAAGCAAAAGCCTATAGACCGATTAGCCTAACATCATTCCTGCTTAAAACTTTGGAAAGACTGTGTGACCGGTATATTAGGGATAGCATGCTCTTAACAACACCACTACATCCGCAGCAACACGCTTATTGCTCGGGCAAATCAACAGAATCAGCACTACACACTGTGGTTAGCAGAGTGGAAAAAGACATAAAAAACAAAACACTCTGTCTGGCTGCTTTCATTGATATAGAGGGTGCTTTTGACAGGACAAACTTTAGCAGCATCAGCGCAGCTTTACAGAGGCATAGGGTAGACCCGACTCTGGCGGGGTGGATCGTTGACATGCTCCAACTCAGGGCAGTTCGTGTTGACCTGCAGGGGGAGACCAGGGCGGTGGTGGCGAGGGGATGTCCTCAGGGAGGTGTCTTGTCGCCACTGCTATGGAATATGGTTGCCAACGATCTAATTACTAGACTTAACGCCCAACGTTTCTTTACGGTAGGCTACGCGGATGACCTTGCGATTCTGATATCAGGTCACTTTGCCAGTGTGGCATGCAATATCATGAATAATGCACTTAGGGTCGTCCAGTTATGGTGCACTGAATATGGATTGACCGTGAATCCAGCGAAAACGGAACTAGTAATGTTCACTAAGAAGCGTAATCTGGGAGCTTATAGCTTGCCTAAACTCTTTGACACACAACTGCACTTATCCGATGAGGTTAAATATCTGGGGATCATTTTGGATAGCAAACTGAACTGGGCTAAGCATCTCGATAGTAAAATTAAGAAGGCCACGATATCTTTCTGGCAGTGTCGTAGAATGATAGGAAAGACATGGGGTCTAAGCCCAAAAATAACCCTATGGCTTTACAATACCGTGATTAGGCCTTCGCTAACTTATGGTGCTCTAGTATGGTGGCCCAGAACCAAGCAGAGTACCTCTATAAGCAGACTACAAAAGTTTCAGAGACTGGCGTGTGTGGCGACTACGGGGAGTATGAGAACGGCCCCAACGGCTGCTCTCGAGGCCTTGTTGGGTCTAACCCCGCTTCATCTATACGTGCAGCAGGAAGCAGCGGCTGCTGCCTATAGGCTCTGGGTTTTAAAACTATTAGAACATGACACGCAGGCTACTCACACTACCATCATGGATGAGTTTGCAGATGGGAATCCATTGCTACTCTCTATCTATGACAGGGTACCGAAGAAACACATTTATTCCAAGGGCTACACTATTCAATTACACGAGGAGCCTAGTGACAGCTCCAATACACATGAACTAAGAATATATACAGACGGCTCAAAAATGCTAGCAGGAACCGGAGCGGGTACGTTCTCGGAGGACCTAAACATTCACTCGGCAGTGGCCTTGGGTGCCTGGAATTCGATTTTCCAGGCGGAATGCGTAGGTATAATCCAGGCGGCGTACGCAGTGCTGCGTAGGGAGGTTTCTGATTTTAACATTAGGATACTCTCAGATAGCGCTGCGGTACTGCGAGCACTGCAGAAAACCGAACATACCTCAGGGTTGACCATTCAGTGTCACCACCTGCTGGAAGAAGTAAGTAAGTCGAACAATATTACGCTACAATGGATCAAGGGACATAGTGGCTCCAGAGGAAATGACGGTGCTGACGCGTTGGCCAGGAGAGGCTCGTTAATGCTCCCAGTAGGACCAGAGCCTTTAGTACCCCTGCCCTTCAGTCAGATACGTTCTTGGATCCGTAGACGAACTGTTGAGCGACACCAAAAGCTTTGGGTAAGTATACAGGATTGCAGACAGTCGAAGGAGGCGTTTCCGGACTTAAATCCGAGATACTCCCGAAAGCTGCTCAATCTGAGACGTGACAAGCTACGGCTCATAGTCGGGATTGTCACGGGTCACTGCTCTCTTAACAAACATTTATTTACACTGGGTATCACGGACAGTCCCCTATGCAGGGGCTGCCTAGAAGCAGATGAGACGCCAGCGCATGTGCTCCTGGAGTGTAGCAGCGTGGCGTCTCAAAGAAGAACTTTCCTCGGGACACCGAGGACTCCCGGGCAGGCCTGCGCCGGTATCAGTGAGTTGTTGGCCTTCCTGGAGGACATCGGGTGGCTGGATTAGCAGCCGCCACTCGCCACGCAAAAAGGGCCCATTGGCGGCCTAGTTGCGGAAAAGAGTCTGCGCTACAAGTACAAGTAAGTAAGTAGATGAATTTATCTCAAATACTAACACTGCTCGTTAATTTTGATATGGAAGTCGGATTCTTTTTGGAAACATTAGCGTGGAAAGACTCGCTTTTTAAAATGTAACGTTGGAGTACACATCTCTAGTATCTACATAATTAGAATTTAATTATTTTTAATTTGAGTTTGAATTATTTTGTGGAGTTGTGACCCTTGGTTAATGTCCAATAAATATTTTACCTGATCTATATCGTCGTATGTAACGTCTCATACTAATAAAAGAGGTACTTAGGTTCAAAGGTACATTAATGGGATTCCGTTAAATAAAAATAATATTGTGAATAATATAGGGTACATTTTAATGCATATTAGAAAATTATTAACTTTAGAGAGGTGGGAAATTGAGCACCATTAAAAATGAGTTCATGTGGTCCGATCCGTAGGACGAAGCGGAATTACAATTCCTTGTAATCCGATTAATCGAACTAATAGGAAAAAAAAGTTCATGTGGTCCGATCGGTAGGACGAAGCGGAATTACAAATCCTTATAATCCGATTAATCGAACTAATGGGAAAAAAGTTCATGTGGTCCGATCGGTAAGACAAAGGCAGTAGGACCACGTGGCCAGAGGGCGGGTTTGATGCCCACTGCGGGAGCAATGTTTGCAGATCTTCAAATATGTTTGTAGTACCATAAATGGTCGCTCTTTTCCTATGTATCTGCTTCTTCTAATTCTCGAGGCACCACACAGGCGCTTCCAACTACTAGTAAGAAGGTTCATAAAATCGTTCGCGACGTAGTGGTATCGGACGTAACGGGAACCAATCATCAAATCAAGCCAAGTCATGTTTGTTGCGCTGATTCTTCTAGGTTTAGTTGCGTTGGAAAAGGAGTAATTTTAGTTTATAAGACGAACCAAAATGATCCTTGAATTAATTAATCAAATACTTTTGACTTTGAATTTGACTTTCTGGTAGTTAGAAAGTGGGTCCAAGAGCTTCTGATAGCATAACAATCATTTTTGGCTAAAGTTCATTCGTTCGTCATATTACCAGTTTTTTCATGGTTACCTTGCGTTAGTTCAGTGACCAGGATGGCTGCGTTAAGACTGAGCTAGCTGTTCACAGTAGACTACACCAAAAGCTGCAATCCAGACCCAAGACACTAATATTATGTATCTTCATTCAATCAGATACACTCCATGTTCAAATCAATCAACATTTTGAATACATTTAATCGTCTATGTATCTAGTAACTCAATAAAAATCAGCATCGACAAGTTATGCGACTTTAAACCTTATTGAAATGGATTAAAGGTGATGTGTTCCACGTGTCAGACATGTGTGGCTATGATTGAATGTATTGGTAATATGAATGAATGGTATCAAGATGGTGTCTTGTTTTAAGTGTTGCTCATTTCTCTTTTCAATTCAGATCATAGGGAGTAACTTCTTCTGTAGTTTATTATTAACAAAATGTATTGTCTTAATGTTATCTTATTTATATTTATTTAAACTCTAACTAAAATATGCTAAGTGGACTTAGTTCCCACAGGTGGAATTTCTAAGGCATCTATGAATCAGCAAATGAGTATTTTTACATAAAAATACTTTATAAAGCTAGTCTTCAAACTTATCATCATCATCAGGCAGAAGAAGTCCACTGCTGGGCAAAGGTTTCCACCGTAGAATGCCACGCCTAATGGTCTTAAGCCACCTCCATCCACCAACTTCCTGTGACCTTTACAACCGTTATACTTTTTTATCTTTGTGTCTTCAAACTATGATAAATCTAATAATTAGGACATCAATTACTATGTAGTGAAAAATACTGTGAGTAATTAATATTCATCAGAATTTAAGTTATCGTGGCTTGGTAGGAGAATAGTAAAGTACGTGGTGTATAGTCGTAATTTTTCTAAAATACTGTACTGTCACTGTCAAACTTTTCTTGCTATATCCAATTTTGTGCTAAAAACTTATTGACTCTTTAGGCGCGAAACTCTTACATCGTCCCCGTTTATTAGTAACATCGTCGGTCTTTCTGAAAAATATCTTTGTTCCATCCTACTTAATCAAATCAAATCAAACAATTTTATTTCGGATTACAATGATCCATTTGGTTAGTAAAACTTAAGAGTAATTATTAATACTTATATAAGAGCACAGAAATAAATTCTTTTAAAAGGACACTTTGCTATGAAGGGGGCCAGATATAATAAATAGAACATACATTTAAATTTTATTCAAAGGCCAAAAACAAAACAAAATGTTGCCAAATGCGAGTTATTATTGGAGATTATAAATGGGAGTTATTGGTTATTAATAATATTCTATATATGCGAAAGATTAAAAAAATATTATTACTCAATCATGATGAACAGAACCGATTTCGATAAAATTTGGCACACATACAAAATTATAACCTTAACTGAGATAAAAACTAACCTACTTTTTATCTCGGTTTAACGCAAGCTGAGCCGCGGCCTGACACTAGTTTACCATAATACCCATAAACAAACAACGCAGACTTCTTGTTGCAAAACAGTTATAGAGTAAAATAACAATCATAAAATCGTGATAAAACAAATTTCGTCTTTTAATAATGTACATTAATTATTTCATCATTTATAAAGTCTAGAACCATAAACCGATTGAAAACAATATCATTCAAAAACCTACGCTATCGACCAAAAACCATAAAAACAATTTTCAATAAGCCACAGATATTAATTGCTGATATTATTTATTGACACAGCGCACGCTTCGTCAGAGTACCTACATGTCTGTGATTACAGTAATAAAATCTATGAAATTAAACGAATATAAAATGAACTTTATGTCTAAGATGCAAGGTTTAAAATTTAGAGATGCTCTACCTAGGTATATTTTGGTAAATATTGAACTGTTGGTTTCTCAGTTCATTTACGATTATTTATTTATACATGGAGTTAGGAGAAAATGCTCTGTTCTTGTTGATAGTAAATCACCAATCAAATAGTCCAAATAAAATAAAGTTGAATGGATATCATTATGTGAGTCATCGTCATACACATGGTTCAACTTATAATATATCTCAGAACGAGCAACAAACACTAAAAATACTTAAAGCAAAATGTATAATAATGTGTACCTACCTATATAAATATTATGTACTAGTTGCGCCCCGCAGTTTCACCCGCATGAAAAATGATGAAAATTGATGATGATGATGATGATGAAAAGTAGCATATGTGTTAATCCAGGGCGTAAAGTATCTCCATTCCAATTTTCCAATTCCAATTTAACCCGAAGGGGTTATCAGAGCCTCAAAGAGCCTTTTTTCAACATGAAGAACAGAAAAGAAAAGAATTTGAAGTTTATTCGATGTTTAGCAGAGTAACACAATAAGGTGGCTGGTACTGCGGGTACTATTACGAATTGACGCTGTAATTTTCCGAGAGATGGCGCTATCGCCAATAAAAACATAAGTTCACTGCGCAAGTGGAGTTTGACCACAATAAACCACTCCCAACAGCATCTGTTGGTCGTACGACCCCGGAACAAGTTGCCCGGTGGAACATCTTCCCTTTTCGATATAGTACGTATTCCCAACTGCTGTTATCTATATGGTGTATTATTTCGGACGCTGTAGTATCCAGGTAATGAAGCTTAATTCCGTATCAAAGCAATCATTGTTGCGTTCTAAAAAATAAGCAATAAACAGTATCACCACTGATTGACCGAAGATTTAACATATTGCAGGCCCAATTAAGGCTCTACTCCCTGCTGAGAGACCCTCTACCGATCGACAATTTAAATAGTCAACGCACGACTCGACCTTGCCAACTTACTCATAAAACGAAACTAACCCTTAGAACAATGGTATAAGGTGTATTGAATAGCAAAGAGAACGTGGTAGGTTAAAATAGAAACTATTACATGCCCTCCGGTGCATAGAACTATCTCACAGGATTGGACTACTTGATGTTGACAATGAAAAATAATTTGAGAATATTTTAGTACAGGCCCCAGAATAAATGATAGTTAAGTTGTTGAATAGACTTGGAGATAAAGGTTCCCAAAAAACAACCACGAGCGACGACGCAGTTACAGGAAGGCCCAATCTCGGTAGACCAAAAATATTTTAAAGTTTGCAGGAAGTCGGTGGAAGGAGGCAGCCCATGACAGTTCGTCATGACATTTAATGCGAGAGGCCTTTATCCAGCAGTGGACTTTTAGTAGGCTGATGCTGATGATGGTATATAGTTGGTCAGTTGATGGATGGTCGTTATGAAAGTTCGTCGAAATATTCCATTGGGAAAGTCCAGCAGTGGGCTTCAACTGGCTGATAATGATGATGATCAGTTAGTTGTTCTGAAGTACCTATTTTCTTCTTCTTCTTCTTCAGCAGGTTCTAAATGTCCATTGCTAGACGATGCCATTCCCATAAAATGCTTTGGGGGATTTGCCATACTCACCATACTTAGCAGGCTGATTGGTGATTGCAGTATTGGTATTCAGTACTCAGGAAGATGTTGCTGCCCATCCCCTGGTTGTAATGCTTTCATTGGCTTTTATTATATCCACGGGAGGAAACGGAGGGGTCTTATTTAGGAGGAGGTAAAATGTGATTGCCGTGTTGTGTCCGGCCTGAAAATAGATCCCTCCATCTCCTTCCATGGAGTTTATACATGCCGACTAAGGGATTACACCAGAGGATGGGCAGCAACATCCATCTGAATACTCAACACAAATACTGCGCCAATCCACCCGCTTCTGGCCCACCGTACCACCGACCATACCCCTCATCATTCATTAAGTAAACGCATTAAAGTGACGGTGTTCTTGTTTAGCAATTTGTTAATTTTGGAGTGCCTTATGATAAAATAATTGATAATAAATTATAGATACATGTAATAGCAATCCGTGTCTTAGCACTACGGTGGTATCGTAGGGAAAAATAATTACCCACCCTACCACTGGGGGTATGGTCGGTGGTACGGTGGGTCAGAAACGAATCCACCTGCCAAGCGTGGTCATTATAGAAAATCCCCCCATTGGGCGCTATGCATTCTATGGGGGAGTTCTCATCAGTGCATTTCTACCGGCTGATGCAGAGGGGAAGAGATATTACTAAAAATAACTACCTAGTTGGTTACAACATTAATTTCCTAAATATGCACTTAAATCCTGTCTGCGACATTTCCAAACAAACCAATTAAATTATCACCATATATTGTTGCATCTATCTCCGATCGCCAAACATAAATTTATATTAATCTATCCAATTATTATGGTCCAATGGAATAGTACAAATTGTGGCCTAACATAATCTTAGTATCTCGACCACTAAATCATTTCCCACGCCTTCCGCCAGCTGATGCCATTTGTCTTTTGCCATCTTTGGATGATGATATCGATGATAGTAACGTCAGTTAATTAAGAAAACGTTCTTTGTTCAGAATGGTGATGGTCATTAAGGGTGTTGTCATATCTCATCATCACCTTATTATATCATCCCACTGCCACTGTCATATCCTTTGTAGCCAATTTTCCCGGTCGTATGCTTCTCGCTTCCAGAAGTAAGCCGATTATAAAAATTCAAGGTTACCAAATATCCGGGTGGTTTTTGGGGACTATGGGGTGACTTAGTAATTACTACTTTGATATCATGATAACATATTGCTCTATGATATTTTTTTCCTATTCATTCTGTGTTTTTCATCATCAGACTCTGGAGTGTGTTGGAGAATGACATAATCATATCGTTTTAATTTGATTCTCGAGATCAACCTTGAAGATTCAGCTTCAGAAGTACCCTAGATCCTGTTTATCTTATGCTGGTCATCATCAGATACTGAAGCCTGATGTCATTCAAAATTTACATTTTAAGCAACCCCAAACATAACATAACTGTGGTATTCAGCCTTTGAAATAAAGCGATTACGATCGAGGCGCCCCCGTGGAATGTCATTGCTTGGACAATGTTCGGCCCGGACGGGCGTGTCGTTTGTAATTTATTACTATCCATTTGTTTGTTCTGATTTCCTACCAGTTCCCAGACCCATAAATGGGTGTCTGAACCCCACATTGGCGACGAGGATAAAAAATTGTGAGTACCTAGTCGATAATTCGACTAAAAGTTGCGTAGTGTTGTGTTAATTGAATACCGACATACATGGAAAACTTTTCTAAAACTCGAGGAAGGGTACTTCTTCTTAGTGATTTAAATCAGTCGTAACGTGGTCGTAACTAGATATTTTTAACTTGATTTTTAACCGGCCACACGAATTTAAAAGTTTTTACTAAGTACCCTCTTACTTGAAATAAATTTATGGTGGCTAATTATCTCGCAACACGTCGCAACCATAATGAAATGACAAAATAATGAGGCAAAATGTTCCAGTTCATGTCAACCAATTTATGAGTTTATTTCTGGTACCTTGCTTATAGCAAATAACTACCTATAAAGTTCTTGTTGATGTGAACCAACTCCAGGGAATGGACAAAAGTGTTACGAGCTTCTATAAAGTTGTTTTCAATGAGTCAATTAAACTTGTACCTACTCATTGAAATTGTGCCACGTATATATTTACGCAAGTTTGCCTAAAAGACGAATGTTAATGTCTACAAAATGGTGACAGTTGGAGCGATAAATGGCAATAACCTCCGATACCTACACATGTTTAATGTAGGTACGTACTCTAAGGTAGTGCATTTTGATCCCTCTGTTAATCAAATGAAATGAATTTTATTCATTGAAATCACAAGGATCATTTTGAATCGCCTTATAAACTAAAATTACTCCTGTTCCAACGCGCTCAAGCCTAGAAGAATCAGGCAACAAACACGGCTTGTCAATCTTGTTGCAATCACTTAATTTGATGATACGTCTTACCACAAGGTGGGAAGCGCCTGTGTGGTGCCTCGGAGCAGGAAGTTGCTGATACATATTAAATGAGAACTTAAAAACCTAAGAAAGTTAGTCAAATGCAAATAAACATCAGCAAAAGTTTATAAGACAGTACACGCTCCACTTGATATAACCAGAGACTAGTAAAACTAGTCTCTGATATAACCTAATTTCTAAATATAATGTATGACGTGACCAAGTGTTCTTAATAATTGTTCCTATGGTTTTAATAAATGAGTATGAGTATCAGTATGAGTATACCTACTTATAAATAACAATCTAATAGAACCATGTAAAGAGAAAAGTACAGATATTATAGCAAATCAGCTCAAATCAGATGTAGCAATTATCTGACAAGGCTTATGTGCGGCCGCTAAAATGTATGTACACCATAACAAAACCAAGTGCTCCCAGTGTTCCTACGGTGAATAAATGATATAAATATGAATATGAATATGAAATTTCCATTTATCTTCGAGTAAGATGTTTGGATGCACCTTCTGGAAGTTTATTATAGAACTGTACAGAATTCCTCATAAAAGACCCATTTACTTTCTTCAATCGAAATTTTGGTATATTTAGTTTGGTTGTATTTATAAATCCAAATACCATGCAAGTCACCCTTTTTCATACAACTATCCAAGTGTTTATGTGTATGTAATAATATTTCATAGATATATTGCGAAATTACTGTGAGAATATTGATTTCTTTGAAACGCAAGGCGTTCAAGGGGTCACGTGACTTCATTTTATAAATGGCACGTATTGCCCGATTTTGTAAGACAAATATAGCTGGAAATATAGCTGTTTTACCCCACAGCATGATACCATATGACATAACACTATGAAGTAGCTAAAATAAACAAGCCTAGCTGTAGCTTCATCAGTAAGCTTCCTTAACATACAAACTGCATATGCAGTGGAACTAAGTCTACCAGCTAAAGCCACAATTTGCGGTGCCCACTGACCCCCTGGATCAATATAAAGCTCTAAGAAAATACTAGACTTAACAAGATCAAGTGTCTCCCCATTTATTTTAATATTTAGTTTGATAATGTTTTACATTTGGCTATGTGAATTTGATGCTTTTCGTTTTTAGCATTAAGCAAAAGATTATTTACTGTGATCAAAACATTATTTACAAGAACTCGCGACAGTGAATTATTTACTCTATCGTAATTTGCTTTAGATCTATCAACTTTGAAAATCAAAGAAGTATCGTCAGCAAACAGAACTATGCCACATAATGTAAAAAAAGAGATTGATAGTGTAAACTAGAAATAAAAAGGGCCTAGTATTGAACCCTGTGGCACCCCCATGACAATAGTGGATCATTTCACCACCAACATCAATTTTTGAATTCTATTGGATAAGTAAGAATTTACAAGATTAATTGCCTGATTTTGGATGCCATAATGTTTTAACTTGGAAATTAATGTATCATGCCACACGCAGTCAAAAGCTAAGGACGATCGCGTTCTGTGAGTTCTCCTACGCTTCAAATATGTGTTCTAAGAGCATGGTATCAGCATCGGCTGTCGAATGAACCTTAGTTATTCCAAATTAATGACTGAAGAAGTTCGTGGAGGTCGAAGTGTGACAATAACTGAGTAAGAATAAGTTTCTCGAAGATCTTACTTAAAGCAGGCAATATAGAAATTGGCCTATAGTTACCTGGATCTTTATCATTTCCAGACTTGAACAAAGGATTAATTTACTATGTTTCATAAGATGAGGAAAGACTCTCGTCAAGACATCTATTGAAAATGTAGGCCATACACGGCGCAATATCAGCACCTAGCACAATTACTAGAGAAAAACTATCAAAGGCATTCATGACCTGAATATTTTTGATAACATAGTATTGTTTATGTTTAAATTCATCTGGTTACTACAAGGTTTAGATTTACCTGTTTCATTATTAATTTCCAAGTTGTATTAATTTTATTTGCTGACTTTTCTATTGAATTTCTCAAATACAATGATTTTAATGTATGACAAACTTTTTGAAGGACTTGGAATAGTTCTTTATGTACAAGATAAACGTTGGGTCGTGCAACATTGATTCCCCAGCCGTATAGAGTTCATATAGGGTTGTAGCCCAATCAGCTAACCCGACATTCGCTCTAGCTTTACAATCTCACTATGTTCCTCACTTATCAATTTAGACAAACTGGTAAAAAGGTCATACGGATCATCTACGCACGGTACGTACAAGGGGCATTTTTAGATCAATACTGCCGTGGAATTTCAAAATGCGACTATCTGTGATAAGTGAAATTACAAGTATTTAAAGCACTGTGCTGAGACCATAGTGATCTGAGGTGAAATGTTTAATTACTGATGTATCAATTGGAACACTACTACAATAAATATTATCAAAACAGGTGGATGTTGTTAGTGTCACTCTTGTTGGTTATTCGAAGAGGTGATGTAAATTAAAACATTTAAACAAATTAAGCAGCCTCTCAGAAAAAGAACTAACCTATATTGAAATTTCCGCAGACTATAAGCATTTTACTATGTACAAAAGTTTTGAGCAATACTTTTTCCATAGTGGATTAAAATAACGCGAAGTCTGCGTCAGGGGGACGGTAAACACACAATGATATGCAGCTCTAGCTCAACAGCTCAATAGTCCTCTCAATAGTGAGATTTGCAACATCTTTACGTTTCTTGCATTTTAAAGTATTTCGAACAACAGTTAAGGAACCCTATGGCGTTCTTGCGTTTGTATGAACTTACAATATTGTAATTCTCATAATAAGGGAGTAACTCAAATTGTAACATCCAGTGTTCAGTTACATACATGATAATGTACATTAAAACTGTTTAAAAATGTTTCTAAGCCTAAGATTTTGCTGGGAAGGGCTTGTACATTTTATGTGGCCGGCCTTCTCATTGTCGAACTAGTTTAAATGACTGTCAGCTGACACTCCTACCTTTTACCCTCATTAGTACTACCTACTTCTAACCACGAGCTCGTGAACTGCGTTATAGTAAATACTTATAACGAGATCAAAAATATGAAATGCTAACAATTTAGCAATTATGAATTTACTATGTCTGCCGTCTGTTTTGACTCAAGATACTATGTATCAACAGTATCTCGTGTCAAAACAAAATTTCTAATAAAATTATTAGTATTAAAATACAAAACGTCTCTATGACGACATGTCAAATTGTGCAACATTAAATTAAGATTAAAAATTAATTGATTGTCTGCACTAACAACTAGCTAATAATATCATATCGCATGACACCACACTTTCACCTAATTGTATTATCAGAGTGGTGTCGTAGTATCTTTAAGTTTTGTGAATGAAGGCATTTGGAAAGCAATTATTTGTGACAACTTGCCCTAACAGATCACTGGGTAGCAAACCCATCCCAACGCCATCTTATCTGAATACGCCACAGTCTTCCAAGTCTGCCACCAGAATTTAACCTGTCTAACCGGAGACTGCGTACAACCAGAGGTGGGAACTACTTCAATCTATACAGAAGGTGTAGGCTGCTTCTGCGATGCACATGGATCAGAAATCTGGAAGGCTCTGATACAGGAAGATCGGGAGTATCGTTGGAATATAATACCTACACTTGAAAAGAGTAGAAGGTAGTAATTGGAAGATCTGTGATCATGAAGAAATTGAGGAGGACAATAATAGCGTACCTAGTAAAGAGATCGATAATTGTATAGGTACTCAATTAAAAATTACATCAACGGCGTAGTTTAATTACTGGTTAAAATAAAATTCGATTTAGAATAATAATTATGTTGTAAAATCATAAGAAGTATCACTTTAGAATAATGATGGCTTACTTTATGTTGTAAAATTACTAGAGGTATATAGTAAAATAAGAATAGTAAGTTAACTTTTGGAAATAAGCAATTGTTAATTTTTAATTTGTTAAAAAGGAAGAGATGTGGTATTCAGCCTTTGAAATAAAGCGATTACGATCGAGGCGCCCCCGTGGAATGTCATTGCTTGGACAATGTTCGGCCCGGACGGGCGTGTCGTTTGTAATTTATTACTATCCATTTGTTTGTTCTGATTTCCTACCAGTTCCCAGACCCATAAATGGGTGTCTGAACCCCACAATAACATTACATCCAATATGTACATAGCCCTAACCCCACACTAGGACTCCCTTGTGTCGCGGGTATCTGGAACTACGAGTACCATTGGTACCACAACACCCAGACCTGGAACAAATATTTGCAGATCATGCAAACATTTGTCCCGCAGCGGGAATAAATAAACAAATAAATGCTGGACACTTCACACAACACTATCTAGCCCCAAGCTAAGCACAGCTTGTGTTATGGGTACTAGATAATAGATAATACTAGCCCGCCGCGCCACACAGATCGTCACCATCTTTCATACAAAAAAAACTGCATTGAAATCAGAGCATCCTTCCAGAGCTATTACGCCACAGACAAACAGACATAGAAGCAAGCAAACACACTATGGCCTCAAACTTATAACACTCCTGCTTTTAGTCGAGGGTTAAAAATAAACCAGTTGCCTACCCAGTTGATCAACTAATCGTGTCTGTCTCTACTCTACCTATCGATTCCCACGCTTTACGCCATTTGTTAGCTAACGCCATCTTTGGATGATGGTCGTCTAATTAAAAGCAAACATAGTGGCGAGGGCAAGCAGAAGTCACGAAATGGCCTAGAGCTAGTTATGATGGATTGGCTTCACTGTGCCATACAGTATCTAAAATAAACTGTGTTGTGGAGTGTAGATTAGTTGAATGTCAGAAGGGCAAATCTCGTTATTATTTTAAAACCGAACTGAAAGTTGACCGAATCTAAACAGAGAACTGACAAAAAAAAAAAGTCACTGCTACTGGGATCGCTAATCCGATGCTATTCCAATCTGATCCGTGTCGTTGTCATAGATATCCCAAATATGGTATTCTTCTCAACTGACAATACAACGCGGAAATGTGCATAAATCGTCTTGTGACCGAAACTTGAACGAAGCTAAACCGACAAAGGAAGATTATGAATTCTATTCAATCGTAACGTAACGCCACGTAATTCCCCGTTCAACCACCAAAACTAGGTACAACCAGAACAAAATTGTTGCCTCTGTATTAGTAAAGTTTGTAACTACTCTATCCCACCCATTCATTAGTTTCCATCATTACTAACATCAATTAATTTCTTTGATACAATGTGTCAGTCTCAAATTGAGGAACAAACACCACGAGATGTTATCCCAATCAAGCTCACAAACAATCGTTTGAGAAACGATCTGACTTGACTCTTGACGTTTATGAACATCGAATTGGTGTGGTTATAAGTTATCTATGGTTTTAAGTAATCAGAAAAATAATGGGCATGCTGATGGGTCTTTAGTTTTGTTGACACGTGTAATTATGATTGTAGTATGTGAATGGGGGTGACCACGCGGTAAGGGTAAGAGATATAGTTTTTTTTTTTTGTTTTTTTTTATGCTACTTGGCAAGCAGACAAGCTTACGGCCCACCAGATGGAAAGCAGTTACCGTAGCCTATGAACGCCTGTAACACCAAAGGCATCACACGCGCGCTGGCGACCCTGAGACATAAAGATGAAAAGTCTCATGTGCCTGTAATTTCACCGGCACCCGTACCCTTCAAACCGAAACACAGCAATGAGAACACTACTGCTTGGCGGCAGAAATAGGTACGGTGGTAGTACTTCCCCGGACGAAGTCTTTCACAAGAAGTTCTACTACTAACAAAACAAGATACAACAACAAGATAGATAGAAAATGCTTATAACAGTGATTTTACAAGACAAACAAAAAGTAGGTACAATTAGTATTTTCTTCAATTGAATCTTTGTGTAATGTAGCGTGGATGTTAGTGCTAGTAGGTGATTTATCATTATCATCTTCATTACCAGCCTTTAGATGTCCACTGCTGGACGAGGTCTCCCCCATAGATACAATGAGGGGAATTGCCATAATCACCAAGCTTGGCAGGCAGATTGGTGATTGCTTTGTTCATGCTGCCCATTCCAAGGTGTAATGCCTTAGTCAGCCCATCCCCTGGTGTAATACTTTAGTCGGATTTTACGACCACCACGGTAGGAGATAGAGGGGACTATTCATAGGCCGGACACACCACGGGTAATAATTACCTATTTAAAATAACTGAATTATACATATATACATTACATATTATTACGTTAAAAAGTATATTATAAAAAAACTACCTAAAAATTAATCAAATAAATAAAATAAGCACTCAATTTTGTTCAACATTTTACAATGACATAATAAAGCAATGGTACAGTTAGGGCATCAAGATTCCTATGGAAGCGGTTTTTCGTATTTCGTCCGGACGAAAATTCCACAAGCGGATTGCAGTGACCGTAAAAGGAGGTCTTTTGGACAGAGATCATGATTTGAAGATGTTGAAATGAACGAGAGGGACGGTCCGGAGGAAAGCGAAGAGGGAAACGTTGTTATAAATAGTTCGGAAAAAGTGGACTGTGGAGTATGTTGAGAACGATGTTGTTAAAACGCACGTGCTGGAGAGTCACAGAGACAATGCCGAGCATTAGATCCAATGTGACCATACTCTATTAGTTAGTAAATGTCTTGTTAACTCTAACCATTGGTCAAGGTGACCGATAATCTTTGAAAACACTGCCAAAAAGCATTGGTTAGACTAAACAGTTGTTTAACCGCCTGTTATTTGTTGGTGAAATCAAACCTTAGCATGCTAAAAAACGTCTATTTATCTTGGCCTAAGTAAATGTGGTTATTATTATTAAAGTCTCTTATCTATTTCTAATATCTTTTTCAAAAGAACTTTGGTATGGACTATAGAATATTAACCAATGCAAAATTCTAATAATTATAGTTAAAGTTACTCATGATTGAAAATTTAAGAAACAGGTAATAAACCAAATAATTCATCTGCACAATAATTTGGTCTTTGATGTAGGTCGCAAAACCTCAAACTTCATGATTTATTCGACATTTCTAACCAAAAAATATCAATGCTTTACAGTCACCACTCAAGCGCAACCAATCGATTTAATCTCATTCTGTCCTTTATATCGCTTTTAACTGTGGCTTTTAATTGCTCAAGATAAATCATTGCTTCTCGTTACGATTCCCGTGATTTACATACTGCTATGACATACGGGCACAGTGGACATACATACAGAACATCCAGTGGCGGATTTACTAGCAGGCTCAGTAGGCCTAGCCTAGTGGCGGCAAATAAGGGGACCGATTTTAATTTCAACTGTCTTACAAAAATCTAGATGAATTTTCTAATATCTTCCAGAATGAAGTCTATAAGACATCTTTCCAATGACATTTCTCTCTTCCCTTTCATTGTACAATTTTTTTATATTTTATGGTAGTGTTCTGAATATATCAGAAAGCCAATAATTATTGTAATTATTTAAAAAACACTGAATGTTGACCGATTTGAGTAGAATAGTGCTATTAACATCATTAAAAAGAGTGAAGAGAGACGCGTCTATTAAGTTTCTTGGAAAAACTTCGAAAGGATTTTTAATTATTTCTATACCAATTTAGCTTCGTTCAAGTTTCGGTCACATTTCAGTATATTCACATTTCTGCCTTGTGTTTTCAGTTGAAGAGAATATATTATATATAATATATTATATATGTGACATTTATTTACACAAGATCCGATCTATAACTTGTCAATTTTTATTACGTGAATTGGGCTTTTGTTCGAGAACAGTTCGTATTATTTCCGTGTAAGCGTTCGTAAATTTGATGTTCACTCGGTTGAAAAGTAAAGATACTTTAGAACTCTCAACCTTTGCATCCTTCTCAGTTTTATGTAAATATGCATGCATCTGTCATAGAGGTTTGCATACAGTTGAATTACTGTTTGATAAGTAAACTGTGACATTATTTTAATGACAATACACTCAGATTATTCCTCTTTGTCATTCCTCAAAACGATTTTATGCGAATTTTAATGAGGATAACGAAGTATTGATATATATGATTTCATCCCGCGTTTCTTGGAGGATGTTAAAATTGTCCATTACTACTACTTTAAATATTATTTCAGTGCTATCATTATTACAAGAATTTTAAGCACTTAACTTTGTGTAACTCACGGTGAAAAGAGACCCTTTGAGGCCTTGCCTACCCCTTCGGAGTAAAAGGTGTGTGTTTATGTAAGTCACTTTGTAAGGGATCGTTCATTTAAAACTTAATTAGCAATTATTTCAAAAAACTATCTAGATAAAGCTTGTATGGGACGTAAAGTACTTACTTAGTACGTATTTTTTAGGATAGATACTATGAAGTCGTACATCTCTTAAGTGTCTGTTAATAATTCAAAAGCAATACCTAATGTATTTAATGGAGTAAATAATGGCGATTCAATCACAATTGAATTAGACCCCACGAAGACAATGTTATTGTCAGTCAATAAAATAAATAAAACCAAACTAATTTAGCACAAAAAACTGTAAAATCGAAACGCTTTGAGGGCCATTCAAACTTTTAATAATTCATTTATATTCGAAGAATTCCCATAACACCCGTGACGATGCCTGTCTGTCGGCATTTGACAAAACAAAACGCAATTTCCGAACGAACGAAACGCATTTATCAAAAGAACAAGTGACGTTTGGAAGTAGCAAAACACCAAGACCTTCGAGAATTTATAACTTGACCGAAAAGATAATTAAGTTTTAATAGAATTCAAAACGGGAGTGGAATGGTAGCCAAAAATAGGCGGGGTTGTTATAAAATTTAATTATTTCTTGAGGTTAATGATAAAGCTTTTTGTGCAGCTTCTGAACAGGAAATGTAAACAATTAGAACTGTTAGTTTCAACAATGATATTTGGTTGATTAATGTAGATTAATCATTCTGAATAATGATATGAGTTAATCGACTTTGAACAATGTGACACGCTCTGAAACGCGATGAACGCATAGTAGTGATTAAGTAAATGCTTTGCTATCAATCATCTCAATATTTTGTAAATTCATATACAACGTACCTATACATTTTGCTGCAGAACGTTGCAAACATGGCTCTACCATAATCAAACCAAGAGATACGAAAATTGTAGTTAAACATTAACGAAATAAATGTCAAGGTTAGTATAAAGAGGACCTTCACAGTCACATAAGTACCTTATCCCTCACTCAGATTGCTAGCATCATGGGTATAAGGAACTTCGAGTACCATGGTGCCAAACCACATAGACCTGGAACAAATATATGCAGGTCATGAAACATTTCATCCCGCAGCTATACTAACCCACCGCGCCATAGAGGACTTCCAAAACAGTTGAATATGCTTCATAAGTTGGTAAGGAAAAATTACACTATATTTAATGAGTAGGTATAAACAATTCTATCCATAAAATCCATTCGCAGCCAATTTACTCTAAACCCTTGGTATTCAAACCATGCAGGACCTGCCCTGAGGTGCCCACCGGTGCACCATATTTCACGAGGCTGACCAATGGTTTGGGGAACACCCGCTGTGCTTCTGAATTAAGTAAAAGCCTTGGAGCTCTGTTTCTTGATACCTATAGTTGGAGCTTAGGATGTGTTTGCATTGAGTCCTTGATATTCATACACGAAATACATACACTCAAGATAAGGCCGACGGTTAAAGTGATATTTTACTATTAATCACGTTTTTTTTTTCAGCTAAGCATAGTGTCCAACAAAATTAAGAATTAATAGTGTAGGTAGATATTTTAATAGTTCCAATATTAGTAATTTAGTATTATTATTATTAAACAAGTATACCTCAATATAGTTATGCAGAAACTCAAGGCCTATACCTTACATGGGCACTGGTTTAATGCGATCTCTTAAATCTGTTGTACATTACATACCTGACATTCGACGAAACATTGTGATATAAAAAATAATAGGTAAGATAAGAAAACCTTTTATTTTAACAAACTGTATACAACAACATAGTTATATATACAAATATAATATTGTAATCATTAAATAACATAATTATATTTATTTGGTCCTCATCAGCGTTTAATTCCATCTTTTATCCGGAAATTTGTATCTGTAAGCTAACCGTTAGAAACTGTCAAACATGACAAGTAAAAAAAAGAAGAAAAATAAAAGCAAAAAAGAAAAGTAAAAAGCAAAGAAAAAGCAGCTCAAAGACCTATACCCTGATTTTTAATTTCAGACAATTTTTGTAAACAAACAAATGTCAAGATATGCCACTGTGAGTATAACTGTCATGATTGTGTAGCATACGTGTAAATTCGCATATGACACACATACATGACACTCATACACAAAGTGACATTTCTTTCTTTACAAAAAATTGTCTCAAATTAAAAATCAGCGTATAGTATGTTTTTTACCCCCATTTTCGAAAAGAAACGTCGTCTTAACTATTGTTTAAATTTATTTTCTAGTATTTTTTTTAGTTACGTCGTGTAATGCCACTAGCATTTCGACCAATGTGGCTTATTACAAAAGCACATGTAGTGTAGTGAACTTAAACACTTTGAACGACTTTTCAAAGGGGTGGAAATTGACTATCAAAGTTTTAGTAAAACTGCCACTGCTTTACTAAAACATGACTTGAATGAGACTTAAATGACTTGAAAAGAGTATAACGTTCCAAATTGCAAAATAATCTACAAGCACTTGAAACCGGCAAACGTACAAGCCGTGCGACGACAATGTAAAAAAAAGACGCAGTATCCGGTTGTCTTTCTCGTAGGTTTCAAATCTACGTCGAATGTTAAGTTGGTCCAGTACTGACACAGTCTGAAGGTAAAATCATGCCTATAAATAAATAAGGTCCTTCTCCACCATGAACCCACCTTAACCCTCCTTAATAGATGTCTCGGTCCAATTTACCATTTGACGTGTTTTTAATTTAGCATCTACGCCCGCGGCTGCCGTCGCGTCGGCGAGGCACCTAAATAATGTACATATTTTACCAGAAATCATACGCCGCTCATCATTATGAGCTCATTTGAATGCGGCCCGGTGTTTTTAATATTGTTTTGGGTTTTGTGACACGTTTTAGGGTTATTTTAGGGTTATGTGTGGAGGTGGAGACTACTCATTTATGAGGCTGTTCCAATTTTTGTGTGTATTTGGTAATAATTTTGGAATTGTGAAGCTATTTGAGTATTGGATAAACGGACTTAAACTTCTGGCGTGGTGGGCGAGTCGAGCGGCTGGAGACGCGAGAGGTGCCGGTTGATTCCCGCTGCAGGATAAATGTTTCCATGTTCTTGGTCTGGGTGTTGTAGTACCATGGTATTTGTAGTTTCTGATAGCCACGACACAGGAAATCCAAGTGTGATTGTGCTTACCAATAGACGGCAGTTCTGTTTTAATTCGATAAAAGTACTAATTTCAAGCTTTTGGTGCACTCAATGCTCATTGTAACGATGACCGATGGATAGAAGGAGCATGTTCGTTGCCGCATGGAGGAGACCTAGGTGGTCTAGATCTAGCAGTGAAAGTTAAAATATTAAAATCGCAAAGGGGAAAGCGCAAATATTAAAACAATGATAATCGAAAATTTATTAGCATTTTGATAAAACGCCTTTTTCCCCGAAAGGGTAGGCAGAGCCACAAAGGGCCTCTTTTCACCGTCGCGTGGGTTGTACAGTCGCAAGAATGTAGACGAGACAAGTGGTAAGCTCATCGCCGCCATTGCTGTCCACGACCAACTCGGCTAACGCTTTCTTCCATTAATAACATACTCCTAAATAAGTTTACTTTAAATTATAAGAAGTAGGTACCTATACTTCTAGGTTTTTTAACCTAATTATACGAGTACTTTCATTCAACATCACACGACGGCCACAAAAACAAAGTAAAATTAACTCCAGCGCATCTCAGTACAAACGAAAGCAGGTACATTTACCTCGTGATATACTGATCGTGATCACAGAGTAGCAACTAACACCATACGAGCACACTCTTAGCTTGGCTCATATTCCCGAGTACCGGTATGCATTCGCGGGGTCACCGAGGGTCAAACGCTAAACTTTGACCGAGTGTGCGCATGCGCCGAAAATAAGTCTGCAAGGTTAGGTTATTCACGCCTCTTGAGATCGGAGATCGAGATAAAATATATTGTAAGTGCAGATTCTTTTGTAGAAAAGGTGCTTTATAGGTAACCTAAAATATTTTTTGTATGTGCTAATAAGGTCTAAGATTGAAACTTCAACTGAAAAGTTAGCAGGTCAACTTTGTGACCCAAAAACTAATAAACTTAACTTTATGACTTCATCACCAGCCTTGTTACGTCCACTGCTGGACGAGGCCTCCCCCATTGTATTCAATGGGGGAGGCCTCGTCCATAAAAAGTCCATAGAAATATAAAAATATCACAGAGGGCGCGTCCGAGGTGGATGTGACCTAAGAGGTATTGCATATGTTATGGGCTAGTGTTATCGTTTAATATCAAGTAGGACATAAAACAGGTCCGTAACTATAAGAAATGGTTTTCTTCGCCGGTTTTTTAATAACTATAGTTAGTAATAGTAGTTTTTTAATAATTATAGTATTTTATTTGTGAAATCTATGTCTTGTTGTTGCAAAAAATAAACTTTTTCTATTCCATTTTATTTACTTAATTCTATACATTACAATGGCATACGGTCAAGTAGACCATATGATGGCCCTTTTAAAATTCACTGATAATATTCGTTAATCTTTTATGGATATTTAGTATCACTTTTTACCCGACTACGAAAAGTTATGATTTTGACCCTTAGAATAAAGTCGTGCTTCAGTCCTTATTCTAAGTTTTGACCGGTATGTATGTTCATCTGTTCCCTCATAACTTCTACTTACCATACCTACTCATAATCATCATAAATCAATTCGTAATTGTCAATCAAATTTCAATCTGTCAATGAAATTATTCAATTCTTTCCTTTAAAAACCTGTTGACAACGAGCGATAGTGATTTTGCACATAAATTGTCATAATTTGCCATAACACTGTCAATATGCCATAATTTACTGTCATGTTTTAGTATTATCTATTCTATTATGCTGACGGCTAATCTCGGAATGGAAATTGATGTAAATAAATAAGATAAAACGTTTGTCATATTTTATGAAGTGTAAACGAATTTATTTTCTTAGAAAATGTTTTAAATTATTTTGAAAACATATTAAGCTATACTCTATTAAAATTAGATATTCATAGATCTGAGTAGGTAGGTACACGAACTCACGTACAATAAAAAAGGGTTACTTAAAAAAATTACAGTACCTCCCAAACATTATACAATTAAAAATTTAAAAAAAAAATATTATCAACTATTTATTATTTTTATTTTATTTATTATTTTATTATTATTCCATTATAATATGGAATTGAAAAAAACGCATACGGTATTACAGACAATAAACTTTTGTAACGGATTAATTAACATTTAAATAAATAAACAAAATAAAATATTTCGGGTGTATTGTGGTTTTTCTAAGTGATCCTATTTCACTGCCCCAATTTTGTTATTGTAACTATACAGGTAAAACAATTGTGTTTCTCTTCCACGAGAATTCATGTGGTGAGTACATCAAAGTTTCTATATTAACTTAACATACCATAACACCCAACTGTCATATACGTAGTCATGATCCCACACTAGGATTATCTGTGTCGTGGGTATCAGGAACTACGAGTACCATGGTACCACAACACCCAGACCCAGATCATGCAGATCATGCAAACATTTTGTTCCGCAGTGGGGTTCAAACCGGCACCTCTTGTGCCTCAGCCTGCTTTGTGTATTATTATTATTATTAATTACTACAGCATCAATGTAATCAAGAGCTCATTTTTAACTTTATAACGAGATTATAGTATGTAGATAAGCTTGCTTCTTGAAGAACATTGAACTTAATTATCCTGTCAAATTATTCTTTTACAAAGTACACAATAAACAAAAGGCAGAATAAACATTGAAACTCGAAAGTATATTTACTTGTCCTTTGTCTGCAAATAAAAAAATGTTTTGACAAAACGCATAATTTTCCCTTCCATTCCGCAATGCCTCATCACAACATCGAATTAATATTGTAAAGAAATGAAAGGTTTGTTTGTTTATTCTATGTTTATCGCAAAACGGTTGCTCGGCGAAAATGTTACGTTAATGAGGTGTTTTCACGGCCGTTTCAAATCATGCTTGCAGTATTGAAAATAGATGGCACTGCTTTGTACGTAGCTGT
The DNA here is from genome assembly GCA_951392215.1 of Epirrita christyi. NCBI lineage: Eukaryota > Metazoa > Arthropoda > Insecta > Lepidoptera > Geometridae > Epirrita > Epirrita christyi. Next base: position 5,780,647 of record OX595850.1, read on the forward strand.
CAAGTGTCAAAATAAATTTAAATGTGAACATCAACAACGTAGGTATATTTTCGTATCGTGATATTTAATTTTGCAAACTTCTAAAAATACCACGAAATCACTAGCGCACACTCAAGAAGCAAAAACAAACAGAATATAATAGCCCCAGACTAGTTAGATAATAGCTTAGTACGCGTGCACCACAGATAATAAATTTGATAATCTTGGCAGCTACAGTTGAGTCCGCGCCATCTATCGAACCAATTTGAACTACTTTTTTCTTTTTTAATCGAAGATGCAATTTAAGCAATGAGGGTTTGCTTAAATTCTTACCCTCTTATTCATAATCAATTCGAAACAAATTCGAATCAAACCTTTGATAGCTAGAATAGCTTTTCCTGGTGTAATCTCTAAGTGAGGCTTTTACTACATCCACGGAAAGAGGAGAGGTCTATTCTTAGGCCGGACACACCACGGCACTTATTATGAACAAACAAATGGTGATGGTTTCACCCGTGCAAAACCGGAGCGGGAAGCTAGTTCTCCAAATATTTATCACCACCCTTTTAAGTTGAAATCGCACCAATACATTTCGTGTCGCAGCCTAAAACAAACAATTTGTAATCCTGAATTATGTGCTGCTGAATGCATACATTTAAAAGATATGAATCTATAAGTTGAGAGAGGTGACGCGACGCTACCGTACAGTACCGATATTTTTATCGATATTTTTGATGAGGTTATATCGATAAAATATGTTACGTACCTGAATGATAAAATGCATAATCTGACGAACACACACTTCATGATCATTATGAACATCGAACCAAGCTAGCTAGCTTCTTGACAACACGGACATTGTAAAACTAAAATGACGACACTTTTCGAGTTAGTGTAGTCTTTATAATAGTGTAAGGTATTGCAAATAGTGCTAGTTAAAAATAAAACTAAAAAAGTGCCCTTAAACAGAGACAGTAAGAAAACTGTTTATGGACATTCTTAGTGTTTTTGTACATCTAGGTTAATGTTTAAATACTTATCCTTTCTTACCTATATTACGGCTAGAATTTAATGTTATATGGGTACACATTATATGAGCTATAAAAAGGAAAAATACCCACACCAAAATTAATTTACAGGGGTTTTTTTTATGCTTTGCCTAAAATAGTTTTACAAAAAAAACATCAAAATAATGAAGACATGACGTCTCCTCTCAAACTACGCATAGTGCAGGGTTCCAAAGTTTATTCAACTAAATACTAGAAGTCACGACTATTTAACAACGCTATCAGTTTTATTCCTCGGTTATTTGCACGAGTTCTTGCCCAAGCAACGAATCCGTGAAAATTTCAATCAGCTACCTTATTACGGCTACCAAGATATGCCTCTGTGATAATAATCCAGACAGTCATACAGACATACAAACAGATGGACAGACGAAGCCGTAGGTTTAGTAATAGGGTCCCGTTTCGTATCCTTTTGGTAAGGAACCCTCAAAATTAGAAAAGATAGGTGTTACTGAATTTGAAAAGATAGACAATATTGTATCGATAGTTTCCATCACTAACATTAAGTCGTTGAGTTTTACAAATAAAAACATCGACATGTCGCCTCGCCCCCGACCTTTCCAGTATGGCGTGACTATTTGTCACCTGCAGTTGACTCCCGTACATACTTGCTGCGAACATTCTGATTCGCATCACTATTTACAATCCGAACAACCTTATATCCAAATTTATACATCCAAAAATAAACCTTAAATTGATAAGCTAGAAAGTTAATTTTAATAAAACAATAGGTAAGGATTTGAGGTATACAGTTGTTGACATTCAAATTTATTCGAACAACTTGCATACAGGTACCATGTTGTTCTAACTGAATTGCGATCAATTCGGCGAACATTTCTTGAATTCTTGAGTGCTTGGATAAGCACAGCAAGTAAGCCATTAAGTTTGATAGGGTCTATTTGTTTTGAGAAATCAACTTGTTTACTATTGCTGTTTAAACGAAAGACTGAGTTTTTAATGAATAAAAAATATTTTTTTATATAAAAATATATATAATAAGTTCAAAATAAGTATACGACACAGCAACAAACAATTGAAGGTATAAGATAGCTAGATAATAAATTGTATAAGTAGTGTTATTTGTCCCACTTTTCAAATTGTAACAAAACAATGATTAGGGGATAATTAATTGACAACTATAAACCAAAGCTACTTAAAATAGGTAACCAACTTTTGACAATTCATAATTTTAGAGCAAATAACTTATAAAAACCTATATTAAAATTATTTTTTACTTATATATTTTAGCTAGAAGCGCGTTGAAGTCTTTTCTATGGCATTTTTGACAAACTGCAAGTCAGATCTTTATAAAATGTTGTAGATCAAATTGGATAAGAAAGGTGGATGAAAGTGTCACATGACAGTTCGTTGTGGCATTCTAGGGAGGGAGGCCTATGTCTGCAGTGGACTTGTATCCTAGAGAGGCCTATGTCCAGCAGTGAACTTCTACGGGTTTATGTGAGTACCTACCTAGTCAAACCTTAGGAGGTTTTTAAGGTACAACATTATATTAAGTGCTGTAAGAAATATTGCGGTTAAATAAATAAATAAAAAAAACAAAAAATGATGATGATGATCATCAGCAGTAAGACTAGGCTAGTAGGCTGAATTATAGATTTTTTAAATAGTGATCCAGGAAAATCTAATCGTAATTCAGCTAATAAGTTCGACGAGGTAAACAAAGGTAGGAGAGCGTGCTTTTAAAATAAAAAATACTTTTTTTTTTATTTCTCTTAATTGTTACGTATCTATTGCACTATAATAACTAGACCTTCTCACTAAACTTAGTTAAAAACATGTAACTTGGTTAGTGCTACTTTCCCGTTATAACCGACTTAAAAAAAAAGAGGAGGTTCCCAATTCGATTGCATGTTTTTTTTTGTATGTTTGTTACGTGGTCATTCCGCCAATTACGAAAAAATAAAAAATAAACGAAAACACAGAACTTAAGTTTAATCTAAGCAATTCTAAATATAATAAATTAAATCAAGATTGGAATTGAATTAAGTTTCGAATAAAAAAAATGTCTTTAACAGGTTAATGTCTACTAATAAAGTTTTTATGTTTCAGGTGAGTGTAAATTGTGTGTGGGTGTGTATGTATACGTAATGAACATATATAATACAAAATATAATATGTACAAGTTTTTTATTCAACTCATAACCATTTCTGAACATTTCACTTCAGCTAGTGTTGTTTGTTAGTGGATCTTTTGTTTACGTACAACTTAAAGCCACAATCATTAAAATATTCTTAGTTTTAGTAAAGCCAGTTTATCTAGTGTGAATAAATTCGACGCGTGGGTGGAGATGCCATATAAAATTGATGCGTCTAAATGGTCGCTGTAATAATGATTTGTTGCCATGTTATTTACGATTTAGATATATTTCGTTCAATCAATGGTTTTGATATGTTTATACTCACTTTAGAAGTGCTATTAATGCAAACGATTTCTATATAAAGTGCTGTCATTAGTGCAAATGTCTTCCCCGTCATGAAAAATGTTTGACTTTATTTGGGTATAAATTTCAGCAGTAGTATTAAAGCCTTAAGAAATGAACTGTATTGGTTTATTGTCAGAGTCTAATTCTTGTTCCAAAAATGTTAATTTAGCACTGCTAAGCTACACCGACATTCCTGACTGAGGGGTGTATGTGCAATTTTGATCTGTGCTAATCCTACACCAGTACACCATACATCGTGGAAATAGAAGCGATATATTTGGAAAAATAGCTGTTAACTTATACTATTAAACGGGAAATATTTGTATGTATATTATGTTTTGCTGACTAAGGGATTACAGCATGGGATGGGCAACAGCAGTCACCTGAGTACTCAACACGAATACTACGATCACCAAACTGCCTGTTAAGCGTGGTGATTCAATTCCACCCAGTGTGTTTTATGGGGAAGGCCCCGTCTAGCAGTGAATGTCTAAAGGCTACGATGATGATGATGCATCAAAATAAAATAAAAAAGAGACAAAGCAAAGAATAATAATGTAAAATTTTAAGTTACTTTTTCTAATAATAATGTATTTATTTCAATTTTTACACCAGAGTTTTACATTTTAAATCAACACAATAGTAATAAACATCAACACAACAGTAAATAAATAAAATGCAATGCACAATAGAACAAAATATATTATAAAAATTAAATTACATTTTCAGTTGCACTAACCTACTTACTTTTGGAAGGCATCATAAGTTAGCATTTATAGAAAAATATCATAAAAGTTAACGGATGTGAATCATGATAGTTATTTCTGTAACGTCACGCTTCGTGAGTAGCTCGTCCAGTACGCGATCCGGATCATAAATAACCCACAGTCAATCCACGAATTAAGTTAAGTACCGCGAGCAGCAAGCCCATTACTCTTCATAAAATACCAAACTCCTCTAATGATTCCTAAGACTCGACTACTGAACTAATAAACATCAATCAACCGCCAAATCAGTATGAAAACGAATCAATCACTGCATTGTTTTATGGATTTATGCAAACAGAAAAAATACTAAAGATACTTCTACGTTGCATGCAGGGTAATGGAGAACTCTATGTTAATCGACAGTCTTCTTGTGGTTTTTGCATCTGTTAATAGTAAATGCCGTGATGTATCCGGCCTAAGAATATATCCTCCCGTCTCCTCCCATGGATGTCATAAAATCTGACTAAGGGGGGCAAGGGATGGGCAGCAGCATCCACCTGAGTAATCACCACCAAAACTGTAATCCCCAATCCATCTGCCAAACGTGGTTATTATGGAAAATTACCCCATTGCACGCTATGCATGCAATGGGGGAAGCCTCATCCAATAATGGATGTCTATCAGCTGATCTGCTAATAGCTGATCTAACAGTAGAAGTCTGATGATGATAACATAATATAACACCCAACAGTCACAGACATAGCCCTGTTCCTACACTACCTGTTCTACACGATTCTCTATGTCGTGGGTATCAGGAACTACGAGTACCATTGTTCCACAACACTCAGACCCGGAACAAATATTTGCAGATCATGCAAACGTTATTGTCCTGTAGCGGGAATCAAACCCGCACCTTTTGCGTCTCTGCCAGCTTCTCTCCCGCCCGCGCCACGGAGGTCGTAGGATGATGACACTTTTGTGCATGAATGAGGCTATGCGATCCTTTCAGGCTCTTTTAAGGATCACCATACTCACTGGCCATTGATCTAACGCAGGAACCAAGAAAGAACCAGTGACACGAAGTGATAGTACTCGTACGTAATTTAAAGTATGCGAGTAAACAGAGAAAAGACTGTAAATTTGTACGAGTTTTTGAGCACGAGGAGACGCCATCAAATTTCGTGCCGGTAAGCAGGTAGACAGTTAACGGTAACCTGCTTCATATGAAAATGCACCCTAATATTAAAAAATTAAGGGAATAACGTTTGACGTGTACCTACTGTGCAATATAAGAAAGAATCGATTAGTCATTATTTGATTTAGTTCGGCGCGCGGTATATCCCCCGGGGTGAATCTATAGGGGGCTACCACGAGCGTCTGGCTGGTTGCTGGACTCTGCAGTCATCAGCCTTCGACACTTAATGTTACCAGCGGGGGAAATAAATGACTATGCCACTATAACTAACGCACTGTTACATGTAAGCACCGCCGAGAATTTTGATGAACCATAAGAATGCAATGAAAACAATAAAATTCAATTGAATGATCATTAATTTCCCGTAAACAATGATAAACTTAATGAACTCAAATAAAAAAAACCTTTGAAAATATTGAAGAAAAATAATCCATCTTTGAAGATTCGATTAACAAAGAGCACAGTCTGATAGAGGCAGTGCAAAAAGGTCAAGTTATACAAATCAAAACTGCTTTTAACGCTCACCTGTACAGAAGTAATAAACTCTCAGGGGGGTTAATTATGAATAAGCAACCTCCAAGTAATAAGTACAAAAACACAAGTAATAATATGAACTCAATGCAACATAATTTACAGACTTTACATGCTCATTTGTGATTAGTCGGCGCGAAAGGGCAAATCCTTTATTAAGATAGGTAATGAGGTTAAATTCTGTACTCAATTCTGAAAGAGAATATCTCAATCTCAAGAACTAAGAATTTGATATCCAACCCATAACTCATAAGGTGCGCATTGCTATTGAACTGATCGAAGTTGCTGACGAAGATGCGGTAGAGAATTGTGTACAAAAAGGTACGATATTTATTATGGTATTAAATAATATGGACTTTACAGGAGTAGTGAATACAGTTGATATTGTAAGTGATGATGATAATGAAAGAAAGAAAGAAGTTAACGATGGATTGTGTGGTAAGTCGGCACCCTGCTGCCGTGGCCCCCGACTGCGCCTATCACGGACAAGACATCGATTAGTGATCGACTGAATTCAATTGCTTGGCGGGACAAGATATCTTCGGTCCAAGATTCGACGGATCGAGATCGGGCACGAGATTTACATTGTTCGGTTTTTCAAAAATTTGCATTTTGAAAGCGTCACGTCAACGACAACGCTGAGTCACCTGACAAATGGAATTGATCGTGTCTCTGATACTGGAACGCGTTGACCGTAAGCCCTGGGTTTATTATTGTTGTAGCGTGATTACTGTCAACTGTATCGACTGTAGTTTCGACAAAACAAGACGACATTGCATCGTCATGTATGCTTCTTTGTTCACGAATTATTTATCTATTTATAGTGTTTATTTTGATTTGTTCTACGTCCATTACTTGTTGCGTGGAGCTATTTTTGTGTAGCACGAAAGTTATCACGAATGCGTCTCACGATCACATGATATTTCATTTTTATTGGTGTAAGTCATGACATCACCGTATGTGGTATGAGCATTGACGGGTACGTTAAAATAAAAAATTAAGACTATATTTTGACTGTGGTGACGTGTACCCCAAGCGTGTACCTTACCGTTTATTATATTAAAATGAATTTATGGCCAGTAGCGGTAGAATTATTAGCTTTCGTGTTGAAATATTTTATTAATTTGCCACCAATTTTTTGTTTTGCTGTTGCATAAAGGTCCAGGCGTCAGCAAAATATTATGTTTGTTTTTTCACTGACTTCAAATCTAGCTACCTTCAAATCTCCCTCTGGCCACGTGGTCCTACTGCCTTTGTCCTACCGATCGGACCACTAGTTACGTTTTATTCCTACATTTTATCTCAACTGACGCACTCTAAGCTTTTATTGTCAAACCGGACGACGCAGTAGAGGAATTCAACCCTCTTGATGGACTAATAAAATACATTATAAAAGTCGCAGGAAATCGGTGAATGGAGGCTGCACAATACCGTTTATTGTAGCATTCTAGGAGGCCTTCTACAGGTTGATGATGATAATGATGATGAAACTTTAAAACACTATAATCAGTTTCCTGGGTACCGAATACCAAATCTACAAGCTATGGAGCTGTCTAGACGCTGATATGTTTTGATCAAGTCATGCGTGATAATCGTATTAATTGTCATCCTTGTGTGCGCGCGCAGCTTTACAAATAGTCGTGTGCTTAATTTTTTTATGGTTAAATCTTTATTGTCTAAACTAGTTTCGAATTGTAATTGAAATATTCGTTGCTATGTCATTGGCATATTTCCGATGACTCCCATCGCTTATTGGAATACAAACTAAATTGGCGTGCAATGAAATAGGGTCACTTCAAAAAAACACAATACCTTCATTTTTTTGTTTAAATATCTATATTGTACATAACAACAAAAAAACTTATTAAAATTGATAACATAAAATAAATTAATAAACTAATCAACTGAATGCACTAACCTATAAATGTTTTTTGCTTCTTTTAAATTTGGACAAGATATAATACTCTGAAACACTCCAATGTTAACAATGTTAATACCTATTTCCTTTAAAACCTTCTGCCTTTCAACTTGATTCCAGACACATTCCATCAAAACATGGTATTTTTTTATTTTTTTTTATGCTAGTTGGCAAGCAGACAAGCTATACGACCCGCCAGATGGAAAGCAGTTACCGTAGCCTATGAACGCCTGTAACACCAGAGGCATCACACGCGCGCTGCCGACCATGAGACACCTAGATTACACGGAACACTAGAAAATAAAATATTATAAAAGTAGACGATGTCTCATTATGAAAAAGGCGGGTTGAAACTGGACTACTTTCATTGCCTTTGACAACCTGTCATTGTTCTAACAACACAGAACGTTAGTAATTCTATCAATCAATTATTCAATCTATAAATCAATCAATACTTATCCTAAACCAAATTTTACTACAAAATAAATAACCATTCCAGCTCAAAACTCTGTTAACAACCATACCGATGCTGTTTTAATTGCAATACAAAATTGCACAACATCTTACAAATAAGACATTGCGTTAAGTAATTAGATTAGCGCAGCGTGTTATTTATCCCGTGATATTTATCCGGTACCGGATAAGGTAGAGTTGTTAATACCCCCATTAGTATACGTCAATTTGTTTCAACGGATACGGATAATTGCCGGCTGTGTTATTGATTGCGATTTTGCGAGGATTATTATTTTTGACGTTTAATTTCTATTTGTTTTATTTGTTGGGGGCAATATTGCGTGATTTTGGTAACATTTCTACGTTTTTGACTAATATTGGCACCTTTTGTCTGTCATAAATAGTGTTTTAAATTTTGTTTCACAACATAAATCGATGTTGGATATGTCAAATGAAATTATTTTAGGAGTTTCATCGCATCACTGTGAATGCCATTTTTTATTTGTAAGTGATGTGTATCAGGGATGCGTGTAAATAAATTCTGGTTATATCATCTCCATATCAATAAAATTCCTTTTTCACTGGAACATACTAAATCTCAGTTTAATCTATGAAACAATGACTGGATTGGTCTCACCTGAACTTTGTAGCTGCTATGCTTCTGACAGCCATGTTGGAATTCATTCCTACTAGTACTAACGGCCTAATACCTGCATATCTAGCTATACAAGTATACTAGTATGGCATCTAGGTACTTGTTAACAGTTGCTTAGCCATGTCGAAACTAAATGCTTGGATAAGTAGACCGTGATAAATTGATCAGGCAGGTACACGATTTGGTCTGTTACTTTGTTTGCCAAAGTGTAAAAACGTGTAGAGTCGAGAATAAGTGTGGGAGATGAAGACGTGGCAGGGCTACTTTGAAAATTTTTCATTGATTGCAGCACTATCTCGTCATTGTTATAGATCAATATCAATATCTCTTCAGTTAATAAAATTAAGATCTTAGATGGTTGGGTTAGGTTAGGGATGAAAGTATCATCATAATCACCAGCCAATAGAAATTCACTGGTATATAGACATAAGGTTCCCTATAGTATGCAATGATGAACGGCCAGCTCCATACACCGACTTTTTACGACCTTTATAATGTCATCGTACCATTGAGAGATTATGATTATGAAGAGTAATGTAAAAAATAAAAATAAAAATTGAAAATGTGTTAAATCTAACAACAAAATACAAAATCAATATTAGTGCTAAAATTCCATGAGGATCTCAATCAATTGTTTAATTTACTTTATCATCATCATCATCATCAGCTTGTAACTATCTCCATCCGCTGACTTCGTACAACTATAATGTCCTCGGTCCTTGGTTTTCTAAATCTTAAATATTATTGTGTAGCCATTTAAATATTATCTAATGAATTTTATATATCTCTGCAAAACTTATTGTAATATAAATAACTAATCAATCAGCAAAATTTAAATCAAACCAGGATATCAGATATCACATTTTAGTAACATTTATGATGAGCGTTTTGGATTTAATGATCACTTGTACACAGCCAATTAATGTAATCTTAACTCACTAATAAAACTCTAATGAAAACATATTAAATATTTTTTGATAATGCTTTTGCAAAAAGATTAGTGATGTCAATAAAATGTGCATAAACATCGAGTGTTCTTCAACTATCGATTTTTATCGACGAAATATCGATACGACGCACGTGCTTCCGTCAAATTTACGGACTGTCCTTTTAATTTTATGACCGATTCGAGAATTACTGTGATGTGCTGACAATATTTGTTTGTGTATAAAATGTCGATGAAAGTGTAGGATGTATTTTGTATTATGAATTCTAAGCTATTGAGTTTTTTTTTCAAGGTATATTACATTACGTATATAGTGCTGAATTTCATGAATAAAAAGATATAATAGTTGTAATTGTGGGTTCAATGTAATCTCCTCCTTTAGGGCGTGCAATTATTCATTTAATTTACAATATTTTGAATTATAATAATAAAAACAATTAAATAAAAATAAATAACTCGTTATTATAAAACGAGAAAATTTAAATAAATTCGTCACGTAAATTAAAAAAAGCCTAGTTAATGAGAATTCAATAATTAAGAAATTGCATAAAGTACTTGTAATCAAATTTGAAAAGAGTTGTAAATACAAACTCATTACAAACTAAAATTATCGATAGAGTTGGCCAACACTAGTCCGAATTCGTGTGTGGTAAAAAACAAAAAAAAACAAGTACCAGCTTTTATTTACCCAAATGCAGCTGTAAAATATAAAAAATCGTTTTTCCACAAAACTTTAATTGCCAGCAATGAAGTAATTAAATGTGACAATCGTAAAACACTGTGGGCCCATAAAACATAACAGCCGTGTCGACTTTAGGTCACAATTCAGAATCGTTTTTAGAACTTCGTGTGTTCGAAATAAAGGGTTAATATTGGCGAATTGTCGGTTTAGGTTCTACTGGCCCCATGTTCTATTAGCCCCGAAAAAGATTACTGAATAGTTTCTATGCACCAAATCAATGCCCGTTGCGGAAAAAAGATACCTACAGTACTGTTAAGAAATACTATGTACTATGTAGGCAACATAGTGTAGTCATGAGTATTATTCATTAGCTTGAAGTAACAAGGTATACTGTAAGGTTAGTGATGACTTCCTACAAGCAGTAACATATTAATGACGAATCTTTTGTATTACATTACTGAGACTTGCTGATTCTGAGAGCTATGTGGGTGATCTGGATTCTTCTACGGATTTCCTCATTTCGAAATCTAACACGTTGTGAAACTCTTAGCATAGAGTTCAGACTAAAACCATAGCAAGGTTTTTTTAAGAGAAAACTTTTGGTATATTCATGTGCACAGTCAGCATGCAGATTGTAACTATGCCCCTAAAACAATGACCTAGTTAGTATCACAAAAACTTAAGAGGCCTGCGAAGGCTGCAAGCAAATTCAATTTGAAGCGAGTGTCAAAGTCAGCTATCACTGTTTGGCACCGGGGCCTCTCCCCTTGCATGCGCGATGGGTGTACGAGCCGTTCGGAATTTGTATCAAATTAGGTCGTGTTCCGTAATACCAAAAGTTATGAACAAAAAAATGTTTTTTTCATATCTTGTTGTTATTCAGTAACTTGACAATATTATGATATGTTCCTAAACACAGAATACTAGAAAGTAAGTTGTTTTTAATACGAAACAAATAAGATGTCGTAGACATGTCGTAAAAGTCGTAAAAATATACAAAATGGAATTCGCTTTTTCGTTTTAGGTAAGTATTTAAGTATTTTGAAACAAAAACTATGTAGGGTCCTAGATAAATACTATTCGAATCCGAATAATAGCATAATATGGTAGAAATATGCTCCAATTTCAAATGATTTTGGTATTACGTTTGCGTGTTCATCCTTCCCCGACGCCTTAAAACTCCTGCATATAGTCTTTCAAAAAACGGAACACATACTAGAAACACACCGTTGCACCCTTTATCTAATTCATCCTGTGCTACCCCCCAATTAAAGTAGCAAATGGTAATGGGGAACATAGATAATGCAGAGCCTACTGATGCAAATTCAATCTTTATTTTGTCATAAGAAGCCCGTGGCTGTTAAATTTGATACATCATAAAATGCAACATTAAAGTTTACAGTTTGTGTCTACAATAAAATAAAAAGATTACTTTGTAGTCGATACAATTTTATACTGCGTTTATCTGTTACTCATTAAATACCCGTGTTCACAAACAGCACTACAAACTCCATAGAGCTACTCAAAATTTTGAACACTTAATTTTTAGCACTCGACAGCAAAATATTTAAACAATGTTATATTTTATACTAATTGGCAAGCAAACTAGCATACAACCCACCAGGTAGAGATAAAGTATCATAGTAGATAACGAGTTTCATTTGGGCATTGTCCAAATAGTGATCATGACTATTTGAGGATAATAATTGCATTTTGTCCACTTGGATCCATTGGGTGGCTCCATTGATGTATCCATTGGATGGCTCCATTGATGGATCCATTAGATGGCTCCATTGATGGATCCGTTGGATGGCTCCATTGATGGATCCATTGGATGGCTCCATTGATGGATCCTACTACACTTTTTCCACCACCTAAAACCACCATGCCAGTGAATTCTTAATAATGGACCCAGAGATACTCAAAAGTTCACTTGGATCCTTTTTATTATATTCTAAATTAAATTCTCTTTTGATATGATACTACAAAATAAAAATGAATGATCCATCTCTATTACCACTTAAAATATAAATGACCTCACACAACACCGTTTTATCATTATCACGGGATCAACGAGCGGGCAATGATGTTATTCAACCTTTGGCCTAATCAGGCCATAATTTACATGTAACACAAACCCGATCACATATAAGAACGGATCATTCTTAATTATGCTGGGAGGTAATCTTGAAAAATTAGCTGGCAAATTAGTCTATTAACCATCTTTTAGTATTTTGAATGTTCCTTACCTCAAAAGGTACAAACGAAACCATTCTAGGATCAATCAGGTGTCTGTTTTTCTGTGTAGGAATTAGAATGTGACAGACACTGGCTAATTTCTTTGAATCTACCGGATCAAAATAATTATTTTATTTTATTTAATAATTTGGAACTCTCAAAATTATTTATATTAAACAATACACTTGCATTGATTATTGAAGCACTACTCCCTCAAGGGGGGGGGGGGAGGGGGGATTAAAATATAACCGGTACATCAATGTACCGGTTATATTTTAATGGTAGCAAGAAGTCGATAGATGGCGGTTCAAGTCCGTTTGCCATGGCATTCTACGGAGGAGACCTATGCCCAACAGTAAACTCCTACCGGCTGATGTTGATGATAACTGCCTTGATGCCACAGAAAAGAATACCTACTACAAAGTCATACTCATACCTATCATCTTAGTCGGAGGTCAAAGATGTTCACTGTATTGCGAAACTGAAAACAATTTAGCCTTGCACGAAACATAATCCACATCAAGTATTTTGTTTACACCAAAACCACTTACAATGTTGGCGTCGCATAAATCTGTTATACGACCAACGTGTTAGCCTTAACTGCGTGTAATAGGTGCCATTGCTCACAGATACCGTCCAAAATTATCCGCTTAATCATAACGATGCCGCATCTTGTTCATACTTCCTCCATAAGTTTACAGTAATGCACGGTGATAGTCTTGGCACGGAGTGTGGTGCAAGGTAAAAGCATTCTTATTACCACTAACAGTCAGTCGACTATAAAAAACTGGTCAACTACGAGTTGGATTCACGTGGAAAGGGTTCCGTACTATGCTACCATAATAACCACTAGACCTATTAACGTATTAGTTAACCAACACAATTTTATACGTATTTTCTCATTACGAGTATTTTCCGTTTACCGCCTAGTAGTTTCGAAGATAGAGGGGATGGTGAATTTTTGCAAATTTTCTTTAATACCTTCTAAACCAAGCACTTTAAAATTATAAAAAAACTAGTTGCGCCCCGCGGTTTCACCCGCGTGAATAATGATTAAAATTGATGATGATGATGATGAAAAGTAGCCTATGTGTTAATCCAGGGCGTAAAGTACCTCCATTCCAAATTTCACTCAAATCCATTCAGCAGTTTTTACGTGAAAGAGTAACAAACATCCATCCATACTCATAAACTTTCGCGTTTATAATATTAGTAGGAAGTATTTCTGAAAAAAGTTCAAATCAAATCAAATCAAAAGAATTTTATTCATTGAAATCACAAAGATCATTTTGGATCGTCTTATATACTAAAATTACTCTGTTCTTTCACACTATATAGTTCTTTCATTTGATAAAATTTTGATTTTGGTTTTTTTATTATTTGATTTGATTTTGTAAAAAGATATGTTCTAAATAATAGAATAATTTCTTGAATACTGTCACCAATGGTAATTTTCTCTTGGACCACAACACCATGTAACGCGTGGCAAGCGTGCGTGACCGCTGCTCGCCCACACTCACTCCGCACACGCGGTCTTGGTTCACAATTTGTATTCTAGATAATATTTTAACAACGTTTTTCTTTTACAAACAACAGAGCTATCATTCGATGCCCCGTAAAAAATACCTACTCACAACAAATAGTTATTCTTCGTTGCCATTAACGTGTTGTTGGGCAATATTCGTTGTTATATGATTTGTCCTGGCTGCTGGCTTATTCAGGAGTGTGCTATTACTGAAATAAAGTATTAGCCAAGTTGGTCATGGAAAGCAATGGCAGCGATTAGCTCACCACTTGCCACGTCTATATATCTGCAACTATACTAACCAACAAAAAAGGAAAGATTGAAGGTATGCCAACAGGGGATGGAAGGGAGCATGCTCAATTTCAGACTAAAAGATAGGAAGAGACTTACTGATATAAGAGATTTAACAAAAGTGACTGATGTATTAAATAAAGTACGTAACCTAAAATGGCAATGGATAGGCCATACAATGAGATCAAGGAAAAGTAAATGGACCTACGATACAACAGTTTGTTATCCACGCGGGGAAAAGCGTAGTAGAGGCAGGCCTGTAAAACGCTGGGAAGACGATTTGCCAAAGGGTGATGCAGAGCAAAGCGTGGATCGTGTGCGATGGCGCAGAATGGAGGAGGCGTATGTCAAAGGACAACCTGACTGACAAATTACCGGTGTCATAAGTTAATATTTAGATTTAAGTAATAACAATATAAAGAAACTGTAAATTTTTAAATGTAACAGTCAGCGAATAAAGGCTATTTTTTTTTATATTAACCTACAGTGAAAAGAGGCCCTTTGAGGCTCTAACTACCCTTTCTGGGAAAAAGGCATGTGTCCATATATGTATATTATGAAATAAGCACCACAATTTAAAAAAATTAGAAGAGTCTGTACGGCAGTACAAAATAGGTGTGGCGAAAAACGGAACTAACATTATAATAGATAATATTTTCGCATTGCAAGCCGCAATCCAAGCATCTAAGTGCTGCGCCACACCTGCGTAACGTACCGCGCCGAAAGTTCAGCGGCTGAAGTTTATTACTTTACGTAATTTCGGCTGATGTGTCATAGGGAACTTGAAAAACACTGCGAGCGTATTGAACGGAACGTTTGATCGCGGTACGTTCCGCAGGCGTGGCGCTGTACTAAGAGCAAATGATTATTATCTACTTTTTAACTACAAGTCTCAAGATCTTGTATTAGAGCTATAATGACTACAATAATGGACAACAATACAATATGAATGCCTATTCTCATTTCGCACAGACTCTATCAACTTCTAAATGGATCAGTGTGACACGTGTCCTGAGAGCTGATTCTAAGTTTTGACAAGCAATTGACACGGACGTAAGGTGTAGTGTAACACGGATTTTTGTATGTAAAATGAGGTTCCCAGAGTGTACGCTAGGGGCGCCCATCGGTGTCACCATACAAAATCCTTGTTACACTACACCATACGTCCGTATCAATTATGTGCTAAACACTTAGAATCAGCTCTCGGCTTATTCCTGATAGTCGTGACACCTGTCAAGCATCAGTTATTTCCCTGCATACCTTTATAAAACTCTTTCAGAATAAAGCAATATCACGTTCCAGACTGGACAGCATGACACGTGTCCTGCATTTCCCGGGTGAGTCCGCACGGGCGAGTTCTCACGCCAGCACAGCCCGGGGGCAGCTCGCGCTCACGACTCAGCCACATAAAATTAATTTATCTATAAGTGGGAAGACCATATTTTAAGAGGTTTTGCTTGGTGCTACAGTGCAACTCGCATTCTCGAACCCGGTCTCCACAAGGTCATTGCAAAGCCATTCACTTCAAAATCATCAAGCAAAATGTTGGTGTTTGAAATATTATTACAATATTTTTTTTAAAGAAATTTGAGTTAAAAGAATGTCTCCAATACTAGCAAAAATTTTATTTAAGAGAATGTCTCCAATACTAGCAAAAAGGCGCTTACGACCTTTTGCACGTAAACAAGGCTTGCTTCTAATTTGGTTATATTTTATTAAAACTCCATGAAACTTTGTACACATCAGAGGCCCAATTTTCTAACTTAAAAATAGTCAAAATAGAGTTCGGATCATGTTTCGATCTTGTGTCAATGTCTTAAATGTCAGAAATGGTATTCTCTAAACATAAAATACAACACTGTAATGTGATTATATCGAAATGTGACCGAAACTTGAACGATTCAAAGTTTTTTCGATAATTTTACCTTAAGTATATGGAGTCTCTCTTTACTCTTTGCAATTATATATATATAACTATCCTACTCTAATGGTAGTCACCGTGAATTGAAAGTAGACTAAATTGTTATTTAAGGGAGCACAATACCAACTTTCTGTCAATTCATAATTCAGTCTCGATTCGGTTAACTTTCAGTGTAGTTTTAAAATAATTTAGAGAATTGGGCCTCTATACACTAATATCTTGACCTATATTCATTCGTTTCTTATAAAACTATTATACTATGGTTACAAATGGTTACAAATTTTTAAAAAAACTGACGCACCACGGTTCTAGATATTAGTGTATTGATCATGTGTACATTTCATGGAGTTTGATGAAGTAATAGACAAAGCTCGTCTCTGTACAAATGGGCGTAAGCACCCTACCAGTAACCTTCCCTTAAATGTTTCTTACTGTTCATGATAATCATGATAAGTTACGATGATATTAGTAGTTAAAATCTTGAGCTTATTAAAGTAATCAGCTATACATCGAGAAGTCCCGTCGTCTATCATTAAATCAGCTCGCTGTTAACATAATATTGCATTGTCATTAAAACTAGACAGGTGTTCAAAATTTCAGCTCAATCGGACACTATGGATAAAGGTCTAAAATCAGTTTGTATGATTTTAATCATATACACCAATGAGGCAATTGAAATAAATAGGCCTATGTCTAGCAATGGGCTTCTATCTGGCTAATGACGACCTCCGTGGTGCAACGGGTAGGTAGCCGGCTGAGACACAAGAGGTGCGGATTAAATTAACTAAATTTAATTAAATTAATTAAATTAAATTAATTAAATTAAATTAAATTAATTAAATTAAATTAATTAATAATTATATCCTTGGCATGTTATGTTTATATATTTATAATTTTTATCGTTGTCTGAAGCTGTAAGTTTTCCGAAAATTGTTAGAATTAAATAAAAATAAACAAATTCTCGCTGCGTGACAAATGTTTGCATGATCTACAAATATTTGTTCCGGGTCTAGGTGTTGTGGTACCGTGGTACTTATAGTTCCTGATCATCATTTCAAAACATTCATAGTGTGCGAGCAGGACTACGTATGTGACAGATGGGTGTTATAAAAAGTGTTCAAAATGATTATGATGATGAAAAACATTTTATTACATTCTTTCCGTTTGAAAAATCTTGTAAAAATTTAAGTTTATTTAATTTTAATTTATTTAAATGTAATAAATACTTCATTAAAAAAGGTTCCTCTTGAACATGGCCACACTAGTTTGTAGTGGTTCAGCTTTCTCCGCTATCTAGTGATTTACCGACTCGCCAAACTCGTCTAGTGCTTTTTGGGTGATTTTAGACGAGCAGACTCTATGCCCTAGAGCAATGTGTTTGAAACCCTCATATTATCATGTGGGCATGGACGTAGACATAAATCATTATGTTTTAATAATTTATTCTTGAATTATCTGTCAATTAAAATATGTGAATAGATTTCAGAGCATCTAAAGTAGAGACTTAAACATGTTGCATTTTTTTTTATATGTCTGACTGATGTTATAAACTACACAATTTTTATGGTTCCGTAACTTATGGTTTAAAGAAACCGTCTGTATAACCACATTATAAAAATGTAGAGTAATTTTTAAGATATTTGTTAGCATTAAAATATTTATTTTTGATAATCATTTCAGGCTGAAAACTCATAATAATAAACTGGCATGCAATAAAATAGGGTACCTAACTTAGAAAAACCACAATGCCTCCCATGCAATTATTTTTTTGTAAATTTATTTTTTATCATTTATTTAAATATTGAGTAATTTTTTTATAAAAGTTATTTTATTTAATGCCATATGAAATATATTTTAATATGATTTTTATATCAATTCGATATCTTGCATAGTTTTGAAGGTATTGTGTGTTTTCTAAGAGACCCTTTTCAATTGGAAGCAAGTACCTATATAAAGAATCAAAATTTACAAAAAAAAAATGGCGGTCATTCCCCTTTAAGCATGACCTGGAATGCGGACTATGCCTGCATAATTTATCTATATAAAACAATGATTCCTTCATTGTATCTATAGCTTAAAGGATGTCGTAAGTCCAAGTGGTTTACGTTCTCATGTCAATCCATAATTGCAATTAACACGCTCCATTAGAGCATGGACAAACAGACAGACTGCTCGTGTCTATTGTCTCTGCTTAAAACCGTGACACTGATGGAACTAGACTTACGAAACAAGTGTTACTAATTTGTCTTGTATCTTGTATGTTATTTCTTAAAAGCTCCTTGAAAATGTTCTAAACAATAATGGCCAATTAATTTTTCGTATAAAGGACATCAACGCGTTCCATTGACACTATTTTATTTATTTTCTTTTTAAAGTTTTGGGAAAACTTACAGCTAGGTGGTTACAATAGAGTAGGGTGATTTATAAATGCATGCAGCTATACACCTAAGTTAATACATGCCCGCTGATGGTCAGTTAAAAGTTTCCGCAGACATGCAAGTATGAGTAGAAATTAAAACAGTAATAGTAGACGAAATAATAAAGTACTTAATAATAAAACTATAAAAAAGTAAACAATATTATGCTTGAAAAAAGTTGTATGTGTATGTCCACAATGTAATTACAGTAGCGTCACGTTAACAATGCCACATTTGACACTTCCAGTTTTATCAAACGACAGTTTTGACAGGTTCTATTTTATAATAATCTCACTTTATTCACAGATAACTTTTTTACAAACGGAAACTTCACTTCTTAGTTCACACAACCATACACGGAAGACAACTGAGAAGTGAAGTGAAAGCCAGTGGAATTTTCCTGATTCAACAAAAAGATAAAACAGATTACTTTAGTAAGTATTAACATCCCGTTTTCTTGCATAAAAGATATGGGATTGGTTCGTTGTTCGATTTATTTCCATAAAGTTCATAAACATACTTTAAAAAACTCCATAGAAATACACCTGTCAAAACTGACTTGTTAACGTGATAACATAGTGTTATTTTTTCTTTTTTATATAAGTAAATTATGGAACTGGCATGTAGTCCATGCGCTAAGCGGTATAGGTATGTAGCTAAGGCACTGTTCACTGAACATGGGTCAAGAGAAGAGTGTTGAAGATTAAGGACTATTTATATTAAGACGTCGTGTGCCGTTTGCCGTGGTGTCCGGTCTAAGAATTGACCCCTCCTACTCCTCCCATGGATGTAGTAAAAGCCTTACTCAGGGATTACACCAGGGGATGGGCAGCAGCATCCATCTGCGCACTTATCACCAGCTGCGATCACCAATTCGCCTGCCAAGCGTGGTGATTATGGTAAATCCTCCCATTGTGTTCCATTAAACATTGGGAGAGGCCTTGTCCAGCAGTGGACGTTAACCAGCTGGTGATGATGATGATGATGATGATTATATTAAGACACTTCCGCCTCGTTAGTGATTTGGGTCAGTTGAGCTATCTTTAAAACGATCCTTAGATTGCTTAGATCCTTATTGCTATTTGTATTTTTTTAGTTTTTAATGTACTTGTACCTAGTTTATTATTCCTTAGATAAAAATAATGTTCTTTATATTAAGATCTAACGTAATATTTGCAGTTTTAGAAAAATGGTGAAACAATAAATTTTTTGTTTAGTCTTTAAAATAGTGCTTTGAAATATGAGGGTAATGAAAAACACGGAAGTTAATGCTACAATCAAAATTTGAATAACTTAAAGAACTCTAACGGTTGTTCATTCAATTAAAAGTGCATCTTCTGAGTTCCAAATTAAATGAGGCAGTGACAGGTGAGAATGTATAGAAAGTAGCATTATACTACTACCTAGAAGTAATTTAATCTCAAATTAAACTCCCAATAAAAACTCTGGTCTTAACAAGGTTTTATAATTAAAAAGCCTACACATTAACGTCAAATACTTACGGTCTGTCTTATAAAAAATGCTTAAACGAGACATTAGGTGTTGATTAACAAATGCGTGCTCTTAGACACTAAAGTGTACTTTATCGGGTGGTGTTTCATAAACGAATTTTATCTGTACGCTAACTAAAGTGTTGCTATAGTGCATTTGCTTCCAACTTGCTTCCAACCTATGCCAACAATTTATAAATTTTTCATTCGGAATCTACCGGTTATAAGAAACCGTCACTTTTTGATAGAAAGCCCTCTATTTTGACTGACTTGACTTTGACATCTGAGGGACAGACTGACACGGGTGTTTGTTTTATGTTTATTCCGCCAAGGTTTTATGCAGTTTCGTGTTTCTCAACGTCTTATCTTGGATTTTGAATCACTGGGATTTTGTTTCAAAATTGAACCTATTGTCAATAGCTTTCTAAAGCCCTACTTAGTAACAACTAGGTTACTTTGGGTTCTAAACTTGTAAGCAAAAAAGGATGTTTTATAGTTAAAAAAATTTAATATGTACATAAATAAAGTTAAATTGTTTTTGTACACAGCAAAAAACACTTGCCTAATTACTGAATGAAAGTTACAACTAATATAAGTTCCTCATACAAAATACACAAGAAACAGTTGAGCTATCTGAAGACCGTTGCAAACGATCTATAGATAGCTCATTTGACCCAGATCAGTACGTATTTTCGTATTTTGACATGGGTGCAGTCAAAGCAGCCTATTATCGACGGGAAAGTTTCTGATAGCAGAGAACTCCTTCATTCACTGCCTGTTCTTCAATAGCATCAGGCATTTTTATAAAGGTCGTAGAATGCCGCGCAAGAGCCCGCGCTGCTCTGCCTGGTATACGGGAGTTGCGCGGGACAGCCCGTGGTGGTCACCGGCATCTTCTTGAACCTAAAACATAAATAGATAAACCTGTAGGTACTTATATACTGTGAGCAAGCAATTGACAAACATTTAATGAATCTTGGAAAGACTTACCTCGCATCGCCCCCAACATCTTACTGTAAGGACTTGGAGCTCTAGTGATGTCTTGGCTCCCCTCCGGTCCTACTCCAAGTCAGAACGCACGACGTTTATTATATTTGCTGTTTCTTTAGTGACACTGTACCGCCGGCGAAAATGTTCTTCTCTTAGTAGGAATGGGTCCAAAATTTCTCTATATACACTTTCCTATTCCGTGGTGGTAGACTGATTTTCCATGCCTCAATCGCTTGAATCGCAATTTCTTCACACAACAAACAAAGAAAATTTATAGATGAAAAACTAGAACATCTGACAGACAGCAGACAGAAGTCGGCCATTTTTGTGGCATTTGTCATGTTATTGCACCGATAAAGTATGGTTATAGTAGGGTCCTTGCTCCTCTAACTTAGTGTCAAGATAGTGTGAGGATAAAGCACACTTTAGCGCTAAAATACGTTTATGAAACACCAAAAATAGCCTGTCGATATTATCAAGACATAATGTCTACTCTAACTTTTTATAAGACAGACCGTTAATTTACTAAACTAGCGTCCAAATTGTGTCATAAACTTAAGTTATAAGTTCTACCAGCTTTTTAATGTGGATAAATGGGTATAATGTCTTGGCAGAGGCGTTCAGTATGTTGTCAAAGTTATTCTACTCATATATTATTTTGTTCCTTGAAAATGTAGATTAAAAACAAACAGGTGGAGCTTTTCTTCAGTGCTACAAATTAATGCATGCATCGTCAAAAAAGGTTCTTACATAAGTAAGATACTTTTTTGACAGTATTATATAATATTATAAATATTAGATAATGATTCTGTGTACTTAAAGTTTTATCAAAATAAACTTTATACACTCACTTTTTACTCTACATATTATCATAATAAAACACTTAATTTAAAATAAATTATTCAATAAAAATGTATTTATTTATACTGTAGTAGAGTTGCAGTATTTATTTATTTATTTATATTTATCTAACAAACTTATAAAAGAATTTAGTTAGTAATGTCTTATAACCTAAGTTAGGTTGGTCTAGTCTAGACACTAGGTTTTCGATGAATGAAGTTTATATTTTAAAATTACGTACATAACTCGATCAACATCAATAAACTAGCTAGCAAACACAAAGCGACAAAGTCACAGACTGGATATTAGGTAGTAGGTTAGGAGTAGATAATACTCGTATCTAATTATAATACACTGACTTTCAAATAGGTTATCTTACTTACTAAGATAATATTGAAGACTCAAAGCCAATCAGAGTGCACAATCGATTGCAGTAGGTAAGGAAGGATCGAGTTGCATCTCGATTATCCCGAGCGATGCGCATGACCCACTGACAAAACAAGCCAATCGATCGCATCACATTGTTTTCCCATAGCCCGGCGTTTCCATTCAGAATCTCATTACTTGAAAGGGGCAAACAAATCTGGCGCAACACTGTTCTCATGGACGTGTCCGTCGTTAGGGCAGCGTGAGGTGACCATTACTGTACAAAGAGTTGCCTAAAATAGAGAGCTTTTGTGAGGCGGGAAGGTAGGCGAGGTGAGGAGGGGGCGGGGCGGGTTCCGGCTGCCCGCCGGCTCAGTCGCGCCGCGCCGCACAAGCATCTCGCACGCCGCGCACCGACGCAAACTAGCCTCACACGCGCACGCGTTCCCCCCGCGAACCGACACGTGCCGATGCCATAGTTCAACCATGCAAGAACAAAACAGATCCTGCAAATCGACTCTCAACTCCCTGGAAAGCGCCATAATCAAACTCAAGAACAATCTACAAATACAAGACACGAAGCCGGAGATGAACGGATTGCTCGTGGAACCACCGTCCCCGGACAAAGCAAGTAAGAGCTCTAGTTCTTCCAACGCGAACATCAATTTGTCTATTGCGTCCGCGGCGCTGCTGCAGGAAAACATGTTGCAACGATCGCTACAGGGTGTCGTGATATCCCTTCAGAATGCTATGATGAATTCGCTTCAACAGGCCGCGCTCTTGCCGTCAAACTCCGCCGCCGCAGCCGCGCTTAACTTACAAGCGTTGGAATCTTATTTGACTTTGCAACGCCTGACATCTGTTTCAAATGTAAACAACACAACCCAACCCAGTTCACCTGAAAACAGTCCCACTTCAAAGCTAGACATACTACGGATAGCGACGGCAAGTGCGAAAATAAGTGAAATTGACGCGGTCGATAACGCATCGAAGGAATTTTCTCCCAAGACACCTGATGAATACCCCTTATCAGACACTTTAGCCGCTGAAGATGTTGACTTATCAGAAGAAGTGGAAGAAGACCTTGCATTGTTAGATAATGAAGACGAATTAACTTTGGAACAGCATCTGGAATCTACATCAAAAGGTTACGGCTACAATTCACAGAACTTAGACAATGGATATCCAAGCCTACTAATGAATGCAATGTATCAACAACAGATGAGTGGTAGCCCTCAAGCTCCATTATCCCCTCAAGCTTCAAACTCCTCAAAATCAACAAACAGTTCTTCATCATCGAGCAGTAGTATATCTAATAAACAGAAGACGACTACAAGCGGGCCTAGGACAAAGAAGCAATTTATATGCAAGTTTTGCAACAGGCAGTTCACGAAGTCATACAACCTACTCATCCATGAAAGAACGCACACCGACGAGAGGCCATATTCGTGCGACATCTGCGGAAAGGCTTTCCGACGGCAAGATCACCTCAGAGATCACAGGTAAATAATAAAACATTTTATTACTTCTTTCTAGCTTTGTTTATTTGTCTACACAAGGGCAAGATTTAAAATTTTGTATCATTTCCACAATATAGTTTTACAACCATTAGAATGTGGTTGAATGTGTCAGTGATATTTTTATCTTTTTGTACGACATTAATATGAAACCACTAATTCTTCCGTAATCGATTAAGACAATCTTAACTATTTAATTTGTTATTCCCTAACAAGTTTCCAGTGTTTTACGACCTAACCAAAAACTCGTTAGTATCTCAAACATTATCTCCATTCCTGAGATGTATAGCTAAATCAGCTGTCATGATTAATTTTGTTCTTTTTCACCTGAATTCCGAATAAAATGTTGTAGGTCTTATATTTTATTAAGATAAAGCCGTGCTTGGGAACATTTGAGTTCACGATTTTTATTTTTACGCATCAATAAAATATTTTTGTTCAACCGTTCTTAACGCGAAACTTTATAACCTTTGAATAATGGCGGTGAAGGAAAATATATTTAAAACAAAAAGGGTTATGTATGGACGCAGCAGATGGTATCGACAAGTCGTTCGTCATGCTCGTAAATTATTTCACAAACCCACCGCTAATCCGACGAGAGCCGATGCTTTAATTTTGGATTCTCATTTTGTTTTCTTCACCAACTCCGCATTCCATAAAATCTCTTTGAATCTTTTTAGATACTATCAAAATAAAAACATGTGATGCATCTAAAAAAGATGTTGCTGCAACAATTGGAATTCCAAACACGGATTTCCAACACAATAAATATGATAATGGTATTACGAGAGCTCTCAATCTATTTTTCCACTTATCTGTAGATCCCTACCCAAAAAGAGCTAAAGGTGTTGGATTTTTAACACCTGTCTCTCGGCGATTTCGTTCCAAATCACCGTATCTCTGCGGCAATAAAATAAATTTCTTGTAGACGCCGGAGGGTGAGCCGGCCGACCTGTCGATGTTCAATCGATGTCCGTTGACACGAAACATTATAATGGACCGAGAGGGCCTTCGACGGGTTTTTACAAAGCACGTGGTGATCCTGACGTGAGGATTAATATGGACGACAAAAAATATATCCTCCACATACAAAATCAAGTTTCGTTGTTAGCCGTTCTGAGTTTTTGTGTAGATTGAAATTTGGATAATGGACTTAAATTAATTTGTAACTTGTTTGGTTATTTGGACGTCGCTTTTTATTAGATAGAACGTGGTGGGTTTGATAGGCATTGCAATTGAAATTTCATAGTCCATCGGTCCGCATCGCGAGGTCCATTAATCAGAGTTGCGGCTCAAACTAGGCCTATTGCTGCGCTCACACAGACCCAACCGGCACGGTTTGCCGAGCAGCTTTAGATGCCCTAATCACCATAATCTTGTGTTTTAATAACAAAATTATTATTTCATTCATCATGTTACCCTTTATCGTCACTGATCTTACTGTACCTAACGATTATTACACGTATTACGTTACTCTGAACGCGCCGTAATTTTTATGTGCTTGTATGTTTGTTTATTCGATACGATGGTTAAATCTCGGATTGGTTTCTCGATTGCTGGTTTTCGTGGTGCGTTATTATTGATTACACGTTACTCACGGCGTGTTAATTATATGTTGTACTTCATTTTAATTTGAGATTTGTGCCCAATGATATGTATTGGGATGTTTCTTATAAATTGATAATTATATGGTTTATTTCTCAGCTAATTTCTAACATCAACGAAATCAATTGTTTGATCATTGTGCCAATTTCTTCGTTGGTCTTGTCTGAATTAATGATGTCAAAATTGAAAGGCCCCTTGGATTTATTACCGCTATCCCCCTGGGTCTTGTTTGCTTCCTTGCAAGGTGTCTGGAACACGCGAGAGCATCGATGCATTGGTTTCAACGCCTCAAGACATGATGTATTTATTGAGCCCACGCACCATCCTCGGCTAAATTATGTACTTTTGCTGCTACTTTATGAAGACTTGTAATTTTGCTGCTAGAGTTGTAGATGCCATTTGCAATAATTTATTAAGATTAGTCCAAATGAACAGTGTTGCGTAGCTACATAGTTTACAATTAATAGGCTGGCTTTGCATAATAGGCTTTGGAAGGATCTTTAAAATATGGCATGTCCATTGTAATCTCAAACTAAAAGGATCTCACAGTTTATGTCATTGTTCTAGTACTTGATTGTACCAAAATGGCATAACTACGCTGAAAAACTGGAGCTTAAGTTGTATACGATCATTTGTGTCTTTTTCTGTACCTTATCTATCAATAAAAAGGTCATCAGTACAGTTCTGGATTTCCCATTATTATTAATCTAATTATTTTCCTTTACAGGTATATCCACTCCAAGGAGAAGCCTTTCAAGTGTCTTGAATGTGGCAAGGGTTTCTGCCAGTCCAGAACCTTAGCCGTCCACAAAATTCTTCACATGGAGGAATCTCCCCACAAATGTCCAGTCTGCAGCAGAAGTTTTAACCAAAGGTCTAACTTAAAGACCCACCTACTAACACACACAGATATCAAACCCTACAACTGCTCTTCGT
This sequence comes from Epirrita christyi, assembly GCA_951392215.1. Lineage (NCBI taxonomy): Eukaryota > Metazoa > Arthropoda > Insecta > Lepidoptera > Geometridae > Epirrita > Epirrita christyi. The sequence continues at coordinate 5,807,360 of OX595850.1, forward strand.
GTGGTAAAGTTTTTAGAAGAAATTGTGACCTTAGGCGTCATAGCCTGACGCATAACCTTGTTGGTATATCATCAGTGAATACCTCTCCTAGCGGTAGCAATGGAAAGAGTCCATTACTTAACCCGAACTTTCCTATAGACAATATTGATACAGAGGATGAAAATTAGTGATATTGTGAAAGTGGTTTTAATAAGACTGATTCTACACGGTGCCTTGTAGTTGTAAGATGAAGCAAATCATTTGACTATACATTCTACAATGATGTTTTTTAATCGACGGTTTTCAGAAACCTGGCGGTCTTTTTAATCGACTTCCCAAAAAAGGAGGAGGTTCCCAATTCGGTTGTATTTAAAAAAAAAAAAATTTTTATGTTTGTTATCTCCGGCGTTTATGAACCGGTTTGGAAAATTATTTTTTTATTTGAATAGATATACTTCCAGACTGGTCCCATTTTTCAGAATCCAGTTCTGATGATGATGGATCCATGAGGAATTGAGGGAACTCCTCAAATATTGTAGGCATACATATGGCGATTTTGATATTTTCAGCAACAAACCAAGCATTTGCATTCAGAAAGTATCATAATCCTTTCACCACTCTGGTTCTATCATAATTTTTTTTTTCATCCAAAACTATTTAGTCGAATACAATGGCGGAAGTCGGTTTTTTAAATGAAAAGTTATTTAAATTAGTAACGTATATAAATATTATTTAGACCTATTGAGATTTTAAGAAGTGTCTGACTGAATTATCAACTTTGTGCATAAATACATCATGTGTAATACTTTTAATAAACATAAATACAAGTTTTTCGTTTTTGGTAAGAAGAGATACATAATGAAAAAATAGACGTAGAAAAGATACAAAGAACATTTTGGTATAATTTAGTTATTTTTCTGTGTTTCTGGGTTGTGGAGGACATTAGATTTTAATTATTTTTGAGTTTGGAAGATTTGCTATACCTAAGTATTAATTAGATTATTCTGAATTCTTGTAAATTATTTGATCTCATTTAATATTGTAAATATAAGAATGTAATTATTCCGTCCAATGTTTTAACTGTTTAGTTATTTTAGTAAAGTACAATGTCCACTAAAGCAGTAAAGGCGCGTATGAGACACTTTATGCTTGTTATGCCGATGCCGGTGCGTAGTTCGTGTGAACGAAGTGTAATTTGATGAATAGTAAGTTTTATAGCATTTTTTGCGTGTAAACATGGAAGTTTGTCAGTTAAAAAACAAACATACTGAAAAGCGAAAATCAAATTGTGTGTGTCGATAGACGTAGTCTCAACTTAGGTATTAAACTAATTCTCATCCATATAAGAAAAACCGGTGTAACCGCAACTTAATAAGAGCAAGCTACAGTAATTATAAAATGTCATGTAGGTATGCTGCTATGCCTAGATGGTTTAGTGAATAGTGGACTTAAGTTTGACTTGTATGTTAATGATGGTTGCATAAAATAGTGTTATTATAAGGGTCTTCCTCAATTTATTGGCTAAAGAAGCCTTGTTTATGGCTTTTAAGCTTAAGTATAGGTAATGATCAGGTTGTGTAGTGAGTAATAATTGGTATTAAAATAATTATTTTAAAGATTTGTTTTAATTTAACGAATTATTTATTTAACTTATTTAAATACTGTCAGTAAAAATATTTATAATTTACTGACTAATTCGAGGTAGGCAGAATACCTTGAAACTTGTTGGGCTAAGATAAGTTATGTTATCCTGGTGTATAATAAAGTGAACCATCCCCTTTTCAGGACGACCATACCTCTCTAACTTCTCTGAGCTGACGTAGGGTGACCAAAAAAGAAACACTGACACCGATGTAATTATTACATGGGTATCAAAGGTTCATTTTTGTAGTAGGACTATTAGAAGTGTTTTTGTAAAAATATCAACCTTCATCACCTTTGCACCCTGACGACTACCGCGGAACGGTGGGCAAGTAGCCGATCGAGACGCAAGATGTTCGGGTTCGATTCCCGCTTCGGGAGAAATGTTTACATGATCTGCAAATATTTGTTCCTGTGGTCTGGGTGTTGTAGGACCATAGTTATCGCAGTTCTTGATACCCATGACACGGAATCCTAGGTTCAGTTAAATAGAACGTAAGTACTTCACGGTGACTAAGTCTAGTTTTACTTTGAAATCGTCCCTGTCTCTCTCTAATACGCGTGTTTTAACATTTGTGTGACTGTGACAAAGACAGGTCTAAGCATTAGAACGTGCTAAGCTTGTGCTAAGTAACGTCTCGGCACTGGTTTGGGATCAGGACTATGTATGTGACTGTTGGGTGTTATTTCTATTTCACGTCATTTATTTTGAAACATAAGCTTAACCTTTATGTGGCATTACTGGGAGGCCCTTTATACAATAAAAATAAAAATAAACATTATTGAAAAGAAAAGAAAGAAAGAAAGAAAAACGTTTATTTGGCTCAAAAACGACACACAATGCCGAATACATATAATACAATGCAATACAATAAATACATACAAGCAAACGAAAGTTACATCTAGAAGTTTAAATAAATCGGCTCATATGTCTGTAGGTATGCCAAAATGGCGTTCAGCTCAGCATAAATGTTGGATGCGTTAACACCCAACGCTGATTTTCAGCTGAAACCATAAAAATGGAGAGGGTGAAGCAGCAGCGACAGTTTAAATAAATAAAATAGAATCAATAAAACACAAAAGTATAAGCCAACATAATAAAGTAAATCAAATAAACAGATAATTAATATAAGAACAATATAATCGGTGAGCATAATGATACAAATACATTTATATAATAAGTATCGAATTATTAGTTATCGATAATCATGTCCTGTATTTAAAGAGCCTGCGTTATACTTTAAAAATGTTCATTAACAATTATAATGACTCATTACTATTATTGTTATGGTGGATGGAAGACAGATGGCTAAACTATTGTGGAAATGGATGAAAATTGGTGCTATTGCAAGTAGAACATGCTAATTGAATGTTTATTGGACTATTATAAAAAAAGATGCGGCACCTGCCAATTCTAAATTATTGAAAACGTTTTAGACAGGTGATGACTTGCCGTTCACTAAACGGGCCCCTTAAAGGTGCCGACAAAGAAGCCAGCGTAAACGGCAAAGTTGGTGTTGTTGGATGAAGCCTCCCCCATTAAATATACAGTGAGGGGATTTCCCATAATCACCACGCTTTGCAGGCAGATTGGTGGTTGCAGTATTGGTGTTGTGTACTGAAGTGAATACTGCTGCCCATCCCCTGATCCTTTAGTCGGCTTTCATGGCATCCACATGAGGAGACCATATAAAAAATTAACCGTAATAAACCAAATAAAACAAAGGTTTTGTTTATTTATTTTACGTGAAAGTTTGTTTCAGAGCAAATGATGTGGTGTCCAGAATAAACAAAGTCCAAAAACAGCACTCACCTCTTATCAAATCATAGACAAGAACATTAAGAACACGGAAGTAATTCGGTTAGAGGTCTTCTTCCACCCTACTCCGCTTGGTTTAGGGGTCTTCTGTCATAGGGTAATTTCGTCATCTAAAAAAATATAGGGTAAATTCGTTAATTAATGTTGTAAGTACAGTCAGCTTAAAGTATAAATAGCGTTTATGATAATTATGAAGAACACGCGAGCATCAATCTCAAATGAAAAATCTCGTATGAAAAATTTCGAATTAAGAAAGTTATCGAATGATAAATCTCGAATTATGAAAAGTCTATGTTCAGTGAATCCCCTTGATGATACAATAGTGGCTTGCCCTGCCTCGGCACTCGGAGAGATAAAGAAGTAAATCATAAAAACATACGCTTTCATGAACATCAAAAATAAATATTAATGTGTAGCGTAAAAATATGCTAATACTTGCTGTGGATAAAATTATCCTTGTGATTTCAATTAATAAAATTCTTTTGATTTGATTTGATTTGAACACTGTATCTACTTGTGTCCCTCTAGGATATAACCCTTCTCATTCTCCACAAGACGAAATCATTATTTCAACCTATCTTGTCCCTTTGCTGGCAAAAGTAAGCAACAATCATCGTCATCATTATAAGCCTGTCCACTGTTGGACGAGGCCTTCCCCATATAATGCAATAAGGGATTTGCCATAATCACCATGCTTGACAAGTGGATCGCACTATTGGTGCTTAGTACTCAAGTGGATTCTGTTGTTCATCTCGTGGTGTAATCCCTTAGTTGGCTTTTACAACATCCATAGGAGGAAACGAATGGGTCTATTCTGTGGCCGAACACATTCCACGGCACAATTATAATCACTCACCAATACTTTTATTTGGACTTGCCTCTGACTAACCTCTTTTAGGCTCTTCTCGCGGTTCTTAAGAAAATCTAAGGATCCTCTATGCAAGGCTAAAGTAATGAGCCTTTGTATGTAGGTATGTAAAAGACACATTTTGTATGCCAAATCCCAAATAATATGAACAGATAGTACAAACGTTTCAATAATAATGCCTACCTTCCAACATAAGTTGGTAATTATCAAGGTCACAATAAAAAGCGGGACTAAACGATCTATCGCCAACAAAGGCCAACTACTGAGCTTGAAAAATCGTTCCAATTCAACAATTCGATGGAGAGTATCAAAGATACAAAGATTCACACGAAAGGACCGAATAAAAGGACTGTCGATTCAATCCTACACAAAGACTTCTTAAGAGTTTATCAAAATGACATAAAGCTCTTTTCTTAACAAAACACGTTTATAATGGGCCACATGTCATTATTTTTTTTGTAGATTTTGGAAATGGATGATGTGTTAAAAAGGTAACAATTTGTGGTGTGCGCTCGAGTGTCTGGTTTCTGGAGAACGCTATTTATTATGCCGAATCGTATTCTAATTTTATTCAAGTGTTTTTGAATAAGTCACATCTACTTATTTATTTATTCTAAGAACTGTTGAAATAAATTATTCTATCAGTATTTTTGTTCAATCTATACATTTAACATCATTGTTTTTTTGCAATAAAACAAAACGATTCTTAAAATAAAATGGATGGCTTCAAGTTATAATCATCCAAATCAACTGAAATCACAATAGAAAATTGGACTCTCAGCCACTTCCAATTAAAACAAACATCAAAGATCAATTAACAGACGCGCCACTCCGACAACATAATAGAACTGAAAGTTTTATAGCCACGAATTATCCGCAAATTATATAGCAATCGGAAATCCCGCTGAGTTAAACAAAGTACTACCTTTCTTTTTTTTCGGTCCTCGGTATTGTCATCGACACCGAAATTACAGTGACAAAGGACTGTGTTTGCCTCGAGAGGTGTTTGAAAAATATTTGCTTTTAGCTCGAGTGTACATTATCCGAATTTAGTGGTTTTTATTCGCGTCGACCACACACAGTAAGGTTTTTTTTTTATTGTATTCCTGTTCGGCTGTGAAATTGTATGTGGTGTTTTGACAATGAGTTTGGAACGTGCGTCCTGGCAGTTTCGTATTTTAAGCACGGTTTCGCACAGGCTGTTTGTCTTCGTGTTGTGATTTTTGTGAAATGCTCTTGGCAAATGAAAAATGTGCCAGCTTTTTAAACATTTAACTGCGTTTTGTAATTAAAATATGTAAATTTGAAGGCACATTAAAATATGTTAAACAATAGACTATTAAAGTTCAGTCAAAATAGCTATGTCTATATACAAAAGTGAGAAAATGAAAATGATAATAAAAAATACTTATGAACATAACATAAGTACGTTACATAACATATCACCCAACAGTCACATACATAGTCCATATCCCACACTATAGGATTACCTGTGTCATTAAAAATATTTGCAGATCATGCAAACATTTGTCCCACAGCGGGAATCAAACTTGCACCTCTTGCGTCAAACCATTTGGTATAGGTATGTTTTTATACTTTCAAAAATAAAACCTACCATAAAACCAGCAATATTGTGACTTTTAATAGTTAATTATTCTCAGGCCATTTCTGTCTCTGTGTTTCTATGACGCAATTTTAATTCCAAGCGAACCTCAGAAAAACCTATTTACGTGCTTTCCTGCTGCGCAAACGCAGACAGTAGTGCATAATTACATCAAAAATACATTACTGCGATATTAACTATATTTATAAACCACTAAAGAGAGTGGGTAACTATTTAAATGTAATGTATGTAATTTCATTTACCTAGATATTTTACTGTGAAATCACGGTGGTGTCATCTTATCGCAACTGCGCGAATTGACGGTGACAATTGTGATTACCATTGGTGTTCGAGCTTCGGTATTATAGGCTTGCAGCTAAGTGCTGTATTTGTGCATAGAGTATGAGGTACAGATGAGTCAGTTGATGCAATACTCAGCTGTTCTTGATATATTAACCCTTTGTTGTTTTAGTTACATTCTATATTTGCATTGAACAATTTGCCTCTCTAGAATTAATCACTCAAACTTGTCATCAAACAGTTGTGTCAGGACTAGGTATCAGACAGATCATGTCTCTTCTCTCAGTTTATCTTTGACAGTTGCCTGTAAACGTTTGCAAGAGTTTGCTAAAAGACTGCTTTTAGTGCCATCTGATCACCGAATAAGAGGCATTTTTATCTTTCTTGTAACTGTAGCTTTGTTCTACACTGTACTGCTAGCAAATCTTTGATAGTTGCCTACGTACTTATCATATTACATTAACAATAAGGTCGCTATCATAGTAAAAATGCGTTATCTAAGTAAACTAACTGGTAGTCATTATCACTGTCTTGCCCTTATCCCAATTTATTTGGGTTTGGCGTAGTACGTCTTTTTCTTCCACTCTTTTTTTTTCTTTTTGTCAGTCGACATCTCATCATGCACCTACTTTCTCATTCATATCATCTCTCACGCAATCGATCCCGTTTTTATTAGGTCTTTCTCTTCCTTTCCATCCACTAACCTTCATATTCATCACTCTCCTAGTTACATGCGTTTCATTACTCCTCATAAAATACCCATACAAACCTAAACGATTCCCTTTCAACTTTTCTATCACTGGTGCAATTTTCATACTTATTGTATTATATTCATTCCTCATTTTATTTATTCTTGTCACTCCACACATCCATCTCAACTCTACTGCTTGCAATCTTCTTTCATCCTTTTCCTGTGTGACCCAGCATTTCAATTATTCATTCATTAACTGGTATTTTAGTATTTAGATTTATATCGATAATAAATAAAATCAAATAAAAAATACTGATTTGCTTTGTTTTATTAATTTTTTATTACTTGTATTTCTTTACTGTCCCAGTTGATATGGACCAGACCACAAATTTACACGATCAAGGGACGATCCCGAGTTATATTAAACAGGCGTTTTGGTCCGCGATTCTGGCTCTACACAACGACCTTATTAATTAACATAAATGTTAATGACAATGATAAAACTTTGCCTACGGTCAGTAGGCAAAGTTTTGTCAATTTCTAAACGTGTACCCTATCTGTCTCAGCTTAGCTTTGGCAGTTGCCTACGCACCTATCGTGTCACACTGACAGTAACGGGCGCCATCGCGATAGTTGGCGATACCGGCCGCACACGACGACCGCATTAACAGTTTTAATGTATGCGTATGATTGCAAGGGAGTTTTATTGAATCGATAACTTTTTATGGTAGTTTGTAAGTTTGTCCACCTGTGGGACGATGCAGATCCTACGAATCAATTAGTGGACACAGCTGTCAGTCGATTAATTCAATTTGATTGAGACCTCACGTGTCTGTTGTTTTCATTTGTATAATAAAATCTGTGGAATTTAAGTTATCTTGGTATCTTTTTGACTACGAAATATATCATCATCAGCATCATCATCATGAGTCTGTACAAGTCTACTGTTGAACTGAGGCCTTCCCCATAGAATGCCACGACGAACGGTCCTGAGCCGCCTCCATCCAGTGAGTTCCAGCTACTTTTAGAATATACTTATCCTTTTATATCGAGAGGATGGGTGGCCCTTCCAAAATTGCGTCATCAAAGGCCTTACCATGAGCTCTTAAAGCGATTCAGTTCAAAAACTATTCAGTACAAAATATCGGTTCCGTTATGTCCGCAGCTATATTTAAAGGCACAGTAGCAGAAGGCCTATAGACTTCTGCGATTAAAGTTATTCAATTATGACGGATGTCAACGACGAACCGATATTTTGTACTGAATAGTTTTTGAACTGAATCGCTATAAGAGATCATGGTAAGGCCTCTGGTTTGCGAAATGAAATGCATATTGGGCACCACTTGCGTAAAGATATTTATACCATTTTTGGGAGTTCACTCACCGCTAAATTGACAGGTAGATATCAAATAGGTATAGATGGTAAGTATACTGGGCTATTAATTAAACTGTAACAAAGGTACGCAGGCACACGGAAAAAAGTTGGTTTTCTTTAATTTAAGTATACTATTGTGAATCCGTATGAATTTAATTTTTGTACCTTTTTACATAATCTAAACCTATTAATTACCGAACGATATGGTAGAGGAAGGCCCTCCACTCGATGGACTAAAGACATTATAAATGTCACAGGTAGTCGATGGATGGAGGCGGCTCAAGACCGTATGTCGTGGCATTCTAAGGTGGAGGCCTAATGTCCAGCAGTGGACTTCTTTAGTAATGTAATGTAATGTACAATTAATGTACAATTCCCATGTAGCCTGAAGTAAATGACTATTACTAGTGGTTCGCCCCGAACTGAGACCTCGCGTTAACACCTTTATCAGCCTGACTATTAAACCAAGTAACTTCCATTTTTAACCAACTTCCCAGAAAAGGAGGAGGTTCTCAATTCGTTTTTTTTTTTTTTTATGGTTTGTTACCGCATATCTCCGGCGTTTATGAACCGATTTGGAAAATTATTTTTTATTTGAATAGATATACTTCCAGATTGGTCCCATTTTTCAGAATGAGGAATTGAGGGAACTCCTCAAATATTGTAGGCATACATATTATGGCGATTTTGACATTTTCAGCAACAAACCAAGCATTTGCATTCAAAAAGTATCATAATCCTTTCACCACTATGGTTCATGCATTTTTTTTTTCATCCAAATATTTTAGTCGAATACAATGGCGGAAGTCGGTTTTTAAATGAAAAGTTATTTTATTATTATTTTTGAAAATTTTCACCTCGAGGTCAACAGGATCTATCTGTAACAACTCTAATTTCTACACATCATCGAAATAACCTTTGAATAGGGATAAGCAACGGGGCGTAATACTACATACCTGTTAGTACCTATATCAAGTACCTGACGAATTAATTGGTAACGTCCTTTTGACGAAATCATAGAACTCCAACGTCATTCAAATTCTTAGAAATGGGAGGTCAACAACGGATATTATATTGGTTTATTGTTTTATAGGGTACATGTCTCGAAATTCTTCAATTTCAGACTTTTCCCTGTAGTTGTGACACAAAAGCCACAAGCATACCAAATTTCAGCATTGTGGGATTGCTGGAAGTACCCTAGAATTTTCGATTTTTACGTTTTTTATTTTCCCTAATATCTCGGAAACTACTAAGTTTAAATACTTATTAAAAACAGTTTTGAAATGTCCAACCAAAGCGCTTTCATTAGACACCCCACTTGATCTGATTGTCTAACTTTTATTTTTTTTACCCCCTCTTGGACCCCAATATCTCAGCAACCCCCTGACCGATATAGCTCATAACCTTACCTACAAATTGTACTAATACTATCTACTCCCATACCAAATTTCATGAAGATCGGATTAACGGTTTGGAAGTTTTCATCGGACAAACATACATACATACACACATACATACAAACGCCGATTCTTCCAACTTGACTCAGAGAACTCGCTTCGCTCGTTCAATTATTATTATTATAGGCTAATGATGATGATGATGAAACCTATTAATACAAATATTATAATTGTTTTCACGATTATGTTACACGGATGTTTAGAACCAAGAATTTTTTCTGTGATAATAGCTGTTTAAATGCCCATAGGTGTTAAACCTACTACGTCATTAACATAAAAACAAAACTGGTACATTCTGATATAAACAGAATACATTATAATCCATCTACACCCTCTTAAAAGTTGTTCTACCTAAACACCCTTTTCTTTGTAAAAAACAATCCAAGAATATTGTGTTCTTATGCAAACATGTTTCAAGCTCACCGAACTTAAAACGCTTCTAACCTCAAATTTATAGGCCCTTGAAATACTATCCCCTGATTTCCAATTTCAATAAAATCCTGATAAAAAGAATTAAAAAAACAGTGTAACAAACCGAACTCTATTATCTGTAATCCAATACTTGAAACAAAATCGTTTGGTGGGCGTTGGGAGGGGCTTAGCAAGCTCCGCCTATCAGCTTTCGGACTCGTTTCTGATTGGTCGTGATGGATCGATGTGCAAGCGCAATCTTGAAAGACGCAAGTGAACAATTGAAGCATAGAAGAAATTATAGTTTTTACATGTAGAAGTCTCACTGCGGCGGTGACACGAAAACTGACACAATGTTTGACTCTATGGCACGTTGCGAGCGATAATGACACTAAACTTCATTGACTGACGGCTCAATTCCATGTGACAATATTATACGATTAGCACCGTCCGACACCTACACATACTGAGGATCAAATTGCTCACATCCATGGCCATATTGAATCAAAATCCATTGCATTAAAGTTCAATTCGCATTACAAGCTGATTAAAAGTGATATGGCTTTTGAAAGACGCAGTCTCCAATACTCTTTTATGTGGAGTGAGCGTAAAGGTCGATTAATTCTAACTACGATGCTATTAATGTGATTTTATTGCATAGCAGATGGCAGAGATGAAAGTGTGACAGAGGACTGTCACCTCTAACAGTAATGACCATAAACATTTTGATAAGCATTCTCAGGTTATGTTTCCAAACTATGTCTTTTTAATGTATCTTCTTCAAAATTTACTTTTGATCACCTTGGAATACATAGAATTCAAAATTCTTCTTTTTGAACGAAACTATCAGAACCTATTGTACCAAGATCAAAGATATAGCTCTCAGAATTAGCAAGTTAAAATGGCAATTGGCAGAACTGAACTCAGAACTGACAACTGTTGGGAAATAAAGGTTAGGCGATTACAAACCGGATGACGCAATGTAAAATGTAAAATGTTTTAAACCACTAAGGTCATCTCTCTCAAAGAAAGGGAAGAGATGGCCATGTTTGTTCGGGAAGAGATGCCCTATGCAAAATCACTAAATATGTAGGCAAAATCATGGAATTATGAACTAGTCTTTGAAAACAAACATGATATAGGTTTAAATTTGTGTTGCCTTTATGTTAAAACTTTATCATCATCATCATCAGCCGTTAGGTGTCCATTGCTGAACCAGGCCTCCCCCATTATAATGCTATGAAGGGATTTCCCATAGTCACCACGCTTGGCAGACGGATTGATGATCGCAGTAGGTATATTGGTCTTGAGTACTCAGGTGGACGCTGCTGCCCATCCCCTGGTGTAATCGCTTAGTCGGCTTTTACAACATCCACAGGAGGGGTTTATTCTTAGGCGGAGCATACCACAGCACAAACCCTAAACCCTTTTAAACACTATAAACAGTGAAAATAAAGAAATTAAAGAGTCACTGCGACCAGAATTAGGACATCTGCTACAAGACTGCTTAAAACAATGATAAGTTTTATAAATTACGATGAATATGTTCCTCTTGGGGCCTTAAAGGCCCTAGAAGACGTAATAGAGACTATAAATAGTGAATTTGGAGGCAAATGTGGTACAAGCTACCTAACTAAGGTAAGGTAACCTTACCTATGAGCCAGAAACTTGGGAGAGATGGCCAATTGCAATTTTTTATTAGTTTTTTTTTACTGATATTTTTATAATATTTTAGAAGGGGGGAGGGGATTTCTTTTAGAATTAAGATAGAATAAGATTTCTCAGTAATATGACCTCAAAGTTACAATGGCCAATTCCCCCGCACTTAACCTATATATGTAGTTGTATTTGTTCCAAAAAAATATGGCCAAGCACAGTATGGTTTGTGTTTAATATATTATATTACTTATATATTCAGATAGCTAGTTTCCATATTTGTCCGCCTCACATCCCTTAAGAAAATTCCTTAAGCTCACAAAAACTTCCCGGAAACCACGCTCAGACCAATACGTCAATTACGATAAGCCATATTTGACGAAACAGACCGACAGACATACAAGCGCCTAAACCTGCGACGGACAAATACCGCTGTTTGAACTCAAACAGGTGATAAGATAAACCTCAGTTGACGCCGACACAATGCATGGCGGTAAATATTTGTTATGTGAATACCTTTTGGTGTGAGCGCGTGCTGTGATAGTGGTTGTATGTTACACTGTAGCGTAATGGAATATTTGAATGTTACAACGCAGCATCATCATCAACAGTCGATAGACATCCACTGATGGACAGGCTACACCAATATAGAATGCCACGACGCAAACGGGCTCGAGCCACCTCGATCCACCGACTTACTGTGACCATTGTTACATTCGTTATTTCAATCACTTTTAGTTATTTGTTTTATTTTAGCTATATTATAATATATAGTATGTATAAATATATGTAAGGTAGGTATATATTTAATTACTTTAAGTAGGTATTTAATTATGTTAACCATATTTTCATGTTATATAATTTTATTTGTTATAGCAATACCCACTTCACTACATAAAGTGGAGGAAATGCTAATTAGCATTAAATTCGCCAAGGACTTGCTTTTTTGTCTTAAAATAAATAAACAATAAGGCACTTTCTATTCTATTCATTGTTACAAAAACGCACCGGAAAAGTGGGCCAGCCGTTCAAGCGGACTCGATATAACGATGTAATAGATAATAGATGGATAGATAGAAAATGCCTTATTGCTTATTTCTTTCTATCCATCTATTACATCGTTATATTGAGTCCGCTTGAATGGCTGGCCTACTCTTCCAGTGCGTTTCAGTAACAATAAATTTCAAGGATTTTTGGGACTAAAAAATATTGTCGATTTTAATTTACTATTGGGTGGGTAAGTAAATGAGGCAAAATATAAAAATGGATTACAACAAAGGTTTAAAAAAAGGTTTGGACTCACGAAAATATGGATTAAGAAAATCGCACGAAAGATACTTAATTTATTGAACTATTTTAATACATCTTATGGGACGTGTCATAATCACTTTTGTTTTACAACATCTATTGTCTTGTTACATTTCGGTGTAACGTGCGTCCGCTTAATGCACGAACGCAGTACTTAAGATTGTAACGGATGTCAAAGATAGTACATTATAATTGAGAACGACGAACGTAGATAATGTATTTTCTAGCATTTGCTTATTTTCTATGACTTTTACTACTGCTCCACAATCTTATCTGGCAAACATTGATCCTATGTGAAAATTGCCATTAGAAGTGATACAATATCGAGCCATACAGAACATTTTAGCTAGTGATCCAGTGGAGTTGCGTCAGGCAAATGAATTTCGACCAAATGATAATTATAATATTTCCGATAATCAGTTCGCAACTCAACAAATTGTACGTATATCATTACGCAACATTCGGATTTATTTAAGGAACGTAGATAGAGCATCATCATCATAATCAGTCTGTAGAAGTCCACTACTGGATACAGGTCTCCCCCATAATAATGTCACGACGAACGGTCTCAAGCCATCTCCATCCACCTTTCTCCTCTACTACGTCGTCCGATTTGAGGTTGTCACTCGAAAACCTTTATTTCCCAACGGTTGTCAGTTCTACGAGCTATACATAATCTAACGTAGATAGGTAGATTGATATAAAACTTAGCTTATTATACAATAAGTATAACAAGTGAACAAGTGATAATTATTTCAGTATTATTATTCCAGACTCCGAATTTACAAAGTTGTATAACTCCCAGGACAAAGTATAATTAAATAATAATGAGTTATAAAGTTCTGAACACGAACTCGCTCCGAAGCAAAAAGCCGTTCCGTTTATTGCAAATCAATTAAAGAGCTCTATTTAAATCTGTTTTTGTACGAATAGTAGAGTTGCATCAGCTTTTCGGCTTTAGTCATTTTCGGCCAAACATTTGCCTTGTATAATAAATAGGTTGTCGCAACCGAAGGAACTACATTACCTTATTTGCACTGAGTCACGTTATTATATGAATAACAACAACATGAAATAACTTTGGTTAAAATTGCCAATGGAGGCCTTTGCCTAACAATGGGACAGAATATACAAAAAAATACCATGCTCGTGGTTGTCTGGAGCAGATCGACCATTGTAACATTTTACTTAATAATGACTACTATTAATTTAATTTTATTAATGTTTATAATTATTAACTTGTTGGTAAGGTTGTACACCTTACCAAAACGAAAATTGATTATAAAGTATTTTTAATCAATTCAACCAACGAAAGTGTTTTTTTTGAATTTGTTATGTTGCCACTAGACTTGCTCCAGAAGTGTACTACAATGAATTGCAAACATGTTTGATTTAAAATAGCCGAATTTCGGCCAAAATTAGTAAGATTTCAGACACTACTGAAAAGGATCAAGTAGGCAGTCAAGTTTTATGCCTTTATTGGGCCCAATAGCATCCGAAGTACCTTCTTAATTAACAGCTTTATTTATAAAGAATTAGACCACCGTCAATTGGAGGTAATTAACGTATGGACCGACAAAATAGGGGCACATAATTAAAATGTCCTAATTTTACTGGATCTTACTGAGACTCCTTTTATTGAGGCCTATCGGCAATAAAGGTAAGAAGTTCTTATGTTGTGTCGATAACGTCTTTATAAGCAAAAAAAATATCGGAATTCTAACTTGTTTTATAGGCATGACTATAAATTCTATCCTACTAACATTATATACGCAAAAGTTTGTAAGTATGGATGGATGGATGGATGTTTGTTACTCTTTCACGTAAAAACTACTGAATGTATTTTAATGAAGCTTTACAATAATATAGCTTATACATCAGAATACCACATAGGCTATAATTTATAAAGATATTGTGTGAATTGTGCATAATATGACGATAAGTGTTAAGTAAGTAGGTAAAATCTACCATCTACGAGCTATTCTGGCGTGCGCTGCCAAAACTGCTAGACTTACACATATGTAATGTTTGATGGAAATGTTTATCTTAAATAGTCCTACAAAAAAACCCGCCACAGTATATATATAGGTTACATTCTTTTCTAAGCCACGCTAATATAAGCTACTCGAAATACTAATCCTGTGCAGACGAAGTCGCGGGCTCCAGCTAGTATACTATACCATCGTTGTGAATTATAGCTTTTGAACCATGAAAGTGAAATGGTTTAAACATGTAACAAACTAAGGTGGACCTCCATTTTCACTTTCAACTGTTGACATTGACACATATACACATTGACTGACCACGCTGAGGTTAAATTAATGGCTGACAACGTTCGGACTTTTATTGCTTTTTCAAAAAGAGACTTAGTCCATTTTTAGTATATTTCAATTTCAATGGACTAAAAACAATCTTAACGTCGCAGGAAGTCGGTGGATGGAGGTGGTTCAAGTACGTTCGTCGTGACATTCTAGGGGGGAGATCTATGTCCAGCAGTGGACTTCTACAGGCTGATGATGATAATAGTGATGATGATAGTGTATTTATGTGTAGGTACATTAATATGTACCTACACATAAATACAAAATAAATGGATAATAATACAAATGGAGAATTTCCACCCATTTGAAAATACTCTTAATAGAGTATTTTCAAATGGGTGGAAATTCTCCACAAACATTTTAGTAAAATAAACACCGCTTTACTAAAACATTACTTGACCGAGACTTTATCGACTTGGCCTAATTTTATTAAAATACCTATAATAAATAACAATAGGTACCTACTTGACACAGGCAAAATAATGATATTTTCCTCAGAGACCATAACTAAAAGAAGAAGAATAAATTAATGGCTCTTTTATGTCTTTTAGAACTCATCTCTTACAAATATTTTAAATTTTCTTTTCCGTGGTTTAAACCTCACCGTCACCTTAATATTGTATTATATCATCTAACCTTGACAGGTATGAACGTTTGTTGGGTGGAACTGGATCAAAATTCAATTTCAAGATTTGTCTTAGACTTACTACTTTACATAATATAACTAACATATTTACAGGTCAAGTTAAATAAAAACTTGATAATAAGGGTTTGCTTAAAACAAATCATTATTTCTTTACAATTTTAATTTTGTAGCAACCTTACCTAAATTTAACTTCCCAAATAACACATTACCTACGCTTATTTATTCGTAAACCAATCTTCTTTAAATTAAGTACTGTATATTTAAACAATAAACAACACTGTAATTAGCAGAATCGTTTATGGGACAAGCTGCTCACAAAAAGTACGGTCACTGTAATTTGGATGGGTTCATGCAATATTGTGCGAGTGAATTTGTTAATATTTAAATCACACTGCATTAAACTCTTTTCAACAGAGTTTAAAACAGGACTTTTTAATAGTTTCGATAATGGTTTCATGAATGTGTCGAAATTGGATAGTACTTTGTCCCATAATTAATTAATTAAAAATAAAAGTTTATTAAGATTGATATGATACAAAAAGTACAAATATCGTCTAAAACTAAACTAGGTAGTAGGTGTTTGACGTGTGAGCTGTAACAATAAATGCTGACAAAAATTTGTAAGTGCACTATCTAGCTTAGGAAAACCTGTGTTGTAGGTAGATTGTGTTGTAGTTTTGTAGTGCGACAATTGTGTTCGTAGCTATAGAGAACTTACGCTAAATATACTACAGTTGTGAAATAAAAATAAAACATATCCAAGATTTGAGAAACAAAAATAATGAGTAGTTTACGATTACACTTACATGCCTCGAAAGTTTGTCTTTATGTATGATGATTAAATTTTTTGACAATCTCTTTGCTAACAGTGAAAACACCTTTGCAGAAAGACAAATTGTACGGTTTGAGTAGATATTTTTATAAGGTAATTAAAAGCTTGTTTACATCCTAACAAGTTATTAGATTGTGGATGTTTCACGTTACTATTTTCAGGGTGAACTTTTGAAAGATATACCTTTTTATTTACCTTTAAATTATGCGATCACTTACTCTATCAACTCTTCTGGTTTGTCGCTATAATTTACCTACTCTCGTTCGTCGTGTTACTGGTTATTTATTGGTAAATAAATCTGCGTAAGATTAGTGACTAAATTGAGATATTATGGTGGTGTCCTGACTACGAGAAATATGCACTTCATCGTGCATAAAACCATCCACCAATTGGTTGCTTCCTCAACAGCCGCACACAATAAAATCACAGATTTGTGGACATTAATATGTCCAATTTTAATTCCACTTGAAATTAGTTCACCTTTTCGTTTATTTAAAAGCTAATCAGCACCACGTTGAGAAGCTCCTTATAAATTGTATATTATAATAATTATTACTAACGATTTTGTATGTAGCTATAATTTGTCCCAAAAGGCGCAAGTCAAATAATTTAGGCACTATTCGATTTTAAATATGAAGATGAAGGAATTTAATAAAAATTCAATTAGTTTTGGGTCAATGTTATTTGTTTTTTGTACCTACTAAAGAATTAATTATGTGTCTGTCTGGGTAAAGTTGTTAAAACGTTACGGTATGCAGCGAAAAATTTCTTCAAGGTTGGATTGCATTGACGATGTCCCTGGTGTGCTGGATGTGCTGGTGTCTATAAGCGACGGTGACCACTTTGCATCAGGTGGGCCGCAAGATCTAATACCTATATAATTTATAAAAAAAACTAGTTATTACTACTAGTTTTAGTACGAGATTGAATTTGAAACGAGAAGATTCGTAGAAGAACCAAGATCACCAACACAGCTCTCAGAATTAGCAAGTTGAAATGGCAGGACATGTTTCTCGCAGAACTGACAACCACTGGGAAATAAAGAATCTTGAGTGGGACTACAAAGCGGACGATGCAGTGAAGGAAGGCCCCGCTCTCGATGGACTAAAAACGTTATAAAGGTCGCAGAACGTCTTAAGTTGGAGGCGACCCGAGAGCGTTCATCGAGGCATTCTTTGAAGGAGGCCTATGTCAAGCAATGGATTTATATAGGCTAATGATGATGATGATGATAGGCGAAAGGTAGTTTATGAAATTCCTCGGTAGTTAATATTAGGTTAACCATAGGGCTAATCAGTTCAGTTTGATCAGATCACGGTTCTGATTACTAATTATATCATGATCAGGAATGATTTCATAGGACTTTGTTATCAAAAAATCCTTCAAAAACTTAAAAAAAAACAAATAAAATTTAAATTGTGCATTGAAAGCTGATTCGAAGTGACACAGCCCCACCATTACTCCAGATGAAATAATCTCATCGGCTTGGCGGGTGGTAATCAAACTCTTTCCAAATCACCTGTAAAACCAACCTTATTGTAGTTGTATTAGGGGCTTAAGACAAATGAAGACTTACGCGTAATGTACTGGTTATCATTGAAACTAATATGTGAATGAATGAAAGAATGAACGATGCATGAGTTGATGCGGGGGAGCCTTATGAATATTGATTTGATTTTAATTAGTGCTCAATTTAATTTTGCTTTTATTTGAATGTATTTAGTATCATAGGGCTGCAATAACTTTATTTTTTAAGAAATTCTGTTAGTGAATTTAATTTTAGGGGTCTTTTTGTAGGGTAATTTCGCCATGAAAACTATAAAGGGTAAATTCGTCACAAGTCAAATAATTCAATATTTTAAGGGTAAACTCGTCATCGAGTTTTTGATGTACAATTGTTTTACCCAGGCAACCGCTGTAAATGCATGTTTCGACATGTTTCAGTACAGTACCCAAACTTTCCAATTGGTGCGTGTGGTGCTCCGTTGGTCCTACAATAAGACTATGGAGACTGTCTATCACTGCTGTTAATTATTGTCACTCAATAATGCAGGGTTTTATGTACGACTACAAATAACTATTTATATTCCGCGCAAGTCTCATCCACTTTATTCTTTTGCGCTTTCAAAAATAATCTGTCTTTAGGTATTAGACAATCAGTCTATTATATTTGCCCTTGGATGGTAAGTCCCATCTATGAAATTGACCATCCAGATAGCAAAACTCAAAACTAAATTATCCAAAATAAATCCTTTACATTCGCCGCTTATTTTTATCTTACCAAACTCGGTACTAAATATACGAATAAAAAATGTCGTAACCACACTTCATCACACAATTAAATTCCGTCAAAGAAAGGGTATCGATGGTCGCCCATAATGGTCGCTATTGTTAACATCTGAGGCACAATACCTTACTTATGGACCGTTTAGGACGTGAAAAAGAAATGCTAGAACATACGGGTGAGAAGTGTAGCGAATAAAGTGATTGACATGTTGGTTGTAATTGCAAGTCTTGTTCATCAGCAGGTAGACATCCACTGCTGGATAAGGCTTCCCCCATAGCATGCATAGCATAGCGTGCAATGAGGGGATTTGGCATAATACTCTTGGCATGCGGATTGGTGATCAAAGTTTGATGGTAAGTACTCAGGTGGCGTAGTCCTTTAGTCGCCTTTAACGATATCCACAGGAGTTGGAAGACTCCTATTCTTAGACTAAAAGATTGCAAGTCTTAGGCCGAGATAAATATAAGTTACTTAGCACCTACTAATGTTTAGAACTATCCCTGTTATTGTTAGCGGTCGTCTATGTAACAATCCGCCTTT
This sequence comes from Epirrita christyi, assembly GCA_951392215.1. Lineage (NCBI taxonomy): Eukaryota > Metazoa > Arthropoda > Insecta > Lepidoptera > Geometridae > Epirrita > Epirrita christyi. The sequence continues at coordinate 5,827,094 of OX595850.1, forward strand.
CAAGCGTGGTGATTATGACAATTTGCCCCGTTGTATTTAATGTGGGAGGTCTCGTACAGCAGTGCTGGGCGCCTAAAGACTGCTGATGACGATGACACACGCTAATCCATTTAGCATCATGCATGTTCGTCGAACTTGTGTCATTTTTCCATTGCTGCGTTTGTATTGTATTTATGTAGCTATATAATTCTAAGCTTGCTGATACGTTCTCAGATCTGAGAGGCCGTGTGTACTCACATTATTTCGGACCATAACAAATTCGTCAGATCAACGCGGCTCGCTTGACGTCTTCCAATGTGTGAATATGATGGTTACCTCATATTGTGGGTCATTGTATTAGTGTGGTCGATGGTTGATATTAACGAAAGCTATTTATAGATCCGCTGAGTTACTTAGTCATTCTATAAACTCCTAACAAAAACTTTGCTAAAAGAAATCCTTATAAAAATGTAATCAAGATGTAATAAAATGGACAAGTCTGAACGAGACTCGCACGCTAAGGGTTCCGGCCCGTAAATTATTTCGAAATCACTAAAGTCCTTTTCGAGTATTAGCCACTTTTTCTTACAAACCTCCATTCAAGTAGTAAAAAAGTCAAAATTCCTCAATTTTAGACTTTTCCCTTGATTTGACTCACATCACAAGCTTTCCAAATTTCACAATTGTGATTGTTACTGGAAGTATTATACAGGATTTTGATTTTCGCGATTTCCATGCATACATTCATTGCCATATCTTTTTAACGTATTAAGCTTGAATTTGTAAGCATACGCTCACAGAGATACATAGTATAAATTTCAAGTTGATACCTTTAATGCCATGACAGATTGACATACAGACGAACAGCAAAGTCATCCTAAAAGGGTCCTGTTTTTTTTATTTTTCAGGTATGGAACTCTAATATACGAAACCTTGATTAGTCTTATTATGTGATTAATTAAAGTTAACATTTATACGCGACATCTGACTACTAAATTAAGAAGCAATAACAAACTCCTTTCTTTGCTTAACATTAAACCAAAGATTACAACAAAGTCACTACTGATAAAACTATTCAACTCATTGCCCAAACCGAATGTCATCTAACCCTGCCCTAGATCTAATATAGCCTCACAATCAAACTATGGCGTCTTTTACCCTACAAACTCAACTTTCCCCAAAGTCGTTGTAATATGAACTGTATGGCGATGTAAATATGGAAGCGATGTAGTGTATGGTGAATTATTGTATGGTAATCGTATCGTACTATATGACAGTTGATTAAAAGGGACCGAAAGCGGCACGAGGTTGGGGGCCCGCGACAGAACCACGGGCAGCCGGCGGGCGGCCCCCCTGATGATTGTATTTAAAATAAATAAGTACCTCAATGAACGATTGTCCACAGACGATGGTATTCGATTATTTATGTGAGGCTGTGATCGTGGAATGCGAATATGCGATGTCATATCATGAATAATTTTAAGAAATGGCGCAACGGCATTTTATTATTACGTTTTCTACAATCACATATATATCCAGCAAATACCTATTTTACTAAATGTATTTCTCATTAATCGTTTTAAGAGAAATATGTTGAATTAATTAGATAGATTTTAAATTACTTAGGTCTATTCTGTTTTAACTGTCTGTCTAACTCCTGAGTTCGGGCCCTTTCAACATCGAGAAACATACTTCAACATTATTTTATTTCCAAAAACTCACTGAACTAGTTTTAAACATCACGTAAATTATAACAGAAGTGAATTAGGGTATTAATTGCAACCCGTTTTTAAAGCATTTGTATAAATTGTACCCTAAAACGCACAATATAAAAGGATAGGCGTACACCAACCACCTAAATGAAGCCCCTAAATACAAAGAACAAGTATAAAATAGAATAGCCATTAAACTCTATTGCACCGCATCTGTTAAAGGGTAAATGCATTTATAATGGTTTTATAATCCCACAACAGCTCCCATAATCTCATGATTATAGTTCGTACTCTTTTTTTCAGTGTAGTTTTCATTAGCAAAGTAATTTGTTGTCTAAATGTATAATCATTGTAAAAGATTGTAAATGCGTCAGCCATTTTTGTAAGGACGTAATTGTGGGTTAGGTTAGATATAAGCTTTGATGTTGTTTTTTGTGTGTGACAAAAAATGAGTTGTTATACTTTGGGATTTTTGATTTTGTTATAATGGTTGAGACAGTGTTATACTGTAAAAACTTGACTAAGTGCCATCTGTCCATGCCACCTGTACTGTTACTTCCTATAAGAGGTCTACCTATACCTACCAAATTGCAGCAATACTTTTCAGCCAAATCTAATAAAATAAAATGGACAAGTGCGAGTGAGACTCGCGCCCTAAGGGTTCCAATCTGTAAATTATATTGAAATCGTCAAAAGGCCTTTTCGAGTTTCAGCCACATTTTCCTACAAACTTCACTATCCAATTTTAGGGGTAAAAAAGATGGAGTTTCTCTTTTTTTTTCCTTTATGCGTGTTACAAAGAATTATTAATTTCAGAATTGCGAGGTTATTGGAAGTATCCCAGAGGTTTTTCATATTTATGATACTTTTTAATGGATTGAGTTAAAAGCTTGATTTTTTACGTCACTTTAAACTCATAGACCTTTAAATTTGTTAAAAATTTTACTTTTATTTTTAGCCGTTTCTCGCAAAAAGGTTATTGACAGGCAGACAGACAGACAGATACACAGAGAGACACACAGACAGACAACAAAGTGATCCTATTAAGGGTCCCTTTTTTCCTGTTGTGGCACAGAACCCTAATAACATTAAATTGCATTAGATATTTGGGTACAAATAATATTATATTTATCTACAACACTACTTAGCAGACCTAAGGAGACCTTAGGTTAATATGTCTTCCCATACATACCTATATCCATATTTATTTTTCAATCTATATCTAAAATATGTCAGCATTTCCACATAAATGTTATCTAGATAGGCTGTTTGCGCTGTAATCCAACATCTCAATTTCTTTGAAACAATATCTTGATTTAAAAAGGCCACCTCTTTTATTGTATCCCAAATAAAACGCCGAGAAAAAAGGCGTATATGCCAAGAAAAAAAGGCGTATTTGTGAGAAAAGGCACACGCGGTTACACAGTCCTATCAAAAAACAAACACAAGTTTCTACTTAGCCGCGTTGTTCGTGATTCCGTGGAAGAGGGCTGTAAAATTTATGATTCGGTGAATTATTTGTCTGTTACACGTTTATAAATAAGTGGAGGGTTTTGATATTATTAAGTTGAGAAACATCATGGTTCGTTTGCAGTACCTGGTGACCCTGCGATAGTAATTGTAACTATTTCGTGTTGATTAAATTGTACTGATGGTAATTTTTTTATACCTAAGAAGTATGATCTTATATAGACGTATGTTTGAAATAAAACAATTGAACAATTTAATTTATTTAGGTTAAATAAACAAAAAATACTTATTGTAATCACAAAAACGTTATAAAAAGCTAATAAATGAACAGAACTAATAAAAAAGTAGTAACATTTCATAAAAAGCTATTTGTAAACAGACCGACCCAGGAATGAGATAAAATATTAAAAAAATGAGATCAAAGACAAACAAAATCCATAACGCAGTAGGACACAGAATAAATTTATACTCAAATAATATTATTATCTTGGACTAAGATCCGTGTTAAAGTGTTAACAATGTATTTTTGAGTATTCGAGATGAGATATTATTCTATGATAAGGAATGAATGGTGAAAAGAACCGAAACATTTTATAATCGATTTGGTTAACAACATTTTTGAATAGGCAAGCTATAAATTGTATCTACAGAAAGAGACCAAATAGTTTTTTAGCTAAACTGGATCTTGGTATATCGCTCTCCTAGCGATGACCCTATACTCTGATTTTTAATTTCAGTCAATTTTTGTAAACAAACAAATGTCAAGATATGGCACTGTGTGTATAAGTGTCATGTATGTGTGTCATATGTGAATTTACACGTATATGCTTCACAATCATGACACTTATACTCACAGTGGCATATCTTGACATTTGTTTGTTTACAAAAATTGTCTGAAATTAAAAATCATGGTATAGAGGTTCACGTATAAACTGGAGCGATTGTATATAATATGAAACAATTACAATTATATACAATTTTGTGACATTGATCGATTGTGACATTTACCGTTAGTCGTGGACATGTGGCATTATATGAAAGATGACCAGCAGTGGAAGTTAACCGGTTGATTTTGATGATTTATATGATCACAATATATATTATAGTCCTTTATCTGTTTATACTTGTTTTTTTTATCACTTAACGTTTAAGAATGAGTAATTCAACCATCATAATAACGACGTGTGTACACTACCATCATAAAATGAATACAAAAGAAATGAAGCCGCGAATGACAAATGTCAAGACATAAAGGTGTTTCTACACGGGCGCCACCACTTGTTCCCTGTCTGTGTAGTTTTTATGTGTCCCCACCTTAAACGCAAATAATGCCTGTGTTCAATATTTATGAGAAAAATTATTGATTGCTTGACAAATTCAATAAAATAATGAACAAAAAATTGCATTCCCAACTCCATAACGAGTAAAATATTGGACTATTGGTGGACAATTATTATAGGTCGAGTATAATTGGTGTTGAGTAGGTGGATGCTGCTGCCCATCTCTTGGTCCCTATGTCGGTTGCTGCTACATCCATGAGAAGAGACAGATAGATCTATTCTGAGGCCAGTAACATTATTGACACATTAACATACCCCCCAGGGGTGATTGTCAGAAAAATCTCCTGCAAGAAATGACATTATCTCGCATAAAAACAATAATTTTGTATGGGTGTCAAACGAGATGTGACGACATCTTCTAGACGAAATTTATCTGAACATATAGACCTTTTTAAGTAGAAGATATGAATGGCAAGGGCTCTTCCATGAATTGCACATGAAGATCTACTGCCGAAAACGTCACACAAACAAAAACAGACAGACGTCAAAACGCAAAAATCGACAACACTAATAAACCCTACAACCTACGCTTTCAAATCAAAATGCGCCATTGAGTGGCCAAACCCATTGAATGGGGTACATTTTTGATTCAAAACAATAACCGTAGCAGTCGCTTATTACCTGAGTCACTTAAAATCAGCTTGCAGTTTAATATTAACTTTTTCTGGCTCATTTAAGGATCAATAGGCAGTTAGGCTGCGAGCAATTCCAATCTCGATTAAATCAGGCGCCGTGCATAACCTTTCATGTCCTATGGAAAGAGCTAGGTTTCACGCTCGCGTATCGGGATATACAGATTATTTTACATGCCGTTGAAGTGAAAATTCTATAAATAAGAGCTAATATTTATTCTGTGACCGTAGAGCGAACACGAATCGGGGCGGGAACGCGACCCGCGATTATCGTTGCGATTTTTTTTTCTTTGTTCGTTCCGTAGATACCTTTTACATCGGCGTTCAATTACTGAAGCGCGAGTGTGGCGAGCGTTTGATTAGTATAGATAAGCCTTAATAATACAAATAATGTGAAAAGAATGCGTGATCAAGTTTTTCTCCTCTTTCCACTGGTTTTCAAAACCAGGATCAGCATTATTTAAGCAATTTAAGCTGCAATTAATCCTTGCAAGGAACAAAACCATTACCAATTAATCCAGAAAGTTCCCTTACTCACAATTTTTTTTCCCATTTACTCTTGACGGCTTCTGCCTAGCGGTGAATAAGATAGATAGATAGATAGTTGGATGGGTTGGTTTGATCGCCATTACATGGTTTCACAAAGCCAGCACAATGCCGGAGGTATCCGGATATTTTGTAGTTAAGAGGAAAAAGTCCATTAAAATCAATTGTTTCAAACTTTTACATTTATAAGAAGTTCTTCGTTTGAGGTTTTTAATATAAGAAGCTTATAAACTAAATTTCAGTTTTTTTGTCTTTTTGACTATCTGTCTACTACGTTTAGTCGAAAAATTCTAAATTAACTTTGATCTCAAAATTGAGTAAAATAATTCTCTTTCTATTTTTAAGATCCTACAGCCTCATTCAAAATCCTGACCATACACTAGAATTCCCTGTGTCGTGGGTATCAGGAACTACGAGTACCATTGGTACCACAACAAGAACCTAGAACAAATATTTCTGCTCTAGATTTATATTATTGTGTTAATCACCATATCAGCTTGAAATTACTGAACATGAAATGAAATACGTTTATTCGGCATCACAAACCAAGTACACAGAACAGACAGATAGAAGAAAGGAATAATAAAGGCGTAATACCTACCTACATTTAAACAATATTATACAAAAGAGCCAACTAGTCCGCTCTGTGCAATGTGGTGCGGAGCCGAACTGGCCCTGTCTCAGCATAGCACTGAGGTATCTATCCATCACTGGCCTACGCACTCCTCGACATTAGTTCCACAGTGACGACCGCGAGTCCGCACCAAAATAATTTACATAGCTCGCTCCAAACAGAACCTGTGACTTAAACATTTTTGATCTGGCAATAAAGGCGTATCCATCGTAGCCTAGCGCTGCGCCCACGCACTCTGATTGCGCTCGCCTTGACATTAGTTCGACTGTCGCGTCCTGCACTCTCTTGAACCGAGCACGGTGTATTGAAATGTTTTACATAGCGCATGCTTTTTGATTTTTAGTAGAATCACTATTATTATTTTGTTTGTATTAAAATCAGTTTAGGGGCCAATATGAGAAAAAGACCGGAATGAGAGTAAAAAACGAATCTGGATGACGCGGAATGTTTTTAATGACGCTGAAATAAGGCATAAAAATCTACACAAATATGATATTCATCATCAGCCGTTAGGCCTGCTGGAAGAGGCCTCCCCAATGGGGGGATTTGCCATAATCACCGACCTTGGGCAGGCGGATTGCTGGTCACAGTATTGGTGTTGAGTACTCCGGTGGATGCTGCTGCCATCCCCTGGTATATAATCCTTTAGTCGGCTTTTACGACATCCACGGGAGGAGACGAAGGTGTTTCTTAGGCCGGACACATCAAGGCCACATGATTAATTGGTATTAAGACACGAAAAGTATAAGCAGCTTCGACTAGTCAGGCTAACAGTTTGGAATAATTTTGTCCAAACAGTTAGACTATCGAACTGTTGGTAGGAAAGTTTGGAATAAACGCATAATCATCATCATCATCAGCCTGTTGAAGAATCACCATAAAATTCCACGACGCCTTGATATGCTTAGAACGGTCTTGAGCTGAACCATGCCCTGGATTTAACGCTACCTTAAAATGTCAACAGCTTATCTGAGAGAAATTTTGAGTTGTGATAATTCATCTTATCACCAAGCGTTCCGAAATGGCCTTCGGATTCTCTTATTTTACGTTTAACAAGCCAAGCGTAAGTGACAATGATATTGGTAACCAATTATCTGCACATATTTGCGATGGCACGTTTCAATCGACAAAAGTTGCAAAAATTATGGCATTTTCACCTTTACGATGAAATTATTTTCTTATTATTTGTGTTCATACTAAGGATTTCATTTATAAAGATTGTAGTTAATGTCGCTGATCATGTTCTTGCATTTTGAAACCTCATTTTTAACCGACTTCCCAAAAAGGAGGAGGTTCTCAATTCGGTTGTATTTTTTTTTTTTTTTTTTTTAATGTTTGTTACCGCATATCTCCGGCATTTATGAACCGATTTGGAAAATTCTTTTTTTATTTCATTAGATATACTTCCAGATTGGTCCCATTTTTTTCAGAATCCAGTTCTGATGATGGGATCCATGAGGAATTGAGGGAACTCCTCAAATATTGTAGGCATACATATGGCGATTTTGATATTTTCAGCAAAACACCAAGCATTTGCATTCAGAAAGTATCATAATCCTTTCACCACTATGGTTCTTTCATAATTTTTTTTTCATCAAAAATTATTTAGTCGAATACAATGGCGGAAGTCGGTTTTTTAAATGAAAAGTTATTAGCTATTGTTTTAGACAGTCTACTGAATTATGCTTAGCAAGAAGTAGATATTAAATTCTGTTTTTGGGAGACGGTTGTGCACGTGGTTTTAAATTGTGCAGCCACAAAAGAGACCATGGTGAAGACGGGTTTGCAAGGAGGTATTTGGATCCTACTCTCCGTCATCGACGCCTTCGAGCACACTTTAACAGCTTTGCCATCAACCGAAACTCCTGCTCCGTTACTTAAGGCTGAGCTGCCTGGAATAATATTAGCACAGGGAGATAATCTACTGCACAATACAACCCCACCCACAGCGGGACGTTAGTGCAGGTCTAAACACTTACCCCCTTATTCATGATCATTTTTAAACCTATTTTAGCTAAAATAGCATTTGTCTTGTTTTGACGTATAACATTTTACATCAGAGAGAACAAGACAAAAGCTATTTTAACTAAAATAGGTTTCAAAAATGATTACGAATAAGGCCTTTAGAATTAGAAATAAATATTTAGATACGTGCCGTTATGTGTGGACACATAACGGCACGTATCTAAAAGGAGTGGTCTATTATTAAATAGACCACTCCTTCTTCTCCCATGGATGTCGTAAAAGCAGACTAAGGACATCAGGGAATGGGCAGCAGCATCCATCTGAGTAATTAACACCAATACTGAGATCACCAATCCGCCTGCCAAGCATGTTATTATGGCAAATCCCCCCATTGTATTCAATCGGGGAGGCTTCGTCTAGCATTAGACGTAAACAAGCTAATAAAGAAGAAGAAAGACAAAATACACGATCGTGATAAAATGATCATATACGTTAAAACAAACTTTATCATATCTTATCTTATCTCAAAATTATCTCAATTCAGTTAAACAATATCCTAACCTTCTTTTCGAAACCGCACACCAAGTTTCATATCACAAAATCAATGCTAGAGATATAAAGAGACATCACCAAGACGTCCAGACTGATAGACCTCTCTAATGGCGAAGCTTGCTTTGGATCCAACGGATTACCAAAGGTTAAGGTAAAATGGTTTAGAAAAATCCTTAATTAGTTTTTGTGATGAGCGTCATCGCGTATTAGGCATTCGTTTCATCAGCATAGTTACAGCTAAGTAAAAGGAGCGTAGGGTCACTTCTTATCAAAAACGTGCGAGCTGCGTTTTAAGCTGGTGATGTTAATAATTATTAATTAAAATTATGAAATATTACAGTTTACAGTGAAATCTAAATGAATATCCTATTTTTATTCATTAACATTTTTTAAACCTATTTTAGTTAAAATAGCTTTTGTCTTGTTTTGACGTATTACATTTTACATCAGAGAGAACAAAATAAAAGCTATTTTAGTTAAAATAGGTTTAAAAAATCATTTCAATCATTTTAGTCTTTAAATTCTCACGAAAAACGGAAAATATGAGTAAGTTAATGATAGTAATCGAAAATAGTAAATTGATAATAATCCGGTTATTCGTAAAGAGGAACTGTGTATAAAAGTGTTGATTGATTAATAAGTTTAATTAGACCAGTGGTTACTACTTATAGTATACTTGTACGGAACCCTCTCCATACGAGTCCGACTTGAACTTGACCAGTTTTTAATTTCTAAAACGCAAAATAAATATTTTTTTCTTCTTTTATTGTCATTAGTCACATGATCCCTTTGAGCAAACTAGCTATAAGTTTTATAAGCTGTGGTAATTTTCTGCATGAGAGCGTTTGCCGGCGCCTGGACCCCGGCGCCTTCTCGTTATCGATGGAGAAGATATCGAGTTTCGAACATGGTGCATATTCAATGGATGTACTCATGTCTAGGTTTGTGACGTGTCAATTCGTTCGCGTAAGTGGCCATATTGTTAGGCAAAAACACATCATTGTCATAAAATATATAGGTACAGAACGCCACACAGTAGAACTCCAGTCAATGCTTCGACCGAGTTCTAACGAGATAGTCGTGTACGCGTCTATTGTGCGTGTGCCTGTTATCGCTTGTTGTACTGAGCAGGCCTTCTGTACCTATATTATTTTGTGTCATTGTTGAAAGACATATCTGTTGAAGAAGCAAAGTGTGTATTTTTGTTTGTTACTTCTATCACGTCGTACGAAACCGATTTGTATTTTGTAGAAAAATTGTTTATGACCTAGATTGACACAGACCACGACCGGAAGCTAGTACCTAATATTTTTTTTCAATCGAGTACGCTTTTAAGCATTCTCTTCATCCTGAGGTTGTCTTGAAGAAACCACTATGAGCAAGACAAACAAGACTGCCCACTGTGCTTTTCATTTGTTTTTGATAATTACGTTAGGTTTTTGTATACATCTGTGTTATTATTACTGTTGTTTTGCGCAGTAAAGAGCAAGTTTTTGAGATACCAGATAAAAAGTTAGAGATCGTTGTTTTACTGACAATTATTTTTTATCCATAAATAATCAGGTACTACCTTACAACTTGTATTAGTTGTATCTTTCTTTTATATTTTCCAAATCATTGTATTTCTAACATTTTAAAAAGTTTCCCTCTAGTCATAATAATTTTTTCAACCTTTGATATCTAAAATAGTTTTTGTCTTATTTTGGCGTATGTCATTTTACATCAGAGAGAACAAAACAAAAGCTATTTTAACTAAAATAGGTTTAAAAAATGATTATATGAATAAGGGGGTTAATTTAGATAATCTATATAGGCACTTGTTTACAAAAAATGTCATGCTTATAAAATAAGAATCAAAAACACGAAATCAACGAAAGTTGTACCAGGCTGAAAAAAAATTAAACCTTTCCTTCAATTATTGTTTTGACTTTCTCCGTACAATCCCATGGGAAATAATACAAACTTCACTAACTTAAAAAAAAGTCCCAAGTAAAAGTGAGAAAAAATTAAACTCCTAATCCTTCGCCTACTGAGTTTTACAAATAAATATTTTGGCAAATATTGTCATTTATAATTAATTTTTGGTCGGCTGACGTGGTCGACTGAGGTTGTGAAGCAATAATTGGATGAGAAAAAGGATAATGCTTTCTCAAAATAAGATTAAGCTAGCCAAAAGTACATACACTTATGCTTTTCTGCACAATATAATATAATCTAGAGTGTATACGCTTTCTTAATTCATCTTTTGAGTCTGCAAACTCTGCAACGACCATCTCAAATCTGGAGTCGAATTAACAACTTCGTAACTGCAGGTCGTGTCCTGGTAGTAGCTACTTCTGCTCAATATTCCTATCACTAATCCACCTGCCAAGTGTGGTGATTATGGCAAATCCCCCATTGTATTCTTTGAGGGAGGCCTCGCCCAACAGTGGTAGGACGTCTGAGGAAGAAGAAGTCAAGACTTCCTCACAAACGGCGTCACTTTAAAAACTGCCGACTATTGATGCAGTCTTCATAAATAGAGCCCGCATAGATACTGTAGCTTAACTTTTTAAATTCCATCAAATAAAAAAACAGGCAAGTGCGAGTCAGACTCGCGCCCAGAGTGTTCCGATCCGTAAATTAGTTCAAAATGGTCAGATCTATTTTCGAGTTTTAGTCACTTTTTCCTACAAACTTCACCATCCCATTGTAGGGGTAAAAAAGTAAAAAACCCCTCAATTATAACTATTGTAAATTTCAAAATTCTATGGTAACTACTGGAAGTACCATTTTTGTTTCTTTATTTTCTTTTTTGCGATTGCGAAATTAGACATTCATTGCAATATATGTATAATGCATTGATTTAAAAGCTTGATTATTTTATGGCACTATAAACTTTTCCAGATTGTTTTGTCCTATGTTCCAAATAAATATTATATTGTTATTATTATTAGTTCATACTTTTAGCCGTGCCTGAGAAAAAGGGCCTTCTTGGCAGATAGTCGGACAACAAAGTGATTCTTAAAGGGACCCGTTTTTTCCTGTTGAGGTCCGAACCCTAAAAACAAAAACAGTTCAGCTTAACTTTTGTATTTGATAAAAAAACAAGAAACGGTACCTACAGCTTAAAAAAGATTATTTAAGTAACCCAAAACCAAATGTAGCCGATACATAACGGTCAAAATTTCAGCTTAACAGTACAAGAAAGTCAAAAATCATCTGCCTTAGTGAAAAGATGCGTAAAATCTGATAAAAATACAGTAGCACCCTTTAAACCATAAATCAAATGAATAGATCATCATCGTAGAGTTTGGAGACATTTTTTGTGGGACAAATGGACCCTGTTATAAATCAATGATTCATTGTCATAGGAATGTCCCAGTGGGTTGTGGATTAATATTTCGGACAAATACATTTACATTGTAAATCCGATTAACTTTCGTTTAGTTAACTGATCTTTGTGTGATCGAAGACAACGGTTTAGTTTGAATATAGACGTGTTTTGCCGTGGTATCTTATTAAAAACTGATAGGTTCTAAGTGAGCTGAATTTTGATGTGAATTCGATTCACAAAGCTCGGGGTTAAATCTTATTTTGTGATAAACAGCGGAAACTTATTTCCTTCCTCGGTAAGTTTTTTTTAAATCTGAATTTACTTATTAACTACTTACTACTACTTTGACGACCCCTGTGGCACGGCGGGCGAAGGTTCGCCTGCGACGCAGGAGGTTGCGGGTTCGATTCCCGCCTCGAAACAAATATTTGTACAATCTGCAGATATTTGTTCAGGGTGTTCTGGGTATTTTTCTATGTATAATAAAAAATATCTATCTATGTAATGTATTGTATTAAGTATATCAGTTATCTAGTTGCCATAACACAAGCTCTGCTTAGCTTGGGGCTAGATAATGTTGTGTGAAATGTCCAGCATTTATTTATTTATTTATTATTTACTCAAACCACAGCACGGTAGATTACGTAAAAAGTATGAGTTTCTTCAAAATAAAAGTTAAATTTAAGTAATTTTTTTGAAGAAACTCATACTTTTTACGTAAACTACCGTGCCGTGGTTTGTCTGGCCTAAGAATAGACCCCTCTTTTCTCCCGTAGATGAAGTAAAAGCCTTACTAAGGGATCACCGCAGGGGATGGGCATCAGCATCCACCTGAGTACTTAACACAAAACTGCGATCACCAATCTGCCTCCCTATGGGGGAGACTTCGTCGTCTAACAGTTCGGACGTCTAAAGGCTATTGAATAATGAGACAGGAAGAAGTTACGAGCACTGAAAGAAAAAAATCCCAACTCTGCAAATTATTTTACATAACACTTTGCCCAAAAATTACATTTTGACAAAAGTCAACAAGGAACCCTAAAACTATTCTGTTTTTGGTCACCACGGATAATTTTGTTTTTTCTGTGACTTTTATCCTCGTATTATCCTGGACTTATCCCAAGGTTTGCTACAAAACTGACACGTTTTGTTGGTAAATGGGATTAGGATTCAAATCCCGTTTATACTTGTACCGGTAAATTAACACCGACGAAGCGAAACACATGTTGATGTACAACATGAATGAAGGACCAAAAACAATATTTTTCACGCATCTGAAAATAGAAAGTTGATTATAAGCACTGAAATAAAACAATATGGCATATTCGTAGGCTAAAAAAAGTATGCATGAACTTTTCGTTATCATTGATGGAAATTAAAACAATGAAAGTCCAAGACATTTAAGGCCGACCAACGAGTAACTCCGGCGATTTACTTACAACGCTTTTACTTAACCTCGGACATCTAGCTTGCGCTATTCCCTAGTTTCAACTCTAGTAGAGTCTAGAGAAGGACTTAGGACCTAGAAGAAGCCTTCTAAGACCTTCTAGGTCTCGTAGTTTTGCTTTCAAAGAGGTTGCTAGATGCACAGGACACATGTCATGGAGGAGCTTTTGACCAATGAAAGAATTGGTGAAGGGCAAACTAATCCCTGGTCTTTGACTAATAATCAGATGTTCGCACTAAGGGTTTGCGAGCTATGGTGCGTAGTATCTAAGGAGTCAGACTGCGTGCGGAATCGCATAATGTGCTCCAGAATACTATATACCACCGACATTGGTCACAAAGCCACCAGCCAAAAGTGGAACTGGGCTGGACATGTCTGCCGCATATAAAGCGGCTTGTGAGCAAAGCACAGGTCCCACCCAACGCAAGGTGGTGATGTGGAAGGCCCAGAAGAAAATCGTGAGACGACCTTGACGTGCCTTTTAGTTCTTGGCCTGTAGAAGTGTTTAATCGCAAGGAGAGGTAGAAGAAACGGGAGGCTTTTGGCCTGTAGTGGGACAATCACGGCTTAAACATAAATAAATAAATGAACTTGGCGTCACTCCAACTTTGCTCTATAGGGAATCGGGTGTGAAAACCGTTGTTTATAAAGCTTTAGGCTCTTTATTGGCAGAAATGCAAAAAAAAAAAAAAATGTTTGGCTGACAAATGGCCCGCGATGCGTTGGCTCATTGGCTTGTCCATCAAACATGTACTTTAGAGTTGGCCACACTTTTATCTTGATTTTAGCATCTAATGGACTGCTATTTGATACCGGCAGTGGTGATTGTGAATATAAATAAAGCATTATATTCTCCAGATATCCAAATACAATTCTAATAACGACAAAAGTAATCACTAGAAACACTTCGTATATTTCGACATCACCATAATTTGGACGTCATCAACTGTCAACTCAGTAATTTAATTCTGTAGGTTGTAAGTGATTGTGAAGTATAGTCATAATAAATCGTATAAAAATCTGTCTAAAAAAAACTAAAATTCCAATTTTAATATCATTATTTGTGAACTTTGCACTGATACCTATTATCCACTTATTGAATTGCACTTTCTTTAGTGATTAGTTACAATACAAAGTTTGAAACTGTTACTATGAATTTTTGGTTCATGACATTAGTGACATCGGGGTGAAGTGTTTCGTATCGATAATTCCATACAGCAGGACGTATCTAGTTGTTAGTAGTATGTGTGTGGGTCTATGTATGTGTGAGCCTTTATCCCACATTCTGAATGAAACACTTTTTTCTCTTGATGTGACACTGTGACATCCCATTCGGTACTATCATGGAATCGTATATAACTAACGTCATTATTACCCAACACCCAGTGGGTCCCGTCCCTAACCACGAGTTATCGCTCAATTTATAAAAACAAATAAATTTGTAATGAAAACGACCGCTTTCCAACGTTTCCAGTGAGATATAGTCGAAGTGACGACGTGCTTTAGGTAAAATATTGACTGTGATATCGGTTATCGTTACCAAAAACAATGGGTTTGTAATTGAAACTTCAATAGAAACAATTTAGGTACCGAATAGAAGATCGTATCTGTTTTCTGATGGCAACAATCTACCGGAAGTTTTGCAGCTCCACCGTAAAGAAAATATCTTTTGCAATTAATGCATCGTTACTATAACTCTGGTCAACCATCGTGATTGCTAGGATATAAAACCCAGAGTTATGTTGCCTCTATCGCTATATTCGGTAGCCTGATTTTGCGAGTCTTACTTATTCAGTTATTTCAGAGTGATCTCCATTTCTTGTAGTCTAACAAAGGTGTCAAAAACTACTGAAACGAGTTCTAATCATACTAAGCCTCATTTTCAGCTATGCAACTACTTAAGAAAAGATTCATCATGATCAGGCTGTACAGGTCCACTGCTGGGCATAGGCCTCTCCCCTAGAATGCCACGGCGATCGGTCTAGCTAGAGCCACCTTGATTCACCTTCTTTCTACGACCTTTATAAAGATAACCTCCTTGAATTTTGCGCGGCTGCAGTGTGCTTCCACCCTCTAAATTCAAATCTGATCACGTGATTCGGCCGCGGGCCGACGCGCGTCGCCGTCATCGCTGGCTGGTTGGATGTTCGTCAGTACTCTCTCAAGCCGGCTAGGAATGAAAATTTAGTGGGTCAAGCTTCGGCTTAAACCTAAATATTCGTTTTCTACCCTTCGGGGGGAAAACGGTTTTATTTAGGTGTTAGAGCCTTCGCTTGACCCACTTGAGAGAAGTGTTTATATTCTGCCGGCGATGGCAAGGCGTACTGTGGTTCGATTTTACGAGGTAAATGAAGGAAACTAATAGGTTTCTAACAAATAACCGATGTTATTAGTCCATCGAAAGGGGGGCCTTGCTCTACTGCGTCGTCCGGTTTGTGGTCGTCACACGATAAATTATTTTGCCCAACGGTTTTAAAGAAGTAAATATTAGTACTTTTTAGTGAGTAGCAAGTCTTAAAATTGGTTTGAAAATCAATTGTCGAGAACATTGAATAGCAGTCGACGGTAAAGATATAAATAGTTATACCACCGTCGACTGGCAAATAGTATCCATCCAGGTAGACAGGTCAGGACAAAGAAATTACAAAGTGCACTGAGTACCTATTTATGGAGGATCTATTGCTCGATGAAGGGTAACCCTGAGTTACCGAAACGCAAACTTATTGACATTCTTACTTTACTTATTGCTCGCAAACTTGGATTTTCACACACAAAAATCTAAAAACTCGATGTATTGCCGACGGGCGATGCAGTCAGTAGGTTTGAAATGACATACTGCACTCCAAAACCAAGAATGCCGATGAAGAAGCTGTCAATCTGAAAAAGTAACAGGCTGGTCACGGCTTAATGAGTAACTAACACATGGAGCCCGAAACCGTAATACTGCGTCATGGCAGACCGTACAGGAGATGCAGCGATGAACAGACGATTGGCATTCAATAGCGAAGTATTAGTGTCATTTAAACGGGGGAGGACTTTGCCCAACAATGGGATAGTTCAGGCTAATAGTAACTAGTCTTTTGGCAACATGTTTCTGTTGACACCTGATTGAACGTAAAACCCAGAATCCTTAACGTAAATCCCAAAATCCTGGACGTAAATCCCAACCTGTATCCATAGCAAATATATCAGCTATCCAAACAATCTTCAACCGGAAAACAATCCTAAAAATGGGTCCAGTATCCACTAAGGTGGTCCCTTATCGCCGATGCGTCCACTGCCGCTTCCAAAGAGACATTTCACCTTTTTTACTACTCTGCTCTTCGCGACTTTACCTTACCACAAACTTACTTCAACCCGTACAAAAATATCTTGTAACTCTTTTCGCAGGCGATATAGGGCTTAGATTCGAATTTATATTTTTAAGGTTGGTGGAGATGATAATTTTGTATCTGGTATAGTTTTATCATCTTACTTTCTCACCTTTTTACGATTTAACGTGTGAGTCGAAGTGTCTAAGATACAATTATCGATTAGGTAATGTTATCAGGGACGATCTTGTGTCTTCCGGTTGATTGTTGATTTAGGTTTTCGTTAATTTAGTGGTGTTAGTGTTCGGTCAATTGTTCACTTCCTGAATGTTTGGTTTTAACGATAATCAAGTTTTATTGTTCCGGAAAAACATGACTGTTTTTTCCTGAATGTGAATGATGTGGGAAATATGGGTTTCGTAGGGATAAATTGTCGTTAGTAATGTATTAATTTTGATTGTGTTCAGACGAGTAATTTATCATTCTCTAATCAACTTTTTTTTATGATTTTGTTTTATTAAAATAAATGGCAGTTCTCGTATTTGGGTCATGTTAAGTGGTAAGCCCAGCTCAATACAAATGCAACCTCTTAGGTCACGTCCACCTAGGACGCGCCCTACTTGACATTGCGCTTCGGCCGTCATCCTGAGACGAAAAAGATGACAAGTCTCATGTGCCTGTAATTTCACCGGCACCATACCCTTCAAATTCTAATACAGCACTGCTTAACTGCTTGGCGGTAGACATAGGTATGATGGAGTACTTCTCCGGATGAACTCTTTCACAAGGAGTTCTACCCGACATTATGTAAGTTATTAGTATTTTAGAGGTTTGCATTATTAATGGTTGGATCATAAATCTGGTTATTTTCGTTTTTGGTATGAACTAAAACCGTGAACATTACGGGTATCTTGAATTGTTATTGATATAGCTAGTAACCGAACGCCTACTCGGGAACCGACGTGCGTTTGCGCTCGTTGACGTTTTTCAAAGGACAGACATACTGTGCGCAAAAAAACTAGACTATAACAGTTGGTATTAAGACCAAGATGATGGCCACTATAAATAGATAGATGAACACTTTGTTGTACACTAAGATAACAAAAATAATAGCCATAATTAAGCAAAGTTAAACAGCCGGCTTTATCGCTGAAAGCGATTTCTCCCAAGTGACCAGTAGGCAGGTGACTAGATGGTTGGTTGGTCCATAGTATTACATAAATGGTTTTAAAAATTGTAATGAGTTTTGATTTCTTAAACAGAATTTTTCAATTACTAGTTACCTGACATTTTTTTTTATGCTACTTGGCAAGCAGACAAGCATACGGCCCACCTGATGGAAAGCAGGTACCGTAGCCTATGGACGCCTGCAACACCAAAGGCATCACAAGCGCACTGCCGACCCTGAGACATAAAGATGAAAAGTCTCATGTGCCTGTAATTTCACCGGCACCCGTACCATTCAAACCGAAACACAGCAATGCGAACACTACTACTTGGCGGCAGAAATAGGTACGGTGGTAGTACTTCCCCGGACGAACTCTTTCATAAGAAGTTCTACTACTAACATAACTGTTACTTGTTGTTGTAAAATTGTACTACTGACATAATAACATTTAATCATTTAATTTCATTCAATTTTCATGACCTTGATTGTAAGTGTTGCAACAGCGACCGCATGGTGTAGGTACCTATGAGAAAGAAAGACCAGACAAGTTGTTCTCTACAAAAAATAAAAATATAGGCTTACAATTTTGATAAGCCGTGGTAGTCTTGGTCTAAGAATAGGACTTTTCTAATTCCTCCTGTGGATGTCGTAAAAGGTGACCAAGAGATTACGCCAGGGGATGGGCAGCTACATCCACCTGAGTGCTTAACATTAAATTGCGATCACCAATCCACCTGCCAAGCGTGGTGATTATGGCAAATCCCCATTTTACGCTATGGGTATATGGGAAAGACCTCATCCAGCAGTGGATGTCTACCGGCTGATAAAGAAGAAGAATTTTAGTTAGTAAATCAGCATTTATCAAATGATTTTTAGTAAAACTTA
This sequence comes from Epirrita christyi, assembly GCA_951392215.1. Classification (NCBI taxonomy): domain Eukaryota; kingdom Metazoa; phylum Arthropoda; class Insecta; order Lepidoptera; family Geometridae; genus Epirrita; species Epirrita christyi. The sequence goes on from OX595850.1 coordinate 5,846,051, forward strand.
CGACCAAACACAAATTTTCTAGCATTACTAGCTAAAATACCAAAATACACTCAGTAATATGACTTGGACATAATTGGAGTGCATATTGGTCCAGTGTGATGGATATCTGGCCTGTCGGCTAGAACGGCCAGAACCTTGAGTCTACAAACTCAATAAGCCACTACCCGGGCGTGTTGTATACACCTCACGGTTTTTGTTTATGAATTGAGGTTTTCAAAATGTGCGCTAGGGGACCTTTTTGATTTTTCCATACAAAAATTCTCGTAGTATACACCACACGCCCGTGTAGTTGTTTGTTACATTTCTAGACTAGGCCCTAAGGCCTATTTGGAGGCTGATGCAGCTGGCATGCATTGCGATGCAGCGTGGCAGCGCGCACGCAGTTTCGAAGGGAAGCTGTCTACTGACGCATTTCAAACCGCGGCAGCCACAGCAGTTAATTTTTTTGAACAGTTTAAATTGGACAAAATTATTTCTAAACTTCACTTTATCTGCTACCTCTACATTTTGACGTCTTTATACGTTAGTATGAATGCAATAATATGCACATATTTAAACGCCAGTTTTATGCAATCCGATGCTGAAGACAATTTACAATGTCTTTTGATTTTCTTTACTGAAGTAGCCTCGCTGTAAGCTTAAGGAGTTATACATCGGATTAAATTAACATACACTAGTGCTGATGTATGGCTTTACTTGTCGTGCCTTATTTATCAATGTAGTATGAGTACATACGAGACTGCCTATGGATCTAATTTATAACTCACTCTTGTAATTTTTTAAATACTATGCGTGAGTTTTGATGGAAACCGAAACAGAAACCCAACGTTAGAATCCGAGTAGTTACTGAAAGATCCTGTTGTTTAGAACCTTTGTACTAATAGATCCCGTTTGCTTATAATTTTAGTTACTGATAGATCCGGTGACCAAGGTATCTGTTTAAAATGGAATACGTTCTTTCTTTCCAAAACAAAACACTTTCATTTGATAAACAAACAAACATGTTTTCAGTAAAATTGCCTATATCACCTTCAAATATAAAGTTTCCCATACCTATTTTACTGCAGTAGGTAGCCGTTTCAATATAAATTGAACATTGTCTTGTGTAACTTATTTGTACATAAGTACCTAATAATTTAATGTCACACAAACCCGTAAGTTGTGGCCGAGATTGGTTTCAGTCATAGGTTTGTTTGATATAACGTCTAATATTTATGTATATATTAAATAAACATTCGATTAACTGCTCTGGAGGCTGAGTCTGGGCCTTATTCATAATAATTTTTTAAACCTATTTTAGTTAAAATAGCTTTTGTCTTCTTCTCTCTGATGTAAAATGTCATATGTCAAAACAAGACAAAACATATTTTTAACTAAAATAGGTTTAAAAATTAAGTTTTTTTGCAAACGCCGTGTTGCACTACACTATACGTCATTGTAAATTGCTTGTTAAAACTCAGACTACAATAAGTTTATTGTTGAAAAATTTATTTTTCAGAACAAGCTTTTGTTAAATTCGTTATAGGACCCTGATCAAAATGAGCCCAAACACTGCCAGGCAACTACCAATCATCAAAGAGTTCCGTTGCCCACATTCTGTTTCTAGCATCAGATCAGCTCGCTGTCACCATAATATTGTACTGTCATCTAAATTTGACAGGTATGAAAAATTTCAGCTCAATCGGTTAAAGATAACTGATTTAAAATTAATTTGCAAGATTCCACCCGGATAAACATACATACATTGCAAGTTAAATAAAATCTTGTAAAAACAGACGGCTACAGATGAGAAGTGTCACGATTTAAGTTTTCCCTGTTTCATAAATGAAACTAATAATCATAATAATGAAATTAATAATCATTGGTTCAATTTGAACGGATGATTATTAATTTTGCCAGACCAGTGTCTAGCTCATAGTGTTAGCAGTGATTGACAACATCTGACGGAAACACATTAAGCAGTCTGTCCGTAGACCAAGACATGTTCTTGGTGATCCTGGTGACGTAATCACTACCGCTAATGCAGTGGTGTGGTGACGTCATCCAATCACGATAGAGCAAACACTCAACCCCTGATCCCGCCGGGAAGGCAGGGGGGGTCTCTTACTCAACATACATAACACCACCAGTCACCACTAGGATTCCCTTTGTCGTGGGTATCAGCAACTACGAGTACCACAGCACCCAGACCTGGAACAAATATTTGCAAATCATGCAAACATTTGTCTCGCAGCGGGAATTGAACCCGCAACTCTTGCGTCTCAGCTCACTACGCACCCGCTGCGTCTCGGAGGTTATCCTGGGTACTTTCAATACCTCACACCTACAACCATTACAAGCATGTTCCGAGGCGCTTTTCCCCTATCCCTCTCAATCTGGCAACGGCCCAAAGCCGAGGTCCGTACCTTGTGCACGTTGGCCCAACCTAACTTTTAACCGCTTGCCAAAAGCTCGGAAACCATGCATCGACTATCTGAGGTTAGCAGTATAAAAAGTCAACTGAAAAAAAAAAACATTGAGGGCTTTTCATCTTCGATTAAAAATAAAAAAGTAGTTGTATTTGTATTTGTATTTGTATTTATTTATTGCTCACATGTACATACAATATAGTTAGTAATAGGTCTTATTTTACTGTTAGTCAGGTAGGTACATGAACCCCGTCAGGGCGCTGCAATTTGGAGTCAAGATCAAAAATAAAATTTACAATACTTATGTTAGTTATTAAAATACAAGTCAAATCAATTTAAAACAATTTCATAATCACATAAAAGTAGAAATAGGTAAGGTTTATCAAATTTAATCTCTCGTATGTATACAATATAATAATATGTCAAAACTAAAAGACTAAAAGAAGGTAGGCAAATCAAATCAATTATATATGTCAATTAGTAGCTTGGGTAGACAAAAACATTAAATTAAATTAAATAGGTTAATGAGTAGGCTAGTCAAAACAGGAATGAATTAACTAATTTTTACATTTATTTTATCTATTTTTTTGAATTAAATTAAATTAAATTACAACGCAGGCAGCGTATCTTTGAAGAAGTCGTTTAAATTGTAGTAGCATTTTTTAATTAGTAAGTCCCGTAATTTACTTTCAAATGTCCTATCCTTTTCTAAATCTTTAATTTGTTCGGGAATTTTATTATAAATTTTTGATGCCATTGTTGTTGGACCGGAACTATGCATTTTTAATTTCGAGTTTGGCAGTACTAGTTTGTGCTTATACCTGCATGGGTAACGCCGTGGCAGGTCAGTTTTTTTAACGAAAAATTGCGGGTATTTCCTTACGAACTTACAGGCTTCGAATATGTAGATGCTTGATAATGTTAGAATTTTTAAGCTACGAAAATGTTCTTGGCAGCTTTCCGGAAGCTTTATATTGGCCAGGGTACGGATGCATGATTTTTGTAGAACAAACAGATCTTGGATATCAACACTGTTGCCCCATAGGATAATGCCATTTGTGAGCCAAGCAAATGCATAAGCGTAATAAGCAGTTGTTGAAGTTTGTAGGTCTGTTGCTCTTCTAAGCTCCCTGAGAGCATATGTAAAACTTGACAGTTTGGACCTTATTTTTTGGATATGGCTTTTCCAATTTACGTGAGAGTCAATGTTTAATCCTAGAAGTGTAAAAGAGTCGGTACATTCCAATTTAATATTATTATAAGTAAAATTTATGTCAAGATGGGTTTTTTGGTAAGGTCTAAATTGCATAATTTTAGTTTTTGAATAGTTAATGTCAAGGTTATGATCAATCATCCAATTTTGAATAGAATTTAGTATGTCAGTTAGTTTAGTTGTCAAGTTGATGTCATTGTTTGTAATTGATGTCAAAATTGAAATGTCGTCTGCAAAAAGGACACAAGAATCGCTCAGTATTTTTGGGAGGTCGTTGATGTAGATCAAGAATAGAATACAGCCTAAGACACTTCCTTGAGGAATTGAAGCGTGTGTCTGTATGGGGTTCAAATTGGTTCGATAGATGGCGCTGAATCAACTGTATCAATCAAGATTGTCTGTGGTGCACGCGTAGAAAACTATTATCTGAGTAGTCTGTGGCTATTAGTCATGATATTCAGTTTGTGATTGCTTCTTGAGTGTGCGCTAGTGATTTCGAAGTGTTTTTAGAAGTAGGCAAAAATAAATACCACGAAACGAAAATTATTTCTACGTTGTCGATGTTGACATTTCACTTTATTTTGACACTTGACTGCTACGTTACAGAGCAGCGCCATCTATATGCAACGCTGAAAGCATGATTTGAAACAGCCGTGAAAACCCCTCATTCAATTCAATAGTTAAGCCAAGAAATGAGTTGACGCGTCAAATGCATGAATGTTTGCATCATCAAGTCCCTTGAGTTATAAGCTCAAAATGATAATTATGTGGTATTCATTTTAGCTGCGGTTATAATCTTGGTTGTAAAAATTTATCTCATTTTACAACATATTCATCGTTCAAAAACATTATCTATGTTCAGCAAATTATGAGATCATTCAAACATGTCAAAACACTATCTTTTCAGCGACAAATGTGCCGTCCGTCGAGACGGGGGCGACAAAAAATTCGCTCCAATTTACACAAAAAACGTTTTATTACGGCTAACGAGCGAGCGAACCTTGATGTTATCGTATGTATTACTTTCATCCCTTATCGGAAACTGCTGCTTTCGAGTGACCGCATCCATATAATTAGGGGAGTGTTGGTTTACATGGCGCGTCCAGCAAACATGTTTCAGATTAAGAATTTAACTTAATTTAATTTAACAAGTATCTGGCATGTTATAGTTTGGTCACGTTAATAACTCCTTTTTTGGCAGTTTCAATTTTATCAAGAACTGATAACCAATACAATGTTTGTGACTCAAACTAGATAAAACTGCGATCGCAAAATTCTTTATTACAGATATGGACTTAAAATAGATGGTTATTATTTTTTTCCCAGAAATGCTTGGTATTTATGTTTATTAAGAAACTATGGAACTGTCAAAGTTGAAACATAATAAAACTGTGTCTAGCATAGTCAATAAGTGCAATTTTCTAAGTCCACACATAGCCATCATCAACGAAAGAAATAACAGCATGAATACGAACAAAAATTTGACGTTTTTAGTATGAAGACCGAATAAACATTTTCACACAACGTTTTTCTATCAAATTCAAAAGATCGATGATCTCACGGATGGTCTTAACTTAAGTACTATAAAAATCGCATTTCACATGTAGATTTCTACTTTTTCATTCCATATAATTGCATATTGCTTCAAAATCAAAGATCCACTTAGAGTGAAATAAATTAAAATAGTTTGTCATTGCTTTAAATTATAGACGTATCAAAGGTTTGTGCTATTTATTTACTACCAAAGAAATAATATTTAAAAATAATTTATGGTGCTCCTAACCTTCTGATTTATGCATGTAAAACTGAAGAGTTATTGAAAACATGTTTTGAAGTCCATTCCTAATCACTTGGTTTCAGCGCTATGTCAGCCAGTCTTTATTTTTTGTGTCTAGGGTTGCCGATAATCATGTCACACATTTTTTTCACTAAACCACACAGGACAAAATAGCGTTACCATCAGATTATCATAGGCTTGTGGTGGGATTATTACTTAATTTTTTTAACCCTCGCCTACCTGTTCGAAGCCCCAAGATCCTTATATGATAGGACGGTACTGAAACCCACCAATATTCTTTGAGCTTTATGTTAGAACTTTTTGGATTGACAATAGGTTAACTTTATCCTGGTGGTATTATACAAATTAATAAGGTAAGCAAGCTTCTTAACCGGGTGAATATTTTGTTTATTATACCTATTAGAGATTTGTCGAAACATTTTGGTTGAGTGTGTTAAGATAAACATTGCTGTGACTTTTATTTTTGTTCTGAACCGATTAAATATTTGAGGAATGTGTTAATGCCTTGTTTGAATTTATGATCAAACATTGGTAGCTGATAAGAACTTCGATGAAGATACCTTTACATGCTAAAGAATGACTAATATTGTTAACCTAAAAAAGTAAAAAAGGCGTAAAAAAATTATACGCCAATCTAAATACCATTTCAAACTTTCAATAAAGACTTCACTAAACAGAACGATAATAATTAAGCTCTTTACTCACTTACAGTTTAAGTTTAGAAACTGCCCAAGTAAAAGAAGATGGCATCATAAAATGTTTAGGGAACACACCTCCGACATGAAAAGTTGCCGCCGCTTTAGGCCTTTACTTGAGCACAGTGAGCTAAGCGAAGAGTAAAATTATTAAAAATATTATTCCTCCATTGTGCTGCCATGATCATTATACATTACGTTCACTGCTGAACGAGGCCTATGGGGAATTGCCATATTGTTTTTCTTAGTTTAGGAGCCAAGGGGTCGATATAGATTTTTATGTGCTGTACAATCTCTTTATTCGTTTACTGTTAATTTGTATCAACCTTAGATTTTTATTATGTTCGTTTTTTATCGACAATAAACATTTTATTATTATTATTGTTATTATATTCAACACTTGGCAGGTGGATTGGTGATCATAGTTTGGTGTTGAGTACTCAGGTGGAGGCTGCTGCCCATCCTCTGGTAATCCTTTAGTCGCTTTTACAATATCCATGGGAGGAGATGGTAGGGTCTATTTTTGGACCGAACACACAGCACAGCCGTTTTAGTACTCATAGTTTTGACTTCAGCTCGATACCTTTTACTCGATATTTTTATCAACTTGCTTAGTTATTCTATTGATTAATTTTCCAGCTTTACTTGAATTTTACTTGATTTTTGACAATTAAAAATCACTTTTCACTTTTGCCCGGCATAAGTATAATAACAAAATATTATCTCCATTGACTTTAATTATACTTTTAGTTTACCTACGGTTGAATTGAGTAAATTTGTACTATATATCAACAGTTTAATTTGAAAGACCAATGATTTATTACTTAATGCTTACTTTAATAGGTTCCCAGCATTCAGACTCCACGCTGCATCGACTTCTCGTTATTTCCCAAGCGAGTCTATGTGCATTTGCATAAACCTCTCCGCTAAACGCTCCGCTTCTAACTCAGTCTTACCTTGCCGGTGTCAATTGAATTTTATTGCTTTTTACCACGGACCATGGGTTTACGAGCAAATTGGCAAGATTGACCCTTCGAGTGTTCGCGGTCTGTCCTCAGTTTACGCTAAAGTGATTTTTTATGTGACAAAATAGTTTAAAGTCTTGTTTTTTGCACTTTGTAGTTGGAAATTGCATGGTTCGTAAGAACCTTGTTAAGTTTTTTCATTCATCCTTTCAAAGCTGGTGTACTTTTTTTTTGTTTTTTTTTGTGTGTATAAAAAACTGGCAGGTCATCTGGTGTAAATGGTCTGTTACAACTGCAATACCTTAGGTCACCTGAGTTTTTACTTCAGGTCCCTAGGGTGGCAAAGCTGAATACTAAATTGTACATATATTGCGTTTTTTTAACACCGTAAGTACCTGCATAGTCTTGATCCCACAGTAAGATTCTTTGTGTTGTGGGTATTAATAGCTAGGAGTACTATGGTAGCACAACACTAATACCTGTGTACGCCAGTATTAGTAGTAAAACTTTTTGTGGTAGCGGAAGTTCCAGGGAAGTACTTCCACCATATTTATTTTTGCCGCCAAGCAGTAATGCTATTCCGGTTTTGAAGGATATGGGTGTCGGTAAAATTACAGGCAAATACGACTTTTCATCTTTACGTGTCGTGGTGTTTGCACTACACGTAACGTACCGAAATAAGGTGCATCCTAGCTGGACGTGACCTAAGAGGTATTCCATTTGTTATTTGGGTTTACCGCTTTACTTCAGGTAGGACACATGACACAAGACATCATACAAACCAATAAAAAGACACATCCAGATGGAGCATATAGGTACTTGCATCATGCAAATATTTGCTATGGATGTAGTCAAATTACTTATGTATCAGCAAGTGCTTAGTCCATTTATGACTTGCAAGTACTCCTAAAAGATTACACCTTCAATGACAAACTTCTGATAAAAACAATCCCAGTAAAAACTAAAAGATCGCAATTCTCATTGCATTTGCTTGCAAAATTAAATAACCAGAATTCCATTCGCCTTATCCTTGATCTTTCTTGTTCACTGAATATAGCAATATTGGCTAAAAGCAGTGTGACACGAGCGTTCATTATTGTCTGGAGCCAAAATGTTTGAGACTGTTAGTGTAGCAACATAAAAACAACGATATACCTATAAATATATTAGTATCTACCTGGGTATCTGAGCTTTACCCTAAACTCGGTTTAACTCATTTTCCCAGAGATGAGACCTAGCTGGATCGATTTTTCGCTCCCAAAACCGCCAATATAGCAAACATCAAAATTGTTAGAGCCGTTCTTGAGATCTCAAAATAAATATATATACAAATATTCCTCGTTTAAATAGATAGATATTACATTATAAACGGACAAAAATTTCAAACTATAATTGTGGAAGAGTTGCTGGCTGAGATGCAAGAGATGCTGGTTCGATTCCCGCTGCGGGACCAATGTTTGCATGGTCTGCAAATATTTGTCCCAGGTCTGGGTGTTGTGGTGCCATGTTACTCGTAGTAGGCACCCAACAGTCACATACATAGTCCTGATCCTACACTAGGATTCCCTGTGTTGTGCGTATCAGGAACTACGAGTATCATGGTACCACAACACCCAGACTCGGAACAAATATTTGCAGATCATACAAACATTTGTCCAACAGCGGGTATCGAACCCGCAACCTTTCGTATCTAAGCCGGCTACTCGCCCACCCCGCCACAGAGGTTGTTGTGTCTTGGCACCAACGATACAGGGAATCCTAGTGCGGGATGAGGTCTTTGTATATGACTGTGAAATGTTATATAATACTCAACGTAGTATTGGATGTATTCCAATTTCTTTTATATTTTATTTCACTTACGATTAAATGTTTCCTGGTAGAAATCGCTACTGCATGAGGTTTATTTTTATTTTTATGTATTGTGTTTATGTATCTATACTATATTGTGTTGGTAGTAGTAATTACTTGTTGTGTGACGATATTTCGTTTAATTCACAAGGTTTATATCACCAACACAATTTTAAGATATTTATGTTACTTGCTCATGACAAGTTTTTTTTTTTTTTTTTTTATAATGGCATCTGAGGAATTTCTCAATTTTGCCAATGTCAAGTTATTGATATATTCAAACAATGTCCAGTCGTCACAGTCTTCTGTCAAGTCATGTTCTAGTAAATCGATGGCAGTTTACTAGAATGTTCCTGGACAATTTCCACCCCTTCGAAAAGACACGCAATACACTTATTTTATTTAAATTCACTATTATGTGCTCTTTATAAGCTACACCGGTTAAAATGCCACCAAAATTACACGATATAACTCAAAAAAACACTAGAAATTGAAATAAAATAAAAAAGGACGACGTCTCCCTTCGAAAGAGCAGAAAAAGTCCGACAAGTGTATTAGTGGAAAGAGAACAATATTTTTTTACATCAGTTGAAGTAAGCGAATGATACTTGACAGATTTGACAGTGACATTTCGTACCGCTCTAAGATATCTTATATGTATTCTGCACTGATTTATAAGCTGTTAATTCTTAACTTATTGAGTCATTGTCACATTGATATGCTTAAAAATTCCTTTTAAACAGTGATTTGCAAACCACAATCCATCACGTAGGCTCACCGTTGCTAGAAAGCATCGGTTTTCCTTCAATAGTTTCCTCGAAGCTTTGAGTAATAAATGTGTATTTAACTTGCCAAGTCTTGAAGCCACCTGTTTCAATTTTCCATATAGCTTTATGCTTTATTTTATGGCTTTAGATATAGGAGAATGGTACCGCTAAGCTACATATTTCATACTATCTATCTATCTGTCATAACTCATACTTCTTCTCGTCACAGATACCGCAAGAGCTTCAAGACGAAAGTCTATAATCAGTGCGTGTTGCCAGTGATAACTTACGGTAATGAAACGTAGTCGCTAACTATATCCGAATAGACAAGCTCAAAGTCGTGCCGTGGGCTATGGAGAGAGCCATTCTAGGGGTTGCATTACGTGATAGAATCCGAAAAGACGAAATCCGTAGAAAAACCAAGATCACCGACATAGCTCTTAGAATTAGCAAGTTGAAGTGGCAATGGGCAAGTCACATAGCTCGCAGAACTGACATCCGTTTGGGAAAAAAGGTTCTCAAGTGGCGATCACAAGCCAGACGACGCGGTAGCAGAAGGCCCTCCGTTCAATGGACTAAAGATATTATAAACGTTGCAGTAAGTCGGTGGATGGAGGTGGCTCAAGACAGTTCATCTTGGCATTCTAGGGGAGAGGCCTATTTCAGGTGGACTTCTACAGGCTGATAATGATGATGATGATGATCTATTATAATTTTACAGACCACGCGTACTTTCCGTAACATAATAGCGGTTCAACTCTCACTTACCATAAAACAACTAGATTCTAGGCTTCTTAATAAGCCAACTGTTTCTAGTAGGCACTTGCTAACAAAGTCTCATAATTAGAAACGATTCAGTAACCAGGAAGATTTAAAATAGTAATATTTTATATCACTTTTCTTAGTTATCTAGAAGTTTTATGCCTCTCTTCGCTTAGACTTTTAGCAACTGTATAGCTTCCTCAATGTTCCTTATGTCTCTTAAATAAGGAAGATTGCGAAAGAAAGCTTTTACATGTGGCTTTGGTTGGACAGGTTATTTTAAATCAAGTATTGTTTTGGTAAAGTTCACTGGAGAGAGGATGATAATATTCAAATAGGCCTGGATACACTGGCCTTACTGACACTGAACTACGATCACCAATCTGCCTGCCAGAGATGGAGGGGCAAATGGAATGGGGATGGATGTTCTTAGGCAAAAGACACCGAACATACTGTTGCTTGCACGCAACACACCTGTTCTTAAATACTTTTTCACATTTTTCTATGCAAGAATCTATTTCAATGCTAACCTAGGTCCAGAAATTACAGAACCAAATGAGTTTTTTTAAATAATGACCTTCACTTCCGTGGTCAACTTCATACCACCACTAGACTACTGACATACTGCCACTAGGGGTAGTGGCATCAAAACTGTCTATAAACCTGCTCGAGAGTAAATCTGGCGTCGTTTTGTTAAAACTTTTGGTTAGACGGTAAATCATAGATCGCAATCTTCTCTTCAATCTTCCAACAATCTGTGGCAATATAACATAATTATTATAACACCTGCTCTGAAGACATACAAAAGGAATAAAACCGTATAGCCTTTGGTGCTAGGTGGTAACAAACAAACAAATCAAATCAAATCAGATGAATTTTATTCATTGAAATTTCAATGAATAACAATTGTAATTGTTTGTGTTATTTGTAATTGTAATTACAAAGATCATTGTGAATCGTCTTTTAAATTAAAATTACTCCTCTTCCAACGCGACCAATCATAGAAAAATCAGGCAACAAACACGGCTAGGCTTAATTTGATGGTCCGTTTTACCACCAGCTGGAAAGAGTCTGTGTGGCGCCTCGGAGCAGGGAGAAGCTAAGAAACAGTAATTAAAAACTTTAAAACCTTAGTAACGTAGTCAAAAGTCAAAAACATCAGCAAGATTTTATAAGACAGCTACGCTTGATATACTTATAAATAACAAAAACCATGTAAATAGGTAACACATAATCTCTAACCCAAAACGCATGTTTGAGCTCCATTCCATCGCGACGCTAGTAAAAGGTGAAGCTACCATTTCTCATCAGTTGGAACCGGTGGAAGACAATTCATCAGTCTAAAAATGAAAACCACTATACTGACAAACTAACTTTCGCATTCATATTAGTTTTTTGAAAGACACAATAAAAGAAGCCCAGTGTGGGTGTTCTTTGTTTTATGGTAATACGGTTTTTATTAGGATGCCATAATGTCCATTCGACGCGTAATATATTATATTTATTATTATGCATCTAGTTAATGGTTCGATGGAATGGCCACCGGTAAATTACACTTACTTAGTAACTTTGTATCAGGATTTAATAATTTTTCATTGAATAAAATAGCACTAGCTAAACCCATTGGCAGTGTCATTCAGTGTGGCAATACAGCCAGCAGCTTCTTGGGGACGCCTTCGTCTGCTAGTGATTTGAATTAGTTGAGCTATCGTTAGATCTTTTTTAGCGTTTTTAGATAGCTCAACTTATCATTTGTTTTTTATAAATTTTAAATATAATATGCGTATATTATTCTGCCTTTGAATAAAATTTACTAATAATATCACATTTGAAAATGCAGTCTTACTTACATATTTTAAAATTTTATTCATATACATACCCCTAACATATACATATCCCTAACTGTACTTTCTAGAAAGTTCTACCAACTTCTATCAAAGCCTCTACCTTAATTTAATACACAGAAAAGCTTTAGTTTAACTCACAAACAAGTACTAGGTACGAATCATTAAGATAGCTCAGATTTTGGAACACAATTTTGACAAGAATTTTAAGACAAAAGATATTTTCAACAACCGACGCAATCTACATAATTAAACCTGTTACTTCACACCTTAAAAAGTCCATTATCTATAGACAAAAAAACTAAAAAAGTGTTCGATGAAGTCATCGCAACACGTCAAAATGATTCATTCAAGATACGTTCGATTGACAAAATGTAAAGGAACCTTTCGATGACGTGAGGGCTCAAACCGTCGAGGCCTCTGGCAGATAAGGGTTAATACTGGCTTAAACTTAGGAAAAGGTTAAAAATATTATGTTAGGCCTTAGTCACTAGTTAAATTTTAATTAAAGCCAGTGCCACTCCAATAAAAAGTAACGAATGATATTTTAAAACCAGAAGTTACACAGCGTACGGGGGCTATTGGCATTTAGACAGTGTGGGCAAAAAAACATATACGTTGTATTGTTTCTTATTTTCAAAATTTTAATATAGGTATGTAAACATTTGTAAGTATAGTATATAATATGTTTTTTATATAAAATAAATTGTATGTATTGTAAGTAAATTGTAGTTGGTAGGTATTTATTGTTTGTATTATCAGTATGTATGTAGTTTCATGTTATCGTATCAATATTTAAGTATGTAGGTAGGTACACCATAAATGCCCCATTTAATTTTACACAGTCCAGTCCATCCAAAGGTTGTCTGGAAGAAATCGCTACAGAGCGATAAGACCGCCCATTGTATAGCATAGTTAGTTTTTAGTTTTCGTTTGTTAAATTGTTTAATTTTGAATATGGTGTGCAATAAAGTATTTTCTATCTTCTATCTATCTACGTTTTTGTTATTGGCAGACAGGTAGGAGACACGAAACAGTATAATGTACAAAACAGTAGATTTTCACAAAAAATCGTCGGAACTTAAAAGTAGGTCTTGCCTATTTTTTCAATGACCCCCTTGAGACTCTAGAAAGACCAGCAACACGAGAGAACAAGAAAAATGAATTAACGATAATCTTATGTTATGGCACTAAACGAGCTGCTTCCACCATATACTGGGTTATATCTGTTACAAATCTACATCATTATTTTAGGCTCACACACCATAAAATGCAAAAAGTCATTGAGCATGATAAATCAAGTGAAAAACAAAAGAATGTTGGTATCTCAAGGAAGGCAGCTCAATTCTCGAATTGAGTGTGTTATTTATTATTCGAGATTGTCTCTACAAATCACAGGGCGATTGCGTACGGAATCATCGGTGTAACCTGAAACTCCCTATATACGATGATTGGACAAATAAATATATTTTCCGTATCCTGTTTATCTGGTTTGGGGTGTTAATAAAAATGTAGAGGAGGATGGGAAGGGGTGAACCAGAAAAGTAACTTGTTAGAAGTCTTTTTTTGTTTAATATTTAATCTCGACTACAAAAATAACCATTAATAGTATATTGTTAGAAGGGCCTTGGGTGTAATTACACCCAAGATAATTTGGCGTACGAGCGAGCGAATGTGAGTGAGAACACTAAAGAGTTTTAGGGTGTAATTAACCCCAGGTTTTTAACATGATTTATTTTTTCACAACAGGACGTCCAGTTCCATTTTTAAATAAAAAAATTATAAGAATTTGTCTTTGAGATTGTACTTCATTGAAGCATACTATGAATATGATAAACTATGCACTATTTTCAAATTTATTTAAGGCCTTCATAGCCTATATGGCCGTGAAGCAGTTTTCGAATAAACTATGATCAACTTTCAGAGCATGAGTGATGAAATAAAAAATAAACATCTTTGATATATCAGATTAGTACGTAGTAACCATTTTAACAAGTTTTTGTTAGTTTTTAAATATAAGAAAAGATAAAATGCTTTTAAGTAATATGCAAAACTTTTAAGGACACTCAAAGTTCACGTTCAGAAGAACTTTGATCTGCATCAAACGAAATATAATAGAATTCTCTGGTAGTTTTTAATGTTGATTACCCAAATACCAAAGCACAAAAACACCAATTTTAGATCATCAATAATACAAATGATTGACAGACAGATTCCCCACATTAATCAGTTGCATTGTTTAGCAACGAGACCTTGATTAATAATTGAAATTTTAAGGAAAACTTCGCTTGACCTCCATACAAATGCACTTTGAATGCATTGTTTTGTAAGAAATAATAGTACATTATGGTACAAGTGTGTAAAGTTAGTGATTACGTCAGAGGCGCCATTGAGACCCGAGCCGTCAGGCGAGGGTCTTAAGAGAGCCGAGGACGGTAATCATTAATACACACGTGTATCATACGACGTTTTTCAACACACTTGTGAAGAAAATAACTATAATTTTAACAGTGAAAACGAGTTGTGAAAATTTTTTCCCTATGGCGGGAAAAATTAATCAGTTTTCCTATGCGCATCTAACAATGGCGATCGGCCATAGACTAAAAGAATGAGGTTTCTTTTTTTTTTTGCTTTCCGCGGCTAGCGTTTTAGCAACGTACAAAATGGGGATTTTTTATTTTTTTTTTATTACAGAGAAAACAAAAGTTACATTTGAGTGAAAGTTTCATTTATTAAACACGTACAAGTTGAAATTATCTATTATAATACGAAGTTGCATGAAATGAGCAAGCAATAGGTACATTAATTTATTTGTTCTATTGATCACGACCTTTTTTGTATCGAAACTTTTTTAAGAACAAACGGGACAACTGGGATCAGAGGAAAGCAACTTAACCAATAAATAAAAAAAAACTCTATAACTCACTTGTGAGTTATAGCAATGAAAAAGTCACAGTTTGATATAAAAAAAACTCTTATAACTCACTTGTGAGTTATAGCAATGAAAAAGTCACAGTTTGATTATAGGTGTCATTATGTGCCTAATTGCGGTGAAATTAGAGCCACTTTATGAGCAAGTGTGTTGAAAAATATTAAATCAGCATGTTACATTTTTTATGCTGACTGGCCATACATATAATTTTATAGTACATGGCTTTGACTACAATATGATGGTTCTGTAAGATTAATTTATTGTGATAAAATTAACCAAATATAACCAGAAATCAATATTCATTTTATTTTTTAGTTTACCTTGTATTTTTTAAGCTGTTTCACGACCTTTTTGGCGCGGCGGGCGATTAGCCAGCTGACACGCAAGAGGTGAGGTTCGGGTTCGATCCCTGCGGCAGTACAAATGTTTGCATGACCTGCAAATATTTATTCCAGGTCTAGGGGTTGTGGTACCATAGTACTCGTAGTTTCTTGATACCCACGACACAGGGAATCCTAGTGTGGGATCAGGACTATTTACGTGACTATTATGTGGTGTTATATTATGTTGTGTTTGAACTAGAAACTTATAATTACCTATAATAAATTATCTCTATCTGTATCGTGTATGCTGCAATATAACTTTTCTAGTTTTGTAGAGAAAACTATAAAATATCTAATTCAAGATAAGTAAATGACTATACGGAACCCTATAAGCTGATACAGGATATTATTATCTTAGTTTAGGAGTCAGTTGCTACACTAAAACTGTTACTATATAATAACTATCCTATAGTAACAGTTTTACTATAGGATAGTTATACTATAGGAACAATTTACAAAAGTATATAGGACATAGTAAGTACTATGTCCTATATACTTCTGTAAATTGATCCGGTTTTATGGTGTTAATAAAATATATAAATGCACGTTTTGTTTATAGGAACGTGTATTGTTTTAAAAATATTTAAACGAGTTGATAAAGCATAAAAAACATTATGCTGGTTTTTGAATTGGCCATAGTTGTATAAAATATTGAAAATATAGAGCACGGTTTTGTTTACCCCATCTCACTCCACTGGTGTGAATGGGTCCGTGGCCGGGGTGGCCGGCAACGTCCGTCGTCATATCGTTCCCAATAAATTAGAAGCACTAATACAAGCCTCGCCTTTACAGAAGACTGGTCGTGTCAAGTCACCTCTAATGTACTGCGGCGATAACACTTTCAACATCACTTATGTGCACATCACCAATTTACCCTGACCATCATTTTTATGCATTTTCAAAGAGGTACAGATCAAGATTTTCTGGTTAGTTTGTTGGACATTCGCGGTATTGAAGTGGAATGAAATGCTGCCTCCTTTATAGCGTTAGTTAGGATTCGATGTCACGTAGGTCGTTTTGTTAATGTAAATTCTTACGTACTTTATTGTTGTGGACGACCTGATAATTGATTGTGTCGGTAAATTTATAGGCTTTTATTGTGATATTATTGTAATTTTTTGCAGCGTTAATAATGCATTTAGAACCACCACACAATAATGATTTTAAACAGATCCGTGGGTCACCGGATCCAACAATAAATAAAATTATTTCAAAAAAATGCTGGACATTTCACACAACATTATCTAGCCCTAAGCTAAGCAGAGCCTGTGTTATGGGTACAATATAACTGATATACTTAATACAATACATTCATTGATTGATATTTTTTATTACACATAGAAAATATCCAGAACACCCTGAACAAATATCTGCAGATTGTACAAATATTTATTACGAGGCGGAAATCGAACTCGCTACGTCGCAAGCGAACCTTCGCCCGCCGCGCCACAGAGGTCGTCAAACGGGATCTATTATTATAACAGATCATAACCACTGGATCTTTCAGTTACTCTTTAATCTGTGCCTAAAGTCATCATCATCACCCGCCTATTTACGTCCAACGCTGCACGAAGCCTCCCCCATTGAATACAATGGGGGTGATTTGCCATAATCATCACGCTTGGCAGGC
Organism: Epirrita christyi; assembly: GCA_951392215.1. Taxonomy (NCBI): domain Eukaryota; kingdom Metazoa; phylum Arthropoda; class Insecta; order Lepidoptera; family Geometridae; genus Epirrita; species Epirrita christyi. Next base: position 5,863,296 of record OX595850.1, read on the forward strand.
GGATTGCACTCAGGTGGATGCTGCTGCTCATCCCCTGGTGTAATCCCGTAAGGTTTCTACTACATCCACGGGAGGAGACGGAGGGTTCTATTCTTAGGCCAAACACACCACGGCACGTAAGTCCAAAGTAAGGAGGCTAAAATAGTTGTTCAGCATGAAAACCCCAACAACGGTCTCATTACGAATGATTATTTTAGCCTGAGTTTAGACCATTACTAGTCTGACATTAAAATATCGATATTATACGAAATCAGATAGTTTGTTATCCAAAATCAACAATATTAAATAGACGAACAAATATACATATATCTATATAGTACCAATTCCGCTCCTCTCCAACGAAAACTCTGAAAGAATTCGACGCAAAAACTCCGCAGCCATATTCCCTCGCTGAACGCCGAACAGAAAGTCTTCTTTCTGTCATCTTTCTGCTGTGAAACACGAGTCGAATTTTTTCAGAGTTTTCATTGCAGATGAGCTGAATTGGGCTTAATCCACTTTTCTCCCTTGAGAGAATCCCCATTAGGGGGGAAAACTGGACCCTTACATAAAAAAAAATCTAGAAATCCCTCTTTTCATTTTGGATATTCAATATTGTATCATGGATTTCTGCAAAGTCACGCTTGAATCAATTAATTATACAAAATCAATTCTCGTGCTACAAATTTTCAAAGTGTTAAAACGACAGATCCTGATGTGTAATGCCTCAGTGCCTGACTCAATGCCTGTGTGAAAGGTCACATCACAATCAAGATGTCTACAGTATAACCTCCACCAAACAATTTGACATTGCTAAACGGGGGGCTGTCTGGTTTGAGAAAAACCAGAGATAGTCCGAGGTCTCGTAATTTTTGACATAACCTTGGACTATTTAGCTCGAGAATCGATTTTGGAAAATAAACCATCTACAACAAACGTCTGTAATACAATAGCAGATGGTCAATATTTAAGCCTGTACTGGTTGAGTTGGTTTAAACTCAGGTTTAGGCTATAGTTCGTAATGAGACCCATTTTTTTTTTATAAAAAGACAGAAAGTACTTTTTACCCTTAATAACACTTGACCGATTCAGAATTAATCTTTTACAGTTAAACACCAGTTTCATAAAATGTTAATTTAAAATACACATTCATAAATTAATAAGATTACGCTTCAAGCATAAAGATAAGTGCAGACTAGCGACACGGACATGTATCGAACAGGGTCGTAGACAGAACGGGGTATTGGGGCTCTTCCAACATGACGAACCTTATTTATAATGTCTGTCGTATGATAGCCGCTGCCATTCGTAAGAAACATCGTCATCATCATCAACCAGTAGGAGTCTACTGCTGAACATAGACCTTCCCCCATAGAACACCATAATGAACGGCCTTAAGCCGTGTCCATCCACTGACTTCATGTGACCTTTAAATTTTCATCGGTTTATATATTATTATGTTATCGGTCCATTGAGAGGTGCTGACAGGGCGGCCTTCCTACACCGCGTCGACCGTTACCCGACATGAACATGGTTTTTACCAAATTCTTTACAACGGGTAATGCAACGTTCCATGATAGCCCAGTTCGTCTTAGAAAACATTACCAATCTAGTATTTTAAATTGAAAAAACGGCTAATTACCACTGTTTTTCGTCACTTTTGCTGACGTTTCGAGACTAAACTCAGTCTCGAAACTCCGTTTTTTCAATTTCAAATGATTCCCAACCACGAAAGTTTCAATTCTATAATCTAGTATTTACTATGAGGCTCTGGCTATACTCAAGACAAGGAAAAAAATCAACTCGGCAACGTGAGGGAGAACTGTACGTAGTAAAGCTGTTTTCAGAATCATGATAAAATTGGCCCAGTCTTCTGTTCCTAGTTGCGGCCCTGGTTTCGATTATTGAACGGGTATCGATGCGTCGAATCGATTACATCCGAGTAGTTTGTATTCGATAGTCCTTCGCAATGGGACAGGGCTTAACAAGGGACGGACTGGGCTGTACTTTTTGTTCAGAGAATTATGCATGATGGTATGCGAAAGGTTGCCATGTCTTCTATTTTATGGTATTTAAGCTATTATTGTAAGATAACTATCATACTCTATCTAACACTGACAGAGTCTTCATTTCATGTTAACATAACATAACACCTAACAGTCTCACGTACATAGCCCTGATCCCACTTTTCTAGGTTACTAGAATCTTCTATCTCTTTCTTTGGTCTTTATTCTGTGACTATAGGATTGCCTGTGTCATCGATCAGAAAATACGAGTATCATGGTACTAATACACCCAGACCCGGAACAAATATTTGTAGATCATGCAAAAATTTGTCCCGCGGCGGGAATCGAACTCGCAACCTCTTGCTTCTCAGCCGGCTACTCGCCCGCTGCGCCACGGAGGTCGTGTTGATTCTTTGTATTGGTAAAATTCACCAATTTCAATATGTTTCTGGGACAATTAAATAATGCAAATGAAACCACTTATAACTAAAGTCCATCCATCTAAATATAGAACAGTCCGGTTATGAAGTAGGATGTAAAAGTTTATATGTTCAGATGTTGAATGTTTGTATGTTACTCAATACCCCGTAACGACTGAATAGAATTCGATGAAATTTGGTGTACAGATAGATCAAAGTCAAAGTCAAAGTCAACGTATATTTATTGCTGATTTACATGTTTATAAGATGTATAGTTATTATAATGGATCCAATGTAATCTACCCTTAAAGGGCGTGCAATTATTTGTTAAATTTACAATCTTTAGATTAATTATATTTAGAACCTAATAACAACATTAACAACCTTGATTGAGCTATTTGACGACCTCTGTGGCGCGGCGGGCAAAGGTTCGCCTGCGACGCAGGAGGTTGCGGGTTCGATTCCCACCTCGGAACAAATATTTGTACGATCTGCAGATATTTGTTGTATTTGTTGTATCAGTTATCTTGTACACAAGCTCTGCTTAGCTTGGGGCTAGATAATGTTTTGTGAAATGTCCAGCATCTATTTATTTATTTATTTATTGTTTATGTTATCGTGATATAACGTGAAGCCGCGGCCAACAGAAGTTCAAAATAATGTTTTGATTCAAACGTTATTGTATAACGCCATCCTGCAAAAGCTTCCCGCTGACGCTAGCACGGCGCTATCGCGACATGATCGCGCGACAAATCGCGAAGCCGAGGCGATCCGCACCGGTGAGCGCATCGTCGCGTCCTATCCTACCACTAATTAGTATTGCAAACGAACTGTGAAAAAAGTACATTTTTATCATTAAAAACGAAGAATAATTGTAATTTTTTTTATTACAATCCATATAGCATTGAAACTTTCGTGTTTGGGAATCATTTTATATTAAAAAAACGGCTAATTACCTACCACTGTTTTTCTGTGGTAATCGCCTGTATTCCACCATCTACCATCGAACGCGATCGCAGGCGGTGCTCATGATGAAGAGGCTTCTGAACTCAGTCTCGAAATGTCAGCAAAAGTGACGAAAAACAGTGGTAATTAGCCGTTTTTACAATTTAAAATTACAATCTATGCCACAAGGCTGAATGTCATCTTAATTACCTTGTGGCCAATAGTGAAAAACCAGTATGTATACGAGGAACGATTTTTGTTATTGCAATTATTTTATAGATTAAGACACTTATGAGGTTCGAACAAGTGAACTATCCGATAGAAGATTCTAGACATCACCAGATCGCGTAAATCCAACCTCTGTGTTAGGTGCTAAATAGCACACAGATATTGTACACAATAACTCTTCACAAAATGTTTTGACTCAGAGATAAAGACAAAAAAAAAATAAACAAAACTATCTAGTGCCTAACGATTAATAACATAATCACATAACAATAGTCTCATAACTATGTCGTGGGTATCAGGAACTACGAGTACCATGGTACCATAACACCCAGACCCGGAACAAATATTTGAAGATCATACAAACATTTGTCCCACAGCGAGATCAAAACCTGCAACCTCTTGCATCTCAGCTGGCTACTAGCCCACCGCGCCAAATCCCCAGGTAATTCAGAGGTCGACAAATCATTAATGAAGGTGGGTTGTCAGATGCTTGTTTTCAGTTTCATTGAACCGTGAACCATTGTGAATTCTTAGACATTATATTAGTGGGTTGGCAATACGTTGCGGCTCAACTTCTTCAGCGCTAGCTCACTTACAGAGTTAGGATTCACGCCACCAAATCACTTTCTCCGTTTTTCAAGGTATTATGACGTCAAATGACGGTGGCTTTGGGAACTAAACATTAAAATAAGTAGGTACCTACTACATTCATAACTTATCTACGCTTTAATATTCACAATATTGTTAAGGCGCGCCCAAATTATAGGTCAGCTCGCAAACCTAACATTTAAAGCTCAATTATAATAAGCGGTTGGGCAGTAGGTAACAAAGTTGCCATTATTTAATATTTCGTTTAATTATTATGTACCTTATGGTTAGTGGAAATTTAACGGGAGCTGTTATTAAATAATCATTAATTATATCGATTGGGTTTCAACGAATTATCAATCTATTCCTGTATTCTCTAAGTACCTAATTGGCATAAACTTCGTAGCTTTAAAACTAACTACATACCTATTTGTGTTAATTGGTGCGGCCGTTTTCAGGATTATCATTAGCATAGGATGAACAGAATCTAGGGTACGCTGAAGTTTCTTCATGTTTGGGTAAATAGCAATGTTGAAACCGATGTATTTCTATTAGTGTTCCGTTTTTCCAATTTTAATTGAAAGGACGTACTTAATAATTTTTGAAAATATTCCTGTGTATTAATTTTTTGATAAAATTAAGTTTTGCATTATTATACGTATTCGATTTCGATCGACGCTGTCAAACTAAATCAATATCTCATTAAATGTCTTACTGACTAAGAGCCAATTTCACCATACTCTGTTAGTTAGTAAATGTCTTGTTAAATACAACCATTGGTCAAGGTGACAGATAATCTTTGGAAACACCTGTCAAAAAGCATTGGTTAGACTAAACAGTTGCTTAATCGCGTGTTATTTGTTGGTGAAATTGACCGTAAAGCTTACTGATAAACCAGTGTACGGACGTATATTCCCAGCGTCCCCCACATTTCTGAACCCACTGGGGGACGTTGGGAGAAAAAGTTCCATCGTCCCCCACTCGTGACAAGGCCAGAAATTTTATATATTAACAGTAGGATAACTGTTTATTCGAGCACCAAATAAAAATCTAACGTTACCGAGATGTAAACGTCAAATATTAACCAATCAACTTACAAAGATTTTAAGTTACCGCGATGTCATTGGCCAATATTTGACATTTGCGATCGTTTCTCTAGCGTCTCAGTAATGTTAATTAATCGTGCCCACTGGTCAAAATGTCTCTGATATTTTTTTAAGTAACATTTGCCTCATTAGTTTATTATTTGTAAGGGTACTAACAATGTTTGTGAATGACCTTTTACTGTGTAACTTGGTCAGCGAACTCATGTCACTGTGTGTTATAAACTGACAGAATGTTGCACTGTCTGGCTCATCAACTTCTGGACAAACTTAGAATATAATAAGAGGTCTTCTTTTTAATTTATTGTAGGACAGTTCAGTTCCATGCTGACTAGATGGCACTGTATTAAACATGCAATTTTCTGTCGATGGGTAAACAATTGGAGGTAGCCAACTACACAAAAGACCGATTGGTTATAAAATTACATCTGCAGATGTTCAATCAAGTGTTGTTTTTAGGGTTCCGTACCCAAAGGGTAAAACGGACCCTATTACTAAGGCTCCGCTGTCCGTCTGTCACCAGGCTGTATCTCATGAACCGTGATAGTTGGACAATTGAAATTTTCATAGATGATGTATTTCTGTTGCCGCTATAACAACAAATACTAACAAACAATAACATTAATATTTAAGGGGGCTCCCATACAATAAACGTGATTTTTTTGCCGTTTTCATAGATAATAAATAGTACGTTCCGTACTATTAAAAAAAACCGACCATGTGTGAGTACACATGGTCGGTTTTTTTAAATTTGGAACAAAGGTACAAGATAGAGAATAATCCGTAGGAAAACCAAGATCCGACATAGCCCTCAGAATTAGCAAGTTTAGGCAAGGGGCAGGTCAATAGCTCTCGCAAATCTGACAACCGTTGGGGAATAAAGGTTCTCGAGTGGCGACTATAAACTTGATGACGCAGCGTAGAAAGGCCCCCTCGATGGACTGAGGACATTATAAAGGTAGAAAGAACTCGGTGGATGGAGAAGGCTCAAGACCGTTTGTTGTGGCATTCTATGGTACAGTACAGGCTGATGATGATGATGATAAGTTAGAGCTCAGTTTTTAAATGAGCTGGAGTACCTGCCTATTATATTATGTACTACCACTGACCTTGTATTAAAGTTATTAGTAAAATATAACAAAATGGTTTAGGTATGTCCAAGGGCTGGTTCGTCTATGGTTACATTGATGATTGATTCTGCCTAAGGGGCAATTTTATGACAGTGCGAACAACACAGATTATGTTTCCTTAACCACCATAGTAACTACCACCTATTACATGTCCATACTCTATAGTAGCTACTATTCATTCTGTATCAGAACCATAATAACTATTGCATATGCTATGTGAGTTTAGAAACATTGTATTAAAGCACGTGTCAAATGGGTTTATGAGTGGTACAAGTATTAAATTGTGAACAGAATTGGACAACTCTTTTTGCGTTGTTTATGATTCGTAAGGGATTGATGTCAGTAAGGTTCTAGTTTTACTGGTAGCTTATAATATAGAATTTATCAGTACGTGCAAAGATATATTCAAAAACATTTTGGGCTTTATCTTGTTTTAGCGAAATTTCAATAAATTATAGACAGAATAATTGAAGTTATCATGGCTTGGTATCATTGTAGAAAAAAAGAGGAGTATAGTTAAAAAGTAAGCCGGAATAGTCGTCATTTTTCTAAAAAAAAAATTAAAGACAAAACTACAAAAACGAAAAAGTCTTTAGCAGGTAGAATAATCATGAATAAAGACTCGACTTATTACTGTTTCATACAAAAAGAAAATCATTTTATTTTTGAAAATGGAATCGGTGATCTCTTTGGTAGAATGCATGCAATGCGTTGCGGCTACAAAAGAAATAAAAAAAGACCTTGGCGCGAAATCTTTAGAATTTCTCTCTAATTGCAAATTGAATTGGTAGTGACCGTAATTAATTTCATATTGTATTGAATTATTTTATTTTCTCGCAATCGTAGTGAAAAGTAGAGTGTAACACACGGCGCTAAAAACCCATTAAAACTCGGTTTCTATTTACTCCCTCGCTAACCTAGTATATAATGGGTCATTTAAGCCCCTTGTACGTATAACAATCTACTATTATTCCTCCTTATCTGTACCTACCAGAAACACATTCTCACGCTCGAAACATTCTAATAGTCACACGTCTCTCTATCTATTGTGGTGTCAATATGTTGTGGCCAGTCGGCGAGTTGTCTGTAATTACACCAACTGACTACTTAGCGAGTGATGTGATCAACCGTCAATCAATATCTCTGGCCTATTGTTTTGGGCTTTTCCTTTCATACTGGGGTAGGTTTCGATAACAAAATGTAGGTAAAAACAAGATTCGTATGCGCAGACGCATAAAAATTCCTAGCTAAATAATACCTAGCTAATGCTGAATGGTTTAGAGGTTCTCGAGTGGTGACCACACACCGGACGACGTGGTAGAGGAATGCCCTGCACTCGATGGACTAAAGACATAATAAACGTTGCAGGAAGTTGGTGAATGGGGGCGGCTCAAGACCGTTCGTCGTGGCATTCTAAGGGGGAGGCCTATGTCCAGCAGTGGACTTCTATAGGCTTATGATGATGATGGTGACCTGTTATTTAGTATATAATATAGTGAATGTATTTTCTTTCCAACCGGGTGTCCCAACGACTCTACTACTAGGAGCCACTTTACACTAAAAAAACATAACAACTTACCTAGGAATAAGAGCCGTTCCTAGATAGGTTTTTTAATGAATAGTAAATAATAATAATAATAATAAATGCTGGAACATTTCACACAACATTATCTAGCCCCAAGCTAAGCAAAGCTTGCGTTATAGGTACTAGATAACTGATATACTTAATAAATAAATAAATAAACAAATATATACCCAGAACACCCTGAACTGCAAATCGTACAAATATTTGTTCCGAGGCGGAAATCGAACCCGCAACCTCCTGCGTCGTAGGTGAACCTTCGCCCGCCGCGCCACAGAGGTCTTCAATTGTATTAGTGATGTTTTTTTCTAGTCCCTATCATTTACTACCTAGAATAAATTTCATCCCTTCCAGTAGATATAAAAAAACACCCTTATCCTCCAAGTGGAATTGCCCGAATATTTTTATTTATAAGTACGCATATATTTTTTTCTTGCAACCTCGAGAAAGAGATACATTTGCTAATCATTGTACAAGTAAAACCCATTAAGGGTGAGCGTGTCTGTAATTGGCGATAGTTTTATTTTTTGCAGTAGGCTCGCTTGATTGACGTGCCCACTACGTCATTTTGACAAGCCTGACGTATTTTATTCTTAGCGGGTATTCATAGGGTGTAGTCAATATTTGTGTTTGTCCATCATTACTACGATCAAGTGCGGTTGTGCCGTGGTGTGTCCGGCCAAGAGTAGACCCCTCCTTCTCCTTCCATGGATGTAATAAATGCCAACTTAGGAATTACACCAGGGAATGAGCAGCAGCATCCACCTGAGTACTTGACCACCTGCCAAGTGTGGTGATTCTGGAAATCCCCTCCATTGGATTCTATAGGGGAGGCCTCGTCTAACAGTGGACGTCTAACGGCTGATAATGATGATGACTAAAAGTCAAGTGCTGAATTTGTATATGCATTTAGTATTAGTTTTTGTGTTTTGCATTGTTATGATAATTCACAGTAGAGCTTCTTTCCTTTGACTATGATTTAAAAAAAACTTTATTACTATAGTATATTTTTATAGTTTAAGTCGTTTATGAAACAGTAAAAAGAAAGTATTTTTCACTGAAAGGTAGTTTGGGTTTTAGCTAAAGTTCTTGGTGCCAGAAACGATTTTTCTCATTTTGCAGGGCTTTGTGCAAAATCTCGTAAAATCATAATTGAAACATCCTGTACACGCTGATGTGCATCGATACATTATCGCCGGTAATCGAGCTGTACAAAAAAGCGTAACAGAAGCCTCCGCAAATGGACGCGTCTTAACGACCGCCCCTTAACTTTAATTTAAAACGCTGTGTCGGACACCACATTGCGCTGATTGCTAATTTGTTTTAATTTATGACTTGCCATGAGAGGTGAAATTTGTATTTTGTTTGTATTAGTTCACTGCTGCGAGGGCTGACCATTCACAAATGGCTTTTTTTGGGCACTATTTTTAGCACTATTTATATTTTGGGCACTAATTTTACACAATTCTATTTTATTTTATACATTACTAGCGCTGTCCCACTGTTTCACTCGAGGTACTTACGATGAATTGAGTTTCAGGATAAAAAGTTTTCTTGTTTTTAAAACAGGTTTAAATCTGTCTGTGTTCTAAATTTCAACAAAATTGACTTTTGGTGTGAAAGTACAACATATTAATTAACTATAACCATCATTAATTTCCCGTGGTATTTAGAAGTTGATAGTACTCACAAAAACAGAACAATAAAAAAATACTAAAACACAAAAATGCATTGTCACAATAGTGTTACAAATATTTTAAAACACGAGCCGACTACGCACCCTATCTTGATTTTGACATTGACAGGAAAATTACCCAATGACTTTAAGAGCCGCAAATATACGCTACTGCATAATCGTTGGATACATCTACAAACTAAACAATTGAGCTTTTTATGGACTACCCTTAAAATTAAAAGAACATTCCCCATTACATATAATTATCTAATCTAAAACCTTTTAGGTGTAAACCTGGGGATTGACTTCTGAGAACCGTATCGTCAGATGTTAGGGTGACCATGACTGGTTCCTAATTTAGTACTATTTTGTTTAAAATAATGTTTCTACAAAACTGTAAAACTCTACTGACAATAATAATAATAATAATAATAAATGCTGGACATTTCACACAACATTATCTAGCCCCAAGCCAAGCAGAGCTTGTGTTATGGGAACTAGATAACTGATATATTTAATAGAATACATTACATAGATAGATATTTTTTATTATACATAGAAAAATACCCAGAACACCCTGAACAAATATCTGCAGATTTTACAAATATTTGTTCCAAGGCGGGAATCGAACCCGCAACCTCCTGCGTCGCAGGCGAACTTTCGCCCGCCGCGCCACAGAGGTCGTCTTGATTTTAATATAGACATGACTGGCCGAGTTTTGTTTTTCAATAATAAATATCTTCGTATAAAAGAATGTAACGATACATAATCTACTATTTATTACATTATCTTTGCATATGTATTTTTGCACACAAAATATTATATCAGTGCAAAAGAAACCAGATCGAAATCAATGCTCGCGCTAGATTTATTCGAAGCTAAGTAAAGCTAAGCCCCTCCACTGCGTTTACATGGCACTTTACACAAACTTAACCTTCAAAAATGATCCTTTTGATTAAGGTTATTAGATAACATTTCATTTTGACGTAATTAAATAGTAGCTTGCGCTATTTGAACTTGACACGTGTTAGTCCAAGGTTTAGTCGTTAAATTCAAATCAGCAATAATCAAAAACCAAAGCCTACAAACCGGTAAAACCCATGCTTGGTTCTGGTTGAAGGTTTCCCAAGTGGCATGAAATTATTTTTTGTATTTTTGCTCATCACAGCTCATCAACACTTTATGTGATAGCTAAAATTGATTTTGCAAAAACCAGGACATGTTTGTTTAGTACATTTTTTCATTGTCAGTATCTCATAAATAGCATTAGCTTAGCTACGAATGTCCTTCAATGATTTATACAGTCTTTTTTTTTTTGTTGAGGGGCTTTCTATACCTGCCATCAATTAAAACATGAGGTCTCCTAGTTTTCGAAAAATCAATTATACTCAAGAATAGTACATGAGCCGTTAAGAGAAAAAGAACACAAAAAAAGGATTTAGCGCAACTTGAACCACCTCTCGCTCTGGCTTTAGAAAATAAGTCAATCTTTTGTAATAAGACCAGTAGTGTCCAAAGCTATGGCCACCCCACATTAGATCGTGGGAGCACGCCACCATTGCATCGGCGTTTAATCACGGGCTAATTACCAGTTTTGGCTATCAGCTATCACCGATAGACAGTGCATTAGCAGGGGTCAGGTTAAGAGAATGTGCCTATTGTCTTGTGTAGCTTAAACAGAGCTCAAGAATAAAGTTCACGTGACTAGAAGTTCTCATGAACTTTGGCATTCTTATTTCAATATGGTTTCAGGGTGAATCAGGCAATGTCTGAAAGGAGTTTGCAAATTTTTGTTCGGAGGCTGGCTCCTTATAAATCGGCATTTTTTTTTTGTTTTTCAAACGTCTCCTCTCACAAAGAAAACTTAATAATAATCGACAACGTATAGATGAAAAATGTTCTATGGTAATAATGTCAGCCAAAAGTGAAGAAGAAATTCCTCTGAGCCAACCCAGCATTAGGGCCGTTTTCCACCGGGGTGGAGAGGAGAGCAGCCATGCAAGAGGTTTGTGTTGTTAATTGTTGTTACGTGTTTGAATAAATCAATCCGATTTCGTTATTTCCTTTTCGTTTTTACCTGTCAAGCATGCCTGCCAATACCTGCAAGCTTTGCACTCGTCTCCTCTCCTCTCCGTCGCGGTGGAAACCGGCCCTTAGTATTGCCATACATTGTGGCAATGTCGCCTAAAGTCCGGTAACGCGGCATCGGCCATCTGAGACCAAGTGCATTTAGTCCTTCAGGGAAAAAAAAGGCAATGTCGCCTGCATTCGGGGCACGCTTTCATCTAGTGACGGCATGGAGCGACTGGTATATCTATGACAGACTTGTTTCTAAAATATTACGTTAATTTAAGGTTAGAGAACTATATAGTAGTTTTTTTGTCTTTGTGTAGGGCATTATTACCTACCTCAATATACCTATTAATTACATATATCAGTTAGGCACCAATAGCTCCAACATGCAGAGATTTAATCCTCAAAAATTATTGTTCATGTACATAACGCAGTATTGACGAAAAGTCTTAAACCTTTTTAACCTGCATCGTATTGAACCAAAGGCAATGATTCAATATTTCCGTATCACCTAAATTACACATCAAACATGCCTTGAGATAAAACTGATAGTAATAGAAAGGAAATCACGATTTCATAGACAATCGAGACGAATCGATTCTGAACATCCTTTACGCATTACCGAAAGAATTTACTTGATCAAAGGTAATTATTGCGTTTGTTGAATTAAAATACAACTAAATATCTATTGAGATATAATTTCTTCAATGTCATCGTTTCAATTTTAATTGAGCTTTATAAATAAAGTCAAAAATAATAAAATTATAATCTCATCATAGATACATAGATAGAATAACACTTTATTGTACACCAGGAAAACATAACAGGATTTATTAAAATTTGCAAATTAGTATTATTAAATGGGCGGCCTTATCACTGAGAGCGATTTCTTCCAGGCAACCTTTATCATCATCATCATCATCATCAGACTGCGGAAGTCTACTATTGGACATAGGCCTCTCCTAAATGCTATCTGATGCTGATGATGACATAAAATGTTGTCTTAATTATTTTGGTATCTAGCAAAAATAAATGAACTAACACAGTTTTCTTACAAAATTAATTTCTATGCCAAGGAAGTGGAGCGCGTTGAAGTCTTTTGTATCGTAGAAAATAATTAAACCTGATTTAATGGGTAAATGAACTTCCTGTGTCACTAGTTTTCTTATTATTTCTATTTGATTAGTGAAAATCGTCAATACAATGAAAAAGTATAATATTAGGTGATTTAAAGTTCCCACGTTCCCTCGAATTACCTACACTTATTTTTTTTCTGGTTCATTGTTTAAAAAATCTAGAACGTACCTTGATAAGTCTTATTAAATTATATTTAAAAAAAGTTCAAAAGATCTGATTTGTAGTTTTTGAATAAATGAGAAAGTACCTTATTTCGTTCCGTCTGGCTTAGTTTCCTTTTAATTTAAAATCTACGGGTGAGAACTTTATAAAACTTTTATAAATATAATTGGATAAAACTTTATCAAGGTACGGACTGTTCTAGATTTTTTTATCAATGAACAAGAAAAAACTGAGAAGTTTGAAGCGGAACCTTAACATGTTACTTATGTAGGCAGTTTTGAAATAAAATCACGTTAAATGCAACGGTATTTTAACTGTTTACCAAACATCTAATTACAAAATGATAAGATCAGATTTTATATTTCAACTGCAACAGTAATAACAGGCTCTATGATCCGAGGGTTGTCAGAGACCCATCTTACGCCACTGAAGGACGTTTTGACAGACAGACCATTTTTAATTGCAGTAATAACTGACTACATCTTACATAACAGTTATTATGAAAATTATGGTGTAGCATCCTATTATTTTTGTTAAATTGGACGTAACATATAAAGAACACGTGGTCTAATACATAGATATGTTGACGACTGAGATGTACTTAATGCAGGTTTCATTCCCGCAGCGGAACAAATGTTTGCATAACTGCAAATATTTGTTCCGGGTCTGGGTGTTGCAGTACTATGATCCTCGTAGTTTCTGATACCCACGACACAGTTCATTCAGTTTTTGTTTATAGTAGAACTTCTTGTGAAAGAGTTCGTCCGGGGAAGTACTATAACAGTATCTATTTCTGTCGCCAAGCAGTAGTGCTCGCATTGCTGTGTTTTGGTTTGAAGGGTTACGGGTGCCGGTGAAACTACAGGCACATGAGACTTTTCATCTTTATGTCTCAGGGTCGGCAGCGTGCATGTGATGCCTCAGGTGTTGCAGACTTCTTTAGGCTACGGTAACTACTTTCCATCAGATGGGCCATAATATGCTTGTTTGCTTGCCTAATAGTATAAAAAACTGGGGATCCTATAGCGTGGGGTCAGGGGGCTTAGTACGGGTTTTGATAGTTTACGAAACTATATGAAGTTTCTTTTCCATCCAAAACATTTACTGGCTGCGTCCTTAGTTTTCTTATCGTTTTCGCTAGGGGCGCTGCAAGTAAATGTATGGAAGGAAACGAAACTTTATATAGTTTTGTAAACTATCAAAACCTGTACTAAGCCCCCAGGACTATGTATGTGACTATTGGATGTTATTTTATGTATTTATGTTTTATTAAATGAAATGAAAAATATTTTTATTTGACGAGAATTTTGTTTACATACATCTTCAACAGCTAATGTCCATACACTTGAAAGTAAAGAACGTTTGATTTTCAAAGCATGAACCAAACATTTTTAATTGAAAATTGTCCGGATAGAACAAGCGTGCGAGGTGGCGCTCAAATCAATATAGTTAATGAAAGCAAATTGAGCCAATCAAGAACCGGACAAAAAAACATAAATTTCCCCATCAGCCTACGCGCCATAAACCAACCATTTATTGCACCCGATTTCAACCCTCAATCGCCGCCGTAGAAAATCACACAATGTGAAAGGATCATTTTGACTAATACCATCACTTGGACCGACTTCTCAATAAACCATTTGATTAATTAAAATCCAGGAAGGTAACGCGTGAATGCTTTCAATAAAATTTGTTTTTTAATTATGCTTTATTAGACAAAATTGCCTTTGTTTTTTCTGCGTTTGAAGGCAACTGTGTCGGAACCCTTTTTGCCTATCGGTCCTATTGACAATTTTATAAGGTCAATAATCATTATTGATTGATCGTATAATTAACCAGTTTTAAAGGGTTCGGTCTGTAAGGCACAATCATTTTAACTACCTCTTCAGGCAAAATGTTTCTGTCTGATTAACTACATAACGCCATTCTGATAATGACATCTGAACCATATCAAGTCCCATTAATTTTTGAGTGCAATTGACTCCGAGGTGGTCACCTAAGTTTGTTTGGACATGTTTAATTTACGCGATGTGGTAAGTGGACACGTTTTTATCTAAATTGCTGTTTGGAAGCTTTGGGACTTCTCATGCTGAGATACCAGACGATAGAGATACCATCTAAAAAGCAAAAAAATGTCTCACATATTTTATTAGGGCTTGAAATACTTAAAATTAAGTTTAGTTAGTTGAAATATACTAACACGATATGAATATCAGTTTACTTTGCTAAGTAAACATAAATTAGCTCAAACTGATGTCTTCATTCCAAACTATTCACGAAGTATTCATAAATAAAATCTCTGAAAACCCGACACCGACAACAAATCAACGGAATATATTCTTTTAAACTACAAATTAATTACAAGCATTCGGTGTGACAAATTAATTTCGTTAATCAAAACCTGCGCGCTCAATGCATCAAGCGGACAGCGTACGCGCAGATAACATTAGCATGACCAGCTTGTTCCCAAGAGTACCAAATAAGCAATGTTCTTTCATTATTTTCAGCCTATAATTTTTTTTTGAGGAAAAATGTTAGGCCTGCTCTCACCTGAAGAGAGTAGTGGCAGTATTAGACTATCATCTTCTATGCCTAATGTGCACAAATTTTTCCACCTTTCAATCATGAGGCAGAATAATTTTCCTTTATTGAGGGTATTTATTTTTAAATCCATTTTCATTCAGTTTACTTGCGCAAGCAACGTAATTATAATGTAACAGTTTCAGTCTTTATTATTATTTTTATCAGTTTGGTATTTAGGAGCGCTAGGGAATAAACCTCACGTGATTTACGGGTGACCGAAATGTGTGGTGTCAATGAGACCCAACCGTTGTCTTGGAACGGTTAACGCACTTTCGCAACGTTGACAAATATCGGTGGGTACAAAAACAAAGAATTCGACAATATTTTTTTTCCTTTTTGTGATAGCCCACGCAATTTTTACCAAAAATTCTTTGGTATAAATTTAAATTGAGACTTGATGATAATTCAAGACTGTTTCGCTAAGAACTCTCAAGAGATACTACTTCGTGTCACTGGTTTTTTCTTAGTAAGGTCAGAGAGCAGCTTGAAGTATTGTGGCTTTGATGAGGGCTATGATGAAACTACGAGTGGTGAGAGGATTCGATGCGCCTCGCAGGCGATCCTAGCACTGTCTGAATTTATGGTTTTTGGACATTTCAGTTTCCTCACGGTGTTTTCCTTCACCACGTTACATTACAACAACACACACATAAAGACTCTCTCTCACACACACACACACGCACACACGCGCACACACGCACACACGCGCACACACGCACGCACACGCACACAACATTATTTTTTCAAGTGAAACCATAAGTTGACGAGTAGGATCGGAACTCGGCGTCCTTAATTCCCACTAGCCCATCAATGCTATCAATGTTTTTTTTATACAACTCGGCAATGAAACAAGCATACTATGCATGGAAAGTAGTTACTGTAGCCTATGGACGCCTTCAACACTAAAGGCATCAAACGTGCGCTGTCGAACCTAAGACATATGGATAAAAAGTCTCATGTGCCAGTGTGCCTGTAATTTCACCGGCACCCTTCAAACAGAAACAGCATTCCGAACTCACACTACCACTACCATCACACTAAATAATAAGCATAAGGAATCTATTAGTAAAAAGGATCTAAACCACAGATTCTATCAGTACTCAGTACTGCTTGGCGACAGAAATAGGTACGGTGGTAGTACTTCCCCGGACAAACTCTTTAACAAGAAGTTCTACTATTTTATCAGTTTTAAGGTTAAGGTTGGCTTTAGGTTTTTGATAGACGAGTAACCAACTGTACTTGATACTACAAAAGTAATTTTCTCTAAACGATGCGACGATCGAAATAAGAACCACCAATTAGGAACTAAAAAAAACTTTTTCACACGACCATTAAATCATGAGTTACTAAGAACCTTTCATAAAATATGCAGGCTTTATTCAAATAACTCCCCGAGGCACTACGTGTAGTAATCATCTCTGTTATCTAACAACATGACTGATCGCTCATTGTCCGCAAGCTACTGGTCTTACCTGTTCCCACCAAACACGATAAAAACCTCTACACAACAAACCAAATCCAATTCTATGTCGTTTGTTGTAAAATGCATAGTCGTTTGCGTGTTACGCGTGATACAAAAACGCTAAAGTGTAGCATTGAGGCTACCGTGCTACGCTCAGATCTCTATCAGAGGAATTCGAACACTATGTAAAAGTTAGAAGGTGCAGTTTGGTTTGGCTTATATTGAATCGATTAGTGATTTTATTCTTAACAAAAGAGGATTACACGTGCTAAAGCTAACACGCAATCTTGAGGCTGTGTTTAGGTTTTGTAGTATTGTTTGGTATTGTTCTGAGAATGATCACAAATTATGGGAAATAAAGTCAGGATTTCATAGCTTGATACGAGTTTATTTGTCTGATTGATTTAGCTAGGAAAGTAGTATTTAAAAATAACTAAAAACAATATCCAAGCAATTTAATTAACACCGCAGTGATCTTTATTTAGTGCGTACTCAAATAAGGGTGCAGTTTGGTCAAGAAAGGCCTTAACCAGACATGCGTCTCCTTTTGAACCATGCATAGTGTAGAGTTCCGAAGTTTACTCACCTCAAGACTAGATGTCGCCACTGATTTGAATGTGATATCGGTTTTATTCCGTGGTTAAAGAACTCTTGTATGGTTTCGATTTTTAATTTGCATTCGAATCATGCCTAAATAACACATAGTCTAAGAAAATTTAAAAAGAAAAAAGGAAGGGAGAAGGAAAACATTTTATTTATGGCTGAACAAAAAAGATCAACCACAAAAATATTACAATATACATTATTAAATAACAATGACAAAACTGACAAATATGTTAAACGGTTAGGTACTGATGTACATTTAAAGAATTGCTGTGTTAAGTAAGTTAAAATAATATCATTTATTTTATTATAAATATTTGATATTATAATAATGATATCAAATATTTGATAAGTTTCAGCAATTAAGGCGAGGACTGATCTCAAAAGTAGTATTGAACGCTCAGTGCGACGTGACTAGATTATACACTCGAAAGCAATGAATCCGGGTCACTTAAAGAATCCTAAAAATCTCGGAAACTAAAAATGCTAGGTTAATGCAATAAATTGTATTTAATAGACAATGTAATACTCCTTAAATGAAGGTATTAAAACTTCTTAGTTATTGTAAAGTTATATCATAAAAAAAACAAATTTGAAAAAGGGCCACTTTCGAAGATGGAACTACGAAATTACAGCATTTGGTTTTGCTTTTGTTTGTAATCTGTCATTTATCATTGTTTGATTTCTGTTTTTTTGTTGTTTTTTTTCTGCGTAAACGCAGTAATGGAAGCACGAGGAGGCAATACGAAGTATTAAAATTCAAGAAAATCGTAATAAAGTTCAAAAATTTCATGTTTCCTATTTTTGTTTTAAGGAGAGATCAGCAGTTTTTTTCTTTATGTAATTTTGTGTTAATAAAATGTATGGTGACTCATATATTTTTTACCTTCATTTAAGGAGTATTACATTGTCTATTAAATACAATTTATTGCATTAATCTATCATTTTTAGTTTCCGAGATTTTTAACATTCTTTAAGTGACCCGGATTCATTGCTCTCGAGTGTATAATGAGATACACAAAAATGACCACCCTAAAAAAGGTTTGGCATTCAAATGCTCTTAATTTTGAAAGGCAACAAAACAATCTTTTTTACGAATTAAATAGCTAGACTTGTATTTTAAAGCTCTAACCGCATATTTTTGATCTATGAATGAATTTAAAAATAAACTCTCAAAATAAATACAGTCTGAAGTGCAAACCAGTTTCAGCGTCAAATATGACATGCGATACACACGTATGGATATTTTTTTTGTGGTTTTGGGTTTTAGGCCTTAGGGCTAAATATAAATAAATATGATTAAACCGTAAGCTGATAGTGAAAGCGAATAATGATTTAGCATCTTCGAAAAATATTTTCTCACGAAAAACTATCAAAAATCACGAGTCTGCTTTTCACATTGATTTAATAACATCAATACAGTCGATCGATTTGCGGATGGTTTTGATTTGGCGGAAAATTATTATAATCTGTCCTTGAGACAATGGAGGGCGGGACGATGCGGACCGGTGCGTCCCTTTAGCCCGCGGTCTTTGATAGAGCTGAGCTAAAAATCCCGGGACTTCCTGAAATTTGTGAGGTGGAATGAATATAAATATCCCGGGACAAGTATGGCTCTTAAATTAGTATAATCTGTCCTTGAGACAATGGAAGGCGGGACGACAAATCCTGGAATCAGAACTCCTTAAAATTGAGAATCCCTTGGAATTGAGACAAAATAACCATAGCATGGTGGGCCAAAGTGCAAACAAACGTTCACAAATTATTAAACAAATGTAATAAAAATAAATTATTCATGAATATATATATATACCAATATATATATATACCAATATATACCACAGACGTGGTCGCTTACTATTGACCGCATAGACAAGCTCAATGTCACGCAGCGGGCTATGGAGAGAGCTTTGCTAGGAGTTTCATTACGTGATAGAATCTGAAACGAGAAAATCCGTAGAAGAACCAAGGTCACTGACATAGCTCTCAGAATAAGGAAGTTGAAGCAGCAATGGGCAGGTCATTAATTTATAGGTCGTAGAACTTACAACCGTTGGGGAATAAAGGATATCGAGTGGCGACCACAAACCGGACGACGCGGTAGAGGAAGGCCCACCACTCGATGGACTAAAGGCCGTCACAGGATATCAGTGGATGTAGGCGGCTCAAGACCGGTCGTCTTGGAGTTCTAAGGAGGAGGCTTATGTCCAGCAGTGGACTTCTACAGGTTGATGATGATAATGATCATCATCACAGATTTATAATAATGATCATAATTTCCAGCTTGTTACAGGAATGTTGTGTATGGGTATGTAAATAGAGAAGTTATTAATTGTTACCCCAAATTATTATGAGTAGTTACTGGTAGATACTGTAGTTTAGATTCCTTGTACTAATAGATCCCTTATGCTTATAATTTAGTTACTAACAGATCCTGTGGCCAAGGGATCTATGAGCAGTAAACAGTAATTTGTAAAATGCGTTGGATTTGTTTCGGATCCCGGGTTATACTAAAACTATAGACAGCACTACTCTAAACATACATCAATACCTGCAAAAGGTAGTATTGGTGCATCTTTGTACTGAATACTGATGAGAACCAATGCTGTAGACAAATAAAAAAATAAAAAAAAAAACTATAAAGCCATCAGTTAAATAATGTTTAACAGCTTAATTTAGACACAAAATTGCATCATTAGTGGTATTGAAAAGCATGTAATTGAAAATAATTGTTCATTAAAAAAAAAGCGTGTTTTAAACACACACAATGCATGTTTGCACTATTGCGAATTTAAAATTAAATGTTTTATACTTATTCTTAAGTACAATCAAAAACTATAAAACAAATCATCTTACAGCGATGTTAGCCAGTCCATGTTGTTGTGAGATTTGGCATAAACTCATTTATAAGTTTTAAAACTTTTTCATAATAGGTATTTTTCACCTCGATCGCTGGCAGCGCTTAATAAACTGAAATTTTACTGCCTACCATCGTTTAGGCTATGGAGGCTTCAGGATCAAATCATTGAAATTTGTTGCTGACTGTACACGAATAATTCATCACGACTTGGTTCCACAAACAAACGGTACTGCACGGAACAAATACAATAGCGCAAACGGACACTTCCTGTCCCAACGAAACGCAGTTTTAATAACAAAATATTTAACAAGGTTACAAACAAAGAATATCTGAGTAAATATATCATTCTGGTATTTTTCGTTCTACGGTTTTCAAGATAGGTATCATTAAAGAAAAAAATATGCCAAATTTGGAATAAAAAAAAGTGGGCTTGTCGGCCAGGTTCTATTTTTAAAGTCCTTCAAGAGAAACAAAAAAATAAAAAAGCTCGAGAGAGACTAAGTTGTTTGTTGGCTCCATAGTGAACTAATTAGCACTAGTTAATGTTTTTCGATGTTTTGTTGTTTGTCTTTTTGTACCTTTGTTCTACCTGTTTATAAATCTGCGTGTTGTCAAATTAATATATTCGATTTGATTTGTTATATTAGTTATAAATGATTATTTTTCAGTCATTTTCTACCTGTTTCTGAACTAATGAGTACTTTAAGACAGGTATTGAAGCATGTCTTGGGATCGGTGTGCTAACAGCTAAATAAATTTTATATTAATGTGCTTTAGTAAACACTGCATTCAATTGAAAGTTTCACAAATAGTATCTTGTTTGATTTTACAAGATCATTGAATACGTCAATACGTGCGAACGAAAAATATTTTAAAACTATAAAAACTTTGTTTTGTTTTGTTTTGAAGGTACCTAACTGTAACCAAATTACCTTAAAATTGGTCCGATGGTGAAAGAGGAGAGGGAGGGGGAAATGTCATCCAAATACAGAAAAAAAAAGAAGAAAAAGACGTTAAAAAGCAGAAAAAGAAGAAGAAACACACACTACCTTCAACTACCTACAGTTCGATATACTTTCGCGAGACACTACAAATATAGTCTCTACAATGTATTATAAATTATAAAATGATCGGTACCAAAGTGATTAACGTTTTACGGAATTTCCTGAACATCCTTATAGTTCATCGATAGCGATAGATAGTTCAGATAATACTTGAGTCATCATTCGACCTCACAATATTTTTTGCGTGATCATGCATCCGGTTTGATAGTTGTATCGAATTTGTTTCCTTTACCATTCTTGCCATTTAATAGGTAGGTAAAAATATTATTAATTGTTAGGCAATTATTATGTTTCCACTGTCAGAATGAGTTCCGACCCGCAGGGCATTCTCTATCTTGCGACAGGTTTGCAATTGCAACAGGCGTAAATTGTACAATCATTGTTGTCAAACGGTAACTTTTGTATGAGATTAGCGACATTTGACAGCAATAATCGCACAATTTACGCCTGTTGCAAACCTGGTTGCGAGATAGAGAATACAAGGGCGGAACGATGTGTCATGAAGTTTTTTCAAATATTTACTTCTAGAACCTGACTTGACGTACATGACTTAACCTAATGTCTATCTCCCCCAGGTGGAGCGACGGGTCCTCAGTCAACTTCCATTTTGTTCGATCTTGAGCTTCAAGACTCCTAGAGCCTGACGATCTTCTATTCGTTTTAAACATACTTCCATAGACATTAAATCTATGCATACTTCTCTATTATTACAGATCACTCGCCTGACTCGCCACGGATGTTGTCTAGGCTCAGACAACCTTCGTGGTGAGTAAGATCAGGCGCGAGAGGTGCTGGTTCAATTCCCGCTGCAGGAAAAAATTTAAGAATTATTTGCACATAAATTATATATTCCGTGTCTGTTGGTTGTGGTACCATGGTACTCGTAGTTTCTGAAATCTATGTACAGGAAATCATGGTGTGGGGCCAGTATTATATATGTGGCTGTTCGGTGATTTTATTTATTTAGTTTTAGATAAATTGTAATTATCATAATCGTTAATTTTATTCAGCGTTGAACATTTTGTCACTGGGTAGCTAGCCCAGTCCCCGAATCAGCTGATTCCTGAGAAACTCCTGTTTGTGAAGAATATAGTTTAAAATGAAAGGGCTGCTTTGAAAATGTAAAATTATATTTTTCGTGAATAATGGCAATTTTTTCATTATTGTACTATCGTACTTAGTAATTTTTATTTATTTTTAATGATATTTTGAAATTGCATTTTGCCGTAGCAATTTCTATTCCTTAAATTTACCTTAAAATCAAAAATACCTACGCAATAATAAGGCCAGACATTCTACAAAAAACAGATTTACCTACATCAATCTATCCAACCATCTGTCAATGCGAACAAAAAACAAAACGAACCATACTCCGGCGCTTCGCTCGCTATCGTAATGGAACACTGCAAATGAAATGACATTAGACATTTAACGTACAAGGCTATATATTTTAAGGCCTGCCTTATGGGACCGTACTGTGACCTTATGTTGTCTGTCGCCACAGCCGCTACGGGTTTGGCGAAGATTGCGCCTGTGACGCGACTAGAGATGGGAACGATCGATTGAGAATGTGGATATCGATGATCTCTTTAAAAGTATCAAGAGTAGGTACTTTTTTTTATTTATTCATAAACTCAGAAACTTACAACACAGGCCAAAACTTTTTAGAGGTAGTACACAAAATAACAGAATTAAAGTGGTGTGTCTGTCTGGCCTAAGAAAAAACCCCTCCGTCTTCTCCCATGGATGTCGTACAAGCCGACTAAGGGATTGCAACATGGGATGAGCAGCAGCATTTACCTACTCCTATAGTACTCAACACGAATACTGCGATCACCAATCCACCTATAAGCGTGTTGATTATGGCATTCCCCCATTGTATTTTATGGGGAGGCCTCGTCCAGCAGTGGCCGTCTAAATGTACTGATGACACAGAATATAACATAGAACAGATAGGTGCATAATAAAACACAAATTTTACTTAGGAAATGTACACAGAAAATAATAAATAGCCAATGCTTCATATGAAGCGCATTTATTTCTGGTTTCTGAGCAAAAGCAATCGCGTTGAGTAGTGCGAGTGCGGCAGCTAAAAATGATAATGAAAAGGTATTTCAATATAATTTTTTATATTGAAATAAATAGTTACATTTGTATGTGTATAAAAGATTTTATATTTACCTACAATTAAAAATAGTTCAAATAGTTTTCAAAAAATATCGCTGGATTTACATTATAATAACCTATATTGTTTCCATTATCTATGTCTGTTTGTATATTTTTTTGTTGTAAGAATATAATTATTTTCTTAACCTATTTCAAGTAATAGTCTGTTAAGTCTCACTAAAGCTTAATAATGATCTACAGAAATAGCACAACTATGTAGGTTTACTACAACAAACACAAACACTATCACTTATCGATATCGACAAGTCGTTGATTTGATATCTATCGACAAATCAACCGGTATCAGTGTATCTCTACCATTGCCGCCCACGCGGGTCGCGTTCAACTCGCGCGCTCGTGACATAACATCGCGGATCGTTCGATACCTTTCGCATCCAACTGAATCAACCTTTGGATATTCCAGAACTTATAATCTGATTTCAGATATTCACATACTCATTAACCTAGAAGATACCTGGCTTATTTGTGAAGTGTTTTTAAACTTGTGTTAAGGGTACTGTGTACCTGTACAGAGTACCTACCCTTAACACAAGTTTTGGCGTAAACAATTCAACTGCGAGTTGCAACTGTCAAATGTTGGCCTTTGTAAAAGTTGTCATCATCGCCTCTCCCTTAAAATATAATGGGGGGAATTGCCATAATCACCGTATTTATCACTTATTCGTGTTGAGTACTCAGGTGGATGCTGCTGTTCCTCCCCTGGTGTAATCCCTTTACACCATACAGAGATAGAAGGGTCTCTAATAGACCTCAGTGTGTCCGGTGTTAAGAATAATTTTTAACACCGGATACAGCTTAGTTATAAGGAAAAACAATACGCCAATCTACATATTTAATTCAAGAAAATTATTCATTCAAAGCTTTCCTCAACGGCCAATTTGATGCAATAAACGTCACACACCCAGTTCATCAAACATCAACACTTCCAAATTGGCCATAAAACAAACAACACCCACTTTGGTCGCGGGTCCGCAGAATAAACAATAGTAGATGGCAGAACTATTATTTATATTCCATCTATTGGATGTCCAATTAAACGTTTCCATTGATTCGTGACATTGGATACTGGGTGGGAAAACAGCGTAACTATAATCTTTATTTTCTCTGTATAGACTTTCTTCGAGCATCGTAAATTCTTGGCATTATAATCAAATCGTTCAATTTAAAAAAATTACGACTATATGCCACGTACTTTACTATTCTCCTGCTGACGTTTCAATCGTTCAATGAACACCAAAACGAATTAAAATTTAGTTAGATAGATAGTTTAGGATAGTCTGGCCAAATAGATAGAAGATAGAAGTTTCCTGGGGTCTTCGCAGGCTTTGCGGATTAACCTTGGGTTGTTGAGGATTTATTCATGTTGAGTTGCTATCTCCAACGCATTCCAGTACTATGAGGGCAGCTGATTCAGCCAGATATACTCCACGGAGAGGACTGCAAATGACTAGAAAAAAAAATTAAGTCCTTGTAAAAACTGTACAGAGGCCCAAGCACAAACATTTATCGTTATCGAGAAGCTAGCGAGACGATCTTAATAGTCAAAATATTAACCAATCAAATTACAAAGATGTCACCACACCGCGATGTCATTGGCCAATATTTGACATCAACTATCGTCTCGCTAGCGTCTCGATAACGTAGATATTCGTGCTTACCCCACAGAACGACTTGGAACGAACTGGAAAATTAACATTTGTCACTTATGGACTTTTTCTTTTCATTCGTCGACGTCGTTTAGTTACAGTATTGTAGTATAATATATAGATAATATCAGATCATTAAGGCAGTTAAAGACGGAAGTGTGTGGGTGCAAAAACACCGTGTCCAAACTATAATTTGAAATCTGTCCGTTATACGTTGAAGATCCGTGACCGTTTTTAATTGTTAAGATAGATGGTTTGTTTAACAAAAATGTTTAATTGTAAGACACGTGCGTTTTGTTTCGTTTGTTGTAAATGGACTTTCGTTTCGATGTTCAATTATTTTTTGTTAATTAGCAGTGAATCAGAAATGCTTTACGGACTGTAAAGTTTGTTACTTTGATGGTCATACAGAAGTACCATTTTGCTTCCTTAATACATTGCTAATTGAGATCTCGATGGACTAAGAGTAGCAGGAAGTCGGTGGATGGAGGTGGCACAAGACCATTCGTCGTGGCATTCTATGGAGGAGGCCTATGTCCAGCATTGGATTTCTACATGCTGATGATGATTTCTAGAAAGTTTTATACCTTCTGCAGTAGTTTTGCTTATTAAAAAAGTGTTTTTTATGCAATAGGGTCAAAGTTTCCCTATAAAATGACAGAAATACGTTCTTAAAATAAGTTTGAAAGTAAAAGAGACCAATATTTTTACAAATGTTGCCAACCTCTGCAATTCATCGGAAAAATATAGACAACGACCGGCACGCGACCATCCCACCCTTCGAACGATTTATTCAATAGCTCTCTTCGGTTACACAGGTATTGATAGCTCTTTATACTTCCCATCTGACATTAAGAATGGTAATGTTATTTGAGCGGAAAACAAAAAAGTAGAGTTATACGCCTCACATTTTTGCTATTCGTGCAATAATGTATCAACCAAAGTGCATTTTGACATTATCTCTTGTCAACGAAACGGTCCGGTCTCAGAATAAAGACTAACATAGAACCCGTCATATTACCTACATAGCGTACATGGCCAGCTGTCAAATGTGTATCCTTTGGAGCCTTTTGAATTTTTATGTTTAATTACCTATATATTAGCTTTTTATAGATATAGTATCATACGAATAAGTTAATAAAACATTGCCTTTCATACAGTATTGGAATTAACGTTTGTATTACCTCAATAAGAGTATAAAATTCATTTTAAGATTTTCGTAGATAGTGTTGTGAAAAATGAAATCGATAAGTCTGTCGAGTTTCTAGTCGTAATGTTGTTTTCCCCTATGTGCTCTCCGCTACTACAACCTAACTGTTCGCACAATGTTCTTTATAATAATGTTGTTGTGTACAAATAGTAGTTTATGAAACTGTTGCAAAATAAGGGTTCTTAAAACACGAGTGTGAGTTAAAAAAACGAGCCGGAGGCGAGTTTTTTTATAGAATCACACGATGTGACAAATTATGTGCAGAAAGTCTTGGTAACATTTATTGTAATACCTCCTAGATTTTGCCGGTAAGAGGTTAATTTGTTCGGTGCAGCTTCGAGAATGTCCAGTCGTGTAAAATTTTCTTCAGTATCGCTACTGGCGTTTTCAGTCATTTTTTAAAACAAAAACTAATTTGACAATGAAATTTGCGTAAAATTACAGCTTATATTTGCATTTATTTGTAAACGTTTATAGCGCCAAAATCCGTGCGAGCGTGTTGCGCCGCGTCCACAGATTATGTATAGAAAAACTGAATTGCAACCTCCTTGGTCCAAGTGAAGTTGTATCGTAATGGAAAAAAAGTTATATTATGATACAGTTGTCCATGGAAGAGCTGTAATTTTTTAAATTTATTTCGATGGCATGTGCATAAAGACTGTCATTTTAGTTTTGTTTTTAGTTTTTTCATCTTTATATTTCAGTATGAGAGTAGATAAAGTTCATATTGTAATAAATGTAATATACAAATAACATTGTACCAAATTAGCGATAGGTACACGAGATTGCACTGAATACCTAGTTACTGGGTTTTGTCTCTCCTGATTTTGGGATATTTTCAATAAAATATGTTTTTGCGTTAGCAACATGAGGCTTGTAATCCATTAGAATTAGTACAAAGATCGTGGGGCAAGGGAAAGGTACAATATCTTTTTCGGCCAATAGCAGCACGTTTAAAACTATCACGTCATGTGCGTTCACGGTCATTGGCTGTATGAATAGTACGTAAGTAATCGAAAACAGTCTGCTTCTACAGATTGCTGTAATCGCGAACAAACATTAATATAATTTATTTCATCTTCCAGCTCATGCTTGGTTCTAGACAAAAGTACTGTACAAGTCTCGGCCGAAATGGCAATTAACGGCCTCATTTACTAAAAATCACTGCGGAAGGGCTCGGCTTTGCCTTGTACTTCCAATATTACTCGGCTGTCAATTGCTTTATTTCAGGCCTGGACAGTAGTGTTCTATTATTATGAAATATGTAAATATAACACTGCGTATAAGCTTACTAGATGTTTAAGTAACAAAAATGTAACATAACAATTAAATTTGATGTTTTTACAACTTGTTTTTATTAGTTCCTAATCGTCATTTTTTGTACGTAGGTATACTTGCGCATTCTTCAAAGAATAAAAACATCAACTTTTATTCACAAAATATAAAAAGACAATAATATTTATAACATAGGTGTGATATTGAATCGACAGTCACTCTTTAATCGATGTCGATAGACATCATGTTCCAATCCCTAATAGAATGAAAATGTGTACAACCTTGTTATTTGCCGTCCTGTGAAAAGTATATCTCTCTTGTTCTGGCAATATCAATTGTGCCGTAAGAGTAAAGAGCGGTGCCATATTTAATTAGTTTATACTAAGTTTCACTATTTAAAATGACAAAAAATTTCAAAAAAATACAACTGAATTGAGAACCTCCTCCTTTTTTGGGAAGTCGGTTAATTATTCTTTATTGACAATAGATCAAAGGTCAAGAAAATTCGATTTTCTTTTGTCTAGGCGGCCCAATCTGGCCTAATACGAGCCTACCAAGCATTTTAGTTGCTTTTCAGTTTTAAACTTAATATATAATTTATTTATGAATGAGGAACATAATGCCTCTCATTTTCTGATTCATCCTATAATGTTAAATGTTTTAAACGCCAAATACAAACAAAAATAGATTTCCGGTAAGTAGGTATAGATAGTTCTAGCTAAAAATTTACCCATATTCCGATTAAGTACATAGTTTATTTACTTATAATCTCTTAGATACGATTCTGAAAAAAAAAACAGAATTGTATCAAAGAGTGTTGTTTCCTGTGGTGTGTCCCGCCAAAGAATAGACCCCTCCGTTTCCTCCTGTGGCTTTCGTAAAAGTCCACTAAGGTTTCCACCAGGGGATGGACAGCAGCATCCACCTGAGTAATCTGCACCAATTCTGCGATCACCAATCCGCCTGCGATGGATTGCGCGTGGTGATTATGGCAAATCCCCCCATTGCATTCTATGGGAGAGGCCTCGTTTAACATAGGACGTCTGACAGCGATGATGATGATATGATTCTGTGTTTTTGGTACTAACTTACCTAGTTGTTTTTTGTGTATATAGGTGAATTCATCTCGTTGATGGATAAAATCGTTCTTCGTTTCTCTTTGACTTTCCATTCTGAATGGAATAGTGGCGCTAAGAACCACAGATTATAAATAAGTTACTACCCGCCCAACTCCAATGCGTGTACGACAAGATGTATCGGTGTCTTGTACTGCTCTTGGTTATTTATGCGGTCCTTGTACTCTTGATAAGAAATCAGGTATTTATTCTTTCATAAATAAACAGTTTTCGAGCAGTTTAAAGATTGTTTGAAAAAATATATTAACAAAAAAAAACTAAAAAGGTATATCTCAACATAATCTCAACTGAAGTCACTGAAACTGGCTAAAACCCTGATTATTAATTTCAGACAATTTTTGTAAACAAACAAATGTCAAGATATGCCACTGTGAGTGTAAGTGTGTGTAGCATACGTGTAAATTCACATTATGACACACATACATGACACTTATGCACACAGTGGCATATCTTGACATTTGATTGTTTACAAAAATTGTCTGAAACAAAAAATCAGGGTTATAGATATTTTTTCCTCACTTCCGTCTCTATGAGAAACGATGAGAACTAAACGTCAAGATAATAATAAAGTACGTTGTATACAGGGTATAAAAGACAGATCTATCCCGAATTCTAAAGCTACTTATAGCAAAAGTATTGCATGTTGTGATACCATTGTACTCATAGTTCCTGATACCCACGATACAGGGAAACCTAGCGTGGGATCAGGATAATGTATGTGACTGTTGGGTGTTATGCTAAAAAAAAGTAGTTTTTGCCTTAATAATGGAAAGGGGTCTCTGCCGGGATGAGCAGCAGCATCAAAACAAAAAAAACAAACTGCGATCACCAATCCACCTGCCAAGCGTGGCAATGTCAAATCCCCCATTGTATGCAATGGAGGAGGCCTCGTCCAGCAATGGACGTAAACAGGCAGGTAATGATGATGATGATGATGAATCAATGGATCTTTAGGTACTATATTCATGGATGAATCACAATATATCAAACATACAAGACTCTATTCTTGAATTGAATTCACCTAATCAGGTAAATGTATTTTAACAAACGATTTAAGTACTGGGGAGCAGAAATAAGCAGAAGAATAAAATCTGGAAGAATTACAAAAGGAACATTTCAACAGTTGACCACCATGCACTTCTCCATCAATCAGCGTGTTGAAATTAGGCTGTTACATTGTGACACTAGGAAAGTTAATTTCATGGTACTTTGCCAGCAACCGCAGTGTCGACGTGTTGAATGTGTTATGATCTTATGACAAAATTATTGACCGCATTTCATGAGATGCATCCATGTTTTGACATGGAGCTCGAAAAAAAGTTTGTTTGGGTGATATCACTTTTACCGGCAAGTCAATAAGTATTTTATTAAGTTATTTTACTATTTTGACATTAGTACGCCATATCACACGTCACCCTAGTTTGGGTACTAATGTTTTTCCAACCAGTACCTACTAGTGACTTTAAAAATGAAACTATTCATTATTCATTGTACTTTTTGTGTTTTTTGTAATGTTTGTTGTTTTTTAATATATTTCATTTCATTTTATAGTCTTATCATCTTCATCATGAGCCTGTAGAACTTAAAATGCTTCAATGTACGGTCTTGAGCTACCTGCATCCACCGACTTCCTACGAATTTTATAAAGTCTTTAGTTCATCGGCTGGAGGGCCTTCCTCTACCACGCTAGTTATAGTTATACCCTGTATTAAATATTTTTCTTTCTATTTGTATAATTTCATAAGTCCTTGAATCCCAGTAATCACTTGCTCGATATGGTTGATGTGCGCTAAGCTCAATAATGTTTATGTTCCAAACAATAATTTTGGTATTTCTTATTTTTATTCGTGGTTCTAATGTGTTTTGTGCGTGTAAATAAGTAAATAGAAAAAAAATAAAGTAACCTAAATGCTTGTTTACAAGAGAGTCAAATATGGTGTAATTTTACTATTACACTGTCCTATGAGTGAGAACACAATTGTATCTACTGTGACATCCACCAATCCACACTGGGCGATCCAGTGTGGATTGGTGGATGCCATATCATCAGCCTACTGTGATATCCACCAATATACAATAGGCGATCCAGTGTGGATTGGTAGATGCCATATCATCAGCCTACTGTGACATCCACCAATCAACACTGAGCGATCTAGTGTGGATTGATGGACGTTGTATAACCATCAGCCTGCAGCAGGCTAATGATTGTAATTTTAAAACTCTACACAGTTTCCTCTCATTCATAACTCCATGTTCTTTGACCCAAATGGAAAATGAACTGATTTACTGTGCATAGAAAATGTTGGCAACATTTAGATCACACATAGAAATTAGTGTAGCAAACTCTAATGTAGGTCACTAGGTAGAACTAGACGACCTCGGTGGTGTGGTGGGCGAGTAACCGGCTGAGATGCAAGAGGTGCGGGTTCGATTCCCGCTACAGGACAAATGTTTGCATGATCTGCAAATATTCGTTCCGGGTCTGGGTGTTGTGGTACTATGGTACTCGTTGTTCCTGATACCCACGACACAGGGAATTCTAGTGTGGGGTCAGCTCCCCTATTCCCTAACTGAAAGTCACTCGGTGACTAACGTTTTTACAAGTAAAATCACTATCAAATAACAATTCTTAATGAAAATTTTGAGCAATTGTGATGGTAGTTTTACTTGTCACCGATGTGTTATGTTATTTTAGAACTCTACACTCGCTCACTTTCAAGGGTTACGCCTGTGATACCCAGACTCTTAAGAGACTGGTGGTAGCAGAAGAGCCTGCGCACTCATTCACACACACACACACCAACTTACTCACACACATTCACACACTTACCTACATACACATACACACCCACGCCAACACAAGAACAAAGCCACGCAAGCGAAAAATGAATTCTTTCTTTTTTTATTCAGTATAATATGTTGTGTATTTTCTTTAAAACTAGCATAGCATTTTTGTTCCTTTCCTAAACATTGACATATTTTGTGTATCCCTTTTTTGGCTTTTTTTTATGTATGTGACTGTTGGGTATTATGTTATGTTATGTTATTGTTTTATTTATAATAATGTATTTCAAAAAATTGTAACGCTGTTGGTTTACCTGAATAAAATAAAATTTAAAAAACATATTCTCCTGACATTTCATTGACCGTGTAGAGGTTGCTCTACTATACGAAAAGCTTCTTAACTAATACTACACCTAGATCATGAAACATCAACATTGTTGGTAGGTAACACTAATTTCAGACAGAAGTGGCTATTACAGTGTAGGCGACCTGTAGGTGTTCCAGATAATGATGGAGCTAATTCACCGGCTTTGTGAAAGTAGGTATATGTAACTAGCTGGATTTGTGGTGTGTGATTTATGTGGGGTATAAATCTAGTCATTGTTTCTGTTTGAGCACAATTTAAAATTTATTTACAATATGTATTACTTTTTTTTTTAGCGTCGCATGCTTGTGCTTTTGTTATGGTGTTTGACGGACTTGTTGGATAATTTTCGTTGGAATAAGATTTGTCCTGGCTGCTTTTTTTTATGCTACTTGGCAAGCAGACAAGCATACGGCCCACCTGATGGAAAGCAGTTACCGTAGCCTATGGACGCCTGTAACACCAAAGGCATCACAAGCGCGCTGCCGACCCTGAAACATAAAGATGAAAAGTCTCATGTACCTGTAATTTCACCGGCACCCGTTCCCTTCAAACCGAAACAGCAATGCGAACACTACTGCTTGGCGGCAGAAATAGGTACGGTGGTAGTACTTACCCGGACGAACTCTTTCACAAGAAGTTCTACTACTAACAAAAAGCCGCTGGCTTACTTAGGAGTGTGTTATTACTGGCAGAACGCGTTAGCCGAGAAGCAATGGCGACGATGAGCTCACCACTTGTCACGTCTATATTCCAACGACTGTGCAAGCCACGTTCAAAAGAAGCCCTTTGAGCCTTTGCCTACCTCTTTCGGAAAAAAGGCGTGTGTTTATGTATATGCTTGTGCCTTCGCCAGTTTTAAGTATATTTGCAATGAATGAAAACATCAACAGAAAAAGAGAAGCGTTTCACTAAGAGCACCGATCCTTGGAAAGTTTTCTGACAGCTGAAAGAAAATAGTTCTAAATCCATGCATAGATGGCGCAGTCCAGATATGGTTGTCTAAATTTTGTCGGTCAGCCACCAACTGTCAGTGTGACTTCACTCGCTCATGCTGTTCGTTGGTGAAGTAAATAAGTATCTATCTACGTAAAGTTTTTGTTGAAATTCTGATATATTTGTTAGTGTTACGCTATTGTTATATTTTTTTGTTGTTATTGTTGAAGCCGGACCAAGTAGACTGGTCTATAGTAGACTTGAAAAACGAGCTTCGTAATCGCAACACGAAACTTGGAGGAAAAAAATAAAAACAAAGAGAATATGTTGTCTGTGGTGATTTTGCAAAATCTTCAAAAGACACAACCATATCGAGTCACCGCCATCTACCGGGATTTTATGAACTATTTTTTGCCTCCCTGAAAACTTCCCATTGATGACGCCAAAAATGGAGTTTAAGAATGACTCGCGTGCCAACTGAGATCTGATTCAGAACAATTCATTCAGAACTTGTGATTAGGTACCACAATCAACAAGATGAATGAACTTGATGAAAATATGATTATTATTTATTGAATGGTACGGAATGTGGAGTTGTAATATGTAATACACATTTTTGTAATCGTGGACATTGTAAACATCAAATTAAATATTGTCATGTTAGTGTGTGTGCTACATTGTTCTTGTGTTAGTTGGAAGGAACTACACAGGTTCGGCCTAGTTTAGGTGTTAGGGATTTGCGTATGCGTAACATTAACTATTGTTATCGAGTACCACAGCTACTATGCCGCACACCAACACATAATTATTATAAAATAGCTAGTCATTGTGCTATAAATTATTGTTAATTAGATATAGATTTAATCAATACTTTTCACAGCTTTGGATAATTATCTTTGTCGCCTAATTAGTTGGAAGAATCTTTTAAGTTACATCATATTGAACATTTTTCTAGATTGACAATATTGTGTTATCAATTTTAATCTAATTATTTTAATTTAATTATCTGTAGTGATTACTGATCGGGGTAGTTGATTTTTATTCTGCTGGTGGGTATGTTTTTGCCAGTAGATCTAAAACTGACTGATATTGAAAAACGATTGGTACTACGAAGATAAAACATATTGTAATTGAATTTAGGTGTTATTTCATGCTATTCTAATCCACTCATTACACCATGTAAGTACCTACCGTAACTATTAACAATGGTTATGTTTATTTAATGTTATCTAATGTATACCTACTATTTTTATGATTTTCTGATTAATTAATAAATTATTAATGATTATTGAATTGCTGCATAGTACTGGCATTCTAGGGGGAGGCCTATGTTCAGCAGTGGACTTCAACAGGCTGATGATGATGATGATAATGATGATGATGATGATGATATAGTAAAGGTTTCTTTTTTGTGTAAACTGTAATTTTAAACAGTATATTCTAATTCAGAAGCAATATAATGATCACGGCAAATTATCGACTCGCATGGTGAACTATGGTACAGACAAAAATTATGTTTTACGTATAATTTTGTAATGCACATAATATAAAGTTTTCCTGTTCATAATGTTTTATAACGATGAATAATAAAATGTTAGTTATTATAGTTGAGAGTGAGTAATGTAACATGTTTAATGAGCACAAGAGTCACTACCGATTACTAAGATATGATTAGTTGTGTACAAAGTAACGAGATTGTGGCTTGTTGGACCCAATAAACTTTATGTTGAACTAAATATCTACAGAAAGAATAAAATAACTAATATAAGTATTATCATCAACACCAGCCTGTTTATGTCCACTGCTGGACGAGGCTTCCCCCATTAAATACAATGGGGGGATTTGCCATAATCACCCCGCTTGGCAGGCGGATTGGTGATCTCAGTTGGTGACAAGTATATGGATGCTGCTGCCCATTCCCTGATGTAATCCCTTAGTAAGGCTTTTGCTATATCAACGAGAGGAGTAGGAGGGGTATATTCTTAGGACACACTACAGCACGGCAAGTTTATACACAATTTAAAATATACAAATGAAACAGTTGAGCTATCTAAAGACAAACCAACCAAAGATGCAAACGATCTAAAGATGCGCAACTGATCTAAATCACTATCAGATAGAAACACACTGAATGGTATATACCTAATACTAATGCGGTGTTGAGCTAGGTCAGAGCCAGCTCAAGGGTCGCTTCGACCAAATTCCAAATTCAAATATATTTTTTTTCGAATCGAATATTGAAAACTAAATCAAATTCCGATTTTTTGTGTTTTGCAACCTCGCCAATTTCTGGTGACATAAGAGAGGTGAGGTGGTCTGGCTACTTATGGAGCACATTTCGATCACTGTCCGTTGTGTTTGTAAAAAAGTTATTCCGCATTTTGTAAAGTTTTGTACAAACAATACACTACACCAGGGGTGCAATTTTTTAAAATAACTGAGTGACTTAATATCATCAAAAAGGCCGCATATCACCGTTTTTCAGGAGATGTACTGGAGGAGGCACTAGTATTAATATCATAGGCATAAGAGTTTAAGTCATCAATGAGTTTCAGATGTATAGTGGAAATCGTGGAATAAACGGTAATTGTGCTAAAATTTAGTCACTCATGACTTTCGAAAATCGCACCCCAGTGATCAAAATGTGCTCGATAAGAAGTAGCCACACCACCTTACCTTTCTAATGTGTGTTATGTGTATAGTGTATATATTGTGCGTGTGCTATTTCAGTATATCGAGTCCGGATTTTGTTTAAACTTTTTTTTGTACTCAAATTTAGAATAGAAGTATTAAAAATGAAAATCTATAAAACAAAATTGCTTTTAGTCTGTCTTCAACCCCGGGGTACTTTAAATCAAACTGGTAACATTATTGTCATCTCAAACCGTGACAATCTCCCGGTTAGTTACCTAACGAAGGCCATACAAATCATAACACTGTATTTTATAGCACAATCAACAGTATTACATACATATAATGATGATGAGTTCTGGTTTTACGAACCGGCGCAGTGGGACACCCCTAATAATGTTAGACTCACCCGTTTTCTAGATTGAAACAATTAATAAATGATTTGTGGCTAATCAATGGGCTATATAATTTTGAAGGCTTATTAATTCATAGTTTGATATTCTGATTGAAGAATGTTTTTTTTGACGACCTCTGTGGCGCGGCGGCTGAAGGTTGCGGGTTCGATTCTCGCCTCGGAACAAATATTTGTACAATCTGCAGATATATTTGTTTAGGGTGTTCTGGTTATTTTCTACGTATAATAAAAAATATTTATCTATGTTAAGTATATCAGTTATCTATTGCTCATAACACAAGCTCTTCTTAGCTTGAGGCTGGTTAATGTTGTGCGAAATGTCCAGCATTTTTATGGATTTATTCTTTATCAGCCGGTAGTCATGCACTGCTGGTTGAGGCCTTTCCCATAGCATACATAGCGTGCAATGGAGAGATTTACCATAATCACCATGCTTCAGGTGGATCGGGGATCGCTGTCCATCGGCTGCTTTGCTGTCCTGGCGTAGTCCCATAGTCGCCTTTTACAACATCCACAGAAGGAGTTGCAAGTGTCCTATTCTTAGGCCGAGACCACGACTCAGGCTAAGACCGTTCGCCGTGGCATTCTAGGAGGGAGGCCTATGTCCAGCAGTGGACTTCTGAAGATGATGATTGTTATCGAGATTCGATAATACTGTACGTCTAGTACGGGTTTTGATAGTTTTCGAAAACTATATGAAGTTTCGTTTCCTTCCATACATTTACTGACAGCGTCCTTAGTTTTCTTCTCGTTTGAAGGGCGCTGCAAGTAAATTATATGGAAAGAAACGAAACTTCATAATTAGTTTCGAAAACTATCGAAACCCGTACTAAGCCCCTTGTTGCCTGTTTGTGTTAACAGACTTCCCAAAAAAGGAGGAGGTTCTCAATTCGAATGTGTTTTTTTTTTTTTTAATGTTTGTTACCTCATATCTCCGGCGTTAATGAACCTATTTGGAAAATTCTTTTTTTATTTGAATATATATACTTTCAGATTGGCCCCATTTTTTTCAGAACCCAGTTCTGATGATGGGGCCCATGAGGAATTGAGGGAACTCCTCAAATATTGTAGGCATACATATATGGCGATTTTGATATTTTAAGCAACAAACCAAGCATTTGCATTCAAAAAGTATCATAATCCTTTCACCACTATGGTTCTTTCATAATTTTTTTTTCATCCAAATATTTAGTCGAATACAATGGCGGAAGTCGGTTTTTTAAATGAAAAGTTATTTTCTTGCTTTTAATGCCTTATCTTAAACCGTTTCAAATGATAATTCCCTCTAGCTACACTCAATGCTCCTATACTATTATAAATTAGTTTTTGGTGAGCAAACATCTCGAACACTTCCGCGCATTGTGTGGCATCTTACAATTGTGTATTTCGCGCCGTGAGCGAAATCGGCGCGATACTAGAGAATCGTGTGTTGCTCTGTTTGTTTCTGTTCGACGCGGGAAGTCTGGGGAAAGGCTTACTGTGGACAAGTCCACGGATAACAGGTAACTTTTCTCATCATCGTCATCAGCTAGGTAGTCCACTGCTGGACATAGGCCTTAGAAGGCCTTGGATTAGGCCCCTTAGAATGCCACGACGATAGGTCTTGAGCTGCTTCTATCCACCGTCTTCCTGCTATCTTTAATGTCTTTAGACCATCGAGAGTGGGCCTTCGTCTACTGTGTCGTCAGGGTTGTGGTCACCACTCGAGAACCTTTATTCTCCAACGGTTGTCAGTTCTGCGAGCTATATGACCTGCCTAATGCCACTTCAACTTGCAAATTCTAAGAGCTATGTCGGTGATCTTGGTTCTTCTAAGGATTTCCTCATTTTGGATTCTATCCGTTGTGATAACCCTAGCATAGCGTTTATGTTTAGTATATCATTATCATCATGTAACAGACTTTATCACCACACTGTCTTCTTGTGACTTGTGAGTTCTGATAATGTTAGGTTCCTAATTTAGGATTCTATTGCGTAGTGAAATTTCTAGCAAAGCTTTCTCCATAGCCCGCTGTGCGTCTTTGAGCTTGTCTATACGTCCAACCACGTCTCAATGCCGTAAGACATTTCTGGCAATACGCAGTGATTATAGACATTCGTCTTAAGGCTCTGCGGTATCAGTGACGAGAAGGTATGGCGTAGTTTCGCGAACGCTGCCCATCCGATCAGCCCCAAAATTACAGTACCAAATGGCAATGGGGAACGCAATCATTGGTATCATTTTGGCAGCCTTAGCGCTATCTTAATCTTATGAAACTTATTTAAGTTTCATAAGTTTCCCCTATTTAGGGGAAACTTCTTGATCTAAATATTCCTCCTTCAAAGTTTCAAAAGATTTGGTCAGCGCTGAGGCTACCAAAATGAACCCCATTGTTGCGTTCTTCATTTCCATTTGCTACTGTAATTGGCTGTTCTATCATTAATTAAAATAAAAAACCCTTATTTAAACGTCATATAGCATAATATCTATTAGTACAAGGGATGTAAACCACAGAATCTATCAGTAACTACTCAATTTCACGATGACTAATTACAGTCTGTGCAGCTTGTTTGTAATATATAGATAAGACTTAAGATAAATATACCTATAAGAAATGAGGAAATCTATAGAAAACTATGATCAACGAAATAGCCATCAAAACTACATTTTATAGCAAACAACTATACAAACAAGCATAACACTTTTCTTTCTAACATTTAGAACCATCTGGGTGAATCAAGGACATTATCTCACACACAAAGATAAGTTTTAATACCACTGCATATTCACACACATGTTTTAGGATTGGGTTGAGTTAGAATAGAAATTTCATAAAAATGGGTTGAGTCGATATAAATACCTAATTGGGTTGACCTTCATTGGGTTGAGTTAAGAAGCACTCCTATTTGAGTTAGACGGTAAATTATTATTTATTGATTATTATATTTATATAGGTATTATTAGTCAACCACCCGAATACCACAATCTGTTGTCATCATCATCATCATAAGCCTGTAGACGTCCACAGCTGGGCATAGGCTTAGAATGCCACGACGAACGGTCTTGAGCCGCCTCCATCCACCCACTTCCTGGGACGTTTAACTTTGGTCATAGTGAAAACAATCTATATTAGACAGTTTACACTTAAAGTGTTTTCATTAGATAGATATTATCAAAATTTGTAAGTTGAAGTGGTAACGGGCAGGCCATTTAACTTGCAGGACCTCTCTCGAGTAGCGACCACGAACGGGCCACGCAGTCTAGGAAAGCCCTTCTCTCAATGTACTGACGACATTTCAAAGGTCGCAGGAAGTCAGTGGATAGAGGCGGCTCAAGACCGTTTGTTGTGGCGTTCTATAGCCTTCGTCTAGCCTTACACACCACCACCACCTATCACACCAACACCACATCACACCACCTATCACACCAACACCACATCACACCACCTATCACATTCATCATCTTTATTATTATTATTATTTAAACTTTCACACAAAACATTAGTGCTAGGAGGACTTAATACTAATAGCATTATCTACCAGTCATCCTGGGCGTGCAGAAAGATTAAGTGTATTTATGGTATGTTAGGTGGTGCCTAACAAACAAGGTTGTTACCAATAAAACTAAAAAGATAAATATAATCTAAACTAACAAATTACAATATATACTAATAAATTATAATAGTTTATATATTATACATATTAAAATTATACAAAACATCTATCTTTACAGTTTTATAGATAATGATGAGCAATATAGTATGTGTAAGTTTGCATGTCTCTTTCGTCACAACAGGTATAATGATGACCATAGTGACACACTGGAAGATTTACCACCTAACGGTGAATCCTGACAATGAATGGTGAACCTTGTCCTTAGTAGGTACAACACTTACCGACACGTGGTGTGACGTCACAAATATCACCTGTATTTATTTTCTTAACCTCCGGATGATCTTGTACATATCTCAGTCAGTAAATTCATCATCATCATCATCATCACCAGCTTGTTTACATCATCAGCTGGACGAGGCCTCTCTCATTGAATACAATGGGAGAATTTCAATCACCACGCATGGCAGGCGGATTGGTAATCGTGTAAATTTGATGTTTGTTGACAACCTATGTGTACCTATGGCTCGGTGGGTGAGTAACCGGCTAAGATGCGAGAGGTTACGGTTTGATTCTCGCTGCAGGACAAATGTTTGTATGACCTGCAAATATTTATTCTGAGTGTTATGGTACTTGTAGTTCCTGGCGGGTGATTACGTAATTCTGTTGCTAATGATTTCAATCGATTTCAATGTTGTTTCTATTTGAAATAACGTTTATGCGATTAACTAATTTACGCAGTCCAAATCTAAGTTAACTTTGTAAGCAAAATGCGTAAATTTGGTAGTCGCAAGAGCGTCATTTCGAATAGAAACAGCATTGAAATCGATTGAAACCAATAGCAACATGGTTACGTAATCACGCCACTGATACCCGTGACACAGGGAATCCTAGTGTGGGATCATGACCGTATGTGACTGTTGGGTGTTATGTTATATTAAGTACTCAAGCAGATGCTGCTGCCCAACCCCAGATGGTATAATCCCTTATTAAAGTTTTTACTATATCCGCGGTAGAAGGAGGGTTCTGTAGGTTGGACACACTACGCCACACGGTCAGTAATTTACCCACAGGATAACTAATTACCTATCTACAGGGAAATTACACTTTGGATTTGACGTTGACAGACTTGACAAAGCCAATGCGCGTGGAACGCAAAGTAACCATGACTGGTAGTTTGTTGACGTGGGACTTGTGTGACTATTATTATATTGGTTTTTAAAGTATTTACCCACACTTATTAGAAACTAGTTGCGCCCCGCGGTTTCACCCGCGTGAATAATGATGAAAATTGATAATGATGATGATGATGATGAAAAGTAGCCTATGTAAAGGCATAAAGTATCCAGGGCGTAAAGTATCTCCATTCCAAATTTCACTCAAATCCGTTCAGTAGTTTTTACGTGAAAGAGTAACAAACATCCATACTCACAAACTTTCGCGTTTATAATATTAGTAGGATAGGATATGAAAATTTTATAATATCCCAAAAAATACCTAACAGGTGGTAATCGAACCCGGAACTAGTCGGTGAGC
The DNA here is from genome assembly GCA_951392215.1 of Epirrita christyi. NCBI lineage: Eukaryota > Metazoa > Arthropoda > Insecta > Lepidoptera > Geometridae > Epirrita > Epirrita christyi. The sequence continues at coordinate 5,904,606 of OX595850.1, forward strand.
CAGTGATGCCATCCCATTAATTTGAACAGACAGGGAGCGGATCGGCCCCCCAATTAAAGTAGCTAATGGCTATGGGGAACGCAATAATGGGGATCATTTTGGCAGCCATAGCGCTAACTAAATCAGCCCCCTTATTCGCTATGACCAAACGTGACATAACGCGGGCTCGTTACGATATCTGCGTGGAATCATCGCTAAATAGCATGGGTGACGTCACACGTTATTGACAAGGAATCTCTTAGGTCATAGCGAATAACCACCCTGATGAAAATTTAATAGAGGAAGCTTCATTACCCTTCGAGCAACACGGAAGGGAGTAGCCATTCGCAGCGTTCCCCTCTGTCAAACTACAAGCCAAAGTAGGCATATGCGTTTAATAAAACTAGTTGTTATTCTGTGCAAGGTTTGTTAGTGTGAGTGTCGTCATTACAGTGTTGTATTTAGATGTGTATATGCGTTCAGTCACACGATGACATTCAAAAATCGCGCTCCTGAAAACCGTTGAGAAAAAAGGTTCCTGAGTGGCGACCACAAACCGGACGACGCGGTAGGAAAGGCCCTACACTCAATAAACTAAAGACATAAAAAAAAAAAAAAAAAAAAAAAAAAAAAAGGTATAAAGGTTTATAGAAGCACAAATAAATAAATAAATAAATAATAAATGCTGGACCTTTCACACAACATTATCTAGCCCCAAGCTAAGCAGAGCTATATAACTAATATACTTAATACAATAACATTACATAGATAGTTTTTTTTATTATACCTAATTGTACAAACATTTGTTCCGAGGCGGGAATCGAACCCGCAACCTCCTGCGTCGAAGGCGAACCTTCGCTCGCCGCGCCAAAGAGGTCGTCGAATAACTAGCTGAGCTATCATTAAAACTTCCTACGTCATTTTTACGGACAATGCAAGTTTAGCAATCGACACTGTGAATAAGAAGGACGCTGTTAAACTTGTTCAAATCTTACGGCATACAGAAGATAACGTAAATCTATAATCTACATTGTCAAAGAAACTGCAGTCCACTTCGTGACAGTCCAAAAAACTCTGCAAACATCTCCCATCTATGCCGTGGGAACGTTTTGTACTGAAGCATTTTTATGCTTTCTCGCTGAACTGGGCTACCGTTGGACCCCCAAGATACAATCTCAGATCCGTGATAAAATAACACTCTTATTACAATGGTAGAGAGTTCAAAGTTTGCAGGGATTTAGGCTTGTTTCTGAGTCACTCTTTACGGTACTAAATACGGATGTATTGTTGCCTCATCTTAAATGTTCTGATTGTGGCTCAAGTAATGAGTCAATACATAGCTTCGGTATGTTGGCTGAAGATTAATCTGATGGACCACTTGTCAGGTAAAGTTATTTTCATCCTGAGCTAATTCGAATCTTCGCTTATTAATACCACTCCTTCCGAAAAGTCCAGCTTATTGCATTTGTCCTGAGTCAGAACAAACAAAACGACAAGTGTAAACGAGACTCGTACCTTGAGGGTTCCAATCCGTAAGTTATTTTAAATCGTCAGAACCCTTTTCGAGTGGCAGCCTCTTTTTCCTACAAACTTCAATATCCCCTTTAGTCAAAATTTTCAAAATTTCTGAATTTTAGACGTTTAGTTGTGTAAGAAAAACTTTTAGCGTTTTAAATTTCAAAGTTAACTAATTAGTTTAGTTGTAAGTACCCTAGCGTGTCATTTTCGCGATTTCCATACCAAAATTGGACATTCATTACCATATTATCTTCTCAATGCATTGAGTTTTATGGTATATACATATATATATATATATGTATATACCATATCTTCTTGAAGCTTGATTTTTTTAACGGCTTGGTTCATTGATTTTTTGATTCTGTTTACTTGATTTGGCTTGGTGTTTTAAGTTTACAGACTTTTATATTTGGTATAAATTTTAAGTTGATACCTTTAGCTGGCAGTCAAACAAACAAACGGACAACAAAGTTTTCCTATAAGGGTTCCGTTTTTGTCTCTTGCGGTACGGAACCCTAAAAAACACCACTTTAAAGTATATTTTTGTCCTTGAAGCGTCTGATCAAAACAATCTTAACCCTAAAACCTACAGAGCGCAAACTGGATCGCGCGATGAGTAAGCATGCCACAGTATAAGTTATAGTTTGTAACCCAGGCCACAGATGAGGTCATAGTTAGTATTCTGATGCCACAGAAGAATTTCAAGTTACTATGCGACCGGAGCCTCGCTGTCTGACCGCTACTGCGTTACACAAACCTGTTGTTTGATCTGCAATACTAAGAACATTTTACGTGTTATTGATTTTGTGGCAAATATGTCGAGTATTTTTCGATTGATTGAACCTTTCTCAATATTCTTATTGAAACTGCATCAGTACTAAGGAATTACTTTAGTGGTAGGTATTTCACTGTGCCCACAACAATTTATTAATTTTTAATAAATTGTGGCTTTCAATCTCTACAAACGTGAACTCTACGCTGAGAGCGCCAAAAACTACTCTTTTTAAATTCAAATTTAAAATTGGAACGTACTCAAATTTAGAATAAGTGCCAGCTACTATAAATAATTTCCTTCATATCTTGTGAAATTGTGGTTAAAGTTTTCATCATGCTTTTTGTCCAGCCGTAAAGTAGTGTCTAACTATTTATTTAATGTTTAAGTGTGGTCTTTAACTATTAACCTCATAACCAAGCTCAAAGTCACACAGCGGGTTATAGAGAGAGCTAAGCTAGGAGTTTCACTACATGATAAAATCGTCATAATCTCGTATAATTAGCAAGTTCAAGTGGCAATAGCTCGCAAAACCAACAACCACTTGGGAATAAAGGCTCTCGAGCATGGCACTGACCACGAGCCGGACGATGGCGACGCAATCTAGAACGCACCCCACTCGATTGACCGATGACATTTTAAAAGTCGCAAAAAGTCGGTGGATGTAGGTAGCTCAAGACCATCATATGGAGGAGGCAAATGTCTAGCTGTTAACGTTTTCCAGCTGATGAATGCAGCTGGTGGCTGGTGGCTATTATCAGGCATATTTTGAGTCACTCATCCAAGCCTCTTGGCGGCTTTTAACTTTCCCTCCTGACTCATTGCCACCTACCGATCTCTCCACATAATTATAAAACTATTAACCAGCCTTTGGCGTCTCAGATCTCATATGTTCTTTCTTAGTTACGCAACGTTAGGTTAGTCACCAGAGCCCGTATTCTCAGATAAATCTCGTCCACGTGATGACGTCACATCTCGTATGATGCGCTTACAAAATTATGGTTTTCATGCGAGATTTGACGTCTTCACGTGCACTGGATTTGTCCGAGAATCACCCCACAGGTTGAGGTGGCCCTGATGAGGGCCTTGTGGTTGTGAAAGGATTTAGTGTGACTCACGCATAGGTGTCTTTCATACTGTTTTCTTCAAGGCACTTACTTATAAATTGGTTCATGATCTGCCTCCTAATCACAGTAGCAAATGGCAATGGGGACGCATCAATGGGTATCATTTTGGCAGCCTTAGCGCTATCTAAATCTTATGAAACTTAAATTGGGGAAACTTTTTGACCTCCTAATATTCCTCCTTTCATGTTTTAAAAGATTTGGACAACTTAGCGCTGCCAAAATTATCCTCATTGATTCGTTCCCCATTGCCATTTGCAACTGTGCAAGATTTGAACTCACGATCTTAGGAAGTGATGTTGGGATTACCAGTCATTATACTACCCAGTGCTCTCAGAAGACGTTAGTAGTAGAACTTCTTGTGAAAGATTTCGTCCGGGGAAGAACTACCACCGTAACTATTTCTGCCGGTAAGCAGAGTAGTGCTCGCATTGCTGTGTTTCGGTTTGAAGGGTACGGGTGCCGGTGAAATTACAGGCACATGAGACTTTTCATCTTTATGTCTCAGAGTCGGCAGCGCGCGTATGATGCCTCTGGTTTTGCAAGCGTCCATAGGCTACGGTAACTACTTTCCATCAGGTGGGCCGTAAGCTTGTTTGCTAGCCAAGTAGTATAATAAAAAGACGATTGGTATCAGGAACTTTCCATTTCTTCTTCTGATTCACAGTTTGAATTCATCTCTACCAAGCTTTAATGTGTTCCACGAACTCGCAATATGAATGATAGGTATACCTACTTATACTATGATACTAGACTTCTCATCTTTGTATCAGGGTCGGCAGCGCGCGTCTGATGCTTCTAGTGTTGCAGGCGTCCATAGGCTACGGTAACTACTTTCCATCAGGTGGGCCGTAAGCTTGTTTGCTAGCCAAGTAGTATAATTTCCATTTCTTCTGATTCACAGTTTGAATTCATCTCTACCAAGCCTTAATGTGTTTGTTTCAAGAACCCGCAAAATGAATGATAGGTATACCTACTTATACTATGATACTATCCTTCTCATCTTTGTCTCAGGGTCGGCAGCGCGCGTATGATGCCTCTGGTATTGCAGGCGTCCATAGGCTACGGTAACTACTTTCCATCAGGTGGGCCGTAAGCTTGTTTGCTAGCCAAGTAGTATAATTTCCATTTCTTCTGATTCACAGTTTGAATTCATCTCTACCAAGCCTTAATGTGTTTGTTCCAAGAACCCGCAAAATGAATTATAGGTATTTATACTATGATACTTGTCTTGCCACACTTCTCACAGTCTTTAGTCATAACATGACTAAACTGGACTTCCCCAGCTTCTGTACTACGTGAAGCTAAACCTGTTTAATAATCATGTATTAGAGTTTTTATCTTTCTGTCATCTTGATTTTTATAACGTGTTAAGAGAAGGTCACTGGTAGCTACCAAAAGGGCGCTTAGACCCTTTTGGAAACGAACGAAGTTTGTGTTTAATTTGGCTATTATTTCTTCAAACTCCATGAAACTTTGTGCTCATTATCAGTGCACTAATATCTAGACCCGTGCTGCGTTAGTTTCTTATAAAATTATATATATTACTAAATCATAAATTTAAAAAAAAAACTGACTCACCACGAGGCTAGATATTAGTGTACTGACCATGTGTACAAAATTTCATGTAGATTGATGAAATAATAGCCAAAATAGAAGCAAACTTCGTTCGATTACAAAAGGGCATAAGTACGGTAACCTCGTCTTAATTGAGCATTGTAGCATTTGAAATGATTATTTAAGCAAGTGGGCTGAGAGCTACCTTCATCATCAGCTAGAAATGACTAACATCAGCCCGTAGATGGCTATACTGCTAGACGAGGCCGATAGAATGCAATGGGGGGAAAGGAAGTATGATTAGTGATCGTAGCATTAGTAAAGCACCGGGTTGATGCTCCCCATCATCTAATCGGTTTAAGCCCTCTTGATAGCTATCGATACAATTTTTTGTCAGAGCATTTCTAATTTGCTACAACTCACCTAATTGGGTCTCTATGACGTCATTGTTGATCAAGTTAACGCACACTTTGTCAAACTATTCGCCTTATAATTAAGAAAAAAATAAAAAAAGTAGAATTAAAAAAGTTTTGAGCATAACCGCTCAAAATTTTTTTGGTTCATTGTTTCAATAATCTAAAAAACTGCGTGTCTCTATAAGTCTCATCTGATATTTACAAATGTTAATGAAGATATGACATGTCGTTTTAAAAAAAAGTAAACTAGAACCGAAACGAAAACGTTTAATTATTAAATAATTTAAAAATTACAAGTAAGATCAAAATAAAACGTAGATATAATCGGATAAGTCTTCTAGATTTTTGAAACAATTAATATTAAATAAATCCAGCATAATTAGGCCAAAACGTTCGACGAGGTGTACGTGGGAACCTTAAGTGACGTTAAAATGTGTATTTAAGGGTTACCAAGTAAAAGAGGAAACACAACAAATTTCATGAATCAATCATTTAATTATCATTGATAAACGATGATAGTAATACATACATACAAAATACGTATAATGTGGTCAAAATATAATATTTTTACATCTAAAACTATATCAAAATATGGCTAATGACAGAACAGTCTGTCTGTTTATTGGCACATGGGATATTTGTTAAGGGCGAGATTGATTGTAAACGAACAAAGTTATTTAAGTCACTGCAAGCAGACAGCGGGTAGTCCAACCATTCTTATATGATAGAAAGCTTTTTAATCGACTGTCGCCATCAGTTTTAGTTTTATAATGTTCGCTCTCATTCAATCTCCGCCTTAACATTTCAAACAAAATTTTCCAAAAAAGCATTGGAGCTTACGTCTTCTATGACAGTTAATATATAAAATACATTTATATACCTTGTTAAAGACTTATTCTAAAGCTTTTGCAAAACCTTACATTTATTTCGATAATGTCGAAATATAGTAAAGTTTTATAAGTATCCAATTGTTATAGAAACATAAAGAAAACATGTTGTAATTCAAAGTTTTAAGAAAGGTGCCTATAGATTTGCGTTTTGTTTATTGATCGACAAAACAATAAATCTAGTAAGGTTTTGGAGAAAGCTCTCTCAAAATCGAAATACGCGAACGCTAAAAATGGACAAATCTGCAGACATTTGAGACGTCAAAGAGCTGAAAGACTGATTGCAAAGGCAATAACATTTTGAAGTCTTATCTACTAAAATAATCGCTGTCCTATTTCTAAATATTTGCAATGTGCGTATTATAGAAAGATTTAACTAACAAATTTAAACATATTCATTCCTCTTTAAATCTCATCCCTAAAAATCTGGATTATCTACATTATGCATTACGTACAAATAACGTTGACAATATTATGGATATTCCAAAATTTTACCAAACTATGTACTACCCATACTTCTAAGTATTAGGAACAATCCTCATAATAAAAATAATAAGCATAATAATGGAATGTAATACACTAAAATTAAAAATAAATAATAACCAAAAACTTATTTTCATTATCTTTTTTACCGGAAGATGTCATTAATTTAGAACAGCATACGTTCTACGTATTAAAAGCTTATGATAACAATATTATTTAATAAAATATAAATATTATTTTACATTAAAATAAGCAATTAAGCTGTTTAAATGCTACCATCACTTAATCTAATAAATACTATTTACAAATCACCAGAATGATTTTTTTGCTTTTTGAAGTTATTTTTATATAAACAAAATAAAACGAATCCAGCTGCGATATTTGGCCAGGATTTTTTTTCAAGAGGTTTGCGGGTTTTTTTAAATTAAAATTATTCAAAAATATATTTTTTTCATTCTGGCGGTGTTTAGGATGAAGCACGAATACTGTTATGTAAAGACCGAAATGCTCTGTTGGATGTCAGAGGGCGACGTATCCAAGGGAATTGCTTACGTCACCAGCGCAAGTACGTGGTCTCCTTTCGTTTTTTGTTGTGCATTTCTCTGTAAAGAAAATATTTAATTAGACTATTGTTATAAATTGTAAAATTTAGAGTGAGATGAAGTGTGTTAAGGAAAAGAAAACAAAAAAAAATGCTTGTGGGTATTTAATACGCACGATCATATTTTTAAGTGCGGTCCCCTAAAATTAAATACTTACCATGCATTCTTTTCCCCCTTTGAACCCCATTCAAGTTATCAACTTATTCATTTTTAAACCCAACTTTATGGTTTTGATGATTGGGTTTACATTCCATGAAATGATTTGTATGAGGAGGAATGAAAATGATTCTTACTGTTTATGTAAGAGAGACCGCTGTAGATGATCGTGCTTCAATCACCCTCACCGCCACAAGCATTGACTACATCTACAACAATTGAAAAAAACATGTTAATTATATTTAAAAAAAAATAACAACAGAAATGGTCCGTCTGAACAAAGTGCATGTTAATTGGTCATGTTGTTTTATTAAATGTTAACACAAATTTGTAATATGAACCAATTTCAATTAATAAACGGGCGTGCAATGAAATGGGTTCACTTAGAAAAACCACAATATCTGCCAAACTATGCATAATATCGAATTTAAATAAAAATCATATTAAAATATATTTCATACGGAGTTAAACACAATAATTTTTGTAAAAAAATATTTAACATAAAAAACAAGAATATATAATTAAATTTATTTATATTTAAATAACAAAATGAATGAATAAAAATTAGTTATTCTGGTTTTTCTAAGTGAAACTATTTCATTGCACGCCAGTTTATTATAACTTATGAGCTACGCTATTGTCGGCATATTTTTTATAAACGGAAAAATTAAATACAACGGTAATTTAAACACAAAAAATCTTTTAAATTCTTAATCCAACCCGCTTAAGTTAGCGGTGCTTTTTAAGTACATTTTAAAGTAAAAACAAGCAAAGATTATTTTTTAATTTAGCTATTTGACAAACAAAGTTTGATACCGTAAGAAAAACGTTTCACAGAAATGTTTTAAACAGCTCCGTTATCCCAAAACAGGATTAGGGTTAAGTTTAAAAATCCTGTCAATGTTTAAAATCCACCAGATCTTAAGTGATTGGAACAAAACAGGGCCTTCATATTTTAAAGCGATTAGTATCCAGACCGCAAATTCTTAATAATTTTTAGCGGCAAATTAAAAGTCCAAAACTGTATTATTAACAAAATCATCTCGTTTGAAACATTTTCTAAACTAAATCCATTTTAATTTCCAGAAATAGTCAACAAACTAAAACTCGATGGTGACGTTTTAAATAATAATCGCTTGATCTTATTTTTTTTTTAAATTCATCTGGCATTGTCCTGCAGTGGATGTCTATCGGCTGATGATGATGATGTTCCAAGTTCGATTAAATTTCATAAGCATCATCATCATCACCAGCCTATAAACGTCCACTGCACGACGAGTCTTTCATACAATGGGCGGATTTGCCATAATCACCACGCTTGGCAGGTTGTTCTAAAGGTGTGAGTACTCAGGTGGATGCTGCTGCCTACATGCTGGTGTAATTCCTTAGTATGGGTTTTACAACCTCCACGGGAGAAGACAGTGGGGTCTTTTCTAGGCCGGACACATCACGGCCAAGGCCAGGAAAAATCATAATAAAATGTTTTTATTATATTTATGAATTTTATGTTCCTATTTTTCACTGGATTTTCTTTATATACCTTACTAGTTGCGCCCCGCGGTTTCACCCGCGTGAATAATGATGAAAATTGATGATGATGATGAAAAGTAGCCTATGTGTTAATCCAGGGCTTAAAGTATCTCCATTCCAAATTTCACTCAAATCCATTCAGTAGTTTTTACGTGAAAGAGTAACAAACATCCATACAAACTTTCGCGTTTATAATATTAGTAGGATTGTAAAATGTGATACTTCTTCGAACAAAATTCGATTTAAAATGTCTGATTCTAGAACGGTGTTGGGCCGTAGGTGACATTTGTACACTTCCGCGCGAGACTGGGTTACTTCGTGATTGCACACCCTGTACATGCGACTGTGGGAACTGAACTCTTTGTTTGAATATACGGAGTGATCACAAAAGAATCGTGATTTCAGTTAACAAATTGAAAAACATGTTGCATCTTTATTCTTTTATTATGTCATCCGAAAGGTGTTATTCGTCATCAGCCGTTAGACGTACACTGTTAGATAAGGCCTCCCATATAGAATCAGATTGGGGTATTTGCCATAATCACCAGGCTTGGCAGGTGGATCGGTGATCACAGTATTGGTGTTGAGTACTCAGGTTGATGCTGCTACCCATCCCCTGGTGTGATCTCTTTGTTAGCTTTTACGACATCCACGGGAGGAAATAGAACGGTTTATTCTTAGACCGAACACACCACGGCCATATATCTATATGTATGTACATGTATTGTTATATGTACGATCGTTGGCGCCCAACTGCGCACGGCACAATTTTTTTATGTGTTTAGTTAAACTATTCAATCCTTTTACAAAACTAGAAATTTAAATCTAAATACTTTCTTTTACAATAAAAATGTAACTGGAATTTCAAATCATAATAATATTTTTATGAGTTTTCAATAAAACATAATGACAGGTAGTATATTGACAGTAAAATACCAGTTTATTTACATATCAAATGATCAATAATATCTCATAGTATCGGCACGTGCCTAATGAAGTGTTTGACGAAAATAATATTATATAGACAGTAATATAAAAATATAATTACTAAGAAAAACTTGCAACAATATAAATGTGAATTTATATGGGCATTAAATCATTGTGACATTTTGTTTCCTTTCATATTCAAATATTACGAAAACTTTACTCTTTTATTACTCATAGAATAGTCGGAAACAATTTTTGAAGTCGATTTTGCATAAGCTGCGCATGTGGATGTTGACAGGTGAGATGATTCATCATTATCATCATCAGCAGAATTTGAATTTGTATATTTTGCATTATAACCTAAAATTCTTATAATTAATACTAATTGTCTTAATATAGACATTCCCGCCATAGTGTTGTATGGGGGAGACTTCACGATGTCTAAAGGCTACTGATGGGGTACTAAAAGCTGCGAAGTACAAAATGATGAAGTTTTTTTTTAATGTAAGATTAAATAATTACAAGTTAGCTGTTGCTTTTAGAATCATCCTGTCTCTGTTAAAGTCAGTTACCTAATTAACTGCATTTGCCACCTCGAACGGGATGCGCTTTGCAATCGATGCTTCGTTTCGATAGCTGCAATTACACCTCTTTATACAACACCTAATGGGTAACCCTAAAGTGTTTTATACACTTAGTGTTATATTGTTTTTATTCGCTATTTGTATCGTTTAAATTTTCAGGCGAAAGCCTATTTGAGTTATGGAATTTTTTTATCGGCTCATTAATTTGGCCACCCTTAGCAGAATGAGATAAAATCACCTCTGTTGATGTCTCAAACGGACCGCTTTCTTATAGCAGTGCACATTCCAAGTTGTACTTAGTACTTATAACTTCCATGGTTGCTGCTGACAAGACACCAATATCAATGTGACTCTTGTTCGATACTTCCTAAGAATTTGCTTAGAGTTATAACCAGCAAAATCGATGTCGTAAAGTTAGGACATGTCTTGACGTATTTAGGCTACATCTGAGGTTGGTGCAACGTATTTTTCATCGTTAAGTACGTCCTAGGTGATAAGTATGAACTTAGGAGCTGTCAAAGTTTAGTCCAGACGAGATGACAAGTCTCATGTGCCTTTCCACTAAACAGCAATGCGAGCACTACTGCTTGGTGGCAGAAATAAGTATGGTGGTAATTCTTCCCCGGATAAACTCTTTCACAAAGAGCTCTACTACTAGTAAAACGTGTTTTATTATATAGATTTAATAAGGTTGATTTTAATTCTGTAGAAAAGAAATAATGCTCAATAAATTGTATGTGTCAACTCGATTCACGACGCGCGTAAATTGCGACTGACCTATCGAATGAGATGCACAATCGATAGCCGAACCGATGACCCAGCGTGCTAACAAAATAGGACATCTGACTCGATTCTTAATCGAGAGATCGAGACGCACCTATGCGCGTCTAATTAAGGTGCAGTTTATATGAAAATGTTCTTAGCTGCCATTACATTTCTGCTTATATTTTTATTTGCCGGAAACATAAAAAAACATTATTTCTGCATTAATTTTTATTACAAACAGTTTGATGTAGGCACTTTATGGTAATTATTATGAGCCGTTAAGCGTCCACTGCTGGACGAGGCCTACCCCAGAAAATACAATGGGGGGAATTGCTAGATCACCACGCTTGGCAGGCGGCTTGGTGATTGCAGTATTCGTGCTGAGTACTGAGTGAGGTTGATGCTTCTGCCCATCCTCTAGAGTAATCCCTTCGTCGGCTTTTATGATATCAACAGGAGAAGATGGAGGGGTGTTTTCTTTGACGGACACACCACGGCACTTATGGTAATAATACAATAATTGTATGTGTACAAATTGTTTACCCGTTTGTCGTAAACGCCACTTTTTGCGAAAAGAGGTTTAATGATTAAAGTTTTAAGATTTTTCACATATTACCTATGTTGAAATTCATTAAGATTTGTATTTTTATCAGGAATTCTGTGGATGAAGGCGGCTCAAGACCATTCGTCGTGGCATTTAAGAGTCTTTATCTAGTGGACTTTTACAGGCTGATGATGATGATGATGATGATAATGATCGTATACCAGGAGACTATAACAGTGTTGAGATCGAAAGGATTGACCTATCGAATGAAATGTAAAATCGATAACCGCTAACTAAATAGGACATCTCGATTCTAAATCGAGACGTAATTAAAGCCAGTTTGAATGTATTGTTTAGCATTTGCATCCAAATAATGGGGTCAATCATGGGTGCCAGAGAGTAATAGAAAGCCTATGAGTCTTTAAACAAGTTACTTAAGGAAGGTAGTTCAAATGATTGGGTTAGTTCTAAAACAATCTTTAGATAGGTAGTTATCCCTTTTTATTAAAATTAAAAGCTTTTATTGTATGTAGGCTTGCTGGATGGAATCTTGCAAATGAATTTTAAATCAGTTATTTTTAACCGATTGACCTGAAATGTTTTCATACCTATCAAGTTCTGATGACAATATAATATTAAGGTGACGGCGAGCTGATCTGATGATGGAGACAACGGAACTCCTCGATGATTAGTAGTAGCCTGGCAGTGTTTGGGCTCATTTTGATCAGGTCACGGTTCCGATCACTAATTTAATAAAAGCTTGTTATGAAAAATACATTTTTCAAAAACTTATTAAGATAAAAAAACAAACAATTTAGAAATGCTAAACTTAAACTAAACTCAAACTGAATCAAGACTTAAAATGGATTTCAATGAAATATTGTCACTAAATCTATGCTGAACTGATAACCGTTGGGGAATAAAGGTTCTCGAGTGGCGACCACAAACCAGACGACGCAGTAGAGGAAGTCCCTCAATGGACTAAAGGCATTATAAACGTCGCAGGAAATTAGTGGATGGAGGCGGCTCAAGACCGTTCGTCATGGCATTCTAAGGGGGAGGTCTATGTCCAGCAATGGACTTCTTCAGGTTGATGATGATGATGATGATGAAATCTATGCTTGAGTTGACGAGGCTTGGTCCAGCAGTGGACTTGTACGGGCTAATGATGATGATGAATTAAGTACGCAAAGTAGGAAGTGCACCGTGAAAGTTTAGTTTCCTATATCGCATCGCAACATTATGCCTGGTGTATGATTGCCATAACACTTAGCAAAACAATCGGTAGCGGTACTTATAGCCGATGGCGCTCACGTCTACGTACAAATCGGTGTTTCACACGCGATCGACCTCTTACGGTGCTGGGTTATGATACACTCCCGCAAGAAATCTGACAAGTGATGACAGGAAGACAATACTATCATTGCTAAATAGGACGAGGAATTTGCCATAATCACCACGCTTACAAGAAGCGGCACGTAAGTCTAGCGCTGAACGAAACGTGAAGGGGAAAGTTGCGCATGTTTACTGTCGCGCACGCAATACAGTTAGTATAAGATAGACAGAGATAGAGATAGAGATCCCCCCAAGATACCTTACTTTTGACTTCTGCGCAATAACGGTCAGCGCTAGAGTTTCGTGCAGGCAGATTAGTGATTGCAGTATTGGTGTTGAGGCCTCAGGTGGATGCTGCTGTAATCTTAGTCAAATTTTACGACATCCATGGGAGGAAACGGAGAGGTATATTCTAAGGCTGGACACACCACGGCACATAGAATATAGAAAATTGTTGTCGATGAAAAAATTGGATGAAAGCAGAATAAAAATGGCAACGTGAAATAAAATGACATGGTATTATATAGGGGAACTGCATCCCTATCCCTACAAACATAAGATCTATTTTGATGTGATTAAGACATGAATAAAATTACCATACTGATTATATGCCGGAATTCGTTCGCTCGAAAGAGTAACCAAGGTGGTACCGCTGGCGAGCACTAGTACCGTACACCTACACACTGCAGCTAATACAGTAGCTCGCAGAACCGACAACCGCTAAGGAATAAAGGTTCTTGAGGGGTGATCACGAACCGGACGACGCAGTGTAGGATGGCCCCACACTCGATGAACAGAAGAAACTTTCATTGGATAGTCATCAGCTCAAGGCCATTTGTAATAGCATTCAATTGGGAGGCATATCTCCAATGGCGGACGTCAACCATGCGCTGATGATAACGAAGACTTGAACGACCAAAATAAACTGTTGATGACAATTCAATAGCTAAAAACACAGTTGATCCTGTTCTGACCGATTTATGGGGGCGGTAAAAATAGATAAGGTTTTGATTTTTACTTCACTGTTATCTATAAGGCGTGGTGATAATGGCGATTTCACTCATAGTATTTTATGGGGGAGGCCTCGTCAAAGGTGAGGGTTCGAATAACGCTGCTGCCCCATTACGGACCGCGCTTTCAAACCTGCATCAGCGGCCCTCATCAAATTGCCGCAATTTCGTCTCCTTACTGTTAAACGTGGTGCACCGTTGTACCATGTACGGTGAGTGCATAAACTGCAAATTATACTGAGGCAGTCACGTGTGGCTCGCTCTTGCGGCTACCGTCGGAGTTCGCACAGTTTCGGAAGCATTAGGGCCCATTAAGCACCGTTAACACACAGGCCACGTCACGAGCTCACGACTCCCATGCACCATGAGCGATCTATCGACGATCTCGGTAGCACCACCAGGAATCGCGGAGTCTTGTCGTTTCACACGGAACAATGTTACGCGTATATGCTTTCGCGGTTAGGAAACTTTTATAGCACACGAGTTTTCGTGTCTCGAGATTTTATTTAGAAAAGTTCTATTTTTATGTTGCTGAGCTTTGCTTTAAGAGAACTGTACCACTTTTCGGCTCCATATAAACTACAGGACATCATTTTGATACTCATTAATTCAAGACAATTCAAATGTAGACACAATTTAGAGATATCTAGGCTTATCTATTGTCAGAATCAAACTAGCATGGGTTATAAAATTTCCATACAAATCTTTAAGTAGGTGTGATTTGGAAACTCTAGTAGACGTTTATAAGAAACTGACAAACTATGTACATTACAATTTTTTTTTATGATGTTTGAAATTAATAATCTAAAATAGGAGCAAACTTCGTTTGTATGCAGAGGGCTCAAGCGTTCTGGCAGTACACACCTCTCAAAGACAAAACTGAACTTTATAAGCCTAGCTGTGAGTCTATTTTTGCCTGTATATCCAACTTACAAAGTCTAGTTCAATGACTACCTATAAACCTACGTAAAAAGATGATTGTGTCACGCCGAGTTATTGCCCGAATATCTTAATTGGCAACTTTAATGAATCACCTTGAACAAGGCTTCGTGTTGAAATATAGTCGTGTCTAAATAATTAAATCGGCTTAGCTGTCATCGTCACCATAAGTTCATTAAACTTCTTAAAACATAAAGGCGGGTTCGCATGTCACTCAGATGAGAGGATCGACATTCCGACTATGCTTGTCACTTGTCATTAACATACAATGTGCTAGTAGCACTCCTGTAGGGTCGCAACCTAAGAATATCCCATGCAAATCTGACAGTATGTCGTTATAGTGACGAAACAATCTTTTAACGATACGAAATTAATCAAATTAAGTAGTGTTAATGTTAAGGTGAAACGGGCCCTAACTGGAGAATTATTGACGTGTTCTGACTACACGGAAAATATTTTTTTCAACGTTAGAAAACTACGAAATCAGTTTTTTTTTCATCATTATCATAATTGTCAATTCAGCCTGTAGAAGTGCAATGCTGGACATAAGCCTCGCTTATAGAATGCTATGATGAACGTTCTTGAGCGGCCTCCATCCACCGACTTCCTGCAACCTTTATAATTTCTTCAGTCCATCGAGCTTTCCTCTATGCGTTGTACGGTTTGTGATCGCCACTCGAGAACCTTTATTCACCAACGGTTGTCAGTTCTGCGAGCTACCGTTCTGCCTATTACCACTTCAATTTGCTAATTCTGAGAGCTATGATCTTGATTCTTCTACAGATTTCCTGATTGCGGATCATATTACGTAGTGAAACTCCTAGCATAGCTATCTCCATAGCCCGTTGCGTGACTTTGAGGTTGTATTACGTATTTAAACTATTTACAGATTTTACCGATACAGCTCGTGAATATCAGTGTGATGTTGTTTTGTTACGTAACGTAATGGAAAACGTTTTTCAGTTTATGAGGAAGGCGTTATTTTAATATTTCGTTGTTTTCTGTTTCAATTTCTAATTTATATTCAAAAACCTTTGAACAATAAATATCTACTTCACAATCAACGTAATAAACATTCGACATTGCAGATAAGAGTTGAGATAAGTAATTAATTGCAGAAAAGCCTTTCGTTACTCTATGGCTGATTACCACCGCCTTAATGTTTATAACTCAATCGTTCAATGCCACAGCAATGGCTGTCTGCTTGATTACTTTATTTACTAAGACGTAATTACAAGAAATAATCCGGTTTTCACCGTATACGGTTAGCGCTGAAGTGAAAATCCGGTGATTTTAACGGACGCTTGTTTTAGGTGACCCATAACTAAACGGAACATTTTCTTTTCTTTTTTCTCGCTTATACTTTTTTATTTGTTTCTTTATAAGTACTAATTTATACTATATTCCCCTCCGTTTCCTCCTATAGACGTAGTAAAAGCCTTACTAAGGGATTAAACCAGGGGGTTGGCAGCAGCATCCACCTGAGTACTTTACACCAAACTCCGATCACCCCCCATTGTATTCAATGGAGAGGCCTCGTCCAGCTGGTGGACATAAATTGACTGGTGATGATGATGATACTATTGTCATAATTAACCCAACAAATACCTACACATTAGGTTTTAAATATGACCAACACTATGAAATTTATAAAATCTTGAAATATTTATTGTTCTAAGTTTGCTATCAATAGCTACACCGGTGCCCAACAAAAGTGCGCGCCTGATCGATAGCAGGTTAATACGCACTGATCAGCGTGACCACAACGTCATCTGACCAAGGGGCAATTCGAAAATCTCGTGGTTGAGATGACGTCATATCTCGATTTAATAGGTCACCGGTAGCAAGCAAACGGGAGCTTACGCCCTTTTGCATGCGAACGAAATTTTTCTTCAAACTTCATGAAACTTTGTACGCATGACTAGTACACTAATAATATCTAAACCCGTGGTGCGTTAGTTTATAAAATGATATGGTAACCAAATCATAAATTAAAAAAATACTAATTTTAAAAACACTGACGCACCATGGGTCTAGATATTATTGTACTGATCATGTGTACAAAAGTTAGATTAAATAATAGTTAAAATAAAAGCTAACTTCGTTCGCGTACAAAAAGGCGTAAGAGCCGTAACAGTTACCTCCTTTTAAAATCATAATTTTGCATAGGCGTTATACGAGATGTGACGTCATCACGTAGACGAGAATGATCTGAGAATACGGCCCCAGTAACCATATCTAACCACGACCACGAGGTATGTGGGTCGGTATTGTACAGTGTGGATTTCAATAACATAGCCGTTGTCGGCCTTGTCTTATGTCTACATAATAATGCATCTTGAGTTACAAAAATAGGTAAAAATACAAGTTTTTTTTTTTTTACTACTCATTAAATATTACTAAAAGATTATTAATTTAAAAAATATTATTACTTTAAACTAATAACGAGATAAGCCATTATTATTATTATTATTTTTAAAATGGCTTTATTATGAAAGTTGATCATTGAGAATGGAGATTATTAGCTACTTGCTAACTGTTTATAATTATTAATTCACTTGAACGTAAATTAAATTTTCTAACTTCCTATTGCTAGAATGTTTTTTCTACACCGTAGGTAAGCAATATTTTTCGTTATTTCGATTATTAAAAGATTTTTATCGTTCCAATTTTTTTATGAAACCTACTTTGTGACCTACATTTTTTTTCATTAGCAAATAAATTTAAATATTATTTTTAGATAAAAGTGTTAAAAAAAAGATGAACTGACCTGTGCTGGCGCAGGTTGTCCTGCCTCTTGAAGCTCTTCCCGCAAACCTCGCAGCTGAACGACAACTCCGGGCTCTTATGGGTCCGTTCGTGGATCATCAGGTTGTAGGACTTCGTGAACCGACGCTGGCAGTACTTGCACACGAACTCGCATTTTGGGCGCAGTTTGCGTCTGAAATCCCGTGTGTGGTCCTCGTCAATCTGCATCACGGCGAACATTTTGCCTAGAAGCGATGCTTACCACGGGCGGGGCTTGGTCGCCTGTACAATGATAAGTTATCAAATGTTATGCGTAATGTGACTCTATGTGTTAGTGATAAGGTTGATTGTCACATTTGTTAGTGCGTGTGGATTAGTTATGTTTTGATAAAGAATGAAAAGGACGCAATCAGAGAGGCAGTGTTTGTTTGACTTTTATTTTAAGGCTATAAACCAGTTGAGACTTGTTTTATGGGGGGTTTTAATTTCATGCCAAATAATAAATATATCAAATTGTATACATAACAAAGAATTAGTGTAATAAACCGTTAGAAAATAAAAAACAAAAAAAATAGAAAAAAAAATTGCTACGCACCTTTTAATAACTAGAAAAAAAAAATCTATCAAACTGCGATCACGTGTGTCACTGTCACATTTAAACAAAACAATTTTTTTAAACTAGACACTAGCAGAACTCGATATTTCAAAAATCGAAAACGCAGATTTAATGAGACTAGAAGTGTCAATGACAACTGAACGTGCGATCAAGAGCGGGTGCGTTTAGCAACTGCGCTGTCGAGAGGGTGCGGAAACTACCGATAGCGTTACGCGGAAGGCTCGCGCTTAGCCCCCACCACGTGCTCATTGAATGAACAGGTAGCTACGGTAAGCTGACGGCTCGCGTAGGTCGCCCACTGGGAAAATTTTGTCGTACTTTGCACGTGAAACCGCTTAGTTTTAGTGATGTCACCAAATGACACTTTTGAAGACAAAGAGCTTTGATTTGTAGACGTAATCTTCTTTGTATGGAAAGGATTGGCACCGCGATGAAAAATGGGGTCGTAATATTTTATTCGATTATGAAGCTTAGCAACGCACATTTTTCATTAAGTTTTTTTTTTTTTTTTATGCTACTTGGCAAGCAGACTAGCCATTTTTGTCTTGCTTGCCCCCCTCCCCCCTGTGCCTCTGTGTCCTACTACTTTTATACGGTGGGAAAGCGAGCAAGTAACTGGGTGCTTGCGGCGCTACCGTGGATTTCACTCACGAAACTCACATGACCCACACTTATTTCGGCACCGGTAGTGTTTACCGGTAAATTGTTGATGATTTTCGGCTTCTGTCATTACCGCGCCCTAAGGGCGTATTTGTACTTTCTAGATTACATAGCTCCATATAATTAGATTCAGTTGTTTTATATTTTAATAAGGTAAACTGAGGACTTTACGGTTTGATATTATTTGAAATAATCTATCTCTACTTGACATTGGCAAAATTGAATTTTTACTCGGAGGCCTTAATAAAAAAAAACAAGTACATTATTCTTGGCTGACGTTTGATGAAATGAAAATAGACAATTGTTAGGTACTTATATTTTATTCATGAGATATGTAGGTACAGAAAACGTGTCAAAAAATAGCATTTAATAAATTTTAAACGTGGGTTTTTCCTCCAAAGATAATTATTAAGCTTATTCATTGAAACTGTAGCCAGGATTCAACATCAATTTCACACACTATTTTCGTCACAAAAAAGTGTTGATTTTAATTACGTAATACTGGCCAGGTGTGATTGTAAACCGTATCGAAAAGTAAGGATTCATTCAAATTTAAATCTTCGCTGTTTTCACATAATATTCAAATTTCGCGTGTTAAAGGAGCTATAAAGTTTAATTCCAGGAACAACCGTGAAGCGGCACATAATACTGGTTTGGCGCTTACGACACATCGTATTTTATTGACGCGTAACTCCATTCAAATTTCAAACGTCGTCGACTGCGCTAAGCTTAGAACGAAATAATGAGTTTCCATGGTAGAGTATGTGACTGAACATGAGGAGGCACTAATTAGTCTGAAGCGAAGTTTCACATAATATGAATTAATTAGAATTTATGTGAATTTAGAAGACAAAAGAATCCTTGGGCTTAGAAATAGGAATACAATTTAATTTATATCTTAAAATTGCTAAGAAAAATCATTGATAAATATTTCTATCTCTCTTTTCGAACGTTTCTCACAATCGAATGCTTCAATTCTCAGTTTTTGATGTAGAAATATATATCTATTAATTCAGTTTGGTAGCCGGACCACTATTTTTGATGCAACGTAATTTACCGAATTTCGAGACGCAATAACACTGGACTGATAGGAAATTCCCGAGTAAATTCAAAAAGCTTACTCTTTTAAGACTCTAACTATAATATAGGTAATTTCATCAATTGAAGTATTCTAACACTGTTTTAGCCTAAGATACTTAGGGGCTGTGTGCAAAAAATAAAAAATATAGAAGTATGCAAACTTTGGGTTTAAAAACAATTATCACAATTTTATGACTTATTTTATGTAAAGTTGAAAAATTATACATGTACTACATGAGCCGAAAATATGACCAAAAGTGAAGGAAACTGCAATCAGAGGACCAATCAAGGAGAATACGAAAATCGCCCAAGAAATAATTGCTTCAACAACAAAAATAAAAAAAAACAAAAATTATGATGCAAAGAAATCGGAGAACGTGATGTTTTCACGTAAAATTCTATGGCTCGGATACGACAGAGATCACTTCATATTTTTTAAATTTGAATTTGAATAGTGGTATTTTTTACTTTATTTTAGGTATCTACCTACTTAACGACTACGCGACTGTAAAAAGCACTGGCCGCCTCTAATTTTTATCCACTTAAAATCTTAATTCCTGTGCGAAAAATGTAAACATAAAATTATCCGCATCTATATAGGACTACAAAGCGTCCTAATATCATTATTTTTAGGTTCATTTAAGTCTGCAGTTTTCGATCAAATCAGCAGAGGAACATCACGAAAAGACCATACAGACAGCGAAGCCGCAAAAAATTCAAACAATCTTATTATTTAGTTCACCTTTGAGTACCAAATAAGGTGGCGCAATAGGCTACTTTTCATAACCTTCTGTCTGTCTGTATTTTTTGTTCATGTTCGGAAACGATACTATCTATAAAGACTGCGTCTGTTCTGTTTTATTAGTATATGAAGCTGATGTATAACTGCGGCCTTTATGAACTGCAAAAAATGCAATCGCAAATTGGAATATAAAAATATGGTTAGTGTATCAGTCAACCAAAATATGTATTAGGTATTTATTGAATTCGAACAGTTGCTGACGAATTGGAAAATTAAAGGATTATACAGACTGGGGTGTAATTTTTGAATGTCATCGTGTGACTAAACGTCATTAAAATTGCCGTTAATCATCGATTTCCAAATTTCTATATATTGAAACTCATTGATGACTAAAATTTTTATATACCTATGTTATCAATACAAGTGCCTCATCCAGTGCATTTCTTGAAAAACGGTGATTTGCGGCCTTTTTGATGTTATTTAGTCACTCGGTGACATTTAAAAATCGCACCCTTGATATAAAAAAACAATGGAATGTGACACTTGTCAACAACAAAATAAAAACTGATGATAAGGTACACAGGTGGCGTGGTGGTCTCGCCCTAAGAATCCCTCCTCCAACTCCTAAAAGATGACTAAGGAATTACAAGGGGGCCAGAGGATGGGCAGCAGCATCTATTAGAGTACTTAACACCAATACTTCCATCACCAATCCGCCTGCCAAACGTTACCATTGCAAATCCCTCCTATTCAAAGGGGAGGCCTCATGCAGCACTAAATGTCTACCAGCTGGTGAAGAAGGTAACCCAATAAATAAAACTCTAACCGATCACTTAATAGTTTCCTAATTTCAGCTTTGAACTAATAAATGACAACATTACACATTAGACTTTCGTTAATAGGTACGAGTTATCTCAATGTGCATAATTGACAGATACTCCAGGATTATGTGCAATAGGTACATATAGGACATGTCATTGGAGGTATTGTGGCTACCTATTGCACCTCTGACATGCCCAAAAATTATAATTTGAGTGAAACTAGCACAAGTAAAGACACATACGCACGCTAATACACGATAAAATCTCTGGTCACGGTTACAGTATCATCTCAGTCGTAAAGATACAGTCGGACAGGAGTACATCACGGTTTTCTACGATGTCTACTTTAGGAGCTAGTAATAAAACAGTGTCTTTGAATCATGTTTTAAATATTTTAAATCAAAATGTGACACTAATTTATCAGACTTTCACCAAAAAACTAACTATTGACTGTCTTTATTTTCTTAATGCCATTCTCAATAATTGATTCATCTGTGATCCGTTGATATTTCCCATACCTACTTTTTTATATAGTAGGATAAATATTAACATTGGTAAGATAAAAAATTATAGATTAATGATGGATCGCATCAGCAGTAACTAATTAGGAAGACGATTAGGAAGCTACATAATAATCAACCTTCTCGAAACTAATAATAGATTATCAGCTTATAAATTATCATTATTAAAGCCAATAACATACCATGTTTAGTAAATTAAGCTCATCAGAATGAGTTCAAGCGGATCTTCTAATGCGTCACAAAAATTGGCAGACCTTGTCACAACGTTAAGAAAACAAGATGATTCACGGAGACTGTCTCTTCCTTGAACTATTGACATTTCATAGAAACAAATAATTAAAAAAGACAAATGTAAATTATTTTGCAAATTCATTGTTCTTTTGAAAATTTGTCACTTTGACGTTTGACGTAGGCGCCTATGTGGCTGACGATTCTAGTTAAATCTAGTTCTTTGTGGTTAGTGACGAACCGGGAAAAGTTTTATAGTGGTGGAAATTGCCAGCTTAGAATAAGGACTGAAGCTACTGCCAGTATGATTTTTCCGTCATGTCTGTTGGTAATACTGATTTGTGTGACAGTGACAGTGAAAGTTAATGATCTTGGCCTAAGGATATTTTCCTCAGAATAATGACGTATTTTCTCAACATAGTTTTCATGTGTTTTTCTTATACTAGTACAAGAACTATCAAAACTTTTTCAAATATATTTTTTTAACTTTTTTGCTAATCTGTTAAATTTTTCTATACCTAGTACCTCAGAATAAATACCTTATTTATTAGGTGCTTAGATTCCTTGTACTTAGGTATAAATTTGTGCCTTTAAAAGTAAAATTAGGTGATCATTAAATAAGCATCCGCGATAGCCTAGTTCCCACACAGAAACACTAAAAACCTTTCGCAATCCTTTCTTTACGTAACCCGGTGACTTTTACGATACCAAATAATTTATCATATGAATAAAACTATGCGTCATAAGAAGTTGCGGTTTTGACATTTGTTTTAAAGCTCTGAGTCAATGTAATTTATTAATGAGGAGAATGTTCATGTTTTAATCATCTTTATAAGACTTTTCTCAAAACCAACCGTAGCTGTATCATAAATAATATGATACAAAAATATGTAAACGAGCCTTAGAATGAGATTGTTTAATAAAAATGTATAGAAAGATACCTGCTAAAGCATTTTGTGAAAGCCTTAGTGTTGCCATAGCATTTAAGAAGGTAGGTAAGTATTTAATAGGCATACAACACTATGGTATAAAACAGAGTGGATAATAGTAATTGCTAACGAATGACTTCGGCCACATTAATTGGACAAAATGGAAAGTATAAGTACACAGCTTTTAATGATGGACAGTAATGTGCGTACAAACTATAAGCAAAACGCAACATTACAAGCCAAAGCCATAGGAATTTCCCCACAATTCTCATAGTTCATTAATAACATTGTATGAAAACTCGCACAGACATAAACATCGTACATCTTAATAATTATCCACAAAAACTGCCACTACAGAGTTAATTACGCAAAATTCCACAAACAGATACAATAGACTAGCAACACTGACTTCGATTGTCAGTAACAATGTTGTAGCAATAATTGACAATTAAAAAAGTGTTTCGAACACTGCTTTTTTCACATCACTTAACTATTGAATCGTAGCCTTCGAGAAGCAATGTATAGCAACCTGATTACAAAACTCGTAAAAACTAGTCATGTTCGCGTTCTGAACTAGTTGAACCGAAGCCGAAGATCAAATGGCAGTTATAAAGCCAAGCAGTTTTATGTTTATTCTGTAATTAAAATTTATCACAGTATAGTAAAATGCAAGCGAATGTAAGCGCAATGCTAATTTTGCTCTATTCATACGCAAGTAATCAAAAAAATATCTGTAAGGACTCGGGATCTTTTTTGCTACTCGTTAATAATAAACCTTTTTGCAGTGCAGTGTTTACTAGATTTTATTCAGGTAAAAATCCTTCAGAACTTGTCAGGATAAGTGGTTATCGAGACTTTTGAAGCCATTAACCAGTAAAATTCTTAGAGAAAGTTGAACCGTAATTTTACCGACAAGTTCGACAATGTGTACGGAACCTTAAGAGGCCTAGATTATAGTTTTCAGGGAAGATAGCCGTTGATAGGTAGTATGTTCCAGTTCTTGAAGGTTTTAAGGATACTTTAGTCAAAACAAAAAATATATATTATGGATTCTAATGAAAGTTACTCATTCAAATTCTTCAACCAAAAAAATAACACATTCAAACCGAATTATGGTCCAAACAACAGGTATTATGACTAATTAATGTACTTACAGTGACTAGAAAATATTAGCTAAACAAAAATTCAAATTTTTGTATGAACTATCCAACCCAACCTTTCTTCTGAATCCTGACATGTAAAATTCTTCGGCGAAGCCCATAAAGCTTTACCATTTTATACAAACTCGGTAATTATAACCATGATTTAGCTGATACCTCGCATTCTTTCATAATTTAAACGATGAACCAACAATAAAAATACATCCCTTTCTCTACAACAGAATGGATGAATGCAAGAGCGAGACGCAGCGAGTCATTGTTCGTAAAAATGTCAAATAGAATGATAAACATAAAATTTCGTGTTGAAATACAGAGAGGTGCGCACGCGCCGAACAAAGCGATGGTAATAATTTTATTCAAATGTGGGTGATCATGACTTCTTTTTATGGGTAGGTGTTTTATTTAAAAGGGCGCTTAATTTATGATTGGGTATTGTGGCTATTTATAAGCCTTTTGTATGGGTTTTATATTCGGCCTCATTATTTTCGGTATTGACAGATGTCTTCGATTTATAAAAATCTTTGAATTAACAAAGTCAAAAACTTTCGTCTAGTTTTTTTTGTACTGAAGATATACTTATTGTAGCTAGTCTACCAAACATTTTTTTATGTAAAGGATATGTAATGGTTCCTTTTCATACTTTTTTAAATTAAATGATGAATGTAAATATTTTCATTTGAAAGTCTGTTCTTAAAACAACGTAAACAAAATTTTAAAATCTTAGTACTACACTAACGCACAAAGCATGTATGCATGCATAGTGTCAAATGAAACTCAATTAAAGGACATAATATTTTCTGCTTTTTCAAAACGAGACGTCATCCCTTTTTTATTTTATTTCAATTTATTTATAGTGTTTTTTTAGTTATATCGTGTAATTTTGGTGGCATTTTAACTGGTGTAACATATTTAAAGAGCACTTGGTATTGAATTGAAATATAAGTGTATTGCGTGTCTTTTCAAATGGGTCCAAATTGTCCACGAACATTCTAGCGAAACTGCAATCGCTTTACTAGAACATGACATGACTGAGACTTTGACGACTTGACCCAACTTTATCAAAATAGGTAATTACTTGACATTGGCAAAATTGAGAAAAATTTGCCTTTCAGACCATAATTAAAGAATAAGTGAAAATTGAGATTCTTAAATAAATAAAATAAATAAAGAAAAGCTGAAATTTGTTCTACTCATAGTAGGTACTCATAGTACACCTACGTCAAAAAGTTCTCACACAGAAACTCATCACCATTTATCCCAGTAACCCAACTCTAAAACAAAGTATACAATCAATGTAATAACGTAATAATTTAAATCTTGCTTAGCTTCGGCCAAATTATAATATACAAATGAGAGAGTGAGCAGAAATAACGAATAAGTTTATGTCTCGCGCGTTCCCACAGGATCGGTATGCGCTTGCTACGGACAGGGGCGTGTGTGGAGTCGGCAGGTTTTTAATTATGTAAATGGTCTGGGAGTTATGTTTCATGGTACTCGTAGCTTCTCACCCAATTCTAATGTGGGATCAAGACCTAATAAAATAGTTTTTTTGCGTTTTCAAAACTTTTTCTTTATTTTTGTTTAACTGACAAAAATTATGGAAAAACTGACGGCATACAATGATCAACTGAATCATAAATAAAAACTTAGTTCAGGCAGGTTGATATTTATTTTGAAAGTATGTTCCTACTTAAAATGCTTTACAGAAAAGAAGAATTTATTCGTAAATTTTCGACTATTTTTTGCTACTGAATAGACTTTAACAAAAGTTACGTCAACTCGAAACGACTACTAAATTCAAATCAAAAAATAACAATGACAGGAAACTGTTTATATTTTACATCTACTGTAAAACATGAACACAAAACATGAAATAACACAACATGTCAAAAATTAATAGGAACATTATCAAGGAGCGTTTCGAATGTTCATAAGTAAATGAATGAAAATGTTTATAACCATTTCATACTCCACAGATTCTCTGCGCTCGTGCAACCAAGTATCTGTGAGCACCGACTGATATATTGGGGCTTCGGTCGAATAGCCCCCGGCAGTGCATGCCCGCTGCACTCGGCTGTTGCTTCTTTTAGCTCTATGCTTTTTGAATAGTAATTACGCGGGCGGGTCAAGTTTTGTGAACTAATTTTATTTTTAGTGGCAACACTGGTCGTTTGAAAAAAGAATTCAGTATTTTTTATATGACAATTTTTTTCAGTGCAATTGCTTAAGAAACTAATGAGCAATATCACTCCTACCGTTGCAAATATATTAAAGAAGAAAAAGCAACATATTTTTTCTCAACTGAAAATATAGTACCTAGGTATTCATTCCACAATATATGAAACTGTAGAGAAAGCGCCAAGTTCATTTTTTAATTCATCGTATTTCTAGCGCTTTTTACTTTGTGTTTCTAGTAACCGGAAGTAAATATTTAAGTACGTACATTTTAAGCTCAACAATTAATCTAAAGAGTTTTATATTAATAACATACTAATAACAAGTGCAATATCAAGTTACGAAAGTTCTCGTACGGCTTAAGCCAAAACTGCAAAAGCATTATTTCCACTTTTACTGCAGTATTTACTCAACCGTTTACGAGTGCGTTGGCTGCTTTTTATAAAGTCTCTCGATAAACACTGGCAGTAAAATCCCACCCACCACCAAACCACATAGCTTTATGTTCCTCTCCCCATTTACCGAAATTCCCTGAGGGCCAAAGAGGCCGGCCAACAGTAGCTGAGTAAATACACGCACACATCCAATTGTGATCATACATAATGTATGTGTGGGAGTGGGCTACTGGTTTACGCGGCCAATCGGTAGCTTTAGGTATAATATAAGCTGGGGAAAATAGGAATTAGTATTTTTGAACTTGAAATATGGGACTAACCTCTGGTTTTAGATATTTATTTTCTGTGATAATTTTAAAGTCTAACTTTTTAATTGTAAGATTTACATTTTATTACTCTTTTATCTTTCTGTAAAATCACACCATAAATCAAGCTAACATTTCAAAAATTTGGCAATGAAATATAGCTTCTTAGTAATTTTAAATCAATTAATATCTATGTCATCAATTTTCATAACAAGCCAATTTAGCAACATGGGTTCGTGATGTTTTATACATAATCCGTCAATTATATGCTAGCCCCGAAGGCTTTATTACTAAATTAAGATGTTAAGGTCTGAATACATTTTGGTTTTATTTTAGAAAATTATAATACTGGACTGGTTTTGTGCGATATAAATCGATAAGTGCTAAGAAAACGCCTGTTTATAATGTTATGCTATGCTGTAAGCACGATTAGAACGTGCAGAACCTACCTACCACATTTGTTTGAAAATAACCATGCCTAACATATTGAGAAATTTGACTACCTACCTACATAATAACAGTTTTTCGGAAATTATTACAAAAGGTATTTTATAGTTTAAGAAACACTTAATGAGTAAACGATAATGCAGTAGGTATAACCTAAGCCATCATGTATATTGTCTTGAAGGTAATTTCTGATGGGAAAAACCTACTTGATAAACAATGCCAAACAAAAGACGACATACCCTACATTACTCTTATCATAATCAATTCGATACACATACGTGAGCACACGCATGAAAAATAATTAAATCCAGCTACCGTGCAGTCTGTCAACCAATCACAAGCGGGGGCGGGGCGTAACACGGCAGCCGAATGTTGAAAACACCACTTTTTATATTTACCACATTATGCGCTAAAGCGGCCGGCGTGGGTGGGACTTTCTATCGCCCGCGGCGACTCTCATGTGGGATGAAAGCGATGATCCATACGTTCCTGAATACCGTTGTGGGAATTAATTGTGTAAGTTATCCGTAGTTTGGATTTTTTGTGCAATCATGACGTCATTCTTTCTACAACACCTATAATGCATTTTAAACCTATTGATTCGCCAAAAACACAACACTTCGCGTAGACAAAGGTCGGAAAGTTTTTAGTTTTTAGCTTGGTAAATTTTGGACGTTAAAAATTATCCATACGTTCCTGAATACCGTTGTGGGAATTAATTGTGTAAGTTATCCGTTGTTTTGATTTTTTGTGCAATCATGACGTCATTCTTTCTGCAATACCTATAATGCATTTTAAACCTATTGATTCGCCAAAAACACAACACTTCGCGTAGACAAAGGTCGGAAAGTTTTTAGTTTTTAGCTTGGTAAATTTTGGACGTTAAAAATAGCCAACTCCCTAAGCAAACAGTGCAAAAACTGCCAGGTACACCTGTGGCGCTAGCCGGCAAACAGCGGGATGTTTGCCCTGTGGTCAGCCATGCGCCGGCGCAGGCCTCAACAAACAACCAAATTCATAGTGACGTAAAAATCTTGTGAATGAAAATGTGCTAACACCGATGCTAAGTATTAGGTAAAAGAGGTTTGGTTTATTTATTTTTGGTGCTATTTCAACATCGTTAATTAAATATTTTGTTTTAACACAGTCGCGTTGTTAATTAATTCCTAACAGATGTAAAATGAACCCAGTTTTGCTTTCTTTGTCCGAATATACTAAAATCACTTTAAGTTAGAGAACACACTTTTTTTATGCAACTTGTTTTTTTTACAAAAATCTAGATCAAATTCTAGTATTATTAAACAGAATTATTATCAATAGAAATGGGATATTTACCATGATTTTTGAGCTTCATTAATTCTCGGACTGAAACTGAAACTGGTTTGAAACTATGCCGAAATATCAAAAATTATAGTAAATATCCCGTTTCTAGTGATAATTATTTTAATAACCATGATAGTTTCAAAATTTATATCAGTAAACAGAGTTCTACTATGAAAACATTTAGAAGATATTTAGAATACTTAATTTCCTAGTTTCTTTTGTTTCTACTCTAATAGTTTAGTTAATAGAAAAATTAAGTAATTAGTTTTTATTTATTATTTATCAATGAATATTTAGATTATATCTACCTTAAAACAATAAATTTAAAAGTTGAATTAAAAAACAATAAATTTATGGTTCGTTTTTGTGAAATTATCTTTGTATTGGCGTGACTGAGGGTATAAATCTTAAAATGTAGACATTATGTTAGTTAATTATTGGGCATAATTAGTGAAAAACTTTATCAACAAATATTATCGTTACATATTATTATACATGTATTTAAAATACTTAAAATGTATCGAATACCTATCTAAACCTACAATTACTATCCAGATCAAACTTATCAGCATACTGATTCATTATTCCTTATCAGTTGTCGGAAAGCTTCAAAGGTTCCTTTATGCGTTTCACAAAAGACTATATACTACTTGTGCAAATATGCACTAACTACTCTTATCTAGATAGGTATCAACAATAGAGAGTAAGTAACAAAGTATCGGCCGCACCTGTCGAATTTTTCACTTTACCGATAAATGGACAAAGCATTTGTAAATACCTACCAATTATTTTTATTATCGCAATTAAGTACAATAGATATGTAGGGCTTTATTTTAATCAGTTTTTTCAAGGTTTTGACAAGTAAACTCATGCGGTTGATGTTTTTTTCAAGGTATTAAGGTATCAAATGAAACCAAATAGGTAGGCAATTTATATTGTGTGAAAGCAAAAGCGAATACAAAGACGTAAATAATGAGGAATAACATACATAACATTACACCCAACAATACATAGTTCTGATCCCACATTAAGGTCCCCTGTGTCGTGGGATCAGGAACTATGAGATACCAAGATACCACAACACCCAGAACAGGAACAAATATTTCACCTCGCTCGCCACGACACGGAGGTCCTCAAAAGGAGAAATAGGTAGACATAGATTAAAATTATATTATGAACTTACCAACCAACTCATAATAAAACATTTATCATTACCGTCAACATCAGCAGTAGTTTTAACACGTTAAGAAAATTACTAGATGAGGCCTCTTTTATAAAGTACAATTGAAATACAATGAGGGGTTTTCCCGGCCGTTTCAAATCATGCTTTCAGAGTTGAAAATAGATGGCGCTGCTCTGTAACGTAGCAGTCAAGTGTCAAAATAAAGTGAAATGTCAACATCGACAACGTAGAAATAATTTTCATTTCGCGGTATTTATTTTTGCCTACTAAAAAAAACACCACGAAATCACTAGCGCACACTCAAGAAGCAATCACAAACAGAATATCATGACTAATAACCACAGACTACTTAGACAATAGTTTTGTACGCGTGCACCACAGACAATCTTGATTGATACAGTTGAGTCAGCGCCATCTATCGAACCAATTTGAACTACTTTTTTTCTTTTTAATCGAAGATGAAAAGCCCTCATTGGGGGAATTGCCATAATCACCACGCTTGGCAGGCGGATTAGTTGAGTACTCAAGATGCTGCTGCACATCCCCTGGTGTAATCCCTAACTTGGCTTTTATAACAACCATGGGAGGAGATACCGAAACTAATTTTTAGCCTGGATACAGCACGATAAAACAAAAATACTTCTCATTGCGTAATACCTATAATAAGTGCTACGGTCGTAGGTCTGCTACGAATTTCTCGGGCATTTTATTTTTTCCCCTATATATTTTTCTTTTTCATACTTGGTTTGATGTATCTACTGCTATGATGGTAAAATTCATAAATATCAGATTTAAAAAAAACTTATAAATATGGTGGTGGATAGAGAGAGCTATGCTAGGGGTCTACTACGTGATAAAATCAGAAATGAGGGAGTCCGTAGAAGAACCAAGATCAGCAATATTGCTCTCAGAATTAGTAAGTTGAAGTGGCAATGGGCAGGTCATATAGCTCGCTATACTAGGTGAGAGGCCTATGATGCCCAACCTAGAGACATTTTAGAAAATTTAGTGCAGTTTGAAGAAAAAAATGTTAAAATTAGTTTTTTGAAAGAATGACAACTCTAAAAAATACTTTCACATAACATATTCAGCTCCATCTATTCGGTTTTCTATCATCATCATCATCCACCATCAGACATCCACTGTAGGACGAGGAATTTCCCGTAGAATGCAATGAGAGATTTAAGATAATCACCACACTTGGCAGGTGGATTGGTGATCGAATATTGTTGAGTACTCAGCTGGATGCTGCTCATCATCTGAGGCCGTAGTCAAAGTAACATTCTAATAGCGATGACGCTAGTAGAAAAGTCCAAAATGTATGAGATTGACGTAAGCTATCGATATGTCACGTGGTCTTTTGTATTGTATTACGACTGTAGACATGGAATCGCTTCGAATCTAGTCGGATTTAACGCATCCGCGGGGGAGACAAGAGAGGTATATTTTTAGGCTGGCCATACCAGAGCAATCCATAGTTTTTTTATTAGGAATAGCGTATAGTATATTGAGCCTAACAATAAAAAATATACTATTATTTCTTTAGAAATCCATATAACAGTAGGCACAAAATTATCTATCTAATAATCACATACTTTTCCATAAAGTTCCATTATCTTGACGCACCTGTGCAATCTTTTAAATGTTTCACAGTAAACAAACTGCTAATAATGGCAAGATCTATACGTGATTGGTAATTGTGTGCATAGTGTTGCCTTTGTTCACTCATTGATATCGATACCAAGTAATCGTGAAACAATACTCAAAATACGTAACATCCTCACACATTTATAAATAACATTTAACAGTCACCGCCCGTTGGAAATAGCTTCACAACTTAAGTTAGTAAATACAGCTTGTCACTCAAAATTAATGATGATAAACACCGTTACAACAAAGGCTTTAAAGTGTCCTGTAAAATGTAGAGCGTCATTAAAACATCCACACTCAATTTGTCTTATCTTCTTAATTTTCTAACTAAAATTACGGTTCAGTATGTTTATCTTACTTTTAATTAGTGCTACGTAGTGCTGACAATATATTTATCACTTTAATTGTATTTTCATGGTAATTTTTGTCAAATTGGGAATCAATGAAGCTGTATTTGGTAACTTGAGTTGTATAGCTAGTTCTGACGGCAACTCTACACAGTATACGCAACACAGGAAACTTTTGTTTGAACTAGATAACACACAAAGGTTTTCTAGTTTCGGCTAAGCTTATCTGGTGGTAATCTCACGGCTACAATAGATAAAATTCTTTTTCTTTAATATCAACAAATAAAGCTCGGGTTTTGGATGGTTAGAAAACGAAATGTTTTGGAAAACATAAGATGTTATTTGGAGCGTTGGTATTATTGTTATGGGTATACGTATTTTATTTGGCGTATAATAATATTAATTAGTTTGTTTCTAATAGTATGCATATCACGACAAGAGGTCAGATACAGTATAAAAAGGATCAAATTGAAAGAAAAAAACTTTTATGAACAGAGTGGCGATTACGTAATACTGTTGCTATTGATTTCAATTTTGTTTCTATTTGAAATTACGTTTATGCGCTTATCTAATTTACGTAGTCATTTAAATGCGATTACCTAATTTACGTAGCAATTTATGCATTGCATAAATTGGGTAATCGCAAAAGCGTCATTTCGGATAGAAACAGCATTGAAATCGATTGAAACCAATAGCAACAGAATTACGTAATTGCACCACTGCTTTAAGAAAACTAGACTAACGATCATAATAATTAATATTTATCGATAAATCGTTATGCAAATCTCACACTAATACATCACTATACTGAGATCGAAGGTTGTATTCTTTCGGCGAAGTTGAAAGAAAGTGGCGGCTGCAGGCGCCCCGTCGCGAGTCCTCGACGTAACCGAAATAATGGTGTACGATATTTGAAATATTTTAAACGAATTCATATTGTATTATTTCTCGATAGTTTTGGACCGCACTATTAACGTCAGCAAATTTCATATTTGTTTTAAACGTAGGTAAACTTTACCCTATGTTTATGAATAAAAATGTTTATTATTGAAATTAAATGATTACCAATTGACATTCAATCAAAAGTAATAGATGCCAATATTTCTATTCTATTCTAAATTCATACAACCTCCGAAAAGGAAATACATACATTTAAATAATTTAAGCATATTTTTCTAAAAGATTGCAAATCTTTAGATGGCAAATTGTGGAGGTGGCGATGGCCAACGGCTTCTGCCACTGAGTTACACATAGACCAGAAGCTAGAGTCCACTTTTTTACACCACATTTTTTTTCTAAAACATCATACTGTTAAAGATATCCGAAATGAGCTATGTTGTGAAAGGTCCTTTTTTAATTGGACCTCGTCTCTTTTTCTGACGTATATCAGTCTAATTTTCGATCTCCAATAAGAAGGATAGTTACACGTTATCATACACACAAAAATTATTTCGAGATCTAGCAATGAATTGCCTCGCGAATTATTAGCCAGCCATAAATTGCTATTTTAAATCCTTGAATACATATTAATGACCCCTTGCTCCTGGTCTATAACGACTTCGAAGACCAATTACGCATGTTAATGTAGCCGACTTTATACGATGCCAAGGATTGGCTGACATTTAACACAATACTGACCATTTAGTTTTTTTTTGTCCATTTTTGAATTTAAATAAAGAACGTAAAAAGGTGCAGCACTATCAACTGAATATTTAAACAATAAGATAATTAATTAAACTTAGCGAATTAATATTTCAAAAGGAATTGAATACGCATTAAAATTTATTCAGGTGTAACTAAAGAGGTAAAAATTTTACCTCTTTCTTTAGATACTAAACATTTAATGTTTTTTTAAAGAACATAATTATTTTGAATTGCCGTGGAGTGTCCGTGCTCTGGCTGTGGTCTGACCCCTCCATCTCCTCCCCTAGATGTCGTTAAAGCCGACTAAGAGATTAACACCAGATGATGGGCAGCAGCATTGAAGCCTCCCCCATGAAATACAATGGGGCGAATTGCCATAATCACCACGCTTTGCAGGTGGATTGGTGATTGCAGTATAAGTACATGTTGATTACTCAAGTGGATGCTGCTGCCCGTCCACTGGTGTAATTTCTCAATCGGCTTTTATGATATCGAAGAGAGGAGATGGAGGGGTGTATTTTTTTTTTTTACTCAGGCCTGACATGCCACAGCAGTACTTTATTAAATGCCATTAACTAATTAACCTACTTTTGATAATTCTGACAGGCAGTGTAACATGTGTATATACCTACTCTGATTTTTAAACTTAGACATTTTTGTAAACAAAGAATTGTCACTGTGTGTATAAGTGTCATGTATGTGTGTCATATGTGTATATACACATATGACACACATAACAGTGGCATTTGACATTTCTTTGTTTACAAAAAATGTCTAAGATAAAAAATCAGAGTATAGATCATAATTTGAGTTGATGGCAGTATTTACCAGAATAATAAAACTGTTACCTACATAACATATAACGAAATGTACATGTACATATAAATGTGTTATATGTTACGTGTACTTGAGATGTAAATTGCTTCATGTTATGAGCTTCAATAATTAAGCACGCGTCTACAGCGAATTATACGATTATATATGCATTTTCGCGCTGACCTCGAAATGTAGGTATTTATTTAAATAAATACAGAAATACATTATTAACAGGATACAAAATATGGCTACTAAATTTGTATTACAATTACAGAAAAAACAGTGGCTATATTTAAAAAAAGGCTGAAAGCCATTGGTTATTTCATAAAAAAATAACGTAAATGCATCAATTAAGTAGATTCACTGCCCATACAAATCTCATGGGAACATAATATCTTGAAGGTGTCAAAATCTGTCTAATGATCCGTTACAATACCAAATTTTTGAGACAGCACAAAAGCATATTAAGGTTGCCCTTAAAATATCTCGAAAAACTATCATTCTTCTTTTATTGTTAAATAAACCATAAATCGTAACAAAATGGTTACTATAGAATAGTCAATGGATTGACTGCCGCACGATTTTTGATGAAAAAAAGCCCTATAATAAGGACAATATTTTTGTCCTTTTTGTATCCTTTTGTGGGGGAGTAGCGCCGCGGCGAGAGGCGCTAAGCACAATTTACATGATAACGAATAAAATTATTCATATAATTTCGTTTGTCAATGTGAAACGATGGGAACCTTTTTCTAATAGTAACATATATAGGAATCCGTTTAAAATTATGTAGAAATTTTATACTTAACGACTCTATGTAAGTACTTAAGTACTTTAAGTAAAGTACTTTTATTGTTTTTTGATGTTTTAAGGATTTGTTAATTGGTTTTTGGATTATTTAATGATAAGTACATTCTTAATAATGTGATATGTAACTGCCAATTGATAGGATTATTCTATTTTTGAATCGTTTATTTTAGAAAGGGAACATGTCAGGTTTGTTTTTTATAAAAAGCTTCTTATTTCTTTGAGTTCGAGTACTCCTCGGACTGGTCCGAGTAGTGGAGGTGTTTTCTGGAAAAGCTGCATTAAGACGCGGCCGATCTATGAAAGAATCAGTCGGCTATACCAGAACTACCAGTCCAAAAGGCGTAAAATGGAATTTTCTACATTAACAAGTAGTTTTTTGATAATATTGTCCAATTTTAACAATGTTATCAAGTGTTGAAAATTACAAAATTTTATCCCGTTTGACTTAGATAGAGAACATGTCATTAACTATTACTCATACATGAAAAAAAACATCTTAAATTGGGTTATTTTATCATAATTTATGTAAATTACGCCTTCATAATTTATTAAGTTTTAATTTTAAAATAATTTAGTTTTTTGTGTATCCTTTATATATTGGTATTTGTTGTCCTTGAGTTGTTCCCTTTCTTAAATAACTGATTCAATTGTAAACAATTACATTTGGCAATTCAATATTATCAAAGCCTCACTGATTTCATTTCGTCCATTTCATTCCAAATGACGTGACATTTAAAATATGCAATCAAATGTTTTAAACATGAATGAAAAAAGTGTTAGAGTGTTTTAATGTTGATGAATATAATGATGTGATGAAAATGCAAATGTGATGTTAAATTAATGCTCGAAAATACATGATAATTAAGTATGTCAGTAACAAAAAATAACTTTAAAGCTGATCCAACTGATACTCTTCAAAACATTTCAGTAAAAAGGTATGTAGGTAAAAGGTTTCTTACTACCTAAATAAACTTCAATCAAAAAGTGTAAGGGCCTTATTCATAATCATTTTTTAAACCTATTTTAGTTAAAATAGCTTTTGTTTTGTTCCCTCTGATGTAAAATGTCATACGTCAAAACAAGACAAAACATATTTTAACTAAAATTGGTTTAAAAAATGATCATGAATAAAGGGGTAATGCTGTAAGTTTAGTGCGAAGAGCATCGATTGAATCAAGAAAATATAAACAGATGTCAGCGTACTTACTGTATTTGGGCGATATTAATGGCGATTACTGTTGATTTATTTTTGTTGTAACGTATTAATTACTGACGGGCTGCGCGGATGTGACTGTGGCTTATTCGGTAAAAACAGTAATTTATTAGCGGCGACTTCTCGTGTTGGCTCGGGCTTAACGAGTGTGTGGCGTGCGCTGCGGTGGACAGAAAAAACTGGCTCGCCAGATACGTAGCTAGCAGTGGCCTGAGGAAGAATAACCCCAGGAGTCGATGGGAGCTGCCACCGCTTCCGAAAGCACCCCGCGCCCCTCACCGCCCCGCCCGCCCGATACAGATCACGCATTCTACGAATACCTTTAGCCGCGGCACCGGCAACCACCAGCCATCTCTTTCACTCCAACGCTGATGCTGCTGCCCTGGAGGTCTGAAGAA
The DNA here is from genome assembly GCA_951392215.1 of Epirrita christyi. Taxonomy (NCBI): domain Eukaryota; kingdom Metazoa; phylum Arthropoda; class Insecta; order Lepidoptera; family Geometridae; genus Epirrita; species Epirrita christyi. The sequence goes on from OX595850.1 coordinate 5,941,942, forward strand.
TCACTGATGCGCGGGGAAGAGGGGGTCTAATGGAAGTTTCACAGCCGACGACGCTTCCTAAGTTCACCGAGTAAAGGTCACACGGGCTAAGCGAGGCGAGCGTCGCAGCGCGAGCGTGGAACTCGACCGCGAGGTAGCTCGTGCGCAACACCGGCAGCGCCCACATGACCGGCCGTTTAGCTGCGCACGGTCCTCACACTCTTCACTTATCTCGCTCACACTCACCGTATTTTGTATACCGCTCGCTCACACACGGAGACGTGGAAAAATGTATCTAGTTCTGTCGAGGCGAACGCGGAGTGCAGTAGCAAATTTTTTTTTTATTTCAATAAATTTGTGGTTGTTGGTCTCGCTTAGGCGCGCGCCCGGGGCAGGGGGGAGCGAGACGGTAGACGGCTACCGGGTTACGCCTTCCGCGCGTTCTCGTTATAATGTAGGTTGTATTAGAGTGTACTGTTTAAAGTACATACAGGTACGTGGTAAATACTTGTTTGCGGTGTAGCGGGTGATTTATAATGACTCCGCGAAGTTTCTGTCTACTGCGTTACGCACCGCCTCTTTAATTGATATCTCTCTAGGTCTAACTACATAGAAGTTTTAGTTTGTGGCATTGCAGAGCAAATATATTGTTATTTGTTTATTTATTTTCAAATTTGTGGAGCATTATTTAACAAATCTTTTTATTTTTTATTAGTAAATGTTATGATAATAAAACAGGTACTACTAGAGACGATTCAGAATTTTGTTCTTGTGATTTCAATTGATTGACTTTTGACTTTTACTTTATATAATAATTAATAATCATATCTACTTTTCTAGTATTTTTTTTTAATTTTATATTCTGACATTTGTTTTAATTTTGAAAACAGAACACTTATTTCTCAGTAAGTACCTACGGTTCGTTTCACGAACAGTTAATTTAAATCCCTGTTTGTCCACACCTTATTTCTAACAAAACCGAAACGTAACGGCCAAAGACACGCGTCACGACAATAGAACAAAAGTGACAATATACAAAACATTCGGTCATGGTTGTAAACATCTAATCAAGATGACAAACAGACAACCAAACAGACAATGGTTACAGAACATCAAAACATATTAGGGCGGTTATTGTCTCCGAAATTGGCAAGCATTGAACCTATCGACGGGGGCTAGAAATACTTTGTTAGTTTGTACACTACAAAAAGAACCATATTGAGCATTGAAACGGGAATTTAGGAAAAAGGTGACAAAACTAAGGTCTTTGTTGGCCATTGAATGGTCACAGACCACACCAAGTGATGTGCGTTTCAAATTTTCTAATTTATTTTGTAATGGAAATCAATAACTAGGTGGCTCAGTCTTAAATAAATTGTCCTACAAGAAGTAGGTACATTTTTTTCAAATATTAGAGGCCTTTATTTAATTTTTCTTGTAACTATAAGTACATTATACATTTAAGTTACGAAGAGTACATTTATTTCAATATTAATACGGCACAATGCTCAGCGTAAAAGACAACATAATTAAAATCGCAGATTTATTTATTTATTTATTAGATTCGTAGCATGAGGAGCGCGTTTAAATCTTTTGTATCAGAACCCCGTCATATCACCTACTTATCTTCCAACTAATTCATCTTATGTATTATTTACGTGATCAATTACATATTTTCATGCCAAATAGTTATTTTAACAATCATGATCCGTTGCATAGAGAGCACGTTGAATTCTTTTGTATGGGAACTTTGTAGCGCTCCATTATTGCTGTAATTTTCATCTGAAAGTGTCGTATCATTTTGTTTTGTGGATGTGTAGCGTCATAATCATATGCACAGCCAAAACTTTGTAACCATAACGTCGTATAGAAAGAAGTGACGTTTAAAATTGCAAAGTCACTTTTGACTTGCTGAGGGCTCTTCTTGTGAATACGTTGAAAGTTGACAGAAACGAAAATTAACTGTGAGTTTGACAAAATTGAGGATTCTTTCCTGAGAGGCCATAATTAAAAGAAAAATACGGTTTGTGAGATGACTGAAAATCTATATTATGCTCCCACATTATAACAATTTAGTCAACTCTCGATTTCAAACTCAATTATAGTTCTTTTTATATTACCGGTTTAGTTTAATTCAAGTTTCGATAACGATTACGCATAAAGTTTGGCGCGAACCTAACAACGCTCATAAGACTATTATATAAACTATGCCTTCCAAAAATAATGTTTTGGCTCATCAATGGTCAATGCGATTCGTGCTTTGTCTTTTTTAGTCGGTGACGCAATTCGGACCGAAAAGAAACAAATCAAAACGGCTACGGTAATCTCTACTTTATTATGTAGTATGAAGGATTAAATTTGGATGTAGACCGGTGTTGTTGATCTCCAAAAGAATACGTTGACAACAGAGACATTGAGTCTTCTTTTTTCAAATATCGATTGTATTGTAATGCATACTCATGGCGCTGTGAGAACTTTTCGGAGTACCCACACTTTGAATTTGTCGTAGTTATTTCTGTGAGACATTAGGATCTCTTTAGAGTCTTGTCAAATAGATAATAAAATTAAATAGTCCATCAGTTATGATAGTTTTTTTATCATCAGCCTGTAGCAGTCCGTTTGGGAATAAAGGTTCTCGACTGTTGGTTCTTCAACGACCATTGTGGCGCGGCGGGCGAGTAGCCGGCTGAGACGTAAGAGGTGCGGGTTTGATTCCCGCTCCGGGACAAATGTTTGCATGATCTGCAAATATTTGTTCCGGGTCTAGGAGTTGTGGTACCATAATGGTACCAAACACCTTGACTGGACTATGTATGTGACTGTTGGGTGTTATGTTCTTGTTTCAGATCCATATAGCCCGCTGCGTAATTTTGAGCTTGTGTAGGTACGAGTCTAATCTGTAAGTGACCAGTAGCACTGTATAAAGAAGGTTAATTATAAAATACGAAAAACAAACCAGCAAAAGACTAAAGCAAAAAAAAATAAGTTTTCTAAAATAAGACTTAAGAAAACCTTTAGTAGTCGCTGTAATTAATTACCAACTGTTTGAATTCCCAAAATCTTTATCAAGTCCCAATCGTTAAAGAATCTTTGGTATTTCAATGCAAATATTTTGAATGATTAATTCAGATAATCTACAATCTGCCACCGGTTGCCAGAAATGTATACAGGTAGTCCAAGCAGGGTGCTAAATCATAGTTCATTTTATTTGATTTTAATTATCTCTTCCATCTCGAATTGCTTCTTTATAAATATTTCAGTTTGTTAACTAAAATAAGATCGCTGGTGTTTTTATGTATTTTTAATCTCAGAATCATCATCGGCTTTTAGACGAATCTATTGGATAAAGCCTTCGAGCAACACGGACTTCGTTCGAAGGGCCTTAGCGATACATTACCATTCAAATAGTTCTGTCTTTTTTTGCGGGGGAAATGTGCACACAAGCGCAATTCCGCATATACACATCCAAATACAACACTGTAATGACGACACTCACACTAACAAACCTTGCACAGAATAACAACTAGTTTTATTAAACGCATATTCCTACTTTGTTGCTTGTAGTTTGACAGAGGGTAACGCTGCGAATGGCTACTCCCTTCCGTGTTGCTCGAAGGATAAAACCTTCCCCATCAAATACAATGAGAGGAATTGCCATAATAACCACACTAGGCAGGTGGGTTGGTGATCGCTGTATTCGTATTGATTACTCAGGTGGATGCTGCTGCCCATCCTCCGGTTGTTATCCCTTAGTCGACTTTTACGACATCCACTGAAGGAGATGTACGGGTATATGCTTAAGCCGGACACACTACGGCCATTTTTCATATTTAATCAGATAATACTAAGGTTATTTTAAGGTTCTCACGTACACCTTTACGTTTTAACACGTTTTAGGCTGAATTACGCTTCACATCGCTAATTTTTTTTTCTGGTTAATTTTTTTCAAAAATCTAGAACACTGTGTACCTTGATAAGTCCTATCTAATTATATCTACAAAACTTTATGAAAATCTAACTTGTAGTTTTTATATTAAAGTGGATCGTCTCGCAATTGGCGTGAAATTCAAATTTATTCGTGTTTTTTGCTCATCACAGCTCATCAACACTTCTTGTGATAGCGAAAACTGATTTTGCGAAAACTAGGAGACCTAACACACATGTTTTAGTTGATACTATCTCCTAAAGGTAATTAGTACAACTACGAATATTCTTCAATAATTCTTACAGTGTTTTTATGGTTCAGGGATATTTTGTAGCTTAACTAATGATATTTATGAGATACTATCAATTATAACATGTTGGTTGGGTCTCCTAGTTTTAGCAGTTTTCGCTATTGCAAGATGTGTTGGTGAGCTGTGATGTGATGAGCAAATAACACAGTAAAATTTGAAAATCGCGCCACATGCGAGACGATCCACCTTAAAAGGAAGGAAATTTGAGATAGTTTCCATATCTCAACATTAATTGAGTGATTCAGAATTTAGCTAATAGCAATAACAACCACAGTACCACCTTTAAATTATTAAATTTTTATTAGTGCCCCCCGTTGAGTCTCGATTTCAGAAACATAAGAGGCACTCTTGCCTTTGACGTTTTCCGCAATTGCGGATAAATCGGGCAAATTTTAAATTGACTTTGCTATTTTTTTTTAGTTCCTTATTTATAAATGTATTTTTCAAAACAATATTTTATTAAATTAGTGATTGGAACTCAAAATGAGCCCAAACACTGCCAGGCTACTGGATCGAGGATTTTCTGTTGTCCACCTTCCATCTCTATCATTAGATCAGCTCGCGTTTACCTTAATATTGTATGTCGTCTGAACATGACAGATATGTAAACTTTCAGCTCAATCGGTTGGGTGGAACTGGTTACAAAATTCAGTTTCAAGATTTGTCCCACACTGACATATATTATTTACGTTAATATAAAAAACCAAATGTTTTAATAATATATTTTTATGACACTTGTTCAAAGTGTCATAAAAATATATTATTATATATTTTTTTATTCTACTTAGCAAGCAAACAAGCATACGGCCCACCTGATGAAAAGTAGTTACCGTAGCCTATGGACGCCTGCAACAACAAAGGCATCACACGCGCGCTGCCGACCCTGAGACATAAAGATGAAAAGTCTCATGTGCCTGTAATTTCACCGGCACGCGTACCCTTCAAACTGAAAAAGCAATGCGAGCACTACTGCTTGGCGGAAGAAATAGGATTTTCTGTTGTCCACCTTTCATCTCTATCACAGCTCGCGTTTACCATAATATTGTATGTCGTCTGACCATGACAGGTATGAAAACTTTCAGCTCAATTGGTTGGGTGGAAACTGGTTCAAAATTCAGTTTCAAGATTTGTCCCACACTGACATATATTATTTACGTTAATATAGAAAACCAAATGTTATAATAATATATTTTTATGACCCTTGTTCAAAGTGTCATTTTCTTAGGGCTTAATATTGATGCAGGGTTGCAGTGGGCACCACAAATTGTGGCTCTTGCTGGTAGAGTTAGTTCCGCTGCATATGCAGTTCGTATAATAAGGCAGCTTACTGATGAAGCTACAGCTAGGCTTGTTTATTTTAGCTACTTCCATAGTGTTATGTCATATGGTATCATACTGTGGGGTAAAGCAGCAGATATCCAAGCTATTTTTGTCTTACAAAAAAGGGCAATACGTGCCATTTATAAAATGAAGTCGCGTGACTCCTTGAGGGAGCGTTTCAAAGAAATCAATATTCTTACAGTATTATCGCAATATATCTATGAAATATTATTAGGTACATACACATAAACACTTGGATAGTTTTATGATAAAAAGTGACGTGCATGGTATTAACACGAGAAATAAACACAAACTAAATATACCAAAATTTCGATTAAAGAAAGTAAGTGGGTCTTTTATGGGGAATTCTGTACGGTTCTATAATAAACTTCCAGAAGGTGCATTTAAACTTCCTATTCGAAGATTTAAATCCTACATAAAGATGAATCTAATTAAGAAAGCGTATTACACTTTTGATGACTATATTAATGATAAAGCCGCGTGGCCTGATGTCGCTCTGCCCCTCGACTGCTAAAAAAGAAATTTGCAATATCTGTACTTACTAGGGCATGTAAAAACCGGGTTGTTTTAAAAAACCGGTTTTCTCGGTTTTTATGTTTCAAAAACCGGAAAAACCGGTTAATCGGTTATTTTTAGAGTTTTTTATATAGGTGTCTTAGGATAAGATAAAACCGTAAATTTTAATAAAAATGAACTTTTTATTTGAATAAGGAAGCACCAATTAAATTAGCTTGTAAAATTTTAAAGTATTGTAATGTGCAGAACTCACTCTTACTCGAATAAAGTAACAAAATTCAACAACATGATAAATCAGTCCTAATAGTTAGTTACTAAGTGTAATTTACTTATTTATTTGGTAGTATTAAAACTGTCTCTCTTCAGGTTATAGAATATTTATTATATTAAATATGTTCTTTATATATATTTAAAAGAAATTAAATTTCACTTCATGAGAAAACTATAAAAATCAACAAAATAGTTTTTTTTTATGTTGTGGCTCGACAAACTAGCGTACGGCCCACCTGATGATAAGCTGTTACCGTCGCCTATTGACATCTGCAACACCCAAGGCATTGCCAATGCGTTGCCTGCCTTGGAGGGCCCTTTTTACGTTTTTTTTAAGCTGTGCAGAGTGTGAGTCTAGAGTTATCTAAATTGTGCCCATTCCACAATTTCCACGTATGTGGAGAAAAGATCTTTGATCTTGTTTTTTTGCGGTAAATGCGCACACTTGTGTCTTAGTGGCATTGAAAGTAACCAGATTTTGGATACCCCAATCTGATACGAGCTCTAAGGAGCTTTCCACTTCAGACACAAGCGCTGACCTATTTTCATCCACTTCGGCACGAGAGGCGTTTGCACGGCCAGAGTAGAGGGTATCACCAGTGCTGACATCCGTATAACAATGGAGACCGCTAATTTGTAGCATATCATTGATGTGAATGATGAAAAGCGTGGGTGATAACACTAACCCTTGGGGAACGCCAGCGTTGATGGGCATGGAGTCCGAGTAGGATCCATCAACTAAGGATTTAATGCACCGCCCGGAAAGAAAACTGGCAACCCAATTACATAAGCCCTGTGCCACACACGATCGAATGCCTTTGCAATGTCTAAACTTACTGCTAAAGCCTCTCCTCTATTCTCAATGGCTTCTGCCCAACGGTAAGTAAGGTAGACTAGAAGATCAGCAGCTGATCAGCAGCTGATCGCCCGTGACGGAAACCGTATTGCCGATCGCTGATCAGCTGGTGTTCCTCCAGATAACCAAGAAACCGAGTGTTGATCACTCGCTCCATCACCTTGCAGAGTAGGGAGGTTATCGCTATAGGCCTGTAATTGGACGGTTCGGTACGATCCCCTTTTTTAGGGATAGGGTGGACATGGGCTACCTTCCATGAAGATGGCACAACCCCCGTGGTAGAAGAGAGGTCGAAGAGGTGCGACAAAACGGAACACAGCTCGGGAGCACATTATTTGAGCACAATAGCCGGGATACTGTCAGGCCTACTCGACTTTCTCACGTTTAGGGATAGGTATCTTTAAACATTAAAATAATTTAGTCTTATATTAAAACTCTCTCTCTTACTCAAGTAAAGTTTAAAACATTCGGTAATATTCAACTCACTCATACTCAAATAGAGTAGTTAACTATAATCAACAAGATTAGTAGTTAGTCTAAAATATTATCATTAATCAGTCCTAAAAGTTACTAAGTCTAATTCACTTTTTTTTGGTATAATTAACAATTTGCCAGTTCGACCGCTGACCGCAGCGACGACGGTGGCGCCCAGTGCGCTCATGCAACGCTGCCTTCGCTTTCTTGCTCTGCTTGTTTAATAGTAGGTAATAGCTTAGTTACACTACGATATTCACTAACGACGTTTTATGCGGTCCAATGATAAAGTTTTCTGAGAAGTGTTTGTCTGTATTTTTGCAATTTTAACGTATTATGTTGTAATATAATTAGATGGATTAAAATGGTCGTTCTAAATAAAGTCTGCAAGGCGTAGTTTGAAATGAATTTGTGATTTATTACTCATTAAAAAAAACCGAAAACCCGGTTATTTTCTAAGAAAAAAACCGGTAAAAAACCGACCTAAAATCAGTCGGTTAATCGGTTTTTCGGTTAATCGGTTAACCGGTTTACATGCCCTAGTACTTACCTATTTACATGTTTGTATTAGATTATTATTTATAAGTATAACAAGCGTAGCGTGTGCTGTCTTGCATATTTTTGCTGATGTTTATTTACTTTTGACTACCTTCCTAAGGTTTTTAAGTTCTCATTTACTATGTATCAGCAACTCCTTGCTCCGAGGCACCACACAGGCGCTTCTCACCTGTGGTAAGACGGACCATTTATGTAAGCCAAGCCGAGTTTGTTGCCTGATTCTTCTAGGCTTGGTCGCGTTGGAACAGGAGTAATTTAATTTTATATAAGACGATTCAAAATGATCCTTGTGATTTCAATGAATAAAGTTCTTTTTGACTTTGACTTTTGACTTTGTCATAAATTGTTTTATTCTACTTAGCAAGCAAACAAGCATACGGCCCACCTGATTAAAAGTAGTTACCGCAGCCTATGGACGCCTGCAACAACAAAGACATCACACGCGTGCTGCCGACCCTGACACATAAAGATGAAATGTCTCATGTGTCTGTAATTTCACCGGCACGCGTACCCTTCAAACTGAAACAGCAATGCGAGCACTACTGCTTGGCGGAAGAAATAGGTGGTAATACTTCCCCGGACGAACTCTTTCACAAGAAGTTCTACTACTAACAATTATTATTGTTTACGTCCTTTGAGTATATTATTTAATTTTGTGAGTATTTTCAACTAGTTTCTACCACCTTACAAGAACATCATTTCTACCTAGGTCAAAAATGCCGTTGTCTAAATCCGTTCACTACATTAAAATGTTCGTTCGTCAGCCACTCACATTTATATATGCAGATAGCATTTAAAAGCACTATAATAAATTCAATTTCATCTTGAGATTAAATTACAACCTTTGTTCATTCCGTATGCGACAATAAAAATGCAAATGTCCACAACGACTATAATTTACAACGAGTCCTTAAAACAATCCAATGACTGTATTGTGTGATCTTTTTTTATCATTTTGCTACTTCGCAACATTTGTGAATAGTATATCTTTATCGCGTCATTTGCGAATAGGGTATCTACAGCTTTTCATTGCCACTACTGGAACTCTTCTCGATCTACGTGAGTGTATGTTACAATAACAGACAATCCAATGGCAGTATTGTGTGACTATCTCATCTCATCAACAGCAGTTAACTTTGACAACCTCTGTGGTGCGGCGGGCGAGTAGCCGGCTGAGTTGCAAGAAGTTGCGGGTTCGATTCCCGCTGCGGGACAAATGTTTGTATGATCATGATTTCATCTTGTGCAAGTGAACTGGTTACTGTTGAACCGACAAAATACAATTTTGGGAATGTGTGTCAATGGTTTCATTTTAAAGGGTTTTAAAGCTTAAGGTTAACGATGATCGTAATTAGCCAAAACACAAATTGGAATTCAAATAAAACAAATTAAAATCACGTCGTTTTGATCATAATGTGCATCTTTACGCTTCGACTCGTAAAATGAGATTTACTTAAATTTTGTATATTAGCGTTTTGGATTATGATATTATAAACTTTTTTATAGAAATTGTTACTTCATTGAACGTGTGGGTTGCAAGTTCATAGTTTAAAAAGACATTTAAAAGTTATAAAATTTGCTAAACCAATAAAAGTTGCCCAATTGTGGGCCGAGACTCAAATTACTATGCTCATTTAGTGTTATTATTGTTTTATTGGTGCTTTTAAAGACACAAATTGGCGTATTGTTAGCCATTTTGTCAAATTAACACTATTTTAATGACTGTATTATTCATAGGATTTCTTATTGATATTTTGATGTCTAATTAAAACAGATTAGCTTGAACCTACACTGAATAGGAAACGTGATACTTTTTATATATAGAGGTGTTTTCAAGTTTTTTTTAATGGCTTCTATTGTGATCGCCACATCTAGTAACTAACACCCCCCCCCCCCCCCCCCCAATGGGGATCATTTTGGCAGCCTTAGCGCTATCTAGATCTTGACACTTGAACAGGGGAAACTTCTTGACCTAACTGCCTCCTTTCAAGTTTCAAAAGATTTGGACAGCACTAAGGCTGCCAAAATTATACCCATTGCCATTCTCTTCACAGATTCTGCAGGATTGCGTGTCACATAGCGTTAGTTTAAACATGAGGTGAGAACATGTTTGAACCTGTAACCTAACCTTTAAAAATAAAACCAAAATAAAAATATGTATATCATCATCATTATCATCAGGCGTTAGACGTCCACTATTGGACGAGGCCTACCCCACAGAATGCTTTACGGGGATTTTCCGTAATCACCACTCAGGTTGATACTGCTGTCCATCCCTTAATCGGCTTTTACGACATACACGGGAAGAGATGATGGAGTATAGACCACGGCCATTGTATGTCAATATGTATGTAAATAATAATAATTTGACATCAAACCATCAAATTAATTATTCATTAAATATTAATCTCAACATGTCCATATTCATGAATATCATCGTCCAGATGGTTTTGCTATATAAAATCAATTTAGGTAACTTATTCAGTGAATGCATTATGGAGATTTCGTTTTATCCTTTGAATAGCGATAAATCTAAAACGCGAGACAAATAAGTCATAACATTGGGGGCCGGTGAGGACACGGTTTTAGCACAGGCTGTAAAGACAGCTAGCTCACTCCAAAGCCTCGAGATTGATTAGAATAATTTTAGACATTCCTATTTCATTTGAATTATGTATCAATGGAAAGTCAATTTTGGATGGTGACTAACCCAGATCTGAAACCTAGCATTAAGAACATTAGGAAGAACCATACCTGAAGAATATTTACGTTACACCTTTGGATTAAAACAATAGATTAGGGGCTATGACCAGGCTTTTAAAAGTAGCTTACAGAACTGAAGTGCTCGTATTACTCTTACGTGTTCCGTTAAGAGAATACATTCTTATCTGCGGAGTTAGAGAGACATATGTAGTATAGGTATAGGTACGTAAGGTACCCCTTATTTCCTAATATTAACATCCTTATACTAGTCCTTATTAGTAAAATAGATTCTGTCCGTCCAAAGTTTGTTTGGAAGATATCGCTCTTAAGTGATAAAGCCGCCCATTGTACCTCTGATTTAAAAACTTTGTATTTCTTTTTACAAAGCGACTCAATTCCGTTCGACGTGGCATTTTAGGGGGAAGGCTTATGCCCAGCTCTGGCCTTCTATAGGCTGATGATGATGATATCGCTTAACACTATTTAAACTGTATATGAAAACTTTACTCACATCGTACCGTGGTATGCCCACCCCAAAAATAGACTCCTCCTTTTCCTCCCGTGGATGAAGTAAAAGTTTTACTAAGGGATTACAGCAGGGGATGAGCAGCAGCATCAAATCAAATCAAATCAAATTAAAATAATTTTATTCATTGAAATCACAAGGATCATATTGAATCGTCTTATAAACTAAAATTACTCCTGTTCTACACAGTTGTGTTTACATCCGCCTGAGTACTTTACATCAAACTGCGATAACCAATCTACCAAGCGTGGTGATTATGGTAATGAGAATGGCATTGAGACCTCGTCCAGCAGTGGACTTAAACAGGCTGGTGATGATGATTTTGATGATGATGACTTACATCTAATTCTCAGACAAATTATCATTGTTATGTGGAGTGCACTAGCTTCTTTACCTTTCTTGCTGTATACCAACTCGATCTTTTTGTTTTATCAAAACATGAATCGACATGTTTGGCATTGAAAAAACTGTTTTATTCACTGTAAGTCAGGTAGGCAAAATCTAATAAATTATGAGTAGTTTTTTTACTTGTATAAAAACTTGTCTGAGAATTACCTACTTATGTAGAGACTAGTTGATAAAGTCAAAGTAAATAAACTGGCATGCTGGGTCACTTAGAAAAACCACAATTAATACCTCCCAAATGAATTATTTGTTGATTTATTTTAGATTTAATGAAGTTTAAGTAATTTTTAACAAAACTTAACTTTACTAATTTTATATAAAAACTGTATTTTCCGTGGTGTGTTCGGCCTTAGAATTAAACCCTCCTCCTCCTCCCGTGGATAATCGTAAAAGTCGACTAAGGGTTTAAACCAGGGGATGGGCAGCATCATCTATCTGAGTACTTATCACCAACTCCGATCACCAATCCACTTGCCAAGCGTGGTGATTATGGCAAATCCCCCCATTGTATTCAATGGACCTCATCCAGCAGTAGACATACACATGGTGTACGTACACGCTGGTGATGATGATGATATTTAGGTAATGTGTATGAAATTATGTATTTTAATTCCATATCTTGCATAGGTTAGGATTTTGGGAGGTATTATGGATTTTAACGTCGCGGAGAGTTGGTGGATGGAGGCGGCTCAAGACCGTTCGTCGTGGCGTTCTAAGGGGGAGGCCTATGTTCAGCAGTTGACTTCTATAGGCTGATGATGATGATGATGATAGGTGACTCTATGTCATTGCACGCCAGTTTAGTAACAAAAAATTCTACTTTAATAGAATGAAGACCATTTTTTCGTAGGTAGGAATATACCTACTTATGTACAGTTAAGTGGTTAAGAACGTTTGAAGCTTCTTTTTTACCTATTTCAGGTGTGTTACACAATGTAAATCAGGTTTTAAGAAAAGCTCATGGGGTCACGATCACGACTCAAAATGACTCATCGCCATTGAAAAAGCATTCCATATTTTCAGTGAGTCATTATAGGAGCATCAATGCTGACGATGAATCTTTTGGAAAGCTTTGGAGATTCATTTTCTCATTATAAACTTGGACCAAGGATATTATAAAGGTCCCAGGAAGTCGTTGGATGGAGGTGACACGAAACCGTTAGTTATAAGGCATTTTATAGAGTTTTATGTCCAGCAGCGGCTGATTATGATGATGATGATGATGATTATAAGCTTTCCATCACTTTGCTTGTTATTATCCCATTAAAAAAGTTTTTAATCGCAACTAGTTACGAACCTTCGGCTTCGTACGCGGCCGAAAGATTCTACCGCCCTGAAAAAACGGTTAAAAATTGCATGTCAATAATTTTCTTATCTTTGCTTTACTAAATGTCGCCTGGATCATACAGAACCGTCGATATAAATAACTATTGATATACAGCCTCGTATACAGCGATATCTGTAATGTGTCTGGTAACGGACTGACATCGCCGCGCAGTTCCTCAAGGTATAAGAAGGGGTGTGGGTTGTCGATGAGTTTGATAGGAAATACTTTATAGAGAAATTCTGTGAGTTGAGTAAATCAGTACATAGAAAAACACAGTGATAAAACTTTTCAAAATGTGAACTAAATAGTATCTTAAGGTCATAGTTTAGAGCCACAAAACAACAGAAAAAATCAGTGTCACGAAAGAATGGTAGATAACAACAACAGTATTGATTGATGGCTTAGTGTGTCGTGCCTAAGACTAGACCCTCCGTCTCCTCTCGTGGATAAAGTGAAAGCCATACTAAGGTTTTACATTTTCCCGCAGCGGGAATCGAATCCGCAACCTCTCGCGTCTCAGCCGACTACTCGCCTGCCGCGCCACAGAGGTCGTCAAACGGTTCCACTCCTGCTGGCAGTATGGCTGCCAGGGAGAGCAGGATGTATTGTTTGACGGTTGGGTCGTCCATCAATCACTGCGTTCGCTGTTGTCTCATTACCACATTTCGTTTTTCTTTTGTAACAAGATCGTTTGAGTCTAGAAATGCTATGAGCTTAGAGTACGGTACATACTCATACCAACATTATCGACAATAATCACAGGCCACACTAGTCCCCGCGATACATGACATGTGCACGCTTATTTATATCTCGCTTTATCGTGTGACGTCCGCACACAAAGGCTCGCCGCATGTAATAATAGGAGGACAGGCCAACCATTGTGCACCGAACATGTTGGTACCTATACGCCGCATTTATGGGTTGAGCCGGTTACTGTCTGCTAGCGGCGCCAGCGCTTACCACTGATCTGAAAGATGGCATAGCGCAAGATACAAAATTGACGGAAAATAATACTATAAAACCCCAGGAGGAATAGGTAAACACTCGTAATCCAAAATAGCGGAATGAGCATACCAGTTGTTGCTACCCAAAACGTTAAGGTCCTTTAGTTTCTACAGGGTGGCACAAAAGTAATAGCACTATAGACATTGTCTATCATTCATTTTTACAACAAGCATTGCCTGCCATCTTGAAATTAGCAGTTGTGTAGGCACCAGTGCAAAATATAGCACAGTAAACATACAAATACAAATAATTTATTTCAGAAACTAATTACATACAATTGGTATGAAGTTCTGTTCTGATTTAGTTTATAAAAACTGTGTTATAGACGTCACTGCCTTCCCCGCAACTGTGCTCATCCTTATAGTCTGAAATAATTTGATTTATTTGCTAATACTAGGTAGGAGTAGGAATAAAAGCTTATGGCTTAACATGAACCGCTTAACTTCTCAAGAAGACGGTCTTTTAGAGAAAAATTATCCTCTTCCAGTCAATGATGCGCTCGCTGTACTAGTACTCCAGATGGACCCGTGGCCCTGTGGTCTATGGGTAGCAGCTGATGCATGAATTGAGTTTTATGCGGAAACATTTTCGATTCTTTTTCAGAAATAAACTGCACCTTGAAATGCCTAATTGCGCCCGTCACCTCGTTAATGTTTTGCATTTATTAACTACACAACTGTCAATGTCAAGAAAACGCTATTTGTAAAAATGATAGACCATTTCTATAGTGCCATTACTTTTGCTCCACCTTGTCTTTTACCAGAACGAAACCACGCACTAAATTCGCGTTGTATGCCAGCGCGCACTACATTAGCATAGTGCGCGAGATCATAACAGGTAACCACTGGTTGTCAGGTGCTGTTAATCTGATTTCTACGTGATCGCAACCATATTGTATAGACCCAAGACCATTCATCTCGACATGCCGATGAGACCAAAGAATCTCAGTGTAATGCCCTCACAGATCTGAGCCGACGAAAACATTCGCTGACTGATTTTTATAGATACTTTAAATGATTGAAGACTATTTTAAACAAGTAGGCTCTTAAAACTAAACGAATGGTAGTCATTTAGCTAAGTGGTAGTATTTTAGGATGAGCTTCTACTCTATTATTTAAGTGAATAAGCTTTGGCTACAATTTGAAATAAACCTAGGTAAAGGCTTCGAGAGCACTAAAATTCTCACCGCAAATCTGTAGTTTCTTATTTTGTTTAAAGACTCTTGGATCTCTGGCGTTCTCGCAGCCTGATTTAGCTAAAAAATGTAGATGGAGAAAATAACTGGTTAACCAAGTATTTTTACTATTTCATATACTTATGCTTATTAATAATAATAATATAATTGGCCCACGAGATTACCGCCATGTGGGATGTGGATTCAACGATTATCGTCCCGATAGTTGTTTCAGTGAATGGACTGATAGCGAAGAGCCTTAACCAACACCTTAAGAGGCTCTCACTAAATGGTTGGACCAAGGGTCAGATTCAGAAGGCTGTACTCCTGGACTCCGCACGCATAGTCAGGAGGTTCCTCTCTCTGCAGCCCTAGCCTCCGACCGCTTGGGCCTTTGCTCCGCGGTCGGTGGTTTACCGTTTTGTAATATATTTTTTACTATACTTACTGTTTTTTATATAGATAAGTAGTATTTCTTTATAGTGAAAAATGTATTTTATAACGAGTTTTAAAATAAATCGATGCCATAATAATAATATTGTATTCACTTATTGGAAGGGATGGGCAGCAGCATCTATCAGAGTACTTATGATCAACTGCGATACCAATCCGGGCCTGCCAAGCGTGGTGATTATAGAAAATCCCCCCATTGTATTCAATGTGGGAGGCCTCGTCCAGCAGTGGACGTAAAAAGGCTGATGATGATGATATTTTCTAAGGTTCTCCTGTATCGACCACGGACGGGAACCGGATGACGCAATGTAGAAAAGACTGGATGGACTGACGTAATTTTAAAGGCCACAGCAATTCGGTGGATGGAAGCGGCTCAAGACCACTTATATTGGCGTTCGATGGTGGTAAGTCTTTCCAGCAGTGGACTTCTATTGATGATTTTTTTTTTCTTTTCAACAGCTCTATAGCTGTTGAAAAGAAAAAAAAAACATATATTTATAAATAGTTTAAACTTTCAAATACTCCTTTGTTATTTCAAATCGTCATTCATGAATAATTTCAGTAAACTTCGGTCTTCGGTATCTACTGACTTAAAATTGACATTCGTGACAAGACCACCGATGTCGCTACTTTCCATTATACTATTAAAGTCACTAAAGATTCAATTCCATTTCGGCTCGGGCATTGGCGTCAAAATCGCCACGTCAAAAGTACCGACTCTGGATGTGGTCCACATTATTTGCGAGTTGACGCCGTCACCACCAGCGTGGTACTTCAATAAACTTTTTAAAACGACACTGATCTTACTCTTTATGAACCGTAGCAGAATAGCGTAAGTGATATTTTCGTGTGGCAAAGGATTTGGTAGTGTAAAATGAGTTTCAATGTTTCGAGTCATAAAAGGCGCCCTATCGGTTTTCCGCAGTGTTCCGAGAACTTCATGTTTTGGTGATATGTTTGATGGTATTCTCAGATATTCTCAGTGATGGTTAAATAGAGACTTCCTTTGTACAACATCCGCTGAAGGAAACTGAGTTTCCGTGGTCTAAAATGTAAGTTTAAAATTATTTGAGCGCAAACAAAAAACGTGTTCTCAATGATACCTCAAGCTTGTCTCTGACCTAAAGCAGGGTAACCAAGAAAGAAACGGTGACACAAAGGCATGATGAAAAAAAATCGGGATGTGGCTGTGTTTAACGTGAATACGAAAGTATGTGACGCATCGAAACGACCGCAAAAAAGTGGCGCTCGCAATGCGTCACAGTCTTCACTCAACGTAACGAACTCTTTGATAATATATAAGTACATGACAGATATGTATTTTCAATACGAAACTATATCCCCCAAATTGTTATCATCAGTTTTTTTTGGATTGCCTCCCACTATGGAATCAAATTAAATGACGTATTCAAGTCAAAAAAACTTCGAACATAGTAAATACAACGAAAATAAAATAAAAGCTTACAAATCTTACTTATACGTGTTGAATATTGGTTTTAAATTTTCTCAATCCTTCACTAAATCTAGTTTACCTGTCTTAGTAAGTGGCATACATTTTTTTATTTCACCCATATCGTCTTCACGCTTTCGAGACAACCCTGAAGTGACCCATCTTAGTCATGTTATGAGGCTTATGGGTTACCTGAAGGCAAAATAGTAAATTATCATAAAACCTTAAGCGCTTTGTTCCTGAAATGACGGTACATATCTCAGATTACAGTAGGTAGGTTTGAATATCCTTATATCTCTTTACAGAGTGACTCATGATTGCAGAGAAGCGTTTTACAATGTGTGAATAACAAACATGTTGAACACCAACAAATAAGGTATTTATGTCTTAGGTCCTTTATTTGGAGCTTGTGAACCTTATTATGTTTTTTGCCTATCGATATCACATAATGCTCATTTTCACTAACTAACACATAGCATACCTACATAGAAATAACGCAGTGACAGGTTTTTATGAAAGTGAAAAAGTGACTTGTAAAAATATGTATCTTCAGAAAGAATAATACAAGTATACAAATGAAACAGTTAAGCTATCTAAGACCGTTGCTAACGATCTAAAGATAGCTCAACTGGTGGAACCTTCCCAAGAAACTGTGGCTGCATTGCCACGTTGAATAGCAATAATACTAACTAGTTGCACCCCGCGGTTTCACCCGCGTGAATAATGATGAAAATTAATGATGATGATGATGATGATAAAAAGTAGCCTATGTGTTAATCCAGGGCGTAAAGTATCTCCATTCCAAATTTCACTCAAATCCATTCAGTAGTTTTTACGTGAAAGAGTAACAAACATCCATACTCACAAACTTTCGCGTTTATAATATTAGTAGGATGTATTGAACCAGATAAGAGCCATTGCTTAGGTTACACGTCAATTCAACCAGACGCCCTGAAATAATTTTGAAAACGAGAAGGGCCCTTTGCCCCACAAACCCAGAGTTTCGACCCGAAAGGTATTTAAATGTAAAATAAGTACTGGATGAGATGCATGAAAATATGAATTTAGGAGTTCTCAAAATCGAAAACAACGTATAGGTACTTAAGTATTTTCTAACCTATCTTGTTATGCTGTTCCACTTCTGTGTCAAGGTATCCTTCATTTTTAACCGACTTCACAAAAGGGAGGAGGTTCTCAATTCGGTTGTATTTTTTTTTTTAATGTTTGTTACCTCATTTCTCCGGCGTTTATGAACCTATTTGGAAAATTCTATTTTTATTTGAATAGATATACTTCCAGATTGGTCCCATTTTTTTCAGAATGCAGTTCTGATGATGGAATCCTTGAGGAATTGAGGGAACTCCTCAAATAATGTAGGCATAAATATAGCGATTTTGATATTTTCAGCAACAAACCAAGCATTTGCATTCAAAAAGTATAATAATCCTTTCACCACTATGGTTCTTTCATATTTTTTTTTCATCCAAATGTTTAGTCGAATACAATGGCGGAAGTCGGTTTTTTAAATGAAAAGTTATCTTCCAGAAACACACAAGACAGTACAAGGAAAGACATCCACAGCGCACCCGGTATCCTCACCATTTTTCGACATTCTACGTCAAGTAAAGCCTATACTTAACTAAATCCTTTCAACTAAAACCTTCACTGTTTTACACAATATATACCTAGGCATAAAAGTTTCGATTCACTCGTTCAATCTAATCTTCAAATTGTCATCTCGTAAGTTAGCCGGTCAGTAATCGTCGCACGTAGCTTTGGAGCCGCGGGCGTTTTGCCGTGGGAACAACCAGACGATGGAGCTGGATTATGTACAGCAAGGTAGGTAATCTGTGGTTCAACGTCGAATTGAGTGATTGAAATTGTAACTAGCCTCTTAAAATATAAAACATTAGAGCTTTGGCCCAGTGGGAGGGACCTCGCTTCCTGATCTTAAGGCAGTACCCCGACCAAACACGGCGCATAGATGATTTTTTCAAGCCTCTCTCCTCGTTAAATAAAGCAAGTAGAAAAAAAAAAAGTCACCACATATATTTGACATTTTGTCATCAAGTTCCACGATTGGTTTAATGATTTAACGTCGTAAGTACTCGGTAATAAACCCATGAAAAAATTTGAATAAATCATGATTTTGTACATCTTCTCTTAAAGTTCACGGTACTGAATTTTTTGGTTTACACAATTGAATAGTTAATTTAATAGTAGAATTATTACACGATTAATTTTTTTTAAAATGGGTTCTCTTTATTTTTTATGAATATATTTCATGAATCCGTGCGAATCTGGCTGTGCGCAAGGAGCGGACCAGTCAGCCGCCGGTTCTCGGGCGGACGGCTAGATGGCAGTACTATTAGAACGGACTACATAGGTGTCACTAAAATAAATAATTTGCGATGTATTGTAGAGGCGAACACCTCAAGGTCATTCGGTCAGGGTATCGCCTTAAGATTTTTTGTATGAAATAATAAAGCGTAATTTTATTGTATTTGCAACCAAAGTTTCAGCCGTGTACCTACTATGGTTATTGATACAGAGGGATACTATGGGCTACGCATAAGTAATTCAGTTATATCGTTGTTACAGGCACAGACAAGGGCTCCGTATGGGTCTGAAACTCGGGTTCAAATCTAAAAAAACCACGTATTTTAATCTGTTCATAAAATCTTACATGGATAGATCCGTTGGTGACCGGATCTGTCAGTAACAAAATTATAAGCATACAGGATCTATTAGCACAACGGATCAAATTACCGGATCTATCTGTAACTACTCGGAATCTGAACTAGCACTCACTTACCCCTATAGCAGGGGTTCCCAAACTTATTTTGTCTCCTGCCCACTTTGAGAATAAATTATTTCTTATAGCGCCCCCATTTTTTCACCTACTCAAAAACCACTATAACTTCAAATTAAACTAATTATTGTGATCTATATTAGCGGAGAGTTAACCATTCATTCTAAACGAGACTTTTACTATAACTCGTAAAAGTTAACTTGCGACCTGAGCGCAGTAGGTAGTACACAACGGCGCTGTCACGGGCTACACCTGCCAATGAGAATGATTATTGAAACGCAACTTTATAGTATTCAGACAGTGTATCTTTTATTCAAAATAAAATGCCCCCATTTTTTTCTATGTCTCTTACTGCCCCCCTTTAGGGCTGAAGCGCCCACAAGGAGGCGTTATCGCCCACTTTGGGAAAGGCTGCCCTATAGCGATTAGATCAATTCTGTCGATGTTAGACTAATTTAATCCACACTTTTTATCCAATGTCGACAAAAAGTTTCCAATCACGTGTGTTACCTGTCCATTCATGGGATTAGGACAATGGTGGGACGGCTGGTCGATACATATCTTAATTAGCCCTCACAGGACGAACAGTTTTTTTAATACCGTGACGGGGAGACATGTTGGTAGGTTGGTACTGGTGAGGTGAAAATGTGTTCACGTTGTGACTGGTATTGACTTTATTTAGATTGAGTTTTTTTTATTATTTCTTACGTAAGGGGAAAATGTTAGAGAACATACCTACGTCCTAGTAAACTAGGCTTTAGGACTGACGGTGATTATTGTAAACAGGAGTTATAAATCACACCTATAAGACGATTTGTTCCGACGAAGATGAAACCTAATAAAAGTAACAGTATAATAACTGTATTTTAGTAGATAATAATAATTTTGATTTATCGTTTCAATTTTATCCTTTGCTCTAAACATCTGCTTGTAAATATTGTAATCGTCTTCGGCTGGACTCGAAGTATAATTGAAAATTAAACGAACTCACCTGTGACGTTCGATTTCAATTATACGAGAGTCCAGCCGAAGACGATTACAAGGCCCCACCCAACCCTTTTTAACCCCACTAAGCATAAAAATTAAAACAAATGCAAAATTAGACTACTCTAAAATAAAGACACATGTCAGGTAACCAACGCCAATGGAGCGGTGTGAGTGAGACGTAGAATACCATCTTTGCTCTATATGGCATAGATAAACTCTGAAAGTGTGACTGAAGCAGCATAATACGTGCTTGTGTGTATATAAAATGAACAAAACAATATTTTGAGGAAAATTTTGACTCTACCTCATCTATAAAAAAAAATATATATAAATAAATATAAATATAAATATAATATATATATATATATATATATATATAATATAATATATATATATAAATCTCATCATCATGGACTTTTAATCCCAGCTGTACATTTTATATACTAGGTAAGATTTTGGTTTATAATACCTCAGAATACGAAAAGGTACTTACCTAATTGGAGTTAGACAGATAATTTCTCGTAGCAACCCTACGCAGGGGTAGTCAGGTACCAGGGCCTAGGGGAAACAGAATTAAATAAATTGATTAAAGTTACTAACTTAAGTTAAAAGACTCGCTCTTAAATTTCATAACTGACCATACAAGCAAATATACGCCAGTAGCAATTCCATTTGCATCATACAAACATATAACTTTACCATTTAATGCTGTCACCGTATCAGCTTCTTATTACATTACGATAAAGTCTATTTTATGGTTAAACTAGTCTTTGGAACTAATCGTAAAATATTATAAAATCGTGCGATACTCAGCGGTGTCCGTGTTTGCTAAGTGCCCCGCGAATGTCTTGTTCTACGAAGTCTTCGATTTTATTGCTGAAATGTAGAAGCTTGAATCCAGCCGTAGCTCAGGTAGGTAAATACTTGCCTTATCAAAGAGCAATACTTTTATTGTCTGATTTGTTTTCAAGAAAACATGCATATGAACCGTGTTTATTTCGGTTTAGGAACTGGGATTAAATCTGAACTGAATTTTGGAAATGGCTAAACCGGTTGACATCTATCATGACCAAGAAACATCTCTCAAAAAAGTACCATCTTTCAAAGAATAGAATTGAAATCAGTTCAGTTATTCTGGAGCTAAGACATCGTCAACCTTTTGTTCAAACAAGGCTTGGCTATTAGTACCTCTTGTCTACTACGTAGTCCATTTCATCCCAAGGTTGTCTGGCAGAGATCGCTACTAAGCGATAAGACCACCCATTGTTTATCATAATAAATTTTTTATTTGTTGAGTTGATAAGTTTATGGTGTGCGATAAAGTGTTCTATCTATCTATCTATCTCCGATTTTTCCTCAATAGGACATGGTTCCATGGTGAAATACCTCAAAGCCCTATTTTTACATCGAGTATTTTATTTTATTCATCAAGAATCATATTGATTATCATGTCTGTGGGTTTAATTATCATTGTTGGTTCTTCCAACTTTTTGTCATAGCCGTGAAAGCATCGGCCAGATATCTACCGTTTCGTCTTTATGTATTCGCGTAGGCGGTGGAATTACGAGCGCTGATTGACGAGAGATATTCGAATGAATTATTATTTCTTTTCGAATTGTTAACTTTATGACAGTAAATTGAGATTTTAATATATTTGCATAGCTTTTGGTGGGCGCGACGATAATTGAGACGTGAATGAACTAGGACAGTTTGTTTTCGAAATCATTGGAATGTTGCATGCTATCCAAAATTGTGACATGTGGCTTTCTTCCAATAAGTATGTAGGTATAATAATAATCTATTATTATCTATAAGCGTGTAAAGTCCCACTGCACGGCAAAGGCATCCCTTCCTTCCTTTCACTCTTCTCTATTGAGTGCCATTGTTGCCCAGTCTCTCATCTATTAGTATACCTAGTTCGTCTCTCCATCTTTACTGCGGTCTGCCGCAAGCTAGTCTTTTGTCTCGTGGCATCCTTTGCCCATATTCTCATCTGACATGCAGCAGACGTGGCCTGCCAGTCCCATTATAATTTGCTCACTTGTTCCCAACGTCTACGATTTGTGTTCTGGAGCGCAGTTCATTATTTCTAATGAGACTTTTTCTATAATCAAGTTATTACTATACAATTTCAAAATCAGGACGCATATTAACTGAAATGGGATGTATTTTATATCATAGGTACCTACTTATACGTTTTCGACATTTTTCCTTCCAGGGCATGGAGCGATGAAAACATGTGTCCATTACTGTTACTGTCCTTGTTTTTCAAAATCAAGGATATCACATCTTCCTCGTTCCTATCATACCTATCTCTTAGTTGGCATACTTATAGGCTCTTGGCGCACCATGAAAGAGAATAATTCCAGAGATTTTTTAATTTGTGGAGTTTTTTATAGTACTTAGTATATAAGATGGAATGGTAGAGAGGTAGAGCATACCTAACGTTCCTAAAGTAGGTAAGTACTTATTGCCAAGAAGTCAAATTACAAAACCTAAGCTACTAAATGCCTGATGGCCATCAAAATCGCTATAAAAGCGTACAGCAACCGAGTAAATTGGCGTATTACCATTACCGCAGTCGAAACGTGTTTATTAATGGCAGGCAACAACATTTATTATAGGCGTGTGCCGGCCAACTTCGTAAACACCACATTTGCATCTCAACCGTGTCTGCGAAACCTCAATCGATCGCTAAAAAAATCACCGCGTTATACTTTACTTGAGACCCGACCGCCTTTAGAACTCACCATACAAAATTACCATCAAAACTACAATCACCTCAATCAAACTGAACCCTATAGTCGACATGATAAGGGTGAAAATGTAGCGTCAAACGGATTCCCATAAGATGTTGTGAGCGGCAAATATTCCAATACAATAATACGTGCATTGGGCCGGCGCGCGCGCAGTCTGCTCTGACCACTACTGTGCATTTCCCACGGGCTGGCAATAATGCCGCACTGCTCTTTCCATATAGCGCTGTCTCGTTCCTACCTGATGGACTGCCGCTCTTTCGTTAAACGAAGCACACCCACACACCGCGTCGGTATTTCGGATTGTTCCGAAGAGACTGGCATACATTACGTCAGCGGGTAGGTACAGGTTAGCTAGCTCTGATCGATGCACCACTATGCCAGCTATTGCGCTATGCAAGTGTTTTCACAGATAAGTTGTAGATTAGAAGCTTGTTGGTGGGCGGCGATGGCATGTTTCTCAATGATAGTGTTTGAACGGTTTTATTGCTCAGACGCAAATGGACGCACTTATAGCTTTCCATTTCATCAATTATTTCAATAAAATTACCTACCCGAAGACCTCCGAAACCAGGATAGGATCTCAAGCTAGTTGCGTTTGAAAAAATGAATCTTTCTTCTCTATTCTATGATTACATTTCCTATCTGTTTTAGGGTCGGTTCTTTTGGCCTCGAAACGCCATGCAACATCATCTTGTAACAGGGCAGTTGTAAGTACTTACTTCAGGTTTTTATCTCCACGTCTTCAGATAGTTTAGATTTCATTCTAGGTACCTACTTACCTATACAAAACAATAGCGGGCATCCTGTCTTTTCATTCATCGTTATCATTTGCGATTCTTTATTAATATCTATGTTGATAAAAATAAATCACTAATTGTAACCTACCCAGTCTAGACTACAAAAAAAGCCAAGATAAAAAACAAGAGGTTAGTCTTCGTAGCAATCTTACAAAATGGGTATTCCGTTAGATTCTGAACAATTTAATAGTCGATCGAGTCTATCCTCGATTAAGCCCAGCCAGTAATCTCCCTGTCAGTTCAGATAAAGCCGATGTGAATTCTAAAATCATTTTGTATTAGCATTAATTTGAGTTTGAAGTTCTCGCTGATCACAAATTAGAAACATTCCTTGTTTATTGGTCCAATTTGCGATTCAGTGATGGATCGATATTTTGATTTTTGTGCATACAGCCTTAGTGATAATACAAACGACCTACCTCAACGATTAATGTGTTCGGAATAAGGGTCTATGCATAACAGGGCAAACAGCAGAGGTAGGTAACGCTATCTACCGCTTATCGACACGATACAAATCGATACAGCGGATCTTTTTTATGGAGTGTGGTGGTGAAATCGCTGTTGTCCCTTGTATTCTCTGCCGATAGCTTGAGATATTGCTGTCTTTGGCGGGCTTCATGTCACATTTGAAAGGAATACACCCGTGTGAATATTGCCTTACAAATAAACGTTCTTGTTCGTGGATGTTGAAATTTCGTGATATCATCTAATTCCGATGTCTAAAACGCGTGCATATCACATCTATGTCAAAACGGGCCTCAGGCGACGCAGAGTTGCACATAATTAGAGCAACCGTTCTTAATGTTTTTTTCTAAGCTCGATCACACATTGATTTTAAATCTCGCGATTTTATTTCCACTTTTCTGTGTTCATCATCAGTAATAGCTGAAGATCAGCTTCAGCTGATCGTCACACAAAACAGTTTGCAAATACCCTAAAATATTAAGGAAAAGAGTACCTAGTGGCTATCTATTTTGATTATTTAACATTCTCCGATGATTATGGCAAATCCCCCCCCCCCTCCCCCACCCCATGAAGAAGAAGAAGAAGAAGAAGAAGAAGCATTCTCTGATACTAAACTCCGTTAAATATTTGCGGTCTATTCGCGGTCCAGTTTATAAAAAGGAAGAATTATTAGAAAGGGTTCTCAAAAAATATCGCAGTATAAACTTGAATGCCGTTCAACTGGGCCGTTATTAGGTCCCCTACCCCTAGTTTTCACTTAGACATCTCTAACTGGGACAACCTGCATAAAGTAAGTAGGTATGTTTAATAAATCAAAAGATCTTATATTTTCCATATTTTAAGTTTATTTAAAAAATAATCAAGTTTTAGTCCAAATAGATTCATAGATTTCAACAAAATAACATGTTAATACAAAAAAAAATACTTTTCAATACAGAATTATTGTTTCAGTAATTATGAAATGTACAATAATCATAAAAACAATCCGTTTTGCTCTTTAAGATGAGAGCATTACAGATGGTCTTATTGGTAGGTACCATTTCTTTTATTACAAGCTTTTGTTTCAACTCAGTTGAATCACGAGTCAATCAAAATTGACTTGGAAGAAGTTACTTAATAAACATGAATAATAAACAGGAATATAATTATTAATTGATTGTACTACCGAACAATGGACTCTCATTTCGTATTTTAACAGACTCTTAACTTACGCTACACTTCTCTTTAGCTCACGTAAATAGAGTTCTAATTGAGCACTTAATCTTATAATTAGTGAAAATGGTCAATTACTTAACTAGTCAGTCTGTTGCTGCATTTCAGAAAGCAACTTTGAGAAGTTATTTTCCATAGAAAATAGATATGCTTTCGTTGTATTGGCAATGAACTCGACTGAATTAGGTACCACATTAACTTAACATTTGAGATAATACGGCTTGGAAGAGGTACTGGTCCATGAAGGAGTACATGAAAGAGCACATGAAGGGTAGTTTACGATATAAGTATCCTACAAAACCTAAACTACGGTATGGAGACGTGGTAACTGATCGAAGCACAAAGCCAAACTCAAGGTTTAGAGAAGTTAGCTCATTCCGCTACATTTTGTACAGCAAATAAGCTGGGGGACGACGAATCAGTGCTTAAAAAAATAATCTTAAAGAAACCCCGAGCGAAACCTTCTTCACAATTGGGAGACCCAGAACAAATAACGTCTACAGGTCTAAATAATAATAATAACCATGTCTCGGCCGTAAATAATCACTGGCAACTCGCACTGATTAAAGAAAAACTAATCCTAATAAAACTAAAACTAAAATAAAGATTTTTACATATACGACCTTATGTCTATGCAACGAATTGGGTGACTCCTTCAAAGAAAGGAGCCAAACTTGTAAACTCGAGCTGAAATCTTCTTAAGGGGCTTGTCTGCGAAAACGCTTGAATAGTGGTATTTTCAAAAGCCAAGATTTTTTTTGTAAATTAAGTTCAAAAGCGGCTACTTGTTAACATAACTATCGAAACTGACTTCATTTTAAGGGTTTAAATCGTCTGCATCAACTGCTTAATAATATATTATGTAATACGCGTGCTGATCATGGGCATTGAATAAACATGGTAAAAATTTTGTAAACAAACCAAATGTAAGTAATAAATAATTATCGATTAGTTTTCGATGCCGTTTACATAAATACAGAATTTTGATGATTTTTGACCAATACATTTTTTTTTGGCAATTTTTCAAATATTTTCACTTTTTTTTATTTTGATTACCTACCACATGTGAATACAAAATGCAAAAACAATAGGCAAAATCATCAGGATTCTCGTACAATTATCAGTTTTATGAAAGATTTAGTAATTTGGCCACAATTAACTTTTTAGTGATGAGTTACTTTTTTCAGCTTTTTTTTTCAAGAGCCTTAGAGTTAAGGTGTTTTATTTCTCAGAAAGAGCTGTAATACTGTAGATTTTGGCACATGTTCATAAGCTCTACTTTGGTCAGTTTCGTGAAATGGGTTATCTTTCATATTACACAAAATCTAGGATGCAATTTTAAAAAAGCCCAAATCCTTTTATTTGTCCTTTCTTTAGGGAATTTTTTGGCTTTTGAAAACACCACTTTTAAAGTGTTTTCGAAGACTATAGCCCCTTAACAGATCCATAACCTGTAAAAATCAAAAACAGGTTGAAACTAAACTCCGAAAATGAGAACCAGAAAATATAGTCCTTCTCCAGACACTGTATACAACCGCTTTGATATACTGTGCGCGACCAAAACAAAAGGCAACCCGCTTGTATGAGGAACTCCCACACTGACTCCCCAGCTGCGGGGGCGGGGTGCGGGGACGTAGTTGCGCGGGGCGGAGAAGATTCTGTATGTAAGTACCATTATAATATTCTGTGTCAAAAGCTTATAGAAAAATATACCAGGGAACGAACAAAGATGACACTCAATGGCCGGAATAAACAGACGTTACCCACATAGCAGCACTAATGCTTAGCACTATCGCTGTCACTCTCACACAAGAGCGCACCGATGGCCTAGTGGGAGGGGGACAGATCCTAAGATCGTAGGTTCCAATCCCGATCGTGCACCATAGGATTTTTCCACTCAAAAATTCGACTCTGTGACTAGGGCGAAAAAGCGTCTACACAATTTAATAAAAGTTGCCATACACTCGCTGTACAGTAGTTACCATGTCAGGAGTGTTAAATACGTCAAATCGTAACAACGGTTCAGGAGCTACAATTTAATCCTCTCCATCACCACTGCTTGAACAGCTGTCATCAACCTTAAGTTATTTAGTTCGTCTGTTGTTCTATGTAGGAGGCCTGTCCAGCAGTGG
Source organism: Epirrita christyi (assembly GCA_951392215.1). Taxonomy (NCBI): domain Eukaryota; kingdom Metazoa; phylum Arthropoda; class Insecta; order Lepidoptera; family Geometridae; genus Epirrita; species Epirrita christyi. Next base: position 5,970,378 of record OX595850.1, read on the forward strand.
TTATCTACCGGTTGTCGATGATGATGATGATTACATTATGCTAGAATATTTCGATTCAACATAGATTCCTTATTTATAAACATTATACTCTTTATCCACCTAGTGATCTTAGAAAAACATTCATTAGAAACCTTAAAACGAACACATTCCTTAACAGTGAATCAAATGGATACAAATATTATAATACAATTTTGACAGTTTTAATTAATAGCTTTCTGTTCAAAGTTAATAAACAAAAAACTACACAATAAGGTAGAAACTTACACTTTGCGAACCATGAGCCGATGTTTATTGCTGGTATAATAACCAATTATCAGCAGAGCTCTTTCGAAAGGGATGTATCACATCTCTGGCAGAGCATGTTGACTGAGGGCATGATGTGCCACATCCTTTAGACACCTTATATCTACATCTTACATCTAAAATCAATCAACGAAATATAATTACTTAACACTTAGTTTGCAGATTTGTAAGGCACACAATTAGTAATTTATAGAGTTTTTTAAACAAAGACGTTGTAAGTAATTTATTGTTTATGGTCGTGGTAAAATTTTAAAACACTTAAAATTGAGTGCTGTCTATATTAAACTTATTAATTTGAATCAAAACAAGTCATCGGGTTAGCATCTACTTGGCTCTAATTGGTGGGATTTTGCACAAACTAATAATATTCCATTAGCTAAACACAATCAATTTTAATATTTCAACGCCTAAGTATAAAAACACTAAGACTAATAACTATGAGGTTAAGAGGTTTTTATTTAATGGAATAACAATGATCATTTCAATTCGTCTTTTAGACTAGGTGGCATGCTTCTACAACTAGGAATATCCAATTTGGCACCTACCTATGGAACAAACCCAAATATCCATAGAACGTACTTATACGAGTTTTATGACCGAGGCGCCAAGACGCAGTTTCTACATGACTAACATTTGGCAAAGGAGTATTATGCCTACAACTCCGTATAGTGGGCTTTACCAACATATTTTCTGCTTTTAATTATGTCAAGAAACTATTTTGATAAAATTAGGTCGTAGTCAAGTCATGTCCTGGTTTTGGCAGTTTTAGAGCTTGTCCAGATGAGGCGATTTAAGCGCGATTGATGCGCGTTTTGCGCTCGCGCGAGCGTCAAAATGCGCGACTGCATGTGGACGGAATGTATGAAGCTCTATTATTTCACAATCGCGCGAGTCGAAAAGCGCGTAAATCGCCTCATCTGGCCAAGCTCTTACTAAAATGTTGGTAAACAATTTCCACTCATTTGAAAAGACATGCAATGCCTACACTTATATTCACTACCATATGCTATTTAAATAAGCTACACCGGTTAAAATGCCACCAAAATTACACGATATTACTCAAAAAACACTAGAAATTTAAATAAAATAACAATGGATGGCGTCTCTTTTTGAAACAGCTGAAACAGTATGCTAACATTTGATCCGTATAATATATTAACTAATCATGTGATTTCCATACAAATTATAATGTTGCTATGGTACAGCCGTGGTGTGTCAGGCCTAAGAATAGACCCCTCTTTCACCTCCCGTGGATGTAGTTAAGAGATTACACTAGGGGATGGTCTATGGTAACTAATCTCATATCAACGTTGGATCAAACATTGGGAATGGCAGTGAATCCACTTGTTAGCTCACGCAAATGACATAAATCATCGATGCACATCCCCAGGACTTCGTGGCGAAGATGGCGTGTTGTATGTAGGTATGACCGCGCCAAGAAATGTATATCAATGCCATAGCTCCCACTGTACACATGGTTAACTGGCAATCTTAGACTTGGCGGCCCCTGGCCCGAGAAATAATGAGCGATGCACCCGACTATCTGTTACGTGACTGTCGATAAATCGACTAAGGGATTACACTAGGGGATGGGCAGCAGCATTACTGCGATCACTGCCATCTGTGCGATCTGCCAATTGTGGTAATTATGGCAAATCCTACCATTATGTTTTATAATTTTGTACGCGAATCGGAAAAAGTGTTTAGTGATATACACTGATTTTAATGTTGGTTTTCATATTAAGAAACAGCATTTGATTTACTTTTTGCAGTGAAATAATATTTTAATTAAATGTCATATAGTGTTGTGAAGATGGCACAATTTGTAGGACAATGTTAAGCAATAATCGGGTAATGGCGCCTGTATAAGTATGTACGTTCTATAGATACCTTGTGTATGACGGGTCTTGATTGAGGTATAGGTCGCGCAACGAGTTATGAGCGCTCGGCAAGTGTTGGGGTTGATTGCGCATGTGTACATGTGTGCGCGTCTGTATCTAGGGAGCGCGAGACGCAAGTGCGGGGCGCGCGGTACGGAAGGCGACCAATACGCGCCAGCGCTGGCCGCCTCTCCCGTCGCGCATCTCCCCCCCGCTAAACAGACCAAAAAATTACTACTGCGCATTAAAGGTCAGCGCTCATAACTCGTTGCGCGACCGTACCCTTTTCGATTCCACAAACACACTACAAGAAGTAAAGCTTGTCGCAAAGTTTGTCAGACGGTTTCTGCCTAACACTTTGTCCGACAAGGAAGGCCAGTTTGTGCGCGTATTGGCACGGGGCCGGAACTCTGACCGTGCCCGGCCAGTTGTAGTACAGATGGCACAGTTTGTAGGTCAATCTTTGGCAATGATCGGGCAGCATAGCGTTATCGTCGTAAACGACCACGTAGTGAGTTGGTGTCACTGTACCTTGGTTCACCTTTTGCGATGCGATCAGGAAGTCGTACCTTGAAAGGAGAATTTTAAACTTAATATCAAATTAGAGCGAAAAAAAGCCAAGGTATTGTTCCAAAAGTCAACCTAAACCTAAAGTAAACCTAGATCACCGACATAGCTCACAGAATTAGCATGTTGAAGTGGCAATGGGCAGGTCATATAGCTCGCAGAACTAGCAACCGTTGGGTAATAAACATTCTCGAGTGGCAAGCACAAACCAGACGACGCAGTAGAAGAAATATCGATGGATTAAAGGCATTATTAAGTCGTGATTCCCGCAAAATATGTATACGCTATCTCAAGAAGTGTTAATGACCAAACCTCATGGGCGTAGCCAGGGGGGGCGGGGGTTTTTGAACCCCCAAAACCCCCCGAAATATTCAAAATGTTGATAAAATCTGATACTTTTTGAAGAAACACCAGTGAGTTCATGTACATTTTTGTTGTTTTATTTTCTTGAACCACCCCGAAACTAAAACCTGGCTATGCCCGTGTGAGCAAAACCACAGTAAAATTTGAATTTCGCACCACTTTGCAAACGTTCCACCTTAAGCCTAAGTCTTACCAGTCCCTCCTGGTTATCTGATTGTCCACAACGGTCCCCGGGTGAGGGTTATCGAAGCCGGACGAAGTCTTCATGAAGATGCGCGAGTTGATGCGCTTCTGAACCACTATGTAGGTTATCATCGGGACGTAGGTGGCCTCCAGCAGTGATATCCTGACCTTGAGTTGAGGGATCTCGTAGTCTCGGATTGTCTTCAATTGCCCATCCCCTACACCGTCCCTGTGAATTAATAACATATAACATGTAAACATATAAATAATAATAATGTTTCCATAGTAGAGTCTATTCATGATCTGCAAATATTTGCTCCGGGTCTGGGTGTTATCGTACCATGGTACTCGTAGTTCCTGATACCCACGACACGGGGAATCCTAGTGTAGGATCAATACTACGTATGTGACAGTTGGGTATTATGTTCACAAAGAGAGCCGTCGTGGCCAAAAAGTGAACTAACGCTGCAATTTACAAGGCAACCCATCCCCGCCATCCGGAAAATGTCAAACTCATGTCATTTCGTATTGCTTGGTATTGAGTGAACTTACGTTTTTTTTAGTGACATTGTTTTTAGTGAAACAAATAAGTGAATTAAGTACAGCCGCGCCCTCAAATCCCACGACGGGTCTCTTTCTGAACAGACTCTAGCAATGTTGATATTTTATCATTTTAATATTTTTAAGTACAGATCATCGGAACTTGACAGGAATGTGAAGTTAAGTTGTGGGACTGCGTCAAAATCTATTTATATTGTCACGGGTATTTATCGTGTGTTACCTTATTATTCCCGATGTTTCGAATGCAAACCATGAATGTTTTATGCGATAAATACCCGTGACAATAAATATGTTCTAATCGCGAAAGTTTAAAAAATACTATTGCGTCAAAATCGTCTCACAAGATTTGAACCGTAACAATCATACAAGGTATGGCATTCTATGGGGAAGGCCTCATCCAACAGCAGATGTCTAACGGCTGATGATGTGTTATTGTCAAGTAATTTTGTGCAGTGCCAATGTGAGTATGCCATTGAGCTAAACAAAGATTTGGATAAAATTACACCATAGCACCTTCAGCGAAAAATCATTATTGCAACGTCAGCCATTTATCGCGTACAACGCGTCCGCCACACTTGGCGGTCACCGGGTCGAGCGGCGCAGGCGCAGCACAACTGTCAGGAGATTATTGTCTGCTTTAAAAAGATGATTGGTGATACTTCGTCTAACATAACATCTATCTTATAGGTACAATAAATGTATTTGGGACAAATAAATAATCTTGAATTACCTGTACACAATGATTTTGTCAGGGAACTTTCCGTTCATCTGTGCGTAGTGCTGCAGGGCTTCCACGAAGCACGTTTGCAGACCGTCCGATATCTCCTGCCCTTTCTGCTGAATGACCACTCGCGAGTACCAGAGCGTCATTGATCTGTTGTACGACGCCACGAACGCTGGAATGATACAACAATTTTTCATCATTCTATAGAAGTCCACTGGTGAACATAGGTCTGCCCATAGAATGATACGACGAACATCTCGGCCACCTTCATCCACTGACATCCTGCGACCATTGTAATGACTTTGGTTCACTGAGAGGTAGACGGGGGACTGCGTCATCCGGTTTGTTGTAGCCCTTGAAAACCCTTACAGTTTTATCAACAATTTTTGGGGCATACTGGTCTATAACCCTTATTCCGCAGCGGTAGTCAGTTCTGCGAGCAATAAGGCCTGCTCTCATTGGCACTTCATCTTGCTAATTCTGATAGCTCAGCGGTTGTCAGTGAGCAATATGGCCACCGACACTCAAACTTGCCATTCTGAGAACTGTCGGTGAACTTGGTTCCCCTACGGCTTTCCTAGCAACGATCAGGAACCAAACGATGCAGTGTAGAGCGGCTTCTCGCTCGATGGGTGACATTATGGCTTTCGGTGAATGAGTGCAGACAAAGACATTTCGTTGTGGCATTCTCTGGAGGAGGTCCTGTGTCCAACAGTGGTCTTCTTATAGTTGATGTTGATGACGAATGAATTGTTATTTAAAGATATGGTTTGCCTGCTTGAATACCGCCATTTTGGCGCTGAAGGCTATTGAGGTGAATCGTCTCGCATGTGGCGCGAAATTCAAATTTATTTGTGTTTTTTGCTCATCACAGCTCATAAACACTTCTTGTGCTAGCGAATACTGATTTTGCAAAAACTACGAAACCTAACACACATGTTTTAGTTAATAGTATCTCTAAAAGATAATTAGTTTAGCTACGAATATTGTTCAATGATTTTTACAGTGTTTTTTTTGGTTTAGGGATATCCGTAGCTTAACTAATGATATTTATGAGATAGTATCAATTAAAACATGTGTGTTGGGTCTCCTAGTTTTCGCAAAACCTGTTTTCGCTATTTCAAAAAGTGTTGATGAGCTGTGACGAGCAAAAAACAATAAAATTTGAATTTCGCGCCACATGCGAGACGATCCACCTTAAGAACATGATTCGAGAACCAGGAACTAAACTATACTGTAATAAATAAGGTTAAGATTCACTTGTATAGTAAGTGCCAAAATAGGTGTAAGTTCCCCGCAACTGGCGATTAAAAATGGCACTGAAAATAAGCTGGTCATCGGGTTTTGCAGTTTTGTAGCAGACGCTGCGGTCATATATGCTTAATACTTACCGCAGACACTGTTGCTCTTCTTGACGGTCTCGTGGAAGGCGTCGATGCCGATCACCATGGCCGACTTGAACGGGATTGAGATGTGCCACAGAGTGCCGCCAAGCTTGCAGTTTATTTGCAGAAGGATCTTCTGCGTTATAGCCCGGACCTTGGTTGGGTTCATTATTGTTCGGGCGTTTATGACCTGTAAAGACGTTACTATTTCGAGAAATTCAGAGATTTTTCACTGTTGCTCGAGCCCACAGCGTGTCAAAAATGCTGTCTAACGCGAGCGAAGTTTGAAAAGAGCAAAGGCGTGTGAGTAAACGCGACGACGAGAAAAGTGAACTGAGAAATCAGCTAACCTCCGTTTTGAGCCAAACGCGGGAATCAGTAGCTCCGGGAGCAAAGCTCATACAGAGCTATATGTGAATGTATTGTGTTATGTGTGATTCCCCTGAATTAGCTGTATCAAAAATCAAAAGAAATGCACAATGGGAGGTTTTATCGCTTATAGCGATTTGTTCAAGAAAACCTTAGGATGGAGAGGAATATATACAAGAATGGGACGGTGGTATTACCACCTTACTTACCTACAGTAGTAATATAACAAAAAAATAAATGCACAATGAGAGGTTTTATCGCATAAAGCGATTTCTTCCAGAAACCTTGCGATTGAGATTCTTTTAGTGCGAAAAAGCGAGGTTTTCTTCAGTGTATATTAATTTTTAAGCAATGAGTGCAATTATCTGATAAAGCATTAGTTACAACTCAAAATTAAATGCAGAAAAGTTTATTTAATTGCACAACAAGTAGGTACTATTTGTACTCAAGCATTTAATATATTAAATAAAAGTGTGTAGATAGTTGTTGTTAATTATAAGTACTGTATCAGTCAATCAGAAAGATATAATAAGAGAGAAAGAGTAGAAAAAATGATGTTTGTATCGAGCATAGTTGAAAAAATTACAAACTTTGCCCAGTGCACAAAGTAGTAGAAAAAATAAATAGTATTAACCTGAGACGGCACAGGCATTTCCGCACAGCAGATCCTCTTGATGGCGGCGTAGCGGTCATCCCGCGCGGTGGGACATATGGCTACCACGAGCTGTACGTGGGACTGAATGCATTTCTTCAACATACTGACGTACGTCTCGGTCTTGTCGTTCGCGAGTTTCTTCATTTCAGGTTCTTTCACCATGATGCCCATCGGTCTGCAGTTGCGTTTGACTATTTCCAGGAATTCCTGAAACAAATCAACTCTCTCAAAATTAGTGAGTTGAAGTGGCAATGGGGAATTAAGTTTCTGGAGTGAACCGGACGACACAGTGTAGGAAGGCTCTCAATGAACCGACGACATTTTAAGGGTCGTATGTAGTCGGTGGGTGAGGCAGCTCAAGACCGGTCGCCGTGGCATTCTATAGGGGAGGCATAAGTCCAGCATTGGACCTCTACATGTGATGATAAAGATGAGACTACTATCCGAACGCTGCTTCGCTCGCGTGATACGAGGATAATCCAGGGTATCATTTTACCAAACTTCTTCGAAATCGGTTTAGCTGAAATATCAACACTTTCGCATATTTATTAGTAACGACTACTGTAATAGAACCAATAGATATACATCCAATTATCTACAATTTTTTTAAATAAAACAGTTAAGCTATCCGAAAACCGTTGCAATCGATCAATTATCAATAGATATCTAAACTGACTACAAGACAAAAGCGTTCCTAAACGTTGGCAACATTGTCATTGCTTAAATACATGCATTTACACGGATTACAAATATATTTTAGTAAATTTAACTTTATATGTATCTTCATCATCATTATCATCTAGAGTGCCTCCATCCACCGACTTCCTGTTAATGTACAAATGGAGGGCATACTGCCAATGCAATTTTCTAACTGCCAGCCAAGAAGTTGGTAACAATTTAGGTGTCGTGCTAACACATAATTAATTAAAAGCAATAAATAAATAAAATACATAGACTAAACCAGTGGTGGGCAAAGTACGGCCCGCGGCCCAGCTCCGGCCCGCGAAAGCATTTAATCCGGCCCGCCGAAGGTCCGTCGACATGAATAGTATATGGCCCGCGATAATTATATTTTAACGATCCAGAAGTATAAAGTAGATTCTAGGTACTTAGAATAATAGACAGCTATCATCATCAAAACTGGATTTTGACAAAAATAGGACCTATTTGGAAGTAATGTCCCATCAAATAAAAAAAGTTTTTTTTCATATCGATTTATATATGACGAAGTTATGAGGTAACAAACATAAAAAAATACGACCTGAGAATTGAGAACCTCCTCCTTTTTTTTGAAGTTGGTTAAAAATTCACCAAAAATAAAAAATAAAATGCATTTTTCCTATAATTCTGGCCCTCCTCTGAAATTTCTTAAACTATCTGGCCCCAATTAAGAAAATTTGCCCACCACTGGACTAAACCATATCAAACAAAATGAATACCTGCCATAATCTAATAATACGAATCTAATTGTTACGTATCTATTACGCTTAAGTTTAATTGTGCGTCCGTTAATGCGCGTAATCAAGCAATGTCTTACCTTAGTGCAATTGGAATCTCTCTCACAATAAATCAGAACCCAGTTCAATATATCCACCGCTGACATGACCGCATTTCGCGTGACGTCGTTGTTCCAATCGGCGTTGGGCTTGCCGTTAATTTTGACGTCGTTGCCAAAGAGCAACTGCTCAGCGGGTAGTGTCCGGGCGCTGAGTTCGATGGTCTCTTTGGCTATGCTGAGCCCCCAGCCTTGCAGACGAGCATTTGCTTTCGGGTTCTTGAGTACGCTTTGGATATACTGTAATGTTGGAAAATAAATTTTTAAAATTATTATTATAAGTAATCAAATATCGAAGTTCTTCAATTTTTAACCGACTTCACAAAATGGAGGAGGTTCTCAATTCGGTAAATTTTTTTTTTTGTTACCTCTTATCTCAGGCGTTTATGAACCGATTTGGAAAAAAAATTCTTTGAATAGATATACTTCCAGATTGGTCCCATTTTTTTCAGAATCCAGTTCTGGAGGTCTAAAGAGGCCACTTTGGGTGTTTCATAATATGATCACAATATGTTTCATTTCATAAATGGTAAAATGGCCACTTAGTAGGCGAATCATATTACAATTCATATAAGCTTCATATTCACAATTCACCTATTTTGACAGTTCTCAATAGGAATGGGTAAAATGGTTGACTAAATATGAATTGCTAAAGTGTCAATTAGGAGAAATGTTAGATGTTACTCTGGGAGTGACTCCTCCAATTCATATTTTGATTTTATTGGACTTTCTTTATTGTTTTGTGTTGAAATTGTATTCAGCGAGTGACTAAAGGCGGTCTTGGGCTTGAACGAAAACTTTCTAGAGCACGCGCGCCTTGAGGAACAACCACTTTCATCATCATCATCAACCTGTAGAAGTCCACTGCTGGACATAGGCTTCCCCTTAGAATGCCATGACGCCGACGCACGTTCTTGAGCCGCCTCCATCCACCGACTTCCTGCGACGTTTATAATAACATAACATAACACCCAACAGTCACATACGTAGCCTTGATCCCAGACTAGGATTCCCTGTGTCGTGGGTATCAGGAACTACGAGTACCATGTCACAATAACTCGCAGACCCGGAACAAATATTTGCAGATCATACCAACATTTGTCCCGCAGCGGGAATCGAACCAGCAACTTCTTGCATCTCAGCTGGCTACTCGCCCGCCACGCCACAGATGTCATCATCTTTAGTCCATCGAGTCCACAACCACGAGTAACTACTTTAGGGAAAAGTATATTTTACACTTTCCTCAAATTAGACAATAACGGAATGGGATCAAATAAAAGTAAGTCGATATGAGGGATAAAATGCATATAATAGGTGCATAGGTGCTATACCATACATATTACATACATACATTCATATGCAGTAGTGATATGTAACACCACTAACATTCTTTCAGGCTTATATAAAACACATACAACCTAAATGGCATGCTAAAAATGAGTTTTTAATGGTGACTTGCAACAGCTAGGCAAATATAGATTTTGTATGTGTGACACAGAATCAAGATTTAGGAAGCTGCTGCTATTCACTAATACATCTTGCTACGCATGTAAACTACATCGAAATTCTCAAAAATTGTTTATTATGTTTGTGATTCTGGTTTGAACATAATGAGCACAGACGCTAGCCATGGCGGTGCCAGTCATGACATGACTCCCACATATGGAACAGCCATCCCACTAAGCGCCATCTTGAACATCTCCATGAGTCTGAAAATAAAACAGAATGGTTTTTTGGTATGTATACTTCAATATTTCAAAACAGTTATAGTTCCCATTGAATAGCATAACTAATTATATTTATTTATTTTAGGTAATTCAGGCTATCCAGTACGTGCTACGCTGATGAGTGGAGTACTAAAGTCACGGTGGCGCTGTTTATTGGTTGATAGGAAATTGTACTACCATCCCACTATGGCTGGCTATATATAACAAATGCTTGTGTAGTATTACACAATATGTATAACCAATTATATGGTGCAATTGCCTGTGCCCAAGCTGAGTTACGGACAAGAAACAAAACAAAATGGCTATGCAGCTACACACAATAATCGTATTCATACAGTGAATCAGTTAACTTCATTATAAGTATAGGTACTGTTTTGTTCATGTAAATTGTTAATTATTGTATTGTTTTGTATTACATTGCAGTTGCATCCTGAACCACCATCCGGTGATGATACTCTGGTTGCTGGGCAAACAATGAGACGATCGCTGGTAGAGAGGTTATAGTCAGCACAATAATGGATATTTAATATTTTGAATATATTTTTTGATGATTTTAATTTACTTTTTATTAAAACCTCAAGGAATGAAAGGCGCAAATGGAGCCATTTTCCCAGCAGACACACTAGTAACTAAATTATACAAAATAGAATAGGTACTAATGTAAAACTATAAAAGGGTACTTACTGGGTCATTAAACACTATGTATTGTGAGTTTTCAAGTCGCTTGCACAGGTACACGCATTGGAATGACGACGCTAGGCGCATGAGAAACATCGCTTTCGTGACATCTTTATGTAGATTTTAACAATCCTTTCAGTTTAGCCAAAAGAAAGCTTTCATTGAATCACTTGAAATCACTTGAGCAGAGTCATACTGAGAATATTATTCACTAATACAGAGTTATTTATTTACATGTCGTTTTTATCCAACTTTTGTTATGGTATGGTTTTGCACTGACTGATGCTTGCCACCGGCCGGATCCTTGACTAAAGTAGCTAACTTTGCCCTAAAAAGTGGCTAGATGTAGCTAAAATTATATTGTTTTAATGATTTGTACATGAATAGTAAAGAAAATAGAAGTTTTCTTAGTTTTGAAGTTACATAAACTACTAAGTAATGATAAGTTACAAAATGTTTAGTGAATTATATAAAGTGGAACCTCGGTAAAATACTTTATTTTGTAGCTACACAGTCTCGAATAGTAGCTAGATCTAGCTATAACGTGGATAAGTTGGCAGCACTGTTGTTTTGACACGTTTGATATGCAGATTATTGCCAGTCTTGAAGAAAAAAAATATTTACAACTCCCAACAAATAAAATAGTATTTGTTACATTTTTCTTACTAGTTATGTTGTTGCTTATGAAGAAAATATTTTAATTGCATTATTGGTTGTGTTTAGAACAATTTTATTAAAGTAAAATAGGTAATAAGTTGTCTTAAATGTTAACCGTAAAGTTCCGATAGAGCCAACTCTAAATTTTTTTGTGATGGCAATAACGGGCTCTAATATGATTCAGCTAAGGAAATGTTTCGTTTACGATTCATCTAAAATGTGCGCCAGTTTACGAATAGTAGAGGAACACATTATGATCTGCTGCAAAGCTGCTAATGAAACATATTTTAGATGATTCACCCAAAGTGGCCTCTTTAGACCTCCTGATGATGGAATCTATGAGGAATTGAGGGAACTCCTCAAATGTTGTTGGCATACATATGGCGATTTTGATATTTTCAGCAACAAACCAAGCATTTGCATTCAGAAAGCATCATTTGGTGATTGAATCCTTTCACCACTCTGGTTTTTTCACCATCAAAATATCTTCCAGATAAATGGCGGAAGTCGGATTTTTAAAAAAAATTAAAAATTAAATGAATGAATGAAATTCGGCAGGTGGGTACCATCAAATCAAATAAAATCAAAAGTATTGTATTCATTGATATTACAAAGGATATTGTGAATCTACCCACCTGTCAAATTTCATGAAGATCGGATTAACGGCTCGAAAGTTTTCCTTAAACTAACATAAATACGTAAATACACCGATTCGCCCAAGTTAACTCAGAGAATTCGCTTCGCTCAATCAATATTAAAATAATAACAAAATGTTTACAAGCTGCGTTTGAAAGCCTGAGCGCAAACACAACTTACTTGTCTGAAAGCCGCGTGTCTCTGGTTAGGAGTGATCCTCGTGTAGGTTGCGACGTCCTTCATCAGTCTGAAGTTGTTTCTTTGGTCTTCACTCAGTCCGGTTAGTTGGCACAGCTCTGGCACGAGGCATACCATGTAATCTATCGTCTTATTGGGATCATTCGTGCGTTTGGTTTCCCTGTAAATAAGTTTAATAGTATTTGTCATATGTTTCCAGTTCGCAGAAAGCCATGTGGAAGCTGTCCCGAACTTTTGATTCTAATGTAGTGGGATCACTGAAATGAAATGAAGTTAATTAATTTGCTAAAACATGGTAGAATACATTGAAGGCCTTATATTATAGTGAGTAGCACATGTTCTTGCTTCACAAGCATGCAAATGTTTACGTACCTATAACATTGGGTACAATAAATATTAATAAAATAAATAAATGCTGGACATTTCACACAGCATTATCTAGCCCCAAGCTAAGCAGAGCTTGTGTTATGGGTACTAGATAACTGATTTACTTAATACATACATAGACATATATAGATACATATTACATAGATAGATATTTTTTATTATACATAGAAAATACCCAGAACACCCTGAACAAATATCTGTAGATCGTACAAATATTAGTTCAGAGGCGAATCGAAGCCGCAACCTCCTGCGTCGCAGGCGAACCTTCGCCCGCCGCGCCATAGAGGTCGTCAAATCATCACTAATACTAACTAACTAATCAAAATGTTGTTTAGACAATAATCTGAGGCAAATATTATCATCATCATCCGCAGGGTACGTCTACTGCTGGATATAGACCTCCCTATAATCACACGTCGAACAATGGTCAGCCGTCTCCATCGAGCGACTTCCTGCAACCGTTGCGTCATCGGTCCATTAAAAACACCGAACTACATTGCGTCTCAATTCGTTTGGTGTATTATTTTGTACTAGCTGGTGCTCGCGATTTCGTCTGCGCAGGATTAGTATTTCGAGTAGCTTATATTAGCGTGGCGTAGAAAAGAACTAATATTTTACTTTTTTGTAGCACTATTTAAGATAAACATTTCCATCATTCATAACATATGTGTAACTCTAGCGGTTTTGGCAGCGCACGCCAGAATAGCTCGCAGATGGTAGATTTTTTCCTACTTACTTGACACTTATCGTCATATTATGGACAATTCACACAACATCTTCATAAATTGTAGCCTATGTGCTATTCTGATGTATAAGCTATATTATTGTAAAGTTTCATTAAAATCCATTCAGTAGTTTTTATGTGAAAGAGTAACAAACAAACATCCATCCATCCATCCATCCATACTTACAAACTTTCGCGTTTATAATATTAGTAGGATGGAGAGACTTATGAGCGCCCTTAGCGGACACTTCGAGAACCTCGATTTCCATACAACTATCCGTATCAATTGCTTGTTATAACTCTGACCATGCTCTCAGTTCCTGGTCGCAACTCGACAAACTTTATTCCATAACTATAAAATCGTAATCGAAAGCGATTACCAGTCCGTAATAAAGGCGCTAGTCACCGACCTATCGCAAAGTTACCAAGAAAGAACCAATGACAATTATGTCTTCTAACCTGGATATAAGCAACGGCTGGTCCCAATCCATGATGTCAATGCCGTAGTTATTCTTATAGTAGTCGATATAGCTTATCTGTATTACTTGGCCCTTTTCGTTCTTCTCGAAGGTCGATCTGGGACTCAACGAGTCGTCAATATGGTCAACTCTGCAAAAAAAGGCTCAAATTTACTGCTGAATTCTAGCTAAGGTTATCATTTTTAAGGTTCCGTATCCAAAAGGTGCCAAACGGGACCCTTTTACTAAGCTTACGCCGTCCATCCATCCGTCTGTCTATCTGTCTGGATTCGTTTACGATTACGTTTTGCTTGGGCATGAACCCTTTGGGGGTCTCCGTATAAGAAAATAACCCTTTGGGTGTCTCTGTACAAGAGTTTTCCAACCAAGGAATAACCAAGCAAACACTAAAGCGCGACAATAGCGAAATACTAGAGCGAACACTAAAGCGATACTCTAGAGAACCACACTAGAACGACACTAACAAGACACTAGAGTGACACTAACAAGACACTAGAGTATCACTAGCCAAGACACTAATACATACCTGAACATCTTCTTGTTGTAAGTGGTCATGACCGAGCAGCCGGCAAGAGTTTCGTTCACGAGGCGCTTCCAGTTCGTGCCCTGAGTGTTGACAGTCTCTTTTATGAAGGTGAGCACGGTTTGCGTGCGCAGCACTCTGTGCGTGGAGTCTAGGGTCAGCATCAAACCACCTTCATACTCGTCGACGGCAGTCACGTAGCTGAAATCATAGGGAATATAATTTATTTGGCACCAGTAATACCATAAGGTGACATAGCAAAGCACAAACTAAGTTGAATTGCTACTCTCACTATGTGACAGGAACACAGCCCGTGCTTGGTTGTTGGGAACTGTCAATAACTGTCAAATGAAGCGTAATCATCGAGAGCCACAAACTATGTCTACGGCTAGCGGTTGACTGACGTTAGTAACGATAGCGAGTCGATGTTAAAATGATGGAAAACAGGGAAAGTTGGCAAAATGTAACTACTAGTATCCAGAAATCATAAATTAATCAAAATGGGAACAGTATAACCATTTATTCGAAAAGAAGGCATACTGAGAAAGTTGGCAAAGGGTACACAGATCACTAGCGAGACGATAATAAATGTCAAATATTAATCAATCAAATTACAAAGATTTCAAGCTACCCCGATGTCATTGGTCAATATTAATATTTGCGGTCGCCTCGCTAGCGTCTTGGTAACGTTTAGTCAGCCTTTGCTAGCAGTATTGAACATAAGAAATCTATCTAATACTATTAAACGAGCAATATTTGTATGTATACACATTTAGAGATCTGGACGAAAAATCGATCTAGCTGGGTCTCACGTCTAGGAAAAATCGTTTTTATCCCATCTATTCGAAAAGGATGACTTGGTTCGCCTTTAAGTGCACCCAAAGGTGGTGTTTTCTGTATGATGAAATGAAGCTTCTATAAGTGCGCCGCAATAATCTTTGCCGCGCACTTTTTAAATTTGGAACATATCGAACTCAAATAAGTGCGCCGCAATTATCTTTTACGCGCACTTTTTGAATTTGGAATATCTTGAAAAGAATCAAACACAAATAAGTGCGCCGCAATTGTCTTTGCCGCGCCCTTTTTAAATTTGGAACATCTTAGTGTTCAGCGCCAAAGAAGTCGCACGCAAATATTGTTTAAATAAATACTGACTGGCTGGTACGACGACGCGACGGCCCATAGTCGCGCCACCGGCTGAATAAAAAAAACAAATTAGAAACGCGCGAACTACAGCCCGCGATTTCGTCATTTCTAACCGACTTTACAAAAAGGAGGATGTTCTCAATTCGGTTGTATTTTTTTTTATATTTGTTACCTCATATCTCCGGCGTTTATGAACCGATTTGGAAAATTCTTTTTTTATTTGCATACATATGGCGATTTTGATATTTTCAGCAACAAACCAAGCATTTGCATTCAGAAAGTATCATAATCCTTTCACCACTATGGTTCTTTCATATTTTTTTTCATCGAAATATTTAGTCGAATACAATGGCGGAAGTCTGTTTTCATTTTTCAATTCATGGTTTTGTTTTGAAATAAAATATGAGGCGCCTTTTATTTTCTCATAGAGGTTGATGAAAAGTAGAGTGTAACACTCGGGCGCAAAATATATTTTTGGCTCGGGCGACGTACTTTGAATCCCTCGCTACGTTCGGGATTCTACTAAAGAATCCCTCACTTCGCTCTGGATTCAAAAAAGCGCCCTCGCAGTAAAAATATTATTTTGCTCCCTTATGATACAATCTACTATTTTCCGAGCAAAGTTCGGTCATCCAGGTACCAAGTCAAATCTGTTCAACTGAGCTGTGAGCCACTCATGAAGGTACGCGAGCTTCTATTGAAAAATTATTTATAGCCTTACTTATAAAAAAATAGATTACATTACTTTTGACAGATTTTGATGTTTTTATAATACTTCTTTTGCCATCACTTACCACTGTGTAATGAGTAAATGTAAAATAAAGTAAAAGTAAATGACAAATGGCCAAAAGGGCTTATTAATTTGCTTACCCAGGCCATACTTCCAGCTTATGTTGCGGTATTTGTATGGCAGAGCGCGGGTTGAAACTCTGCCGGCCGAAGCGGACCATTTCCAGATCCTTCATAATGCACTTGAAGAGCACGTTGTAGAGATGAATCATCTCGCTGAGACGACGCGGCCGACGGTACAGAATCTGCAATTGTAACACAACTTTTTAAGACACCAATTTTATACTTCACACCGAACACCGCTCGACCGAATTAGCTCATAACTTTGCTTACAACTGTACCAATACTATCTACCAACCAACAAATTTTTATGAAGATCGGATCAACGGTTCGAATTTTATCCTAAGGCTAACATACATACAAATTAACAGAACTCGCTCGTCGAAGTTAACTAGAAAGCTCGCTTTGCTCCACTGCTGGACGAGGCCTCATCCATTGAATACAACGGGGGATTTGCCACAATCACTACGCTTGGCAGGCGGATTGGTGATCCTAGTTTAGAGTACTCAGGTGAATGCTGAAGCCCATCCCCTGGCGTAAACCCTTAGTAATCCACGGGAGGAGACGGTGGGTCTATTCATAGGCCGGACACACTACGGCAAAACTGCGGCAGGATATGATGGGATGTATGTAATAGTAGGTGATACTTACCGTGATGGCGACCTTGCTTTGGTCAAAAGGGTTTGTGGAAACCAAGTTTAGGGCTTCATCGGGCAACATTTGTGGTACGTACAGCGTTGTTCCATCGAAAGTCTTATTTTCGAAATAATGGACATGCTCTAAAATAAAAAAAAATCTTCTACAAAATCTTCGATTTTTGATTGAACATTGTTGCTTGCAAACAGATACACGCCCTTTTCCTCGGAGAGGTAGGCCAATGGGAATATTTTCACTGAGTGTCGCATAATCGCAGCAATATAGACGTGACCAGCGGTGAGCTCATCGCCGCCATTATTTTCCCACGACTAACCCGGCAAACGGTATCAACCCATTCCCAAACAAGCCAGCAGTCATGACAAAATATAACAAACCACCAAAAATTTACAAAAAAAGACTACAAAAAAATAATGGCCCAAAAATATAAGGCTAATTGTCTGTAGGATCAACATCATAATCATTAGCCTGTTTACGTCCACTGCTGGACGAGGCCTCCCCCATTGAGTACAATGGGGGGGGGGGGGGAATTTGTTATAATTACCACAGTAATTGTTAATCACAGTTTGGTGTTAAGTACTCAGGTGGATGCTGCTGCCCATCCCCTGGTGTTATCTCTCAGTAAGGCTTATTACATCCACGGGAGGAAACGGAGGGGTATTCTCTTAAGCCGGACGCAACATGGCTTCAAGATACTGTTTAGTTATTGAGGAGTATATTCATTCAAACTTCACTTTTTGTTGCTGTATTTCCAATTTTAATAGTCCTGAACACACGCCCGCATCCAGCGTTACATCGAGCGGAACAGGAAGAGAAAAAAGCAGTGTTGCCACCACTGGTAACAAATTAAACCACAGACTAAATTAAAACAAAGATAAAAAAGAATCTTATGTCTCGGACAGATACTTAGTACAAACTTACCATTCAGCAGCTTGAACCGTAAATGCTTATAATCTTGAGTTGGTTCATAATGTACTTCATACTCATAAACGCACTTCTCCTTGAACTCTAGCCGTATAAAGTTAGATGTCACTGCCACCGGGGTGCCTTGTGTCCCATGCATCTCTACAGGTTTCGTCTCAGTTTTCACTTCACTCTATGGACAATAAACATAAAATATGAAGAGTTTTTTATTCCTAGTCACACTTTTATCCAAGTCACTTGCAGGGAATCCTCCTGAAAAAAAATTATACAATGTGTAATAGTGTAAGTAAATGCGAAAAAAAAACTAACGAGTCACATTTATTTAATTGGGTGCTAATTGACAAAGCAGCAACTAATAGTACATTACTGCCTATCAGGCACTGGTGGATGAACGTGCGAATGTGGGTACACACATAGTTTTGAGTCCATCTATGCCTATAATTGCGGCCATGGCTTGTATAGAATGTTTCTCAAACAATGCGCGGATATTCATCGACAAGGTCGCAGTCGGTGCCTTTACCTATAGAAATTAAGATTTTCATAATGAAATAGGCTTTGTCATAACACGGCAGATATGGATTTGCATACTAACATTGCCGGCCCAGCCTGTCTTGAGGACTTTTTACATATTTTAGGGTGCGTACCTCAAAAGGTACCAACAGAACCATCATAAGATCACTCTCGTGTCTTTCTGTCTGTCTGTCTGGCACAGTCTATTTGACGACGGCGCGGCGGGCGAAGGTTCAGATGCGGAGGGTGCGGGTTCGATTCCCGCCTCGGAACAAATATTTGTACAATCTGCAGATATTTGTTCAGGATGTTCTGGGTATTTTTCTACGTATAATATAAAAATATTTATCTATGTAATGTTGTTGTATTAAGTATATCAGTTATCTAGTGCCCATAACACAAGCTCTGCTTAGCTTGGGGTTAGATAATGTTGTGTGGAATGTCCAGCATTTATTATTATTATGACACTGATTTATTTAAAAACTCGTTATAAAATACATTTTTTACTATAAAGGAATACCTACTACTTATCTATAAAAACAAATAGTATATAAAAAACAGTATAGTAAAAAATATATTACAAAACGGTAAACCACCGACCGCGGAGCAAAGGCCCAAGCGGTCGGAGGCTAGGGCTGCAGAGAGAGGAACCTCCTGACTATGCGTGCCGAGTCCAGGAGTACTGCCTTCTGAATCTGACCCTTGATCCAACCATTTAGTGAGAGCCTCTCAAGGTGTTGGTCGAGGCTCTTCGCTATCAGTCCATTCACAGAAACAACTATCGGGACGATAATCGTCGAATCTACATCCCATTATTATTATTATTATTATTTCCTACGAATTTACTGGACTAAATAAGTAGAAAATTGGTAGAGGTATACAGTGTTAGGTGACTCATTCACGGATGTAAAGCGTAAATAAACGAATTCTGATTTCGGGGGATAGTTTTTCTAGTTTGCAAAATTGCAATAAAAACTTGTCAAATTCGTCATGTGACATATCAAATGAAAGAGCTCGACAAAAAAAATGGATACAATATAGTTATACAATTTTTTTTTTAATATTTTTTTTTATTTTGAAAAAAAAAAACGGTAATTAACCATTGTTACTGATAGTGGTAGCCTACTTGCACGGAACCATCTCCACGCATTTTTTTTTTCATAAGAATAATAATATATTTATTTATTCGAACAACTAAGATTCATAAATGTCAAAATTAAATAATGCATGATTTACTTTTGCGGAAAACCCTCGGAATAGAGATCATTCTAGTTATGCGAACTAAACGGCCTGCCCATTGCCACTTCAATATTCTAGTTCTAAAAGCTATGTCATAAAAATAACTTACGATGGTTTTGTTCTTCGCTATACTACACGCAGTTGTGCTTGATATGGTAGTGTCTGCCATCCTGTTCGATACTTCCGAAACGTCTCCTTGCCCGCTCAGCGTGGAACCAGCCTTTGAAGCTTGTCTAGAAACGAATTTCAAATACCATTATTATATGACATTCCAAATTACGTTAATTCGAAATAATGCTTTTGCGATTGACTGCGCAAGGTAATGCAGGTAATCGCAAAAACGTCATTTGATAACAGAAACAGCATCAAAAAATGATAGCAACAGAGTTACAAAATCAGCAATGCTGATCCCAAACGTGTTCTTCTCTGTGTCACGGGTATCAGTAACTACGAGTACCATGGTATCATATTGGCAGGCGGATTGGTGATCGCAGTAATAGTGTTGAGTACTCAGGTGGATGCTGCTGCCCATCGCCTGGTGCGATCCTTTAGTCGACTTTTACGACATCCACGGGGGAGACGGAGCCTATTATTAAGATGACACGCCACGACAAAGTCACTATAGGTGTTTCTATGTATAATGATCACCACTGTAGGTAGTTTCCTATAGTCGGTTTCTAATTTGTGTTAATAACACTGATAACAATTCTGTTACAGTTTGAATGCACTTAACATCCGGCGATAGTGCGATTCGACAGGGTTTACTAGAAGCGTGCCGTATCAACATTGTGAAATTGTTTGGCTATTTTGTACAATGAACTTATGTTAGGAGCTAACATAAATTCAATGTACAAAAATAGCAATTTTTTTCAAACCAAGCTATAATTTTATATTTATGCTACTTATAATACAACTGTAGGGATTTAAATGTCTGTACATTGGACATATTTTCCCAAAAACCAGTCAGCAGTACTTAAAAACTTAAACAAAACAGGAATAAAGTATAACCAGGGGATGGGCAGCAGCATCCATCTGAGTACTCAACACCAATATGCCTGCCAAGATTGGTGATTATGGCCAATCCCCACATCGTTTTGTTTGAATGAACCTTTTGGAGATGAATGGCTGCAAACACAAACAGCCTCTTACCCCAAATGCATATACCATCTTAGTTCCGTTGTGGGTAAAATTGAGAACTTCTAAACTCACAATGACTGTAGAAACTTTAAGCCTCGGCCGGCTCCCTTCGCCGCGGTCGGTGGAGTTACGCTTGGTCCCACATCAGATACAGGAGAAACTATTGGACCTGATGACAAAATCACAGCTTATTCTACTGCGACCCACCCCGGCTACGCACAAGTAATTACTTATAGCTTAAGGCTGCGTTTCCACCAAAGATGTGCGAGGTCGATGAAGGGTGCGAGGATGCATAGCGAGGCTGTGGAACGATGTGAGTGTTTCCACCAGAGATGTGTGAGGTAGATGAGCGGTGCGAGGATGTGTAGCGGGCTCTTTTCAGACTGACTGCTAGTAGTTTCTCCCTCGCGTCCATCCTATGCACACATCCCTCGCGCACATCTCTCCCGCACATCCCTCGCAACACATTCCTCGAAAACATCCCTCGCAACACATTCCACGTACACATCCTTCGCTTGTTTTGTACGTATAAAAGCCTCGCTCGTTATGCCGTTTCCACCAGAGCTACGCTGAGCGAGGCTAGGTAAATGAAGTGATTCTATAGGTTCTTAACAAACATCCCTCGCTACGCATCCTCGCTCATCTCTGGTGGAAACGCAGCCATACACTTTGACGAACTAAGCTGTCCATCAAAGAAAGCTCCATTCGAGTCAGATCAGTGGATCTGAATGTAATAACGAAAAGAACAACTTACATAAAAAGCAGTAAGTAGTGATTGTTTGTTTTATAATCACATCACATTGCTTGGCATTGATGTGAATGCATTGAAGAGAATGCCTTGATGTGAATGCATTGATATGTATGCATTGATGTGAATGCTTTGATGTGTTTTTGGTTTGAAGGGTATGGGTGCCGGTGAAATTACATCAACAGAGACTTTTCAGCTTAGTCTGGGTGGCCGCTGCAGTAAAATACCCGAACCTAAGAGGAAGATCTCCATTACGTTGTGGGTTATAAAGTAAAAAAAAATTACCAGGTTTATGTTGCTGGAGTTTCATCAATATGGCGGCACGACCTCTGCCACTCATCGCGGTTGACGATATACTTGCTGCACTTACCTGAAACATATCAATATAGTAACTCAATAATTCATTGAATTAGTTATTTCTTTCTGTAGTTATAGCGGGCGATTTTGACTATTGATAGACAGAACCACTTTCAACATCAGTTGTCCACTGCCTGATTACAGGCCTCCCCCATGGAATGTTACAACAAACAGTCTAGAACCGCCTTCTTCTCAGACTTCATGCGGCCATTACAATATCATTAGGCCTCCACATCCATCTTCCGGTTCTTGGTTGCCACAGAACTCTCTGCTCTCAGAGCTATATCGGTGATCTTGTTATACAAAGTTTTTGTAACAAGATGACCTTGATGGAGTTTATCCTTATAAAAAAAAAATTGTATCACATGATGATTTCAACACAAGACATCGCAATAAATTATATCCTCACAATATCATCTTCTGATCTTTGAAGATATCCTGAGGGGGGTATTCAGAAGCAATTTATAGCACGAAAGTGTCCTTATTTGATGAGTAGATGAATTATACAACGTAAAACCGGGTTACTTTAGCCGTAAGAGGTAACTTTGGCCCAAATCGGGAAAAGTTTGATTTCACACAAATCATGACAGATTCGTGTGAAATCATTCCGGGGCGAGTACAGGACCTGCCATTTGCCAATTAACTAGAAACTACGAGCAGAAATTACGCTCACACCGCAGGGCGGGAATTTCGTACTTGAGCAAAACTTACCTCTTAGGGTTAAAGTAGCCCAGTTTTACAGCACAATTCAAATTTGAGCACCTCTAATCTTATAATGCTAGGAGAAACACTTGGTTCAGGCGTGGTGTTGTGGGAAACTAGCAGTGAGCTCCGTTTTTAAGTGCTTGGCCATGCCCTGGACTCAGCTCTTGTATTCGTTGTACATTATACTTACAGCACTAGGAGAGATACTAGGTCCAGGTGTTATATCAGGTGTAGTGTCCTGGGAGCCCAGTGGTGAGTTTTCCTTTGACATGTGGCGTGCCAGGAGCTGGGCAATGCCCCGGCCTCGGCCCTTGCTAGCATCCATGGTAACTGTCAAAAAATAGGTGTGCATTTGAAGGTTAATTTTTAGGAGTCTAACATGTCAAGGATTTGTACCTAATATGTACCTGGATTGAAAACTAAGATTGTACTAAGTGTGTTGGAAATCACTTAAGAATTCATAAGAATAAGTCAGTCCTGAAACTACATAGGATCCTATACCATAGCAAATGCGGCTAATTCGCAAAAGGAGGAAACTTTTGCACAAAACTTTCCCCATTTGAAGTTTCAATTTGATTTGAGTGATTGAATCGCATATATAGGTAACACTATTGCAATAGTCTAACACTCATCTTTGGCCTGGCCAGGTTCATTTAAACTAAGGAGTATAAGTAGGTAATAGTATATATAATACAAATCTAGCTATGGCCCGCAACTTCATTAAAATATGAAAGTTTGGCCCGCAATGCCCCAAAAGTAGACCAGCCCTGATCTGTGGCACAGAAATATTGGCACAAGTCTAATCATGCCCACTTAATCTTGACAGCAGACAGCATATACAAGTCTCAAGTCTTAAAAGATAGAGTAACTTTTAAAAGAACAGAACTACCCACACAACAAATCAATTGCTATTAGCCTAAATAGGTATTATTTCATCCCAACACGATCGTAAATCTATTCATTTCTCTCTAAAAGTCGTCGTAAGTACATAATCTTCAGACTACAAACTTACCTTGAAGACGAAGCGCTTACAAAAAAGTAGGTATAAATAAATTGTTGTTTTGTGTTTATTCTACAAGTTCTGTGCAAGCACAACTAACTTCTCTCTCAGTCACATGTGCAAAATTCTCTCATAAGTTTATAATGAAGGTCGGCCGAACGGCTTAGCAACCTGAAATGTTATGTTTTGAATTTACATTAGGTGCTTGCTTGAACACAACATACCTATTTCAAAGATACTTTAGAAGCATTTCTTTGTACATTTTTTAGGTATTTGTAATAATATAGTAGAAAAGCTCCCTAATGAAGAATGGACAAATCAAGTTAAATATTTAGTAAAAAGTAAAAATATTACCGTAATAGATCGAATTCAGAAGCCAGTAAATACAGCTTGTTGTTTAAAATAAAAACTGAATTTACAAGTTTACAACCATTACAGCAAAAAATAACATAAAGCAAACTTTAGTACTATACTTATAAATCTGTGAAGCAAGCAAGCAAACCATATATTATCTCTATGAAGCAAACCAACTCACAGACCTAAGAAGAGTACTACGTAAACCAACTTTAAACCAAGGAGCAAGGAACCCACAGATTTATAAGTATAGTACATAGAAGGAACCACAGACTATATATGTTTGACAATATCAAGAGCAATGTCCGTCCAGTCGTCAAGTCCTCTGTCAAGTCATGTTCTAGTAAATTGATTGCAGTTTACTAGAATGTTCCTGGACAATTTCCACCAATTTCCACCCCTTCGAAAAGACACGCAATTTACTTATTTTATTTAAATTCACTACCATGTGCTCTTTATAAGCTACACCGGTTTAAAAATGCCAGCAAAATTACACGATGTAATTCAAAAAAACACTAGAAATTGAAATAAAATAATAGAATTAAAAAAAAGACGACGTCTCCCTTCGAAAGAGCAGAAGCTGCCGAACACACAGAATAGGGAGAGTACTATACTTCGTCCGAACATATTTATAACTAGTGGTTCGCCCCGAACTGAGACCTCGCGATAACACCTTTATCAGCCTGACTACTTAACCAAGCAATTTCAATTTTTCTATTATTATTTTTGAAAATTTTCACCTCGAGGTCTACTACCAGTACAGTACAGGATCTATCAGTAACAACTCTAATTTCCTACACATCATCGAAATAACCTTTGAATAGGGCTAAGGAACGGGGCGTTATACTACATACCTGTTAGAAGGTACCTTTATCAAGTACCTGACGAATTAATTGATAACGTCCTTTTGACGAATTCCATAGAACTCCAGCGTCATTCAAATTCCTAGAAATGGGAGGTCAACAACGGATGTTATATTGGTTTTTGTTTTATGGAGTACAAGTTTCTAAATTCTTCAGTTTCAGACTTTTCCCTGTGGTTGTGACACAAAAGCTACAAGCATACCAAATTTCAGCATTGTGGGATTGCTGGAAGTACCCTAGAATTTTCGATTCTTACGTTTTTTATTTTCCCTAATATCTCTAAAACTACTAAGGCTAAATACTTATTAAAAACAGTTTTGAAATGTCCAACCAAAGCGCTTTCATTAGACACCCCACTTGATCTGACTGTCTTACTTTTTTTTTTTTTTACCCCCTCTTGGACCCCAATATCTCAGCAACCCCCTGACTGATATAGCTCATAACCTTACCTACAAATTGTACCAATACTATCTACCCCCATACCAAATTTCATGAAGATCGGATTAACGGTTTGGAAGTTTTCATCGGACAAACATACATACATACATACATACATACATACAAACGCCGATTCTTCCAACTTGACTCAGAGAACTCGCTTCGCTCGTTCAATGAGGGCTTTTCACGGCCGTTTCATATCATGCTTTCAGCGTTGAAAATAGATGGCGCTGCTCTGTTACGTAAATGTCAAGTGTCAAAATAAAGTTAAATGTCAACATCAACAACGTAGATATATTTTCGTTTCGTGGTATTTATTTTTGCTTACTTCTAAAAACATCACGAAATCACTAGCGCACACTCAAGAAGCAGACACAAACAGAATATCATGACTAATAGCCACAGACTAGTTAGATAATAGCTTAGTACGCGTACACCACAGATAATACATTTGACAATCTTGGCATTTACAGTTGAGTTAGCGCCATCTATCGAAACAATTTGAACTACTTTTTTTTAAATCGAAGTTGAAAAGCCCTCATTATAAGTCCTCTGATCCTCTGTGATCTGTAGTGAGTGAGAGTGAGTGAGTGAACTTTCTTTGAAGCAAGCAACCTTAAGCAAACCGGAAACAGACTTATTTTTATGCCCGGAACAAATGTTTTTTTTTATTATTTTTGTTTTGTCTTTCATTTTTATTTTTTTATAGCATTTGAGTATATCACTCTTATTAATATATATAATATTATATATATATATATATAATATTATATATATATTATATAATATTAATAGTGGTAACAATGACGTCATAAATGGACCCAAGTACCTGGTACGATGCAAATAAAATAAGAACAGATTTCTAAATGCTTTTCTCATTCGAACATTTTAAAACATTCATTAAGAAAGCGTATTACACTCTTGATGACTATATTAATGATAAAGCCACGTGGCCTGATGTCACTCTGCCCCTCGACTGCTAAAATGGAAATTTGTAATATCTGTACTTACCTATTTACATTTTAGTATTAGATTATTATTTATAAGTATAACAAGCGTAGCGTGTGCTGTCTTGCATATTTTTGCTGATGTTTATTTACTTTTGACTACCTTCCTAAGGTTTTTAAGTTACCATTTGCTATGTATAAGCAACTCCTTGCTCTGAGGCACCACACAGATTCTCACCTAGTGGTAAGACGGGCCATTTATGTAAGCCAAGCCGAGTTTGCTGCCTGATTCTTCTAGGCTTGGTCGCTTGGACGAATTATCAATGGACAGAGCATTTTGGTTCAAAGCATGTCCGTTTTTTGTCAGTGTGCAGTTGTAGATATGTATTAGTGTGAGTGACTAGAGAAGTGACTTCATTGACTAACCTATCGATGAATAATAGCGAAATTAATGAAAAAGGCGTTATAAGATATCAACTCTTTAATTTGTTACATGTATGTATTATCAATGGAACACGATAATGCAAAATTTCAGCTCAATCGGTTGGGTGGATGGAACTGGTTCAAATTTCAGTTTCAAGATTAAAGACCTAAACAAAGAAACTAACATACAAACATAACATAACACCCAACAGTCACATACGTAGTCATGATCCCACACTAGGATTCCCTTGTCGTGGGTATCAGGAACTACGAGTACCATGGTACCATAACACCCAGACCCGGAACAAATATTTGCAGATCTTACAAGCATTTGTCCCGCAGTAAACACATACGCAAAGCATGTGTTGTGTGTACATCAAAAACGGAAACTAAAATATTATCGATAAAACTAAATTGGTTGGTGTAGTACATCACTAGCACAGATGCCTAAAACAATGCCTTTTATTTTACAATAATTAATGCTTTTACACTTAACTTTCATGATTATCACTCAGGAAATATGACTAAGTACCAATAAAAAGTAATTACTACAGTTTTTACGGTTAAAAAAACTTGCTCTTTTAGCAAGTAAAAAGATTAAATATATTGACCAAGACTTACGTATGAAATGTCAATCCCGGGTCGTTTACTCCTTCTTTTGTTGTTTTTGATGAACAACACACAGCAGAACATGGCATATTTTCACTTTTTCAAATTTATTTTGATGAAACACTGCAATTTCATACGATTTTTTGCTATTTTTACAAACTTCACCGCAATGTTTACACCGACTAGTCGGTTCTCAACTGACACGATTTACAAAGAAGTAAGGCGTTGCCAAACTTATATCTACTTTCTCTTTTACTCGTAGCAAGGTTCCATGGGATGGACAAAGATATCTGATCACTAATACGATACACAGATGTAAGAGCGGCAACGTCTTATGACTACGTCCATTGTGATAATTCGTCCAAGCTTGGTCGCGTTGGAACAGGAGTAATTTAATTTTATATATGACGATTCAAAATGATCCTTGTGATTTCAATGAATAAAGTTCTTTTTGACTTTTACTTTGACTTTGACTTTGCCTATGACAAATATTTAGCGGTACGGAAAGGAAAACAGACTGTTCTATGAGAATACATTTGTCTATCTCTAACATAGTGCCTTCTAGTATAGGTGTAAGAAGCAACACACTATAAACATCAGCAGCTATTTTAGTTGTACAGTTGGAACAGGAGTAATTTTAGCTTATAAGACGATTCAAAATGATCCTTGTGATTTCAATGAATAAAGTTCTTTTTGACTTTGACTTTGTATTTCTTTTGGATTTCTTCTTCCATGGAGGATATACTCAATTTTGCCAATGTCAAGTAGCATAGATAACAAACAATGTCCAGTCGTCAAGTCCTCTGTCAAGTTTTGTTCTAGTAAATCGATGGCAGTTTACTAGAATGTTCCTGGTCAATTTCCACCCCTTCGAAAAGACACGCAATACACAAACCCCTTCGAAAGAGCAGAATTCATCTGTTTTGTCTATCGCCCTTTCGACAAGCGGCAGAATAATGTCTAACTGATATTTTCATACAAGATCTGTCGAAACTGTCAGCTTTTTGTATTCAAAGTACTTAGTATAAAAATCCTTAGTAAATGACGAATTCTCCCAGAGCATTATCATTGATTATGGCTCTAGGTTCTGAGTATATTTGTTCTAATCTCAGAATAATATATCTAATTATTCTGAGGTTCTAAGTCTGTGTACAGCATGGAATTATTCTACAAAGTGCACAGAGTACTTTTGCAACGAACATGATACTCTAGTTTATCTCTCTCTCTGACTTCTGAGAGACTTTTTGAGTTGTCTGTGGCTTGCTTGGCAGTCAGTACTGTTGTTTGTCTGTGGCACATGTACGATACCATACCAAAACAAATCCAATTTTTATAATTTGCGTTGTATAAATTTCAGTTCAATAATTACATTGAATTCGATAATCAAGATGTTGCGAAGTTCTTTACGAGTTCTAAGCTGCAGGAATCAATGTGGACGTCTATGTGCATCTGCATCTTTAAGGCAAGTTTTTTTTAATATCATAAATCGCTTGCAATTCTTGCAATGCAATACTATGCCTTGATTTACAGCATTGAGTGTAATGCAATTCATCAATAATTTACAGACAAAACGGTTCCAAAAAGTACAGCGGAGTTTCACGACCTATCATCAATAGGAACTTGGACAGAAATGTTCCACTGGTCAATGCTTGCTCCTGCCGGTCCATGTTCATACAAACACAGGATACGCCGAATCCGAACAGCCTGAAATTCCTACCTGGAACAAAGGTTTTAGAGCCTGGCCAAACTATGGACTTTCCTAACATTGGTGCAGCACAGTGTAGCCCTTTAGGTAAGCTAACTAACTAATCTAGTGCTGACTTAAGCTAGTAGAAAAATCCATAGTTTCATAATTTAGGGTCACTACACCCACCACACTAGAGGTTCGAGTCTGCATATAAAAAAAAGCAACAACACGAGCATGTGATTTACAGTACACTGATTTTTGTATAGCAATACAAAAAAGCGGCTTCAGCGAACACTTTGAGAACCTCAATTTATATACAAAAATGTGTGTACTGTAACTAACAAAACATGGTGTTAAAGCGATGAGGTATGTATGCGGATCGGGGCAGCGGTAAAAGATGCATGCTGATTAGCCGACTTCAACTCAATCTGCATCACAGAATAAATAATAGTAGTAGTGTTGTCTTATGTAAGACGTATTAGTCTAACGTGATGCCTGAGAGTATTCACCTTGCATGTGCCATCTATAGGCTGTGTAGTCGATGTGTACACCACACGCCCTGTACACTGCACATACGGACTGTAGCCTGAGTTTGCTTGAGTGCAGTTTATATCAACTAGTATGCGCAGCGCAGACCCTGCTAAGACTGCGTTGTTCTGCTATCATCATCATCATCATCCATTAGACATCCACTACTGCCTCTAATAAAATGCCACCACTAACTATGCAGCCCATACAATGGGCGTGAACAGAGGAGAGTGGGGGCCATACTACTGACTCAAGATTTTATAAGAAAATTTATACATAAAATTTTTAATTTCAGCTAAAATGATATTCCGCATTGAAGGTGTGAAAGCAGTCTTCTTTGGACCCGAATTTGTGACAGTCACCAAACAAGATGAAGATGTTGAGTGGAAGCTGTTGAAGCCGGAACTATTTGCTACTATCATGGATTTTTTTGCCAGTGGACTACCTGTGGTCACTGATGCTAAGCCATCTGGAGATACACGTAAGATTCTGTGTACTTTTACTTGCAGGGCAGACTCTTGTCTTGCCAGTTGGCTCTTTTTGCGTGGCAAGTGGAGGCTGCTAGTCCAGCCACCCGATGTCCTACAGGAAGGCCAATGCTGGCGAGAGAAAAGTTCTTCTTTGGAGCTCCAAGCTGCTGCACTCCAGGAGAACATACACTGGCGTCTCGTCTGCCTCTAATCAGCCTCTGCATAAAATTATTTTACTTCTATTTTTTAAGATTGCGGCCTATGGAAATGACTTTGCTCACAGCTAAACAGCTTACTACGTACACGCTTAATATCTGACGCTAATCGTGTTGTATCTGCTATTCGTTAAAAGTTGGGAGTAGGGCACAGATCATAATAGTGATAGAATTCAGACACTAAACTTTATTGAACTTCAAAACATATCTCTTATTACAGAAATCAATGAAGACGATGATGAAATAGTGCAAATGATAAAAGAACTCCTTGACACTCGCATCAGGCCAACGGTACAAGAAGATGGTGGAGACTGTCAGTTTGTGGATTTCAAGGATGGAGTACTTACTCTGAAGATGCAAGGTTCCTGCTCATCCTGCCCTAGTTCTATAGTGACTTTAAAGAATGGGGTAAGTAACAAGTATAATAATAATAAGTTTAAGAATTAGCAAGTTGATGTGGCAATGGGCAACCTGCTCATAGCTTGCAGAATCTGCAACCGTTGTGGAATAATGGATCTCGAGTGGCAACCACAAACCAGACGATGCAGTAAAGGGGGCACCTCTCGAACAGACAACTCCAACAGGAAGTCAGTGGATCGAGGAGGCTCAAAACTGTTTGTTGTGGCATTCTATGGGGGAGGTATTTGTTTAGTAGTGGGCTTCTACAGGCTGATGATGGTGATGATTATAATTAAATTTTAGACCTGGATTGACAGATAGGCTACATTTTACCTGGTACCAGGTAAGTGAACTTTCGGGTGTATGCTAGTTTGTAATGTTTGTAATTTTTGATACTATCAGGTCCAAAACATGATGCAATTCTACATCCCCGAAGTGTTAGCTGTTGAGCAAATTGACGACGAAGGCGACAAACTTAGCGATAAAGTCTTCAAGGAATTCGAACAACTCAAAAAGAAAGAATAAAATGATGCTTTATTGATATTGTAAGTAGATCTTGTATATATTGTTGTTGTTTTCGCGTTTATTTAGTCCATAGTAATATTAAAAACCTATTATAACAAAAAAAAGTATTGTTTATCTAGATTATGTTTAGCCGTGTTAGTCTCGGCCTAAGAATAGGACTCCTCCAACTCCTGTGGATGTCGTAAAAGGCAACTAAGGGTTTACGCCAGGGGATTGGCAGCAGCATCCACCTGAGTACTTAACACCCATACAGTGTGATCACAAATTCGCCAGCTAAGCGTGGTGATTATGGCAATCCCCCCCATTGCACGTTATAGGCTCTATGCTAAGCATGCTATGTAGAGGCCTCATCCAGCTTTGGATGTCTATATACCTATATAAGATTATCTTTATCTTTATCTCATTGGATTGAATTAAAAAAAACATGAATTTAATTAATTACTGCATATCTTTTATTACATAAAAATCAAAGTTCTACAAAATTTGAGTATCATAGGCTGTTTAATTTAACATTTACCATGACTACAGCTATGCTATATCGTGTTGTAAATAATCTAAAGATATTCTAACGTTTGACGATAGGTACGCTAAATAGGCCTCTTATAGATAATACAAACAAAATTAAACTAGTTTAAATTTTATTTTTAAAAGTCATTAATTTAAAGATAGTCATTTTTACATGGTTAATTATATAACAATGATATATTATTATTAATTCTATTTCATTTAACCAATTAAACATTTGCTAAGAAAACTACTCTTCAAATAATCAAATCAATTTAAATTTCTATGAATGGCAGTGTTTTGAAATATAATACAATATTACGTATAATCTAACATCTGAATGTATAAATAAGCTAGATATTTATACCTACTTAATCCGAATTACATAAATGGTACTAATTTATTCGCCTACAAATAATAGCCTGTAGATACCTACAAATAGTTGAAGTTGTTAATAAAATAGTGTTTAAATTTAAAGCAACTTGTTGGCTAAAACTGCTTAAACGATCTGTGAAACATACATGCTCAACATGCGCTTACAAGCGCATTGAAATAGTTGACATAGATATAATGAACAGGCCGGTCCCGTAAATCAATGGAGATAATAAAATAAAATCTTATATCAGAACAAGTACACCAAATGTATTTGACCTATATCTTGACATATCCTAAGCTTTTGTCAACATCTCTTTCCCGATTAAAATCAAGTTAGAAGAATTTGGATACTATCTGGGGCGTTTTGATACAGTTTAAAAGCAAAGTTTTCGATCGTACACAGTACGTTGTTATTGATGTTAACAAATTATCCGTTTCCTTTAATGTTCCACAGGGTAGTATCCTTGGTCCTTTCTTATTCCTCGTATATTTAAATGTGAACCTTAGATCAAT
The DNA here is from genome assembly GCA_951392215.1 of Epirrita christyi. Classification (NCBI taxonomy): domain Eukaryota; kingdom Metazoa; phylum Arthropoda; class Insecta; order Lepidoptera; family Geometridae; genus Epirrita; species Epirrita christyi. The sequence goes on from OX595850.1 coordinate 6,003,051, forward strand.
AATTGGTCTAAAATGCGAATGCTGTATCCGCCAACTGTGTAACACTGACGATGATATCTTAAAGTGTAAGCCACACGTATGGAGAAGATTTATTTTAAATATGACCTAAAAATTCTGATCCAGCGGGACTGAATCATGGTGCCTATTTTGATGCCAGCGCCAGCTCGATTCATGACCGAATTGAGTATTGCTGATTAGAGGCGAAGATCCTGGTTTGAGTTCTGCTGGATTGAAATTTCAAGGTCTCATTTAAATTTAATTGTGACGACACCTTTGTGTACTCGGATGGTATCAGAAACGGGCTCTACGGGTTACACCTGCAGACGCAGCACGAAGGGAAGAGAAACCAGTCCATGAATATTCCTGCGCAGTCGTCGCTTGGATCGTAGGCAAGTAAGCGATGCCATTTGTACTTTTGCTCGCAGCCGCAGTCCCGCGTGCAACGGTTCGTGGACTTCTTACTGGAATTACAAGGATAAACTGTTTATCGAGATTCACCATCATACTAGCTTACAACCTGGCCTATTCTCTATTAACGTGAGTGCAGTTCGTAATCGTATGATGCTACATGCGATCTTTCCGGATTTCTCAAGATGATGTTTCTTCCACTGTTATTTACAAGTTCATTCAAATAGTTTTGTAGTAGAGCTCGTTGTGAAAGAGTTCGTCCAGGGAAGTAGGTACTACTATTTCTGCCGCCAAGCAGTAGTGCTCGCATTGCCGTGTTCCGGTTTGAAGGGTTTAAAGGCTTGTAAAATTTCAGGCACATGAGACTTTCTCAGGTCTCAGGATGACGGGCGCAGTGCTGTGCCAAGTAGGACGTGATCTAAGAGGTATTGCATTTGCAATGGGCTAGCTAGGGTTACCGCTTAACATCACGTAGGCCACCCGCCACATCCTTCATTTATTAGATACCATATGAAAAAAAAAAAAAAAGTCCTCTGCTAGACCCGAAGCCCTGACCTTTGTATCAGAAGGGGTCCTGTTTTCACTAGGCTATTATGTATGGCCACACGGCAAACTTTAATCAGCATTATATTTTGTACGTAATACTGATGAAATGTTAAAGAACAGACTTGATGAACACGTAATAATCACCAGTTAATCTAGGTCGTTATATTGGAAATTCCAGTCTCACAATAAAAACCTGCTCAATGTAGGCAAAAGTTCACCGACATACCTGCACACTTCCTGATGTATTGCCTGCTCAAAATGCATAGTGTTGACGATCGCGCGCAACTTTCTCGCAGAGTTCAGGGCCCAGTATGGAGTCATTATATCCGTCTTGCTCTCGCATGCGTCGATCCTGGAAGGAGGAAATAAGAACGAATAATGCACAATTTTGGAGCATACGTAACATGTGGATGCAACAAAAATCACGGTTATCAGAATTTTAAGTGAGGTGACCATTATTTGTGATGTAATAAAATCACCGCCGGTCCTTTCTCGAAAGACTCAATTTGAATCAAATTTTATATATTACAGATGATACTTAAACGTGGTTATTTTGGGATAATTAAAATAAAAAAATATCTTTAAAGCTGACTTGCAAATCTCACAACCTGCCACAAAAACTTTTTATGCATTGATTTTTAACTAGGCACCTTTTGCAGCGCTGCATCACTAGCCTGTTGGTCCATACTATTTCCCCATAACACTATGTCGTATTAAAGCATGGCATGTACGCAAGCACTTGAAGCTATTCTACTTTTGTAGGTTTTTTTTAAGCCATATTCTACATATTGTTTACCTCCCAGTACTGTTGATAGACTGCGGGTCCGGAAGATTCGCATTCGAAGCCTGCCGCACATGTCTGAAGTAGGAGTCTCCACTATCCTCGTGGAGGTCCGGAACCCCGGGCGCTCGTCTCAACCGGTTCCCGCCAGGTGTCGTAAATGAGCCGTACATCCGCTTGATTAGGGCTTTGTTCTCGTCTATGAAAGTTTCTATTTTATCTCTGGAAATGAAATGGTGAAACATTTGAATGGATTTTTGCTAGAAGATTTTAATTTCGTGAGAAATAACTGACTTGTGTGAATAATGAGACTACATTGAACTTGCATGTTGAATTACAAAGTAGTTTGTTTCGTACATGAGGCAAGTAATCAGCACAGTGGTTGATCTGTTAATAAGGCGAAGGCTCAAACACGCATGAGATTGTTTTCAAAAGTGAACTTGGATAGGAAACCTAGGTGGTATAATACTTACAAAGGGTATGTGTTCCCAGCTGTGGGACAGTAAAGTTGGAAATTCCTCTTTACACATGGCACTCCTTGAATTATCTGACCTTGCAGCTCGTACCCCAGGGCTAACGATAAGGCAGTCCATAAGATCTGAAATGTAAGAAAAAGGTTTAGATAATATCAGATAGACCAGTAGAAGAAGGTCCTCCTCTCGATTAACTGAAGTCACCTTTACAGGTTGCAGAAAGTCGGTGGATTGAGGCGGATAAGACCGGTCGTCGTGGCATTCTAGTGGGGAGGCATCAGGCCTATGTCCATACGAGACCAACCTGATTAATTTTCCATTTTGGACGAACACCCAAAAGAAGTTTGAAAGTTTCAGCACGGAAAGAAGATTGTCATGTAATCGTTGTCCGGAAGTCTGACTAATTAAAATTGACTACCTTACAAAGGCACCGCGAAGTCCAACAATGGGTAATAACAAATATTCGACACAGCCATTACACTCACATTTAACCAGAACAAATCCATATCCGCTACCGGCTAATTAACACGTCCTGCTTCTATAAAGTGCTATAATTAACTGAACGGACCTAAAACAAAAAGATTTAACTACCGAAATGATGAAAAAACGGTCATAGAATTAATACAGGTATGAGTCTCGCGCGCAGTAGAACACGTTCCATTAAAATATTAGGTATCCTCTTAAGCTATTTTAAAATAATAAACCTCAACTGGACGTTTCGACTATTACGTAAACGAAGATTTCTTTCTGTACAAGCTACCCGCCTATTGGAAAGCTCTCCCTCTTGTTATCAGAACCGCCTAATCTATTCCTATCTTATCCTAACAAAAAGCTATTGCTCAAAAACTTTTTGTCCGTCTCGCAATGCTGTTGAGTTAGTTCTAATATTTATTCAGATATTTATTTTTGACATGCAGCGCCCCGCGGTTCCACCCGCGAAGTCTTCATCCGGTCGGAATATCGGGATATAGGTAGCTTATATGTTAATTCAGAATATAAAGCTATTTCCATTCCAAATTTCAACCAAATCGCTCTAGCTGTTTCAACATGAATGATTAACAAACTTTCGCATTTATTTTTATAATAGTGAGATTTATTTGATGTGTAGTTAAATTATATACTTATTATTGAGTACATCGTATGTATGCGTATTGCGTATATGCTTTTATTTATTTTACACCACCGTCCTTTATCGTTCTCATTAATAAAGTCCTTCCCAAGGTTGTCCGGAAGAGATCGCTTAGCGATAAGACCGGCCATAGTACTTCCATACTTATAGTATCATGATTATTTAACTGCGTTAACTTTTGTGGTTTTCGATAAAGTGTTAGCTATCTATTTATCTATTTGTTACCCACATATGAAGTGCTGCATTTATGCCGAAAATCCCTTCAAGTAGTTCATAAGTAGCTGGTGACCCTGAAACCGGCTGCACTAATATCCTCCAAACTTTGCTAGAATCATCACGCAAACACCAACATTCATACGTCAAAAACTGATCGACATAATGAATCCATGGTTAGTTTATCTAATTATACATGCTGGTGTAACCAATACAGTGATTTATGAAGTTGAGCAATATTAAAATGGGATACTAGTTCGACCATTTATTTAGCAAACGGTGTAGAAATTTTAATGCCTCAATTTGGTACTTATGAGTACAAGAAGTCCGAGAATATGCGGCCTGTCCCAAAAGGGGGTGAATTGAATGAACAAAACGTCGAATTTCCATGTTTAGTCACCCTTAGGTATAAATCTAAGCTGTTTCTTTTCTACTTTTACGCATTATATAAAATATCTTTTGTTTATTGAGACTATTGAATTGCGCATTTTGATGAGGATGAATAATTTGAATTTAAAATACTAATATGCTCTAGCTACACTATTAAGATCTAAACTCGAGGACATACCCTGCATTTAGACGCAACTATGTCAATAACCTTGCTTGGGACGAAATAAATTTGCATACTTATTTATTTACAAGCAAAAAAATGCTCAAGTCTTGGCGCCATGACTTCACAAACTGATTTATCTACTTACTTAGGCAATCTTATAAATCATCTTTTGAACTATAGTCCATTTGATCATATCTAGATTTATGTTGGTTGTTTAATATAGACGGTATCTGTATCGGTCCTTACCAAACTACCCATAGGACAGTAGATAGGTAGGTACTTGTCTAGAGAACACCAGAACAATTCAGCAAAAAAATTTATTGAATTACACTTTATACTCGTACAATATCAAGGCAAGCTCCATACACAAGCAATAAATTTAAATTACTTATAACCAATTAAAATGCATTAAACGTATATCAATGCATTGCCCGGTGTTCTTGCAAATTGCGTCTGTTTCGGCGAGCCATACAAATCTCGTACTCGGGAGCCATGCACATCTAGCGGAAAAAATACAGTCGGAAACTTTCCGTGAAAGTTTCGAATCCTAATGTCAAAATTTTCGATATCGGATGTTTTAGAATGTCGTTCTGCGGAATCTCCGTCGGAAGCTCCCGAATCCACTGTCGGGAAGCTTTTCGAACGTTTTAGAATCGCCATGCAAGTCAGGAAAACAACTAGGTAACGGACATGATGAGGACTCTGGAAAAAATAGCGCATCGGTATGTAGGTACACGTAACACCCGGTTCGAAAAGCAAAAATTGCACATCCGATCTTATTGAGCAGCTATTTCTGTAACGAAGCGATTCATAGTAATCAGCCACAATAATAAAATGGGCTCGACAAAAATGGTCTGATGCACTGCTTTTGTATGAAAATTTGCATCTGAGTCCCAATTCTCTACTAAGTTATTTTAAAACTACACTGAAAGTTTACCGAATCGAGACTGAATTGTAAATTGATTGGTCCCTCATAAATAACAATTTTGTCTACTTTCAATTCATAGAGATCACTATTAGAGTAGGATAGTTATATATATCATTGGAAAGAGTAAAGAGAGACCTACTTATGCTAAAATTAACGAAAAAACTTTGAATCGTTCAAGTTTCGTTCACATTTCGATATAATCACATTACAGTGTTGTATTTTAAGTTTAGAGAATACAATTTCTGGCATATAAGACATCGACACAAGATCGAAACATGATCCGAACTCTATTTTAACTATTTTTTAGTTAGTGAATTGGGCCTCTGAATTGTGTGCCGGTGTGGCTCGGCACGGTCGTTTTCATTTGTAGACGACGAATACGAAGGTATACCCAATTCTCATCTTTGTTTTCATTAGAAAAAGTATGCATCACGCCAACTGCAGCGTGATTTATGACAAACTTATACGCAAATGCGAAAGTTTGGGTGTTTGTTTGTTACTCGAATCACGCCCCGGCCGTATCGGCTGAACCGATTTCGACAAAATTTGCCACACAGATTAATACCTACCTTGATTTGAGTTATATGCTTTTTATCCTGGTAGGTATAACGCGAGCGATGCTGCGAGTGGCATCTGAGCATTTTAGGCTGTGGAAGTTTCTCCACAGTTGATAGGATAAGTCCGCTAAGAGAGCGGTTTCCGCTGAATGTGCACAGCACACAGCCTTCATTAAGAACTAAAACACGTGACTGAATAGACTTTAAAACAACTGATTTAACATAATAAGATAACGCGTAGGCGATTATAGCTACCAGCTATTGTGTCTGAAGATGACACGGTGTCATGTAACGACTGGGAATTCCAAGTTTTTACAACAACTTATCTTGAATACTTCTCTTTACTAACGTAGTTACGTATTAGTTCTGAGAACTAAAAAAAAATCGCTATTAAAAGGTAGAAGAATTGTACGTTTTGAAGAGAACATTGTGGATAATTTTGTAATAAAAACGTTATTGAAATTACAAATGGTGAATTAAAAAAACTTCTATCGATGGATCAAAGGATGCGCCGCAAATAGAGTCTTTTAACCTTCTAGTGAACTTAAAAAAATGTGCGTCTGTCTGTTTGGTTGAGGTGCACGCAAATAATAACTGCTAGAAGCTTTTGATTATACACCCAAAAAATAAATGAATAATTCAATATAAAGAAGCTGAGAATATTTCTAATGTGTAGAGTCGCTAGAAGGGCGCATCAACAATTTTAGCTCAGCAGTAAAGTCAGAGCATACACTAGTATCAATAAAATCAGTCAATTACAATGCATCACGTACTATTCGCCACATGTTTGCATCTATTCCATTCACGTAGACGAACGTGGCATTTGACGTGAGATGTGAGTCACATTCGTTTACTTTAGACTTAGGAATTTAGTATTCGTAGATGTTTCGTTTCATAGAACGATTGGAGACAATGGCAGGATGGTGAGACTTTATTGGAGGAAAACTGGAACCGCTAAACTTGGAGCATTGACATCCACCGATCTTAAACCGTGGGATCTTTGACCCGACTCTCTTAAACAGCCTATAATATAAGTAACTAACTAATAGTACATTACTGCCGCAGCTGGAAAATCTGTCGTAGATAAACGAACGTGGGAATGTGGGTACACACATAGTATCTATGCGTGTCCATCTACGCCTAATTGCGGCCCAGGCTTGTATATAATTTTTCTCGAACAATGCACGAATATTGAAAGAAGCTGCGATATATTATACTAATAAGTACATGATAGCTGGCTGGTTCCTGATTTTCATAGTGAAATTGCCTTTGTGAAAACACAACAGATATCGTCCGGCCACTGGGTCTAGGCCGGCAAGGTCGAGTTATCTCGTAAAAGGTTCTAGAGTAACTTCTCAATCAATAATTAAGCTTTTGGGAAGGCTTCTTAATCGAAGAGAATGTGGTCAGAAGAACTTGTTTACTACCTTGTTGTATCCGAAATGTCTAATTAGCAAGTTAATCTTGATTTAAACAAGTTTCGTTTCGTTACTATGCTCAATAATAGATACTTTTATTTATAGGATTTGTGTGTTTGGCGTAGAGTTTGGAGTACCTACTATAAAAATCGGATTATCTTTGGAATAGCTAGTGTTTTGTCTTTTGCATTCATTTGCCGTTTCAAATTCGTTTGAAAGAGACAAAACACAGTGTTACTATTCCAAGGATTCTGTGGTTATTAGTTAGAATTTTAAATTCTTTTTTATCATATTTTTGTCGGTTAGACTGATGTTATAGTTTGTTGTAGTAATTAACAATGATTTTTTTTTATTCCTAAGAATAGATCCCTCCATTTCCTCCTATGGGTATATTAAAGCCATACTAAGGGGTTACATCAGGGGATGGGCAGCAGCATCCGCCTGAGTACTCATCACCAATCCGCCTGCCAAGCGTGGTGATTATCAATCGGGGAAGCCTCGTCCAGCAGTGAACGTAAACAGGCTGGTGATGATGATGAGGGTAAGTTAATACTTACCCTCATCATCATCACCATCATTCATCATCAGTTTGGTAAAGATCTGTAGGGCATTAGCCCTACAGATCTAGTTAGATCTTGTACCTTCTGTGACATTTTCTCGTAATGGAATGGCAGCGAGATTGATAGAAATTTATAAAATATTATTTTATGATTAATGTTCTTGTTGGCTTAGCGAATCGGAGGTCAGTTTTGTCGTCATAATTTTATGTATTTACGTTGTGTTACGTATTGACGAGTTTAACTAGACCATTACAAATGAATGAAAAAAATCCGTCTCGTTGGAAAAATAAAATTACATTCTCTTGTACAATCTAATTATGTTATCAGCTAGTAAAAATAAATGTGTGGTTCAAAATAAAATCAATTTATTTATTCAGTCATCATCATCAGCCTGTAAAAGTACCTACACTGCTGGACATAGGCCTCTCCCCTAGAATGCCCTCCTGCTTCCTGCGACGTTTGTAATGTGTTTAGGCCATGCCTTCCTCTACCGCGTCGTCCTGTTTAAAAAACCCCCAATTTGCTAAATGGGGGTTTTTGGGGGCAAAAAAACGATCTAAAGAGATCTAACTAGGTTTCATATCTGTGAAAACTCGGAAAAACGCGTTTTCACAGATATGACCGAGCAAAAAAAAAATCAAAAACACGCTCAAATGCACGCTTATCTATAGATAAGCGTGCATTTGAAGATCGTGCTTTGTGCCATCCGGCATGAACTAAAGTCCAGCTGTGAACGGCAGTGCTGATGAAGAACTCAAGTGACAGCCTTAGGTAGGTTAGTATCTGTTTAAGTATTTACTTTATTTCACTGTAAGTATCTAATCATACCTACATTTCTAACGTTTATGTTTATGACTCAGTTAAGACTCACTAATAGCACTATCCCTACAAACCTTGGTGGTTTATTAAGTGCTATTTCTATATAATAGTTTTAATTCAATGTTAAATGGTAAATAAAAAAAAGGTGAGCGTTCCCTGCTGGTTAGGTAGGTTTGTACTCAAATAGGTTATAAATAATGGCAACATTGGCAAGCGCTAGTTATAAATCTTACACGTTTGATGCCCACGCGCGTGAGTCAGGGCTTCTCGGACGTTTCCTACGCCGTCGCAATTCTAATAAGGTGGTATGATGTTGATCTGGATCATTTTGACACGTGAATTTGTCTTTCGAAACAAGCTTTTAGTTGAACCTGATTATCGGCATCGACCAAAATGTTTGTGGCATAGAGGCTATTCCTATAGGTTCAGGGCTACGATTTTTAATGTCATCAAGTGACTTATTCTGACGAAAGTGAAATCTGACTAACGTGATCTAAATCGATTAATCGGGGATTCCCAAATTCCAAATTTCTGTATATTAAAACTCATTGATGACTAAAATTCTTATACCTATAATATCAATGCAAGTGCGTCCTCCAGTACATCTCCTGAAAAACGATGATTTGTGGGTTTTTTAATGATTTTTAAGTCACTCAGTGACAATCAAAAATCGCACCCCTGCAGCCATTTTGAGTGCGGACTTTCAAGATCACGACTTTCCCTTGTTTGAATAAGATTGTTTGAGTAAAAAAGCTTTGAAATTGAGATAAGGTGTTTTTTCTAAATCAGTTGCTCAATAAGCACAAACCGTAGTGCAAGTTGCTCCTTACGAAAGACTTCAACGCGCGACGCACATCAAAAGTGATGTAAACCTATGTAGTGTTTTATCGTATGGTTATGCTTTAACAAGCTTCGAATTACTAAACTAATTAGAGAATTGATAGTTTTTTTCTGTTAAATGGCTTAACAGACTTGTGGCCCACCTCATGTTAAGCGGTAACCTATAACAATGCGTTTTTAGGGCCACTAGAAGAAAAACCGGTCAAACGCTAAACGTAAATGCAAAAATGCTTGACAAATATTTTGCTCAAATGCTTAAAAAAGTCTTGGAAATGCCATTATCTACCACTGCCCATATAGGCGTTAAAATTAGATGTTCCTCGTTCATTGACTTATGGTACCATAAGAACAGAATCCTAAATTATGTACCTACCTATCGTCATCACTTCAAATATTTCTAAAGTTCGTTTACTCAGAGGTGTAAAAATCTAAAGAGCATCGATCTAAGTTGTAAGATAATTTGTGTTGACATAGAGCTCGCGGTTGCAATGTTTTTAAACATAATTAGCGTCTCTGACATATTATCTACACATCTCTGTAGGTATTTATAAATATTACTAGTTCGACAATAGGTACATTTAAAAAAAGTGAATCATTATTATATCTCTCAGATTAAACAAGTTAAGTGGCAATGGTCAGGCCATATAAACCGCAGAACTGACAACTGTTGGTGGTTGGGGAAAAAAGTTTCTCGATTGCCAACCGGACGACAGACGTAGTGTAGGAAGGCTTCTTGATGCTCCAATGACATTTTAAATGTCGCTGGAAGTCGGTGGATAGAGGCGGCTGAAGGCCGTCGTGGCATTCTATGGGAAGGCCTATCAGCAGTTAACTTAAGTTGATGATGATGATGATGAAAACTGGTCAATTGAAAAAACGTTAGAGCCAAATCGATAACCTAACTTTTTAATGTATAAACCACATGGTTTAATCTTTTAAATTGTGTTCACAACGTACATTGCAGTAAAGTTAAGTATACCTCAGCTATAAAATTGCATTTACTGTTAATTAAGTTGTAACTTAGTAATCGTCCTGTAAATGGTTCATGTTAAGCTAATTTAGACATAAAAATACTTCAATGTCTACGAGTCTAATTATGCACCTAACGAATTGCTTTTTATGGGCATCTCAATGAAGTAGTTTTACGAGCGATTTATCAAGTTAAAACTATTTCCGTCCACCACTATATCAAGACCACAGCTACCCATTTTTGTGATGTTGCCGAGCATAAGATTAGGCTACTTAGTCACTCACCAGACCACATTCACTACACTGTCTCTAGACACGTTATCTAAATACTTACCACTATTTTCTTTGAAATAAAGGAACTGCCAAAAGAAAGTAGTGGGAATAAATCAAATTATCCAGACTAATGCACCTAAAGTTTGACACAGAAAATTTAAAACAATCCCGAAAACGGGTCATTCTATATGGGGATTCTGGAATAATAGAGAAAAACTTCTGTTATGTTCTGTTTGTTCTGTTATGTGTTTACTCTTCATAAAACAAACAGGTGATTTAAATTTGGTCTATTCAATTCTAAGACAAAAGGTTTTAATTTTCGTACCTCTTTCAGGACTGCATAAAAAATATTTGAAGTAAACTAAACTTATTGTCCACAAAACATAAAAAAGTTGTTTTTTTTCTTGAAATTATATTTGTTCACAGAAAGAATAATACAACATTTCATACATTCAAATATTATATTACCAATGAGCTTCCTATCTAAAGACGACCTAAACGATCTAAAGATAGCTCAACTGATCCAAATCACTACCAAATTCAAGCTTCCCTAAGACGCTCTGGCTTACTTAGTTGTTAATATTAATTGAAGGTCCTCATTGGGTTCGTCTCGTAAGATAATATGTCATAATAGTCTATCTAAATTCCATTCAACAAAGCCGACAATGTGCGGCGCGTAGTGCTTTTGAATTTACGATCCAGACGATTACCAATCAAAGATTGATTTGACGATGACACAAACATTTGTACTTTGTGATTTGTACCTTTAGGTATTTATATCTTTGTGTCTGTCATGTTAATGTAATAAGATAGGCAGACATTAGGTTCTTACAATACCTTACGTGTTAGGCAATACTTTATTTAACCGAAGAACCATCGTTAGTTTCATCCTTAGACAAACAATGCAAGTTTGTTTAACCCGCTTAGACAGTTCTCATTTGCTCACATCATTGATTCTGCGAAAACAGCGACACCATAGAGCCTTCGTAACTTAGTAATTGCGTGATTGATTGAACCTATACACTTTTTTTTTAGTCATAGCCTCTGAAGAAACTCTCTTCAATTTTGCCAAAGCCAATGTAATATTATTCAAATAGGTCAAGTCGTTAAAGTCCTCCGTCTAGTCATATTCTACTAAAGCGATGGCAGTTTTACTAGAATGTTCCAGGGGGCCTAGTATGGGTTTTGATAGTTTACGAAACTATATGAAGTTTCGTTTCCTTCCATACATTTACTTGCAGCGCCCCTAGCGAAAACGAGAAGAAAACTAAGGATGCTGTCAGTAAATGTATGGAAGGAAACGAAACTTCATATATAGTTTTCGAAAACTATCAAAACCCGTCTTTTTCCACCCCTCGAAAAGACATGCAATAAACTTATTATTATTATTTCAATTCACTACCATGTGGTCATGGAAGAATGCATGTGGTCGTCTTGCAATAAATTGTAGAAGTGACAGGTGAAATTGACATTGCAGTTTCTAAAGACGGCTCTATGATTAAAATACTTACAGGAAGGCATAGACATTTTTATTACTATGCAGGAAGGAGACATTTTCTGCTTTTTGGAAAGGTGACGTCGTCCATTTCAATTTCTAGTGTTTCTTTGTGTTATATCGTGTAATTTTGGTGGCAGTTTAACCGGTGTTGCTTATTTAAAGAGCACATGGTAGTGAATTTAAATATAAGTGTATTACTGTGTTATCAAATGGGTGGAAATTGTCCATGAACTGAACATTCTAGTAAAACTGCTACTTAAAGCTTTACTGAAACATGACTTGACAGATATTTTTACGACTTGACATAATTTTATCAAAATAATAATACACCTACTTGACACTGGCAAAATTGAGGAAAACTTTCCTAACAGGCCTAATTAAAGAATAAATAAAAATACTTACAGGAATTTGGTAAAACGACCCGTTGTTGACTGTTCGGTAGGAAGTTAGGGGGACGACTGGGACGCTGCCATTTTTCAGGAGTATGGGGCCTTGGAGTGGCGTCACCGCTGGGCCTGAGTCTGAAACCACAGAACAAAGTATTTAAAACATGATGAATATCTGAAAACTACCCTAAACCAACATGAGGAGATGGTGTAATCCTTTGACTCTGCCTACCGGGACCGATTACATTGTAACATTCGAAGGAAGTTGGTGCATAGAGGCGGCTCAATACCGTTCGTTGAGGCATTCTTTGGGGAGCGCCTCAATCCAACAGTGGATGTCTAGCGGCTGATGTTAGTTTTTCTTCAATGACCCTGATTTGGTATTTAGTTTTAGCAGTAAGAATATACCGAGCTGTAGTAGACTCGGGAGCCGTGGTAGTGACTCCTCGAACTCCTCCTTTGGATGTCGTAAAAGGTGACGCCAGGGGATGGGTAGCAGCATGCACAACCACCTGCCAAGCGTGGTGATTAACGGCAAATCCCCCCATTGCACGCTATGCATGCTATGGGGGAGGCCTCATCCAGCTGTGGATGTCTAACAGCTGATAATGATGATGATGAGCAAAAATATTTTGGATGACATTATCATATGAACATCTTCTGCAACCTCGTGTTGATGTAAACATGTCAATTTGAATAACCGTGGCAGATGCAAGGTCGAAGCTGTAACAATAGGCAAACTTTCTCGTCTACTCATCCATGTAAACCAACATTTCGTCATACCTACCTACCTAATGTCTGAGGTGCGTCACCTGTTACGACTTACGACATGTTCAATCAGATATGACAATTAAGATGTAGAATTGAATGTAGATTGGAGAATTGAACATCAGACAATGGAAATCTTGAGGAATCGACAATAGTTTTGGGGTAAACCCCAACATAACACCCAACAGTCAATGTACGTAGTCATGATCCCACACAAGGATACCCTGTGTCGTGGGTATCAGGTTACCATGGTACCATAACACCCAGACCAAGAACAAATATTTGCAGATCATACAAACATTTGTCCCGCAGCGGGAATCGAACCCGCAACCTCTCGCATCTCAGCCGGCTACTCGCCCCCGTGCCATAGAGGTTGTCAAACGTGCTGTAGAGGGGACGAGGGGACTCCAGGACCTTATCAAGTCCTGTTTCCTTTCATTCACAACACCCTTGTAGAAACTTTGATAGAGCGATTTTGATATTTTCAGCAACAAATCAAGCATAAGCATTCAGAAAGTATCATAACCCTTTCACCACTATGGTTTTTTCATCCAGATATTTAGTCGAATACAATTGCGGAAGTCGGTTTTTTAAATGAAAAGTTATGTACAACCCGGTCACAATATCTGTGCACCTCGCTGGAATGCGGCGCCTCTCCCGCTTCCCCTGTCACCTCTACCACCTGTCACCAATAAATTGATTTGAAAAGGTTAGTAATTTTTTTTTACCTCCACATTTCTCGAAAAAACTTTTTTTCACACCGTACCCAGACCGCCGATATGACGTCACGAGGTCAGGTGCACAGATATTGTGACCGGGTTGTAAGTGAAGTTCTTGCTGAAAACGTATATGCCAAGCTATCTGGCTCATATTGTTGAGAAGACAAATAATCGAGTAGCTACTGATAAATCCTGTGGATTAGATCCTTTGTACAATCTGGAGCATGCGTAAAAAGCATATCGTATTAAAATTTGTGTCACGTAAGATTATTAAATGAACTTTTGAACAATATACAAGAACAAAGAACTCTGGACGCTAAAATGTATCATTATTTTGGGCGTACCTAATTACTTTCGGTGTGTCATACCGAATGTCAAGCAGTAATTATTGTGTAATATTACGTGATTTAATACGCATTTACGCACCTTGTTCTTTACATTTATGTTTTACTGGTAAGTGTATGTTTATTATAAACTTAAAGTGGAAATGAGCAGGCCATGCACAGTCGACGATCACTGGGGAACATAAGGTTCTCGAGTGGCAACCACGAATTGAAGTATATCAGAGGAAGTTCGAAAGTAGCGCCAGTAACAGCACTGACACACTACGTGTAGTGTGTACATTACAGGGGGCTTAGTACGGCTTTCGATAGTTTACGAAACTATATGAAGTTTCGTTTCCTTCCACACATTTACTTGCAGCGCCCCTAGCGAAAACGAGAAGAAAACTAAGGACGCTGTCAGTAAATGTATTGGATGGAAACTAAACTTCATATAGTTTCGTAAACTATCAAAACCTGTACTAAGCCCCCAGTACAGTAGTGTATACTTTCTTAGGAATAAAGTAAAGAGAAGATCCTGTAGCTAGATACCTACATCAAAATATCGCTCTACATTTATTTTTGGAAGAGACCAGTTTACGAAAAGCAATAAAAACAATAATATCCACACAAAAACCTTGCTTCCGATTTTACCAATGCCGCATATTTTTATTCTTTACCAAATGTGTTGAGCTCATTAAAGTTCAACAAAGTTGTGCGAGTGATTTTGCCGTCTGGTTAACTCTGGTTTGGTAATTAAAAGAAGCATGACCATTTTTGCAGACGTTTCGGTCAAATTTGATTTTTATAACGGTTAAGGTTATAACGATCATGATTATGATGCTACTATAAGAGCTTTATTTTTTGTAAACGCTTCCATCTTGTCTCTCTATCTAATACAAAGAAATAAATAAATATTTTCGAAAAAAAACGAATGCCTTGTTAGGGAATTTTGAGCTTTTGTTGCTTATAAGCTTTTTCATGAGAAAGGTGCTAAGTAAGCTAGTTAATGTTGTGTGGAATGTCCAGCGTTTATTATTATTATTATTACTATTAAGTAGAGGTCCTATAATATAGGTATTATAGCATATACTTAGTACATAAAACAAAAAAAACTGTTTGTGGGCGGGCAGATAATACACATGCACGATGCATTGTGGAAGAGATAGAAAGATATTGGTGGCACTAGCGCCTACTAAATTTATCAATTATTGAATATAATGAGAAAGCTCTTTTCACAACTAGGCAGGTAACTAATCATAATACGAAACAAGATCTGCCTTTAAAGGCCCATGATTGTGTGTGCTAGAAAGTTCAAGGCAAACCGGAAGGCACGTTCTTGTGTCGGAAAATGTATTCGTAATTTCTAACGTATTTCATACATATCTCCAGGAACTGTTTGATTCGTAGGTACGTAATATTCTACTACCTATCTCAACTCACAAGGTAGCATGAAACATCAGCACCCCTATTCCTTAACTGAAAGTCAATCGGTGACTAACGTTTGACAAGTAAAATGACCATCGATTGGTCAAAATTATCATTAAGAACTGTCAATTGATGGTAATTTTACTTGTCAAACGTTAGTTACCGAGTGATTTTCAGTTAGGGAATAGGAGGGCAGGTCATGTCATGTCTAACTGAGGCTTAAACGGCTTAACCTATGCGTGCATACACAAACTACAATTAGGTTTACTACTTAAACCATTCGCGGTCACTCTGACAAACTGACCTTGAAGTAAAGATTTTATTTACAGACAAACACTACAATTTTTGGTTGCATCAATATTGAAATGTCAAGATATACATCAAGAACCGAACAGATGGCAGAAACAGGTCCACTAATGCTCAGCATTTATATATGTTTTAATCATTAATTTCGAAACCGTTATGTGTTCATCTGGCAGATTATTGCATAGAAACAAAGTAGAAGGACGTTTTTTTTGTGAGAAGCGCCAGAAGGCAATATTAATTGTCAAAACAGACGATTTGTCTGGCTTGTGCTAAGCTGGCCTTTGTTTCGAATGCTGGCTGGTGTCAATATGCGCCTATCGTGCGTGTCAAATATTAATATTGTAAAGATTCACGAATATTGGACACGATAAACTCTTATGAGTTACATTTGTTAACAAATAAGTAGTATCATCTAATACTAGGTACATAAAACCTTACCTTAATACATTAAATATACCTACTTACTCAAAACCTTCTAACAATTTATAACATAACACTCAAGTGTCACATACGTAGTCTTGATGCCACACTAGGATATATTACCAGTGTCGTGGGTATCAGGAACTACGAGTACCATGGTACCATAATCCATCATACCTAGACCCGGAACAAACATTTGCAGATCATACAAATATTTGTCCCACAGAGGTCGTCAAAAGTATCTAGTCGAAAGGCAAAGTAGGTACATAGTTGACCTGCATGCAGGAATTTTTGGTGACAATTACAATGACTAATAGAGCTTGGTATTTGAAAGGGCAGGGTGTGAAGTTTATGACCGATTCGGTAGACGCCGATAGGAATTGGATACAATGTGACTATTTTCAATGGTTAAAATGGGCCAGATTTCATAAGAATAGTGAGAACCAGCCAAAAAGTAATTGATACCTACTTACAACAGTCACACATTTCGTTTATTTCACAAAGCTATGCAGAAGCCAAAGGTCCACAAAGAATGAATGAAATCACGGGAAAACTACACAACACACACACACACACTCTGTCCACTTTACGTCACATAATATTCCATATTCAAATTAATCAACAAATCACTTATTAACCAGCAAAAAAAGACGCTGTTCGAATTTCGAACGCAAAAAGATGGCGTCTCACACGCACGCCCCTCTCGAGACGTTGCGAGATGTACTCCTCATTACAACACAACCTGTACGATTACATCAACAGTGTCAACGGTAGACGCCTGTCAACGGTGGCGTATGATAACTAGATGTGCTAAATAAATAGTCGTCTTAGGTTAAAATAATGTTGTTTGCCAGAGCAGTAAAAAGTTATGTTTTTGCAAAATAATATGCTCTTAAGAAATTTGTAATTGGAACAGTGAAATATTTAAAATGAGCCCAAACACAGTCTACTAGCATCGAGGAGTTCCGTAGTCAAGCTTCGATCTCCATTAATATTTATTGACATCGGAACATAATAGGCATACAAAATTTAACTAAATATAACAGATAACATGAACTACGTTAAAATCATCTTGTAAGATTTGTAACAATCTTTCTCGATATTCGTATCAAACCAAATCATTTTTTAAGTGTTCGTACATAGTGGAACATTTTGCTGCATGCCTCTTCAAGTATTTCGGCCTCTGACATTAGAACTACAGAAATACTAAAGGCAACTAAAACAAAGACGTTTGAACTTTGCTATTGACATGCCTCGAGTATTTGCCTAACGAGACCTTCGTCGGAAGTGCATACCGTTCACGTCAGTTGATTTATTAACGGAAAGGCACGAGCTTATCACGACTCAAAACTATAACAAAGTGTTTTTAGGGTTCCGTACCTCAATAGATCACTTTGTTGTCCGTCTGTCCGTCTGTCTGTCTGTCAAGACAGTTTTTCTCAAGAACGTCTACAGGGGTCAACTTAAAATTTTGAAACTCAATGCAATAAAAAGTTATGGCAATGAATGTTAAATTTTTTGTGTGGAAATCGCGAAAATTATAAACCTCACAATTCAAATATGGAAGGCCTTTGTGCCACAAATAAAGGAAAAAGGTCTAACATTGAGAAATTTCTACTTTTTTAACCCTAAATGGGATGGCGAAGTTTGTAGGAAAGAGTGGCCGAAACTCGGAACAGGGATTTGATGATTTTGAAATAATTTACTGATCGGAACCCTCAGGGTGCGAGCCTCACTCGCACTTGTTCATTTTTTAATGTGTTTTTTGTTACAATACAGTGTATACCTCTCTGTAATAGATATAATCGGTAATAGATAGCTTGCATAAATTATTACGTCAGTCCATACTAAAACACGTTACACCTAATATTTTATGTATTCAACGTTTGAATTTTCACGAGAGGTTGAATATTTTAGGAGATAATTGTTTTCGTATTGTAGGGTTCTCAAACCGAAGAGTTTTTTTTAACGTCTTAGATTCTGTATCTCTCTTAGATAACTAAAACTACTACTAAAACGATATTTCCAATCATTTGACCTTGAAGGTGAGTTTTCGTAGAACGTAACTTTACGTAACTATTGAACCAAAATATCTCGAATAAGCACCGACGTTACATATTAAGAACCAGGCCACTAAAGCAAATGGAGTGCTCTGACCTCTCGACATGAGATCGAAAGTAAAACCACAGCGTGTAGTCCATAGCAATCTCACTCTTCATTACAATGTATAAGTATAAGTGATTGTACGTCCAAATTGTTCATACATCTTTATTTTTTTTCTTGCTAGCTGGTCAAACGGATCATTTCTAAAAACCCCACCAGCAGGGGTGTTCTTGGAAATATAACAAAAAAACTCGCATCTCCCCCACCGAGGCATCATGTCATACTTTGCATTTATGTTAATAAACAACGACGTGGATGGAGGCGGCTCAGGACCGTTTGTCATGGCATTCTAAGGGGGAGGCCTATGTCCAGCAGTGGGCTTCTACAGGCGGATGATGATGATGATGACTATAAACAAAATATAATCTCAAATACTATCCAACAAACGAACCCGCAAATGTTCTCATCCGAGCTACTTCCACCGATTCCATAAACTAAGCAGTGAAGTGACCAAGAAGAGAAAATCAATTTGGCAACCACAAGCATGTTGTGCTGTCAAACCGTACATTTTCTTAGTCAAGCAAGTCTCTCTTGCTTGACCGTTTATTTGACCAGTGAACCAACTGCTCCGTTAAAAAGCTGTGGTGAAGCCAAGGCCAGGTACATCCCAACAATCTTTAAAGATTACTTGGACACTGTAACATACCGCGTTGATGACCAGTGACTCAAGTTACTCTGTCAAACTAGGTACTAGGAAACTTAATACCTCGTTTGTGGATTAAGTCTTTCCTACTTTTTGATTACCCTATAATCTAGCAGCGTCTGCCTCAGACATTTTTTGTGGACTGTTGAAACTATTATAATAATAATTAGATAGACTTTAACCGGTTTAACTTACGTAGATTATTTTCGAGCATACGACCTGAGCACCAGCGCGGAGGGTTCCCAACGAGTAACACCCAAACGAGTAACACTGTTACTCGTTGGGAATTTTTGTCCCAACGAGTAACACCCAAGGAGTGGTGTTACTCGTTGGGAATATTTCTAGAAAAAAAAATCCCAACGTGTAACAGTGTTACTCGTTAGGAAAAAAGTTCCCAACGAGTGATACTAAGATATTAGTCAGGGTGAAGATGAAAATTAAAAAAAACTTTAATTAATGGCTGATCACTGCTTTTTATTTAAAAATAAAACAATCAACTTAATAAAATAAACATCGAAGTGTCAAACAACATTTGTATTTAACTCCTCTTCAAAATCAAACTTTTGTATCTATTACAGTTTTACATTAATTGCGCTCTAACAAATACGTAGCCCTAATCCCACACTAGGATTCCCTCTGTCGTGGGAACTACGAGTATCATGGTACCATAACACCCAGAACAAGAACAAATATTTGCAGAGCATTCAAGCATTTGTTCCGCAGCGGGAATTGAACCCGCATCCTCTCGCATCTCATCAATTTGTTTTGTTGAAATGAACTGGATGACGCCATTTTTGTAGCGTTTGTACGTTATTGTGTGCCCTGTTGTGTGCACTGACTCACACTGACAACTTGACTGCACAAAAGTGTTGCCAGCAGCTACTTTCATTCTGGACACGAGGTAACCATTTTTCACCATTAGAGGAAACTTCACCAAATATACTTTTTAAGACATTGGTAACGTTGCTATCACTATTGTAAATTTTCTGAACTGCAGGCCTTGTCTTAGAATTGCACTCATTCTCCCGACTACAGAATCAAGAGTTGATATGTGTTTTTTTATATTGCAATACAGAGTTGCCCAAAAAGTACGCTAGGAGTGCTCGTCATTATCACCATAAAAAAAAGTACAAGTGCCAAACGTAGATTAAGCCATTTGGTGTGATTCACCGTAGAAAGCGTATAGTTATAATGTGCTTGCGCTTACTCCTGAGTTGTCCTATATGCTGTGGGGATAAAGAACATACAAGCCAAAGATTGAAAGTTTATTACCGGGTTTTTCCATCTGTTCGGTTTGTACAGCCAAAATATATAGAGCAGTATTCATATATATAATATTGTATTATATTATTATTATATCATATTCATTGCATACTTCACCAGTAATAAAACTCAACCACGTTGGAAACACTTCGCAAAATGATTATCTCTCCTGCAATTCTGTGCAATATATTATAGTGCAGTGTTGTCTACATAAAAATTACAAACTGCACGATTGTGTTGTTTCACTAAGATTTATACGTTGCTGTTTAATTATTGAACTTATTTAAAGGACTAGAGATTGAACTAGCAGTGAATATCATTTTTTTCAATCAGGCTTATAAAATATGGTGAATGTTCAAATATGCCATATTTTGGCGTTAATAGTGTATGGACAAAAATAAAAAATGGACTAATGAAGATAAAGTATAGCAACGAAGTATGGACACTTTCAACTAAATAGCTACGTATTTTTTTTTATAACCGAACTAAAATAAAATGTCGTAATTTATAGCACTGTTACTCGTTGGGATGTTTTTGTCCTATCGAGTAACTGTGTTACACTGCGTGTAACTCGTTGGGAATACTTCTTTTAATTTGTATCCCATCTAGTAACACTGTTACTCGATAGGAAAAAAAATCCCAACGAGTAACAGTGTCACTCGTTTGGGTGTTACTCGTTGGGAACCCTCCACCAGCGCTCACCAGCCGGGCCGCAAGAGCTGAGAGGCGGAGTGCCCTCCGCGCCGCGCAGCGAGAATAACACTCATACATGATTAAGAGCATCTAAATTGCTTGAAACCTCGGGTCGTATACTCGAAAATAATCTACGTAAGTTAAACCGGTTAAAATCTATATAATTATGAATACTACTTACGAAAGTTTTTATTATAATAATGATCGGACTTTTAGAATTTTATCATCACACGCCTGACTTCACGCACTGTTGGGTAAAATACAAAGCCACGTTCTTGAGTGGACTTTTGAACCGTGTTAATTTCTATTGGTACATTTTAGTTTACTAGATACGACTGGATGTAGCCGACCCTTTAAACTCGTTGTATGGTCACTTCATATTCCGGAGAGCTCGTCCAGGGAAGTACTATCACCATAGCTATTTCTGCCATCAAGCAGTGATGCTCGCATTGCTTTGTTCCGGTTTGAAGAGCCAGTGAAATTACAAGCATATGAGACTTTCCATCTTTATGTTTGAGGGTGCAGGGCAGTGCCACGTAGGGCGCCACCTAGGTAGACCTGTGAGGTAAGGCATTGTTAAAGGCAGAGGTTACCGCGGTAATATTAAAATAAATAAAAAAAGCATTAGTTCGTACTCAGGTACATAAGTCTTTGTGAATTTAATGTAATGTCGATTTAAGTCATTTTATATGGTAAAATGACATTAAAAAAATATTTCGCATCGTAAAGACAGATACAAATCTTAATAAGATCACGTTTTCGTAAAAAAATGGACGCCACCGTCTTTTTGGGTCTAGCCTAATGTCGTTGACAATAAAGATTGAGCTCAAACTGAAGGTTCTAAAAAAGCAATGTTGCAAAAAAAGTTTTCCGAGCTAAGACCCTGGAAATGGCTGCACCAATTTCCACCAAACAAGCTAAGAACCATTTCGCAAACACCATACCTACTTCATACGAAAAACCCGCATTGAAATCAAAGCGCCCGTTCCAGAGCTTTAAGGCCACATACTAAAACAAACAACAACAGACAAACAAACACACTATGGTCTCAAACTTATAACACCCGTAGTTTTGACCGGGAGTTACTGATCAATTTATTGTTCAATATACTTATATACTTAAGTATTTATCAGTTTCGTTGCATATTTACCTACACCAACAACATACAAAATCTCGTAGACAGTCTACGAGTTTTAAATTATATATTTCATTTACCTTTTAACTCAACTTAACTGGATTTTGAACAGAGGCCCAATTCTCTAAATTATTTTATAACTACACTGAAAGTTAACCGAATCGAGACTGAATTGTGAATTGACAGAAAGTTGATATTCTGCTCCCTCATAAATAACAATTTAGTCTACTTTCAATTTACGATGACTATCATTAGAGTAGAGTGGTTGGTTATATATATAATTGGAAAGAGTAAAGAGAGACTCCATCAACTTAAGCTAAAATTATCGAAAAAACTTTGAACCGTTCAAGTTTCGATCACATTTCGATATAATCACATTACAGTGTTGTATTTTAAGTTAAGAGAATACCATTTCTGACATTTAAGACATCGACACAAGATCGAAACATGATCCGAACTCTATTTTAACAATTTTTTAGTTAGAGAATTGGGTCTCTGGCCCTTCCGTAAGACCTATAAAGATAAAGATTTATTTAATTGGTTTTCTTTGAAGTTTTGACTGTATTTCCCGCCAAAACTATTATACAAACAGGCCTTCGGCCCACACGGTGTTTAAGTTCCAAGCAAAATTTCTGGGCCATAGACAATATTCATGTTCATGTATCAACGTCTACGGTAGACTGTCCATTGTTTGTGTGGCATTGACGACCGGTCGCCACTAAAGCGATCGAAGGCCTCAGGGTGAAGCAAGTCAGGGGCTTAAGCGATTTGGCTTGACCGAATATTACTTGTACCTTTGTAACTAGGATTAGTGTAAGTGAATAAATGCCCTTTTTTTTTTATTTATTTTAATTGGAATGAAGAGCGGTGGGGCTCTTCTCCCCTCTTTGATGACCGCTGTGGCACGGCGGGCGAGTGGTGATTATGGCAAATCCCCCCATTTAATAAAATGGGGGGATTTGCTGAGGCATTGTCCAGCAGTGGACTTAAAGAGGCTGGTGATGATGATGCGCCAGAAGTTGTTATAGCGTTCCCATCAAATTAGGAAATAAGAAGAATAAGAATAGAATAAATTTATTTGACAAAACTATACAACAGTTGCTTACTTGCAGAGTAAAAAGATGGTAAAATCTTACGATTAAAAATGTTTACAAATCAAAATGAAGGTAGGTAGGTATACAGTTTGAAACCTTTAACCTCCCGTGCTAGTTAGAAACTGTGTTACGGTGAGGTAATGAAATGAGAGTAATCTGTGAAAGTGTTACTTAAGCAATGGAGATAGTGGAATGTTAAACTTGGGAAGCTTTCAATGCATTCCAAATGATACAAGTTACAATGAACCACGCTCCATTTCTATAAATTACACCCACCTTCAAGGCTACAAGTGGCTATCGACTGATAGTGCAAGTAATTGGACCGAGATCGTGCCTTGGTCTCGTAGATTTACGAATCGAGACTACATTCGGATAAAATCTTGGTATGTCTGGCTGGAATATTCCCAAGCAATTCAAAATATTATTTTGACCGATATTGAAAGTAGGTACAGTCACCTCCAGTTTTAGTTGACCATCTTAAAATTACGTGTGCCATGGATCTCCAACCAAACCCTTGATATGGCCATCCATCCCAACCAAATAATCATGGGAAACGTTTCTATAATGGGCATCTTTCAAGGAACACGAAGCCTGCATGTCCATTCATTTAGGTCGAGACTTACGAAACGAAAGATCTCTAAGTCATAGTAGAATCATCATCATCAGCCTATAGCAGTCCACTGCTGGACGTAGGCGTCCCCCATAGGCTGCAACGAATGTTTGTGGTTACCATAATAAGGTCTAGCCATAATAACCGCGTCTGAAAGGCGGATTGGCAAAAAAAAAAAACTTTTTTGGGTAGCTTTTTCTTGGAGCTCTCGGGAGTAAACCTCACCGTGGACTTACGAATCGAGAGTACATTCAGATAAGATCTACTGTCTGGCTGCTGGCATAATCAACACGAGCGCTAACAGGATTTAATTGTTGTTGACCACCTTGGACCGTGCTAATCGGAGGCTTTGTTAAGTTTTTTACTAGAAAAAGCACTACCGATTCGATAAGGTTTTTGACCGGCTGACAGGCGTAGTCAATTTTATTTAAGCATTTTAATAAACACGGAAGAGCTGGTGAACTGTCGGAGAAAACAGATCGACTTAACAGCACACATGTCTGTTTAGTAATCATCATCATTATTTTCAACTTTAAATGACTCACTGCTGGGCACAAGCCTCCTCCACCTTAAAAAAGGAAAACTAACCTTTGGTTTTTATAATCACGGGTGAAACCTGACAGTACGTGTAAAAATAGGGTGTGGCTGTGTCGTGAACGCGGCTGTGTGTTTTACGTGAATACGAAATTATGTGACGCAGACGATACGAGCTCAAAATAGCGGCGCTTCCGCCGCGAGCGATGCGTCACAGTCCTCACACAACCGTAACGAATTGTTTGATACTTTAACTATCGAGCTATAGTAAGCAGATGATATAGATATATGTAACTGCAACACCAAACTGTATCCCCCGATACTGATCCCCCCGATTATTTATCATCAGTTATCTGAATTGCCTCCCATTACGGAAACGTCAAAACTGGAATGTAAAAGACAAAAGACCAAGCTTTGCATTGAACCAGTATGTTAGTCATTTGTTTGTACATATAAGAAGCTGACTCACCTGTGCCAGAATCATCATCATAGTAGTCTTCAGGATCGTCATAATCGAGGACTGCGTGTAACTGCGTTTTGCCACCTGACCCTCCCGACTCCACTTTCGTGAACCCTCTCGGCCGATCCGGAGGTGTCTCAACAGTTTGCCCAGTTTGCCCTGTTTGCCCAGTTTGCCCACTAGGTAAACTGCTTTTAGGAGGTTCAGGGTTCGTTCTTGGTGGTGTAGGTGCAGTAGCTCTATTCAAGAAGTTGAAATTGGGTAAATTTTGGTTCGGAAACGATCGACTAGGAGGACTTGGCGTCGTCAGCGGGGAATACGGTGTATCCGCGTACCCTGGACTATAACCGACAGTCTGCGGGTTTTGATTCAACCTTCTTTGCTCATAATCATAGTCTCCGGTGGAATCGTGATGGTATTGTCCGGTGTTGTCATACTGTGTATTCACCTCATGCACACGCTGGTTTTCAATCTGAACATCTAATCGAGTGTTTTGTTGGTAGACCTGTGTGTGGAAGTTGTAGGGGTTGTGTGGGATGTTGGTATGTGGGTAGCGCGCGTATTGGTTTTGTGGAGGTAAGTAGGCGGTGCCGGCACGCTTCCGTAGTTTTGGCCTCCTTGTATTTGGGGGAGTGAAGGGTTCATTGCTTTTTTGGGGAGTATCAGGCTGGTGGTCTTCGGGAGAGTAGAGTAAGTCGTCTAGCTCGATCCTGAGGGGGGTTGCCGAGGTGGCAGTGATCGCTGGTGTTGCCGCGCCGACGGTCGCTATTGTGAAGTTTGCCAACGCCATTGCTATTCATTCATTGCCGCGAAATGTCAACTAGCTAAATCAATATTAGACGCTACAGACGTTACAACATCGTGAGCGTGAGTACTACACCGAACGTATTCTCATTATGATAGCACAACACTACACGATTGTCGATATTGCACTTCAACACTGGGGAACACTCGTAAATCTGAAACAAGAAAATCATACTATTAGAACTAGCATGTTATGTATTTATAGATACTAGGTACACGTCAACTGCTCCTTCATCAGCTGTTATACGTACACTGTTGGACGAGGGATCAAAGTCAAAGTCAAAAAGAACTTTATTCATTGAAATCACAAGGATCATTTTGAATCGTCTTATATAAAATTAAATTACTCCTGTTCCAACGCGACCAAACCTAGAAGAATCAGGCAACAAACTCGGCTTGGCTTACATAAATGGTCCGTCTTACCACTAGGTGAGAAGCGCCTGTGTGGTGCCTCGGAGCAAGAAGTTGCTGATACATAGTAAATGAGAACTTAAAAACCTTAGAAAGGTAGTCAAAAGTAAATAAACAGCAAAAATATGCAAGACAGCACACGCTACGCTTGTTATACTTATAAATAATAATCTAATACAAACATGT
Source organism: Epirrita christyi (assembly GCA_951392215.1). Lineage (NCBI taxonomy): Eukaryota > Metazoa > Arthropoda > Insecta > Lepidoptera > Geometridae > Epirrita > Epirrita christyi. The sequence goes on from OX595850.1 coordinate 6,029,359, forward strand.
AAATAGGAAAGTACAGATATTGCAAATTTCCATTTTAGCAGTCGAGGGGCAGAGCGACATCAGGCCACGCGGCTTTATCATTACTTAAGTAAATGTTAAAGGTAATAAATTTTTGATTCCCAAATGGTTTGTTCCAAAGATGATAGAAGACCTATTTTCGCTATATTGAGGAACAATTGTGATACCGTGATGTGTCCGGCCTAAGAATAGATCCCTCCGTCTCCTCCCATGGATGTAGTAAAAGCCATACTGAGGGATTACCAGGGGATGGGCAACAGCATTCATCTGAGTTACATATTACTAATTGCGATCACCAATCCGCCTGCCGAGCGCGTTGATTATGGCAAATCCCCCCATTGTATTCAATGGGAGAGATCTAGTCCACAACAGTGGACGTAAACAGGCTGGTGATGATGATGATGATGACCCAATAAATTATCAATAGAATACTATGATAATATATTATGATATTCCTATACTCTCCACTAAATTACAACGTACAAAATTTCGCATTTTCGCAACATCAGTAGGATTAGTTTTTAATCCACAATTTTATATTATGAATAAAGCATCAAGGAATAGTTTTTTTATCGTGACGTTATTACAAATATCGGATGTCGAAATTGGACCGTTGCATTGTCTCGGAGGTTTATAGTTATAGGTACTTTATAGTTGGATTTCCCCTCATTCGTGATATCCTTGCCACTTACAAATGGCATCGATTTGAAAGGTGAGTCGTGATCCTTTAAGTTTCGGCGCTCGCAGGGGGAAACCCGAACGTCCTCGTGATGCAGACAAAATGTCAATTTAATATTATCATAGTAAAAATCAAAGTTTCTTATTTTTAGGGTTCCTTAACTTAACAAGAAAAAACAGGACCCTTATAGGATCACTTTGTTGTCCGTTTGTCTGTCTGTCTGTAAGATCCCTTTTCTCAGGAACGGCTAAAGGGGTTAACTTGAAATTTATACCAAATATTATATCAAGCTACCAAACATTAAAAACAATGGCAATGAATGTCTAATTTTGGTATTGAAATCGCGATAATGAAAAACCTCTAGGGTATGTGACCTCACAATTCTGAAATTTGGAATGCTAAAAGGTTTTGTGACACAAATATAATGAAAAGTGTAAAATTTTGGATATTTGACTTTTTTCTTATTATTATATTGTAGGAAAAAGTGACTGAAACTCGAAAAGCTTGGCTCTTGACGATTTAGAAATGATTTACAGATCGGAACCCTTGGAGCGTGAGTCTTGCTCGCACTTGTCCGTTTTTATCATCATACATTTATTTAAATTATGATTATCACTGGTTTCCGATGAATTATCAAGTGTAGGGTACAAAAAACGCTATAGGGCGGAATGGAAATAATATTCACGTTGAAAATCATAAGATATACCATAAGATAGTAACACCATAAGATGGTATGGTTCACGTCTATGTTCGATAAAACACCATATCTCAGATCTCAAATTACATAAAATAGTTTTATCAACTTTACTGTATTTGATCAGATCAGTGTTAACAATTTAGTTATAGGTCCCTTCACTTTACATATTTCCACGAAACCTGCCACCTACCTTGTATTATAAATAGACCGATTCGGCTACTCGAGTTGAGACCTATTTTGCTAAGAACTCATTGCTTTAGTGATGAATAATTCTGAAATATAAATTCTACTCTGATTTTTAATCTTAGACATTTTTTGTAAACAAATAAATGTCACTGTGTGTATAAGTGACATGTATGTGTATCATATGTGTACAGTCACATATGATACACATACATGACACTTATACACACAGTGGCATATCTTGACATCTCTTTGTTTACAAAAAATGAAAAAAATGTATTTGTAGGTTTTTGAATAAAAATGATTATGGTATAATACTTTACTTTGACATCTATTTTGTACCCATTTTTGCAATAAATAAATAAATAAAGATTAATTTAATACATACCAGAAGACACACCACCTTATTCATAATTATTTTTAAACCTATTTTAATTAAAAAAAGCTTTTTTTTCTCTCTGATGAAAAAATTACATACGCCGAAACAAGACAAAAGCTATTTTAGCTACCAAAGGTTAGTCTAATCGTGAGTGTTTGGGATGGTAAACATAACACCACACAAAGTCACAAACATAGTCATAGTAATAATTATAAATAAAATAATAATAATAATCACAAAAATATATATCCCGCACTAGAATTCCCTGTATCGTGGTATCAGGTCTATGAGACCCGGAACAAATATTTGCAAATCATGCATATATAGTACAGGCAAATTAGCAAAAAGTGTGGACCTATTTCGTGTAGTCGTGGATTCTTATGGAAACGTTAGATGACACGAAAAGAAGCTTATCCTAGGTTTGCACCGTTTCTGGCGCTTACGGAAGGCTTTTAAATATTAGGTACAAACTTAAAAAGGCCGTAAATTTTAAAATAGAAAGAAATTACTTGATGTAAGTTAAATTACGTATAGAGAGACTGTCTTATAGTGCATTATGATTTTAATAAAAACCACGTGCATGTAGGGAACACAGTATTGAACAAATGCATCTTCCGTAAATAAATACCAGTATAAAACTTCCGGCGAATGTAGTAATTAAATGAATAAGTTTAAGTAAATTTCCAGAACTACATTAATTTTCCCCGAAGTAGAGCGACAATAAAATATGGAAAAGTGCCTTCCGTGAGACGCACCAAGGTGCAAACCTGGTAATGTATTTCGAAATTTTTTCTGATAAGTCTATCAATTTGCACAGACTAAATAAATTTTTCCGGAGCCACAATACCCACAAAAGGATTTTTTTTGTAAATGTTTTTTTTTGTATGTTCCGTATGTCGGATTTAAAAAATACTTGGTGCAAATGTAGATCATAACGGTTCAAAGTCTATGCCAAATTGCACCGACTACTTCTATTTCCCCCATTAAGTTACGGATATTATAAGGTTTTCACCCTATTTGACCCTGTTCCGGATGGTGAAATTACTGATGCTTATTATTAGAGGTGATTTTTAAGCCATACAAAACAATTAGAAAAGTTTTCATGACTACATCTAATTAGTTCCACACTTTTGCAAAAAATCACCTAATTTGACTGTACTAATATTTCCGCAGCGGGAATCGAACTCGCACCTCTTGCATCTCAGCCACACCACCTTACCTATCATAATACCTACTAATAATTAATTTTAACCGCAATTCATTTATATTATGGTTTTGACTAATAATGTAGTTAGACTGAGTCTTTTGGCCAGCAAGGTTAAACCATAAAGCACCCAAATGCCATTGAAAAAAGTAATTACCAACTTGTGACCCAAAAACAGCAATTCGGCGCTCATTTTGGCAAAATCGCCCTCACGTTTGACATAACCTACCTTGTCTCTACGATCTACTAAATGCACGAAGTAAAGCATAGTTTTGAAACCCCAAATCACTTCAAATGAGTTCTATTTGTATAGTCATAAAGTCTTTAATGTGAGATATTCTAGGCAGAGTATTCAACTCGTGGGAAACGGTTATGATACATGCATTATGGTAATGGAAACTGGTGTAGTGATGGTGTCGTTTAGGCTTAACGGGGAAACTTTTTAGCAGATTGAGAATCGATTATTTAAATAAAACAAAAGTAACTCTTTGCTGATCATTGAAACCATACAACTGCGTTCCATACATAAGTATATGTAATATACTTACTTATGTATACATAAGTATATGTAAGAAAAAGAAACGAAAATGTTTAAAATAGTGATAAAACAAAGTATCTGTTCAAAATGTTAGTGCGAAATTAAAAAAACTCTATTACTGTCCAAATTTAAACCTAATACAGAACCAGTTAATTTCAATTGCTTAATTCTTTTGTATTTTTAAATGTTGTATTTACTTATATTAGTTGGTATATTCTTCCTGTGAATGAAAATATTTCTTTTAATAGAATATTGACATAAATTTTCCATTTTAAAATAGTTTTCCTTATGTTTAGTTTATTAGAAACCGTCAATTATTTTTAAGTCTTGGTAGAGTACGTTTAATCTAAGATTGAACGCACTGACAACAAATTTCGTCCAAGATTTATACTGATAGACAGAGGTAGATACTATCTTAAGATTGTCTGAAGATATGCCTTAAGATAGTCTCTAAAAATATAGAGATGAGTAGCTCAGAAAAACCACAACTTTTTCAAAAGCAGCAATAAGCTAAATTTTCTTAAAATACTGGACCAAGTTCTGTGAAAATGCTATTTTAATAACTCTATGTACTTAATGGAACTAATTTAACATTTCCTGTCGATTATTTGTAGTCCAATCATTGTGACAAGAAAATTAAGTCAGTACGCCAATCTGCAACAGTTACTGTAAATTTACTGTGGATTTTAAATGTCAGTGTTAACTGTTAACATACTGAATTAGATTTAAATAATTATTAGGCCTAGTACAACATTTTGTGGTGTTGAAATACTTGTTTTTTTACAAACCGCAAGAGATAAAATAAAAGAACCTACGAAGTAGCCCTAGCTCCCTCGAGTTGTGGTGGTAACAGCCGGCTTCAAAACAAGTACTGGGTGAAAAAGAGCAAGATGATGGGATGAGTTTGTAATTTTCTTTGTCTTAATCTCGCAGTTTCAGCGGTTTTCTAAGAGGTTAAGTTTGAGTTTTTTTGTTAACTACAGGTATTCCTATCTTAAAGAAATGCCAAAATAGGTTTTATTTGTTTTTAATCAAATTCCTAACAGGAAATTCCTACCTCAGTACATTTGGGGGTCGATTTCAGCGAATAATAGTGCTTAGAGTACTTTTATTTATTTATTATGAAAGCTTAGAGTTTTGTGCATTTTATGAAACTACACAAGAACTATGGAATTGGCTTTTTAGATTTTTTATTCTGAGTTGAAAATTGAAGTCTTGCTTGAATGCTAATTATTTAAATTCGATAAAAAAAAATAACTTGCATGAATGTGAGGAAGCTGATAATTTTATGGATGAAAAAACAATTATGTAACAATTATTATAATCCATACTTTGAAAACTACAAAATATTGCGGAGCATACATGGGGATGATTCAGATATATAGGTCTCGGTAAGGGTAAGCAAAAAATAATTTTTGTACTTCGTCGTTTGTGCCAGTCTGTATAAATAGAAGACTAACGCGAAAACGCGGGAAAAAGCTAGTTGTACTAAAATAATAATAAATATACAATAGGTACAAAAATAAACAAACACACATTTAATCTGTATTGGATCTGAATTCTTCAAGCGAGGATACCTCACGATGTTGGTATGGAACCATTTCACATTCATATATCCTTTTAATTCACCTTTGATGTATTTATAATTGAGATTTTTTCGTAAACTATGTTGCCTATCATGGTCCCTTTTGCACCAACTAAAACTCAGATAACGGAAAAATACGCTGTCAAAAGGTTCTATGACAAACTATCCCAAAAAAAGTTATACCTAAATGGATGTGTTAGGTACTTTCATATAGGAACTGTTGGTGAAATGAGTCATAAGTATTTTTAATCCATCTTTGTTTCGATTAAATTTAAATATTATGTATCTGATTTGTGCTACAAAGTTGGCAAACTCGACCTTGCCAGAATAATTCGAGCAATCCAACGGAATGCAACAATGACCATGAAACAGCCAAATATTTTTTTTACCAATAAATACTTAGGTACCTAGTAATTCAGTGACATAATGTTCTTAGAATTGGACTAATAATGCGGTTGAACTTTAGAGTTAGTCATTGAAACTGCTGAAAAAAGTTTCCTACTTAAGACGAGGTCACAGGTAGCTAGAACGAAGTTTGCTATTATTTCTTCAAACTCCATTTAAGGGGGTATTCTACTGTAGAATTTTGAAAAAAACGATTTTTTTTTCATATTTTTTAAAGTTTAGATATTCAAAAATATGTCATTAAAAGGATTTTTCAAAATTCCTATTATTTCATGAGTTATAGCCGTTTTAGTGACGTGTCATCGGTGTTTGGGTTCTGAAACCCAAAATAATAACGAATCTTTGAATTCGTTAATTTAGACTTTTGCTCCGAAGCACATTCACGCTGGACCAAAGACAATTGAAATTGAGCAGGAATCGCCGATTAAAAATATGTAAGTATTCTGTACCATTCTTCAAGTAAAATTGTCGAAAACTTGTCTCAAAACTTTGAACGCGTTTTTCTCGGAACTACTTTTTTCGAGCTGGCGGTAAGGACATCTCAAGTTCTAATGAACTGATTCACTTCAAATTTGAAGAGGATGTTCTCTATACGTCGCTTCGTCTCTTGACCCCTGCCCAAAACTATAACTTCTCATTTAGTATTTTTTAAAAATTCGGATTTGATAAAAAAATATGAAAAAAAAATTTTTTTTTTTCAAATTGCCGCCATTTTAAAAAAAAAGGGTTTTTTTTTTTACTTATTCAAGGGTTATACGATAGCGGCATCTATAATAATTAAGAATCCGTCTGTTTTTTATGTTTCAGATCACCAGGAGGGTTGGAATAATGCACGCCAGGACACCCTCTTTTTTTTTGACCCCCCACTTTGACTGCTCATAACTTTGTCAATTTATATTTTTTTTATAATTTTTTTATGTTATAATAAAACATCAATAAACAAATAATAAAAAAATTGATTGTAAAAATATTTTTTGTTTCCTTCGTACAGCGCTTCTAAAACCGGGCGAAATTCATACCCCCTTAACTTGGTACACATGATCAGTCCATTAATATCTACACCCGTGGTGCGTTAGTTTCTCATAAAATTATATGGTTAGATTAAAAAAGAAAAACTTTTCTTTTAAAACTGTCTCAAAAACTGAAAAATAAAATAAAAAAGCAAATAAAAAAATTTTTCTTCAAAATTTGCCAGTCTTTTTTCCTCAGTGCCCCCTTATCGACACTCCGACCCTCCACGGTTCTGTATAATATTTAGTAGTGTACTGGTTATGTGTACAAAATTTCATGGACTTTGAAGAAATAATAGCCAAAATAGAAGCAAACTTCGTTCGCGTGCAAAAAGGCGTAAGCGCCCTCTTGTTAGCTACCGGTGACCTCCTCTTAAGTAGGAAACTTTTTTCAGCAGTTTCAATGACTAACTCAAAAGTTCAACCGCATTATTAGTCCAATTTTAAGAACATATATGTCACTGAATTACACTTAAGTATATTTTATTGGTAAAAAAAGGGCGTAAGCGCCATACCGGTAACCTTCTCTTAATAACGAAATATAGGAAAAAAATCTAAGCAGATATTAAACGTTCATTTTAAAGACCAGAGACAAATTCTATTAAAAAAATATTCAAATGCCAGTAGGTGTATGGTATTTTAAATACCACAAACTCCTGATTGTTTTAAGTATAAATCCAAAAAGTGAAGTTCATCAATAAAATACAGTATTAAGCCCACGCTCCGCGTATTTTACGATGTCTTGGATATACATAGATTTACATTAGATTTTATATCTACTTAATTAGCTTTTATTCTGATTATGTCTTCAACAAAATAAATTGCATGTCAAGTGATTTTGTAATAGTTTTATTAGGTAGATACTTTACATTAGACAAGTGCTTAAAACTTTATTATAGAGATACCTCTTCTCTACCTAACGTTCCGTTATAAATTTGAATCGAGCGGTCTTGAATCGGAGGCTGAATATTAGATAACTAGGTAGGTAAGTACTTTGTTATAGCACCATAAAACAAACCCAGGTGCAAGTCAGCTGCACTAGATAATACAGTACCTAATGGATTCAAGATCATTAATTATATACTAGGCTTACTTGGTAAAAAGATTAAATGAGTGGATAAGAAATAGCTGATCAATAAGTACAAATTATTAAATAATGTTATACAAAACATTCAACGATAATGTATAGTTAATACAGTAATGGATTCAAGATCATTAATTGTATACTAGACTTACTTAGTAAAAAGATTATAAATGGGTGGATAAGAAATAGCTGATCAATAAGTACAAATTATTAAATAATGTTATACAAAACATTCAACGATAATCTATAGTTAATACAGTAATGGATTCAAGATCATTAATTATATACTAGACTTACTTGGTAAAAAGATTATAAATGAGTGGATAAGAAATAGCTGATCAATAAGTAAAAATTATTAAATAATGTTATGTAAAATATTCAACGACATATAGGAGTCGTTCAATCTTTATTTTATTTATTGTAAATCAGATTATTATCTTCTTACCACATCTTCTCGCCATAGATACACAGAGTCTCAAGACGAAAGTCTATAATCAGTGCTTGTTGCCAATAATTGCACTGATACGTGCAGGGAAACTATTAGCCTTATACACCAGATCAAAGTTTCGCAGCGGGCTATGAAGAGACAAGAACCAAGTCGGTGATCTTGGTTCTCCGTAGAAGAACCAAGATCACCGACATAGCCTTAGAATTAGCTATACTAATTTTCTTTTGACTTATACTATACTATCAAGCTGGTCATTGACCTAGCGCAGAGTGACTAAGATACAACCAGTGAAAGAATACGAAACGAACGAATACCATGAATTCGCTTATCTGCGTTATTCAATAGCGCTATAACTATCCACTAGCGTTCATTATTTCTGACTTGTCTAGGGCTGTGTTTAGGGCATGTATCTAGGATAAAATTTAAACTGACCTCAAATGCTCAAGGACTCCGTGAAATGAAAAATGAAACCGGTTAAAATTGCAAATAAAAAAAAACTAAACTAAATTGCTTACAGACGGCCGCTAGTATATTATACTAGTTGCGCCCCGCGGTTTCACCCGCGTGAATAATTATGAAAATTGATGATGATAATGAAAAGTAGCCTATGTGTTAATCCAGGGCGTAAAGTATCTCCATTCCAAATTTCACTCAAATCCATTCAGTAGTTTTTACGTGAAAGAGTAACAAACATCCATCCATACTCACAAACTTTCGCGTTTATAATATTAGTAGGATTTTTACCGACCTTTTGATGTCGCTAAATTTTCGCCAGCTGTCAAATTCATACTTAGAGTGTCAGATTGACGTTATAGTTTAGCCATTCCATTTGCATTTTTTTTTGTTTCATAAAAATAAATTAGGATATTCTTAGAAACTGTGTGTTAGTTACAAACGTGACAAAAACAAAGTTGCGCCCTCATATTTTTATGTTCGTGGACGACGGGGCTGATTGCACTTTTAGTACCTATCTTTAAAGAAATATTTGTATTCTTGTTTTGAGTGTAATTGTTTGTTGTTCCTCATATAAATAAAAAAAACTGAAAGAAGAACACGAAGAGAACAATCTCTTCTAAAATTCCACAAGAAAATAGAAAATAGCAAAGCAAATATAAAATAATTGACAGTAAGGAAAATTCAGTTTATATAGAAAAAAAAAATATTTTTGGGGAATTGGCTCGGAAAGTCAATTCACAAAAATCCCAAAAAACTCAAAGGTTTTCAGTAAATCAAATACATATATTACACTGATATTTTAGCCTTAAAAATAATACCTGTTACGCATTCAATTACCAAAAAGTGGATCTCAGCCATCATGATGCAACAAGCTACGTGATTGATGGAATCAGGTCAGAATACTTAAGTTTAACCTATGGATTCAAATAATTCATTCCTTCATTAGTACCAATGAAACTTCAAAGCAATCAATCCGTTGGCCAATCGAACTAAAACTTAACTACCCATAAAATAGATCATTTATTTTTTATTGACTGTTTTTATTATGTTTCACAATGTCATATTTATTGGATCAACAATAGTTAACATAACATACAATAACATAGTTATTCATTCAGTTATTTTATTGTATTTTATTAAGGATCCCACGTACACCTCGGAACTCTTCGGCTGAATTAGGCTTACGTTTTTTCTGATTTATTTTTTTATTTATTTTTTAGTGACTGTTTTTGATCAACAATAGATATTTATTTTATTGTTTTCCATTGTCTTTTAGTAGGGTTCCAACCAGTGCTGTAACTAGCCTTTTGAGCGTCAGATTTTCATAAATTTATGTAAGTAGATATAATTCAGTTGCAGACATCCTAAGAACTCCCTGACTTCTAAGCTATAGGCGTTTCATAAATATGAAGCTATGAAATATTGTTGATTTTTAGTGTCAAGTGCCACCCCCTACTGGCTAAACAGCTAATTGGGAATACCTAATTTTTTTATTAAATAGTATTATATAATATAATTAAATTATGAGGAAAAATATCACAACTAAATAGGCTTTACTTGTTTACGAGTAGTATTTAAGCGTATAATCCCATCTCAGTAATATTATAAAAGCGAAAGTTTTAAAATAATACAGAATATAACTAGATTAATCGTCAGACACGCGCTTGGCTACTTTTGAATGTTATTATAGACCTTCAAGCACAACATAAAAACATGCACAACACAGCTCACATTTAAAACCTATCACTCTATTTATTTTATTGTTTTACTTATAAAATAACTCATGAACCATAACATAAAGGCATAAAGTATGAAATACTCGACAGGTTATAGCCTCGGTTATAACCATAAAAATTGAAAACTGACGGTTTCGAAGTAAACTGAGACTTTATAAATCTATATAATTTGTGTTTAATGTGAAGAAGAAGGATGAATTTTAAAAGGATGAATAATGATACAATAAAATAAAATGCAAGGATATTTTTGAAGTAAAAGTTAAAAAGATTATTTCACGGTCTAATCTTAAAGGTAACAATCTTCTAAAGGGTATGTGATTCTCACTGGCTCTAATTAACTCTTAATTGGCTCTTATAGCCTGACCATAGAATAATGGCCTGACTAAGGGATGAGCTCTGAATCTTTTTCCACCTTTTTAGGTGCGATTTTTAAATATCACTGAGCTACTAAATATCATCAAAAAGCCGCAAATCACCGTTTTTCAAGAGATGTACACTTGTATTGGCATCAGAGGTATCAAAATGTTAGTCATCAAAGAGTTTCAAATGTATAGAAAATTGGAAATCGGGGATTAACAGAAGTTTTACTCAAGTTTAGTTACTTGATGACATTTAAAATTCGCTTCCCTGGTTATATTTATCAAGAAAGAACAAGTGACATTATGAGAAGTTGTCTGGCTCCGTAAGTCTATTTTAAAAGTTAAGGTGATTCCTCTCGCATGTGGCGCGAAATTCAAATTTTATTGCGTTTTTGCTCATTACAGCTCATCAACACTTCTTGAGATAGTAAAAACTGATTTTGCGAAAACTAGGAGACTTAACACACATGTTTTAGTTTATAGTTTCACATATAGATCATTACTTCAGCTACGAATACTGTTCAATGATTTTTACAGTGTTTTTTTGGTTTAAAGATATGCGTAGCTTAACTAATTACATTTATGAGATACTATCAATTAAAACATGTGTGCTAGGTCTTTCAGTTTTCGCAAAATCTGTTTTCTCTATCTCAAGAAGTGTTGATTACCTGTGATTTACATAATAGAATATACATTACATAAGGGAATAAAACTTTTCATTTAAAAAACCGACTTCCACCATTGTATTCGACTAAATATTTGGATAAAAAAAATGATGAAAGAACCATAGTGGTGAAAGGTTTATGATACTTTCTGAATGCAAATGCTTGGTTTGTTGCTGAAAATATCAAAATCGCCATATGTATGCCTACAATATATGAGGAGTTCCCTCAATTCCTCATGGATTCCATCATCAGAACTGGATTTTGAAAAAAATTGAAGTATATCTATTGAAATAAAAAACGAATTTTCCAAATCGGTTCATAAACGCCGGTAACAAACATACAAAAAAAAAATACAACCGATTTGAGAAACTCCCCCTTTTTGTGAAGTCGGTTAAAAATTCCAGCTAATTATTTCGTCTCTTTAGAATCATAAAACAAAGCCAATAAAAATACGATGACATTTAAAAGTTGTGCTAAAAACCAATCCCTTCACGCGTCGCGCCGCCTTTAGGTAGGTACTTTATGCCTTCACTGAATGTTTTCGAGACAATTTTCACAATTACACTATCATGTCAACGGCTTGGCAAGGCTACCCGGAAAGTACACCGATGTATATACACACGTGTGTATTATTCCCTAGTAAAACTCGTTTAAATTATTACGGGCTTTCGATTTAAGGTCAGTGATAAGAAAAAACGTTTCCTGTTGGCAGCAAAAAATGTAATGACATATGGACGGCTTGCGCACCTATGTAGATTTAGACCATTGTCCACTACGCTAGCATAAAAACTTACATGAGTAATTACCTATTACCTACCTCTTAATTTTTGAATTAAAAAAAACTTACGATAACTTTATTTAGACCTTATTGGGTATTTTTTAAAAAGCTCATATTTGACTGCCCAAATAATGATCCTATGTTGTCAAAAGTGTTTTTCTAACCCATGAAAGTAATAAGTACTACGTACAACATAACTTATTACTTCCATGTTCTAACCATCAAAAAATTGCCCATGTAGAGCCGCTTTTAAACAGGTTATATGTTATGACAGTAGAGAATAGCCCGAAGACATTTTCTAATTTGGTTCAAATTATAATGATTTCGTTACTTATGAATTAAATATACATTACACGCACCATTTATTAATTTAAATCGATTAAGAGTAATGAGTATAATAAATTATCGTGGGATTGCCGTGTTTGAAACGATTGCACACTTTATTTTTTTAATTCATTTTCAGCTGTACTATGCATTTTTCATAATATTAATAAAATAATAATAAATTTATTTGACATAATTATATATGATACCAAGCATGAAAAATGCATGCGGCTAAAAATTAATAAAAAATAAATCCCCATTTTCCTAGTTAGGGTATTTCATAACGGCCTTCATAATGACGGACGCCACAACCTTAGGAAACCTAGCATCATGTAGAATCTACCTAATGCTAGTTGAATATTCCTTAGGTCGACTTACCGTTGGTGAATAAACACCAAATCATATTTGTTATTAAAGTTACGTAAGCCCGATTAAAAAGTTACAAATCACATCACCTGACCAGCTATTTCACAACATTTCGCTGTGATCTCAAATTTTTCCGATAATTATACCAAACAGAGTTAAGTAATAAGTATCATTGGTGTTTTTAGAATTAGCAAGTTGAAGTGGCAACAGGTAGGCCATAAGCCATAGCTCATAGAACTGATAACTACTGGAGGATAAAGGTTCTCAAGTGGTGACTACGAACTGGACAACACAGTAGCACAGTCGATAAATCGATGACATTGTGGCGGTAGTCGATAGTCGGTGGATGAAGGCGGCTCAAGTCTAGGAATGGAATTCGCTTGATGATAGACAACAATAATAGGTGTTATGTCATAAGTTTGATCGGCGATGAGGCTTGCGTAAATATTGGCGACAAACTCAAGGCTGTTCCAATTAAACTATGGACTGGCTAAAAATAAAATACTTCACAAATAATAAACATTAACGGAGCATAAAATAACTTAACATTGCGAACGAAATATCACATTAATTTTGTGTTAAGTCAATCCAACAAGTAGGCTCATAAACATTATTTTTTTCAAGATAAAAATAAACTGTCTCTATACGTTTCCTTAAAAAGCAAAAACCTTGATTATTATCTATTTATCAAGCAAACATAATTTAAGGACCTGAAAAAGCGTTAACATGTCAAAATATAGTCCTACCTTTAGTCCCTTTGCCTACGTGCAATTAAAAAACTGCAGCATGAAGTTTCACATGTAAACTGTCACGTTTGAAAATCGAACACTTCGAATTTCAGTTTTTGCGGGATCATGTATTTTCCAATGAGGTTTGACACGTGCGTTTGCACACGCGATCGCGCGGGCACTGAGAGTAAACTGTTGTAAAATATGACCGGTTGCTTTTACTAAAGACCTCAGCTGGTAGATTGTCACTGGCCAAAAGAGTCCGGAGCACTGTTTAATAAACTTCCGATGATTTATGTGTTCCGGTTGGGATTTATGGTTTACGCATCATGCAGGATGTGGAGCAATTACAATTGATTTCGGAAAATATCACGTTCTATAGTTTTTTTGCAGCTTTGTTGAGGACGAATGGATCTGATTTGCATTCAGTTACACAATGTATTATAATGTGTAGCTAATCTACAAGGTTGTTTTGCTTCATTATAAACTGATTTAGCGATGTAAATTGCAACACATTTCTTTACTAAAATTTTATATTTTGCAAATATTTTTCGGTACTATTTAAGGAATCTAAAGGAATGTTTTGATCTAAACTTTCAAAGAATTAAACTTTCGAATATCTGTGTTTTTATACAAAAGACTTCAACGAGCTCTTGCTCCGTAGAGGCGTAGCAGAGTGTTAGTAGAATTCGATTGTAGCAAGCAAAATGTTTTAAAATTGACATATTTTGACAATATTTTGCCAATTCTTTGGGAGTTAAGGGTTAAAGTTATATATATATTAGCTATGTGTTAATCATCTTTACTAAACTTTTACCTACTTGTTTTAAATCTAAGTTTACAAACCATTAATTTATTTTTAAATTTTAATGAGCATGATGACTCACTTAGCTCCGAATTTCAGAAAACTGGATTTTATAATCCTCTAATAAACAATAGAATTATGTAAATTATCTGGGGTATTATTAAAAACACCGAGTTTAATCAAAATACCTAAAAAATATAAAACATATTATTCTAAGTAGGTACTTATGAGAGAAACAGTTAGGTACTGAATTTCCATCATCATCATCATCCGAAGCGAGACGCGAATGCTGTACATCATCATCATCATTAGCCTGTAGAAGGCCATTACTGGACATAGGCCTAGAATGACACGACGAACGGTCTTGAGCGGCCTCCATCCACCGATGCATATTGCTGTCCATTTAGGAAAAGATAAAGCGGAAATAATGCCTTTGGACACACCAATTCAGTCCATTTGAATTGTGTTGTAACAAGAATTGTGTCCATTTATATCTGTCAGGGATGCCACAGGCCTTTATAAAAGTGTCCAAAGAAAATATTTATCAACAGCCCATATTCATGACCTCTGTGGCACGGCGGACGAGTAACCGGCTGAGATGCGATAGGTTGTGGGTTCGATTCCCGCTGCGGGACAAATGTTTGTATGTTCTGCAAATATTTGTTCCTGTGGTTTGGGTGTTATGGCACCATGGTACTCATAGTTCCTGATAACTAACAACACAAGGATTCCCCTTGTGTGGGATCACGTATGTGACTGTTGGCTGTTATGTATGCTATGTATGTATGTCATGAGGGTCAGGCCTTCTGTCGGCTAGCAAGGGCGAACAAGCTTGTGGATGTAGATTTAACATGGACTTCCATTCTATGGAATCCTTCCATAAAAATGTACCATATGTATGTCTAGATTAAGGTGATTCCTCTCACATGTGGCGCGAAATTCAAATTTTATTGTGTTTTTTGTAAATCACAGCTAATCAACACTTCTTGAGATAGAGAAAACAAATTTTGCGAAAACTAGGAGACCTAGCACACATGTTTTAATTGATAGTATCTCATAAATGCCATTAGTTAAGCTACGCATACCTTTAAACCAAAAAACACTGTAAAAATCATTGAAGAGTATTCGTAGCTGAAGTAATGATCTAAATGTGAAACTATAAACTAAAACATGTGTGTTAGGTCTCCTAGTTTTCGCAAAATCAGTTTTTACTATCTCATGAAGTGTTGATGAGCTGTAATGAGCAAAAACGCAATAAAATTTGAATTTCGCGCCACATGCGAGAGGAATCACCTTAAATCATACTCCTACTAATATTATAAACGTGAAAGTTTGTGAGTATGGATGGATGTTTGTTACTATTTCACGTAAAAACTACTGAATGGATTTGAGTGAAATTCGGAATGGAGATACTTTACGCCCTGGATTAACACATAGGCTACTTTTCATAATCATCATCATCATCAATTTTCATCATTATTCACGCGGGTGAAACCGCGGGGCGCAACTAGTAATATATATTTATTGGATTTCAAGTGGCAATTGGCTTGCAACCTGTCACTTATTAAATAAAACAGACAAATGTGAGCAAAACTCGCGCTCCGAGGGTTCCGACTTCCGATGCGTAATTTTTTCGAAATTTTCGGTGTCCAGTACGCCTAGCACAGGGTGACTCACTGACAGGCTGGCACTTGGCTGTTACCAAGACGCTAGCTAGACAACCGCAAATGGTAATATTGGCCAATGACATCGGGGTAGTTTGAAATCATTCTAATTTGATTGGTTAATATTTGACATTTACTATCGTCTTACTAGCGACTCGCTATCGTTACTGACGTTAATTAGCTTGTGCTAGCTGTACAGGGGTGCGATTTTTAAAAGTCATCGATTGACTAAACGTCGGTAACATTACCGTTTATTCCATGATTTCCAAATTCCTATACATCTGAAACTCATTGATGACTAAAGTTCTTATACCTAAGTTATCAATAAAAGTGTCTCTTCCAGTACATCTCCTGAAAAACGGTGATTTACGGCCTTTTTGATGATATTTAGTCACTCATTGACATACCAAAATCGCACCCCTGTTCAAGTTTCAGGCATTTTTTCTTACAAATCACCATCCTTCACCATCCCTTTTGAGGGGGTAAAAAAAGGCAAAATTCGTCAACTTTATAGTAGCCTTTACTTGTGTTATTAAACCTTTTTGCGATTCAAATTTTAGAATCACAATTCTATAATAAAGTTTCTTTTGTTACTTGTTGAGTTTATGGTTTGCAATAAACTATTTTCTATATCACAGCAGACAAGACTTTTCAATTGATAATTTTCTCTTCTGAGTTGGCAACCCTATCAAAATGACCGTAACAGGATCCACAAAGTGTATCAATACGCTAAATTCACCGTCATGTAGCATTGGAAAAACCAATTGTATAAAAAATTAGCTCTTTGTCACGGACGTGGTTTTACATTTGAAGGGAATTATTGATATGTGTCACGGAGAGATTCAAAAGTCAGAAAATAGATGGAGCTTGTTAGCATTAGTCTGCAACCCATCTTGGAGAAAGAAAACTCAATCCAACCAGCCTTCACGATTGAATATGGAACAGTAGCCGTCAGCAGGCAGAAGGCTGATGAATCTATTCTTTATTCTTTATTGTACACACATATACATAATAAGAACACAAGACAGAACTAAAGGACATGTACAAAGGCGAGCTTAACCCTATATCTGAGAAGAGCTTGTGATTGGATATTTTTTTTTTTATGTTACGGCTCGACAAGCTGGCGTACGGCCCACCTGATGGTAAGCGGTTACCGTCGCCTATTGACATCTGCAACACCCGAGGCATTGTTAATGCGTTGCCTGCCTTGGAGGACCCTTTTCAAATTTTTTTTGAAGCTGTGCTTATTGTATTTAAGCGGAAAAACCTCAGAAGGCTCATTCCACAATTTGCACGTATGTGGGAGAAAAGATCTCGTAAAGCGAGCTGTACGAGATACCCACACATCGATGATGTGTGGATGAGCTCCCAACCGTTGTCAAGAGGTGCGATGATAAAACCTGGAAGCGGGTATAAGCTCAAATAGTTCCTCAGAGCACTCCCCATTATAGAGTCGATAAAAAACACAGAGCGAGCCGATATCTCGGCGCAGGCTCAGCGGCTCTAGTGTACTAGTGAGCTTGGGATCGTTGACGATTCTAACGGCTCTTCTCTGTAGGGAGTCAAAGCGAAGCAGCTGGTACTTGGGGGCCCCGTGCCATAGGTGAGAGCAGTATTCCATGTGTGGCCGAATTTGTGCTTTGTATAGCAGAAAGCGCTGAGTTGGCGTGAAATACTGTTTTGCACGATTATGATACGGATATAATGGGGTGGTACGCCAGTTCTCGAATTGCGGTGCTGACAGCGAAGGCTTTCCCTTACTACAACCACTCCCATCATTATCATGTCAAAGTCCTCTTTTAAACATAGATCTACACCCTAGATTGCCACGACGAACGTAACCCCCTGCACCGCCGATGCCGTAGCTGTTATACCAGTGCCAGGAATAGCGGTCCCGCCGGAATTAGGGGACATCTTAAAATCGTGTATACCGTATTTATATCACCACGCTTGGCAGACAGATTTTGGATACCAATATTGTTGCTAAGTACTCAGGTGGATGCTGCTGCCCATCCTCTGGTGTAATCCCTTAGACTTGCATGCTGATATCCACGGTAGAATTGGGAGGGGTACTTAATAAAAAAAAAACTAACTAGTTCAAACACACCATGCAATTACTCCTACTGATATAATTAACTCAACTGATAAAAATGAAAATTAGATAAAAAAATATTTAAAATAATTATGGTATCCGAGCTTGTTACACAAGTTTAGTACTACTGAAACTTAGGTTTGGGATCAAATTTGTTTGAAGGTCTGTTAAACAAAAAACACACCATCAAAAAATTCTCCCGGAAGATCCGGAAGAATTAAAGAATTTTCTACAAACCTTTATGCTGACAATATATCAGTTGTTATATTAGCTATGAGAATCAAAACCACGAATCCGCCTGTGATCACGGCAAATCATCATCCTCATCATCAGCCTGGAGAAGTTCACTGCTGGACATAGGCCTCCCTCCTATAATGCCACAACGAACGGGATTGAAACGCCTCCATCCACCAAAAAAATGGGTATTTTCGGCAAATACCCTTGCCCTTTGCCGTGGACTTTTAGCAGTGGACATCGGTTAATCATGAGTACTGAAACTTTCAAAAAAGCATTCCTATTTGTTTTTAGCCGACTTCATAAGAAGGAGGAGGTTCTCAATTCGGTTGTTTTTTTTTTGTATATTTGTTACCTCATGTCTCCGGCGTTTATGAACCGATTTAAAAAATTATTTTTTTCATTTTTATTTTATTTGAATAGATATACTTCCAGATTGGTCCCATTTTTTTCAGAATCCAGTTCTGATGATGGAGTCCATGAGGAATTGAGGGAACTCCTCAAATATTGTAGGCATACACATGGCGATTTTGATATTTTCAGCAACAAACCAAGCATTCAGAAAGTATCATAATCCTTGCACCACTATGATTCTTTCATCATTTTTTTTTATCCAAATATTTAGTCGAATAAAATGGCGGAAGTCGGTTTTTTAAATGAAAAGTTTTATGAAATAAAAATACAGAATTCATCATATTACAAACATGTGACCTTTAAAAGCTTCAAGGTGCTTCGATTTCTTTTCGAAGTACCTAATCAATGAGTTGACGATTTGACAGACAGCTAAGTATAGTGTTGAGTCACGAAATAACAGGTTCAAAACTAAGTGCGGTACTCATAAAATACCTATGACCTGTGTCAGTAAGCAATAAGTAATGGAGTATGGCTTGGTTGTTCAAATGAAGCATTCCACTCACGGCACCGGTTTGAAGAGCGCCGGTTTGTAGAGCACCTATGAATATTTTCGATTGGTGATCTTAGTGAAATAGTAGAACATATTAAAAATGATTCCACATAGAACACCTATGATGGAGTAGCTGCTAGTTTTTTTTTTATGCTACTTTGCAAGCAGACAAGCTTACGGCCCACCAGATGGAAAGCAGTTACCGTAGCCTATGAACGCCTGTAATACCAGAGGCATCACACGCGCGCTGCCGACTCTGAGACATAAAGATGAAAAGTCTCAAGTGCCTGTAATTTCAGCGGCACCCGTACCCTTCAAACCGAAACACAGCAATGCGAACACTACTGCTTGGCGGCAGAAATAGGTACGATGGTAGTACTTCCCCGGACGAACTCTTTCACAAGAAGTTCTACTACTAACAAATGTTATGGAGTATGTTATGCATAATACGTTTTTGACTAAAAGTATTATGACTTTTTTAAAACCTTTCGCGAGATAGAGAATAGCCCTGCGGGTCCGTATTTACAGTATTTAGTAACCTTACACAAGTGTATTACTACCCACGACTATTTTCAGTGCTTCATTCAAATTAGAAAAAAAACCGCCCACGTGCGTATTGGACTCGCGAACAAAAGGTTCCGTACCATTATCTATAAAAACGGCAAAAAAAAACACTTTTTTTTGTATGGGAGCCCCCTAAAACATTTATTTTATTCTGTTTTTTAGTATTTTTTGTTATAGCAGCAACAGAAATACATCATCTGTGAAAATTTCAACTGTCTAACTATCACGGCTCATGAGATACTGCCTGCAGGTGACAGCTACATGGTGACAGACGGACGGGCGGACGGACAGCGGAGCCTTAGTAATAGGTTTCGTTTTACCCTAAGGGTACGGAAGACTAAAAATAAAACTAGTAGTGTCTGCAATGTGATATTCAAACTCAAAAATTGAAGATTCAGCTTCAGTAGTGCCCTAGATCCTGTTATAATAATAATAATAATTTATTTCACAACAAACGTTACAAAAACACAGTTTAAATTTAACAATGGGTTACTTAAGTGGTACAAATACAATGCAGGATGGAAAACATAGGTACCCAAACTAGTTTGGACCTGTATGATGATGGTTAATTTTATACTGGTCATCATCAGACCCTGGAGTCTGAGAGAGAGAAAGACGTCATCTCGCAGAATCCTTCACTTGCTCGGTCATCAAAATTGAGCACGCGGTTAAAAAGCAAATTCGCACTCTTGTATAACAAATAACGCAAAAATAGAGGGCGTGTGGCATCGTAGCTCCCAAACGGATAAACCGACTTTGATTTAGTTTTTATCGAGAGTGTTCTTAGCTAAGTTTTTTTGTGTCGGGGGTTTCTTAATTTTTAAATATTATTCTCTTTTTTTATACAGAAAAAACACCACACAGATATACAAGCAAGCAAACACACAATAAACTTATTACATCTCTCTTTTTCGTTTGGCTTGGAAGTTAACGGAACTATCGCTGAAATGAAACGGAATTCTACATTAGACAACCATAGTGATTTATTTATCTGAAGTAAAGCGACTGAATTAAATTAATTTGCAATTAATATGCAATAAGTAATCGTCACGTTACGGGAAATCCTCTCTTCCGTCACCAATGGGATTTTCACCGTACTAATTACTCATTCCGGAGCTGTTTTTACGCTGATTGATCTTGCGTTTTTCTATCTGACCATACCAACATCCATTATATAGGCTGTGGGAAGAAACCGGAATACATTTTCGGATAAAAACGGGAATGTATAATTTTATTTTTATTTTTAGTATTATTTTTTTTATTTTTAGAGAATGGCATACATTTTGGGATGAAGCCGGATATAAATATTAAAGGGATGAAAACGTGGGAAGAGAACGGAAGCATTCGTTTTTACATAGAACTAGCTTTCGCATGCGGCTAGGTATAAACTGGTAGTATGTTGAATTAGCAAGAGGATCATGAGGACACCATCAATCATGTCACCATCTTGTTAAGATATATGTACATAAAAGTTGTATAGTTATGCGTAAATTAAACCGGTGACCGGGACTTTCTTCTGTGTTAAAAATTAATGTTTCTTTGTTTATTTATACCGTATGCGATCCTATACCATTCATCCGATTGCAGTAAAACTTAAATGGTTTTTGTCTACATAACATAACATAATACCCAACAGTCACATACATAGTCTTGATAAAGATAAATGGAATAAAGAATAAAGAAAGGGGAATAAAGAATCTCGAGTGGCGATCACATACGGATGACGGAGCAGAGAAAGACTCTCTTATGGACCAAAGATATAAAGGTTGCAGGAAGTCAGTGGATGGCGGTGGCTCAAGACCGTTCGTAGTGGCATTCTAATGGGAAGCTCTATGCCCAGCAGTGGACTTCTACAGACTGATGATGATGATGACCTACTCAAAGTTTGATAATGATAACGATCTATTAGGAGCAATTTTCCGGTATCGATTCTGAACTATTGTTTTATTTATCGTTGATTGAACATTGTTAATTATTTTTTTGTCTGAGTCAATAATCTTAGAAACAGAACGATACGGCATCCGGCTTTATTATCATAATAAAATTATTATTGGTTTATAATAAGAACTCAATAAAACTACGCGACAGCAATATGTCATGGTTGTCGCTAATAAAACTAGCCAGTGTTAAGGGGAGTTTTGTGTTTGTTTTAAATTAATGAGCAGTAATTCGCAAGCCACATAGGAACAGGCGCGGGCGCGGTCATGCCACGGGCGTCTATCCAGTCCATTCAAATTTCATACAAAACGCATGGAAATAAAGTCGCAATTTGAACACACCGAATGGTATGGAACGGACGTCCGTATGGCGCGCCATCATGTCAGCCGCGTGCGTTTTGTTCGGAATGGAATGATAACTTTTCATTTAAAAAACCGACTTCCGTCATTGTAATCGACTAAACATTTGGATGAAAAAAAAATTATGAAAGAACCATAGTGGTGAAAGCATTATGATACTTTCTGAATGCAAATGCTTGGTTTGTTGCTGAAAATATCAAAATCGCCATATGTATGCCTACAATATTTGAGGAGTTCCCTCAATTCCTCATGGACTCCATCATCAGAACTGTTTTGAAAAAAATGGGACCAATCTGGAAGTATATCTATTCAAATAAAAAAAGAATTTTCCAAATCGGTTCATAAACGCCGGAGATAGGAGGTAACAAACATCAAACCACCTAAGGCACTTTACTGATAGATCCGGTGACTATGATCCGTTGTACTATTCGTAATAGATCCCGTTTGCCTATAATTTAGTTAGGTACCTACTGTATGATCCGGTATAGATTTTTCAGAGATGTTAAGTACAGTCAAGAAACAAATATCTGCCCTTGTACTTATTATGTGCCGTAGTGTGTCCTGCCTAAGAAAATACCCTTCCTACTCCTTCCGTGGCTGCAGTAAAAGCCTTACTAAAGGATTACACCAGGTGATTAGCAGCAGCATCCATCTTATCATACTATGGTAATACTTATCATCAACTGCGATAACCAATCTGCCTATGGTGTCAAATCTCTCCATTGTTCAATGGGGGAGGCTTCGTCCAACAGTGGACGTAAACAGCCTGGTGATGATGATGATGATACATATTATAGGGTTAGATTTTTCATCATCAGATAATTTGGTCATCAGAAACATATAGGGTAAATACGTCATCATCAAAATAATAACCGACTTGTGAATGAAGCAAAAGAGGTTATAGGCCTGCCCCTCCGGGAAACAGGCGTAAGTTGATGTATGTAAGCGACTTGTTTTAAAAGATTGAAAGTTTGGTGTTGAGTACTCAGGTGGATGCTGCTGCCCATCCCCTGGTGTAATTTCTTAGTAAGGCTTTTACTACATCCACGGGAGGTGGAGGAGAGGAAGGGGACACAATGGCACATTTTGACATTTATGTATAGGGTAACGTAAATGGGGGTAGCATAGGGCAATAGGGTAAATAAAAACCAACTTATCTAAAAGTTTTTTGAAAAAGCTTAGAAAGGTAAAAAAAAATATGTACATCGCGTGTAGCGAGGTTTCTTTGGAAACACGGATATGATTTATTAATTAAATTGAACACAGCCTCACCTTAACTCAGTCCGGTAGCTCCTTTATCGTCAGGGCGGGGCAGTACGTTCACATTTGCCAAGTGCCTATCTGTTGAGGAATTCACTCTGTACCTGAATCAGCACGAGAGCCTTAGTAACTGTTGACTTATCTGTGGCGATATCACGATAACTTAGTACTAACTATGAGGTAAACTGTGGCAATATTGTGGAATTTGGTACTTAGAGCCATTGAGGCAGGAATGAGGAATTTGGAAGTAAGTATTTATATATCATTTTAGGGTTACGTGCGTCAAAAGTTTCTGTAGTTAGTTTTTATTGGTAAGGAATTAAGTATATAATAATATATTATTTAGGTGGATCTATGATATGACATATGGGGTATGTCCTTAAAACCTGTCACCTGTAAATGTCCTGTCTGATCACACGAAACAGTCCCGTTTGATCTCGCAGCGCGCCACTTAAATGGCAGGATCTTTGTTTTTTTATTCAATAAAAAAAAACTCAAATGGGCTACGCTGGAAAATTCGCTGGTCACCTTTTCGTTACTCTTCTCTCACACGACCATTATTGTTTCACTCATGTAGAAAGCGGCTCGCTACGCTCGCCACCATATCTCGTGAGGCCACGCTTTGATTACTCACTCCCGATTTTACTCTACTCGAAATACGACCTACTTGACTTTTTACCCAAAAGTACTATAGTATTGACAACCTCTGTGGCGCGGCGGGCGAAGGTTCGCCTGCGACGCAGGAGGTTGCGGGTTCGATTCCCGCCTCGGAGCAAATATTTGTACAATCTGCAGATATTTGTTCAGGGTGTTCTGGGTATTTTCTATGTATAATAAAAAAAACATCTATCTATGCTAAGTATATCAGTTATCATGTACCCATAATACAAGCTATGCTTAGCTTGGGGCTAGATAATGTTGTGTGAAATGTCCAGCATTTATTTGTTTATTTTATTTTATTATTTATTTATATTGCTACTGACGTAGGTAGGATTTTGATAATTAAGTATCTATTATGCCGCTTAATTATTTTTTTTTCTTTCTAGATCTGCTTGAAATTGTTTTTCTTTTTTTTAGTAAAAAAAAACAATCCTCTGATAAAGATCTCCTCAATTTTGCCAAAGTCAAGTTGGTATATTATTCAGTTCAATATAATATAATAGGTACCTGAGTCAAGTCGTTAAAGTATTGGGTCAAGTCATGTTCTTTTACTAAGTATTTCTATTTTTTTATTTTACTAAACTCTGTTAGCCGGGTTATTACGTATTCTATGCCCGGGAGACTAATTAAACTGAGTGCGCCCAATCCGTATTCAACCCATGAGAGATTGCCGGTAAAAGATCCCACCCGCCGCTTATTTACTTAATCTGCTGACTGTTTTCGATTAAATTCCGTTCAATACATTTACTGTCGTGGAAAAGTAATATACGATACCATAAGAGAGCAATATTTTTATCATAAAACTATAGACAGAGAAACGAAATGACCTTCATTTATGAGGAAATAGAGCGGGTAACAGTAACTAATTTGAATAATTAATGATGCATAGGTATTTATGCGATACAATAGCGGCATAATTAATAGAAAGGTTGTAATTCTAAGTTACATTGAACTAGTTATTACAAAGAAAATAGTAGATTATGCACTAAGGGAATAAAGCAGTGTCTTATGTCGTGGGCGGCATATTGAACCCTGAGCATAACGAGGGACTCTAAAGTTAACTCCCGAGTGTAGCGAGGGAGTTATATAGAGTCCTGACCTGAGTGAAGCGAGGGATTCAAGCTGCCCAAGACGAAGGCAGGCTTTATTCCAGAGGAGCATACACTACTTTTCACACTTTCTGCGAGACAATGAAAAGCCAGGGCTTGTTTTGATTTTTGCAGTAGTAGATTATCAATAATCTCTAAAGCGTCTGTTTTGATAAACTTTGGAGTAGAATCACTATCGTTTGCAATTTTTTATCAACATTAATATTGCAATAAAGTTTACTGAAAATCACAGCACCAAACATTTCATTTTTCACAACATTCTTTGTAAATGCACCTTTTTCTTTTTTTTTTGTTCTGCTTATGGTCGCCAGTTCGATTTTCGAACAAACCTCTTTACAATGCCATATGGGCATTTTTTTACTTGGAGTTTTCCACGAGTCTCCACACGAATTGGACGTTCCAAATTCAAATCACTTTAATCCCTAGGGAGTTTCATACAACTTTATATCCCTAGAGAGACAATGCTTTACTTTACGTTGAGGTTGCATGATTTGTAATTGGACATTGTCGAGCAGGTGGTGTGAAAATAATATTTTTTCATTAGATAGGTAACGGCTCTACTTTCCATCAGGTGGGACGTATGCTTGTTTTCTTCCCTGGAAGTATAATATAAATAAAAAAACCGGTAAATTGCAAGACCCATAGAAACCGGCAGTGCCGCAGGGGCTTTAGATTTGTTCTGCTCAAGAATGCGTAATGCCTCAATCATGAACAATAAATTTGTCATTCACTTTAATGTCCGGAGCCTTATATTTAAATACGCTCAATTAAGTTTTGATCAAAAGATAAATAACTTGAAATGTCTAAGCTATAAGTGATTAAATAAATACCTAAGAGTGACTGCCGTTGGTGTTGCTATGGAATGATTTTCTGGGTACAGAAAGTCTAATAAATTCAAAGACAAAGTCATAAGTATTTTATTCATTGAAATCACAAGGATCATTTTGAATCGTCCCGTTAACCAAAATCACTCCTGTTCCGACGCGACGAAGCCTAGAAGAATCAGGGCAACAAACATGGCTTAGCTTGATTTAATTATCTTTCTTACTATTATGTGGGAAGCACCTATGTGGTGCTTCGATATCAAGGAGAAACTGATACATAGAAAAAGAGAACTTAAAAACCTTAGGTAGTCAAAGAGAATCAGCAAAATTTTATCAGACAGCAGCACACGCTACTCTTGTTATATTTACTTATGAATAACCCAATAACATGGAATTTTTAAATAGGTACTATATTATATCCATGCCCAATAATGCCATGTATTAGGTATACTTATGTAGATATTGCAAATAAGTATACATTTTAGTAGTCGATAGACTGACAGATAAACCTTATATCTTATACTATTAAACGAGCAATATTTGTATATATTTAAGTACCTACTTATATTATGTTTTGAGATCTCGAAAAGAGCTCTAACGAGTTCGATTTTGTCATATATTTGTGGCCAGAAAATCGATCTAACTACGTTGCATCTCTGGGAAAACGCAGTTTTCCAAGTTTTCCGAGCAAAGCTCGGTCACCCAGGTATTTTTAAAATCATACAAGGTCCACTGATGATAACAGAACATAACAGGCAGCACTACGATTATCATGGTACCACCAATACCCAGACCCGAAACAAATATGTGCAAATTATGCAAATATTTATCTCGTAGCAGGAATCGAACCCGAAACTCTCACGTCTACGGCTATTCGCCCACCACGCTATAAAGATCGACAAATAAGGCCCTGTCCCCACCTAGACAAGCACGACAACGCGTGCTTCTTTAAATACCTAACAATGGTAATTTTAAGTTGGAATTGGAATGCAGGAAGTCGGTAGCTTTATTGTATTCCCCAGCGGTTGTCGGTTTTCCGAGCTATATGGCCTGTCCATTGCCAATTCTGAAAGCTATCGTTTAGCGTCGTGATAGTTTATCTTGGTTTTTCTACGGATCTTCTCATTTCAGATATCACGTAGTGAAACTTAAAAATCCAGAACTGTCTTAACAATCGTTTTTTTTCTGATTTTCAAAGCTATAAATCCCCAAGGGAATGCAACAAACGAAACTGTCAATATTAATTAACGGGCAATTGTCGTCGCACGATTGTTTCGTTTCGACAATCGGTGCTTTAATAAATAATTTTGAATCTAGATTAAATATCAATTATGAATTTATGCCAACACCTGCTTCGTGACGTGGATATTGTATATACGTTGAGACAATGGAGCAAAAATATTCATATTTTATAGATAGCTAGGAAAAAACGGGTTTACAATAGATATTATAATTTTTTAATTATTTAACTCACAACATTATATACCTAACTATTATTATTATAATATAACATAACACCTAACAGTCACATGCATAGATCCCACACTAGAATACCCTGTGTCGTGGGTATCAATGAACTACGAGTACCATATGGTATCATAATACCCAGACCCAAAACAAATATTGGCAGATCACACAAACATTTTTCCCGGATCGGGAATCGAGCCAACACCTCTTCCGTCGCAGCCGGCTAATCGCCAGCCACACTATAGAACAGAGGTTTAGTGAAACGAAAACGAGTAGTAACTGATAGATCCGGTAGCTACGATTCGTTGTAACCCCCCTGTCCCTCCCCCCCATACCCCCCCATAAATTATAAATGGTCACGTCCACCTACAGGATGCGCCCGATGTGGAATTGCACTGCGCTCGCCACCCTGAGACATAAAGATGTAAAGTCTCGTGTGCCAGTAATTTTACCGGGGCCCATACCGAAACACTGCAATGCGAGCACTACTGCTTGGTGGCAGCAATAGTGGTAGGTGGTAGTACTTCCCTAGACGAGCTCTATGTTTTTTTGGTTGAAACCAGAACCACTCAAAAATAGCCCTACTTCAACAGGTTAGGTATCTATCCTCTTACTTATAAACGATGTTAAGGCCCAAGTTCACGAACAAATAATCTTTAAAAATTCCTGTCAAAAAGAGTTGATTAGGCTAAACAGTTGTTTAACCGTCTGTTTATTTGTTGGTTAAATCACCCCTTAAAGTGGCAATAGGCAGGCCATATAGCTCGCAGAAACGAAAACTGTAGGAAGAAGGCGGGCCTTTCTACACTGCGTCGTCCGGTTCGTGGACTCGATGGACGGACGATATTCAAGCCTTTGTCCAGCAGTGGACTTCTACAGGCTGATGATGATCATGAATCCTGTTACTGTTTGACACAGGTATCGAATGATGACGACAACCTAGAGTTTTAACTCCCCCTCGGTGCGCAAGTCTGATCCGCACTTTGCTGACTTTAATTTGATCTTAAAACAACTCTAGAGACAAGACGGCTCTCGATAAATAAAATGACAGCTGGACCGGTTTCACCACTTTTAATTTCTTGGAAGTTTCTCCATCGTTTCTTGATACAATTAAAGTACATAGTTGGTATTAATAGCACGCGAATTGATAATATTTTTCAATCAATAGATCATCAAAGTCAGATCAGGACCTTTCTCACCAGTGCTGGTCAAATGTGGAACAAGTAAGGTGAGGTCAAGTTCTTAACTCCAGATAGTCGAAATAAAATCTGCCTTTCGCTTCGTATAACACCAGCCATTTTCTTCTTAGTCGGACACTCTTCACAGGGTGGTCGTGGTAACGCAGGTCTTTCTTGAGTGGTGGCTCTTGCGCTGCGTCTCCACTTGGCTCTATTAGCAGCAGTGTGAGAACATACAGTCATGGTAGGTACATTGTGCCATCATCATCATCACAAACATGTTTAGGTCCACTGCTAGACAAGCCCTCTGCCATAGAATGCTATTGGGGGGATTACCCATAATCACCACGCTTCGCAGACGGATTGGTGATCGCAGTTCAAGTAAGTTCATTAAGAGGGCACTATACTACAATTTAGGCTCCCTCTTTAACGCACGCGATAACCCGCGCGCCGTCTCGCTCGCGCCAGCGAGTGTCGTGCACAAAAATGAAGTTTTTTGTTTATTATGGCGAAAATAAAGTGTTTATCAAAAAACTGATTTTAGCATAAGAATAAATAGTTATTACCTACTTGTTGTAGTAAAATTTATCTTAAAACACCGTAGGGACCTTGAGATTTCTTTCAAAACGTGTGGGAAACAAGGGTTTTTTCATTAAGGTGAATGCTCTCGTTGCCTTGCCCATACAAAATAATTTAAGTATTTTTTCAATCCACAGATTGTCGTTCTTTATATCGTATTTTTTTTTAGATTTTCTAATGATTATCGTACTCGCAAATGGTTGTTTCAAATAAAAAATTATTATGGGTAATTTTTAAAATTAGTTTGAAATACGACCAATTTTACGTATGTGTCAGTGTTTTTAATGTCCATTTTGAGTCGCCACCTACCATCGAAGCGTGATATTTTTACGCAGAGCATCCTGTTTTGTTTAAGATGACAGAGATGGCGCTAAAATGGACCTCGAGCACCGAGTTTTGAGAAAGATAGTGAAAGATGGCGCTAAATAAATAAAAGTATGCCTCGCGTTATTTTCGGGTCTGTCACCAAAATTGCGAAACGCGACGTTGCCAGACCGCCAGACCGTCACGAGATGCGGCGTTGCCACCCTACGTCAGCGTCACAAGTTTAGTGCTTGCTAGTCACCCGTAATTATTAGGCTTTATGAGCTGGCTCTGATAGGGTTGCCAACCGTTCGTTATAATCATAGTTTACAAAGTTATTTGCGGCTATGTTCTTTATACTTTGCAATAGCAACAAAGTAGGTACCTTCGAGAAAATACTTTATTGTAACGTACTTTATTGAAACTCAAGTTTCAGTTTTATAAAATAAAAATAAAACAACGAAAGAATATGTAAAAACTATACTTTCGTAACTTCATTCGCAGCAATAAAAAAAAATATTATTAGTCATTGACCGAGCGAGCAAAGCAAGGTAAGTCCTTGCAATAGGTATAATATGGCAAAATTTGCTATCGTCTGTTCGGATGTATGTACCTATGTACGTAAGTACTCGCGTACGTCGCATTTTTCAATTAATCTTGATGAAACTTGATATATGTACTTACTTATATATTTATTTTACAATATAGTCTTTGAGAAAAAATAAAAATGAAAACCAATATTACGTGAGCTCTCATTTGTTAGAGTTTCAACGACTTGTGGTTCAAGTAAGATTGGGTATATGCTAGATCGGGCTATGCAATTATGGATGCGATTTTTAAACTTTATCGAAAAACAAGATAGTTTGTGCTCTTGAGGTATTCTGTTCGCAAAACTACTAGTTTTTATAATCCGACCGTGTACCGTGCTGTGATTCAGAAACTCGGTGTAGCAACCCTGATAATATATCAATATCAAAGTGTAGAATGAAGTTGTCATCTCGCTCCTTAAATGCAAAAGGGCCACAAGTCGAAAATTATTTTTTTTACTGGAAAGCCTATCAAAGTTTTGATCGTAGTTTTTTTTATTACTTTATAAATCTTTTTTTTCTACATATATGTATGGTATATTATAAGATGCGTATTTTGAACCTTACACTACCTTGAAATTTACATTGAGATCAATGTAATTAAATGCGGAAGAAACTTATCCATAACTATCACCTCTTCATCTAGCAATATTACAAAATAAAATACTCCATAAATCTTTGACTTACTAGTAGTAACGATGAGATCTACGATCAATAATATCTAAGTCATCGCAGTAATCTCATTAAGTGTTTCATTATTATACATAAGTATCCTTTAGCTTAAATTATCAATTTTAAAATAAGTAAGTATACAAAGTTTAACATTACTTTGGGATCACATCATTTTCAATCAGTTTTAGGATGCCCTGTTTTTTTGTCTCAGCAACTTGTAGCTTTTTGATATTATTTTATTTTATTTACTTGGGAAAAATCTGTATCCTGAGAAGTTTTGTATAAAAATATATTTTAATGTTGTTGATCAGTTTTAATAACTTTGAGGTCTGCCCTTTACGACTCTTCCTTTGGAAATCTATGTCAGGAGGCTGAACACTAGGAAGTACTGAATCAACTGATTGGTAATCAATCATCTGTACTGCTGTCTGAGCTTGAAGATGAGGATTCACTTGAGTATATCTGAATCGCTGTCTGTACTTTCCTCAATAACTAAATTTGTTCATTGCTCTGGACTTCCAAAATCAGATAATGTTTTCATCAAGTACTGTCTGTCTGGTATGGAATTTGTACCATTTTTGATGAAGCGATTAAGATAGAGACTCGAGTAATAAGCTCAGACAGCAGTACAGACGCTTGATTACCAATCAGTTATGATTCAGAACCTCTTAGTGTTCAGCCTCTTGGCAAAGATTTTCAAAGGAAGAGTCGTAAAGGCATACATTAAAGTTATTAAAACTGATCAACAACATAAAAATATATTTCTATACAAAACTTCTCAGGATACAGATTTTTCCCAAGTAAATAAAATAAAATAACATCAAAAAGCTACAAGTTGCTGAGACAAAAAACAAGGCATCCTAAAACTGATTGAAAAGGATGTGATCCCAAAGTAATTTTAATAATCTTAAAAGTGATTATTTAATTCAAAGGATACTTATGTATGATAATGAAACACTGTATTTTAAGACTGATTGTACGGACTGATTGTAATAACAGTCATTTAACAAATATTGCATGTTTGTTTAAACAATTACAACCATAATCACGGTAATCTTATATGCAAAACAGACACATTTCCAAGTACTGCGGTTTCGTTTTAATAAAATAGTAATCAAACTTATTGAACTTTCATTCAAAAGAAACGCATTCCAAAACCTGACACTTTTATGTTTCGTAATAAAGTTATTATTATTATTATTAATTGGAAAGATGGCTGCTTTGCTGTGAAGTTAGTCATCAAAGTCTAAAAATGCTAAATGGGTAGTTGTGTGATTGAACTATTTTAAACGCTAAAACCATGGGTGTCTTTTTCGAATATAAAAATTGGAATCATCTAAATGCCATTTTTGCATTAAAACGATATTGTTTTTTTTTAAATTGTGGCCCTTTTGAATTTAAGGTGTTCTGTTTGTCTGTGGTTACCTAGCCTAGTGCACTTATTTCTCCCTATATGTTCCTTGACTTATTTTCTCTATGGTCCTTGTCTATGGTGCACTGTGGGTGTCATTGTCATGCGATTAATTTTCTTTGGGGCGGTGTCTTTGAAACGAGTGCAAGCCAGGTTAAAACGGTTTCACGGTGAAATTTCGTAAGTAAACAAAAATTTACATCATTTTAATGTGTTGCTAGTAGAGTAGTACTATTATAGAAGATGCCTGCCCTTTGTTTGAAGCCTTCGTCGTTGTTGTTCTTGGACATACGCCTCCCCCTTAGAATGCCACAACGAACGGTATTGAGCCGCCTCCATCCACTGACTCCCCGCGACTTTTATAATGTCTTTAGTCCATCGAGTGGAGAGCTTTCCTCTAACGCGTCGTCCGGTTTGTGGTCGCCACTCGAGAACCTTTATTCTCCAACGGTTATCACTTCTTCGAGCTATATGTCCTGCCCACCGCCACTAATTCTGAGAGCTATGTCGGTGACCTTGGTTCTTCTACGGATTTCCTCATTTCGGATTCTATCACGTGGTGAAACTCCTAGCATAGCTCTCTCCATAGCCCGTTGCGCGACTTTGAGCTTGTCTATACGGCCAATATATAGTTAGCGACCACGTCTCAGTGCCGTAAGTCAACACTGGCATGAAGATTTTCGTCTTGAGGCTCTGCGGTATCGGCGACGAGAAGATTTTTTTTTATGCTACTTGGCAAGCAGACAAGCATACGGCCCACCTGATGGAAAGCAGTTACCGTAGCCTATGGACGCTTGCAACACCAAAGGCGTCACAAGCGCGCTGCCGACCCTGAGACATAAAGATGAAAAAAGTCTCATATGCCTGTAATTTCACTGGCACCCGCACCCTTCAAACCGAAACACAGCAATGCGAACACTACTGCTTGGTGGCAGAAATAGGTACGGTGGTAGTACTTCCCCGGACGAACTCTTTCACAAGAAGTTTTCACAAAACCAACAAACTAGATATGGCGTAGTTTCCCGAACGCTGCCCATCCGAGTTGGATTCGTCGGTTGACATTCATCTCATCACATCACACTAATATTATAAATGCGAAAGTTTATAAGTATGTTTGTTACTTCTTCACGCCCAAACGGCTGAACGGATTTGAGTGAAATTTGGAATGAAGATACCTAATAATAATAATAAGCAAGCAAGTACCTTGACTTGGCCCACGAGATTACCGCCATGTGGGATGTGGATTCGACGATTATCGTCCCGATAGTTGTTTCTGTGAATGGACTTATAGCAAAGAGCCTCGACCAATACCTTGAGAGGCTCTCACTAAATGGTTGGATCAAGGGTCAGATTCTGAAGGCAGTACTCCTGGACTTGGCACGCATAGTCAGGAGGTTCCTCTCTCTGCAGCCCTAGCCTCCGACCGCTTGGGCCTTTGCTCCGCGGTCGGTAGTTTACCGTTTTGTAATATATTTTTTACTATAATGTTTTTATATACTATTTGTTTTTATAGATAAGTAGTATTTCTTTATAGTGAAAAATGTATTTTATAACGAGTTTTAAAATAAATCAACGTCATAATAATAATATCATGGTTCACGTGGGTGAACCCGCGAGGCGCAGCTCGATATTTATATTACTTGAAATATCTTTAAAAATTTAATGAATGAAAATGTAATAAGTAAATATGTTATGTTTTCAGATCTTATCTAACACCAAGCTCCCAATTTATGGACGAAATATTTTGAAGCCGAAATTGACGAAGCTGACTCTGGTTGCATGAAAAATAATAATGCACAACAGCAGTCAGCCAGGTTTGATGGCAGAAGATTTGAGAAATGGTCCACAACATGAACAGCATGAAAATGATTTATACGTTACTCACAGATCGGAACGTTTTTTTATGCTACTTGGCAAGCAGACAAGCTTACGGTCCACCAGATGGAAAGCAGTTGCCGCAGCCTATGAACGCTTGTAACACCAGAGGCATTACGCGCGCGCTACCGACCCTGAGACATAAAGATGAAAAGTCTCATGTGCCTGTAATTTCACCGGCACCCGTACCCTTCAAACCGAAACACAGCAATGCGAACACTACTGCTTGGCGGCAGAAATAGGTACGGTGGTAGTACTTCCCCGGACGAACTCTTTCACAAGAAGTTCTACTACTAACAAAACTACTAACTAGTCGTCTGACTGCGAGTCAATTTGGAATAGTGAGGGAGGCAGATTGTTGATTGTTTATCCAATATCATATATTTCCAACACAGTAGTATTTGTGCACTGTTATGTTTGCAAACGCCGTATCACCACACCCTAAATGAGTTTATCAGCAGCATGATGCCAAAGCTGGTAGCATTTTTCAAAAATGCGATTTTATCTGAAATATATATTGAGACGTGTTCGGAAAAATGCAAAGTGCATAGATTTCAATGAAATGACATCATGTACGTTATTTTTTCTCATAAAAATCCCTTACAACATTGTCTAAAACAAAACTATATCAAGAAATGTATTTTTTTCTAGCCACTGATGATCAACCAGAATTAGCAAGTTGAAGTGGCAATGGGAAGGTCATATAGCTCGCAGAACTGATAACCGTTGGAGAATAAAGGTTCTCGAGTGGCGACCGAAAAACGGACGAGGCTGTAGAGGAAGGCCCTCCACTCGATGGACTAAAAGCATTATGAACGTCACAGGAGATCTGTGGATGGAGGCGGCTCAAGACCGTTCGTCGTGGCACTCTAGGGGACACCTAAATGGACTTCTATAGGCTGATGATGATGATGATGATCAACTACATCTAATGATGATGAAGATGATGATCTACATTGGCTTGAAGTCAAAGTGGTTTTTAACCGACTTCACAAAAAAGGAGGAGGTTCTCAATTCGGTTGTATTTTATGTTTGTTACCTCATATCTCCGGCGTTTATGAACTGATTTAGAAAATTCTTTTTTTATTTGAATAGATATACTTCCAGATTGGTCCAATTTTTTTAAAAAACCCAGTTCTGATGATGGAATCCATGAGGAATTGAGGGAACTCCTCAAATATTTTACGCATACATATGGCGTTTTTGATATTTTCAGCAACAAGCCAAGCATTTGCATTCAGAAAGTATCATAATCCTTTCACCACTATGGTTCTTTCATCATTTTTTTTTCATCCTAATATTTAGTCGAATACAATGGCGGAAGTCGGTTTTTTAAATGAAAAGTTATATTCAGAAGAGATGCAATGGGTACTAATGGTAACAATGAATACAAAATACGAAGGCATAATGTGCAGTTGCACTGATCGCTTACCTATTGATGAGTATTTGTTGACAGTGTATGATATTTCTAGTGGATAATACTTGTAATTATAAACCAATAAAAATACCTGATCTGTTTATTTTTTCTTTTTATTCAGTTCTGTAAAAAGACATTCATTTTTGTGGGGGTGTTTGCCATAATTACCACCCTTGGCAGGCTGATTGGTGATCGCAGTATCGGTTACTCGAGATGGATGCTGCTGCCCATGCCCTGGTGTAAACCCTTAGTCGGCTTTTCCGACATCCACGGGAGGAGGATTATAGATTCTACGCCGCACACCACGGCACTTTTTATAGGGTGGCAGGAAGTCGGTGGATGGTGGCGGCTCATTCCTTCAAACAATCAATATCGAGATACCTTATAAACATTTTTTTAACGCCATCTATATAACATCTGGGGATAAAGACAACGCCATCTAGTGAAAAACCAAACAGTGAATGTAGAAGTGTGCGTGCGTGTAATTACATGAGGCAAATTGACAGATCTTATTTATAGTGAATTTGAAATTTCTAACGACTCTTTAACGAAAATTTATGCAGCATCAAATTCTATGACCTACACCGTGCTCGCAAACGGTAAAATTACTCACCAAAGACGCTCGAGTTTTGAACAAAAAATAAAAAAGTCAATATCTGTTTTTCCACGCCATCTAGCGTGAAACGAGCTTTAAGTAATCGAAAGCATCCCCCTTAAATAAAACTATCGAGGTTTTTTTTACATATCTTGTTTTCAACTTTACACAATAAATGCAAAAATATATAATTTTCATATTCCAAAATATTTAACTCGTAGAACTCGTAGATACTGAGTTATAGATCGATTTTGTTGGGCAAAATCACATAGTACGCCCTCTTAAGTACTCAGATGGGTGCCGCTGCCCATCCCCTGGTGTAATCCCTTAGGCTTTTACTCCATCCATCGGAAAAGAAGGTGTATTCTTCTATTCTTCGGCATAGGTATGTCCAAATAACTTAATAGCATCAATATCTGTATCCGTGTATCATACCTATGACCCTAAATAAATCCTGGCAAGTTAATACAACATAAATCAATACAAGAGGATACTGAAGCTAAAGGGTATAGACAAAATAGACCAAACCGACATTCCTGGCGTACTAGCGCTGAATCCTTTCACTGTGTGGCATTAACACTGGCAAGCATCCATTCTAAGAATACAAGGTAAATATTTAAGGATATACATAATTTCACACTATGCTAACTTCTGTTTTCCGTAAACGTAGACCGAGACCATATTATGAATAACTAATAACCAAGATAGCTAATAACCAAAAAGAAATGCCACTCAGTACCTATACTCAGATGTGTGCTGCTGCCCATTCCCTGGTGTAATCTCTTAGTCGCCTTTTACGACATTTACGGGAGGATTTGGAGGAATTCTATTCTAAGGGCGAGACCAGCATGCCATTATAATGCCTAAAAATGCACGAATGCCTATTATACTACGATTATAACATTAATTGCGACTAAGTGTCGTAACGACCGACGATGCGCCGAAAGGTCACTGAATGCGAGAGTTGAGACAATTCTTACTTCAACCGTGAACTTTGAGCTCCCAGTTATCGTGGGTTCAATACCTTCGATTCTTCCTATTTACTTTTATCATGACTTTAGTTAAAGTTTAAATCATTTCCTAGAACTTAAAAAATCAAATACTAAGGACATTTATAAATTGCGTGCTGGATTGTCGATTCCGTTCATTCTAGTTAGGCAAAAATCCTGCAATTCAAATTTATTCGAATCCAATCACATCCACCTTTGGATAAGCAGAAGAGTGAGGTGGTTCGCACTGGGATATCACTCTGGGCTCTCATCATCATCATCATCATCGCAAACATTAGTCCGTATTGGACGTAGGCTTCTTCGATCCAGCGTAGACGGGAGTAGGACGCCTGTACTAAGTTCGCCTTACACGGTCTCCATTCAAGAACTCGTTTATCCCAACTGTTGTAACATTAACACTAATGAATGACAAGACAAGTCAGGTAAATATGTTGTCTTTTATTTAATCTGTGGCTAATTTCGTTACAATGCTTGTTTGTAGGCCTCGACAAGCAGGAAGCAGTGAAATGATCGATCAGCTGTCTCTATTGACCTTAAAACCTTTCGTCACATTAGGGCTCCAACTCATTTGACTCGGTACCAATAAAATTACGCTGCTTATTAGTGTTTTATTATCTCCAACATTATCTGTGGTTGTGTTCCCGTGCCCATCAGAGATATTACGTACCTAACGTAGGTACCTTCGTCGTTACGTCATTTACAAGATTTTAATTAACTTGCCTTGTACATTTTTACCTTTGTTTTTAGGGTTCCGTAACTATCAGGAAAAACAGGATCCTTATAGAATCACTTTGTTATGCGTCTGTCTGCCTGTTTGTCTGTCAGTCAAGCAAGACTCTTTCTCTGGCATGGCTAAAGGTATAATTATAACAAATATAAAAATATGTGTGCTTATAGTATTTTTATACTATAAGCATACATATTTTTAATATATATATATATTTATGGAAATTAATGTCTAAAATCGTGAAAATGAAAAACCTCTAGTAGGGTGTTCAAGCCATTGAACTATTATTACTAGCGTAGTTCCAGCCAGTGACCTAAGAATTCTGAAATTTGGAATGCAAAGAGGTTTTGTGTCACAAATAAAGGAAAAAGCCTAAGGAAATTCGTCATTTTTTTTTATTCGTAAAAGTTTATAATGAAGAATATATAGGTAGGTACATACACCTACTTACTCATTATAAAAAAACTGATTGTTTTTATTCGCGTAAGCCACGTAGAATACACACGTGAATAATGTAGAGCTATACAGCCCCAGAACATAATGACAGGGATGGACACTATTACACTAGTATGTAGGTACCTACCGTAGGAACGGGACACATAGGTACCTAAAGCTCAGAATACTGCTCTAGTCATTATTATAAGACCTAAAGCATGTCAAATGGACAGTTTTTCATAGAAACCTGTAATTTGACTTGTATTACTGTTTCACAGAGATCATGATCCACACACGTACCCATTTAGAAAAAGATTAAATGCTCATTATTATCATACGGAAACGGAAGAGGCCTCCCCTAAAGTGTACACATGGGGGCGGGGAGTTTGCAGTAAGTTAATCACCTCGCCTTAGCAGGCAGATTGGTGACCGCAGTACCCACTTATTCTACCTACCTACTGTACCTACTCTAGGAAGGTACACTACTGGATTACGTGAAAAACGTTACGACTACAAACTATTAACCCTGTATGCGGCGTTCTTTGACTCGTAGGTAGGTACTTTACAGACTGTAAGGTCAGATTATATTTGTTATTCTTCGAATAGGCAAAATTGGTAAGAAAATGTTACAGTGCCGCCATCTAGGCATTATGTCTACAACTAGAAAGGTACTGGTAGCGTAACAATAACAAGCTGCGTGTGAAACGTTCGCACTGGTATAAAATGAGTTAAAGATAGAGCTCATCTTATCAAGTTCTTAACGATTATCAACAGATGGCGCTAGTGGTTGGTTTCGAATTGAGTTGAGGGAAATGAATACGGGTCGTTCCTCGTGCTCCAATACAGCTACCTAGCCTACCTCACGTCATGTCAAGTTCCGATGACAACAATAATTATGGTGACAGCGAGCTGAGCTAATGATGAAGACGGATTTTCTTATAGCCAGTTGAACAACTGGCAAGTTTTTTACCAAATGGTCAAAAACTTGAAAATACAATAGGTAAGTAACTTACTTTGATAATGGGGGCTGAGGGCTGACTCTAAGGATACCGATTGTAAAATTTGCTAAGTATTTTACTAGATATTCAAATGAAGTGCCTTTTTCAAGCGCCGCAGGGCGTATTTTTATGTACCTATACCTACCTACCTATACCTATGAAGATTTCTACTTTGCTTTAGGTACAGCCTTAACAGGCTCCATATAGAATAGAATAGAATAGAAAATATTTTATTGGACACCTTATGATAATAAAAATAAGCAAAAAGTCGACACAATAACTACTACCTAGGTACTTACCTAGGTACCTAGTTGACGAATTCAACTAGGTAGTCGATGGACTCGTCGATGAACGAAAATATTTATGTAAGTACGTTGCCGAAATGTAAAAAAAAGTGTTTTATACGTAGAATAAGAATGGTAGGTACCTATAAATACTACTTACCAGCAGGTTGATCAAATGGTAGGTACCTACCTAGCTAGTCTGTCCAGACATCATAACATAAGCAACGTCGACCTCTCCTCCAAGGTTCAAATCATGTGGCGGGCGTGCAGTACTAATAAGTCTTATGCCGTAGGTAGGTACCCAGCTACCTTTTATGTAGATACCAAGGTAAGCCGTGCGCATTTCGAAACGGTTGGGGAAACTACGTGATTATTTTTCACATTCACCGGGCATGGTGTGTGTAAGACGATCGTTTAGCCAAGCGTAAATGGGCCGCAAGAAATCGGGCTGCAGCAAGATCGGCCCACATTTTTCCGGCCACCGTAAAACTGCTAAGAAATTATACATCTGCGTTTGTGTATGTAGATGTACTACCTATAGATTATTAACTTAATCTTGGCCTTGTTCGACCAATGTTTTCCAAAAGCGAAGAATACTGAGGTACCTACCATAGAATAAATAAGTACTTTTTCATCCCACCTTCTCGGAAAGAGTATTTTTACTCTTCGATATCTGAGTGTAAAAGCCGTTTTTATCCGCTAGAGGATAAAGTAAATTTGAATTTAGAACATGGTGCCGAACCTTATTCTGAGGTTTGTGAATTTAAAACATCATTAAACCTATTTACTTCTACCTCCATGGTGCCGAATTTATCATACAACCTTTTTTAATTTGTTAAAAACTCAGATCTTGGTGTATTACTTTTTTTTTAATTTGCTTTACGTGCGCCATTTTCTTTTCATGTTCATATATTGTTAAAACCTTACGTAAAAACAAGAAACTTGAAAACAATTGAAAAACCTAAAATGAGTGATTCTAGCGACGAGGAAGTTCATTTGACGCCAACAGAATTGACTGAACTGTTCAAAATGAGCAAATGTTTTTTTTTGCATTTAGTCATTTCCTCGCTGAGGTGGGATGAAAAGTTACGTGTTGCATTCGAGTGCAAAGATTTTTCACCTCGTGCTCTTTTGAATCCTACGCAGTTAAAAGGCTTACTATTAACC
This sequence comes from Epirrita christyi, assembly GCA_951392215.1. Taxonomy (NCBI): domain Eukaryota; kingdom Metazoa; phylum Arthropoda; class Insecta; order Lepidoptera; family Geometridae; genus Epirrita; species Epirrita christyi. The sequence continues at coordinate 6,070,119 of OX595850.1, forward strand.
CAGCCAAGATCTAAATACTTACCTAAGAATGCTGATGAGACGGCAAGCCATTACAAAATTATAACAGACTTTTGCTACGATAAATATCACCTCAAATGGGTTTCCCAACAACTTTCAACATTAAAACGAAACATGCGAACGACCCCATCCTATAGGGAACAAGGTCATCGAGGGGTGTCTCTAATAAACATCTCCATCGACCCACTTTCGCCACAGAGTATATTATATAGAATCACTATGTAGGTAGGATATGCGGCGCCAACTTTCCTGTTTTTGACCTTTTGTCGTATTTTACGACACTAACTTACCATCTTACTTTGTAGAGACTTCCCCTAAATAAATCTTAGTGCGAGTTACTTTGACCTAACGATGTTTTGTAAGATTTTGGAGCCATCATTAAACTCGACCATGGAAAGCACTGCACCAAATCGGCATGATAGAGAACCGAACTCCCAAAAAAAGCGAGTCTGTTGGTCTTGCGTAGAGAGGGCTTCGTACAAGTAGGCGAATATTTTCCGTTTCCCGTGTGAATTTATAGACTTAGGATGTTCATTAAGTATTCCTGTAATGTAAACTATGAGTGAGGACCGAGGACTAATATAACGTAATTTTTTCAAAATACAGTGTAAACTCTTTATAACGAAACTCAAGGGACTAGGCATTTTTTGTCGTTATAGAGAGTTATCGTTATATGGAGTGAACAAATAACTTTTCATTTAAAAAACCGACTTCCGCCATTGTATTCGACTAAATATTTGGATGAAAAAAAAATGATGAAAGAACCATAGTGGTGAAAGGATTATGATACTTTTTGAATGCAAATGCTTGGTTTGTTGCTGAAAATATCAAAATCGCCATATGTATGCCTACAATATTTGAGGAGTTCCCTCAATTCCTCATGGATCCCATCATCAGAACTGGATTTTGAAAAAAATGGGACCAATCTGGAAGTATATCTATTCAAATAAAAAAAGAATTTTCCAAATTGGTTCATAAACGCCGGAGATATTATGAGGTAACAAACATACAAAAAAAAAAACGAATTGAGAACCTCCTCCTTTTTGTGAAGTCGGTTAAAAAACAACCAAATTAACAAGAATTTTTAATATGTATGTCTTAGATAACAAATGCTTTATAAATTATTGTTTACACATATAGTTATCAGCTATATGTGTAAACAATAATTTATAAATTGTCTGACGTTTTTTGGCCATGCCAGTACTTGTTTTGTATTATTTTATGTAGGTACCTATTAATGTGGATAATAAATATTTACTGTCTAAAAATATAAACACATTTCTTCGTAATAGAGAATGGCGTATCGCTATAAAGAGTGTTTCAATATGTGGGTTTTAACGCAAACCAACCAAGTTGGGCTCACTTCAACGTTACAGGGAGTTTATTGTTATAAAGGATAACGTTATAAAGAGTTTACACTGTATTTTGGCTCAGTACCTTTATTTTTCTGAGATGATTTGGTGAGATGGGGGTAAATTTTCAAATCATTTTCTTTAATATTTTTAAAACTAAGCACCTCTGTAAATATGTACCTACCAAATTTCACCTTTTTTGGTCCAGTGGTTTCGGAGAAAAAAGTTTGTAACAGACAGACAGACACTTGAGTAATGGTTCCACTGTGTACCTTTTTACGGAACCCTAAAAAAGGTATTATTAGTTCGATTCGTACTCATACTTTACGCTTTATCTTCGAGTACCGTAAGTAATTACCGTAATGCAAGATCAATAGACAATTTGATAAATATGTATTGTGGTGTAGCAATTGGTGTGTAGGTACTGATTTCTAGACACATCATCACTCAACATTTTTCGTCATCATCATCAGCCCGTAGAAGTCCACTGGTGGACATAAGCCTCTCCTCTAGAATACCACAACGAACGGTCTTGAGCCGCCTCCATCCAGCGACTTCCTGCAACCTTTATAAAGTATCTATTTAGTCCATCGAGAAGAGGGCCTTCCTCTACTACGTCGTCCGGTTTGTAGTCGCCACTTGAGAACCTTAATATTCCCCAACGGTTAATCAGTTCTGACCAACCTTATCGGGTGGTATTGGATACCAAGTGCCAGTAACTTTTTAGAGAACTGGGTTCTAGAACTAAAATGCCTTATGTAGAGCACACCCATATCTCAAGGATTACGAGACTTTGGAACAAAGAAAACTAATAAGAGAATTGATGCTCATCACTTGCAGAATAGCAAGCTTGCCCTTTGCAAAATGTCAGGTTAGATAATTAGTTCCTCCACTCAAATTTTATAGATGGGTCAGCTCAAAGTTACATTTATTTGACGTCATCAGAAAGGCGTGGCGGCAAGGGCGGTGCGTGCTAGAAAATAGAAATGACGAACAATAGAATTTATATAATACTCAAATAGATATATACTTATACTTAACTATACTATAATCATACTATCATATATTTTATTAGCTGTAAATAATAACTTGCTAAAACACCATCAAGTACGTATAAAAATCATAATTGTTGAAAGTATTGACATCTCTTACTATTAGATAACAACTGACAGGACAAATTAGCAAACGTTTATAAGTAGGAATCTACCATGGACTATGGTACCTAAGTACTTGTGTGGTTAGTGAGTGCTAATATGTCCAACTATTCCTGTGGATGTTGTAAAAGGTGACTAAGGGATTACGGCAGGAGATGGGCAGCATTATTCACCATGCGATCACCTGCCAAGCGTGGTGATTATGGCAATTCCCCTCATTGTACGCTATGTACCTATGCTATGAGGAAGGCCTCATCCAGCAGTAGATGTCTACCGGTTGATGAAGATGAGTATGCAGATGAAACTTGCAAGGAAATCAAATCTAAACACTATTATAACGTCGAGTCGTGTGAGGTATGTAGGTAAAGGTCGTCGCACACCTTGCTCGCCTTATAACGACTCAAAACTGACTTAACTCAAAGTAAAGCATGGAAATGTGAGCTTTAGCAAGTTATAGTACGTTCAAACACTCGTGGCTGATGGCAAAGACTTTTGATTATGTATTATAATCAAAGAAAAAGATTACGATTTAAATCTTTGGCTGATGATGTCATAATTCATCAGCTTGCTAGTATTGGGTACATGACATGCGATTGGTAGGGGTAGCCGCTTTGGTCGGCGAACGACTGCCAACGCGGGGTGCGGGGCGAAGACAAAACATGCGTACTTGTACTAATATTTATTCTGTGACATGGGGCTAGGGATCAATGGCATACCTATTCCTGGAACGACCATTAGAGTTTTTAGATGTTGCTATTGTTATGCCAAGGATTTAACGGAGTGATTTACTCGATTGCTACAGAGGTTGGAAGAACCTTCTGTCATAATAATGGATTATGCTAGCTATCAGAAATTTTGTAGGTACCTACCTATCTACAACAGCATCTACAAAAGGCCAAACACAAGAGTGGCTTTGGAAAACGAATGTTACTTTTTCTGAAAGAGAATTGAAAGTGGAACTTTTGCAAAAAGTTCGGTTGAATCGGTCAGAGAAATCGAGTCATTCGTCATCTCGCGGATCTGAAACTCGCTTGAATCCGCGGGTTGGCACCTTCCAATTTTACCTATTTTTATTGTCGTCAACTCGCGTGATCGTAATTATCCGACGTATTCATGTAGGTACACTGTACAGTCATCTACAAAAAAGTTACCTACTTTGAATGTACCTATAGAATACAATCGATGGGCCACGAAGTTATCCGCCTTCTACTATATCACTGCCAATACAACCCAATCGAATTGATTTCGGCACAAGTAAAGGGTGAACTACGAATAAAAACACTTTTAAAATAGCAGTGACCATAGTGACCGAATTTGCCATCAAACAATTGAATAACTAGGTAAGGTGCTTTGGGGTAAGAACGGACTATTTTTCTGAAAACGAAACTGGTCTTGGGATTTATTTTTTTGGCTCGCCTCTATTTACTATTTTACTACTCAATAATGTCCAACTGTATTTGAAAAGACAGGGGTTCCATTTTTTACTTGTGTTGTTTTGATAAACACAATGGTTGTTTTATAATTGATCAAAGAGAGCATGATTTTTCAAAATGTCACGGGAAAGATCGGACCTTGATGGGGTAAGACCGATCTACCTTCTAAAATCACCTCTGTGACACTTAGAGCAAGCTCTATAGCAAGAAAAGATCCAAACTTGCCCAAGTAAAAACAGATTAAATAATCGTCTAAAAATTCCTTCGAAATTGAGTTTTAGCGATGTTTATGTATTTTTTTCATTCTGGTCGTCCGGTCTTACCCGAGGGGCAAGATCGGATCTCAGCCTACAAGCGTCTTTAGCATGATTTATTTAGATTAATCAAACTATCATAAAAATTACTTAACAAATTGTCTACAAATAGTCGTCGGGAGTAAGATCGAATCTTCTCAAAAAGCACTTTTTTCCCATTTCACACTATCCTGTCCATAACGCACGACTGGCTGGGCGGCGTAGCGGCAGACGCAGACTGGTGGCACGGGCACAACAAAATGGCACGTGAGGCTACGTTGCCCAGCGTTCAAAATATCGCCAATTTTGGCGGGAATATGAATTAACCGATCTTCACCCATCTAAGATCTTACCCCAAAGCACCTTACCAACATAATGTCACAATTTTCCTGTCGGGTTGCCTGCAGCACAACTTAGTCACTAGGTTGTGCAACCTAGTCACTAGGTCCTAATGGATGACGCACGCTGCCTGCTTCCTTGTTTTAATTTTATTGTAGGTAACTTTGAGTCGAGTTGGTTTTGAGTCGTCGCGGTATGCGACATGTTATTATACTGCACTCATTAAACATAGGATACGGTGTGTTAGTACATGAGTACAACAATGGTAGGTAGGTATTGTATATACCAAGCTTACACAATGGTTGACTCGACCTGAGAATCCTGAGACATTCAATTCCTAGCGCTTCATAAGATACCTCATTTTTCAAAATCCGTATAGTAGTTTCGGAGCGATTAGGGAACAGATAAATATACGCATATAGACAGCTAAAATCATATCCCTCCTTTTACTTTGCTGTAGGCTGGTAAAAAAAAAATGTCGCAATTATGGCCGTATGTAAAATTAAGAGTATATTTTAGTAGATTTATTATAAAAGAATTGAAGTTATCGTGGCTTGGTATCATTTTAGAAAAATAACGACTATAATATAATCAAAGCGACTATAACACCACGTAGGTACTTTACTATTCTCCAGCTGACGTTTCGTTGACCATTTTGAGGTCCTTCCTCATAAGCACCGACCGCGACCACGCTCAAAGTTCGTGAGACGGGGGAGATTTATACCTACTTACCTATAATTTTAATTTTTTTTAGTGACTTGCAGATTGCTTTTTTTTCAAGCCATATTGAATTGAGTGTGACGTACTATAACCCACGGAATGTCAAGACATTTTACTTACTTATTATATAATAGAAACACCCAGCAGTTACATACATAGCCCGATCCCACACTAGGATTACCACAACACCCAGACCCGGAACAAATATTTGCTGATTATGCAAACATTTGTCCCGCAGCGGAAATCGAACCCGCATCTCTTGCGTCTCACCCGGCTACTTGTTCGTCACGCGCCGCAAAAGTCCTCAACTGAAGAACAATACATACACCATAGACTGTTAAAATCATAACCCTTTTTGTTTTGCCGTAGTTAGGTAAAAACTTGGTAAAAACTAGCCTACGAACGCGGTAGCAGGCAGGCAGGTAAGTAGAACGTAATATTGTATGGGACTGGGCTCAGAAGGACTGGGTGTGGCCTCAGTATATAATTTTATAGTTATAGGTACTAAGCTGTGGTATGGCCTCTGATGGTATGGTGGTATGGCATTGTTATTTTCACAGAAGATGTAATAGTACAAAAGATAGCGTCACCGAATCGACGTGGCTCTGACCTGTCAGACCAGTGTTGCCAGATGCACCGCTTTTTTGCCATATTCCCCGCGTTTTTGCCAATAAATCTCCGCGTTATGGTAACGCGGTTCCGCTTTTTTCAAATCGGCTCTTATTCAATTTTCAATATACACACATACTCTTTTATAGCAATTTTATTAGTAATGTGGCAGAATTAATTCCATCCAAGACAAAAAAAAACTACTTATATTTGTTTACTGTGTACCTAGGTTAACCTATGCCTAGTAACATAATTTCAGTTGATTTATTGCTTTTATTTAGTACATTGTTGCTAGTATAAGGTCATTATTTTACTTTGTTATTTGGTAGTATAATATTATGATCTCTGCTAGGCAATTAAGCATAGTCACAGTGGTCTTACGTAAATGCTCTAAGCTGCTAGGGCGCTGCAATTTTTAGTTCAAAAACAAAATTATGTAACGTACTTATTTAAATGAATAGTCACAAAATTACCAAATTTATCAAAAAATAATAGTAGGTAGGTACAATAATATAATGTTAGTGAATTATGCAAATTAAGTAGGTAATGATTTTAAAATGAATTAAAATGATTTTTGAACTTAAGTATACATTTTTTGTAAACAAAGGGGATACAGAGCAAAAAATATACGTTCAGGTAGTAGGTTACTAAAGATCAAAAAAATAGGTAGGATTTTTTGCTAGCTAAAACCCAATAAAATATAAAATCAGATACTTACATAATATACGAGTACTTACATATTATTGCGTAAATTGAGTTTATGACAAAGTTATATAAAAAATAAATATAGTACATATTTTATAATACTGGTAGCACATATATACATACACATACAAGACACATACACACACAGTGGCATATCTTGACAGTTCTTTGTTTACAAAAAAATATCTAAGATTATAATCTCGTGTCAGTCGCATCTGTCACTATTACGTACGTAGTAACTATTACTTAATCTTCGCATGCATACGCGAAGATTGTGACAATGCGATTGGCTTGAGATTATATCGTAGGTATTTTATCGTTTCTAAAATTAGAGAATTCGCCCTCTGAACAATAACAAAATACACGTTTTTCAAGCACTGCTGCCGCATTTTTTAGTTCAGCGTCTGGCAACATACATTTTGCCAGACAGTTATTCTATTCGGACTCCATGAGGGAGACTAGGGAGGGAGGGGGAGACTGACGTGACTTCACTTCACTGACTCAACTGACTGTGACTGTGACTCAGTTTCGATCGCTACTCAGCGGTTTGTAGTCGTGTTTTACCGTGTCGTTGCGGTCCTTTATATACCAGTGATAAACAAACACACTATGTACAGTATCAAAAGTTTCGCCATCTGCCTAGCCCTATTTTTGGCTCTCGTCGAAGACGGTACGTAATTTTAAAAACTTTATTTCGCAACTGTAACTTTTGTATGTTTCATAGTAGGTGCTACACTTGTGGCTTACACTCACGTGCCTGTTTTATTAATTGGATTTTGCAATGCTTCGAATTTATATGTGACTCAGAAAATAATCACAAATCAACTTGAATCGTTTTCTTTCTTCTTTCTACCTACTTAGCTGTGGTGTAGGTAGTCGGTAGTACCTAACCAACGTACCTATACGTGCTTAAATAGGTACCATACCGTGCATGGTACCTATAACAATATATTTAGGTAGGTAGGCTTCTAGGTAGGTACCTACGTAATAAGTATACAAAATTTACTATTTTTTTGGATCATTGTGTACAATAAAGGTAAAAAAACTGATACATACCTAACCTATGCAGGTAGGTAGGTACGTAAACAAGTATGATATAGGTAGATGCATAGACAACACTATAAATACTATACCTACATACTATAAATCTATGTATCTATGTTATTAATATCACAAACTGCGTAGGTACCTTTGATTATTTACAAATAATCAAAGGTAGGTACCTACTGCCGAAAAGACTACAATAGTAATCCGTTTACCTACGCAATTTTTGATCTCTACCAATCTCGATTCTCGATAGACTAACGAACGGTACCCGGAGCAACGGCCTGTCCGCCCGCACCACGTTTTGTGTTTGTGTTTATTGTAGGGCTGAGCCATAGAATAAATAAACTCTCCAGAAGTGCTACACAAGTACTTTTTGTGTGTCCGCTCTGATTATTAATATCAAAACAAGCCAAGCCGTTAGTTGCCCTGATTATTCTAGGTTTGTTTGTGTTGGAACAGGAACATTTTAGGCTAAAATATATCTCATTTATTGCTTTCATGTAGTACATTGTTTGTTAGCCTCAAGTCTTATTATACTTTGTTAGTAGGTAGGTATATAAACCCTGATAGGGCACTGCAATTGTGAGTTCAAAAAATAAAATTACAATAGCAGACTTCGATGCGCGAGTAAACTAAGTAGGTAATTTGACAGTGTGACACTAGCACCAGTGTCACTTCTCTATGGTTATTAGTTATTCATATGGCTAAACCTCAGAAGGGCTAAACTAAGCCAATCGAGTGAGACAAGGACGGTAGCAACAATAAAGTGCTCCCTTTTCTAACATCATCGTCATCAATAGAAGCCCACGTCTACATGGCTTCATCCATAGAATGCCACAGTATGCCAATAAGTAAGTATGTAGGTACATACCTATGTAGGTTCGAAAATTTTAATAACAGGTTAGTACCTACCTACCTTGGTACACGGTAATAGTGGGGGTTATCACTAATTAGTACACTCTAACTGGGACTAAATTTGCTTCAACTTAGGTACCTAAACATATACCTAGGTACCTATAGTTAAAAAATTAACTAATAAGTACTTACCTACAAATAAAAATTTTGATCCAAACAAAAATACCTACATAAGTAATAATAAAAGAAAATGGAAACTCTATTTTATATACATACTTACTTATTACTTAAGTAGGTAATTAACGTGTGAAAGAGACGTCTTAAAACTCATTTTTTTTATTTAATTTGGCTTCTCATGGCCTATTTATTCGCACAAATATTTTCTGAATTTCTTAATTACTTACCTAATTTCAAATAGGTGTACATAGGTACTTACTTAGTTCATCTACATAAAACTCTAGAGCTATATCAAAACGCAAGCAAACCCAGGTAATAATGTAGTTAGTGGGGACTTGAGGCTAGATAGTTAAGTACATCTATAAGTACAACATATATGTTAAGTGGAATCTATACAACGCAAGTTTGTGAGATTCCTTCAGTACAAGTGCAAAACATATGATTTAAATTATGAGGCCAGATGTAAAAGGCAGCATATGCTACCACTCCAAGAAAGAAGGTCAATATCTGACATAATATGTAAGTACTAAAGTTAAAATACCGCAGTCTTTGATTTCATGATTCCCCGCATCTCCTCTCCATGATACAGCTACGCGTCCCAACAAGATCCGTTAGGATACCTTTTCTTTCGTTTTACGTTCCTCATTGTGCCACAAATTATAGGAAGAATTTTTTCTTCATTAGATCAGCAAATAGCTATAAAAAACTGGTTGACTTTCCTGATTTAGATCTCTTTAGTAATAGTCCATCCGTCTTCACGCGCGTTCTTTCTGACCATTGGTTTGAGTTGGTTCAATAACTTTTCTACTAATTTAGTTCTAACATTATATTGTTACTTTTCTTTCTTTTTTACCGTTTGAATTATTTATGTAAGTATTTAAGGCAAAACAAGTTTCTTTTTTAACTCTTATATGCGAAAACATGTTAATGGTAATTAGTTTTTTAATCTGTGGTTTACTAGTTATACATACTGTTTGTTTTCCGAATAAAATAAAATAAATAATAAACATAATCTATCCCTACACAAAATCTTTTGACTCATTTGGGAAAACCACAGTACCTACATACGTAGAGATAAAATAACATATTGTAGAACCGTAGAACTAAAAACGCCCACACAAACATGCAAAACAAATACCTACCTAAGGCACTGGTCCCACCGCCGGCGACGAGCGATAAACGAGTAGAACATAGTACCTACCTACGTAGAACGAGTAGCCACAGCCAGCGATGAACTATTAAGATATGTTAAAATCTCTAAAATCTCGAGGGGGTGGAGGTAACAGCAATGCAAGAAAGTGATAGCGCGATTACGCGCCGGGAAGAGAATAAGTTATAGCTTTGTGCCGCTCAGAAGTAACTGGCGTAAGCGACAAAATTAAATGATAAACCTTCGTTTTGCTTAAAGAGTAGCAAATACAAAAATAAATCTTTTTATATTTATTTAAATACTTTGATTAGCTACCAAATAGTATAAAAATAATCAGCAAAAATATTTTCTAGGAAGGATGATCGTAAAACGGGTTTTACGAGAACCGATTTCAAAAAATAATTCTATCGAGAAAAGTTTCACCAATCGTGTTTCTGTTTTATATTTATTTAGTACGTAATCACTATATTAACATCAAGTTTGTATCCGTTACCGTTACTGAGTGAGCATGTAACGCACAGACTCCAAATTTTAACATAATATCACCTGAATATAATCTCTCTCATTTATTTTCACGGGAGCGATTATCTTTTCTTCGTTTCCTGGGCGAGAAAGTCGCCGAAAGCTCATCGCTTACTCGCCGGGCGTGGGACCAGTGCCTTAGTTACTCAGTCGGGTCACAAATGCTTACCACACACAAGACCTTGATTTGTTATCTTTGTGCTGAATTTTTTGTGTAACACTGATTAATTATGTCCATATTAGAATTTATGCGCGTTTTCTCCTTCCGCTCATTGATGATATTTGATGATGTATGAACCAAAGTGGCGATAACGCCCCCTTGTGGGCGCTGCAGGCCTAAAGGGGGGCAGTAAGAGACCCAGAAAAAAGATGGTTGGTGTCCTCAGGTCTCAAGTTAACTCTTGCGGGATATAGAAAATGTCTCGTTTTGAATGAATGTTTAACTTTCCGCTAATATAGCTCACAATAATTAATTTCATTTGAAATAATTGTGGTTTTTAAGTAGGTGAAAAAATGGGAGCGCTACTAAATAATTTATTCTCAAAGTGGGCAGTAGACAAAATAAGTTTGGGAACTGCTGATCTACCAAAAATTACCAAAAAATAAAAAAACGAATGATAATGATTTGATTTATGAGCCAAAAATACTAATGATGAGTGTACGCTTGTTGTGATTGTGATGCTCGAAAACTCATAATATGACTAACGACAGACATAAGTAGGTACGTTTACCTACATCCTACTTCCTACTAATATTATAAACGCGAAAGTTTGTGAGTATGGATGGATGTTTGTTACTCTTTCACGTAAAAACTACTGAATGGATGTGAGTGAAATTTGGAATGGAGATACTTTACGCCCTGGATTAACACATAGGCTACTTTTCATCATCATCATCATCAATTTTCATCATTATTCACGCGGGTGAAACCGTGGGGCGCAACTAGTATGAGACATAATTAATTGTCATAATACTTAGTTATAAAATAATGATCTATTCTCCTATTGGCCAATGCAATGCCGACTGTCCAATTGCAACAGCTAATTGGCTGCATCACTGCATGCAATGCAGCCATTTTAGACTAGCTAGAGCCCGGGTTCATACATTCGAACAGTCAAGCTGTCCATGATAACTTGATATGTATTTTACTCTATGATACAAAACTTATTTGTATCAATATCAATGTATTGAATGAATTAACTAAGGTATATAGTTTATTAATAGTACGTACTATTTAATTAATTAATTAAGTACCTACCGCACTCGGTGTATTAAGGGTAGGGCCACAGAATAAATATTAGTACTAGGGTGCTTACGCCCTTTTGTATTACTTCTTCAAACTCCATTACATTTTGTACACCATGACATAGATAACCATGATAAATACACTAATATCTAATATGTAGACACGTGGTGAGTCAGATGTTTTTAATTTATGATTTGGTAACCATATCATTTTATAAGAAACTAACGCACCATGGGTCTAGATATTAGTTTAGTGATTATGTGTACAAAGTTTCATCGAGTTTGAAGAAAATGTTATAAGTACTTAGCCAAATTAAAAAACAAATTTCGTTCGCGTGCAAAAAGGCGTAGCTGTCTGAATGCTCACGTTACTTATATTGAAAAACAATAGTTAATTGTTTCAGTCACATGATCAGGAACAATCATTATTGTTATAGGCATTTTAAAACACCTACTCAAGAGCGATTACAAGTACCTAGGTAGGTACTGCTTCCTAGTAGGTACTAAGTTATAGGATTCTTTAAATATTTCTCATAATGAGCCCTTTCATAGTATGTAAGAGCTGACTGTATAAAAGCAATCGGTGACGAATTTACCCTACTTTTTTTGCTTACTTTACCCGATGACGAAGGGCCCTTTGATACGGCACGTTCACAAAACTTCACAAAAGTTTATTTAGTTTGCTTGTACAAAATTTTCTTGTATGCCCAAATTTAACCTCCAAAATCATAATTTTATGATTTGGTAACCATTTAATTTTATTAGAAACTAAGGCACCACGGTTCTTGATATTAGTGTACTGATTATGTGTACAAAATTTCATAGTATATTATTACAAAACATGCCCTTAGTCTGGGTGTAAACCAGGACTACCCCTAAACCTAGACTGGCTTAAATATCGACCTATGGCTATATACGACTGTAATGCAAAAGCAAATGGTTTGTTTTCCAGAAGCATTCTTTCGAGCTAGATAGTCCGCGCTTATGCCAAAAATGACTTGCGTGGACTATCTCTGGTTTTTCTAAAACCAGTTAGCCCCCTAGTTTAGCAATGGTCTGTCTACAAATTCACAGTTGATTGCTTGTTGGAGGCATGGAAGTAATAAGTACTACGTACAACTACTTATTACTTCCATGGTTGGAGGTAAGAATTTCGTGATGTGACACAATCCGTCAGTTTGATACTTTGGAAATTTGTGTAGTAGCGCGAGAATTGATTTCGGAAAACAAACCATCTGCTTTCGCATTAAAGTTGTATATGCCTAATGTCGATATTTAAGCCTAGACTAGTACGCCTGGACTAAATTCAGATTTAGCCCATGTTCTACATTAAGGCCGATGGGGTTTGAAGAAATAATAGCCAAATTAGAAACAAACTACGTTCGCGTGCATAAGGGCGTAAGCGCGTTTTTGCTAGCTACAGGTGACCTCTTAAGAGGGCGCTCCGAAAATATAATGCTGATTTGCCTAGTTATTGTGAGTAAACCAGATAGCACATCATTAAAAAAACTGAAATACGTGATTTTTCAAACTTTTTTCTATCCGTGACCAAGCCAGAAACACAATTGGCAGACATTTACTCGATACATTATTTTTTTGAAAATTATGCATAGGCATAGTTTATAGAAACTAGATTTTTCGAAATTTCTAGGAAATAACTTCAGTCACATATCCAAAATAAATACTCATCGATTGAAAATATAGTTTATTATCCTTGACCAAACCAAAATTTACCTAGACTAATTAGTATTCTCTTAATAATTTAAATATATGATTTGAGACTTTACTTCTGTGCAAGATAGGGTCGTGCGATATTCAATCTTATTCCGTTAGTATTTGCGTCTAAAAGACGATTCATACATATTATATTTTCGGAGCGCCCTCTTATTTTATACCGTAATAACCCTTTTATTTTTTTTCACATAACTGACCAACGGCGTCTGTTGACATAACGAAGTAAATAGACTAATAGTAAGTTCTTAAAAAAAACTATTAGTGCTGGCAAACGGCTAACTTCAATGCGGTCTAGGTATATCGACGGCCGTCAAGCAAAACTGATATTATGATGACTTCATAATGTTTAGCACATCTACAAGGCCACTAGCTAGTTGTCGTAAACAGTTAAACCTGTCTTGGAAAAATACCAAAGCTAATGAATTTCATAGCTGTACGTACATATCAACCGACGAATCCAACTCGGATGGGCAGCGTTCGGGAAACTACGCCATATCTTCTCGTCACAGATACCGCAGAGCCTCAAGACAAAAGTCTATAATCAGTGCGTGTTGCTAGTGATGATAACGGCACTGAGACGTGGTCGCTAACTGTTGGCCGTATAGACAAGCTTTAAGTCACGCAGCGGGCTATGGAGAGAGCTATGCTAAGAGTTTCACTACGTGATAGAATCCGAAATGAGGAAATCCGTAGAAGAACCATTGATTATATTATACTTAATCAAAGAGAAGAACCAAGGTCACCGACATAGCTCTCAGAATTAGTAAGTTGAAGTGGCAATGGGCAGGTGATATAGCTCGAAGAACTGATAACCGTTGGGGAATAAAGGTTCTCGAGTGGCGATCACAAACCGGACGACGCGGTAGAGAAAGGCACTCCACTCGATGGACTAAAGACATTATAAACGTCGCGGGGAGTCGGTGGATGGAGGCAGCTCAAGACCGTTCGTCGTGGCATTCTAAGGGGGGGGGGGGGGGGCTATGTACAGCAGTGGACTTTTACAGGCTGATGATGATGATAATGATGATGACGTAAGTACATATCATAGCATGTGATCGCAGTTTTGGTGATTCGTACTCAGGTGGATGCTCTGCCCATTCGCAAGTGTAAGCAATCCTATATAGTCGGCTTTTACGACATCCACGGGAGGGTCGGGAGGAGACGGAGAGGTCTTTTCTTAGGCCGGACACGTCATAGCTCCAAGGACAATACAGTATGGTGACAAAGAGCAGAGGCCCAATTCTATAATTTAAAAATAGTTTCGTATAGTAACTATTACATATTCTTCGCAAGAAACACGAAGATTAAGTAGGTAATAGCACCTTTGATGAGCAATACACAATAGCACAGAATAAATATTAGTACAAGTAATAAGTAATAGTTACTATGCGTGACAGTGCGACTGAGACGAGATTAGACAGCGAATTGATGTTTTTAAATTAGAGAGTTGATCTGATGGAGAGGTTGGCAACGGAACTCCTCCCTCGGTGCATGTTTGGGCTCATTTTAATCAGTTCACATTTCTGATAACTATTTTTATGGCTATTATTTGACCATTTTTGAGGGTAATTTCGTCATCAGCAACGGTATCTTACGTTTTGTACAGTCAGCACGAGATTATTGTTAAATAAATCCTACTGCAGTATATACGAAGTACGAAGTATAATATTATATTGCATAGTTTTTCAACAAATAAACTTATTATGTAATTTTTGTTATTTTTTTTTGATAGTTGCGTTTTTTGTGTCCTTCGTTTCCTTGACATAGCTATTTTGTCCTATATGTATAACTTGCCATATTATTTATTTTCCTGTCTATAAATTCAATGTTTTTTCCTCCTATTTTTAACCGCTGCACGCAATCTTTGCGTAAAGAGAATATGTATAGGCATTGGAGAGGTTAACGTAGCAGTGCTCAATTACCAATTTTGCATTGTTAGCTACATTGTCTCGTCATTATTGGTACAAAATATATCTGGGTAGAACTCAGTCGAACGCCAGTACGCAGAACGCCTAGACGTCAGAGTCGACCTAGTTCTACGTGGTTCTAGTTCTACGTGGTTCTAGTTCTATGTGGTTCTAGTTCTGCGTGTCTATTTATTTATTTCATTTATTTACTCAATCAACAAGGATCATCAGCTAACGCACTCACTGCTCAACAGGATAATTACTCAGGAAGGAAGTAGATATGTGTTTCACATGAAGCTGCGAATGTTTATTGTTCTCTGTGTACGTTTCCTAAGGTAAATGTGTTTTTTTATGTACCTAGTAACATAAGAAAAAAACACATTTAACTTACCTACCAATTTGTTATACCTACTACTATTATTATTTTTCTACATATGTTATTCTGTGTGCTGCCTCATAAACGTTTTGGCTTGATACTGTAAGTTTTCTGAGTGTGTAAATAAATAAATACTTAAATAAATAAATAAATCATTGGGTTAGTAAAATACACCTTGCCTACCTACTCTATGGTTGGTAAGAATATTTACAAATATTTAAATATGACATCATCATCTATCATCTAAATGTGTGCGAGCATGCTCCTGTTATCGCTTGTTGTATTGAGCTGGCCTTCTGTACGTATATATTTTGTGTTAAAGCTCTACAAGATCTTGATAGATACATGTATTATGCTGATCATCATCTGAGGCCCAATTCTCTAATATAAAAATATTCCAGTCACAATATAATCTCGTATCAGTCGCACTGTCTCGTATAGTAACTATTACATATTCTTCGCAAGAAACGTACTAAGTATACGTGACAGTGCGACTGAGACGAGATTATACCTTGTACTAATATTTATTCTGTGATTATACTACGAATTGAATGTTTTTAAATTAGAGAATTGGGCCTCTCGTAGAACGGTTTTTTGCATTGGGTTATCGCTAGAGGTATCCTGATTACGGTGGTTTTGGGACAGGTCAATATAGATAGCGGTTTTTACTTGTTTATTTTAATTATCTTATATAGATAGTAAAAGGCAACGGATGTGGGAGAAACAATAATAGTATTCAAATGCAACGACAGCATTAACAATCTTAGATTTGAATTACTTAATTTAAAAATGGCTGAATGCTTTATAAAAATTATCCAAGTGCTAACATTTTTCAAAAAACATAAGTAAATACTTATATAAGTTACTTTAGGTGAAGTTAAAATATGATAAACTAGTAGAATGCGTTCACTCCCAGCGTCCCCCACCGGTCTGGTCCCACTGGGGGAAAATGGGAGAAAAAGTGTCATCGTCCCCCACAATGCCCTTGTCTTCGCCCGCGTGGAGTTTTTTCTTTACAAACTTTGACAACATTTGTTTTTCATACACGTAAATGCAAAGCATTATAACATGAAATCAGAGTAATGCGTGATACCACATCAATTTAGAACGTTAGGGCTTTTTATTTTTTGGTAGTCCTGTCTGTTATCGTGATCAGACGGGACTGTTTCTTGTGATCAGAAACGACAAACCCCGATTGTCTTGGGATCCATTCAATAAAAAAAAAACTATCTCTGGAAAAACGCGTTTTCCCAGAAATGAGACCTAGCTAGATCGATTTTTCGCCCCCAATAACCCCTTTAGAGCAAATTTCATCATAAAATTATTATATATTACACATATTGCTCGTTTAATAGTGTTAGATTAGTGTTAGATTCGATTTTGTGTTATTTAGTTAAGTATCTAATGCGTAACTCAGAAAATAGAGTAGATTCTCCTGGCCAACTTCAGAATTATGTAAAATTCTAAATTTAAAATTCGAAATTGGTGGAAAATTCGAAGTTATAATAATAATAAATAATACTTAATAATAATAATAAATTTACTTATTTGACATAAAAACGTAGATTAATTTGGAGTCCATACGCTACCGAACTAGTAAAAAACTGTAGTTATCTGTCAAGGTGTGGCGTATGAGTAGATAATAAACTTTACCTGTGTAGGTATTTATTTAACTTGGTGATCTCACCTCTATATTTCCATCGAGAATAACATAGACAGACAATTCAATTCATACCATTTTTACACAACACACAAATACCTACCTACTTTTGTTTATTATCATTATCACCTTGTTACCTACCTACCCACTTACCTTTGGTAACATGCCTGCGTATATGTGATCTATGCCCCGTTTAGGGACTTCGCTGGCGTAAGTTTTCGCTAGCTAGGATAATTTTAGTGACCTTTTGAGGTACCAAGACTACCAAGCTAAATCTTCGCCTGCTGTCAGGTTCATAGATAAGGTGTCAGATTGACGTTACTGTTAAACCATTCCATTTAACTAATGTTTATTACTTACGAGAATTGGGCCTCATATCAATGTCGAACAAGGAACTTTTGAATATCATCAAGTGAGTCAGCAAAATGGCCGTTAATTTTCTTATTTGGTATTTACTTTATTTTATTGATGGTCGATACTGCTTTACCGAGCTTTTGGCGAGCGCAGAAGGCGTTCGACCGGTTAAAAAATTAGGTTAGGGCAAGGAGCGCAAGGGCAACAAACAGAACGCCCCACTATTTCAATAAGTCAACATAAAATACTCCCAGGGACCGTCTTCAAACGTCAAGCTTGTGTCAAATGTGTCGAGTAAAAGCGGTGGAGAGGCGTTCAGTTTTAAACTAAGGCTAAGGCGGCTGTTGCCAGATTGGAAGGGATAGGAGAAAAACGCCCTGGAATATGCTTGTACCGGTTCTCGTCAGGTACTGAAGAAACTCGTCATCCCCGCCGTCGGGGTCTATGTATCGGTAGTGTTTGGTCGGATGACATCATTACCGGATTACTGGCAGTGATTACTTTATCAGGGTTACCAATAACATATCTTGGTCTACAGAGAAACTGCTGTCGTTAATCACCGATTTACGCCCCCATATGCCACGATGGCCTTTAGGGCATATTTAAGGAATTCCTGCTTTCTTTTAAATATCGTCGGTCCATTGATAGCCTTCCAACACTGATATCACCATGTCGTCCGGTTTGTGGTCGCTACTCTAGAACCTTAGGTATTAGAGGAGATTTGGGCCCTTGCGTTCTAAGATATTATGTTACTTTGAACCTGAATATTTACAAATCATTTGCAATAACATTACTACCAACATAATAGCATAGTGATCACTGATCAGTTGATTCGATGGACCAGTAACACAAAATAAATAGGTACCTACTAGTAAGTAGCATTTGCGGCTTCAAGGTGAACTCGAGCTAAATATAAACAAGAAGCGAAGTGCGTGTCGGACCACGCACAGTGAAGTGTTTTTACTCGGGATGAACGTTCACGGTATAATTTCAAGTTATTTTTTTAAATAACGTGTATCCAAACATATCGTATACTTTTATCAAAAACTATACAACCAAACTGTCTAATTCAAGCATGTCAAACATGCGGCTCGCGGGCCGCATGCGGCCCTTTACAATGTTGACTGCGGCCCGATTCAATTTTAAAAACACAGTATATTTTTCTTTCATTTTACTATTAAGTAATGATTAAATAAACGATTAGCGTCCTGCCCCCCCTTTTCCCTAAATGAAAGTTACTCGGTGACTAACGTTTGACAAGTAAAAATATGACAATTAATTGGTCAAAATTATCATAGAGTTGTCAATTGATAGCAATTTACTTTCAGTTAGGGAATAGGGTGCCCCCTAGGGTATTACTAGGTATATCTATGAATGAGTTTGTTTTCTTTATGGTTGGGTTTTGCGGCCCACTGATTGTACAGTCTTTAAGTATTTGGCCCACCATTGTCTTTGAGTTGGACATTCATGGCCTAATTCAACCCTATTTTCGTTGAAAGTGGTTTTTTTTCGTAGTATTTTCCATCACCCACCAAAAATATAGACCGATTCTGAGTTTTGACAAGCAATTGACATGGAAGTACCCTTGCTACACTACACCATACGACCGTGTCAATTGTGTGCTTACAATCAGCTCTCAGAGATAATATAAGTATCTCACCAACTAAAGTTCTCTGACTTCCTTCTCTGATATGACTTATATAAAAATATGTATATAATTCAATAAAAACACGCCTTTTTCCCCGAAAAGTAAGATTAAGAATACTCTTCATCTACTGCCGTGGATGTCGTAAAAACTGACTAAGGGATTACACCACGGGAAGCGCAGCAGCATCCACCAGCAGGGCTATTCAAAACGTTCGGAAGGGTTTCCGATCGGATTTGTTAGTTTTTCATTTCGATGTGGTATGTAACTAAAACAATTTTCTCTAGTAAAACAGTAAAAATCAATCAATATTGTATATTACTGTGTTTTAGTTACTTACCCCATCGAAATGAAAAACTAACGAATCCGATCGGAAACGTTTCCGACATTTTAGAATCGCCCTGCTGATTACTCTACACCAAGCATGTCAAAAATGCGGCCCGCGGGCCGCATGCGGCTCTTTACAACTTTAACTGCGGCCCGATTCAATTTTAAGAACAAAGTATTTTTTTTTGTCATTTTACCATTAAGTACTGATTAAATAAACGATTAGCGTCCGTCCCCCCTATTCCCTAACTGAAATTCACTCGATGACTAACGTTTGACAAGTTAGTCACCGAGTGACTTTCAGTTAGGGAATAGGGGGGCAGTTACTACTAGGTATATCTAGTTTGTTTTCTTTATGGTTGGGTTTTGCGGCCCACTGATTTTATGGTCCATATGGCATTTGGCCCACCAATGACTTTGAGTTTGACATGCATGCTCTACACTGTAGAGTCTACACCAATACTACGATCACGGATCCGCCTGCCAAGCGTGGTGATTATCCTCCCATAGCATACTTAGGGGGAGTGCTCGTCCAACAGTGGGCGTCTAACGGCTGATGATAATGGACTGATCAAAGCCACGCTAATATGCACTGGTTTTTTGTCTAATTTCAGTACACCATTGTGTAGTAATTATTCATAGAATACACCCTACCTTCCATATCCTTACCATATACCTTCCATATAGTGCTAATAGTCTCCGAGTAAAATGGCTGTGACATACGGACAGATAGACATGCCGAAATTATAAGGGTTGCGTTTTTTGCCATTTGGCAACGGAACCCTAAAAAATGGAGGCTCAATGACATCACCGAAGTTTATTTACCAAGACGGCGATGAGAATACTTTTATCTAATTTGTTCGCGGGAGGTGAATTTTGACGGCCTTGCTATTTTTAATGGGTTCGATTCCCGCACCACCGGCATAATTTATTGATAATGAAACGTATTTCTTGCTTGAGCTTCGAAAATATACTAATATTTTCCTACTACTTTGTAAGTTGTAGAAAAAGTAGATTTAAAGTTTATATAAAAGTACTAACTTAACTTCATCATCATCAGCCGGTTGCCGTCCACTGCTGGACGAGACTTCCCCCTTTAAATTCAATGGGGGGAATGTCACAATCACCAAGCTTGGCAGACGGATAGGTGATTATGGCAAATTGGTGTTATGTATACTTATAGGTGGATGCTGCTGCCCATCCCCGGTATAATCTCTAACAATGTTATGCTAGTTATTAGTATTATATTAGTTAAGTACCTACTACTTAACTAAATTATAAGCATAAGGGGTATTTTAGTACAAGGGATCTAAACCACGGGATCTATCAGTATATAATAAAAAAAAAAAAAAAAAAAAAAAAAAACTGCGCCGCACCCGCGCTCCTTATCTACTTGTAGGTCCGGTGTAGCTGTATGCTGAGACAGGGACCTATTTGGCCCCCACACAACATGCATTACGCCATTTGGTGTTTATTTTTATTTTTTTCGTTTTTGTAAAGTTACCCTACTACATAGGTAGGTAGGTACCTATTGTTGTTTTTATGTTGTTTCTTTTAAGTGGGGACAAATAAACGTGTTTTCTTTCTTTCTTTCTTTCTATAATCAGTTTAATGCACGATGACATTTTATATAGTAGGTACATACATACATTTATATTTAAATAGATAGATAAACAATTTATTGATCACCGCACAGAAACAATACACAAGTAATTTTACAGTAGAAAGGCAACACAAAGGGCGGCCTTATCGCTGAAAGCGATCTCGTCCAGGCAACCTTTATATAAATTAATGTATTTGACAGTCCTGTTTGCGTTTCTATTACCATTCATCCGACAATTTTGGTTTGTTGTGCGCACGCGCCGTGTTTTAGGGTTTTGCACTGCCAGGCAATTTCGTCATCGAAAAAATGTAGGGCAAACTCGTCATCAGCCAAATAAATTCTCGCCATCGATTTCCTTAATGCCGTGTACAGTCAGCTCTAGTAAGAGTGTATGATATGTAGAGACCAGCAGGGCGATTCTAAAACGTCGGAAACGTTTCCGATCGGATTCGTTAGTTTTTAATTTCGATGTGGTAACTAAAACAATTTTCTGATTTGAAACAATTTTCGAAAATCTAGAACACTGTGTACCTACCTTGATAAGTCTTATCTGATTACAATTTTATGATGATCTGACTAAGTCTGATCATACATCATACATGATACAAATCTTGTACTTAAAATTACAAAAAAGTAGAGCCAGGTGGAAAGAAAACATCGTTTTATAATCTGATAAAGCTTATCAAGGTACGTACAGTGCGTCCAGTCTAAAACTGAACGCCCCACTATTTAATTACGTCAAAATAAAGTAATCCTTGCTAGCTTGTGTCAAGTGCTAAGTAAAAGCGGGGCGGAGGGGATGCAGTCTTAGTGCCAAATGAAAGCGGAGAAGGGGCGTGCAGTTTTAGTATCAAGTAAAACCGATGGAGGGACGTACTGTTTAAGTGTCAAGTAAAGGTGCTTGCAGTTTTAGTGCCAAATAAAAGCTGTGGCGGGGTGTGCAGTATTAGTGCCAAATAAAAGCTGTGAAGGGGCGTGCAGTATTCGTGCCAAATAAAAGCTGTGAAGGGGCGTGCAGTTTTAGTATCAAGTAAAACCGATGGAGGGACGTACTGTTTAAGTGCCATGTAAAGGTGCTTGTAGTTTTAGTGCCAAATAAAAGCTGTGGCGGGGTGTGCAGTATTAGTGCCAATTAAAAGCTGTGAAGGGGCGTGCAGTATTCGTGTCAAATAAAAGCTGTGAAGGGGCGTGCAGTTTTAGTATCAAGTAAAACCGATGGAGGGACGTACTGTTTAAGTGCCAAGTAAAGGTGCTTGCAGTTTTAGTGCCAAATAAAAGCTGTGGCGGGGTGTGCAGTATTAGTGCCAAATAAAAGCTGTGAAGGGGCGTGCAGTATTAGTGTCAAATAAAAGCTGAGGAGGTCGTGCAGTATTAGTGCCAAATAAAAGCTGTGGAGGTCGTGCAGTATTAGTGCCTATTTATTTAATTGAAGTTTATTTCTAACTTTAATTCCGGTTCCGAAATTATGGTGTGTTAGGGTCAAGCTAATCATAATCTGCTTTATCGTTATGGGATGACATCCGCGTAGTGCTGAAGCATAATAACAAAATATGATATGTAGGTCAACCTTAAGTAACCTGTTTGTCAAAACTCATGGCTGAAATTCAGATCTAACAAACGATGTCACCAGATAAAATTTATTGCTTTGTTTTTGTGGAAACGAAGCAAGAGCGAAAAATATAGTCCCATTATCCTGGAAAGTTTTTGCAAGCGAACATTTCTAGCAGAAATCTTTTCCAGTTTTGAGAATAAATAATCCAGAAATAGAGATAATAAGACATAGGTACAACAACAGAATAAACCTTACTAGTAATTGATAGCATGTAAAGGTTTTTAGGGGTGCGACAAGAAAACACTGGTCTAGTGAGAGTCGAACCCGCGTGCAGGGGGTTCCGTACAAGTAGGCTACCATAGTAACCACTAGACCAATTAACTTAATTATTAGTCAATTAACACAATTTTACACGCACATTCTCATTGCTAATACTTTTCCGTTGATTTTCATTTAGGTTTTCCTGAAACTAATGAGTGAGGCCCAATATTCCATATTTTTCCAAGTTTTTTTGCTCAGTAGCTTCGGAAATAAGCAAGGCTATTTTCACAAATTTTCTTTTCAATTTCAATAGCCTTTATTAAACAAATCTTAATTCTAGTTTACAAAATCTTATCATTAGACATCGGTAATTTTATTGTTTTGCTTTTCAGCATAGGCCTCCCCCAGCCTCTTCCAAAGTTTTACAAATTTTCTTTAATATCTGTTAAATTAAGCATTAAAGGAGCACTTGTATTCATTTTTTTCTATCATTGGTATAAGAATTTTAGTCATCAATGTGCTTCAATATATAGAAGTTTGGAAATCGGGGATTAACGGATATTTTACTGACGTTATTGCTCGATGACTTCAAAAGTTGCACCCCAAACTGTATAATTTATAATAGAATAGAATAGAATAATTTATTGGCACAGAAGTAACACATAATACAAGTATTAAATTAAGTGCTACGTACTACGACTTATCAATTCAGGAAAATATGTACATACATTGTTTTAATTAAGTATAGATAAAAGTATCACATAAAATATAATTTCAATAAAAATAAAAATCCTAATTATAATATTTTATATTTTACAGGATCCTGCCTGCAATGCTACCATTGCGACTCCCAAAAGGACGCAAGATGCGGAAAAGCCTTATCAGCCGACATAAAAGCTATAGTAAGTTTGTACCCTATATGTATATATGTAGTTTATATATGTTGTTTAGTTTATGCCTGCGACGCAGGAGGTTGCGGGTTCGATTCCCGCCTCCGAACAAATATTTGTACGATCTGCAGATATTTGTTCAGGGTGTTCTGGGTATTTTTCTGTTTAATAAAAAATATCTATATAAGTAATGTATTGTATTAAGTATATCAGTTATCTAGTACCCATAACACAAGCTCTGCTTAGCTTGGGGCTAGATAATGTTGTGTGAAATGTCCATCATTTATTATTATTATTATTATTATACATCATTTTGGTTATGATAATGTTCGAGTGCTTCTTATCTCAACCCAATGAAGGCCAACCTATTTATGTATTTAAATCGACTCAACCCATTTTTATTAAATTTCCATTCTTATCTCAACCCAATCCTAAAATATGCGTATAAGTTTCTATTGTGTAGATTCAAACATGTGACACAGTGTAACAAAGTGTTGATAGTAACCTAGAGTTTCTTGTATTAAAGTTTATCTGAACCCTTTATCCTTCTGTCTCGGAACAGCATTGCTGTTTCGGTTTTGAGGGTATTGGTGCGTGTGAAAGACACATGCTTCTATTTACAAGGGCACACTATGGTGTATTCGGTCTAAGAATATACCCCTCCGTCTCCTCCCGTGGATGTCGTAAAAGCCGACTTAAGGCAGTACCCCGACCAAACACAACGTCAAGCTGTTTTTTTCAAGCATCTCTCCTCGTTAAATAAAGCAAGTAGAAAAAAAAAAGTCACCACATATATTTGACATTTTGTCATCAAGTTCCACGATTGGTTTAATGATTTAACGTCGTAAGTACTCGACAATAAATCCATGAAAAAAATTAAATAAATCATGGTTTTGTACATCTTCTCTTAAAGCTCACGTTACTGATTTTTTTGTTTTACACAGTTGGATAGTTAATTTAATAGTAGAATTATTACACGATTAATTTTTTTAAAAATGGGTTCTCTTTATTTTTTATGAATTATATTTCATGAATCCGTGCGAATCTGGCTGTGCGCAAGGAGCGGACCAGTCAGCCGCCGGCTCTCGGACGGACGGCTAGATGGCAGTACTATTAGAACGGACTACATAGGTGTCACTAAAATAAATAATTTGCGATGTATTGTAGAGGCGAACACCTCAAGGTCATTCGGTCAGGGTAGCGCCTTAAGGGATTGCACCAGGGAATGGGCAAAAGCATCCACCTGCATACTCAACATCAATACTGCAATCACCAATCTGTCTGCCAGGCGTAGTAGGTCAAATCCCCCCATTGTATTCAATGGGGGAGGCCTCGTCCAGCAGTGGACGTAAACAGGCTGGTGATGATGACGATTACCCGGTAAAGAACAGCCCCGTAATTACAGTAGCAAAATGGCAATGGGGAACGCAACAATGGAGATCATTTTGGCAGCCTTAGCACCATCTAAATCTTATGAAACTTGAATAGGGGAAACTTCTTGAGCTAAATATTCCTCCTTTCAAGTTTCAAAAGATTTGAAAAGCTCCAAGGCTGCCAAATTGATCCCCATTGTTGCATTCCCCATTGCCATTTGCTACTGTAATTGGAGGGCGGGTCTGTTTGAAATCAATAATTTTTGTTTACTTATTTTGTTACTACTATGAAGCGTTAACAATTTTTCAGCCAAGAAAAAACCCTATTAATTTTAAAAATGCAAAAGTTTAGATGCTCTTACTCAATCGCGCCTTTAACGGCCGAACCGATTTCGATAAAATTTAATAAACAGATACATACATACAGACATAGATTCATCAGTTCTCTTCTATCTAGGTACTAATCCAAATAATTGTATGTTTCAGGACTGTGCGTCAAAGAGCTCAATCGATTACAACCAGCTGAATCTGTACAACATACTCCCCGCTGAGGTGTTCGGAGGCATTCCCGGAGCTCCGAGATACTGCCACAAAATCGTGATGGGTTAGTATAGTAAACTTTTGAACTAGATATACTTATACCTAGTAAGCATCCACACAGCATGAATGGCAATGAATGTATGGTTCGTTAACGCCAAACGCAACATTTTTTAGTTGGTGCAACAAGGGTGCAACCGTCAAACCATATGGTGGCACTTCACTTGTATATTCGCAAATTTTTGCGTTATTTTGCCAAGGAAAACAACATTATGTACCGATAGACTCATGGTTGATTTTACCTTGGAAAAATAACGCAAAAATTTGCAAATTTACACCAAGTGAAGTGTCAGCATTAGGTATAGCTACATTTTCTTTCTGTGTGTACAATATTAAATGGAGGCGTAGGCCGTGCAGGCAACACGGCTTAGCACAGTGCAGTTTTTTAAATATGCATCGTATAAAAGCGTATATATGTATAGCAACACAGCTGAAAACTGTGTCTCGACTACAACGCAGGTCAGAGAGCTGAGGCCCAATTCACTAACTAAAAAATAGTTAAAATAGAGTTCGGATCATGTTTTGATCTTGTGTCGATGTCTTAAATGTCAGAAATGGTATTCTCCTGACATAAAATACAACACTGTAATGTGATTATATCGAAATGTGACCGAAACTTGAACGATTCAAAGTTTTTTCGTTAATTTTAGCATAAGTAGATGGAGTCTCTCTTTACTCTTTCCAATTATATATATAACTATCCTACTCTAATGGTGGTCACCATGAATTGAAAGTAGACTAAATTGTTATTTATGAGGGACTAGAAATTAAACTTTCAGTCAATTTACAATTCAGTCTCGATTCGGTCAACTTTCGGTGTAGTTTTAAAATAACTTAGAGAATTGGGCCTCTGATTCGATTGAAGTTTTTTGCAAACAATTGACACGGACGTTTGGTGTAGTGTAACAAGGATTTTGTAAAGCGACACCGTTGAACGTCCCTAGCGTACACTCTGTGAACCTCATTTTCCATACATAAATCCGTCAATTATTTGCAAAAACTTAGAATCAGCTCTCAGTCACGAATACCTGCGCAGACATGTGTTGTAGTCGAGACAGTTTTCTGCGCGCAACCAACACATACGCTGATTCAGAGAAAGAATTCATGTTTCTTGCCTACGAAACACGCGTGAATTCCGAAATTTGTATACGGCAGCCATAGACATACACTAAGGACACGGCGGACGCTCGCTAGATAAGAAACTCGCACGCGTATCAATTAACATCCTTACAAAGTTATAGCGTTTTACTTGTATGGCGTCTCTTTATTGAATTGGAGAGCGATTTACCAAGGAAATAAAATTGTTTTCTGTAATTAGGGAAAGTTCAACATACAAAATTTTGCCATACCGATGATAAGAAATGCCATATTTTTTTATACACTTTGCAAATACACTTTATATACATTTATACACTTTGCTACACGGCATTTTGTGGCCGAAACGATCGCGCGCGGTGTCAGTCAACTGATTTTTGACACCGGTTTATTTGGCGGTTATCTAGCGAGCGTCCGCCGTGTCCTTAGTGTATGTCTATGACGGCAGCACACAGTATAATCTGTGCTGCCCTACCATAAGCTGTGATGTGCGGCCTGCGCCTCCATGTGCAGACCAGCAAAGTGGCTATTGAATAATTTAGGGTAATTACTATTTGTCAACGACCTTGTGCCAGCCAATGGCAGCGCGCGACTGAGTTCGACTGACGCACGAGTCGCCAGGCACGTAGTGTAGCTTATATTTTTTTCCTAGTAATATTTTACCATATATGTTTTTTTTTTTTTTTCAAATTATTGCCATAGATGTAAATTTGTACCTACAAATATAATAAAAATCGGTGCAAGGATCAAGAAAATTTAAAGAAGATTTTAAGCCAAAATTAAAAACTTATTCCTGTCTTCTTTACCTCATTTTTAATATTGTTTTATTCAGAAATGGATTTAATGTTACAATTTAATATAGAATGTGAACAAGTGAATAATCATAACAAATTTTTTGCAGGCCTTAAAGTATTTAACTACTGCACCTAATCATAATAAAAGTTGATTGGCCTGATGTCCTTGTTTAAGGTAAAACAAGGACACGTTGACCTATAGTATAATAGATACAGTAAATTATACCTAAGAATTTGATCAAAAGCACTTTTCTTACAGACTCTAGTAAATGACACTTTGTCTCGAGTGGAAATTAACTAATTAGGTAGAACCACGGCCAGGTGGTTTTATTAGACCACCTCGGCTCTTCATATTATCTTCTTCATCAGCCGGTAGACATTCACTGATGGATGAAGTCTCCCCATAGCTGCCCTGGCGTAATCTCTTAGTCGCCTTTTACGACATCCGTAGGAGTTGGAGGAGTCCTACTTAGGCCAAGACTACCACGGCTCTTCATTTAGTAACAAAAATATGTATTATTTGCAGAAACTGGTACCGTAATCCGTACCTGCCTGGACGGAAACGCGACCAACAAGGAGAAGACCTGTAATACCATGTTAACTGAATCCAAGTCTGCCACTCCAGACAAGCAGATCAAGTCTTGCGCCGTTTGCGACCAGAACAACTGCAACGGAGCCGGCGCTCTGTCTATGTCTCTCCCTCTGTCTGCTTTAACTGTTATTATCTCTTACATCCTATACAAGCAGTAAATAATAATGCAAACAGCATTATCATTTACTGTTTTCAAAATACTCAAAATGGCCAAACATCCTAACTGACGCATGTTTTACCATTTTGAGTATAAAATGGGGCTAAAATCGCCGACACGTAAAGGGGCTGTTGGCTGTTTATGTTAGATTAAAATATAACACTTTGTCAGAAAACTGCGATTAGAAACATAACAGCCAGTTTGTGTGTTGGGAGGACTTTGGCCTTTTTAGGGTCTAGATTCACTATGGTTTAGCTTAGCTGTATACGTACATGAAAGTTACATGTAACAATTATTTATAGTGTATTTCTAGCTGTTGAAAATGGCTGATTGTAGGTAAGCTTGCAACGTAGACTGTTAATATTGGATAAAATGGCATTTTGTGTCTGTAATCTGTCGGTCCAATTACGATAAGATTGTTTAAAACTGGGTTTAAACTAGGTCTACCCGTCTAAATTTAGTATATACAACTTTAATACAAAAAGTAGATGATTGGTTTTCCGAAATCAATTGTCGCGCTACTACGCAAATTTCCAATGTGTCAAAGTGACGGCCCCTATAAATGAAAGTGTCATACCACAATTTTGATGTCGAAATTTTAACCTCAACTGTCAATTTGTAGATTATTGCTAAACTAGGGGGGGGGGGGGGGGGGGGGGGGGTTGAGAAAAACGAAGTTTGTAATTTTTATACATAACCTCGGATGGTTTGATTTCGGAAAACAAACCATGTTATTGTATTACAGTTGTATATACCAAAGGTTGATCTTCAAGCCTGTACTGGTAGGCCTGGTCTAATCTCAGGTATAGGCCATCTTTCATAATGAGACCCATGTTTTAATGTAGCCGTTGGCCAAGTAATTCTAACATTCTCTATATATGTAACGATTATATATTATTATTATTATTAAGCATTTTACTAACATAAGTTTTTTTTAATGTGGTTGTTAATCTCTAATTTTCTGTAACGAAACAATTTTTTTCTTGATGTATCAAGGTGTCAAAGTCAAAATAATGATCTACTTTCCTTCTTTATTTTATAAAACAATGGTGCACAAATATATAGTTATAAAACAAACCTATAGTTTTATTCCTGTCACTGTAGTTGGTTTCTGTACCTGAAAAGGTACCAACGGAACCATTATAAGATCACTCACGTGTTTGTCTGTATGTTTGTCACGGCATGATTGCTCAGAATCTACTGGACAAAAAAAAATTGTTGCTTATGCAGTGAGTGTTTTTTAACTGGGACAGTATGGATGTAAAACCATGGCTGAGAGAAACTATAGTAAGTACCATTAGGTCTTTTTTATGGAAATAATTATGATACCGTTAAATTTTTGGTCAAAAAAATAAATTAAAAACGGTTGTCTGTAAAGTCGGTTTACTGACGATAGTTCAACGTGTCAACGTCGTTATTGTGCTTCTTTGACGCTCGTTCCGCGCTCGCGCGCATGCGGCGTTAGCGCTGCATACGCTTCGCGCATGCACACCGCATGTCACCGCATGCGTTTTGCGAGGTGACGCATGACGAGGTAACGACGTATGACGAGGTAACGACGCATTAGTCATGTTTTTTCGAGCGTGCAGCCGGCTCCATCGATTTATAAGACGTTAACACGTCAAAAAAAATGATGAAAGAACCATAGTGGTGAAAGGATTATGATACTTTTTGAATGCAAATGCTTGGTTTGTTGCTGAAAATATCAAAATCGCCATATTATTATGTATGCCTACAATATTTGAGGAGTTCCCTCAATTCCTCATGGATGCCATCATCAGAACTGCCCCCTAATTACAGTAGCAAATGGCAATGGCGAACGCAACAATGGGGATCATTTTGGCAGCCTTAACGCTGTCCAAATCTTTTGAAACTTGAAAGACGGAATAATTAGGACAAGAAGTTTCCCCTAATACAAGTTTCATAAGATTTATATAGCGCTAAGGCTGTCACAATGATCCCCATTGTTGCGTTTCCCATTGCCATTTGTTACTGTAATTGGGGGGCTGGATTTTGAAAAAAATGGGACCAATCTGGAAGTATATCTATTCAAATAAAAAAATAATTTTCCAAATCGCTTCATAAACGCCGGAGATATGCGGAACAAACATAAAAAAAAAATTAAAAAAACGAATTGAGAACCTCCTCCTTTTTTAGGAAGTCGGTTAAAAAACCATACTGGGGTGCGATTTTTGTCACTGAGTAATCTAAAAGGCCGTTCTTCAGGAGATTTACTGGAGGAGGCACTTGTATTGATCTCAAAATCAAAACTCTCAACTTCTCAACTGAATTTTGATGACTAACATTTTTTATATATTATTATAATAGACTGAAATAAGACTTCGCGATAATTTTAGCGCAGTTTAAATTTGGAGAATAATACACAGAATCGCTATGTATGTATGTATGTTATAGAATGTCACAACGAACGGTCTTAAGACTCCTCCATCCACTGACTTCTTGCGACCTTTAAAATGCCTTTGGATCCCCAATAGTCCTTCCTACACTGCGTTTCTACGCTTCGTGGTTACCTCGAGAACCTTTAGTCAGTTCTACTAGCTATATATGGCCTGCCGATTGCCACTTCAACTGCTAATTCTGAGAGCTGTCGATAATCTTGGTAGTAGTTCTATGGATCTCATTTCGGATTTTATCACGTAGGTACTAAAACTTCGAGCATAGCTCTCTCCATAGCCCACTGTGCGACTTTGAGCTCGTGTATGAGGCTAATAATTAGTGACCACACAGTGCCATCATCGTAAGTACTGGCAACACGCACTGATTATAGATTTTCTTGAGGCTTTGCGTGTCTAGCATTCTGTGACGAAGAGATATGGTGTAGTTTCCCGAACGCTGCCCATCCGAGTTGGATTCCTCTGTTGATCTCTTTGTCGAAGTTGAACCTTCCTAGTTGAAGCGTCTGACCCAAATAGACAAAAACAACAATCAACATACTTAACATAAAATGGTGGCACTTCACTTGGTGTACCTATATTCGAAAATGTTTGCGTTATTTTGCCAAGGAAAACAACATTATGTGCCAATAGTCATGGTTGATTTTACCTTGGCAAAATAACGCAAACATTTGCGAATATACGCACCAAGTGAAGTGCCATCATTTTATGTTATTTTGATTGTTGTGTTTGTCTATTTGGGTCAGACGCTTCAACTAGGACGGTTCAACTTCGACAAAGAGATCAACCGAGGAATCCAACTCGGATTCCTCGAGTTCGGGCAGCGTTTCGTTTAGTTCAGTCACATACGTAATCTTGATCCCACACTAGGAGCGCCTGTGTTGTAGGTATCAGGAACTATGAGTATCACAGTACCATGCATGTACTTGCATATCATTCAAACATTTGCCCCGCAGAAGGAATCGAACCCGCAACCTCTTGCATCACAGTCGGCTACTCGCCGCACCACAGGGTCGTCCAACAATATCGTCGATATCATTACTAACGTGTACCGACATGGACATTTGACATGATGTTCGTTTGGCAGACGGTATTGAGGTCTCTGAGCATTGAGCCTAGGACTTCCAGCGATTCTGCCATAATTACTAAATCATCGGCAAATAGAAGGTGAGTGATGTATTCGCCAACGGTGTTGATGCTTGAAAATATCCTCCATTGGAGAAGTGAATAGTTTCGGAGAAATTACATCTCCCTGTCGCAAGGCTCTGTACACTGGTCCTGAAGACGGAGAGACATAGTGGCCGGCCTGCTGTGCAAACACTTCAAGAGGTATAAAATAAATAGTATAGGGAATAAAAAGGTGACCCATCCACGGAATGAGGTATACAATGAGGGCTTTTCATCAACGATTAAAAAAAAAAGTTGTTCAAATTGGTAATAGAAAAATAAATAATAGGAAATAATGGCGCAGAGTCCACTCTAGCTGTCAAGATAGGCAAATGTATTATCTGTGGTGCACGCGTACGCTATTATCTAACTAGTCTGCGGCTGTTTTAACCACAGACTAGTTAGATAATAGTTTTTTAAAGTTATCTTATTAGTCATGATATTCTGTTTGTGTTTGCTTCGTGGTGTTTTTAAAAGTAAGCAAAAATAAAACCACGAAACGAAAACTATTTGTACGTTGTTGATGTTAACATTTTAATTTATTTTGACACTTGACAGCTAAGTTACAGAGCAGCGCCATCTATTTTCAACGCTGAAATCATGATTTTAAAAGGCTGTGCAAACCCCTCATTACTTGAAGTCACCATCACAGAGGGCTTTTTGTCACTATAATAGGCGGTGGCGGCAAGGGGATGCGAAGAAAGCTCTCCTTTTCACGGGCTGTGGTATAGCTGGCGACATGAAAGAAAAAACGGATAAAAGCAAGCGAGACTCACGCCCTGAGGGATACCCGGGATTCCGGTCCATAATAGTAGATTATGCACTGAGGGAATAAAGCAGTGTCTTATGTCGCGGGCGGCATATTGAACCCTGATCGTAACGAGGGACTCTAAAGTTAACTCCCGAGTGTAGCGAGGGAGTTATATAGAGTCCTGAGTGAAGTGAGGGGTTCAAGCTGCCCAAGACGAAGACAGGCTTTATTCCAGAGGAGCATACTCTACTTTTCACACCTACTGCGAGACAATAAAAAGCCAGGGCTCCCTAAAATAAGTATTGTCTGTTTTGATAAACTCTGGAATAGAATTATTATCACTCGACATTTTTTGTTAACAATTGTCACTGATATAATATTATATTACAAAAATATTGCAATAAAATTCACTGAAAATCACAGCACCAAACATCTCTTTTGTTTCACATTCTTTAAAATCGCGCCTATTTCTTTTTTTTCTTTCGAGTTCTGCTATAGTTGCCAGTTCGATTTCACGTTTCAGTTTTCCACGAGTTTCCACACGAATTTGACGTTCCAAATTCGTGTGGAGACTCGTGGAAACTCTAAGAAAAAAAATCCCATATGGCATTGTAAAGAGTTTGTTCGAAAATAGGACTGGCCACCATAAGCAGAACTCAAAAAAAAGAAAAAGGTGTGTTTACAAAGAATGTGAAACAAACAAATTTTTCCTAAGCTCACTGACTTAGCTTAGCTCATTTGGTATCAATTTCAAGTTGATACCTCCTAAGCAAAAGGGTCATCATGACAGACAGACATCAAAGTGATCCCATAAGGGCCCTGTATGGAGATTTTTGAACTTACGAAACTATAAACCCCATGATTCATTCAAGCCAGTAGAACAATCAATGTTCCACTATCCTGTGTGTGAAGAGGCTTGCAATTCGCTTTATCTTTAGAGAGGCAAAGCAATTTATTATGTGATTATGGTCAAGTATTGATCCATATCGGAGGATTCAATGCAGTTACAAATGGTGTGCAAATTGTAACATGATAACATGATAGAAAAATATATTTTGTCAAGCTGGTAATGATCACAAAGAGCCCTGAAAAACAAATTAATTCAAAGTTTAGTGCTAGCTATAACCAAACTCTTTTTGACCTGGCCAAAGTAGGTAGGTATACTTATGTGCGTTCAAGTTCCTTAGTCGGGTGCATTCACGTGCCTTATCCGGGTGAATTCACATGCTGTAACCTGGTGCATTCACGTGCCTTATCCGGGTGCATTCACATGCTGTAACCTGGTGCATTCACGTGCCTTATCCGGGTGCATTCACATGATTTAACCGGGTTCATTCACGTGTCGTATCCGGGTGAATTCACATGCTTTAACCTGGTGCATTCACGTGCCTTATCCGGGTGCATTCACATGCTTTAACCGGGTGCATTCACGTGCCACGTGCGTAAAACGTCCGATAGTACTTATTTATTGTAGTTATGTACTTTTAAGAACACCATGTAACGGTGTGACGCGTTCCTATAAATTTAAATTGCAACACAATATTGATTCAGTTTGTAAAGAGCACAGCACGATGGAGAAGATATTTTGCATAGTATCTGTGATATTAGTGAGTGGGTTAGTAGGAGGTATGTAGCTATATGTATAAAGATAGAATTAACATGTACTGTACTAACCTAGGCTACAGAATATAATTTTATAGGGATCGGCAGGGCTATTCTCTATCTGGCGACAGGTTTGCAAAAGGCGAAAATGCATTGGCGTATCTAGAACTTTTTTCCAGGGGGGGCCTGGCCCCTGAGTTGTGCCAATGAAGCCGAGTCAACGGCCAATGTAACTTATGTAGTACCTATAAGTCACTCTACAGACGCGGTCGCAGCCAAAGATTTTGGGGGAGTCATCTTAAATCACCCCTGGCGTGGACAGTTTACTACCGGCGAGCGGAGCGAGCCGCGAAAATTTCTTATTTAAGAAGTGTGGCAGCCAAATTTCTCTGCAAAAATACTTAAAACATTTTCGGGCGTGAGGTACCTAACCCGGTAACCTAATATCCTGGGGTGGGCACCAGATCATTCTGGGGTGGGCACGGCCCACCCGGCCCCCCCTCTATATACGCCTATGCGAAAATGGTGCAATCAGGGCTGTCAAACGTCGCTTTTCACATACAAAAGTTACCGTTTGACAACCCTGATTGCACAATTTACGTCTGTTGCAAACCTGTCGCGAGATAGAGAATTATAGTCCTGCCGGCTCTCAACTCGCTCAAAAGGGCCCAATGGCTAGGGCCCTAAAGAAACTCGAGTAGTAGGTATAGCTAACTTTATATCTGACAACAGTCATCATAAACAGGATATTTACCATGGTTTGTAAGTTGAGCCATGGTTGTCTTAGCCTAACTCCTCCAACTCCTCCTGTGGATGTCGTAGTAGGCGACTAAGGGGCGCTATATAGCTAAGGGATGGGCAGCAGCATCCACCTGCGATCACTCGCCAAGCGTAGGCAATGATTAAGCACAGTGGCGGATTTGCCAGCAGGCTGAGTAGGCTGGAGCCTAGGGCGGGGGCGGCAAATTAGCGGGCAATTGTGATTTCAGTACTTTATTTTTAGTGCAATGAATTTCCAATTTGCTCAACTGATTTTACCTGCTGTTAATATGAATACGAAATTTTCGCGGCTCGCTCCGCTCGCCGCTGCCTTCAATGTCTTTTTTTTTCGGCTGGTTTGTTTACCAAAATCACAGAAATTTGGCTGTTCATATTACTTAATTAGGTACGAATAGTTCGTCAGGGAAAAATGAAAAAGGACACCCTGGGGGTGACCCCCCCCCCCAATCTTTACCTGTGCGCCTGGTATAGAATTATAGAGATCGGTAGGGGCGGCAAAATACGAATAGCCTACTGGCGGCAAATGTATAAATCCGCAACTGATTAAGCATAGCAAATCTCCCCATTGCATGCTATGCTTGGTATGGGAGGCCTCATCCAGCAGCAACGTCTACTGATGAAGACGCACCAAGTTGATTATGGTAAAGTGCAGTGAGTCTGTCGATCCCCTTTGGGTATTTTGATGAACTAGAGAGTTCAGTAAAATCCCCTTTTAAGATATCTTCTTCTCTGATAAGATAAACCTTCGTTTTGCTTAAAGAGTAGCAAATACAAAAAGAAATCTTTTTATATTTGTTTAAATACTTTGATTAGCTACCTGTATAGGCAAAAATCGTACAAAGTTACAAATAACATAATCTCTCCTAACTGTAAACCTGGTTTAGTTTTAGGTTTTTTTTTTGTTTTTTTTTTTTATTTTTTTTTGTTTTTTTTTTGTGTTTCAGTCCACAGTTTACAGTGCTACGTCTGTCAAAACTGTACAAATCCTACTGAAGCCGACTTGAAGACTTGTAGTGACGGCTCTAGCACTACCACAACCACTACAGTCTCAACCTCTACAACCCAAACCTCTACAACCCAAACATCTACAACCACAGCCAATTCAACTGAAGGACCCCCTGTGAACACTGATACAACCACAGCCAATTCAACTGAAACACCCTCTTTGACCACTGATGCAACCACAGACAATTCTACTGGAGGACCCCCTGTGAACAATGATCCAAGCAGTAGTAGATTCAAACGCAGTGTCCTGTCGCTTCTCACGAGTTCTGACAGTGATGGGTGCAGTTGCAGAAATGTCCGTACCTACTCACATTATTTAGATCACCATCATTAACCTGTAGAAGCCCACTGCTGGACATAGGCTTAACCCCATAGAATGCCACGACGAACGGTCTTGAACCTCCTCCATCCACCGACTTCCTGCGACCTTAGTCCATTGAGCCTTCCTTTACCGCGTCGTCTGATTTGTGGTTGCCATACTTGAGAATCTTGAACATCAGAGATCCCTTTCTAAACGTGGCAGTGTTCGACCTCATTTCACGTGACGGTTCAAAATACTAATTTCATCTTCACCATCATCATCATTTTCATCATCATCATCATCAACAGCAGGTGGACTGAAATGATGAAATGATGGCGCTACCCCGAGCAAGATGCTGCCTAAACTATACTATACTAGGAAGACTGGCAATTCTGAAAAAAAAAACAGTTTTAATATCGTCATCTTTACGTAGGTAATGTATAATTGCTTACGACACTGCAAAATTGTTTTTTTTTTAAAATCATTTCTAAACAGAAATGCTGATTTATTTGTCTTTTTATAAAGCATTTTGTGTTAAACTCATTTTTGAGGCAGTGCAGCCCCCGTATTGTCTATCAAACTGATAATCGCTTTCAAATCAAATACGACTCGTATTATGTTTCGTATATTTCTGCTCTTGGAAAAAAAGCTACAACACGCGGCGCAATGTACTGCAAAATTTTAATCAAAAGCAATTTGCAGTTTGATATGCTATACCCCCCCCCCCCCTTCAACGTATCCGTAAGAAGTAAGCGTCAATGATTTTAATGGGGGGATTACCTATGTCCAATACAACTGCAATATCACCTGAGAGTACTTACTTTATTTCCTTTATAGGATAAAAACGTGGTTGGACTGAATTGTCCCGCAAACTACTTGCTAATTCACCTCTGTTTCATTTCAGGAAGCTGGTTGTAAGTGCGATGGACATCAAGTAACAAATCGTATCTCGCAGTATGCAGATGTTCTTTACGTGTGCTATAAAATAACAGCAATAGGTACTTACTTTCTAAATTTTTTGAGTTTCGAAGCCAATGCGTAAATAATCTCGCGTTTTTCAGTCTTGATTCGGTGGACATCTTCCCATCTTCCGGCAGCTGTCTGGCACTTCACTTGGTGTATATTCGCAAATGTTTGCGTTATTTTTCCAAGGTAAAATCAACCATGAGTCTATCGGTAAATAATGTTGTTTTCCTTGGCAAAATAACGCAAACATTTGCGAATATACACCAACTAAAGTGTCACCTGTATACAACACAGTCGCATGTATAAGTCCTGACCCCACACTATATAGGATTCCCTGTCCCGTGAATATCAGAAACTACGACTATACCATGGTACCACAATACCCAAATCCGGAACAAATATTTGTAGTAGACCATGCAAACATTTGTCCCGCAGCGGGAATCGAACCCACACGAACCCTTAGATTTATACAGCGTGTAAAAGGACAGCTTCCCGAATACTGAAGGTAAAGCTACCTATATCATAGCTATTTTATGATGATTATGGTGATTCATACCGGAGAAAACCTTTTTTTTCGTTTCGTATCGTATTTGTGAGCCAGCAATGTACGCATGTATTCCGGCCGCGCGAGTTCAACGCTCCCGGTCAGCTGATCGACCTGTAGCGCCAATATTTCTTAAGTGGTTTTCATTGCTGTTTTTGACATTTTTATTTATTAACGTCTTTTTAATTACGGAAATTAGGTTTTTGTGTTTCTTTAACGATATTTTATGGATATTTATAAAGAAAACACGAAAAAAGCGGCCCAAAAGTGAGCCATTTATTTTCGTGTTTTTTCAGCTTAAATAATTTCAGAATCATGGTCTGAATGTACTGTTTCAGTTTTCGGGAGTAGTCTTTTTACGCCCTGTATTTATAATTACACAAATGACATGTTCATTTATGAGCTTAATCGGTAAAGGATTTTGTTGAGATTAGGGTAAATATCGATACATTGAGTATTTTGAGTTCAGGACGAACTACTAGTTAGTTATTCTTTTTCAGTGAACAACGAAGACATTATCGATAGGGGCTGTGTACCGGCTACCATAGACGGCAAGGCTCCGTGTGATGCAGAGGATGTCAAAAATATGACAACAAGTTGTAGTACCTGTGACACTGATAAATGCAATGGAAGCTACATGTTCCAGTTTTCTGCAGTCTTGCTAGCAGTTACTAGCTTGTTAGTAGTTAGTTAGTGGTTTAATGCTGTCCTATAGTAACTCAATAAATGACTTAACTTATTATTTTTTGTGTTATATACCAAGTTTGGAAAAACAGGACATTGATGGTAATTTTACTTGTCAAACGTGACTGACCAAGTAAATAATAAATAGGATTCCCTGTATAATGGGTATCAGGAACTACGAGTACCATGGTACCACAACACCCGGACCCGAAATAAATATTTTCAGATCATGCGAACATTTGTCCCGCAGCGGGAATCGAACCCGCACCGCTTGCGTCTCAGCCGACTTCTCGCCCACTGCACCACGGAGTTCGTCAAAATGTCGTCAATGTCAAGTTATCCTTTATTCTTTATTGAACACAAAAAAAAAACAAAAAAAGTGAAAGGACGTGTACCAGAGTTTTCTTCCGCAGCAAACCCTTGCTAGAGAGAGGTGAACAATGAGGTAAAACACAATGAAAATAAAATATGAAACTACATATTTTGAAATTAAATCTGTTTCTCAGATGAATTTACCTCTATAAATCAACCAAAACTAATACATAATAATAATAATAAACGCTGGACATTCCACACAACATTATCTAGCCCCAAGCTAAGCAGAGCTTGTGTTATGGGTACTAGATAACTGATATACTTAATACAATACATTACATAGATAGATATTTTTTATTATACATAGAAAATACCCAGAACACCCTGAACAAATATCTGCAGATCGTACAAATATTTGTTCCGAGGCGGGAATCGAACCCGCAACCTCCTGTGTCGCAGGCGAACCTTCGCCCGCCGCGCCACAGAGGTCGTCGAAGAAGACATAAGTTAAACATCATCATCATCATTATTAGCCTATACAAGTCCACTGCTGGACATAGGCCTCCACCCTAGAATGCCACGACAAACAGTCTTGTGCCGCCTCCATCCACTGACTTCCTGCGACGTTTATAATGTATTTAGTCCATCGAGTGGAGGGCCTTCCTCTACCGCGTCGTCCAGTTTGTGGAAATCGGTGGATGGAGGCGGCTCAAGACCATTCGCCGTGGCATTCTATGGGGAGGCCTACTATGTCCAGCAGTGGACTTCTACAGGCTGATGATGATGATAATGATTGTGTTATTTTAGTGGATCAAAGTGGAATAGGATCGGTGGTCTTAAGGCAGTACCCCGACCAAACACGGCGTCAAGCTGTTTTTTTCAAGCCTCTCTCCTCGTTAAATGAAGCAAGTAGAAAAAAAATTAAAAGTCACCACATATATCTGACATTTTGTCATCAAGTTCCACGATTGGTTTAATGATTTAACGTCGTAAGTACTCGACAATAAACCCATGAAAAAATTGAAATAAATCATGGTTTTGTACATCTTCTCTTAAAGTTCACGTTACTGAATTTTTTGGTTTACACAATTGGATAGTTAATTTAATAGAAGAATTATTACAAGATTATTTAAAAAAAAAAATGGGTTCTCTTTATTTTTTATGAATTATATTTCATGAATCCGTGCGACTCTGGCTGTGCGAAAGGAGCGGACCAGTCAGCTGCCGGTTCTCGGACGGACGGCTAGATGGCAGTACTATAAGAACGGACTACATAGGTGTCACTAAAATAAATAATTTGCGATGTATTGTAGAGGCGAACACCTCAAGGTCATTCGGTCAGGGTAGCGCCTTAAGTGTGGAATGCTTCGAATTTTAACTAGGTACGTAGCTTAGTATAATAAAATAAAATTGCATTGCGTTACTTTTTTATTTCTACTACTTGGTAAGCTAACAAGCACACGGCCCACCTGATGGAAAGTAGGTTACCTTAGCCTATGGACGCCTGCAACACCAGAGGCATCACACGCACGTTGCCGACCCTGAGACATAAAGATGAAAAGTCTCATGTGCCTGTAATTTCAACGGCACATCTACCCTTCAAACCGAAACACAGCAATGCGAGCCTAGTGTTTGGCTGCAGAAATAGTTGAACGAGCGAAGCGAGTTCTCTGAGTCAAGTTGGAAGAATCGGCGTTTGTATGTATGTGTGTATGTATGTATGTATGTATGTTTGTCCGATGAAAACTTCCAAACCGCTAATCTGATCTTCATGAAATTTGATATGGGGGTAGATAGTATTGGTACAATTTGTAGGTAAGGTTATGAGCTATATCGATCAGGGGGTTGCTGAGATATTGGGGTCCAAGAGGGGGTAAAAAAAAAAAAGAAAGTGAGACAGTCAGATCAAGTGGGGTGTCTAATGAAAGCGCTTTGGTTGGACATTTCAAAACTGTTTTTAATAATTATTTAGCCTTAGTAGTTTTCGAGATATTAGGGAAAATAAAAAACGTAAAAACCCAAAATTCTAGGGTACTTCCAGCAATCCCACAATGCTGAAATTTGGTATGCTTGTGGCTTTTGTGTCACAACTACAGGGAAAAGTCTGAAATTGAAGAATTTAGAAACATGTACTCCATAAAATAGTAACCAATATAACATCCATTGCTGACCTCCCATTTCTAATAATTTGAATGACGTTGGAGTTCTATGGTTTTCATCAAAAGGACGTTATCAATTAATTCGTCAGGTACTTGATATAGGTACTAACAGGTATGTAGTATAACTAAGCCCCGTTGCTTAGCCCTATTCAAAGGTTATTTCGATGATGTGTAGGAAATTAGAGTAGTTACTGGTAGATCCTGTACTGTACTGGTAGACCTCGAGGGAATTTTTTTCAAAAATAATAGTAGAAATAAGTTTTCATTTAAAAAACCGACTTCCGCCATTTTATTCGACAAAGTGGTGAAAGGATTATTATACTTTTTGAATGCAAATGCTTGGTTTGTTGCTGAAAATAGTAAAATCGCCATATGTATGCCTACAATATTTGAGGAGTTCCCTCAATTCCTCATGGATTCCATCATCAGAACTGGATTCTGAAAAAAATGGGACCAATCTGGAAGTATATCTATCCAAATGTAAAAAGAATTTTCCAAATCGGTTCATAAACGCCGGAGATATGAGGTAACAAACACTAAAAAAAAAAAAAAAAAAAACAACCGAATTGAGAACCTCCTCCTTTTTTGGGAAGTCGGTTAAATATGGAAATTACTTAGTTAAGTAGTCGGGTTGATAAAGGTGTTATCGCGAGGTCTCAGTTCGGGGCGAACCACTAGTACACTACTTACTTTTCAATGTGACGGAAATTGACAATTTTTTTATGTAAATTGCATAGAATGCCTTATTGGTTTCATCAAAATAGGTACTGGACCTGGACATTGGTAAAATTACGGAATATAGTTTTGAAAGTGATGAATATGAATGTGGATGGATTAAAGAGTAGAGGAAGGCCAAAAAAGAGATGGATGGACTTTGTGAAAGATACATGTGTAGGAATGGTGTGAGTACTGATATGACAGAAGATAGGGAAGAATGAAAGAAAAGAACATGTTGTGCCGACCTTACCTAAGTGGGATAAGGGCAGGGAGATGATGAGATGATGATGATTTACACAGAAGCCACAATGAAGAAGTAGTTAGCCGGTCTTGGCATTAAAACTTAGGTGTGCCTCATATCATAACACATGGAGTAGGTAATGTACCTCACCCGGTAATTTACAAGCCGTAATAGATAGATACCTACGTACTTGGGTGTGGACAACGTAGAAATTAATTTCCAAAGAATGTTATCTAGAACAATTAAACACTTGTTAAATTGCTATGACTCAAATTGACTCAATTCTTATTGAAGGTGATTACCCGGATAAGTGCAGTAAGGATACACGTACGCAGGTGTATACAGTCAGAGATATTGTGTAGCAGATTGAGCTTAGAATTGTTAATTTTAGGGTTCCTTACCTCAGAAGGTACCTACGGAATCATCTCGTTTCTGTCTGTCTGGCTATCTTTACTCCTAATCACCTGGCTGAAAAATTTAAATTTGCTTTTTTGAATGACATTGGACTTTTATTTCTTTGATAGGTAAGTATACATACTGAACATTACAATGTTGCCAATAGTTTTTCTGGTAATACTTAGGTACTCCTATCATGATACACTTGCTAGATTATTTTAGATATTGACTGACTTCAAAAAAGGAGGTTATAAATGAATTCGTCAGTTATGTGTATACTTACAGAGTGTCTGATTCTACGGGTTAACTTTGGAAGGCTAACTCGCAAATTAA
This sequence comes from Epirrita christyi, assembly GCA_951392215.1. Taxonomy (NCBI): domain Eukaryota; kingdom Metazoa; phylum Arthropoda; class Insecta; order Lepidoptera; family Geometridae; genus Epirrita; species Epirrita christyi. The sequence goes on from OX595850.1 coordinate 6,113,030, forward strand.
GAAACAGCTGAGATAGCTAAAGAACATTGCAAACGATCTAAAGGTAGCTCAACTGATCCAAATCACAACCAGACGAAAGCGTCCCTATAAGACGATGGCTGAATGCGTTGAGCCAAAAATGAACCAAGATCGTAAACCATGGATGAATGCTGTCGGAACCGTTCGTCGTGGCATTCTATGGAGAAGGCCTTTGTCCAGCACTGGATTTCTATAGGTTGATGTTGATGATGAAACCAAGAATGGCCATCGGAACTCTTCTATGGATAACTTAGGAAAGTAAGTATTACTTATTGCTGTCTTTATTCAGTTTATTGTACTTATTTGTTGGTAATTTGAATTTCCCGCCACTTTGCTAACAATATAAAATAGGCACCTAGGTAACTACGTAATGCATTACTTACATACATCGACATACATAGGTAGGTATCTGGGCTATGTTTAGCTTATCAGCCCTAAGTGTTAATCAATAATAATGTGCTTCAGTTGAATACCAGGGAATAAAACTTCAAAGTGGTTTCATCAGCTTCTAGAGTCAATTATTGCGATAACACACTGCAGAACTGATTATTTCATTATTTACATGTTTATTTTGAAATGGCTATGTAGGTAATGTCATCATTATAGGTAAGTGACTCAGTTCAGGGGCCTTACTCTTGAATCCAATACTAAATGACAATTTCAATCCAAACAAATTAAGGTTGGCATATTAAGCGTTATCATTGGCTGGATTCAAATTGTCATTGGACAATAATTAGTATTGGATTCAAGAGTAAGGCCCCTGTTGATCAAATGTACCTTCGCATTCAAAATTATCATCAGTAAGTATTCCTGTTTCAAAAAGACGAAGATTGCTTACTACTTAATTATATAGGTGCATAACTTTATTCGTAGTAAAGTGTGGAATCCGAGTGCCATCCCTTTCTTAGCCGTACCTACCTAAAGACGTCGCTTTTTTCGAGACGCTGAATCGGCTGAATTATGTCTGGCCCTGAATAAGTTCATGGATGTCTGCCAATGTCGAAGTGTGTCCGGCAGCAGGACTATTCTCTATCTCGCGACAGGTTTGCAACAGGCGTAAATTGTGCAATCAGGGCTGTCAATCGTCGCTTTTCTCATACAAAAGTTTGACAGCCCAGCAGGATGATTCTAAAACGTCGTAAACGTTTCCGATCGGATTCGTTAGTTTTTCATTTCGATGTGGTAACTAAAGCAATTTTGTATGAGAAAAGCGACGATTGATAGCCCTGATTGCACAATTTACGCCTGTTGCAAACCTGTCGCGAGATAGAGAATAGCCCTGCCGGTATCGTGGTGAGCACGGAGTCCGGCCTAAGAGTAGACCCTTCCGAGTGATGAGTTGGATGTCGTTTATGCCGACTAAGTTACACCAGGGGATGGGCAGCAGCATCTACCTGAGTACTCAACACAAATACTGCAAACACCAATCCGTCCGCCAAAGCGTGGTGATTATGCCAAATCCTCCATTTCTTTCTTTTTTTTTTTTTTTTTTTTTTTTTCTTTCTTTTTTTTTGGAGGCCTCGTCCAGCAGTTGACGTCTAAAATCTGTTGAAGAGAAGAAGAGATCCCTTTTTCGAGACGCTAAATAAAGTCTGGCCCTGAACACGTTCACGGATGCCTGCCAATAGAATTCGAACCTATGCTCAATGAAGCGGTAGGTGCAAATCTTCCACAAGGCTCTTGCTCACCTTAAAAAAGATTTATCCTAAATAGTAGGTCAAGTGCCAGTTTCATTGGTGCGTTAAGGTTACTTAGTTCATCCGTAACCAAAACCTTACCACTTAATTATAAGCTGATAGATTTTGACTGCGTGGTGTTTCCGGCTAGAGAGACCCCTAATTCTCCTTCCGTGGATGTAGTAAAGGCCTTACTAAGGAATTAGACCAGGAGAGCAGCAGAATCCACTTGAGTACTTAACACCAAGCTGTGATCACCAATCCGCCTGCCAAACGTGGCGATTATGGCAAATCCCCCCATTGAATACAATGAGGCATTTCCTAACTTAATTAATTAATTAATTTCCTACTTAACAGCTTTAGGAATGCCTAAATAGGCATATTTTTTTGTTTTTGATCATATTACTAACTTAGGAAATTCCTAACTCAGTACATTTGGAGTCCGATTTCAGCGAATAATAGCCTTTTTGTGTTATTATATGACTCGCTTGAACGTTAATTTCACTTTCGATATTTTTTTTTGCAAATTGTTTGAATGTATATAAGAAAGCTGATAATTTAATGCGTGAAAGAACAATTCATAAGGATTATTTTACAAAAAAAACGAGAAAAGAGTTCAATTTTTTTTTATTTTTAAGTTTTTAAAGTTCAGGTTGAATTTTTTCAAAAATGCTTGATTTAAAAAAAAAATCATAACTCCAAAACTACAAAATATTGCGGAACATACATAGGGGTGATTCGGACAGGTCAGTACGGAAAGTCGTTTTTGAACGTCATCGTTTGGGCCACCCTGTATAGATAAATCATATGTTATGTTCTTTCAAACGGTGAAGGAATAAATCGTGAAAAAATACAAATGCCCTTGAACTAAAAAAAATAATACCTACGACTGAAAAGACCGTAAATGTGAAGCACACTGAAGTATTTTTCACCACTCTAGTTCTTTCATTATCGGTCACTTTAAAGCAAAGCTTTAAAGACCATCATACTCCAAATTGGTCTGCAGGCTAACACAAAGAGAAAGAGAGAAAAATTCAATTGCTTGAGTCATCTCATACAATTGTATTTCCCACTTTAAAGCGAATACTTATAGGTACTCGTAGTGTAACCACTCACTATCTTTTTCTTGCAGATAATCTGACCGTATAAAGTTACTATCAAAATGCTGTAACTGCATTTTGCGTAGTTTCGTTTCGGAGTGCGATGTTAACAGACAAAGCAATCATTTAAATAGGCAGAGTTTAATAAGCAACAATAAAAAGTGAATTTAAAATTTATTAACAATGAACTATTTTAAGTGCTGTTTAGTTTTGATTGTGATCTCCAATATTTACTGTAAGTACCTGTGAAAATACTTTTCCACTTTTTTACTTTTTACTTTTTTTTAGTACCTATATAATAATAAATAAAATAAATAAATAAATGCTGGACATTTCACACAACATTATCTGGCCCCAAGCTAAGCAGAGCTTGTGTTATGGGTACTAGATAACTGATACTTAATACAATACATTATATAGATAGATATTTTTTATTATACATAGAAAAATACCCAGAATACCCTGACCAAATATCTGCAGATCGTACAAATATTTGAACCGAGGCGGGAATCGAACCCGCAACCTCCTGCGTCGCAGACGAACCTTCGCCCGCCGCGCTACAGAGGTCGTCATAATAATAAATAATTAGAATTACATTGATTTTAAATTAGATATTTACTAAACTACCTCCCATGTGGTGACGCAAGATAGGACAAAATGGATTTATTCAATCCATTAGAGTACATAGTATTTGGATGATTGAATGTACCCAGGTTATAAGGCCCAGGCCCTCGTGGAACCTCTTTTATAAATTAGTATAAATTATAGCCTGTAATGTTATGCCTATCTTCTTCTTCATCAACCGGTCCAGCAGTGGAGGTCTACTGCTGGACGAGGCCTCCCTCATAGAATAAGGGGATTTGCCATAATCACCATGCACGCTTGGCAGGCGGATTGGTGATCACAGTATTGGTAGTAGTAGGGATGGTCGATGCTGCCCATCCCTCGGCGTTTACGACATTCACGGGAAGAGATGCAGGGGTCTATATTTTGCAGGCCACAGACAAATCAAGGCCGTTGAAACACACCTTGGCCAAATTATAGTAATTACAAGTACTTAGATATTCATTAAAAAAAAACATACTTTCATGAAAATTTATCATATACTAGATGTCGCGCGCGGTTTCGCCAGCGTTATTCTCCGTTATAATGGCGCACTTATATTTTACTGTATGTTTTCATGGTGGCAGGGTTTCATTCCGAATTATTAATTATCCAAGTTCTCATAATGTCAATATTATTAATTTTCCAATTTTTTTTTAATTTCCCAGGAATTGATTAATATTTTCCTAACAAACAAAACTACTGAAGCTCTCCTGCATGACTATTTTAAAGGTAGGGTTTCCGATCGGATTCGTTAGTTTTTCATTTCGATGTTGGTAAACAAGTAACTAAAACAAATTTCTCTAGTAAAACACTGGTTCTAGATGTTAGTGTTATCTACTGATTATGTGTACAACATTTCATGGAGTTTGAAGAAATAATAGCCAAAATAGAAGCAAACTTCGTTCACATACAAGGGCGCAAGCGCCTTACCGGCAACCTTCTCTTACATTAAAACTTTTAATACATGTGGTGTTTCCCAGAACTTATTTTCAACGATCTCCCATTCCCGCAATTTATTATTTTAACAAATAATTTTTCTGTATATACCAACGTCTAACGATGTTACTCCAATGAACTTTACTCTTAATTATTTTATTTATTCGTTTTATTTGTAGATGATGAGTATTTTTTTTTAATTATTTTACAGGTAGTGAAGCACTACAATGTTACGTGTGTCGCGGATGCAAAGATGTTACAAAACTAACAAAAGACGACATCCAGACATGTCCTACACTACCCGTTACCACTGAACTACCATCAACCAACACGCCAATATCTCCAGCAACGGAAGCACCAATAACTACGACCACAGAAGCACCAGTGACTACGACCACAGAAGCACCAGTGACTACGACCACAGAAGCACCAGTGACTACAACAACGCAAGAACCAGTGACTACGACCATAGAAGCACCAGTGACTACAACAACGGAATCAACAGTGACTATGACCACAGAAGCACCAGTGACTACGACCACAGAAGCACTAGTGACTACGACCACAGTAGGACCAGTGACTACAACAACGCAAGAACCAGTGACTACGACCACAGAAGCACCAGTGACTACAACAACGCAAGTACCAGTGACTACGACCACAGAAGCACCAGTGACTACGACATCAGAAACACCAGTGACTACAACAACTCAATTACCAGTAACTACGACCACGGAAACACCAGTGACTACAACCACAGCAGCACCAGTGACAACGACTTCAGAAGCACCAGTGACTACGACCACAGAAGCACCAGTGACTACAACAACACAAGTACCACTGCCTACCACTACAGTAGTACCAGAAACAGTGACCACAGAAGCACCAGTAACTACAACAACGCAAGTTACTGTTACTACGACCACAGAATCACCAGTGACTACAACGACGCTATTACCAGTGACAACGACCACAGTAGCACCAGTGACTACAACTACGCAAGTACCAGTGACTACGTCCACAGAAGCACCAGTGACTACGACATCAGAAGCACCAGTGACTACAACAACGCAAGTACCTGTAACTACGACCACAGAAACACCAGTCACTACAACCACAGCAGCACCAGTGACAACTACTTCAGAAGCACCAGTGACAACGACATCAGAAGCACCAGTGACTACAACAACGCAAGTACCAGTGACTACGACCACAGAAGCACCAGTGACTACAATCACAACAGCACCAGTGACAACGACTTCAGAAGCACCAGTGACAACGATATCAGAAGCACCAGTGACTACAACAACGCAAGGACCAGTAACTACGACCACAGAAACACCAGTGACTACAACCACAACAGCACCAGTGACAACGACTTCAGAAGCACCAGTGACTACAACAACGCAAGTATCAGTGACTACGACCACAGAAACACCAGTGACTACAACTACAGCAGCACCAGTGACAACTACTTCAGAAGCACCAGTGACAACGACATCAGAAGCACCAGTGACTACAACAACGCAAGTACCAGTGACAACAACCACAGAAGCACCAGTGACTACAACCACGGCTGCTTCAGTATCTGAAAATACGGCTTTTGGAATGGCTGGTGACTTTGGATCTCGTACAAGGTTATTGATGAGGAGAAGAAGACAAGTCATAGCACCGGAATCTGAACCCCGATGCGTAGTTTCTTTCTATGAAGGTTAGTAACGATAGTATGTTGTACCTACGGGTCTAGATATTAGTGTAGGTACTGATTGTGTACAAAGTTTCATGGAGCTTGAAGAAAATAATATCCAAATTATAATCAAACTTCGTTCGCGTACAAAAGGGCGTAACCGGTGACATTCTCATAATCAAGTGGATGGGCACATGAAACTTGACACTGAAGTGATATTTCACTTACAATTTGACATTGAACGTTGTGAAAGAGTTCTTCCGGGACATACCACTGCTTCTGACTGGTTCTGCCACCAAGCAAGTATTACTTGCTCGCATTAAAATGTTATGCAGGGCTGTAACGGTAACTTTTATATGAGAAAAGCTACGTTTGGCAGCCCTGATTGCACAATTGACGCCTGTTGCAAACCTGTCGTGAGATAGAGAATAGTCCTGCTGCCGGACACACTTCGACATTGGCAGAAATCCGTGAACTTATTCAGGGCCAGACATAATTTAGCCGATTCAGCGTCTCGAAAAAAACGACGTCTTTAGGTACGGGTGAAAGGGATGGTACTCGGATTCCACACTTTACTACGATTAAAGTTATGCACCTATATATGAGTACTAAGCAATTTTCGTATGGCGGTGTATATTTCGGCCGGCACGTGAGACTTTTTACTGGTGGCAAGCGCATTGCCCTGCATGTTCCGTCACTGACGTAGGTAAATAAAAAATAACCACCCAGCACTTCATGCCACTTTTAAAACGTCGTTAGTCCATCGAGTGGGAGGCCGTCCTATGCGCCTGACGTCGTCGTCAACCACCGCTCGCTGTCTCACCTTCATTCTGCTGGGGAAAGGTTCTTGAACCTTTACTCCCCAGCGTATTTCGGTTCAGCGAGCTGTGTGGAAGATTGGGCCACATCTTTCAGGCCACAACGAAAACCACCCAATGTGTTCTGCCCACCATTGCCACTTCAAATTGCAAATTCTGAGAGCTATGTCGGTGATCTTGGTTGTTCTAAAAATTTCCTTATCAAAATACAATAATAAATTAAATACAACTACTTCGTGTTAGTTTTTTGTTTCGTTAGCTTGAGGTATTAAATTACAGTAAGTAGCTAAACTACTCTTAATTTTCTTTTCAGAAAATGGCGAGTCTAATGTTGTTCGAAGTTGCTCAACCGCCTCAGAACAGCCCGAAGCGAGATGTAAGCAGGCTATCGGCGACTTGCAGGTCAACATAACCAGCTGTGAACTGTGCACGGGAGACCTCTGCAACTCCTCCGCCAAGCTCGCTGTGGGCCTTGCGCCTTTGATACTGCTGCTTGTACATTATTTTAGGCATATAGTAGCTTAAAGTATGGAAAAGGGGACTATTTATCAGTGTTGCAAGTGTAAAAAGACTGCTCCCGAATATTGAAGGCATTTCAGGCAAACTACTAAAGACTATAAAAGAATTATGTTTAATTATTTATATTAGACTATTTTTGTGTGGTGTATTTTTCCTGCTAGTTTTTTTCGGGATCCATCTTCGGGAGTCTTGGAAATGCTATACGAGTGCTACGGGTTATAAACAAGGTGGTAATGTCCTGAAATAAATAACAAATTCAACAGATACCTAAATAATACTTTTATTCGGAAATTAGATTTTGTAAAAATTACAATATAAACCAACCAAAATAACAAGTTTTTGTATTTCTGACGAAGTGTTGAATTATCGAATCATTCTTCTCAAGATTTCAGTAGTAATTTTCAAAACGACTACTCCTGAAACTAGATAGATAGATAAGGTCTTTATTTGCATCTGCAGACACACGCATACAAATTACAACAATATATACAGCGTGCACAAATAGAATTGGTTAGGTCATGCTAGGTTCAAAAATACGAGTAGGTAGAATTACTGATAGATCTTGTGGTTTAGATCCTGTGAATTTTGATGTTACTAATAATAGATCCTGTAAATTGTTATATAGGCAATAACATAATATTATATATTATTGTACGCAACAACCTTGGATGCAATATGCGGAAACTTCTAGGTCAGTAGTTTTAGATTTTTTTAGTACCTAGTGTTTCTTTTCCAACTAAAATAAAAAAACTACGGGCAACTGTGAGTGAGACTCGCGCCGCCGCCGCGCCGCCGCGCCGCCGGCGCGCCGCTCCATGACTGAGGTTTCCATTTCGTACCTATTGTATTTTGAAATCTTCAGAGCCCAGAGGCCCTTTAGGCTCTGAAGATTTCCCTACAGGTCGCAAACACTATAGTATAGGGTAGTATAGGGTAGGTCTGCGACCTGTAAGCAAGCAGTGGTTAGTTGGTACCTATATTGAAAAATAAAATCCTTAAATAAGATACTTATTTAGTTTTAATTCTAACCGTATATTGGTGAAAGAAAAATTACCGAACAGATTTTAGTGACCATAAAAACCAGTAGTAGGTTCTCAATTAGCCTTCGATTCAGGCGAGACCTAGGCCACAGAATAAATATTAGTACAACCTATACAGCGGCGCTACCGGTATGCTGAAGCGTTGACGTGTTTGTACAGCAGGGCCACTATGTCTATACTCATTGTCTTCAGGACCAGTGCATGGATCCTGTCCAATTGCAGAAAGGGCTGAAACAGGGAGAAGTTATTTCTCCGAAACTGTTCACCTCTGCACTGGAACGGATATAGCTTCAACATCAATGGCAAATACATCACTCACTTGTTTATTTCCACTAGTTCATTTTGTCAGTTCTTTTAAAGGAACTAATGGGACATTTTTTCACAGCAGTTCCTTTTATTATTATAAAGGTACTACTGGTACATCAATAAACGTTAATTTTTGTCCCTTAAAGGCCAATTCACACCGGATACGTATGCAGCACGTAACGTAGACACGTGCGTCACTTTGTATGGTACACGCTTGCGTGCACGTCACGCAAGCGGTGTGCCATGTCACATAGAGTCATGGTACGACGACGTGCACGACGACGTCTACGCGTCCGCAGCCGTTGTGCTGTAGCCTAATACTGATGGTACGTATTGACGCAAGCATTTATCGAGTACAACTTCCTTCTGATACGATTTCAAAAAATGCTTCGTTTTCTTTTCCCCATAACACCGACCTCACCCCATGATACAAAAACTTCGTAAACCGTAAAACCAAAACAAAAAAAAGACTCGAACACAGTGAACGCGCTCCCTCCCGGCTTCACTGCTCAAACACATTTTTTTTAAACTTAGATATGTTTATTACTTTAGTGTCCGCACAAAAAAAGCGAATGAAGCTGTCACCAACGCGCCACGTATAGCCAGAAGCGGTACTAGACGTGACGGATGTTTTAGCTTTTCGTCCAGTAAATTGACGGTGGACTACAAAGTTAATACTAACATAATTCAAAATATAAATCTCGAGGATGCATGAAGTAGTATAATTCTAAATAGGTAGTCACAGTCAGCCAGTTATAGTTTTTAGTAAGTACCAACTGTTTAAAATAAAATATACTTACTAATTAAAAACAGTGTTGTTCTCCGAATGAGGCTCATGTTAGGAATTTAGTTGCGTTGCATAAGAATTAAATATGAAAACGTTCTGAAATGGTGATTTCCTTCAAAGAATGCGTATCTTCAGGACCGTTGGAGCATAAGAATCCATTGATTGAAAAGATTAAATGGGCATTCAATATAATACAAACCAAACTAATACTTATCACTAAGTGGAAATGTTTGTTTGTACAGTTTTTATTTTAGTTTTTGTGTGTTCATGTAAACCAATAGGATAGGTTCACCCTGGGTATCATCATCAGCCGGTAGACGTCCACTGCTAAAGAGGTTTCCCTCAACACAAGGGGGGATTTTTTTATAATCACCACGCTTCGCAGGCGGATTGGTGATCGCGGTAGACGCGGCTACGCATCTCGTTGTAATCCCCTAATCGGCATTTACGACATCCACTGGAGGAGACAGAATGGTCTATTCTTATAGGCCGGGCAAACCACAAAACACAAGCTAAAAAAAATAGGTTAGTAGACAACGGGTGCTGATAGCCGTGGTGTGTCTAGCCTAAGAATAGACCCATCCGTCTTTATGCGTATGCATCTATGCATGCAAAGATAGTAAAATAATGTAATATTATTTTACTACCTTTGCATGCATACGTTATCTTTCTCTAACGAACGCCTTCCTGAGCTGAAAGGCTGATGATTAATCAAAAGTTGACTGAGATGAGATTCAGTTGTGAATTGAATGTCAAATAGTTACAAAAATTGGGTTATTGTTGTTATTGTCAAGCCATATGAAACCGGAGAGTTATGCTAGTTTCACGGTTATAAAAAGCGGTAGATTGCAGGCGCAGTTTTGGAGTTGCGGAAAATGTTCCGAATCCCTTGGTTGCTTCTTGTGGTTCTCGTTACCGTCAGATCGGAGCCAGAAATAGAGCTAGGTAAGTTCGATTGCACCCTATTACACTGTTAGTCCGTTTAGGCGAAATCAGGTGGGGATCGAACCCACGGTCGAATTAGTGGGATAGTATCACGCGGCTCAAAGCACCGTAGTTTCGTATTTTCGTATCAAGGAGACGGTCACTGGTTCGATCCACGCCTTATTGGTAATTTTACGATATTATAAAATCTTAGAATTTCCCATAAGGTTTCCTACAATTGCATAAAAAAATAAGCTTAGGTATGCAAGTAAAGTTCACACTTTCACACACTGATCAGTTTTGCATCTGCCAAATGTTTCAGATGATAAGTCCCCTAAATCAGCCTTAGAGCATGCCGTTCACTCGGGCCAACCAATGAACCCAGAAGTGGGAATCTTACGTCATGTGACGTGCTTCGCCTGCGTAGACTGTGAGAGAGTCTACTACAATACTACCGTCGTAACATGCCCTTACAACCCTGACAGCTCAAAGATGCATAAGTGTGTCACTTATGTTGAGAAATATAAATGTAAGTAATACCTACTACAAGAACAAGCTAAGGTTTTTCCTGAAAACTATAATCTAGGTTCAATAATTCATATTTGATTACGAATTTAGATCTGAACTATTGTCAATGTTTATGTGTACGCTTATTTTATTGTAATCTTTTTTGTGAACCCATTGAATAAATAAAAATACATACTTAATAATCAAACACAATGTCCTCCTATGAGAATATTATTATCTATGTTTCACTATCTTCAACATTTACAGCAACTCAAGATCAAAACAATGACAAAAAATATTAAATACCATAACACATACTGTGCAAATAACAACAAAAACTGTTGCGTATCATTTTAATAATTGTAATTTCATGAATAATTCAACTTTTTGTTAACAAAATACGACGGTATTTTTTTTATAATCCTCGCATGTTTGTTGAAAAACGTCGTTTATTGATAGGCGTGAGCGTGAGCATTGGTCATACACTCTCGGCTCCATTACGCCCTCGCCTTCGGCTTGGGCTGCAATCTCGTCTCGACTGTAATTACCAACTTAACACACTTGTATTATAAATGTTACTCCTAAAACTTTCACGGTAAGTTTAATTAAATTTCAACGGCTTCAACAACTTGTTTCTAATACAATCATTTTCGTTAACAATAATTAGTCAAAAATGGCGTGCATTTCTAAACAAATGAAAATCGTAGAACTTATTTAAGGGTGGTTCATATAATTATGTGCTATGAGTTACTTTACCACCCTGATTCGCTTCATCCATGGTCACTGAATCGCTTCGTATAGTCGTGCCTGGCGGAAGTTCGGTTGAGGCGACCGGCCTTCACAGCATCACAATATAAATATTATAAAGACTACCTATTTATTATTACCAGAAGCAGCCGTGCGTAGAAATAACATTTTCAGCTAAATAAGTCATTGACACAATTGCTTTTAACTTGTCAACAACGATGATGTATTAAGGCCACATCACACTGGCTACGTACGCGTAAACGTAGAAGTTGCACGTCGACGTACCATTATGTTGTAATGTATGGAACTGTACGAGACATGTCACACCGCTTGCGTGACGTGCACGTGGACGTAGACGCAACGCGTGCAGCTTTACCATTGCAGCTCCCATGAGACAAACAGAAGGCGTACCTTACGCAGAGCAGAACGTCAACGCGGCAGTGATTATTTATTTATTTATTAAATAAACAATAATTTAATAAAGGATCTCGCCGAGAGCTAGTACCAATTGCGTCAAAATCAAATGTATTTCATAAAATTACCCATATTTTTTAAATTACGTAAACATTTTCGATTGATTTACATGAACCCGTGATCTTGAAATGAAGTTAAATTGGATTTTGTATTGTTTACTTCCGTGCGGTGACGGTGCCATTGCTTGGCAATGAACCTCACAAAGAGAAATTATTGCAGGTAGGTATAGTCTATGCTCACAAACAAAGAGGATGCAATTACTATACGTAAGACCTCAGAATAATGACTACGTAAGACTCACAAATGACATTATCATTCATGACAGGATAGCTCTGTGAAAGACAGCGGCTTTTTTAAAATACGTATACTCGATTTACACAAACTAACTAGAAACTAGAAATAATGCATCTCAACTTGCGATGGATGATTGCTTTGATGAACCCAGGTCATCATACTTGGCATTAGTGCTGCGAAACTTACGGATACATGTCATGCCCTTGAGGCATGACATACGCTGTGATCAATGTGGATTATCTGATCATGGATTGAGCCCACACCCCCCCGTAAGTATTGTTTGTACTATCTGCATTAAAATAAAATAAGGATTTTAGTTTATTGTTAGATATTGATTGTATAAACATCATTTTTGTTACAGTTAATCCCTGATAAAATACTAGGCCATGAATGTTTCATATTAAATACAAGAAACAACGCCCTTGAATTCTGAAAGTGTACCTGAACCTAGCATTGGTCACCATAGTGTGTGTTTTGCATGCATAAATATTTGGAACCACCTTTTTTTTCTTTTATTATTATTTATTGGCTTTTGAACATCATGCCTTTTTCTATAATATCGTTTATTTTCCTATATATACCCCACTCGACGAATCAACGACACTGTTAATGTTCGCGTGAAGTCAGTGGATAGGGGCGGCACAACCCCGTTCATTGTGAAATTCTATGGGAAAGACCTATGTCCAGCAGGGGACGTCAAATGGATGAAATTATAATGATAATGAAAATGATGCTACGTACCTATCTAGTGTTTTATTGTACATTAGAAATGTTTTATTGTACCTATACTTGCTACTTTCCTGACTTCACTAATAGCTGGTTATTAATAATATTTAAATATATACCTCATCGAGTTATTAGATCGTACTTAACAGTTACTGATCCCACACTAGGATCTCCTGTGTCATGGGTATCACGAGTAGGTACCTACCTACCATGTTACCAAAATGTTGGATATTGTAACTACCTAAGTAGTAAGTGCTAAGATTATGCAGACTATTTATGAAGTAAGTTATTTTTTATCAGAACATCCTTTTTATCATGCCAAGGCCCAAAAGATACTAAAGAATGTATTTATTTTAAAACTAACCTCAAAACTTTATGTCCCAAAAACTATGAATTACGGTCATGAATCTTAAAAAGGCTTGTTGGTAAAGCAAAAACGGTTTATTATCCTCATAATACACGAGGTATTGTTTTGACGCAATTATTTTTGGTGTGGTACGAGCTGCCTTTTTGAAACGGCAAGATCCTTTATTTTTTTGTGATGACGTTGTATTCAATGACATTTCCCATTGGACGTCACACCAAACAACCGTGGACGTATTATGTGTAACCCGGTGAGACAGGGGTCCACGCGCGTCTCTACGCGAGTAGAGACGCGTGTCTACGTTACGTGCTGCATACGCATCCGGTTTGCTTTGGCCTTAAATAACCTTTAGCAATACTGAAAAGCGCCCCTGGCGGACACTTTTAGAACATCAATTTCCATACAAAAATCCGTGTAGTGTACCTACACCCTACGCCCGTGTGGTGTTTGCTTAGCTTGTAATATTTCTAGAGAACTCCTCAGAACTTAACCCCAAGAAGTTCCTTTGATCTAATTATTAGATTCTAATATAATATGTGTATTTTACAGATCTAGGCAAGCCATGGTACATCAGAGGTTGTGCATCACAAAGAGGGACTTGCGCCGAAATACGAAAAGCTCACGAACAATTAGTTAACGACGACTCAGTAATGGAACTAAGCTCCTGCTATGAGTGCGAGGGAGAGAGGTGCAACGGTGTTTCTCACTCACTCCCGATGGCATTCCTGACTTTCGTGTTGACCCCAATTCTTGCGAAAGTTGCTTTATCGTAGACTTTTTTGGAAGGGATTGATGAATTTATTTTGTGCGTGTGAAAACCAAGGGCCCCATTGGGTGAACAAGTCTTCAAGTCTGCATTTGTATTGTCAACGAACAACGAATACTTTATGCTTTACGAAATAAAGCAACAAACTAGCGTAGTAAAATAGCAAACAAAAAGATGTACCTACCTACCTATCAACAATACCTACCCAGACCTATCTATAAATATTTATAGGAAAATGGTGGCAATAACAGATTTTAAAAACATACTCACAGAGGCGCCATCTCTTGTCAATCGTTCAAACGAAGATTCGGACACTGAGCAGGAAGCTTTCCAAACTAAACATAAACACCTATAAAGATAGATGGCATTCCATCCATCGGCTCTTATCCGTAGGTAATAGCGTCAACTCGATCTACGCTAAAATTGGTCACCCAGGAACTTATCCAGAGGGTGAGATTCATGAAGCGAGTGCGAGTCAGGATTATGCGATTTTTTCACTATTCTACACATTATAATCAAATGAATGTCCTAGATATGTTTACCTTTTGTGCTAAGTACTAATTTTAAAATAAGAATTTGAAGGTCTCATTTAGTCGTAAGTTTTTGTACAGTGAATAAAGCGATAAGCTACATGTAAGCTACCTAAACTTTTTTATTTCTATTTACTGGTAAGTAGGGACACTTTCTAACAGCACGTTTACGAGGCAAACGCGCATTAAATACACTCGAGAGCAATGAATCCGGGTCACTTAAAGAATGTTAAAATCTCGGAAACTAAAAATGATAGATTAATGCAATAAATTGTATTTAATAGACAATGTAATACTCCTTAAAAGAAGGTAAAAAAAAATATGAGTCACCATACATTTTATTAACACAAAATTACATAAAGAAAAAACTGCTGATCTCTCCTTAAAACAAAAATAGGAAACATGAAATTTTTGAACTTTATTACGATTTTCTTGAATTTTAATACTTCGTATTGCCTCCTCGTGCTTTTTTAATTTAATTTTAATTTAATTTTTTTTATTATTAAATTTTAATTTTAAATTTTAAATTTAAATTAAATTTTTTTTTTAACTTAATTTCGTAGTTCCATCTTCGAAAGTGGCCCTTTTTCAAATTTGTTTTTTTTATGATATAACTTTACAATAACTAAGAAGTTTTAATACCTTCATTTAAGGAGTATTACATTGTCTATTAAATACAATTTATTGCATTAACCTAGCATTTTTAGTTTCCGAGATTTTTAGGATTCTTTAAGTGACCCGGATTCATTGCTCTCGAGTGTATATATGTTAGTCTATAAGGTATATATTCTATGGGCTTATTGTTTAGGTATAATTTTATTATACATTTCCCATGTAGCCTGAAATAAAACTATTATTATTATTATTATTATTATTCCTATTATTACATTGATGTAGTTATATATTACTAAAGTACCTACATGTAGGAACAGAATCACGTCATACTGAGTAATATTCTACGACGTAGTGCTAAGTGTAATGACCTCACAGATAAATTAGAATTCTAATCGCGAAGAAGTCTTTTCACAAGCCCTATCACGCCCTATTCTGTGACACAGCTATTAATACGATGGAGTTGTCGTCTATTTTGGTACCTAATTGGGACGAGCTTGTTATTTCTCGTAATACAGGAAGTATTTAAGAGATAGCACACATTCTTCTATAGAAATAGCAAGCAGTCTATTATTGTAGCAAAATATAACTTAGCTCAAATTACCTAGTTGTTTCTTAGCTGCTTTTCTTACTGTTCAGTGTTCACTACTGCTATTCAAGCCTACTCTCGACCATCACGCGTGGTCTAAAAATGTCGCATATATTTAGCAATTCTTTTGCAATTTTCAGAATTCCCAGCAGATCCTTATTAGAAATTCCTCTTTTTATGGTTGTGTGATTCATATTAGGATCATAATAATAATATTATGATTAATATGTGTATATACATATTATGTGGCCTGTTTAGACCTCCTGATGGTCGAGAATAGGCCAGGAGTGAGTTATGGAACTGCTGGGAGGTCTGCATTAACAACTGCAACACCTGTTAGGTAACGTCCATCTAGAATGTGCCATAACTGGTACTGCACTGCGCCTGATATTGAAACAAAATGATAAGTCTCATTACACTGGTATCTATCTCAGTAATGCAAGCACTGCTTGGCGGAGTCCACTACACCATCTCAATGTGATACGCTCATTTATGCCGCATATGGATAGACATTTTTTTTTTGTTTAGTTATGGATAAGTAACTGATAACCGTTGGGGAATCAAGGTTCTCGAGTGGCGACCACAAACCGGTCGACGCGGTAGAGTAAGACCCTTCACTCGATGGAAGAAGACATTATAAACGTCGCAGGAAGTCGGTGGATGTAGGCGGCTCAAGACCGTTCGTCGTGGCATTCTACAGGGGAGGCATAGGCCTACATAGACGTAGGTCCAGCAGGGGACTTCTACAGGCTGATGATGGATATACATTTTAAAGCGTCATCAGCAGCGACATTTTAAACGTTCACCTGTTGGAAGAGGCCTCCCTCATTGACTGCAATGGAGGGGATTTGCCATATAACCACGCTTGACAGGCGGATTGGTGATCGCAGTATTCATGTTGAGTAGGTACGCAGGTGGATACTGCTGCCCCTCCCCTGGTGTAATCTCTTAGTCCGTTTTTAGGACATCCACGTGAGGAGATGGAGGGATCTATTTTAAGCCTCCGGACACACCATACAGCTGGACTCACTACGTCAGATTACACAGACTAGTGTGGCCGGAGCTAGACAGCACACCATACATTTTATACATATGGCTAAACCCTCCAACATCCGCGTACACAGGGTCCTTTGTTTGCCAAAACTGCGACAACGCTAACAGTCACTATGAAGTCATCGACGTACAGACGAAACTGACGCCACCAAAACTTTCATAGATGAAAAGAAAAATCCCTGACTGATTCAAGTTTTACTGTCGAAAGTTTTGTATCCCATTATAATAACATCTTAAAATAATTCGAGTTTCGATCACAGTGAAAATTATTACACGTGATGCCGTGGGTGTCGTAACAATATTCGGTCATCGCGTCGTAGAGTAGATAAAACAAGTCAGATGAGTCAGTTCATCCAATGTTAATGAAAAACTCAATAAGTACTGATCGCATTTTCCATTAAAGAATCAGTAAGAAACGAGTTTTTAGTATCAAGTTCTTATGGACAAGTAGCTTTGTCTATTTATGCAGTGTGAATCAGTGGAACCAAATTGGTTAGAGCTTATAATTCTAGAGCCAAATCAAAACAGTCTCATCGAACACGAGTTATATTAATAACTTAACTAAATTTTTACAAAAAAAATACCAAGACTTCAAAATTGAAAGACGAAAGTCGAAATTATCATTTAGGTACTTATTCTATGTTACGTTCGTATAGTATACACAACACGCACGCATGTTACTCTGAGTTCGCGCCAAAAGCCGCACCTCTACTAGCTAGATAGTTTTTTTTCTGAATAACACTGAAGTAATTAAACGCTGAAAATACTTAAATAAGTACTTACTACTACTGCTTACTACTTAATTAATTCATCATTGTCACCATTATCAGCAGCCTTTCGTCTTCCACTGCTGGACGAGGCCTGCCCCACAGAATGCAATGGTGGATTTGCCGTGATCACAATAGTTAATTACGTATATATCATCCAAAAATAAATATATTTCAGTAGGAGTGGTTATCTACTGTGAGAACAAAATCCATAGCGACCAAAGGATTTAATTTGTCCTGGTTTTGTTTGTTTATATACTTACCTAACTTTGAAAGATTTTTCTATGTTGTTATAATATCAAAAAGAAGTATATATCGTAATACCTACCTATCAATCACTTATTTACTAATATTGAATGAGTGATGATTAATAACAGTTTTGTAACTTTTTTTATAAACCTACCTACTAGTATTAGTTGTTGTATTATTTAAGTTATAAAGTTTTACAAAATTTAGTTGACAGCTTGACACAGTCATGGTTGCGTTTTCCCTGCCGCGTTCCATATCTGCGTTTACACGCGCCACTGTAAAAACTGGAACGCGACGACTGGTGTTACGTAGTGCGTTGCCTCGCCATTCGCTCACCGAGTGCGTTCCGAGACGATCGTTGACGATAATTGTGAATAATTTGTGAAGTGTACTTTCTATTTATTTACATAATCTACAATGGCAAATCTATACTTCATTGTGCCCGTGCTACTACTGGCTTTCTTCGTGCAAGATGGTAAGTTTTAAAACTTTTAGACCATTATTATTTTCTAAAAATGTTGACTAATTGTTAGGAAATACTTTTCTTTTACTATGTCTGCATCATGATCGACTTTTATATTCCAGTCTAGTTAATTTTATATAATATTTTTGGTTTTTAATGAAGGGTCTTTGTTATAAGGGTACAGTATTATCCAAACACCTACCTACCTACTTGATCACTACCTACACCTTTGAATGAAGATTATAAATTGTAAATACCTACCTATCTTACGCCTTGATAACTGCGTAAAGGACAACAACAATAAAACAAAATGAGCGCGCTTATCGCTAAAAAGCGATCTCTTCCTAGCAGAAAGATCTCTAGAATGAGAGGAGCTTCAATTATATGGAAGATCGGTCTAGGTGCACCAAAAGCGTAAATGCCTACCTACCGATTTTTTTTAAATACTTATAATAAGCAAAAATCAGTAAACATGCACATAACAATTGTATTATTCCTATGTAAGATACTTAGTACTTTTATCCGAAACCGTATATTCGTGTCGTCACTGATACCAGAGGCCCTTGTCTACGTTTTGCACTCCTGTCTCGACTCCCGAAAAATGTGTTTTTTTTTGGATGGTATATATGACGAGCGCCTCCTAGCGGCTTTGTTAAGAAACTGTATTATTATACAAAAAAAAACCGACTCGCAATTCGGTAGGCGAGAGAACGAGTGCACTACCTACTTCGACTAGGTACACAGAATTATGTCTATGATCATAAACAGATCATTTATATCCATTATCTACCTACGACTACGATTATGTCATCGTGTCGACAAACTACTACCTAAGTACCTGTTTACTAACATACATTACTAACATTACTCAGGTAGGCATTGGAAGGTAATAACTACCTACCTAGGTATATTAACTAAGCTAAAAGTTGCGTGAACAGGCTAAGGCGTGTCGAGCGAAACCGGCTTTACCAGTTTTTTTGTAGTAGGTATCAAGTAGGTATGGTAAGGTATTTGCAAACCATCTCTTATTTTAAATTAGTGTCGTATTTTAAAGGACGTAGTGCCAAATCAAAATATGTTTTGAAATAACATCGTAAACAAAAATCTGTTTTCGAGAGAACTTTAAAATGTATAAGTACCTAAAATGTAGTTGTTTGCAAAAAAACATAGATCAATTTGCTACCATTTCGTCAGGGCCAAGCAAATATTGGCAAATAATTCTATCGACAAAATTTTATTCAGTCGTGTTTTCCTTTCGTGTGTTTTTCGAATAAAATATATCTACCTACTTAAAAATGATATTCACAGCTCAATTTGTAGGTTCTGGGCCAACAATATGCTTTTTTTTATTTGACGCAATAAAGAAACAAAAGATTTAAGAACAATTTTAGTAGCCCTAAAATTGTTTGTTACTAAATTTTTGCGGATATCGCAAAAGCCGTCTAAGGGATTACTCCAGGCGATGGGTAGAAGCATCCACCTGAGGACTTGACACCGATACCTACTGCAGTCACCAATTCACCTGCCAAGCGTGGTGATTATGGCAATTCCCCCATTGTTTTCTATCGGGGAGGCCTCGGTGAGCAGTGGCCATCTAAAATGATGATGATGAATTTTTCTAGCGCGATAAACGTCCAACATTTTTTGAATTCTCAATTAGAATTCGATAATTTGAATTTGCATTTCATTGTTTCATTGTTGGTGAATTGACTAACAGATTGTTAGCCTTCAGTTGTCACTACGCATCCCTTTGTAACTTTTCCAGTGAGTTTTCCTTACTAACAATGCAATTCTCTACATTCTTACTTAAGGTCAACTATGAGATCATAGTTGTTTACCTCTTTTGAATTTGACAATACAATTTCGATGTTTGATTCGTTTCTTTATTCTGAGGTTTTAGTCATAGTCTAAGTCTCAGAATAATGCTTTAGTCATTATTCTGAGGTACAAGTAAACAAGGGCTACTCCGAGAGTAACACCAGCTTACGTCACTACCTAACAGTTGCCAACTTTATGTGCTTAGAATTGCACTTTATAATTCTATGCTAAAAGGAGCACATGATTTGACGACCTCTGTGGCGCGGCAGGCGAGTAGCCGGCTGAGATGCGAGAGGTTGCGGATTCGATTCCCGCTGCGGGACAAATGTTTGTATGATCTGCAAATATTTGTTCCGGGTCTGGGTATTATGGTACCATGGTACTCGTAGTTCCTGATGCCCACGGCACAGGGAATCCTAGTGTGGGATCATGAGTATGTATGTGAATGTTGGGTTATGTTATGTTATTTCAAGCGAATGAAAAAATACTGTTTTTCAGTTACCACTATGATGCATATTTGTAACTGTATACCCTCAATTTGCAATGAGTGGGTAAAGCAGGGATTTATATCGTAACAAAGCGTACTTGACCCCTTTATCATACAAATTGATAAATTGAAGAGCATCCGCATAAGCACATAAACTTAATTTTTTTACACATCAATTTTCTCATTTTTGCACATTTTACAAATACTTACATAAGTTTTGTAAAATGTGCACAGATGCGAAAATTTATGTGTAAAAAATTAAGTGTATGTGCTTATGCGGATGCTCTTCAATTTATCAATTTGTATGATAAAGGGGTCGGAAATCCTTCTCTTATACTCTGATTTTTAATCTTAGACAATTTTTTAAACTTATAAATGTCATTGTGTTTTAGTATGTGTATCATATGTGTATATACACATATGATACACATACATGACACTTATACACACAGTGGCATATATCTTGACATTTCTTTGTTTACAAAAATCGTCTAAGATTAAAAATCAGAGTATAGGAATCTATTTTTCTTTTGTAACTAAATATTTTTTCGTGTCAAAAAAATACCTATCTACCTTACTTTTAGAGATATTTTGACTGTGATTTCACATAAAGCCACAGTCAAATATTTTTACACAGTTGTACACATATAACACGCTATGTAAGAATTTGCCATGCTGTTTTATATGAAAGGCTGTGGATTTTGTTCATTAAATAATATAAAATAATATTAAACGCTAGTAGGTACTTAAAATTATTCATTGTAAATTGGAATTTTTATAAACCTTCTTAACGGACAATTAATTTGGTAATTGTCATTAAGGTTGGTAGTACAATCGCATAGTCAAAAATAAATAAATTTAAATAGGTAGGTACATAAGTATCATCATTATTCGTTAGACATCCACTTTTAGACGAGTCCTCCCCCATAGAATACAAAGGGGGGAATTGCCATAATCACCATGCTTGGCAGACGGATTGGTGATCGCAATATTAGTGTTGAGTACTCAGGTGGATGCTGCTGCCCATCCCTTGGTATAATCCCTTAGTTGTCTTTTACGACATCCACGGGAGGAAACAGAGGGGTTATTCTTAGACCAGACACACCTCGGTATACCTACATAAGTATACTTGCACATTTATTTACAAAAATAATAATATATAAAAATAAAGTATACCCCACCAGTTAATCTTTTTAAAAAGTAATGATTGCACAATAAATATTTAAAAAAGAAAAAGTTGCTCGCGCATGCTCAAATAGCTTTATTGAGTAGGTTCCAACTTTCACTTTTAACGTTATCACGCTTTGACACACTTTTACGAGTAGCCCTTTTCTATTATACACATAAAAAGTACCAAACCAATGTAGGTAGGTACTTCGAAGCCATAGAACAAATTAGAGTAACTTACGCACTTAGATATTGCTGTACTTATAAATAATAGAAAATGTATAAGATAATACATGATTTGGTGAGTAGTTGGGTACCAATAAACCTACTTTAGGGAAAAGATTTCTGATAGAGAAAGAGATTTAATTTCTCAGGCTTGCTCTATTTAAAAAAAAAGATGTTGCTTGCATGTTGCTTATAAAAGAGGTTATACAAACCGGACGACGCGACGCAATAGAGATAGGCCCTCCTCTTGATGGTCAGTGGATGGAGGCGGCACAAGACTGCTCGTCGTGGCATTCGGAGTAGTTACTGATAGATCCCTTGGTTATGATCAAGAATTCAAAATGATCCTTATGATTTCAATGAATAAAATTCTTTTTATTTGATTTAGTTACTACCTAATAGATACTTTAAATTTTTGGGCAGTTTTCGAATTACTAATAGATCCTGTGACGAATTTGCTATTGAGGTAGTACAGTCAGCGAAAATTCAAGATGTGACTAGGTTCTAGGGTAGGAGGCCTATGTTTATGATGGTATAACTGTGTTTTACTTCTTTAAGTTTCTCAAACAACTCTCTACGTCTAAAGTAACAACATTATATACATCCTAATACCTACATGCAATACAAATTAATTTAAAAAAAAAGCTCCGGTGAATTTCTCTCATCATCAGCATGTAGAAGTCCATTGAGGCCACTCCCATAGAATGCCACGACGAATTCTTGTGTTTAATCTAATTGGTTTGCCATAATCATCACGCTTGGGTATTCAGGCGGATTGGTGATCGTAGTATTGGTATTGAGTACTCTGGTAGATGCTGCTGCCCATCCCCTGGTGTAATCCCTTCACCGGCATACGGTAATTCTAAATATGAATATATAAATGGAAGACACGAGTAATCAGTCCTCCAATCACTAAGATTAATTTGTATTCTTTAAATACAGGTTCAATTGATAAATGCGCAATTTCGCTCCAAATTGGTATCATTAAAATTAACAACTGTTAGGTACAAGATTCCTGGGAAACGGACTTGTAAAACAATAACTTTTCATTTAAAAAACCGACTTCCGCCATTGTATTCGACAAAATATCTGGATGAAAAAAAATAATGACAAAACCATAGTGGTGAAAGGATTATGATACTTTCTGAATGCAATTGCTTGGTTTGTTGCTGAAAATATCAAAATCGCTATATGTATGCCTACAATATTTGAGGAGTTCCCTCAATTCCTCATGGATTCCATCATCAGAACTGGATTCTGAAAAAAATGGGACCAATCTGGAAGTATATCTATTCAAACAAAAAAAGAATTTTCCAAATCGGTTCATAAACGCCGGAGATATTATGAGGTAACAAACATTAAAAAAAACACAACCGAATTGAGAACCTCCTCCTTTTTGTGAATTCGGTAAAAAAAAGATTTTATCTAGTATTATGTTTTCTTTAAAATTAGCCAAAACATCGTGATATGATAACCCCTTTATCAATATCATCGAAAAGAGCGTCAAGAGCTTCAAGACTACAGTTTAAGAAACACTGATTTTAGATTTTGCTTATTACTAGAAGTAACCCTCAAAAAAAAAAACCGTGTCCAGCCTACGAAAAGACCCCTCCATCTCCTCCCGTCGAAAAGCTGACTAAGGGATTACACCAGGGGATGGGCAGCTGCATCCACCTGAGTACGCAACACCGATACTACGATCACCTATCAGCCTGCCAAGTGTGGTGATTATAGCAATTCCCCCTATTGTATTTTATGGGTGAGGCATCTTCTAACAGTGGACGCCTAAAGGCTCAAAATTTTCAGCAAAAGTAAGAATTTGTTCTAATGTAAAAACAGAAGTTGTTTAGCCTAAATGAAATAAATTCGGAAATAAACCAGCTAGTGCATTTTTCAACTGACTTGAGAGAAAAAACCAATGATACAAAACTGAGAGAAGTGGAAGGAAACGGGGAAGGCCTTTGTCCAGCAGATATAAAGGCTAAGTAATAGATAAATTAAATAAACATAACATAACACTCAACAGTCACATACATTGTCCTGCAGAGCTATTAAAAAACGTTCGGAAGGGTTTCCGATCGGATTCGTTAGTTTTTCATTTTGATGTGGTAAGTAACTAAAACAATGTGTTTTACTAGAGAAAATTGTTTTAGTTACTTACCACATTGAAATAAAAAACTAACGAATCCGATCGGAAACCCTGCTGAACGTTTTAAAATAGCCCTTCTGATCCCACATTAGGATTCCCTGTGTCGTGGGTATCAGACACTACGAGTGCCATAGTACCACATATATTGTATACCTCATAAAAAAAGAAGATTTTGATCACAAAATAAGCACAAGTAATAAAGTCCTTTTATAAACGAATCCAAGCCCGCATAATCAGAGATTGTATTCAATAAAGAAGCCATGACCCCATAAGCATGGCCATTGTGACTTCAATGGTGGCAAATCACACCATTGATTTATACTAAGCCGATATTGATGCTATTATTTACGTATTTCTCTTCAATAATGCTAATAGGATGACGATCATTAAACGAACGGCCACTTACCAAAATTAATTAAAAGTAGTCGGAAGTTCTATAAAATGGTCTTAATAATATTTTACTGGGATTATAATAAAACTAAGTGCAAATCGTACTTGCATGTACAATTTTTTCCAAACTAAGTAACATAAAATTATAATATTTCCACCATGAGTGTTCCTTTTTTTTTCAAATTTGGAACGAAACACTAATAGATACTAGACAAAAATTAATGCCAAAATAGCTTTTAGCATTCTGCCAATTATTCTATTACTGCGTTGAATAATGAAGTAACTCTTAGCAGCCTGTTAGTTAATCCTATTAGACTGTAATAGATCCAAGTGGGGTCTGGTCTCATTACGAGAACCCTGACCTCTCTGTCAGCTGAGGTCAACATGCCATGAGATGAGTCATCAATGTTATAGCAATCATACCCAACATATACATACAACTCTGCATTATTGTGAGAGAAGCGAAATATGCAGAGTAAAAAATCAAAAATGTTATTTATTAGAAACTAAAAACAACATGACACTGACCAACTGCAAATGTTACAAAAATAACTGAGAAGCAGTGCCAGCGCTCTCCTCCTTAACTTAACACAATAGGGCCAGGTTCCATTATAGAAAAGAAAAACTTCTAAAAACTATAATTTTGTATTATAGTTTTTAGAAGGTTTTTCTTTCAAAAATACAAAAAGATGGTTTGTTTTCTGAAATTAATTCGTGCTACTACACAAATTTCCAAAATGTCAAACTGTCACAAACTAAACTCTCTTTCGTAATGAGACCAAAGTAGATGTCTAAAAACCACCTATACCTACCTACTCTGATTTTTAATCTTAGACATTTTTTGTACTTAAACAAAGAAATGTCAAGATATGCCACTGTGTGTATAATTGTCATGTATGTGTAATTGTATCATATGTGCATATACACATATGATACACATACATTTAGACACACAGTGTCATTTCTTTGTTTACAAAAAATGTCTAAGTATAGTAAAAAAACCCACAAATAAAATTTCGTTTCTAATTATAATTATGTACTTAAGGAACTGATTTCTTATGAAAACATTGTAGCCGGCATCGTTAAAATTTCTTATTTCCTGAATAATTATGGTAAAGTCAAAGGTTTGGGGGATTCCTACATTAATAAATTCTAAACACGTAAAATTGGTGATGTAATCGGATATCAAAATTTATAACACTCCGAATTGGGGGATCACAGGAAGAGCTTAAATTGGCCTTTTGAACATTTAATCTGATGGTTAAATGCCCCTTGTTGTCGTCTGTATCGTTTATTTAGCTTTTTAGGCAATTTATTTTAATGGTGACAATTTTTTTAAACAGCGGATAATATTCATTTTGTAAAACGGGAAATTTTCACGTACCGATATGTTGGTGGAAGCACCAATCAATTTTGTTATGTTTTACTGAAAATTAATACTTTTCCATAGAAACGATTTGCATGGAAGTTCGAAATAAAAACCGAGGATATCGGATTTTATTATAAATAAGTACCTAGGTACGATAATTATTTTTTTGTTTTAGTAGGTACCTTCTATTCTTTCTAAAAATACACAGGCCGAAGTCAATACCTACAAATCTAGAGTTTGTATTTATGAGTTTGTAGACAAAATCAGAAACTCAGAAACAGCGCTCTTAAGCGATACGACCGCCCATTGTACCTCTGATTAGAAACTTTGTATCTTTTTTGTTGGTTTTTGTTTATGGTGTACCTACAATAAAGTTATAATCTATCAATACTCTGATTTTAAATCTTAGACATTTTTTGTAAACAAAGAAATTTCAAGATATGACACTGTGTGTATAAGTGTCATGTATGTGTATCATTTATGTGTATATACACATATGATACACAGTGATATTTCTTTGTTTACAAAAAATTTGTAAGATTTAAAATTGATATTATATATTATATTATAAAATTATTTATTTATTTAGAAAGGGGGCCAATAGCAAACATACCGTTTTTTTATATATCCTTTTTACTTGGAGAATCATGTACTTATTTTATTAGTTGATATCACAAGGATCCTTTTGAATCCTATTCTAAAACTGGTAAATTTTCGAAACTTGAATTTTTTAAATAACATAATTAAGTACCTATATTAAAATTAGTTGTACTTTTATTTCAGTTAATACTGCTAGTTATAATAATATTTTACTTATTTTATTCTGTATCCATTAGATAGGACCTCAAAAGCCGCCCTTGACGATAAATTATGAAAATCAAGATAATAAAGATTTGCAAACAATGAGTAAAACAGATCTTGAAGTGGATCGTTATCTGTAATTTTTATGAATTTTACTTTATACATTGAAATGTGTGGGAAAAATGTTCGTTCTACGTACTTAAGTGCGTCAAAAGAATATCATGGTACGTATATACCTAACCAAATAACTTGTTGTTTGCAAAAACCGGAAAACTGTTATTGATAATATTTTTTTACAAAAAACTCAGTTTCTGAATATTTACAATAAAAACTCTATATATTATGTTATGTTATGATTTCCATGAGATCCCACTCATCAGATTTGGACTTGGTGATAATAGGCCCTTTCAAACAAAAAGATAATTTTCAAAATTGGTCTACAATTGACGGAAAAATAGATGAACATAATAAAAAATAAATACAGTCGAACAAAGAACCTTCTCCTTTTTTGAAGTGGGTTAAAAAAGCAAAATATTCAAATGAGTTTGACTCAAATGTAGGTAGCAGGTAAGTCCTATTTCTGAACATGATGCTCACTAGCAAAAACTAATTCTTAGACCGGTTTGTGCCAAATGTTTATATTGAAAGTAAGGTACTTATGAACTATCTATTGGTTTCATTGTTGTTTAGATTGAATGTGCGTGATTAATGTTCGAAGGCTGTAGCAGTTTTTGAATAGAAAAATAAACACGTACCTAGTATCTGCTAGTACCTACCTCTACCCATCGAGTACCAGCCCCTTTATTGGCTAACGAACTGATAATCGCTTTCGATTTTAAAATACATTGCGCTTTATGTTACGAATATTTCTGCACTTGGAAAATAAGCTAAAATACGCAGCGCAATGTACTTCGAAATCGATTACCAGTTAGACAATACTGGGGCAGGTCAACAGTCCTATTCCTTGAAATCTGTAGGTGTGACCTTGAAAACTCTGTTGCTCTGTGCTAAATGCCTGGAGAACACGCTTGCCAGCTCTATGTAACAATAATACGGACATGTTTTTGTGAGACTTGCACAGTGCGAGTTCCGATTTGTAAATTAATTTAAAGCCACTAAAGCCCATTTCGAGTTTTAGTCACTGTTTCCTACAAACTTCAACCTCCCATATTTTAGGGGTAAAAAGTCAAAAGATCCAAAGTTTTTGACTTATTCCTTTATTTGTATCATAAGCCTCCACCATTCAAAATTTCATAGTTGTGAGGTTACTGGAAGTACCATAGAGATTTTTCAGTTACGCTATTTCCATACAAAATATTACTACAAAATTAGACGTTCATTTTTTAATAGCTTGATGTTTTACAACATCATCATCAGCCTGTAGAAGTCCACTGCTAGACATAGGCCTCCCCCATAGAATGCCACGACGAACGGTCTCGAGCCGCCTCCATCCACCGACTTCCTGCTACCTTTATAAGCTCCTCATCAGCCGTCCGTCTACTGTTGGACGAGGTCTCCCTCAAATAATACAATGGGGGGATTTGCCATAATCACCACGCTTGGCAGGCGGATTTGTGATCGCAGTGTTGGTGTTATTTAGGTACTCAGGTGGATGCTACACTGCCCATTCCCTAGTATAATCCCTTAGTCAACTTTTACGACTTTCACGGGAGGAGACGGAGGGGTCTATTTGTAGGCCATAAACACCACGGCATTATTTAAGTATATTTGGTATAAATTTCAAGTTGATATCTTTAGCCATTCCTTAGCAAAAGGTTCTTGACCGACTGACGAACAACAAAGTGTTCTTATAGAAGAATAAAATATAATTTAAAAATAAAAAATAATAAAAAAATTGTATAAGTACAGGAGTTACACAGAAACACATAAGTAACAAACTTAGACTAAAAGGAAACAGACCCGAAGGTACGAAGTGTAACTCCAGTAACAAAATGGCTCTGCCTCAGTATGAGTTGGTTGACTAGCAAGCTTGCAGCCAACACTGGTCCTCCGTCAGAGCCACTTGTTAGCGCTACGGACCAACCTACTCACGATAAATAAACTTACAAAAAACACACTAACATAAAAAAAACTAATTATAAGACTTCTAATAAAAGAAGAAAGTTATGCTATGATAAAATAGGTAACATGATACAAATTGATGTTTTAATTTATTTCTCACAGAACACTTGGTGTCGCGTCTTAGACTTTCCTGGGCGGGTATTGCCTATCAAACTGGTAATCGCTTTTGATTACAATTTTGCTGTACATTGCGCTGCGTGCTTTAGCTTTTTTTCCAAGAGCAGAAATTTTCGTAACATAAAACGTAATGTATCTTAAAATCGTATTCGAAAGCGATTACCAGTTTGATAGACAATACTTGAGCTGATCCTTTTGGTGGTCAAACAAAAATTTCTTTAATTTAAATCTAATACTATGTAAGCTTATAGCAGGCTCCTTATCGGTGGCGGTATATAAGAGTAGGTACCCAACGTTTTTTCCTGTTGAGATAACGGTACCATAAATAACTTTTCATTAAAAAACCGACTTCCGCCATTGTATTCGACTAAATATTTGGATGAAAAAAAAATGATGAAAGAACCATAGTGGTGAAAGGATTATGATACTATCTGAATGCAAATGCTTGGTTTATTGCTGAAAATATCTAAATCACCATATGTATGCCGACAATATTTGAGGAGTTCCCTCAATTCCTCATGGATTCCATCATCTGAACTGGGTTCTGAAAAAAATAGGACCAATCTGGAAGTATATCTAATCAAATAAAAAAAAATCCGAATTGAGATCCTCCTCCTTTTTTGTGAAGTCGGTTAAAAATACAAAAGTAACATTATTAAACCGATTGATATAGGTATTTATTTCAAGGACAGGCGGAAGCTGCATGTGTTTGTTGCCCTAATTTTTTTAGGTTTGGTAGAGTTGGAACAGAATTAAAAGTTTATAAACCGATTCAAAATAATCCTTGTGGTATTTATGAGTAAAATACTTTCAATGGCTAAAATAATCAAACAGGCTATGCGTTTTTTAACAGTTGAGTAATTTTCCCCATCATCAAAAACAACAATAGTTTCGCTACCATTTGCTACTGTTATGACAGTAGCAAATGGTACTGTAATTTCTGTACTGCAGGGCTATTTTAAAACGTTCGTAAGGGTTTCCGATCGGATTCGTTAGTTTTTCATTTCGAGTCATTCGATGTGGTAAAAGTATGTAACTCAAACAATTTTCTAACAATTTTTTCTAGTACAACAAAGTAATAAATAATATTTACTTATTGTTTTATACTGTGTTTTACTTGAGAAAATTGTTTTAGTTAAGTACAATACCATATCGAAATGAAAAACTATAGAATCCGATCGGAAACCATTCCGAACGTTTTAAAATAGCCCAGTTAAAGAATTACATACTTACTGCTTCTATTAAGATCCTCTAAATATTCCTAGACGTCACCTATTAAACTTAGGTGAGCTTGGTACCAAAAAGATGATGTCAAACTATTCATATAGTGGAAGTCAAGGGAAAACATCAAAATTGTAATTAAATCTCTTCCCAGTATAGGGTTGGCACACGATCAATTTTCTGTGAAGGAAACGACGTCAAACCATGGATATGATGCAATGGTGTTCTATAGTAGTTCAATGCCAGCTAAATAGATCTGACATCACATCTCATCCATATCACCCATTCCGAACCTTATGTTTTAAGATTTAAGGCTGATATTTGTTTTGGAAATGTATCTATGTCATCTCATCACAGTAAATCGTGCAGTAGGTAAACATCTAATAATATTATCTATTTACCGAATAAAGAATAATTAAATTTAAAAATACAAATGAAACAGTTGAGCTATCTAAAGACAGTTACAAACGATCCAAAGATACTTATGTAAATCCTACATAAAGATTAAGAAACTCTTGATGACTAATATTAATGATAAAGCCGCGTGGCCTGATGTCGCTCTGCCCCTCGACTGCTAAAATGCTAAATTTGCAATATCTGTACTTACCTATTTACATGTTTCTATTAGATTATTATTTATAAGTACTTATAACAAGCGTAGCGTGTGCTGTCTTGCATATTTTTGCTGATGTTTATTTACTTTTGACTACCTTCCTATAAGGTTTTCAAGTTATAATTTACTATGCATCAGCAACTCCTTGCTCCGAGGCACCACACAGATTCTTACCTAGTGGTAAGACGGACCATTTATGTAAGCCACGCCGTATTTGTTGCCTGATTCTTCTAGGCTTGGTCGCGTTGGAACAGGAGTAATTTTAGTTTATAAGACTATTCAAAATGATCCTTGTGATTTCAATGAATAAAATTATTTTGACTTTGACTTATCTCAACTTATCCAAATTAATACCAGACGGAAGTGTCCCCTAGACGCTAGCTGCATTGCCACGCTAAATGAATGATAGAAATCTCTACCAAAAGGAGAAGCTTCGCGTCCCCAAGACGTGGCTGTAATGCCACGCTGAATGCCAAATAGTAATGCATTGAGCCAGATAGAGCCAACTCTATAGGGTCACGCGTCACTACGATCACTGAAAGCTGCCTGAAACTTTTCTTTAGAAATCTCTACTGTTTAATTTGTATTTTAAATTGTATACATACTTGTAATATTATTTGTTATTGATGTAGAGGATTTTATGACCGCAACACGCGAAGCAACTCTTATGTGCACGACACGAAAACACGAAAAATAAATCACTGTATATCTCTTTCAAGTCTGAATTGCAAGGAAAATATTTGCCTTACACTGACAGAAATCCATTAATGGAGACAAATTATCCGACAGGTCATGACCTACTAACCCTGGTTTAATGAAGCGTGTACAGCACCAAGTTCCTACAGGCAAAGTGTACTTAATCGTTGTTTTACATTGAGTGGTAGACAATCCAAATGATATAATGATTATACTTATAGTAGGTATCTATTAGATACAATTTACAGTGGCAAAGGGTGAACATTATAGTAAGTAAAGTCATTCTGTACTAAACTCTACCGAAGACTATACAACTAAATATAGGGTATTAGTTAGGTACAGAACAATTACATACAGATGTCTCGTAGTTCATCATCATCATTATCACCAGCCTGTTTATGTCCACTGCTAGATGAGACCTTGCCCATTGAATACAATGGGGAATTTGTCATAATCACCACGCTTTTTAGGCGGATAAGTGATTGCAGTTTATCTAAATCTGAACGTCCCACTATTTCATTTCGTCAAAATAAAATATTCCATAATCCGCCCCCGTATTCTCTATCTCGCGACAGGTTTGCAACATTGTGCGATCATTGCTGTCAAACGACGCTTTTTCTCAAACAAAAGTTACCGTTTGGCAGCAATGATTGCTGAATTTACGCCTCTTGCAAATCTGTCGCGAGATAGAGCCTACGGTAACCACAAGGACCGTTTTCGAACGTCAAGTTTGTGCCAAGTGTCAAGTAAGCGGTGGAGGGGCGTTTAGTAGTACGTATGGTGTAGTGTAACACGGAAAATTAGGTTCACAAAATGTACGCAAGAGGCGCTCATCGGTGTCTCCATACAAAATCCGTGTTACACTACACCATACGTCCGTGATAATTGTATGCTAAAAACTAACTCAGCTCTATACGGATGGACAAACGAAACTATAAGTTCCTTGTCGGACTTCGGAACTCTACAACAGTGCGTGAATGATGTGTGAACGATGATGTACTCACATAAGTTGGTCAATGCCATGTTATGGGCCACACCCATGTCAACAATTATGTACTTATCACCTATTTTTAGGGTGAATATAGGGATAGTGACTACGGAAATGAGGCTAATGATACACAACAAACGTAAATCATGATGAACTCTGATGATAGTGTTAAAGAAATCAAAATTTAATGTATATCGATCGATAGATAACTGTAAAAGTACAAAAGTAACATTGCTAAAACTATTGATAAGTATAGGTATTTAACTCATCGATAGGCTCTTCCCAAAGTAGTATATATAAGAAGGAACTTCTTGTTGATTCTTCTAGGTTTGGTTTTTAGGAAGATGTAGGCGGCTCAAGACCGTTCGTTGTGGCATTCTAGGGGGGAGGCCTATCTCCAGCAGTGGACTTCTACAGGCTGGTGATTATGACTTTGATAAAATGTCTTAGCGATAAATACTGTGTAAGACGGTTGATTAAAATATTATTGTTATGGTACAAAGGACTCTACTCCAAAACATTTTGATGAATGAGTGTAGGCACATTTAAAACAATGAAGATACTTAATACGATTTCATATTCATGCCCCAGAACTTCGCTGTGAGAGACAAGACTAACTTTCAAAAAAGTTATAGACTTTCTTGCGAGTGCAACAAGGACAGCATTTAAGCTTAGAAGGCTTCGTTTAGCGTGGGCCGGTTTATGCAACATAACTTGTAAGGGTTTCGCAAGGTATTAGAAGGGCACCATAAATAAAGGGCACAGAGTCTCGCTTGACCTTAGAAAAGCATTTAACCAGTTATGTGAGTTTTTTTCGTTGGCCATTGAGGATACATTTTTAAATGAACCCCTAGAAAATGTAGAAAATATGATCGGAGAAACAACGTGGGGAATTATTGTTCAAAAAGCTCTTATTTTTCCTCAGCCTATAAAAGTTTAGGAGACATAGTTCAGGGTCTCACTGTTAATAGCCCAGGAAAAAATAGAATTCTATTACTTTCCTATTTGTGGTCGCTAAACATTGGCCCTACGCTACACACAAGCTCAGTCGCGCAGCGGGCTATAAAGAGAGCTGTTCTAGGAGTTTTATTACGTGGTAGAATCTGAAATGAGGAAATCCATAGAAGAATAAGCAAGTTGAATTGGCAATGAGCAGGTTATCTAACTCGCAGAACTGACAACCGTTGGGAAATAAAGGTTCTCGAGGGGGACCACAAACTGGACGACGCAGTCGACGAGGAAGGCCCCTCTCGATGGACCAAGGATTAAAGGTCACAGAAAGTCAGTGGATGGAGGCAGCTCGGGATCGTTCGTCGTGGCATTATATAGGGGAGGCATAATGGACTTCTTCAGAATGATGATAACTATTATATTTCAGAAAAATTACGACTATACACTATACTCTCCTGCTATATATTTTTATTATTTATTTTTTTGTCTCTGCTTAATATTTAGAACGCTTTTTAACTTATATACTATTATCGGGTATATATACTTACCCTTTCATTCATTATCAATTTTTAAACCTTTGATAGCAAAAATAGCTTTTGTCTTGTTTTGGCGTAGGTACCATGTCATTTTACATCAGAGAGAACACAACAGAAGCTATTTGAACTAAAATAGGTTTTAAAAATGATTATGAATAAGGGGTTTACTTACCCTTTTACTGTTCCTAGCTATCTCTTCCGCTTGACACTATTTCATCGCACATTTGTATGTTGATTCATACTGTTGAAAAAATCAACATGAATATGATTCATGTTGATTTTTGATATCATTACTTTTTATCTATGTATGTAAAAGTAGGTATCGTTTTGGATAAGCCAGGCAAGACGAGTATTTACTACACATTTTATTGGACTAAGGATTATTTTTGTACGCAACAATGTTTGGTCAGGATGAATCAGAACCTTTATGAATCTGAAATACTTAGTTTTTGTTATGTTCAAAGGAACGAGACGCAAAATAACTTTGCTGTCAAGCGAAACATAATTTTTCACCTCACTACAGCTAGAAAAAAGAAGGTTTTTTAAATTTCGAACCTTTCTATTTTTGAATAGGTTCTTATTTTAAAAACTTTTTCCACGCTAGCGAATAAAAAGCACTTTTGGACGCACTACGCAGACTTCGAATGATAAACAAAACCTTTCCGAACTTGCGTGAGGTGAAAAATAATGTGTAGCAACAACCTAGTTATGCATTCAGTTGGCAGGCTAGAAACAACATTGAATGTTTGAGACTGCAAGCATTGCATTCTAGTAACTGCCGGATGGACGCTTATCGCTTACCACCCACGCATCTTGTGCCTTTGTGCCTTAAGTTAGTAAGATGATTTGATTCATTCATGTAGAGAATAAGCTTTGTCTCACATGTGTCATTTTTAATTAAATTAATTTACGAATTTTATTAAAGTAATTTTAAATTTAGTTTTTAAAAACTTAAACAACGTTCCCGTATCCTTTACTGGCGCAGCCGGGGCAGATTTTCCAAGTTTTCCGCGTAGTTTTCCGTGATTTTTCGGGAATTTTCCGACGCGAATCGGATCTGTTCGAACCAAATAAATTGTGAAGGTGCTAAGAAGCGATCGAGCATGTTGGTGACTGGCTGGTGAGTAGAATTTTCGCCATCCTTTCCTACCTTTCGTGTTTTATGTTTTGTGTTTTGTTATATTCGGAATCGAACTTTTTCCGTCATAACGTTTTCTGGTTTCCTATTGTAGGAAATTGTGAATGTAGAGTAAGTAGATTTAAATAAACATTGCTTATCAAAATTTAAGTAAGTGTTAGTTTTGGTATTATTTGTTTAAATTATAAATAGCCAAGTAATTCTAGTAGTAGTTAATAGTTCTTGTTTACGTAGTGATCAAAATTTTACTAAAATCGTTTGTGTCTTTAGTTTATTAAAATAAAAATACTATTAAAGTAACAGAGTAGATAGGTACGTATATAAAATGACGACAGTTAAGGTGATACCTAAAGAAATAATGAATATTATACCAAATTTTAATGGCAACAAACGTCATCTTAATTTATTTCTACGGAAATGTGATTATATAATTGAAAAATATCGCGGATGTGCAGAGCAAGATATTTATGTATTTCATGCAATTACGAGTAAGTTGACTGATGAGGCCGCCGCATTAGCTAGTGAGCGAAATGACATTTCAAGCTGGGACCAACTTAAGGTCTTGTTAATACAACATTTTGGTGATCCTCGAAGTGAAGAATGTATAGCGATAGAACTAGAAACCTTAAAATTGAAACAAGGGGAAAGTTATGTAGAGTTCTGTAATCGGATACAGTCAGTAAAATCAGTACTGATTTCCAAGGTGAACCAATTACCGGATGTGGACATTAGGAAAAGTAAAGTGAGCATTTACGGAAATTTAGCACTTAATGTTTTCCTTTATAACTTGCCCGAAAATCTTATTAGATCAGTGCGAATGAAAATGCCACAAACACTTGAAAAAGCATTAGAGTTTGTGCTGGAGGATGTCAACTTTTATGAGCAATATAGCCTTAGAAGTAAAATGCTTCGCCCTCAGCCACCAGCAGGCGCATTAATGAAATTTGGCACTCCACCATCACAGAGCATGCCCATCCAACCCAGTGGCTTTAGGCCAGCTTTTAACACACCCCCTCGATTTAATTTCGGGATTCCGGGAAACAGTCAGTATAGGCAACCATTTGTAAACAAATTCGGTCAACAGGCTCCAACTGGATATAGACCACAGTTGATGCAGCCGCAACAGTTTGGAATGCAAAGGTTTACGCAACCCCAAAATTTTAACCCAAGACCACAACAGTTTGGCTATCGGCCTCAGTTCAACCAAAATCAATTCGGGTACAAGCCTCCCAATTTAAAATACAACACAGATGTTTCTATGAGGACCGCACCTCCTTTAAAGCCACAAATGCAGACCCCAACACAACAACCACAGGGTTTTCGCTTAAATGAGCTTGAATTAGGTGAAAATTACGGTTACGAAAATTATGAAAGTCAAGAAGGATATTATTATGATGAAAACGATAATACGGATTACATCACCTCCCAAATGGAAGTGATAGCTGAGAACGAACAGGAAAATTTGGTGACCAATGAAACCGCGAATGTAGTGGAAATTGAAAATTTTCACATTCTGGCCTCAATAAAGGACCGGAAGTGATAAAAATAAATTGTAATATGAAATTAAAGCTACCGTATGTTTATTTACCAGAAATTGACGGAAAATTTATGATAGACACGGGAAGTACGAGATCTTTTATTAGCCCGCAAAAGGCTCACCAATTTTTCCGTGAGTTCGCCTTATGTGAACTGTTCACTGTAATAAGCACGCACGCATCTAGTAGCCATAACGAGGTTATTGAAATTCCGTTGATGCCATCTTTCAAAAGCAACGAATTTCACAAATTCTACGTTTATGATGTAGACCCTCAATATGATGGACTTATAGGAAATGACTTATTGGTACAATTAGAAGCTGTAATTGATCTAAAAAGTCACAGACTTCGAACCAAAACAGCTACCCTGCCGATTGTACAAAGTATAACAGATCACGTCATAAAGCTAGCTCCACGCTCAGAACAACGAGTAAAATTACCCGCAGACCTGTTTTCAGGGGACGCCATAATAAATTACAAACAACTCTGCGAAGGCGTCCGGATGCCAGCAGCTATTGTTAGCGTTGAAAACGGATATTTTACCACCATTATCCAAAATACATTAGAAACACAAATGACCTTAACTATTACAGCCCCGTTTAAAGTAGATAAATTTCGTAACGACACAGTAAACTTAAATTGCTACAATGACGTAGAGATGAAAGACATGGAAGTGGATGACATTTTACAGGAAAATTTGACGAGACTTAGGCTTGATCACATGAATCAAGAAGAACAACAGTGTATTTCTGAATTATGTAGAGAATACAAGGACATCTTTTACAGTGACAAGCTTCCTTTAAGCTTCACAAATCAGGTAAAACATATTATTCGGACAAAAAATGAGGATCCAATCTATGTAAAACCATATAGACAACCTCCTGTCCAAACGCAAGAAATTAAAACTCAAGTTAAAAAGTTATTAAAAAATAACATAATTCAGGAATCTCACTCGCCATGGAATGCACCTGTTCATCTTGTACCTAAAAAAATGGACGCTTCAGGTGAAATTAAATTCCGAATGGTAATTGACTACAGACGACTTAACGAAATGACAGATGATAAATACCCCTTACCTAATATTATGGACTTATTTGACAAATTAGGGAAAAGTAAATACTTTACGACTCTTGACTTAGCTAACGGATATCATCAAATTGAAATTAATGAGACTGACCGACAGAAGACAGCTTTTAGTACAGAAGCAGGACATTATGAGTTTTTAAGAATGCCGTTTGGGCTTAAAACGGCACCAGCGACCTTCCAACGAGCCATGGACAATATCCTCAGAGGGCTCCAAGGTCTACATTGTCTGGTATACATGGATGACATTATTATTTATAGTACTAGCATGCAGGAACACGTTAAAGATTTAAGATCCATCTTTGATAGGCTGAGAGAAGCGAATCTGAAAGTACAGCTCGATAAATCTGAGTTTTTACGGAAAGAGGTACTTTACTTAGGTCATACTATTACCGATCAAGGCCTCAAACCTAATGATGACAAGATAAAGGCAGTTTTAAACTATCCTCTGCCCAAAACAGTAACCGAGATCAAGAGTTTTCTTGGACTCATCGGCTATTATAGACGCTTTATCAAAGACTTCGCTAAAATAACAAAACCATTAACAAATTGTCTTAAAAAGCGGAATAAGATCATAATAGACCAAAAATACATGGACGCTTTCCATCAGTGTAAAGAACTTCTCACACACGCGCCCCTTCTTCAGTATCCAGACCCATCAAAGCCCTATATTCTCACAACAGATGCATCAGCCGTTGCGTTAGGTGCTGTGTTATCACAGGGTACTGTAGGTACTGATCAGCCTATTGCATATGCGAGTAGGACCCTTAGCGAGACCGAAATGCGTTATAGCACCATAGAGCGCGAGCTTTTAGCCGTTATATGGGCCGTCAAACACTTTAGGCCCTATTTATATGGTAACAAATTTACTATTTATACAGACCATCGTCCTCTGGCTTGGCTGGATTCCCTGAAAGAGCCAAATAGTAAATTAACACGATGGCGACTGCGTTTACAGGAATACGATTTTCGTACCGAATATAAGAAGGGTAAACAAAATACAAACGCTGACGCCTTATCGCGTATTAAGGTAAACGCTATTGATGACGATACGTCAGACGAATCAATGAAGGTTAACTTAGATGAAAAAGAACAACGACTTCAAAGACACATTCAGGACATAACTAGTGAAATTATTGACTTAAGTAAAGACACTGACGAGGATGAGCCTATAGAAACTGTAGTACTATCGGATGCCTCTGA
Organism: Epirrita christyi; assembly: GCA_951392215.1. NCBI lineage: Eukaryota > Metazoa > Arthropoda > Insecta > Lepidoptera > Geometridae > Epirrita > Epirrita christyi. Next base: position 6,152,157 of record OX595850.1, read on the forward strand.
TGCAGAGACGGTTCGAAATATTGAAGAATTAGAGCCTTCTTACCCTCTTCCGCCGTTATCAAGTAGCACGGAAGGAACCGTCCATTCAGCTGCGGATCTAGAATCGAAAGGGATTCCTATCTTAAATGAGGCAGTCGACACGAAACCAAACCAAATTTTAGTTTTCACTTGGTACAAAAAGGAAATACTGGTAAAAAATATATCAAGAGAAAAACAAAAAGTTTTGGAAGTATTTTTACCATTAAATAATGAAGAATTAATCAAACAGTTTTTAAAAGAATATATTACACCAAAAACGAAATATTTTATCTATTTCGAAGATAAGCATCACAGAAAAGATTTTAACAGCGTTATTATAAAATTGTTCAAGAAAGGTATGGTAGAGTTTTATGAATGCACTGAAAGGGTTATATTTGTGGAAGATGAGAATGAACAGAAAGCAATTGTATTAAAACATCACGAAGGAAAAACATGTCATAGGGGGATAAAGGAAACTATGGTTAGGATAAAAAGAAATTATTTTTGGCACAAAATGCAGGAAATGACATCAGCTGTAATTAACTCGTGTGTTGCTTGTCAAAAGATGAAGTATGATAGAAAGCCGATAAAACCAACAATAGAGTTAACTCAAACACAATCAGCACCATTTCAAGAAATCTTTATTGATATCTTTTCGATTGAAAACCGGTATTATTTGACTATAGTGGATGCATTTAGTAAATTAGGACAGGCAATAGAAATTGAAAATAAATCGACACCGGAAGTCGTTCGTGCATTGATCAAATACTTTTCAATGTATGGTGTTCCTAACAAAATAAGTAGTGATCCCGGATCGGAGTTTAAAAATGAATTGATGAAAGAATTTGCTGATATGTACAAAATCCAGTTACATATTTGTACACCTAATAACCCAAATTCGACAAGTGTTGTTGAACGTTTTCACTCAACATTAATAGAAATTTATCGTTTGGCAAAATATGATCAAAAGTGTACTGACGCTGCTTCAGTTATGACATACTCTATAATGGCTTATAACAACACGATCCATTCAACAACAGAATTAACTCCTTTTGAGATAGTATTTGGGCACACCGATTCAAATAGATTATTTGATGGTGAATTTGAAAAGACATACATGCAACAATTGCTGAATGATCACGCTAAACGGACGAAATATCTTTATCAATACATTTCTGATAAAATTGTGGAAAAGAAGCAAAAAATTAGAGAGAAAAGATCAGGGGATATTGTAGAATTAGAACCCGGTGACATTGTGTATACTAAAGATATTAACACTAGGAAAAGCAAGGATAAACCACGATATAATAAAGCCAAGGTGAAAGGTAGAGTAGAACGAAATGTAGCCTTAATGCAAATAGGCAAGAGAAAGACTAAAGTAGCTGTTAAAAATGTGAAACGTCCTCCACAGGTGGTGCTTGGTCGTAGTGAGCCTACTTCCCCAATTCCAGGCCCTTCATTTGCAAAAGATTGAAAACAATCCTGGAATTTTGCCTGTTAAGGAAGGACAAGCGTTCAAGGAAGAAGATAAGTGGTTGATAGTTAAGATTTTAGATTTAAGTGGTATTAGTAATGATTTAGAATTCCATATTTTAAAGTTTAAAGAATTTATTAAGTTAGTAAATAGGCATAAACCCTTTGTCAATGAATTTATGGGCATAAGGACTCAAGTAGAGTACATACGTAACATAACCGTTGTGAAATTTCGGCAGTTGATTCCCTTGCGTAGATATAAGAGAGGATTATTGAATCCCCTTGGGTCATTAATTAAGGTAGTTTCAGGAAACTTAGATAACGACGACGCTATTCGATATGATGCTCTCATTTCGCGAATTGGTTCCAAGGAAATGGTAAATGATAAAAAGATTACTTTGATCACCAGAATGTTAGATAGTTTCATAAACAGTACAGAAATCTCACACAAAAACACACTAATTCTAGATAAACGATTAAAAACAATTGAAAATTTAATTGCAGATAAAAATGGTAAAGAAAGCTCTTGTCTTTATTTGTCGTATACTTTAAGCATGTTTGATATGTTTATGAGTATGTTCAGGACCATTTATATAACGTTAAATGAAATAGAGACAGCTTTGGCATTCAGTAAGGTGTCTGTACTGCATCAGTCGATTATAAATTCTACCGAACTGATACATCTACTAAAATCTATAGAGCAAGTAAATCATTTGGTGTATGAAGCTCACGAGAGTAATTTGTTAAAATTAGAAAGAATTATTAAGGTAAAGGCTTATGTAAAGGAAAACCAGATAACGTTCATATTGGAAGTTCCACTGACAGATAAAAATACTTACAACTATTTTAAAATTTATTCATTGCCCATTTACAAAGATTCCATTAACAAAACAGTAGTAGTTTTTCCTGAATTCCCTTACCTTTTGGTGAAAAATTCGAAATACCTGCCGGTTACAAAGCCATGCGAGAAAATTGCCGTGGATGACAATTTCCTGTGCAACGACGACAACGTGGCTCAGTTCCCATCACTAACCTGTGCTGAGCAGCTTCTGGAGTTCCAGGCAGACCCAACTTCTTGCGTACCATATGCTGTTGACATTGAAGATACCAAGGTGCAAAGAATCAGTTTGGATAGTTGGATCGTTTTTACACGAAAACCGACAGTGTTGGTGGAAAAATGTAGTCATGATAACATCAGAGAGTCGCTCTTGGGTACTTATATCGTAACAACAACAGAAGATTGCGAGATTTACCTGAATGAGTATAAATTGAGTTATCGCAGAACGTTTGCAGAGAGTGTTCAGTATAAAATAACCCCAATAGTAACATTACCGGAGTTGAAATCAATAAATATGACTTCATTGGCTACTGTTAACATCAAGAATATAAATTTGGAGGAAATGAAACATTTTTCACGATTCCTAAAACTAAAAGAAAGTGTATTCAGTGAAGGTGAAAATGAGATCAGTGGCGTAAATATGAAAAGTGTTAGTTTAGGCACTATACTATTGTACTTAATTTTAAGCTTAGTTATTATTGGTTTTCTAGCATATCGTTTCATGTTGATGCGAAATGACCGGATCAGAGCTTCCGCGAGACCCGATAATTTCGCACTTAATGAGGGAGGAGTTATGCATTCAGTTGGCAGGCTAGAAACAACATTGAATGTTTGAGACTGCAAGCATTGCATTCTAGTAACTGCCGGATGGACGCTTATCGCTTACCACCCACGCATCTTGTGCCTTTGTGCCTTAAGTTAGTAAGATGATTTGATTCATTCATGTAGAGAATAAGCTTTGTCTCACATGTGTCATTTTTAATTAAATTAATTTACGAATTTTATTAAAGTAATTTTAAATTTAGTTTTTAAAAACTTAAACAACGTTCCCGTATCCTTTACTACCTTGCTTCTTGTAAACAAAGACAGTAAATACAAAAAAACATGTTGCATGAACGTCTAGGTCAAACAAAACCAGTCGGAAGTTGAAAAGACAATTTTGCTTTTTATTACAAATTATTTCACGGTCTTATGCATCTGCGTGACGACAATGCCAAGGTTTTCTGAACAATCGAGATAATAATAAGTATAGTTTATAATATTATATAAACTACACTCGAGAGCAATGAATCCGGGTCACTTAAAGAATGTTAAAATCTCGGAAACTAAAAATGATAGATTAATGCAATAAATTGTATTTAATGGACAATGTAATACTCCTTAAATGAAGGTAAAAAAAAATATGAGTCACCATACATTTTATTAACACAAAATTACATAAAGAAAAAAACTGCTGATCTCTCTTAAAACAAAAATAGGAAACATGAAATTTTTGAACTTTATTACGATTTTCTTGAATTTTAATACTTCGTATTGCCTCCTCGTGCTTTTTTAATTTAATTTTAATTTAATTTTTTATATTTATAAAAATTAAAATTTTAAATTTTAAATTTAAATTTAAATTTTTTTTTAACATAATTTCATAGTTCCATCTTCGAAAGTGGCCCTTTTTCAAATTTGATTTTTTTATGATATAACTTTACAATAACTAAGAAGTTTTAATACCTTCATTTAAGGAGTATTACATTGTCTATTAAATGCAATTTATTGCATTAACCTAGCATTTTTAGTTTCCGAGATTTTTAGGATTCTTTAAGTGACCCGGATTCATTGCTCTCGAGTGTAGTTGGAACTACTGTAAAAAGATAAACTGAAAGGAATCTTAGGCAATGTCTATTATTAATAGGTTCCACCGGCACCTGTTCCAATGTTCAGCAAAGACGATGATGGAGCCCTACTTTATACTAAACGGGTTATTCCTGAAATCCCCTTAAAGGGACAAGGCCTAGGCAATGGCAGAGACTAGGGCCGAAATTTCAAGAAGAAAAATTTCTAACGGATTCTGTCGGACCATCTCTCTCTACTCTACGGAAGCGTTTCCTTCCTGCCTTCCTTTAGGTACATACAATTATAACATAAACATAACTAACACACAACAGTCTCATACGTAGTCATGATCCCACACCAGGATTCCCTGTGTCGTTGGTATCAGGAACTACGAGTACCATGGTACCATAACACCCAGACCCGGAACAAATATTTTCAGATCATACAAACATTAGTCCCGCAGCGGGAATCGAACCCGCAACATCTTGCATCTAAGCCGGCTACGCCGCGCCGCACAGGTCGTCAACAACGCATTTTCGACTGTATTATATTCGAATGGTTACTACCGGTGGATTATGGATGTATCGATCAAATAAGTCTCTAACAAAGACTATCGTATTCCATCGAGAGAGGGGCCTTCCTCTACAGCGCCATCGATTTTTTCATTGGAAAAAATTGCCCTCTACGATGTGTTTTTTCAAACTCAAACTTGAAGATTTAGTTTCAGACCCTAGATCCAATTCATCATATTCATCGGACATCATCATCAGACTCATGAGCCTAATGTCGTCGAAAATTTTAATTTTAAGCACAAAACTTAAGGTGCTAGCTGCAAAAATCCCTTACAAAAATGTTTTATTTTTTATTTTTTATATTAAATGTTAGCATTTAAGCGTTATAATAGCCCGCCCTGCCCCCCTATTCCCTAACTGAAAGTCACGCGGTGACTAACGTTTGACAAGTAAAATTATCATCAATTGACAATTCTTAATGATAATTTTGAGTAATTGATGGTAATTTTACTTGTCAAACGTTAGTCACCGAGTGACTTTCAGTTAGGGAATATTAGCAGATGGTTATTTCAACGTCTACATGCTATAACCTTAAGCTAACAAATTCTATCAATTATTTTTCACAATGTCATTTCATGACAATTAACAGTGTGAGTAATTTTTTTCTCACAACCGTTTTAGGAAACTTGACAAACTAAGTTTACATGTTTTTAGGGTTCCGCGTACCTCAACAGGTAAAACTGGGACCTTATAGGATCACTTTGTTGTCCGTCTATCTGTCTGTTTATCAAGACCTTTTTCTCGGGAACGGCATAGGGTATAAACTTGAAATTTATACCAAATATACAAGTATGGAATGTATAATGTTATTAGGCTTTATGGCACAAATTAAAGAAAAAGTCTAAAATTGAGAAATATTGATTTTTTTAACCCCAAAATGGGATGGAGAAGTTTGTAAGAAAAAACGGTTGTATCAAGAACTAAAAATTAAATTTACGGATCGGAACCCTCAGGGTCCGAGTCTCGCTTGCATTTGACCGTTTTATTCGCTATGAATATATAGGTTTTTTAATAGCAGATGATTTTTCCATACTCGTGCCACGTAGCATTTAGAGGTCAGCGACTCTAAGGCAGAATACCATACCTACTACCGATAGAATATTTAACAAAGCAAACTAAAACGGTGAATTCGAAAAATCTAATTTAATATTCACAAATCGTCACCACTACGCATTCCACGTAGTCAAATAAAGCCATTACCATCCTTTGTCAAAAGTCACCACACCATAATAATATCTAATGTAGGGAAACTGTTCTCTACCAATATAATGTAGGTAGGTAATTAACACAGACGGAGCCAGGTTTTAGTTTCGGGGTGTTAAGAAAATGAAACAACAATAACTTTTCATTGAAAAAACCGTCTTCCGCCATTGTATTCGACTAAATATCTGGATGAAAAAAAAATTATGAACAATAGTGGTGAAAGGGTTATGAAACTCTCAGAATGCAAATGCTTGATTTGTTGCCGAAAATATCAAAATCGCTATCACCTACAATATTTGAGGAGTCCCCTCAATTACTCATGGATTCCATCATCAGAACTGGATTCTGAAAAAAAATTAACCAATCTGAAAGTATATCTATTCAAATAAAAAAGGATTTTCCAAATCGGTTTATAAAACTACGGAGATATGAGGCAACAAACATAAAAAAAAAATACAACCGAATTGAGAACCTCCTCCTTTTTGTGAAGTCGGTTAAAAATGTACACGAAATTACATTAACACCCATGTGAAAAAAAACTGCCGGCCTAACATTTAGAACATTTCGGGGTTTGTTTGAACCCCCAAAAACCCCCCCTGGCTACGCCCATGGTACGTAATATAGGTAGGTACGCTCAAAAAGGCCTTGCAGAGATGCTATTAACTTTTTACAGCCTCGAAGATTGGTCCAATGTTATGCCGGAATAATTTGAAGGTTACCTAAAAGAGCCTATAAAGAAGTATTTTGTGATGAATGCAATTGATTGTTACAAAGCACGTGAATTCATGGTTGAATAACAGTGAAGCTAAGGCCGATGGTAACCTCTTAAAAAACTGTTTTTTATGTTAAAAGTTGATTAAAATGAATTCACTCACGGAAGGTTTTAATAAAATGGACAAGTTCGAGCAAGACCCACGCCCTGAGGGTTCCGATCCGTAAATAATTTCGAAATCGTCTGAGCTCTTTTCAGCAACTTTTTACTGCAAATATTCCATTTTAGGAGTAAAAAACTAGTAATTTCTCATTTTTAGACTTTTTCATTATTTTTTTGTTTTTTTCTTTATTTGTGTCAGAAAAGTGTAGTGTCAGTTATAGTGACCTAACAATTCTGAAAATTCTCACATTTCTGAAAACCCTCACAATTCTGAAAATCCTCACAATTCTGAAATTATTACTCAATAATACTTACTTACTTAATTAATTGTCACTAGAAGTACCTAGCGATTTTTCATTTTCATAATTGCCATACAAAAATTAGGCATTCATTGCCATATCTTTTGAATGCAATAAGTTCTAAGCTTGACTTTTTTACAGTCCCACAAGATCATAGACCTCTATAATATATTTGGTATAAATTTTAAGTTGATACCTTTTGCCGTTCCTGAGAAAAAGGTTCTTGACAGACAGACGGACCTATATGGGTCTCTTTATCCCTGTTAAGATACGGAACCATAAAAACAACAAATTATTATTATGCTCTACCAATGACGACTACGATGACTTCAACAAAAACAAATAAATGGGTTGTGAAATCTAAGTATTATAGTTGAATGAAATCATCTCATTTTGTAGGTAGATAATAATAGCGTTTTGTATCCGATTGGGAGTAGGTACTTATTTTAATATATTTTTCATCCCACCATCTCGGAAAGAGTATTTTTGCTATTCGATATCTGAGCGTAAAAGCCGTTTTTATCCGCTAGAGGATAAAGTAAAATTTAATTTAGAACATCGTGTGCACTAAGTTTGTGAATTCACAAACCTATTTACTTCTACCTCCATGGTACCGAATTTAACATACAACATTTTTTAATTTGTTAAAAACTCAGACTCGGATCCTTCATGGTGTATTACTTTATTTTTTAATTTGCTTTACGCGCGCCATTTTCTTTTCACGTCATATTATTAAAACCTGTTAAAAAACAAGAAACTTGAAAACAAGTGAAAAACCTTAAATGAATGATTCTAGCGACGAAGCAGTTTATTTGACACCAACAGAATTGACTGAAACTGATAAAAATGCGCAAATGTATTTTTTTTTTGCATTTAGTCATTTCCTCGCTGAGGTGAGATGAAAAGTTACGTGTTGCACTCGAGTGCAAAGATATTTCACCTTGTGCTCCAACAATCTTTGATACACTATTGTTCATCAAAGTTGTGCTCTTATGATTCCCTCGCTAACGCTCAGGATTCTAATTTTTTAATCATTTGCTACGCTCGTGATAAAATTTTAGAATCCTTCGCTAGCTCGGTCATCAAAATTGAGCACGCGGTTAAAAAGCAACTTTGCACTCTTGTATAACAAATAACTATATTTATTTATTTATTTATAGTCGCATATTTTGCGGTAATATAAAAATATGTAAAAATAAGCTAAAGGCACTTCTGCTTGAGAAAATGTTACTACACAATGACAGAGTTTTTAACTGACGACCTGAGGAATGTTTAGTTTTTAGTAACTACATATATATTTGCATGCCTAATAATGGTACGAGTGTAATGGATCTGTTATAATTTTTTTCTACCAGTGTATGTTACTGCATAGCTTTTTACTTGACCTGGTTCCTCCTTTCGTTTCCAGGTGAACCCGTGCGCTGCTGGACGTGCTCCTCAGACCTGAACCCGCTCTGCAACGATCCCTTCCACGCAGGCAACTACGACAACTCCTATGCATACCGTCTGGAGAACTGCGACGCGAACACTGGCGCCACCTACCCTTACCTGACGTCTTCTAAATCTGCCTGCAAGAAGCAGAAGAAATACAGTGAGCTTTTTATTTGTACAGTCACACAGCCTCCTTTCGTAGATGTCGTAAAAGCTAACTAATGGATAACACCGTGATAGGCAGTAGCATCCACCTGAGTACTCAACTTCAATCCGCATGACAAGCGTGGTGATTATGGCAAATCCGCTCTTTGGGTAGGCTTCGTCCAACAGTGGACGTTTAAAGGCTGATGATGATGATGATGATGATAAACACAGCTTGAAGAATTGACAATCCTTGGAGCAGAAAATGGTGACCGTGAACGAGAAGACACGCGTTTAGGACGGCCCTGGACCGACTTGGAGGTCACGGGAAGACGCCGCTGTATGGAGGCCGGTCATGCTTACTCATAATGCGTCATTAGTTAGGTATTCTATGCACAGCATCTTGAAAATACATTGTTTAAGCAACAATTAATTCCAACACCAATGCAGTAACAGATTTTTGTAGTGCTCTATCGTTTTTATCTTTTGTAGAGTATATAGGCCCGTTAACAGTAGGTGCCTACCTACCCATGGTCGTAATGGTCCTACTTACAGCAGTTGATGCAAATTATTGCAACTGCATTTTACGCTCTGGTCGGCTGCGCAAATGATAGGCCGAGCAAAATGGACGATTTCACCGTGAATCCTGTTGCTTTCACTGTAATAATTAAAAACAAAACATGTTTTCCCCGTGCACTAGGTAGAGGCCTTGGGTGAAACTAAGACATTATTTTACTATAAAAACTAACACATTAATTTTTTCATTGGATATTATTCTATCCCATTCTATAAAATTATTTAATCCCATTTCATCATTTTACTACATCATCATGCTCACTCGGCAATCAACTCAACTGAAAATCGTCCAAATCGAGGTCTCGTATTACCCTGTTTCCTCCCTCAAAACTGGACCGATTTTTCTTATATGTACCAAGAAAGTACTCTATGCATCTATTTTTTTCTTCTTTATGTAGCTTTTAAACTTGTTTACCAGACCTCTGTTTGACGGCAGTCTAACTACGCAGCTTTGAGGTTTTTTGGAGGATCCTAGCTCATATAGGAAATAATTTATTTAAAAAAAATAAAAGTATATAAAAAATAACTGCTCTATTCTCATAATCCAGGGAGAAGCAGGGGAATATGTTTCCATACAAAAAAATGCCACTCATCCTATCCTCTTAATCATTTTAATTTGAGCTACTTCATCATTTTCCTACTCATCAATCAATCCCTGCTGACCACCAAATATTCTAGAATTATGAGACAGTTGGTACCTATAGCTACTGCCTCTACCCCATCTCACCTTTGGTATATCTACTTTTTACAAAAGAGTTTACAAAACATTTATTTAAAATTTGATAGGTGAATTATTCGAAACCTTGGTAATCAAGAGCGCAGGTAGGTAGGCCAATATGTATAACCATAGCAAATATGTATAGCATAGCATATAGACACGAAATATATAGATACAGAAGGCAAGCTCAGTACAACAAGCGGTAACAGGCGCATGCACACATAGACCCACGACGATCTCGGTAGAACTCGGTCGAACGCCAGTTGCGAATCGACTGAGTTCTAAGCGGGTACGCGTGTCTATGTGTGCATACTACGAGTACTTATAGCTTGTTGTACTGAGCTGGCCTTCTGTACCTATATATGTTGTGATATAGGTAACGAAGGAGATCACGTGCAGATTTAAGTGTCGCCTATGTATGTATCTACGCTCAATGTCAAACCTACGATTACGTGGAGATGATTGTAGGTAGGTACTTCCACTTCTATTGTTCTAGAATCAACGTTAATTATAATTAAGCAGTCGGTTTCAGTTCTGTTAATGAATGTCTGCTTCTTTTTGTAATTTGTACTCATGCTAATATCCTATGACCATAATATAACATCACTAATAGGTAACAGATGGCCTTATTAGGCCTCCAAAAATGAGTATCTAATTCCCACAGACATTAGAAGTAAGGTCTTTTTGAGAAGAGCAAAAAAAAACGCTATATAATACACATGGAAACATCCACACTTCCAGAGATCTCTGTTGTTTCGAACAATAGTTTTCTTCTGAATTTTTAGAAGGTATATAGGTATACCTACCAGCCAAAGACTTCTAGTGATATTCTCAAAAACCAAATAGGTACCGGTAGGTATTGCTCTTACGCAGTGAATTAATTATAATAGTAGCACCTAGATAGCAACCGGTGCCGGTGATCCAGTAAGAGCTGACCCCTCCTAATTAAAGGTCGCATGAACTAATTAATAGGTACCTCCTAGGTCAGCGTAGGCTCGTTATGAGAGCATTTTATCACTGGAATAACAACCTAAACAAACACGGTCAAGAAAACGGGCATGCTCTACTTAGATCATATTCTAACTCAAGTACCTACCTAGAATGATCAGTAGTATATTCTAATACATACCGTAATCAAGCTAAAACAGTGCCCAGACTTTAACTATGTTTGACGACCTCTGTGGCGCGGTGGGCGAGTAGCCGGCTGAGGTGCGAGAGGTTGCGGGTTCGATTTCCGCTGCGGGACAAATGTTTGTATGATCTGCAAATATTTGTTCCGGGTCTGGGTGTCCTGGTACCATGGTACTCGTAATTCCTAATACCGACGACACAGGGAATCCTAGTGTGGGATCAGGACTATGTATGTGACTGTTATGTTAGTTTAACAGACAGCAACTAATCGTTGACTGGATAAATCTTCTTTCTTTTCAACAGTTGTTTCCAATTTAGTAGTCCTATCAAGTCATCGTTTTATCAAGGAATTACGCCAGGGGATGGGCAACGGCATCCACCTGAGCACTTAACACCAAACTGTGATCACCAATCCGCCAGCCAAGCGGTGATCATGGCAAATTACCCCATTGTATTCAACGGAAGAGGTCTCGTCCAAGTGGACGTAAGTAGGCTGATGATGATAATGATGGCATGGATGATGATTGATGATCCATCATAAGTAGGTACCCACCTACAGTGAGTTTGCAGTGTGACGCTTAAGATTGCCAAAGCCAGTGTTCTAACCACAACTTTTCTATTCCAGTCAATGGCCAACAAGTCATCTCCCGTGGATGCACGTGGAAGCGTCAGGACGACTACAGCAGCACCTGCCCGACCTCCAATAACGGTGCCAACGAGGTGACGTCATTCTGTGAAACCTGCGAGTACGATGCGTGCAACGGTGCCGCGACTATCGGCAAAGCTATGGCGTTGATCATAGCGCCTTTGGGCCTTTTGCTGTTCAAATAGATTGTAAAAGAGAGAATTATAAGGCATAGAGGTTGGTATCTTTGAAACAGGCCATGAGTCCAGAAAAACAAATCAAAGATACACATAAATCTTTGGAATAATAATATTGCTGGTCTAGTATTAACCACCAAAGCATTTCGGGCAGAGTTATGTGAAACTGACTTCTCCGATTTGGTAGACTGGGTTTTGGTACCTATTCCTTGGTTATTTTGCACACATCATTAAAAAACGCAACAATAAAACGTTTTAAATTTATAAACCACTACATTAAGTATTATTATATTACTTATGATGTATTTAATTGTTCTCATAAGTGGCATAAAAACTTTTCGTAGGTTTAGCAAATCTTTCATGCACAAGGTAAATAATATTTTCAAACGTTCATTATATTATATAATGAACGTTATATATTGTTATATAGGTACCTAACTAGTTTAATCAGCTCTACCTTATTAAGATATTTATTAAAGTTGTTGAATGATTACGGTTTCTATGCCTTATAATTCTGATGTTAGATAAGTAAGAAGAACGAATCGAACCAATTGTAGACCCAAAAAAAAAGCGATAAGATTGAAAATAACTTAGCGAATTACGAAACATTTCCGCTTGCACAACCGCGTTCTAGTATGGGACATATTACGTAACCAATGTGCTACTTTCTTCTGAGCAATGCAGGTACAAATATTAATGTTTAAATAAACGTGTCCGAATACATAATACAGGTAGCTAACCCACATAAGCTAAATAGAGTTGAGATTTCAAGCAGAGTTAGCTGAGGAAAGTTTTCTGACTAGGGACCTCCTCAATAATGCAGTATGCAGGTACCTAGGTACTTAGAAAAAAAACATCGGTTTGTGGTAGCACATCTTGCGGCCATTTTGCAAACTTCTAGAAAATGGGTCCAAAAAAACAACCCTGTGCAAAGTTGTAGTAATGATAGGTGGAAAAGTTTTGAGTCTACATTGAAAGTAAAACGATTCGTTACTTCAATACGTCCATATAAGTACAAAAGTGGGACCATGATAATTATCCCGGAGTGCCCACCGCGATACAGTTTACAAAGTCTCATAGGCCATCGAAATAAGAAGAGTAATCTAATTTGTTTGTAAATAACATGCAGTGCCACAAACTTATAAGATGTGATCACTGTGATCGATGGACTAACAATATTTGTGGAACTGTGCCTTATTTCGATGCATAGCATTAAAAATATCCAAGGAGTTGTAAATGTTGCTAAATTAGTGTTTTATTTTATAGAATAAAGTTAAATAGTAAAGTAATTGACTAACATTGTTTTAAAACTTCATTCTTTGCACCATCTTTTTTTTACCGTTTACCAATATAGGTGTAGGCACTGTCTTACCTCCCGTTTTAAAATAATTTTATATTCACTTGCTGGCTAAGGAATATCATTAATTGTAAATAATATTGTTTTAATGGCAGCAGTTAAAATAGCTTTATTAAAAACTAACTTCAAGTTTTGCCAGTGTGCCTTAAGAAAGTGCTTTTGTGCAAATTATAATTTATGCATTTACCTACTTATTACAAAGAATCTCAATCTCAATAATTATAACAAAACAAATGTTGTCTATTTTTCGGCGCTAATGTTGTTTTTAAATAAAGATTTCACAAAGAGGTTTTGTTTTATTTTAGTAAACGTCAAAGTGAAATAATAGTTTAAAAACTAAACCCTGAATTGCTTTAAGTATAGGTCATGGATATAGTACCTCTAAATAATCCTTGGTATAAGTAGGTATTTCCTTAGAATAAAGACTCAGTCCTTATTCTAAGGGTATTTCCGCCATATTAAATTAAGTGTGACGTCATACCTATATAGCATATGACACATGGAACGACAAGCCCCTTATGATACTAGTACAGTCAAATTAGGTGATTTTTTTGCAAAAGTGTGGAACTAATTAGATGTAGTCATTAAAACTTTTCTAATTGTTTTGTATGGCTTAAAAATCACCTCTAATAATAAGCATCAGTAATTTCACCCTCCGGAACAGGGTGAAAACCTTAAAATATCCGTAACTTAATGGGGGAAATAGAAGTAGTCGGTGCAATTTGGCATAGACTTTGAACCGTTATGATCTACATTTGCACCAAGTATTTTTTAAATCCGACATACGGAAGATACAAAAAAAATCATTTACAAAAAAAACTTGTGGTTATTACGGCTCCGGGAAGATAAAAGGTAGTCGGTGCAAATTGATAGCCTTATCAGAAAAATTTTTGAAATACATAACCAGGTTTGCACCATGGTGCGTCTCACGGAAGGCACTTTTCCATATTTTATTGTCGCTCTACTTCGGGGAAAATTAATGTGGTTCTGGAAATTGACTTAAACTTATTCATTTAATTAGTACTACATCCGCCGGAAGTTTTATACTGTTTTTTTTTACGGAACATGCATTTGTTTAACACTGTGTTCCCTACATGCACGTGGTTTTTATTAAAACCATAATGCACTAAGACAGTCTCTCTATACGTAATTTAACTTGCATCAAGTAATTTCTTTCTATTTTAAAATTTACGGCCTTTTTAAGTTTGTACCTAATATTTAAAAGGGTTCCGTAAGCGCCAGAAACGGTGCAAACCTAGGATAAGCTTCTTTTCGTGTCATCTAACGTTTCCATAAGAATCCACGACTACACGACTTGGGTCCACACTTTTTGCTAATTTGCCTGTACTATACCTCATTTGTCAAAATCCGTCAAACCGATGAACAAACTTACATACAAATATATACTACTAAAGTCATAACCCTCTTTTTCCTTTACTGTAGTCGGTTAATAAGCAAAGACAACGGCGCGCGTACCACGTGACTTGCGAAGTAGCAATTTCCAAAAAACCCCTGTGGTACACGTGCCGAGGCTCATTTGCAGCTATCTATAACCCATTTGTGGCTTAAGTACGTTTAATTCCAATCTGTCATACCAACATTTCGACGAAACCCTAAAATACAGTAGCCCATAACCTTTCGAGATAATAATTTGTTTCCGTACGTAATCAAGCCCGAAAAAACTCGGCTCTAAACTTGGCCTCTTGACGATCTCCGTGGCGTAGAGTAGCCGGCTAAGCAAGAGATTGCGGGTTCGATTCCTGCTGCAAAACAAATGTTTGCATAATCTGAAAATATTTTTCCTGGGTCTGGGTTTTGTCCAATACCCTGAATGATAGGTAGGTAATCTTAGTTTCTGATACCCACGGCACAGAGAATTCTAATGTGGAATCAAGAATTATTGGGTGTTAGTAGTTCGTTAGCTAGTTACAGGCAAAACAGCACAATATTATAAAAACATTATATTCAAAATCATTGTCACGTAGTACAAAAATAGAAAATATGGTATGGACGGGTACAAATTCATTCAGTCTTACTAATATTATAAACGCGAAAGTTTGTGAGTATGGATGGATGTTTGTTACTCTTTCACGTAAAAACTACTGAATGGATTTGAGTGAAATTTGGAATGGAGATACTTTACGCCCTGGATTAACACATAGGCTACTTTTCATCATCATCATCAACTTTCATCATTATTCACGCGGGCGAAACCGCGGGGCGCAACTAGTTTTATATAAACTCTTCTTAAGAAATATAAAAAGGTACACAAGCGGAAATTACCTAGGTACTTACATAAAGCTTGATATAACAATCTAATGAACAATAGCGGCCAACCGTGTGTTGGACCACGCATGAGTCTACCCTAGGATAGCTACCTACAAGGATACCTTACGATACCAACAGGAGGTATCCGATATAATTAACATAGTGATTTCCCACCATATTTAAAGTTAGATTGGCAATTCCAAGGATGTTGGTGTTGTCAATTGATGATAATTTTACTTGTCAAACGTTAGTCACAGAGTGACTTTCAGCCCCCTTATTCGCTATGACCAAACGTGACATAACGCGGGCTCGTTACGATATCTGCGTGGAATCATCGCTAAATAGCATGGGTGACGTCACACTTTATTGACAAGGAATCTCTTAGGTTATAGCGAATAACCACCCAGTTAGCGATAAGAAATCACATCAAAAACTTAAATATTCTAGAGCTCATTAAAGGCATTTTGTGAACCTATAATGTCTGAAGCATTTAGCGCTTTCAACTGACAAGCTCATTATTATAGCTCTATCCATAGCCCGCTGCGCGACTTTGAGCTTCAATATATATCAAATCAAATCAATGTGGTAAAATTAACCGCTTCATTGAAACACAGCCACAGGTTTATGAAAACACCTCAATGGTATTGTAAAGTGCGCTCGAAAAGAAAAACTATACATACATATTTGTTAAGTACATTAAATAATTATCTGTGAAGGTACCCCTTAAAATTAATGTAGGTATTTTATTACTTAACCCTTAATCAAATGAGGGGAAATTATTTCCCACTTCGTCCGGCTTAGCAAATTCGTTTTTTTTTTTAAAATGACAAGACTTAGCCGTGCCAACCATAGAGAAAAATAATCTTGGATATATTTTTTACTGATTAATGGCAACATTTGTCAAGAAGTTGATAACCTGACGTCGTATGTCAAAGCCAAACTCACAATTTGTGATTTTTCCGCGAAAATACTTGCTGTGTTACGAATTTTAGAAAGTTTTTTGAAAAAAAAATCTGGTAAGTGAGTACACGTTATAATAAACTAAACTAGACTTATTTTCCGAACGTTTAGCTGAAAAAGAACCGTGAAAACAATTAGATTTCTTGGAGAATTTTCATCTTGAATTAGTGGGAAATAATTTCCCTTTGTCTGTCACTGTCTTCAAAAAAAACCTTTAACTATATAAAAAATGTGCGTCAGTTCATTGAACAGAATATGTTTACTGTTTACTATTTTAGTTCTTTTTTGATTTATATTATTTTATATCCCTAGCAACTTTGAAAAATTAATGCCAAAAAGAAGCTAAAAGTACTTACAAAGAACCTCGAAAAAAAAAATTCTTGAAAAACTCGTAACCTATACCAGATAATGGGAAATAATTTCCCACTTGGTGATATTTTGCAACGCCGTTATGAACAAGGGGAAACTATTTCCCACCGCAAAACCCCCCTTTCCCCCCACTTTTCCAAGTTTTTATCATAATATTTGAAATCTACTCGCAAAATTCACCTAAGAACCGATCTCAGTTTTTATTTATCTCACAAAAAGTATTCCATTTGATTAAGGGTTAAAATAGAGATTTACATCTAAAGTACTTAACCCAATAATTTCATGTATTTTGGTTGATTACTATAACGCTGTGACAGACTGAGAAGGACTGACAGATGGACAGACTGGAGCATGTTTTAAGAGTTACATGTCAGACAATGGAACTCTTAAAAATTCTGACAAGATATAAATTTGCCAGAAATCACATAACATGAAAATTTCTGACAGATGTTGTTAGTTTGCATTGCCTAAATTTAAATTTGTTTCTTAATAGATGCCTATGTAATATTAGCTAATTGACTTGGTTTTATTTAAAATCAGCCTTTCTAAGATTCCCAGTTAAAATAAGATTCAAGTAAAAAAATATTTTTACATTTTGGGTATAGTAAGTACAGTAAGTATGTATAATGAATACAATGTTAAGGCCTTAGTCACACCAAGTTTGAAATAATCTAAGTTATTATATTTTTATCATGAGATTCTAATAAGGCAAGCAATACCTTTTCAATCACTTAAAAATTAAGGCACTGCAATAATTATTATTATACAGATCTTATTATATATATACTTAAATACTAATTTCCTCAATGAGACATAAACTTCACCCCAGTTGTTAGAGCAGCCAATGCGAACAACAATAACGGTGTTGGCGCAAATGTAAATGATGAGTTACAACCGTCTTTGCTGTTACACGTGCAGTACTCTATAAATATGTTGTAGGTTCCTGTTCTCATGAGGCAGAATCTTTCATCGCCTTGGATTCCAACTTCACCTAAGTAGGCACAGTCTCTGAAATACCGCCATTCACCATTCACTGAAAGGAGAAATAGTCATAATTAAATGAAAGTTAGTACAAACGTACTGGTCAAGTACCAAAAAAAAAAAATGTTAGTATATAAATACTAATATTTTCATTTACAGATCATGGCAGTCTCGGCTGGTCATAGTAGTCTCGGACTAAGAATAGGACTCCTTCAACTCTGCCCGTGGACGTTGTACAAGCCAACTAAGGGATTACGCCAGGGTATGGGCAGCATCTATCTGAGGACTTAACACCAATCCACCTGCCAAGCGTGGTTATTATAGCAAATCCCTTTATTCTATGGGGAAGCCTCGTCCAGCAGTGGACATCTATCAGCTGATGAAGTAGGTACTTAACTCCGAAAATTCCGAAATCAAAGTCTAATACAGGGCAACAGTATCAGTACTAGTATTTTTAAAACTCTCCCGATTAGAACACATATTTATTATATTGTCACTGGTATTTATCGCGTGTTACCTTATTATTTATTATTCCCGACGTTTCGAATGCGTTACAGCAATCACGGTCGCGGGCTGGGACTCAGCCCGCAACCATGATTGCTGTAAAAATATAACCTGTGTAAGATAAATACCCGTGACAGTATAGTATCAGTACTGACTGGCAGAACGCCGAAGAACCTTTATTTTAACAAAACATGGTGGTTTACATACATTGGTACTTGAACTACAACGTAGAGAGCAAGGGCCAACTACTGTACCATTAATCTTTAAATTTGTAGGAGTTGTCTTTGCCTACCTTCAAGTAAGTACTTACTCTTTGTTGTGCTGTTGTAATGTAAAGAGCATTTAAGGAGAACTAGACATTAACATGACATAACTCGGTAACGCTGGTATAACGAGGCTGCTTAGATGGTAGCAAAACTAAGAACAAAAATTCAATTCTTAAAAAATATATTATGCAAAACAGATAACTTCAAGGTGGCCTATACATATCAGCAACTGTGTATTTTATTAAGTAGTACTAGTTTTATATATTATTAAAACTAAGAGCCTTGCGCTTGTCAGTACAACGGCAAGTAAGTATCTATTAGCATTAGTTACTAGTTGTTCAGTTCACCCGGAAGTTGCCTACCTAAACACCGGCTATAGAGCACATCAACTTGAATCCAGTATCAGTAACCAGTAATCATTTATTTTGCACCATGTACATTATTGTGAATTTATGATAAGACCTATCATAATATCTTAAAATATCACATAAAATCACATGTGTAAGCACATGTGCCCTGCATCAATGCTAGCTTGGTCATAGATAGCGCAGCCTAGCCTTAGCTACTACAATTTTGTTATGTCCCTATCCAACATACCTTTCTGTCTAATTTTTCTGCACATGCTAGGTCTAATTCCAGGTAAGTGCGAGAGACCTTTCTCTTGCATGCAGTCGGTTATCGGCACTGTACTGTTATCGAAAGGATCAGCACACTTTGGATCGTTGTTGGAGCGACAGTTCCAACACTTTATACATAGTCCTGCAACATTATACAAACAAAACACGTTATTTTTGGGCGTAACCCCGGTGTGTTGTTATTACGCCGCAAACAAACATACCGTATGGAATCAGTGTAAGAACGAAGGTGGCACATACGACAAATTTTAAATATAATTCCATTTTGAAAGATAGTTGTTATTTGTTTGGGTTTCGATTGGAATTCCGAAAAAACTAAAAAGAAAAACAGTTCCTATACAACTCGCCCACCCGACCGTTAGCAAACCACAGATTTATAAGTATAGTACACTTGGCTTGATGGCTTGGCTGGCAAGTGGCAATAATAGTTTAGTTTAGCAAGCAAGCAAGCCACAGACTAAGGAGAGTACTAAGGAGAGTACTACGTACAGACGGTAATGTGACCTCTATCGACACTATACCGTTGCAAACTTCGACGATGACAATGGTTTTTTTGTTTTTTTCGATCAATCGTTTGCTGCGCTATATTGTCTGTGGCGATATATTATTAGTAACTAGTAGAATAATGGATGAAACCATAGCTTGCTAAACGAGAATTTAAAAAGTTGTGCTCAGGCATGATTTATAGTAAACCCTCAATTAAAATTTATGAACAGAAACAAGCAAAGTCAAAGTCAAAAAGAACTTTATTCATTGAAATCACAAGGATCATTTTGAATCGTCTTATATAAAATTAAATTACTCCTGTTCCAACGCGACCAAGCCGAGAAGAATCAGGCAACAAACTCGGCTTGGCTTACATAAATGGTCCGTCTTACCACTAGGTGAGAAGCGCCTGTGTGGTGCCTCGGAGCAAGGAGTTGCTGATACATAGTAAATGAGAACTTAAAAACCTTAGGAAGGTAGTCAAAAGTAAATAAACATCAGCAAAAATATGCAAGACAGCACACGCTACGCTTGTTATACTTATAAATAATAATCTAATACAAACATGTAAATAGGTAAGTACAGATATTGCAAATTTCCATTTTAGCAGTCGAGGGGCAGAGCGACATCAGGCCACGCGGCTTTATCATTAATATAGTCATCAAGAGTGTAATACGCTTAATAAGCAAATTATTTATTAAGTTTTTTATTTTTTAATTTCTTTTTGTATTTATGTAATGCCTTACATTGCATTGGCGGCAAAGATGATCTTTCAAGGCGAATTATGTCAACTCCTTTTAAAATTTTATTAATTACATTGCACCAATTAAATATGAATAGTTTTACTGATATACTTAGAAAGTATTAAAGTACAATTTCTTTATGAGATTCACAATCGAGGAAATCAAAGGAACATTCAGACAATACTTTTTGTTTAATATTTTTGCAAATATTGTTTTGGTATGCTTTTTGTTCTAAATATTCATTTGTCACCTTTGTTATGATACCGAAATTCCTCACGGCATATTCGGTTGGATAGGCTAATTTTCTTCTTTTTATCGACAAATATTCCCGTGCTTTTATCCAATCGTGGACATTGGTTTCTTCGTCAGTTGTAACCAAATTTTCTTTGCATTTGTTGCATTTAATTTTTTGTAAAAGTTTTCTAGTAACCCATCCAACGGTGTATGCTCTAGAGTGTACGTTTAATCTCTCTCGTCTTGCTTGGACCTGAATATTTTCAACAGTAACCGAATGTTGGTCTTCATTGGTTTGTTCAATCTCATTGGTATCATTATTTGGCGCATTGTTATCATTATTAAATGTTTTGAACAGTGACTGAATTGACAGTAATTCCTTGCCTGTATCATCCTCGCAGTTAAAAGTATTTGAATGGAAATTTATAAATCTCGTTATCAGCAGTGATTTGAAAGTGTGTTTGAACGCACTAACACTTGGGTCATTACTCCTATAGTTGTATGCCCTGACTTGGCCAAAAAAGTTTTCTACTGGGTCTGAATTGAAATAGCGAGGTCTCATTATTTTTACATTTTTCTTCTCACTTAGGTATTTCCAGACCCTTTTCAAGCTTTTAAGAGTAACAACCCAATTTTTTAGTGACGGAACACTTTTCTTTTTTTTGTCTTTAGTTATAAATGCTATCTTATTCAATTTTTTGATGGCATCTGTCCAAAAACTGTGGTGCTTTGATTTTGACGTCACAGCCCGCCGAAGATCCTTTGATTTCGTTTTATTATCTAGACCGCCAGCTCCATTGGCACTATCGAATAAATCATCCATAAATGATACTAAATCCGATGTATTCCTCAGCGTCGGGCTTACTGGCTTCCCATTAGGATATAAAGCTGAAAAATAAAAATGCCATGAGTATCTGATATAAAACTAAGCTTAAATGTCTGAATCCAAACATGCGAGAATCATTAATAATTTCGGGAATAGATAAAATAATCCCACTATTATAAATGCGAAAGTTTGAATAATTAGATGTTTGTTACTCAATCTCACTGTAAATTGTATTGTACCTAATTGTAAATTGTGCAATCATTGCTCTCAATCGCCACTTTTCTCCACATATATGTCAATGCTTTTCTCATACAAAAGTTACCGTTAAATTGTAATTGTAAAGTCTTTGATAATTGTAAATTGTAACTTTCATTTCTCCATTCATGCAAAATGAACCCTGACGCGGCTGCGCGCCGCGCCCTCTAATATTATATCGAACTTCTACTTACGAAACTGAGCAGTGTAGGATAAAGCAGCTGCAACTGTTTTACTAAAGACACGCACGCAGTTCTTGACCTGAAAATTATTAACAAACGAATTTAAATTAAGCACTTAATTCTCCTTATCTCCCGCACCTATTCTCTGTCCACACATCAACTATTATTTAGCTTCCGAATTACAATGATTGCCTCTAAATCACATCATCACCCTAATATCACACTACACTATGAGTCTTTGAGTATGGTATGCAGGACAAATGTTTGTATGATCTGCAAATGTGTTCCGGGACTGGGTGTTATGGTACCATGGTACTCGTTCCTGATACCCACAACACAGGGAATCCTAGTGTGTGTTATGTATGTATGTTTGTTACTTCTCCATGCAAAAACTACCGTACCAATTGCAATGAAATTTGGTATGTACATAGCTTAACCCCTGGCTAATTTGTATGCCGATATTCCCTTGGGATCGACACTTATGCGGGTGACACTGTAGAAAGCTGCTAGTATAAAATAATTAAATAAACTTGCCTTCATTTTCTTAATTTTGCCAGGAATTACATGTTTATCAGTCAATTTGTGCAATATTCTGGATTCACCATGGTTGCAATCAGTGTTGTAGACATCAATGATATCCTGCCAAGTAGCTAATTTTCCTTCAAAAATGATGTCTTTAGAAAGCAAATTATTGCGCATCCCTTTAATTAAATGTGGTGGATCATAGAAGACACTTATTGAATTACCACATAAATGGATTGTGTTATCTGAAAGTAAAGAGAACAGGTTAACAGATTAGAGAGATTATTAGATCAGATTAATAACAGAGAAGTAGTAGGTATACTTGCTATGTAAGTATACCTACTAGGTATAGGTACACCTATATGTAGTGATAACATTATTTTATTGTTAATTATAATATTGTAGTTCCCTAGCTAGATCATCATCCTGGCTCATATTGCAGACGATTTTACTGTAATACCAATATGAAGAAATAAATAAACGTGAATAGTACATAAATTAAAGCAAACCCTTCTTTTATGCCATCTAGTAGCCTGCGGTTTTATCGCCATTGTTCTCCCAAGGAAACTGAATTACGGGTTAAAAGTATTGTAAATTTCATATAAATTGGCTCAACCGATTTCGCGTGAAACCACAACCAGCACGACAATTATCCAAATAAACATTTTATTTTATATACCTATTTGCTTTTATTTTTTATATAGGTAGTACCATATCCTCATCATATATGACGACCTCTGTGGCGCGGCGGGCGAAGGTTCGCCTGCGACGCAGGAGGTTGCGGGTTCGATTCCCACCTATGAACAAATCTTTGTACGATCTGCAGATAATTGTTCAGGGTGTTCTGGGTATTTTTCTATGTATAATAAAAAAATATCTATCTATGCAATGTATTGTATTAATTATATCAATTACCGAGTACCCATAACACAAGCTCTGCTTAGCTTGGGGCTAGATGTTGTGTGAAATGTGTCCAGCATTTATTGATTATTATATCATATCAAGAGCACTAACCAGCATTTTCCCCTGCACACAACTGGTCTCTTTTTGTGTCTTCCAGAAGGTCATTCATTGCACATTGAAAACTAGAACCTTGATCGGAGACAAGTGCAATGGGCTGGAGTCCTGTTTCTGTTACGGCAGCTACTATATCTTTAATGATGGCTTTGAGTTGTAAACTTTTTGTCTGCCCTTCGCAGAAATAGAAGGCAATTGGCTGTTGCCATTTATGAACTGCTCCACGTATCATAAACACAAGGGCATGGTCTGCAAACTGGCTTATTTTTTCATTCAAATGTACAAAACCGTCAATTGTATCTTTATTGGAAGAATATGTTACTGCAGGTTCCAGGGCCATTTCATCGAACATAATTGTGCATAACTTCTTTTGTTCATTCCAGTCTTTTACCTAAAATGATAAAGGAGATTAGGGTATTTATAAATTTACCTAATATATAAACTAAGAGATAACACAAGGGGTGGGCAGCAGTACCCACCAGAGAACATAACACCAATACTACAATCACCAATCCGCTGTCCAAGGTGCCCCCTATGGTAAAAATGCATACAACACAACCATTCTATGAGCAGGCATATGTCCAGCAGTGAACTTATGTTGATGAAGATTATGGACCTTAAATAATATTGTTTACTAATATAATTTTACCTGTTCTTTTACAAGTCCAAAAATTTGTGGATTGATGCCAGCCTCTATGTTTAAATGGCTTATCATTTTCTTCAATGTAGTGTTGGAAGGCAAAATAAATATTTTTTTGAGAAATTTATATGATTTTGGGCTTTGTTTATAAATTGCCAGTCCAATCAATTTTTCATCCATTGTGAATCTTCTAGCTCTTTTATTTTTCGTGCAGAGTTTGACTTGCATCCAAAGAAGATTTTTTGCCAATGGATTCATTTTTTTCGTCAGTTCTTGAAATGACGTCTCTTTGCTAAAATCAATTGCCCTTTTGGCCCTACATTGAAAATCCCTTTGGCGCTTAGCTTTTTGAAACTCTTTGTACAAAAGCTTGCATTTTGGAGTCAATGATTTAACATCTCTGATCAACCTCTTTTTGCTGAATCTACAAGGTGTGCGATCTGGAAAAAAAAAATTACAAATAAATATGTGTGATAATTAACTGAGAGGCAATTGATTAGCATTTTTAGCGTTCAAAATAACCATGTGTTGATACTCTAAACTCTAACTCAAAATGATTGAGCGGTACATACACTGAGCAATAAATACTTTTTGAGTGATAGAATATTAACAAAACAAGCATTTGTCAATCTAACTCAACATGCTTCTTATATCTTAGCTTTTGTAGGTACTTTATAAATTGTCAACAGCGAGCCTCAGAACAAATTCAAAACAGACAATAACTAATTTCATTTTCTGGGCTTCTATTTTCATATAAATCAGCATATTGTGTATGTAATCTAAGCAAGCATGACTTCAAATTATACTTAAATATCTATGTGCCTATTTTACATTTCAAAATCTTATAATACAATACTTGAATAATTATACTTAGTCCTAATGTGTATACTGCTATTAATCCTAAACTTGGTAAGCATAAAACTCTGCAACTGACCTGGCTTTTCTTGGTTTGAAATTTCTTGCTGCTCAGTTGTCACAGTGGTGGTTCTCTCTGGCTTTTCTTGGTTTGAGATTTCTTGCTGCTCAGTAGTCACAGTGGTGGTTAACTCTGAAAATTGTATATCAATAAAAATGTTAAGTATGTGTCTGGCCTAAGATTAAACCAGGGCAGCCGCATCCACCTGTACTGAACACTGCAATAATGCTGCAATCACCAATCCACCTGCCAAGCGTATTTGTTATGGGAAATCTCCCAGAGCATTCCACTGGGGAGGCCTTATTTAGCATGGCCCTCCACTGGATACATGTAAGTCTATACTTTTGTATGAAAAATATTATTTATAGAAAAAATACATGCCTGGAATTAATACTCCGCTGCTCACTGAAGCGCAATAAGAATGATCACAGTGAGGCTGCCTCAAATATGCATGATCATCAAGGCTGCGGTTGTATGATGATGGCATTTGTTTTAGTGCTGAAAAATAGGGTATAATATTTTAGTCAATGATTTTCCTTTACCTGCTAGCATATTGGTGGTTAAAAACTACATAAAAATAATTTTACACCCAAAAAGTGGTTGAGCCCAGAAACTCATCCAAGTACTGGACTATGCAAATGATTTTCAACATACAAAAATCACATAATAAAGCTTAAAAATTACAATCAAACTAAGTACTTAATAAAATGTTATAAATATACTGAAACTTTCATAGTTATTTACCTACCCTACATAACTATAAAAACCTTATCTGATGAATTCATCCTAATAGAACCACACCAGAGATATGTACATACAGGACAGCTACGGGTACAGATGTTGCGTTTTCTAATTAGAGGAGAACAGTGTAATAATGTGTGTGTGTGTTGTTTTACCTGATTCCGAAGAACTGCTTGATGGGTTTCCAGATGAAATTTCCAAGTCAGTAAACAAAGCTGGATATGCACCAATTCTTAGACGAGTAGTTGTAGTTGAAATAAACCGTTTTTCAAAGTGTTTATGACAAACAAAGGCTTTGTTGCTCAAACTGTCCATCCTTTTCAGTTTTTCGCAATTAATATACTGTAACCACTGATCCCGATCTTCCTTTCTTACAGGAAATCTATGTAATCTAACGTCCTGTCGTTGGCTACAACATTTGGGAACACAACACTGGCGAAACATTTTTGGTAGGTATTCGAGCCGTGCGTGATAGGTATGTATGAACAAAGTGAATTAAAACCTGCTAAAATCCACTGAATCCTCTTTCATCCGAATTAAACAGAAAAAAACACCCAAATAATTTGAATATCAAAAACTATCAACACGCCAAAGTAACACGAAGGGAACTGAAGGAAGGAAACAAAATGGCTGCCAATACTGCTGACACAGATTAGGATTAATAGCAGTTAATTGTCAAAATCTAAGTTTGCACCACAGATTATACACCATTCTGTACGGTCAAGTCATTAGTTAGGAACATTGCGGGGCGTGAAGCAAGCATTGTTATTGCGACTTGTTTGCGTTGGTTTGCGTGCGTTAGTTTTGGGATTTTGGTCCATGGCTTTTGGGCATTTTAAAAAGTCAATGGCATGGACGTAATGTTGTTCAATGGCATGGACCTCGTACCCTTTGGGCAGTATAGTATGACGATAAGCGTTATCTTTGCCAAACAAACAAATGACCACGGACTAAAAGCTTCTCATTATGGAGAAAGAAACCTGGGTGCGCGGCGGCAAAATATTAAAAGACTGATACTGATGATAAGGTGCGGTAAAGAATTTATGCGTGGTCAACGTAAAAGTCGCTAAAAGGTAATAAAGTACTCAAACTCAAACCTTTAAACCAAACTCAAGAAGTCATTGTCAAAATCAAACTAGAAAATTCGTTTCTGCTTGATCTGCCTGATTGCTTGCAGTGTTGCCGTTTATTATACTAGCGATATTTATGAATGACTAGCAGGAAAAAAAATACTTTAGGCGAAAAAGATATTTAGTGACTTCTATTAAAGAGCCATTCAGATGTAAAAAAAAACAAATTCTATCTTTCAAAACTATGATCACTAACTCGCCAAGAATCGTGTGTAAACAATATAATATGTAAGTAACATACACAATTCGGTGGTATAACCTACCGAACTATTTATAAATAAGAAATCAAATAACTTAGTCCCATCATCTGAATTATTTAGGTATTTCCTCTATATGATGAGTTATAGATGTAACTGAGAACACATGACCCAATAACATGACGCATCTGAGAACACACCTACTGCTAGTTTCTATGGAGGCATACATACTGCAAACCCTTGATAATACGGCTCGCACGATCAACTGATAAATTCTTAACATTCCAGCCATTGTATTTTATAAATGATCAAATAGTTTAGCGACAATGAACGGATTTTGCGATATCAGACTTTTACGTTGGGTGATTTTTTAAGTTTTGCCAGCTACTTTACATATTTTGTAGAATGGCAGCACTGCATGCTTGCTTCAACTATCAACTGAACTCGTTTGTTTGTTTGTTGGACTTGGTCTTGGACTAGTAGTTGGGCGTTGGGTGGGTGTGTTCTTTGAAAAGTATACAAAACAAAATAATTATTTTTTTGTGTACAAGATCCCATAAAATCATACAAAATGTATACCAAATCGTTAATACTTTTATCCTTGTGTTCTCTGCCAGCCGGTAAGCTTTTACCATTCACTTTTCGATAACTTTTTACACTGTCATAACACACTTCTTTTAAGTTTTCTGAAACTTGTAAACTTTCAGTTTTATGTGTGAGATGCTACCAGTGCGCCTCATCACAAGACAGCAAAGGCGATGATTCCTGCGGTGCCTACAGGAAGTTCGATAGAGAAAGCCATATAGCTGTAGAATGTGGAAGTGATGAGTCTCACATGCCTGGCTCCTTCTGCATGAAGCTCACTCAACAAGGACCTCGAGGATTCATCTGTGAGTACCTACTTACTTTGCCTAGCGGTATGATGAACAGGGCTGCCATTTCCTTAGAAGTACTTAGTGCGTGAAGGCCCTCCACTCGATGGACTAAAGACATTATAAACGTCGCAGGAAGTCGGCGGATGGTGGTGGCTCAAGACCGTTCTTCATGGCATTCTAGGGGGTCTATGTCCAGCTGTGGACTCCTACAGGCTGATGATGATGCCTTAGTTTGAACATGAATGAAGGAGTAAGTAAAATCTGTCACAACATATTCTGATGGTGCTCTGCAGATTTCTGTCAATCAGTTTTTAATCAGAATAAGAAATGTGAGAAATTGGTCCAACTCCAAAATTTCAAACAAAAACATCTGATCACACCCATTAAAGAAGGGAGTACCTAATGGGTTACTATTGGTTTATAATGATCTGTTATACCAAAAGTTTCTAACTATCAACCTCGTTTACAAAATGTTACAATAAGAAATCTATTCTTTTGTTCTTGTACTATACTTATAAAGGGTGTAATAATTATCAGTACTATGTGAATATACTCGTACCACATACTGGACGATTATGTAGAGGATGGCCCTCCTCTTGATGGACTAAAGACATTGTAAAAGTTGCAGGAAGTCGATGGATGGAGGTGGCTCAGGACCGTTCATCGTTGTTCGTCGCCCGCCTGTTTCCAGCAGTGGACTTCTACAGGCTGATGATAATGATAATATGTACCTATTACCGCAGGAGGTTGCGGGTTCGATTCCCGCCTCGGAACAATTATTTGTACGGTCTGCAGATATTTGTTCAGGGTGCTCTGGGTATTATTCTATGTATAATAAAAAATATCTATCTATGTAGTGTATTGTATTAAGTATATCAGTTATCTAGTACCCAAAACACAAACTCTGCTTAGCTTGGGGCTATATAATGCTGTGTGAAATGTCTCCAGCATTTATTTATCTATTATTATACTCTACTATAATTAAAGTAATTTAGTGTGTAGGTTAGTATTACTAACTACATAAATATTATTCTTTTCAAAAATTTAATCACTTCTTTCAGGGGACGGAAGATGGCGACAGGTCATAAGACGCTGTGCATCGGTCGCTGAGACAGGTGTTACCGGAGTCTGCAACTGGGGAGTCTATGAGAATGGAGTGTACTGGGAAGAATGTTACTGCTCCGCTGATGAATGCAACGGTTCTACAACGGTGGAATCATCAATGACAGTTATATGTGCAATGATTGGTACTGCGTTTTTGTCTTACAGATTTTTAATGTAGGGAAAAAGAGCTTTGCCATTTAATTTTAACCATTGGACAAGACACTACGGAATTTGCTGGTTACCAAAGGACCAAGCTAGTTTTGACTCAGTAGTAATATAATAGCTGTTTCAAAAGAATAGTAATTAAAGTTGCAGCTAAAATTTGATACTCTTATATTCCAAGCTTCGTGTCCAGTTGTTAAATAAAAGCAGTATGTGAAGAGAAGTGCCTTTAATGATATGTAGGATTTTATTAACAAAGATGAAATAAGAGTTTACTAGTACTGAAAACCTGAGTATGTACAAGAGGAGACAACAAACAAATTTTTACGGCATGAAAGATTATCAATTTTAATTACAAAAACTCTGCAATACTCAGCAAAGCCTTAGACATGACTGATGTAGATTAACGGAAGTAGGCAAACGTCTTGCATTCATGTTATCTTGTATTACATTTATGTTTGTTAAGTATAAAAAGGTTATACACTCTTGTCAAAGAGTTTATATATAATTCTTGACCTATGAACTAAGATACTGGTTATCCAGAATCAATATGATTTCTGTTCTCTGACTACTAAGCCCTCAGGGCACTGAAGAAAACAACTCCTGATTTCTTTGTTTAAAACTCTTATTTTGTCCTACATTATTGAGTTAATCCGTCCAAATAAGTACCTTGTAACTGCCTATCGTTATATAAGACATTTTATTAATTTTAGAACTGCGGAGTTCTAGAAAACATGAATCTCAATGGTATAATTGGTTTGTTCATTGACAGGAACAAACAATTTTCAGTTTTGTTGTTAGCATAGTATTGTTCCGAGCCAATTAGAATAGTAAGGATAATAAGTTAATTATAAAATAAACATTTTACTACATTTTAAGGAAATATTTCGCATTGTATTTGTATTCGGAAGAATGACCCACTTATTTGTGCCTCTTAGCGTAAATTGGATAGATATCATTTTATACATCACGTCATAACTATTTTAGACAAGGTTTATTTTATTTATTTTTGAATTTTCATACTTACTTGATGACAACTGTTACAAACCATTAAATTAAGCAAGAAAATTAAAATAGACTGCACTAAGCTTTTTATATTTTATCATCTAATTTTACGGAAGAAAATATATGTATATAAATGTTGTGTCATGATTTTATTCTGTGTTCAATTAAATCTTACAATGAAATAAAAATATTTATTATCTACAACGAAAGTTTTATATTTGTAGTTAAGACAACTAAGGCCATGTTAGTTATCAATACAATATATTAAAACAAAATGTCAGTAGGTACATATTTTTATTAACGTCAAAACAATATGAAAATCCCTGTAATGTAGATATTATAAGCGTATGGTTATTCAAGTTTGGAAAGAGTTTAAAACAGCTTGAAGATATTGGAGACTGAAGGAGTCAAAGATTTGGTTTTGTTCTGAGGATGGGAGTATCACAAGATCGTCTAGATTGTAGACAAGAAGCTTTGAAAGTGGCTCTTTCAAAGCACTGCAACTTTAATGCTTGCAGATCGTATGTACATACACATGTACCTATGTATGTACAGTACACCTAAATCACAATTTTGCGAGCTGTTTTCTTATCTTTCACTTTTTCACTTCTCGTCATGTCTTGATGTGTAAATATAAATATGAATTGAAAACTGATATGCATTGTATGCATGTCATCGGGATTGAACTAAAGACCTTGTGAAGTGAAATACGGGAGAGCTTCCACTAGGCTATTGCTCTAGCACTAGCTCTTTCTTCAAGATCAATTAGGAAGATAGCCTACTTGAAATCAAATATCTACTGAGTACCTACATCCATTGGTTTCAATTAGGTACACATACCTACATTATTAGGTTGGAAGCTGAATAAATTCAAAAGATTTATGAACTAGCAAAAAAGGCGCGTGGGTTCCTACCGGAAAAATGTCCTTTCAGTTTCATAATGAATTATCGTTGCTCATTGAGCTTTCGCCGACAGTTTTCGTCGTTTGTCGCCAATACCTCGGGAAGCTTCGTAGGTCGTTAGGAATTTGCAATGAGAAGATCCGGTTCACTCGTTCTGACTCAGCAGTGAGTCAGACGCTCGAGCGAGCAAGAGGATACCACCCACCTCCCGCGTGTATTTTCATCACAACGAAATCCCGGTCGAGGCAAGCCTGTGGCCCGAGGCTTGATGTTTTCCCGTAGGCTTTCTTCAGTCCTCTAAAACCCTTGAAAGGAATCACACGCGTTCGGTCTCCCGGCACTCGGTGTGGAATGGTTAAGTAACCGTTGGGAGCGCGATTCATAGTGATGCGTAAGTGATTTTTTAGTGGGAAACGTGTTTTCTGTCAGAAAATTTAAAACGGATTTTTTTATTGTCCTGTGATTTAACCCTTTTGTAACCTGAAGAGGACAGAGATTCAAACTGAAGAGGTGAGAACTTTTATTTTAATGTTTCTGATTAATTATTGATTGGTTTGATTTGTTTTGACGAAGAACGGTTGTCAGTGGTCGGTAAAGGTTACGACCCCTGCGTGGAGGCTGGAGGGAGGGAACCCGTGACGTTACCTAACTACATTAGGCAGGTACCCCTAGAAAGAATTTGGTTTCTACCTACTGTAGAATAGGTACTGACTACCTAATGCATATTACCTAGAAATTTTAATCAATTTTTTAAAGTTTTTAGTTTACTCTAGCACTCCTGAATCGTAACTACTTATAGAGGACCTACAATACCTACATCCAAGACTAGCTCTAAGTTAAGGGTCTTTACGGATCCGAGATGCACAGGAGTTCAGGTAGGTACCTCAGGAGGTAGGTTCATGTCAAAGTTACTAAACACTCAATTATCTTATAATGAGCTACATACATAGGTACATAGGTATGTATCTATAGGTAGCTAAGTAACTATCTCCGGCCGGTCCAAAATACAACGTCAGGTACATTTCGTTCTATTTCATTGTTATGTGTAATTTTTAACTAGTTTGTATTGTAAGGTGCACAATAAAGTAGGTATTTGCAATCAATCAAAACTGGATCTTAGAATATTTATCTAAGGACTGGCATGTAGAGCAAGGGTAGAGCTCACAGAGCAGTCAATGCCTCGCATAATAGTTATGTTAATAATGTTGGTATGTACCTACATAACTATTATAACTACTTGCTGCCAAATAGAATCAATCCATGATAGCAACAAACAGGCACAAGTCCACTCGTCACGTTTATTATGGCCAAGTTCAAATCAATTGAAGTAATGTGTCTCCGTTGAATGAAATGAATCATTGTTATTTCAAACGCTCTGATCGGAGTCGGTAGTTGACTTTTAAACCTTACTCAATGGACAAGGGCCTCATTTTTATAAATACAACTCCTGATTTCAAACATCAGACCAAAAGAAACAACAGATGCGGAGAAGAGTTCTAGAGTTTTATTAGTTAGTGAGAAAATAGTAAAAGCCAAATAATGGTTTTCACTAACATGACAAGAACCTGGCTCCTTCATAAGCTTAGGTACATATACATATTTTTAGTCAACCCAGTCTACTTTCTTTAGGTTGGTTAACTACGAGCGTAGCATCTCGTAGAGGCATGTAGAGGTTTTCGTTGAAGGTTTCAGCGTCGTAGTTCATTGCCAAATTTGATACGCAATTTCCAAGATTACTTCTTCTTCTTCTTCCATGTAGATACTATTATTAGGCTGCGTTTCCACCAAAGATGTGTGAGGTAGATGAGCGATACGAGGATGCGTAGCGAGGCTGTGGAAAGATGTGAGTGTTTCCACCAGAGATGTGCGAGGTAGATGAGCGGTGCGAGGATGCGTAGTGAGGCTGTGGAACGGTGCGTAGATGAGCGGTGCGAGGATGTGTAGCGGGCTCTTTTCAGACTGACTGCTAGTAGTTTCTCGCACGCGTCCATCCTTTGCACACATCCCTCGCGCACATCTCTCGCAACACATCCCTCGCAACACATTCCTCGCAACAAATCCCTCGCACGCACCTCGCTTGTTTTGTAGGTCCGTATAAAAACCTCGCTTGCTAAGCCGTTTCCACCAGAGATGCGCTAAGCGAGGCTAGGTAAATGAAGTGATTCTATTGGTTCTTAACAAACTCACCCCTCGCTACGCATCCTCGCTCATCTCTGGCAGAAACGAAACCTTAATCGAATAAATAAATACCTACCCAGAGTTTGACTCTAGTTTAGTTTTTGAGTCACTTTTCACAGGAAAGGGAAACGGAAGAATGGATTAGAAGACACAACAGTCTCATTTAAATGCTTCATATTTATTTACTCTTAAAACGAGCATTAACATGTATTTTAAGACGCTAGCATAAGTCAAAATAAATAGGCTTCAACTAAACGTATTTTGGCAAAATTTATACAGGTTATGGCAGGGAAAAAATATTATGTTCTTCATCATATTGTTAAGGGCATACAAAAATCCAAACCACGAAATAGATAAATTACTTTATAAAAAAATCGTGAACTAATGTTTAAAATGCGCTTCTACCGTAAATATGTCAACCACTTATCACCGTACGTTGATAAAATGAATAAGAGTAACAAATACTCCTTCTGACGCATAATGACCAATTAAGGGCCCATTCCACTCGATGAAAATTTTGCCAAGAACGCACAAAACGATTACATTCGTTCAATAGTGTTCCACTTGGCTATAAACTGATAAAAACGATATTTTCAAAAATTTTGTTCACAGGTGTCTGGAACTAAATCTGACAAACAAACGTGTCAAACAAACCAAACTAAACACGCAAACAGTGCAAACACTGTAAACAAACATGTGGTATGTGGAAATTACTCGAGAAATTGTGGATGGATTGGAAAGAAATAGAAAGCAAGAAAGGACTGTAGAATAATATAATGAGATAACTAATTCTAGATAACAATAGCTCAGTCTGAGCCTCAATTTCAGACACTCTTGTTGACTACTGTGCGTGCGTGGACTCTATCATCAAGAAGCTATTGCCAATTATTATGTTATGTAGCAACTAAATTACCTCTTCAGGATATTAAGAGGGTATTTTAATATAAAATTATATTTCAGTTAGGCTAAGTACATGTTTTTGCATATAATAATGTATATAATAAAATATATGGTAACAGAATATACTGTTTGTAATTTATTATTGTCTATAATCAGTGCGTGTTGCGAGTGATGACTTAGAGAACCAAGATTACCGACCGACATAGTTCTCAGAATCAACAAGTTTAAGTGGCAATGAGCAGGTCATATAGCTCGCAGAACTGACACCCGCTGGGGAATAAAGGTTCTCCAGTGGCAAACACATTAGATGGCTTTTACATCATCACAGGAGGAGATGGAGAGGTATATTTTTAGGCCAGACATACCGCAGCATTTAAATGAAATAATATTGTTTAAACTAAAAAATTATAACAAAGAATCTTATATCAGTCTTTACTTCTAAGAACTATCATATATTGTAATTTAATGTATACTTATATGATTAAATGTGTGCATCAGTCAGTACCAATGTGCCTGAATTTACAAATTAGACATTCTTAAGCAACATTTTTCTCTTAAGTAGGTATCACAATTTACATTTATAAACAAAAAAAAACATGTATCTTTTAACACTGTTCAATTTAAAGATTTGTAAGAGGTGAAATCAGACTTCATGTTCTGCTGGCTGTAGCACCTGAATGCGAAGAGTCACTGAAAAAATAAATTATAGGTACAACATAAAATTAAACTAGACATGTACCTGACTCATTATGTTTTTTAACATTTGGCTTCTGATCAGTATGTCCATTCATCATCTCCATCATGAAACCTATCAAAGTCCACTGCTGGACATAGGCCTCCCGCATAGAATGCCACAACAAACAGTCTTGTACCACCTCCATGCACCATTTTCCTGGAACCTTCATAATATCTTTGGTTCATTGAGAGGGGGGGAAGGGCCTTCCTCTTCTGCGCTAGGTTTGTGGTTGCCACTCGAGAACTTCATTCCCCAACGGTTGTCAGTTACTTGGTGGTAAGTCTAATTGTAAACATAATTATGCAGGTGCAGGTTATATATCAAATATTATTTATACTTACTATCATCAGTCGGTAGACATCCACTTTTGGATGATGCCTCCCTCATAGCGTGCAATGGAGGGAATTTGCACGATTGGCAGGCAGATTGGTGATCAAAGTTTGGTGTTTATTACTCAGGTGAATGCTGCTGCCCTGGCGTAATCCGTTAGTCGCCTTTTACGACATTCACAGGAGGAGTTCGAGGAGCCCTATTCATAGGCCGTTTTAACTTATTCCTAGACTAGTAAATATTTCATTCTCACCGTTTTAAAATGTTAATTCTACAGCATATTACGAAACAAATAACTTCAGAATGTCAAACATTACGCAAATGTCAAAAAACGATAATTTTTACCCATCGAAATAACTGGGTAAAAATTGGCAAAATTCGGTGGCGTTCTTAGCGTTTTTAATCTGTCTGAAAGAACGGTGAAAACAGTTACAAACGATCACAGTGAGCACTTTCAAATCGAATGGAACATCATTTGTGATCAAAAATAACGAAAATAACGTAAATGTCACCCAAAAGGAACGCACTCTTAATCTGGTTTTTTATCGCATAAAGACGCATTTGTAAAATGATACATCAGCATATTAACCAATTCGCAAATTGACACATCAGTATTTAGACGGATTTGAAAAATGACCAATACATTCTGATTCGTACAATGACGCATCCGTACAACGAAACATCTGTAGCAGTTTTTAATGTTATTATTTATAGAGCCAAGTCAATTTATCGACAATAAATTTTATTTTTCGTTTTTTTTTATTCATCGTCTGTCTACAACTTATTCTAGGTTCCTTAAATAATCAATTCAGTTACTTACATCTTCTAAACGCCTGTCTATTCAGAATGCAGTTTATTGCAATGTGCTAGTGTCAGTTGCCCCATTTCAGCCAAAAACAGTGCATCGTTGACTATCTTCTCAGCCATTAACCTTTGCGTGTTGTCCTTGAGGGCGATATCCCTAAGCTTGGCCGCTACAGTCTTGCCGAAAACATCGTACTGGTCTTCGCGACTTCCATGGTTAGGGGACGCCTCTATATGCAATATATTACTTATCTGTAAACAACGAGTCGGTATTATTAGATTACTTTGACATACGGTGAAGTAACTAATTACCTTTAAGAGATGAGCGAGGATGCGTAGCGAGGGATGTGTTTGTTAAGCACCAATAGAATAATTTCATTTACCTAGCCTCGCTTAGCGCATCTCTGGTGGAAACGGCGTAGCGAGCGAGGTTTTTATACGTACAAAACAAGCGATGTGCGTGCGAGGGATGTGTTGCGAGGAACGTGTTGCGAGGATTGTGTGCAAAGGATGGACGCGAGTGAGAAACTACTAGCAGTCAGTCTGATAACTTTTCATTTAAAAAACCGAGTTCCGCCATTGTATACTACTAAATATTTGGATGAAAAAAAATGATGAAAGAACCATAGTGGTGAAAGGATTATGATACTTTTTGAATGCAAATGCTTGGTATGTTGCTGAAAATATCAAAATCACCATATGTATGCCTACAATATTTGAGGAGTTCCCTCAATTCCTCATGGATTCCATCATCAGAACTGGATTTTGAAAAAAATGGGACCAATCTGGAAGTATATCTATTCAAATAAAAAAATAATTTTCCAAATCGGTTCATAAACGCCGGAGATATGCGGAAACAAATATAAAAAAAAAAAAAAAAAAAAAATACAACCGAATTGAGAACCTCCTCGTTTTTTGGGAAGTCGGTTAAAAAGAGCCCGCTACACATCCTCGCACCGTTCATCTACCTCGTACATCTTTGGTGGAAACGCAGCCTAACTGTAGATAGAGATGGGTGTAGTTCGAAAACTTGAATGCCGTTTTACAGAAGGTAGAACTCCTGAAAGAATTACAAAATAAAACACCCCACTCAAAAGACGCTAGTTCTTTTTTGATAAGGTGAATGTGAGTGATGTGACAGTGTGAGTGACGTGGTAGTGTGATTTATTTATAGTGGCAATGGGTAGGCCATTTAGCTCGCAGAACCGATAAACGCTGGCGAATAAAGGTTCTCGAGTGGCGACCACGAACCTGAAGAAGAGATTAGGATGGTCTCCCTCTAGATGTACTTGATAAAATTGTAAAGAGTGCAGGATATAGGTGACTGGATTCCTCAACGTAACAAATTCTTTGATCCATTAGCTATAGAATGGCGGGATACAATTTCTGTATGTAGAATCTACATCCAAAATTGTATCCCGCCATTCTTACTCATTATTATGTATCAAATGGTATTTAGTGGGTTGCGCCATGTTATTGTACAATATCTTCTACGCTTGATTGCCTACCGTGGAAGAGCTATGAAATCAGATGATGTGTAATTACCCTTTGGTCAGGAGTCATTTTAGACGAGGACGCCTGTGCATACTCTGTTTGTGCTATTTTCTGTTTTAACGTCGGTGCCGGTGACACAATATCCCTTGATTCTTCTTCTTGAGGTTTCTCAACAGATTGAAGTGGATCGTCATCCTCTTCGTCATATTCAGCTTCATAATCGTCTTCTTCTTCAAGTTTAATATTTGGAGTTCCTAGGCTATCCTCCTGAAAAAATTAACAGACATTAACAATAACTTAATTAGTGTTCCGTGTAACTAAATTGGTAGTTGGAGCCGTGGTGTGGCCGGCCTAAGAGTAGACGCTTCCATCTCCTCCCGTGGATTTCGTAAAAGCCTACTAGGGGATTGCAACAGGGGATGTGCAGCAGCATCCACCTGAAACTTAAAAACTTTATGGCTTAAACAAATACCTCATCATCATTATCAACAGCCTGAAGAAGTCCACTGCTAGGCATAGGCCTCCTATAATGTCTAGACCATCGAGTGGAGGACTTTCATCTACCGCGTCGTCCTGTTTGTGGTCGCCACTCGAGAATCTTTATTCCCCAACGGTTATCAGTTCTGCGAGTAAATGATCTTGGTTATTCTACGGATTTCCTTATTTCTTTATCACTTAGTGAAATCCCCTAGCATAGCTCTCTCCATAGCCCGCTACGCGACTTTGAGCTCGTCTATACTGCCAATAGTTAGCGACCACGTCTCCAGTGCCGTAGGTAATTCACCACTGGCAATAAACCTAAGAATGAAAAAAAAAAACTTACCGTGGTACTACTGGACCGCTTGGTAGTACTACGAGTGTTACTACTAGTAGTATCCGTGTTACTACTAGTAGTATCCGTGTTACTACTAGTAGTAATACTGGTAGTACCACGGGCAACCAAAGAAAAATACTTAAACAAACCTCTGAATCATTGTCGCCCGTTCTGATTTTACGCTCTTGGCCGTCCAGGAAACTGAATAAGGAATAGTACCACAGTCTTGGCTTATATACTACTCCTTCCTTGGCCAGCTCTGTTACCTTCCTCTTCTCTTTTCTTAGATTCGATCTCAAACTGTTGATCTTCCTTACAACTGCAGCTCGATCCGCAGTAGGATCTATTTCTTTCAGTTTTTTTACTAAAACTTTATAAGCGTCGGATCTTTGCTCCCTTATGTGGTACTCTCTTGATTTTATACGCCATAGACACGGCATGCTTTTGTATAAAAGTATAAATTCCCGCAAATATTTGTTTTTCTTGTAAAGAAATTCCTGTTCATTCATTTTTAGGGTTCCGTACCTATAGGAAAAAACGGGATTCTTATAGGATCGCTTTGTTATCCGTCTGTCTGCCTATCTGTCTGCCAAGACTCTTTTTCTTAAGAACGACCAAAGATATCAACTTGAAATTTATAACAAATATAATGGTTAAAGGTAAGCTTATAATGCCGTAAAATTAAGTTTCTGACTCAATGCAATAAAAAGATATTATTATAGCAATGAATGTTTAATTTTTATATAGAAATCGCGAAACAACCTCTAGGGTAGGTACTTCCAGTAACCTAACATTTATAAGTATATAATTTTGAAATTTAGAACGCCATGCGCCAGGAGGCTTTGACATAAATAAAACAAAATGGAATTTCGGCTTTTTCTCCCCTAAATGGTGAAATTTGGAAGCGTTCAACTAAGAAGAGCATAGATTTGAAGAGCACCGATCCTATTCCATTTTGAGCACCGATTATAGCAGAAAGTGGCAAGGGAAAAGGCCCAGTGGAAAGGGCTTCGACGATTTCAAAATAATTTACGGATCGGAACCCTCAGGGCGCAAGTACCACTCGCACACGCCTGTTTTTATGCAACCTCGCGCACAATACCTACTGTATTCGCGTTATGTTCACTACGTCACTGATACTATACGTATGTGGCGTGGCTACATTCACTCAACACACAACTCGACATACTTGCTAGGTACAAACTACGTAGGTAATCACGCGTGATTACGTGCGCAGTACATATTGTATTAACTTCAGATATTGACAATATAACTGACCGCACCGCGACAAACGACCAACTTCAGGTACTAATCGACAGTACTACAGATCTACGGATGAAAAACGCTCAAAAAAGTGAGTGTAAAACAGCGATACGTGCTTCACACGCAAACGCCCGAGTATAACTGCACAGGCGTGACTGCGCGGGTGCGCGGGAAAGGGGCAGGGTGATATGCTGTTGGTCGAACTCAGTCGAACGGATTGCGCCTGTTGTTCGTTCCAGTTTTGTTGGTATTTGCAGAGACAATATTATTTACTTGTCTCTGGTATTTGTAAACAAATATGTATTAAACGTTACATTTTTGTGTAGGATATACCTATACATCTAATCTACATTAACAACAATATTATTAAGAGAAAAGATTTGTATCTTTGTAACCGATTTTCAATTTTGAAAATCGGGCCAGTAGTTTATGAATTTATTAAAATTAAAAAAAATATATTAATGAATTTTCTTCCACTAGTAGATTTAAAAAAAATTAGGGATCCCTACGATAACTCGTGTAAAAAAAATCCTACATATATTATAAATGTAAAAGTTTGTGAGGATGGATGGATGTTGTCTCTTTCACGCAATAACTAACTAAACGGATTTTGATTAAACTTTACAGTATACATACAAAAATTATTCTGTGCTTTTACATCAGAATAACATATAGGCTCTATTATAATTTATAATAGATTTCCACATCACATTACCGTGTCCATTTAAGACATTTAAGACATCGACATTCTCTAAGTCGACACTAGATCGGAACTAAGTAACATAGGTTACTAAGTTACGTAGTTCCGATCTAGTGAACTAAGTAATATAAGTTAGTACATGATTTTAACTGTCAGGGACATTGAAATTAATTAATTAATTAAGTACTTAATCACTGTAAAAATTATATTAATTTTTGAACTGTTTTTCAGTTATTGCTACTTAGTTACTGACAATACTATATTTTGATTACTTACCTACACATATAAAATAAGGGTCTTTTTTTAAAGATTTAATGAACCTCATTTCTCTGTTACTTTTTTGCACAGCCAGCTACTTACAATATTTCCTGTAGAAAAAGTATTTTTGGAGGTAACTGTGCAAACCCTACTTACCTAAAGGCCGTCCATTAATCACGTGATGTTTTTTTAGCACTTTTTAAGCCCCCTCACCCTTTGGTGATACGTGGTGAGGTTTAAGACTACCCAAACCACTACCCAAAATCACGTATATTTTTTAAATTTATTATTAATTAGTGTAAGAATCTTAAAAATTTTTGAATATTATTTTTAAATAAGTACAGGTATAAAGTATAATCTAATTTTATTCCGAAATTAAGGCTTTTCGGATTAGAAATCGCGCGTTTGACGAAAAAATAAATACACGTGATATCTTACAACACTCCCCCACCCCCCTTGTGATATTTAGCGATTTTTTCTAAACCCCCTCCCCCCCTTTCAAGCCTCTCGTGATTAATGGACGGTCCCCTACCTATAAGTAAGTATCTAAGTATCCCAAAAATTATTTGGGGTTAAAAAAAGCTTCGTTTATTTGATAGAATCAAGGAGACGTAAAATATCTTCCTATCTTAGTAACACAATAAACAGCCCTCTTGTAATATATTAAGGTATATCAATGCCCCCAGGCCTCAGGGGTGACGTCTACAATCATGACGAATAAGAACTGCATAGAAGCGAAACTTCTTTCCAAAATCCCGATAATACACGCATGCCGCTTGCCCTCTCGCCTGCATAATATGTGTCAGTGGGTCAGGCAATACTGACAGTGTTAATATTGTGCCACATGCACACGAGGCCTATTGCCGAGCCGAATAACTAAGACCGAGAAGCTTATTGCCGTTTGATTGGTTAGATGGGCCTTGAATGTTACCTGGAATCGAACCACTGATCAATCAAATGCCTCAGATCGATTGATGTCTTGGATAGGTGCGTCATGCAGTAAAATGAATGTGATTAGCTAATGTCTCCTAAGTGCAGGGTTATTCGCTATGACCTAAGAGATTCCTTGTCAATAACGTGTGACGTCACCCATTTATTTATTAATTCATTTTATTTTATTTATTTAATTAAACACTTTGCTTACAGTTTTGACCAAAGCGAAACCTGCCTTAGCTAACACATACAAAAAACCCATACAATTCAGCGATTATTCCACACATTTTCGTAACGAGCCCGCGTTATGTTACGTTTGGTCATAGTGAATAAGGGGGTAGTGGGCCTATTACGAGTTTTGCATTACAAAAACCGGAATGCGAAACGTGAGCATTCAAAGTGACTTAAGTAGTAACTATTCATCATTCTGTGCCGCGCAGTCGGTAGAAACAGCACTGATTAGTAAATAGTTACTACGTAAGTCACGTTGAATGCTCACGTTCCGCATTCCGGTTTTTGCAATGCAAAACTCGTAATACGCCCTCTGGAGTAAATAAGACGAGACAGTTAAAGAGTCAGGATCGTTAGTCTCGGCCTAACCCTCAGGACGTGGCGTGGATTTATGTAGATATGAAGTAATTGTAC
This sequence comes from Epirrita christyi, assembly GCA_951392215.1. Lineage (NCBI taxonomy): Eukaryota > Metazoa > Arthropoda > Insecta > Lepidoptera > Geometridae > Epirrita > Epirrita christyi. The sequence continues at coordinate 6,194,416 of OX595850.1, forward strand.
GTATATCATATGGGAGTTTCACTTCTTTTTGTCTATGCGCGGCCCATAAGCAAAACGCCTGAATACACAGACTTAAAAAACGGAATAGAATCGAATTTGCATCTAAGTAGAGTTGCAGAGTATTGAGTGGTTCATTATATTGACAGACACTTGACAGTGAGCGGGGAATTTGGATATAAAATATTGATGAAATTTAGATATTGAATAATAAGTGCCGTATATCTTAATAATTTATCTATATATTCAGCCCGTCTACACAGTATTGGGGACCTTTTCTATAATAAGCCAATTGTTCACTTCATGTAATTCCCTTCACGTCAGTCTAGAATACGGTAGGTACCTACAGTGAGTCTTGATTTTTAATCATAGACATTTTTTGTAAACAAAGAAATGTCAATATATTTAGATATGCCTTTTCTTTGTTTACAAAAAATGTCTAAGATTATAAATCAGAGTATAGTACCCTATGCAGAGTATATACCCTACGTGGCATTGCACTGCGTCCGCCACCCTGAGATATAAACATCTCAATATGCCATCACTGGTGTACGTGAAAATTTCCAATTTTATCGTTGTAAATAATTAAAAAACACGGCTCTTTTCGAAAAAGGCGGGAAGAGCCGCTTTCACAGGGTGCCCAAACTTCAAAAATGACTTTGACCAAAATAGGTTCTATCTAGGTATACCTAGGTTCCCTTTTATTGTGTAGGTATAATCAAACATTAAAAAACCTGACCAACAGCAAAAAAACTTAAAATAACCAAATAGGTTCCATGACACGCTCCCTTGGGCAAAGTTCCATTGCGGCAATGAGCTAACCAAGCTACTAATTAGATGTTTACCGCTCTGTCGAACATCTGAGCTGCCCCTTGCAGGTGATACTGAGATACTTATAGACTAAACAAGGGCTGCGTACCTATATACCTACTTATTATACACTAGGGTTGCTCGTTTGTTACCAGGAAGAAATGTAAAAAAAAACGATTGCCATTGTATCGCTCGGCTATTAAGCAATGTTTTCGAATGTAGAATGCAAAAAAAAACAAAGGAGGTTCAATTCAAAATTAAAAAAATCTTACATAAAAATAATGTAGGTACCTATTATACTTAAGTCAAGTAGATTTTAAGTTAAATACGGAAAATTTCTTTCCTATCCGATTTGGATAGCAGTTTAGATGATTCCCTACACAGCTAAGAAAAAAAACCAACCAAATCGGTTAAAAAATTAGTAAAATGAAACATTTTTGGAAACACATCGCTACACCCTAGATCCTATTCATTCTGTGCTGCTCATCATCAGACCCTGGAGTCTGCAGGAGAAAGACATATCATGCCGTCTTTGTTTGAACTCCAACTTGAAGATTCAGCTTCAGTAGTACCCTAGATCCTGTTTTACCTCTGCTCATCATCAGACCCTAAAGCCTGATGTCTTTGACTTCTTTATTTCTACTAAGCATAGCTAAAAACCATTATTATTTTAGCAAACATCATCGTTGGCCATGAAGCCATGAGCCCATGGAGGCCCAAATAAGTGGCTCCCCCTATATCATCTTGCTCCGCTCATTATAGCTCACTAAACGTGTGTCAGATTGTATCTCCTTGATTAATGATCTGAACTTAATTAAATATCACTTAAACCAATACCGGAGGGCAATCAATAATGGGTTTCATTAGCAAGGAAAAGTGACATCAACTTCCCACTCTACCTATATCTTTCTCGAATGGGTGAAAATTACTCGCATACTAAAATATTTGCATATATTCACTGTGATAATGTTACAATCAATAAAAAAAAAGCAATACAATACATCATCATCATCATCACAGCCTTTAGACAGTTGAGTACTCAGGTGGATGCTGCTGCCCATTCCCTGGTGTAATCCCTTAGTCGGCTTTGAGATCATTCACTAAACAGCATTGAAGGAACTCTTTGAATCGGACTAATCAACGGTTAAACCGGACGACGAAGTAAAGGAAGAACCCCCCCCCCCCCCCCACCCTCTCGATGGACTAAGGACTTAATAAAGGTCGCAGGAAGTCGCTGGATGGAGGAGGCTCAAGACAGTTGGTGGAGCATTCTATTAGAGAGGCTTATGTCCAGCAGTGGGCTTCTACAGGCTGATGATGAGGAATCAAGGAAGGTGCGTATAATAGTAGATTATGCACTTAGGGAATAAAGCAGTGTCTTATGTCGCGGGCGGCATATTGAACCCTGATCGTAACGAGGGACTCTAAAGTTAACTCCCGAGTGTAGCGAGGGAGTTATATAGAGTCCTGAGTGTAGCGAGGGGTTCAAGCTGCCCATGACGAAGACAGGCTTTATTCCAGAGGAGCATAGGTACTCTACTTTTCACACTTTCTGCGTGACAATAAAAAGCCAGGGCATGTTTTGATTTTTGCGCTAGTATGTAGATTATCAATAATCTCTAAAGCGTCTGTTTTGATAAACTTTGGAGTAGAATCACTATCGTTTGTAATTTTTTATCAACATGAACATTGCAATAAAACTTACTGAAAATCACAGCACCAAACACGCGCACAGCGTGTTTGGAGCTGTGATTTTCAATAAATTTAATTGCAATATTCATGTTAATAAAAAATGTCATGTGAAACAAAAGAATCAACAATGTGGGTATATAAAATAGGTCTAATCTAGAAATTCTTCAGTTTTGGACTTTTTTGGTGGAAAATATGCATAATACATGCCATATTTCAGCATTGTGGGATTAATGGAAGTAAGTACCTATATTTACATACAAAATGCATTTAGGGAATATAATATTCCATAATGATTTCTATTAACTTATCTATATTTGTATACCTAATCAATAACTTATCGTGTTACTTAAATACGGATTAGACATTTTTATTTCATTTCGATACAAGTCGGCGTGAAGTTCACACTAAAATGAGTCTCGTGAACAAAGTGGCTTTAGTGACCGGTGCAAGTTCAGGCATTGGGGCGGCTATTGCCATAAAATTGGCGGAAGAAGGCGTAAGAGTGACCATCGTCGGAAGAAACGAAAAAAAACTCAAGTCTGTTTCTGAAACGTGCGAAAAACGCGGCATCAAACCTCTAGTCATCGTCGCTGACGTCACCAAAGACGACGAAGCGAAGAAAATCATTTCGGAGACTCTAAATTTCTTCGGAAAACTCGACATCTTGGTCAACAATGCTGGAATCGGTGACCCTGCCAGTATCCTCGATAAGAAAGCAATGGAAGTGTACGATAAAGTTGTATCTACTAACCTGCGGTCGACTGTCCTCTTAACGCATCAAGCTGCGAAGTATCTTATTGAAACTAAAGGCAATATCGTAAACATATCTAGCGTTGCAGCCAGTACCGTTATTTCGAAAACTTCCTTCTCTTACTGCACATCAAAAGCAGGCGTGGACCATTTCACACGATGCATTGCATTGGAGCTTGCAGCAAAAGGTGTCAGAGTAAACGCAGTCAACCCAGGACCGGTCAAAACTGATATACTAATCGAGAACGCTGAAGTGAACGATATGGATTCGAAACATTTTTGGGAGGTAATGGCGAAAGCAACGGCACTCGGAAGACTTGGAGATGCTGAAGAAATTGCAGATTTGGTTGCATTTTTGGCTAGTGATAAAGCAAAAAGTATTACAGGCTCTACAATAACTACTGATAACGGTTCAAGTTTGTTGGGTGCTGGTGCTTCTTAAGATCAAGCTGCAGCAAAAATGTAACTTAGCTATAATAGGTGATTAAACGAACTTCACAAGTGAAATTCTATAACTATTATATTATGCTCAAATTAACACAATTGCGCGCTGATGATCCACTAAGCTGCTTAGTGGATCATAGTAGTTGCTTAGTCTAAGCATAGCTAAGAACGATCTTGCAAACACCACCTTTCACACGAAAAAACCTCATTGAAATCAGAGCACTCGTTCCGGAGCTATAAAAACTCACAGACATATAGACAAACACTTGACTGGCTCAGACTTATAAAACATTTTTTTAGTCGGGGTTTGTTTAAAAAAATAATTATAAGTATAATTTTTGAATCAATAACTTAATGTACTTAACATGTTATAAAGTTAATAAAGTTTTTTTAGCATATATTTTTGGCTTTCTTCGACTATTGGGTGGTTATATAATTTTGCAAAGGCTTGCGTGTTTGCAGTCTAGCCGGCTGCCTTACGGATAGCATAAACAGAAAGGCCGGCTTTGGGTACTCTCGACGCGCCACGTAGCGGCGTGCGGCGTGCCACGTGATTTGCGCGCAGAGATCGAAGTTTGAGTTTTAACAATAGTTTACTACCTACTTCTTATGTCTGTCTCTGATAGTGTATTGCATGACATGTTGGAGCAGTGCTGCCAATTCTACTAATTATTCAGGCTGAGGGAGAGCAACAATCGGTTTTGCAAATCATGCTTGGTTAGCATTCTTGGCCCCCGAGTATGATTTGCTACGCAACGATCGGTTTTGCAAATCATGCTTGGTTAGCATTCTTGTCCCCTGAGTATGAGTTTACTACGCAACGATCAGTTTTGCAAATCATGCTTGGTTAGCATTTTTGTCACCTGAGTACCTATGAGTTGCTTGCTACTCAACAATCGGTATTCCAAATCATGCTTGGTTAGCGTTCTTATCGCCTGAGTATTATTTGCTACGTAGCGATCGGTTTTGCAAATCATGCTTGGTTAGCATTCTTGTCCCCTGGGTATTACTTAATTAAAACTAAACTTTCTAAAAAAGCGTACTATAAAATCTCAGATTATTTGGATGATAATAAAGCTTGGGACTGAACTTGCTCCAACACAGCCAAAACAAATGTATACCTAATATTAAAATTGCAAACTATAATTATATAATTTCATAAAAAATTACGTATCAAAGAGATCTAAAAAAAATCCTATTGACTAAATAATATTTGAATTTTGACATGTTTCTATTAGATTGTTATTTATAAGTATAACAAGCGTAGCGTGTGCTGTCTTGCATACTTTTGCTGATGTTTATTTACTTTTGACTACCTTCCTAAGGTTTTTAAGTTTTCATTTACTATGTATCAGCAACTGCTTGCTCCGAGGCACCACACATGCGTTTCTCACCTAGTGGTAAGACGGACCATTTATGTAAGCCAAGCCGAGTTTGTTGTCTGATTCTTCTAGGCTTGGTCGCGTTGGAACAGGAGTAATTTATGTTTATGTAAGACGATTCAAAATGATCCTTGTGATTTCAATGAATAAAAGTTATTTTGATTTGATTTGATTAGTTGCTGTCGAGTCGTAGAGTTTACAGACTAATCAACACAAACACAACACCTATCCTACCTATGTGTAACACTACTTGATTTTGTGAGACTTCACGTCAACAACAATGTTGTAAAAAATTGTGACATCAAAGCAATTCGTTTACCGAAGCAAAACAGGTAATAAAAAAATGTGCTTTGCGCGCAGATATTGTCGTCTAAGTTTTAACAATAGTTTACTACGCCTTATGCCAGTCTCTGATCGTGACACTTGGAACAGTGCTACCAATTATTCAGGCTGAGAGAGCACAACGATCGGTTTTGCAAATCATGCTTGGTAAGCATTCTTGTCTCCTGAGTATGAGCTGCTACGCAACGATCGGTTTTGCAAATCATGCTTGGTAAGCATTTTTGTCCCCTGAGTATGAGTTGCTATAGCTATTGAGTCGTAGAGTTTACAGACTAATCACCTCATATGTTAATACTAGGTTTGCGCAGCGACTTGATTTTGTGAGATTTCATGTCTACAACAATACAACAATGTTGTAAAAAATGTGGCATCAAAAGCAAAATGATTACCGAAGCAAAACAAGTTATGAAAAAATGGGTTGCTTCAGTAAACTATGACCAGACAGAAAATATACTACATTCAAAATGTTAAACATATACCAATGTAAGTAATGTAACTTTTCGTATAATTGAACGAGCGAAGCAAGTTCTCTGAGTCAAGTTGGAAGAATCGGCATTTGTATGTATGTGTGTATGTATGTATGTATGTATGTTTGTCCGATGAAAACTTCCAAACCGTTAATCCGATCTTCATGAAATTTGGTATGGGGGTAGATAGTATTGGTACAATTTGTAGGTAAGGTTATGAGCTATATCGATCAGGGGGTTGCTGAGATATTGGGGTCCAAGAGGGGGTAAAAAAAATAAAAGCGAGACAGTCAGATCAAGTGGGGTGTCTAATGAAAGCGCTTTGGTTGGACATTTCAAAACTGTTTTTAATAATTATTTAGCCTTAGTAGTTTTCGAGATATTAGGGAAAATAAAAATCGTAAAAACCCAAAAATCTAGGGTAGTTCCAGCAATCCCACAATGCTGAAATTTGGTATGCTTGTGCCTTTTGTGTAACAACTACAGGGAAAAGTCTGAAATTGAAGAATTTAGAAACATGTACTCCATAAAACCAAACCAATATAACATCCATTGTTGACCTCCCATTTCTAAGAATTTGAATGACGTTGGAGTTCTATGGTTTTCATCAAAAGGACGTTATCAATTAATTCGTCAGGTACTTGATATAGGTACTAACAGGTATGTAGTATAACTACGCCCCGTTGCTTAGCCCTATTCAAAGGTTATTTCGATGATGTGTAGGAAATTAGAGAAGTTACTGGTAGATCCTGTACTGTACTGGTAGACCTCGAGGGGAAAATTTCAAAAATAATAATAGAAAATATGGAAATTACTTAGTTAAGTAGTCGGGCTGATAAAGGTGTTATCGCGAGGTCTCAGTTCGGGGCGAACCACTAGTTTAATATAGACCATACATTAACAGATAATTTTATTTATTATTAACTCTTACCTTTTTATTTTTAGAACACATATTTGTTGATATTGTCACGGGTATTTATCGCATGTATTACCTTATTATTCTGACTGAGTCAGCCCGCAACCATGATTGTTGTAACACATTCGAAACTTCGGGTAAAGCAATAAGGTAATTATAAAATACCCGTGAAATATCAACATCCAATAAAATGCCATTTTGTTGGGCGAATTCCTTCGTCTAGCTTAGATAGTATAAAAACATTTTGTGAATGTCATTAAGCCCTTTAAATCAACACAATTTCCTCAGGAGACCTTTAAAGCCTTCAATTAATGCTGAAAATGTTGATGTGGGTAAAACAATATGAATTCTTGCTAAACGACAAGGGCACGAACTTACTTAGTTGTTCTCATTTGTGAGCTCTTTGTTCAGGTAGAAATGGGTGGATGAAACGTTTCGCATAGTAGCGCGAAATTCAAATTTTATTGTTTTTTGCTCGACATAGGCTCATCACACTTCTTTTAGAGATAGGGAAAACTGATTTTGTGAAATAAATAGGAGATCCGACACACATGTTTTAAATTGAAGAAACTGCTAATTACCACTGTTTTATTGCCGCTGGCTTTTTGTTTGTTGGTAATTAAGCATTTATCAATTTAAAATTATTCCCAACCACGAATGTTTCATTTACACATGTTTTAATTTACTAATTCAAGAAATTGAGCTGTGTCTTGTCACAACACACTACCCAAAAGGGGGCGCGCCACCAAAGGCGACTATAAAATTTGAATTTCGTGTCTATTGCGAAACGTTCCACCTAAAATTGCGAATCACGGAATTATATTGCTTGAAGTTTTTGTTAATATAGCGGTTTCGTCATATGACAGTACCCTTATCTTATAAACAAGAACTGACATCCACTCCACTCAATTCGTCCTTACAGAATCTAAATTAAAATCGAATAAAATGTAGGGACGCCACATCAAATCAATTTATCTACTCGCTGCTCGAACGGCACAGGTAACCAACTGAATCTAAAATTGTTCCAGGCTCGTTTCCAGATTTTTTTTAGTGGGGTAGCGAGGGAGTTTCGTGAACTTTCAATCGATTGTGGATTTACAGGTTTGATACTAGCTTGCTCTCACGCATAATGGACCATCCATAGAGTTCGAATGCGGAAAAGGGAGTTCTTTAACATTAACATTAACTAGCTTGCTCGACTAACTACGAGCCACGCGCTTGGGCCCTCTGCATACAAAGTTTTCTCTTAATCTGGAAATTATGTCATCAAATTCCATGCAATACAGTACTGGCTCGTGGTTTGTCAGTTTTTTATAAAATTATATAATCACACCTACTTAAATAATTGTATGGTAAACTTTATAACCTATGCTAATTTGATTCTATACAGTTTAATGGGAAACTGATAAATTGCAGGCCTAGATATTAGTCTCTAGACTTTGCCTGCAAAATGTTATTGTCTTGAATTTATTAATATGCAAATGAGAAGCATACTTCGGTTTGTATCGAGCGGGCAGCGATACTGTTATCTTAAAAAATACTTCCGCATGTCTAATCTGGTACCAGTATGACAGGCCTTAAGGTCCCGTGGAATAAATATTGGTAAGTGAAATTGAGCATCATCATCATCATCAGCCGTTAGACGTCGACTTCTGGAAGAGGCCTCCTCCATAGAATGCAATTAGGGGATTTGCCATAATCACTACGCTTGGCAGGCGGATTGGTGATCGCAGTATTGGTGTTGGTTACTATATGCTGCTTGCTACCCATCCCTGATATAAACACTTAGTTGGGCTTTTTTTAAATGGGAAATAGTCTTGCGTTTTAAAACGAACTTACCTTACAATGTGGTTGAAGATGTAGCACGCTTGTCTAGAAGATACCCAAACGACATCCACGGGAGGAGACGGACGAGTCTATTCTGGACACACCACGGGTCTTAGGTGTTTTAAAACTGCATGTCTCCGAGTGTGGTTCCTTTCCCTCCCCGAAGAATCGTCAGTATACTATACCCCCTTACTCTAGATACAGACCTGCATTTTGCTGTCCCAGTCATTGGAATGTGACAGAAAATGCGATTTCAAGTCAATCTTGTTACTTTTCCGAGTTCCGGTCGCCCGCAATTGATTGACATTTTGCAGCAATTCTTTTCTATGGCAATTCACTGGAAAAAATATCGCTGCTTACTACTGTTACGACTTTTAACAGGCTGGGGTATATGCCTGGCCTAAGAATAGACCTCACTATCTCTTCCCGTGGATGTCTAAAAAGCCTACTAAGGTATTACACCTGGGTATGAGCAGCAGCATCCTGCAGTAGGTACTCAAACAACAACACAGCGTTCACCAATCCACCTGCCAAGTGTGGTGATAATGAAAAATTTCCACATTGGATTATAATATGGGGGATATCTCTTTCTACAGTGGAAGTCTAATGGCCGATAATGATGATAAATTATAATTCGAAAAATAAACATGAACTTCTGAAAAAATCTACATTATTTAAAAGGTTTGAGATTACTCAGTCTTATTTTCGGTCAGAAACGTAACAAATAATATCATGTAATTGTAATTATTAATAATTTTATCATACAGGACACACTACTGCCTGAAGACAAATGTATCTCATCCATTTGCTGTACTGTTTGCGCGTGCTGTCGTTGCAAGCAACCAACTCCCCGAACAGGGTATATGATGTTGCAGGGGTTGTTCTGCCAGTCCTATAGAAGTAGTCTGCCTCTCGAAGTGCATGTAGAGGGGTACGCATACCCCCCTATTGCCATAATTACCACGCTTAGCAGGCGGATTGGTGATCGTAGTTTGGTGCTGAGTACTCAAGTGGATGCTGCTGCCCATCCTAATAAATCCTTTAGTCGGCTTTTACGACATCCACGGGAGGAGATGGAGAGGCCCATTCTTAGGCCGGACTCACCACGTTGATCCTTACAAATACACATTCAAAACGAATAAATACAAACCACAAATACAAAAATAAGTCGTTTAAGTATATTTTAAGGAAAACTAGGTATATTTAAATATATCATATTTACCTCAATTTCACAATTTTTATCCTAGTAAATAAAATTCCTAGAAATTTCGCGCGCTCTACAGGGTATAGCCCGTCTACTTCAACGACGATTTATTCAGCTGATGTTCATGTACCTCGGCACGCTGCTAGAGGGAATGAGGACTAGAAACGTGAGGAACAGTGAGGAATACACGAGACAACAGCGCTGTAGCACCTTAAGTAAAGAAAATATACGACAAAATTACACATTACATACAAACATGTCATCAATAAAATACCTATTACCTAAAAATGACAGAAAATGATTTACTTTACAGAAATAAAAAATATACACGGGGAATCCCAGTGTGAGATCAACGACTACGTATTGTGTTATGTTTTAGGTTGTCTGTTGATTGTGTCTCTTTTATAGAACCGGCTAACCGTATTATAACACCTATGAACACTTGAATTAGATGTGTCTTGAAGTTGGCTAACTTTAGGGCTAACGGCAGATGCGGCTGGCCCTAGATTCGATACTGCGCCCGGAGCTACAGGCGCTTCGAAAGACTCGTCTTCGCATGCATAATACAAGGCCTATTATTATGTAAAATACCAGCTCCAGTGGCAGACTGAAAAAGCAATTTTATTTTCATTGCCAGTCCTGTTTTATTCATTGTTTAAGGCTTGGAAGTTTTATAGGGCCACTTTATATAAAATGTCCAAGTTTGGCACATAACTCGCTGACGCCAGTGAAATTAGCGTAGACTATGTGCTTTTTAAATTTCAAACAAATGCATTCAAGTTTAAATCAGTGTGTATCATACCAAGCTCATTATATTATTTTAAATTTATTTTTTTCGATATTGGGAAAGTTGCATTTTTTTTCCACCACATTATTATAGTTACTTTAAATACAATACGCTTCATATGATACCTTATTTGGTAAATTCGGCAAGTAGTTTCAGAGCTACGACGGAACAGATGAACAAACTTACGTATGTAAGTTAGATATATACTGCTAAAATCATAACCCGTTTTCTTATTTTTCTTATATGAGTAAATGAGAACTAGCATGTGGTCCACCTGATATTATATAGCATCTACTTTTTTAGCTATGCTGTAGTCGGGTAATAACATAACCCACCTAAGTAATTACGTATGATTTATATGGTAAGGTTAGGTCTTGATACCCTTATAAAATTGTTCCCCATAACAAGTCGATAAGCCTGTAAAATCTACCCAAGAGGAGCTTTACAGCTAACTTTATTACCGGGAAATAACGAGGTGGAGACCAAGCTCTGGGTGTGATTCAGTTTCTGCATTAGAATTGAGTAATGAAAGTTGGTGTAGTGACTACTTGTTGCGAATTTAAACGAGAGGTACGTACCGCCCTGCATCCCGCAGAAAAGCTTCTTTCGAGCACGTGTCTCACGATGCATTTCTTCAGGTTCGTTTTGATTTCGTGGAAAAACATGATTTCCACATGGCTTTTGCCTACGCGAACATCTACGCAAACGTCTACGCGAAAGTTTGGGCGACCGTCTACGAGAACTTCTACGCGGGTACTCCTACAAAATCATATTTTTATTCATACTTTAATTTGGTTGCAATAACAAGTTTTGAGTGGTATCTTTAGGTATAGCTTTCCAACTTGTTGCTCAAAATATACCAATAGATACCTAACATCTTTAAGAAACCGATTCGAAACTCAATTGAAAACAATAGTATTCCCATGCCTTAGAAAGCAATCTAAATTCAATGTGAATCAACTAGCGTTAGTGGATCGCGACGGGCAATGTTTGCTCAACGTGGTAGAACTTCCAACAGCCGTATAAGCTGTTTGGGTGCTTGAAAGTACCGGCTTGTTTTCATGGTGGCTGGAAAAATGTGGCCCGATCTTGTTTTGGCCCGGGGGATTTTTGGGAGTTTTGGTTACATTTTGTTCTTGCGGTGGCCGGATTTTAGTAGCTATTTGTTTTCAAAAATGTCCAATGCCATAAACGTAACCCAGTACGTTCTCATTTTCTATGTATTAGCTTCTCCCTGCTCCGAGGCAGCACACAGCTAGTATTAAGAAGGATTATTAAATTAAGCCAAGCCGTGTTTGTTGCCTTGATTCTTTTAAGCTTGGTCGCGTTAGAACAGTGTATTTTTAGTTCAGAGGGCACTATACTACAATTTAGGCTCCCTCTTTAACGCACGCGATAACCCGCGCGCTGTCTCGCTCGCGCCAGCGAGTGTCATGCACAAAAATGAAGTTTTTTGTTTATTATGGCGAAAATAAAGTGTGTATCAAAAAACTGATTTTAGCATAAGAATAAATAGTTATTACCTACTTGTTGTAGTAAAATTTATCTTAAAACACCGTAGGGTTCCTGGGATTTCTTTCAAAACGTGTGGGAAACAAGGATTTTTTCATTAAATAAAACTATCGAGGTTTTTTTACATCATCGTGTTTTCAACTTTACACAATAAATGCAAAAATATAAAATTTTCATATTCCAAAATATTTAATTCGTAGAACCCGTAGATACTGAGTTCTAGATCGATTTTGTTGGCCAAAATCACATAGTACGCCCTCTTAATAAGACGATTCAAAATAATCCTTGTGATTTCATTGAATAAAATACTCTTTGCTTTGATTTTATTTAAATATATTGCAAGAATGATGCCTTGTAGTACATACTTAGGACCTAAGAAAGAGACATAGACAGACGCCTTTTTCTTCAAACGGGTACACAGAGCTTTAATGGGCCTCTTCACTGTGGATCGCATATCGTGGAAATATAGACGTGACCTGTGGTGAGCTAATCTCCACCATTGCTTTTCCATGACTAACCCAGCTAACGGTTTCTTACAGTAATAACAAATTCAAAGGACAAATCCAACCAACGCAAGTGCCCAACAAATCCGGGTATTCAATCTAAGCCATAAGTGCTCATATAACAGCAAAAAGCCAACCAATCAGCCACTATAATCCACCCAGAGGCAGTAACGTCTTGTCGTATCCTTGTTTGACATCACAAAATCAAAGGGTAGGTCGGGTTGAAAGTGCGTAATTTGTCTATTGTAACAAATTGTTGCACAAATATTAAACAGATGTTACTCGGACCGTGATCGTAATTTGTGAATGAACAAGAAATAAATTAAATTCTCCTTTAGAGCACCTTAGAGTAATAATAAGTTGATGAGCCTATACCGCGTACAAAAGATAAGCAGCGAAATAATAATTGACCGACTGAAGATTGATTGAGCTGACTGAAGTAAATTAAGTACAATGTTGAGATTTAAAATATGTAGGTAAATAAATAAAACATGTGTGTATAAATAGGTGTATATGTATGTATGTTGTGAATTCCGATTTTCCGTTTTTCTACCAAAAATACGATAGGACAATATTTTCTCGATTGAATAAAAAGTTTAAAGTTACCTCTAACTTTTGGCTAGATTCGATTATTTAACCCATGGTAATAAATAAGAGCCAAAGTCTACATTCTGAGTAGGTAGTACATAGACCTACTATAGGTATATATGTTTCCACTATTACCATATTCATCATCATCATCATATCACCTTGTGTTGCTTATGGTTCATACCTTGATTGACGCATTCTATAGCTAGCTTATTATCAACCTTAGCTTTACCCTTTTTTGCGAATCTCACGTAATGCAAAGGGGTATAGCGAAAATTTCTTTTATCCTACAAATTCTCGTAATTTTGGAAGAGTTAGGCTCTTAAGGAAATGCGTTGAATTGGTTTTCGTCGATCGGCTGTTTTTGTGCGCGTTTTGAGCAGCTCATGGTTCTAATACTACTTTTACCGCAACAATCATCATCAGTCGCAAATCAATCATGAATCAATGAATCATAAAATTGATTCAATCAAAAACAGGTACTTACTACCTGCTCAATTAATTTACCTTTTATTTTTTTTTCAGATTCAGCAATGATTTGAATAATTTGGGTAAGACTTATAAATATTATTTGAATCCTATCGAAAGCATAACTTTAATAGTAGGTACTGAGCACTGCACCTGTAGTGGCAGTGACTCCGTCTTGCAATCATAAAGAAATGGGTTTGAATCCCAGTCGTACGTACAAGATGCACGCAAAACTACGTGTTCTCAAATGCTGAAGAAACTGAAATATCTTAGAATTAAAACTTCGAAGACATGTGACATATTCATGGAAGAGGAAAAGGGCCTCTATCAACTTAATAGAATCCTTTCACAGGGCCCTTTTTCATACCATCAATACCCCATTAACATAATCCAGTCAGAAAGCAGGGCATCGTTAGGGCCGGTGCAGTGGCCGATTCGGATATGAATCTCAAAATACGCAAATATGCAAGTCTCGACAGAGATTACAGCTTATTTGAGCCTTTTGAGGTAGAGTCCGTCCGTGGGTTGCCGGTAGTTTTACAGACAATTTACGCCTGTTGCAAACCTGTCACGAGATAGAGAATAGCTCTTTTAAAAATGTTTTCAGTGCGTCCGCTCGAAGTGACACGTGAGCTGCTTTTATCTAGCTCAATATTAGTATTGCCATTCAGCGAGGCAATTAGTCTTAGGGACGCTTCCGTCTGGTAGTGATTAGGATCAGAGAGCTGATTCTACGTTTTGACAAGCAATTGGCACGGACGTCTCGTGTAGTGTAACACGGATTTTTGTATGGAAAATGAGGTTCACAGAGTGTACGCTAGGGGCGCTCATCAGTGTCTCCACACAAAAATCCACACTACACTACACGAGACGTCCGTGCCAATTGCTTGTCGAAACGTAGAATCAGAGCCCAGTTGAGCTATCTTTAGACGGTATGGTACTTTTCAAATTTTGTATATACTTATACAATATGTTGTTTTGTACACTTGCCATACTTGAAGAGCGCGTGGTATAATGTATACGTAATCATCTAAAAATAAAATAAATATCCTACAGATCTATAACTGTTTTTTTTATGAAAACAATTTTAGGTCACACTAGAATAAGCCCCTAGTAAAATTTGAGAATAGACCCCAAAGAACGTAGAAGTCAAAAACGCTGCGGAGACCACGCCACGCGGCTCGTGCCACAGGGGTTGATTTTGTGCGGTGAATTTAAACACGGGTGGATATTTTTAAATTGCAAAATTTATACTAACTATGTAATTTTTCAGCTATGTTTTTTTACTGATTTGTTATCGGTTACAGCAGTATAGTAACCTCTGTAAATATGGCAAGGGTACAAAACAACACGTTGTATTATTTTTTCTGTAAATAAACCATAAAACAGGGTGTCCAAGATAGAACCAAGAGACATGAAAAAGAAGAAAATTATACTTAGTAGATACAAAATTATACTAGTGGTTCGCCCCGAACTGAGACCTCGCGATAACACCTTTATCAGCCCGACTACTTAACCAAGTAATTTCCATTTTTCTATTATTATTTTTGAAAATTTTCACCTCGTGTAGACCACGAGTCCACTAGTACAGTACAAGATCTATCAGTAACAACTCTAATTTCCTACACATCATCGAAATAACCTTTGAATAGGGCTAAGCAACCGGGCGTAATACTACATACCTGTTAGCCTATATCAAGTACCTGACGAATTAATTGATAACGTCCTTTTGACGAAAAACATAGAACTCCAGCGTCATTCAAATTCCTAGAAATGGGAGGTCAACAATGGATGCTATATTGGTATCTGTTTTATGGAGTACAAGTTTCTAAATTCTTCAGTTTCAGACTTTTCCCTGTAGTTGTGACACAAAAGCCACAAGCATACCAAATTTCAGCATTGTGGGATTGCTGGAAGTACCCTAGAATTTTTGATTTTTACGTTTTTTATTTTCCCTAATATCTCAAACACTACTAAGGTTAAATACTTATTAAAAACAGTTTTGAAATGTCCAACTAAAGCGCTTTCATTAGACACCCCACTTGATCTGACTGTCTCACTTTTATTTTTTTACCCCCTCTTGGGCCCCAATATCTCAGCAACCCCCTAACCGATATAGCTCATAACCTTACCTACAAATTGTACCAATACTATCTACCCCCATACCAAATTTCATGATGATGGGATTAACGGTTTGGAAGTTTTCATCGGACAAACATACATACATACATACATACATACATACATACATACATACATACATACGTTCATACATACATACAAACGCCGATTCTTCCAACTTGACTCAGAGAACTCGCTTCGCTCGTTCAATTAGAGAGTATCTAGAAAACACGAATAAACATCGCAAGAAAGTTCTTTCCCTGAAAAAATATGACATACCTAGGCTACAATTTCTTCATTTTACGAAGCAAACAAATTCCAAGAAATGATTCAGTCATTAAACCTGTTAACAATATCGCCAATGTAGCCTTATGTAATACTACATACCTGTTAGCCTATATCAAGTACCTGACGAATTCATTGATAACGTCCTTTTGATGAAAAACATAGAACTCCAACGTGATTCAAATTCCTAGAAATGGGAGGTCAACAATGGATGTTTTATTGGTTACTGTTTTATGGAGTGAAAGTTTAAAAAAAAAACAATTTCAGACTTTTCCCTGTACTTGTGACACAAAAACTATAAGCATGCCAAATTTCAGCATTGTGGGATTGCTGGAAGTACTCTAGAATTTTTGATTTTTACTTTTTAGATTTTCCCTAATTTCTCAGAAACTACTTAGTCTAAATACTAATTAAAAACAGTTTTGAAATGTCCAGCCAAAGTGCTTTTTTTTAGACACCCCATTCAGACTGTCTGACTTTTATTTTTTTTACCCCACTTCGACCCCAATATCTCATCAACCCCCGACCGATATAGCTCATAACCTTACCTACAAATTGTACCAATACTATCTACCTCCATACTAAATTTCATGAAGGTCGGATAAACGGTTGGGAAGTTTTCATCGGACAAACATACATACATACAAACGCCGATTCTTCCAAGTTGACTAGAAGAACTCGCTTCGCTCGTTCAATAAGGGGTATCACCATAATCGCTTGGCAGGCGGATTGGTGATCGCAGTTCGGTGTTGAGTACTCAGGTGTATGCTGCTGCCCACCATCCACGCGAGGAGATGGAGGGGTTTATTTTTAGGCTGGACAAACCACGGCGACATTTAAATTTAGTAAGTTAGTAGTCAAAGTCAAAAGTATTTTATTCATTGAAATCACAAGAATCATTTTGAATCGACTTATAAACTAAAATGACTCCTGTTCCAACACGACCAAGTCTACAAGAATCAGGGCAACAAACACGGCTTGATTTGATTTGATGATACTTCTTACTACTAGATGGGAAGTGCCTGGTGCCTAGAAAACAAGGAAAAGCTGGTACTTTAGAAAAAGAGAACATAAAAACCTTAGGTAGGTAGTCAAAATTAAATAGAATCAGCAAAAGTTCACAAGACAGCACACGCTGCTTTGATATTGATATTTGACGACCTCTGTGGTGCGGCGGGCGAAGGTTCGCCTGCGACGCAGGAGGTTGCTGGTTCGATTCCCGCCTCGGAACAAATATTTGTACAATCTGCAGATATTTGTTCAGGGTGTTTTGGGTATTTTTCTATGTATAATAAAAATATCTATCTATGTAATGTATTGTATAAAGTATATCAGTTATCTGTACCCATAACACAAGCTAGATAATGTTGTGTGAAATGTCCAGCATTTATAATTTATTATTATATACTTATATCAGCCTTGTAATAGCATGTAGGTAGGTAAGTACAGATATTGCAAATTAACATTTTAGCTGTCGTGGGGTAGAGCGAAGCCAGGCCACGCCATCCAGAAAGGATCAAGATACTACTGTATCACCCCATAATTTAACTTTACTGTCACTCACGTAACTACTCGTAGGTTTACAAAGTTAATACTGCTTTAATCGGAATAGACGAGATTTGTATTGAGGCAAGACCACACGCAATATTACCTTCATGATTAAAATAATCCTAAATTCCCATAATGTTAATGTTAATGTTAAAGAACTCCCTTTTCCGCATTCGAACTCTATGGATGGTCCATTATGCGTGAGAGTAAACTAGCTAGATAGTTAGCCAGCCTAACTCCGTCCCGAAAGCCCAGAAGTTTCCTGGGGTCTTCGCAGGCTTCGCGGAGTGACCTCGGGTTGTTGAGGATTTGTTCACGTTGAGCTGCTACTCCCACGCATTCCAGGACTACGTGGGCAGCCGATTCTTCTTCGGTCAGACACCCCCTGCAGAGTGGGCTGTCTGTGGCTCCGATGTTGTAGAGGTGTTTGTTCAGGAGACAGTGGCCTGTGAGTGTCCCCACGATGGTACGAAGGTCCGGTCTTGAAAGGTTGAGCAGACGACGCGTGAGCCGTGGTGAGACAGACGGAACGGCTGCTCTTGACTGTCTGCAATCCGTGGTCCGTGCCCAACGCTCGTTGTGTTGATTGAGGGTGCGAAGCCGCATCCAAGTGCGTAGCTGAGAAAAGGGTAGAGGTAGGAATGGAGATGGTCCCTCTGTGGTTGTTCCCGACCCTCTTCTAGCCAACTCATCTGCGGTGTCATTACCCAGCGATCCACTATGTCCCTTTATCCATTGTAGAGTCACCTTGTTTCCTATGGCGATTCTCTCCAGGGCCAGGTGACATTCGTAAACGAGCTTGGAGTTGCAGCTATGGCTCTCCAGAGCTCTGAGTGTTGCTGAGCTGTCGGAGAGGATCCTTACATTGTAGTCTGTGATCCCTCTCCTGCTCATTGCGGTGGCGGCTTCGGTGATGGCCACGCATTCACATTGGAAAATAGAACTGTGTGCGCCTAGCGTTAATGATATATTAATGTTGAGATCAAGCGAGTGTATTCCAGCGCCAGTTCCCTGTATGGTTTTTGAGCCATCAGTGTAGACACGGACCTCGCTGATTCCTGATTGATCTCTTAGGTCTTCGTAGAGTTGTATGTGGTAGTGTTTCCGAAATATGTGTTGTTTAGGGATCTTATCACACGGGGCGGCTAACAGCGGTTCGTAAGTTATCGCTCTGTCTAGGATGGATGCGTGCAAACTCCTAGTATTTCCCCACAATCCTAGGTGCTTGAGTCTGATAGCGGCCATGGTTGCTTCCTGCTGTATGAAGAAGTCGAGCGGCGGTAGGCCCAGAATGGTCTCAAGGGCGGCTGTCGGTGTTGTTCTCATGCAGCCCGTGATTGCAGAGCATGCAAGTCTCTGAAATCGCTGCAGCTTAGTAATCACGGTGCTTAGTTCAGTTCTGGTCCACCATACGATTGCTCCGTATGTAAGTGTCGGTCTGATTACGGCTGTGTAGAGCCACAATGTTATTTTTGGAGAAAGCCCCCAAGTTTTCCCGAGCATTCTGCTACATTGAAAGAAAGCTGCACATGCTCGTTGTAGTTTATGGTCAAGGTGCTTATTCCATAGCAGTTTGTTATCCAGTATGACCCCTAGATACTTGACTTCGTTGGTTAATCTTATTTCAGTGTTGAATAGCTTCGGGAGTCTAAGATTCCCTAAGTTTCTTTTGTGTGTGAACATAATGAGTTCAGTTTTTGTAGGGTTAACTGATAAACCATGGCTTGTACACCAGGTTTCGATTGTTCTAAAGGCAGAGCTAATGAGGTCGCATAAGATATTCTCGAAGCATCCGGTCGCAAGAATGGCAAGGTCATCTGCGTATCCCACCGTGAATAGCCCGCGGCCATTCAGTTTTCGGATGAGCTCGTCTACGACTATGTTCCATAAAAGTGGCGAGAGAACACCGCCCTGTGGGCAGCCTCTTGCCACTATGCCTCTGGTGGTCGTGTTGACTGTAAACTGTATACCTCTGTATTTCAGCATATTGTCTATCCACTCTGCAAGCGTTGGAGCGACGCCATATCCCTCCAGTGCTTGATGTATGCTAGTGAATGAGGTCTTGTCAAACGCTCCTTCGATGTCTATAAAGGCACCTAGAGTTGGTTGTTTTGTGGTTAACCCATCTCCAATGCGTGATACTACGCTGTGAAGTGCAGATTCTGTGGATTTACCTTTGCTATAGGCGTGTTGTTGTGGATGTAGGGGCTTGTGCAAGAGAGCATTTCCTCTTATTTCCTGGTCGCACAGTTTTTCTAGAGTTTTAAGGAGGAACGATGTGAGACTAATAGGCCGGAATGATTTTGCCAAAGTGTAGTCGCTCCTGCCTGGTTTTGGTATAAATACTACCTTCACTTCCCTCCATTTCCGAGGTACGTAGCGATGGGCGACACAAGCTCTAAAGATGTTAACAAGATAGTCGGCTAACAGATCGCCGCTCCACCTTAACAGACCCGGGAATATCCCGTCAAGCCCAGCTGATTTGAAGGGAAGGAAGCTGTTTATGGCCCATAACACCTTGTCTCGATTGATTAGGTCTTGGGCTACGGTCCAATCTTGACTACTGGATGCTCGTTCGGCGTACACTTCCCAGTCGTGGGTGTCAGCAATCTGACATCCAGGGAAGTGTGTCTCAAGCAGTAGTTCACTGTTTTCAGCATCTGATTTGGTATACGTATTGTCAGGCTTCTTAAGACATCCTATTGTACGCTCAGGTTCGCGTGAAAGTATGCCTTTTGTTCTGGCTGCCTGACTGGTGCTTTCGATGTTTGTGCAGAAGCGTTTCCAACATTCCAGTTTCCTGAGACGCAAGCGCTTCTTATAGTTTGCTTTTGTGGTTTGGTAGTTCTCCCAATCCACGAGTTGCCGGGTGTTTATTGCTC
This sequence comes from Epirrita christyi, assembly GCA_951392215.1. Taxonomy (NCBI): domain Eukaryota; kingdom Metazoa; phylum Arthropoda; class Insecta; order Lepidoptera; family Geometridae; genus Epirrita; species Epirrita christyi. The sequence goes on from OX595850.1 coordinate 6,214,941, forward strand.
GGTTGAACAGTTTCCTCACTCTACGACGTAGCCTCTGCAATTCAGAGCTCCACCAGTGTCGACTAGACCCAACTTTGGGTGTCACGAGAGGGCAGGATTGTTCATAGCTGTTAGTCAGAATACAAGTGAGTTTATTTACGTATTTTTCGATGTCCTCGACTACTACGTTGTTCGGGGGCGCGGTCACGGTCGCAAGAGCTGATCGGACTATTTTTACAAATTTTGACCTATCTGTTTTACGCGGAACACGCCTAGGTAGCGGTACTGGTAGGGTCATGCTGAGGTTGAAGCGTATCCACCTGTGATCCGAGCACGACGCCTCATCAGACACGCGCCAGTCAGAGATGGATCGCGACACCTCGTCTGTCGACAGTGTGAGATCAATAATAGTCTGGGCTCGGGAGCAAACAAACGTTGGTTCAGAGCCCTTGTTAAGAAGTGTAAGATTAGTGGAAAAGATATAGTTTACCAGTTCTTCTCCTCGGGCATTGGACTTATCGCTGCTCCACAGAGTATGGTGCGCGTTGGAGTTCATGCCGACGACAAGCTCCAGCTTCTCCCTCTCGCAGTACTCCACCAGCGACAGCAGCTCCGGCGAAGGTATGTCCTCGTCGCCTGGCAGGTAGACGGACGCTAGGACTATGTCACGGGATGGTTGGTTAGTAACTGCGAGGAGCCTAACAGCTGTCAGGTCTCTGGAACAGAATTCGGTGATCAATAGTGTTTGCAAATGTCTAGAGGTATAAATGCATGTTCTAGGGTTGCTTACGGTGGTGTTGAGGAGAAGCTTGCCTCCAATACCGCTCAGACCACAGATCCTGCCCTTTCTAATCCACGGCTCCTGGATCAGAGCTATGGTCTCAGTGTTTTCCTCCAGCGCTCTGCGTAAGGAAGCCGTCGCAACGAGGCTGTGCTGGAGGTTGGTTTGGAGGATGGGAATCGGTAAGGGTTTAGTCCTTTCTGATCGGAGAGGAGTTGAGACAGCTGTCGCTAGCCTCACTCCCCTCTCCGTCCAGAAAGTACTCCTCGTTTGGGTTTGAGGTCGATGGAGGGGCGACCTCTACGTCCATCGTGCCTAGATGTTGTTGGCACTCAGGTTGTTCAGTTTGAGGCTTCTCAGGCGGTTGAGAAGCAGGGTCGGTTGGAGCGTTGTCAGTGGCGTTTCCGGATTCCCCCTCCAGGATCCGGAGATAAATGTTGCCAAACAGCCAGTACAGACGTCGCTCTTTCTGTTTGATCCTGTCAACGTCAGACTCCGGGACACGTAGGAGCAGGTGGACACCAGGTGTCTCCCTCTCCGTTTGTCTCTCCGCCTTGACTAAGGACCAGGAGTTGACGTTAACAGTCGGGTTGTGCAAGGCCAATATTTTGCGCAGCTTGTCTATCTCCCTGTTCGGCTCTGGGATAAACAGCCCACACAGAATTCTTCGCTGGATTTCAGCTTGTGGTCTGACCACAAGCTTCGTTCCAGCGATTGGCGATGCCGTTTGGTTGACTGTACGACGGAGCCAACCCAGCGCATAGTCGTCCTCGCACCACAGTTTGAGGACGCCCTCGCTAAAGTGGGCTTTGCCACGGAAGTGCACCTTCGCCGTTTGGATCGTGGTTGATGGTTCGAGGAGCTCGTCCTCAAACTTCAACTCCAGCGCAGTGCGAATTCCAGTGGCTTGTTCCGCAGTAAAGTCATGGTAGGGTTCGGTCATAACCGCCACACACAGCTCGTTTGCCCTGAACGAAGCTGCGTAGCTGGCGGACCCTTTACGCTGACTGGTTCCCGGCTTCACGCGTTTACTGTCGCCAGTAGGCGTGGTCGTGTCATCTGGCCGGGAACGTTTGGCGTTTGGTTTCGGCATATTTGGGGCTGCCGCAGTGGTTTGAAGTCGGGCTTTAGCCACCAACTTGCCTGCGCGTTTACCTCTAGGCTTGGATCGGCGTCGCGGTTGGTTGCCTTCGCTAGTCGCTGGCGCTGCCTCAGGCGCTGCCTGCGCACGGACCTGTTCAGCCTGACTAACAGTCTGGCCTACTTGAGTCAGGGACTCAGCACCAGGAAGGAGCTGTCGTCCCCCGTCAGCCACCATCCGCCTTGCCTGTACCCGAGCCTGGGTGTTCGCCTTGGCCTGCTGGGGCTTCTTGCCTTTCTTCTTCGGTTTTCTCCGAGGAGAAACCAGGGTCCAAGTCGGCTCTACTGGTTGCTCAGAAATAGCTTCCTTCAGAGCCGACAGTTCAATGACCGTGCCTTTTGACGAAGCCCCGAGAGGCGCGCCAGTCGACACGGTCGGTAGGGTGTGGTATCTCGGGTTCGGTAATTGCGCATCTAAGGACGCAGCAGCCCGAGAAGTCGAGGGGGATTGCGCATCCAAGGACGCAGCAGTCCGAGACGTGGAGGGTACTTGCGCATCCAAGGACGCAGCAAGATTCCTAGTTGTGGCTGCTTTAGCAGCCTCGGTGGGTTTTTTCAAAATTCTTTTGGAATCCATGGTGTAAAAAGTTAAAAAGGTCATCCATGAAGTTCTCCACCCGCCACGGAGTCCTCAGTCGGGGACGTCACGCGCTCTGCGCGCAAACGCCAGAGTTACTTCATGGATCTAGGACCCGCACCCTGAAAGATGGACGAGACCAAACGCTGCGAAGGATACCGGAGCTGCCTACGACCAAAGAGAAAGCCGCACGCTCACCGCCGGGTCCCGCGCCTCGCCGTCTGCCCTCCTGCAGTTAGGGGCCCTAGCCGACGACCCTCAGACGGGGAGTCACAGCCGATTGATCGTGAGTGGCTAACCCAAGACCGCCCGTGTGAAGAGAAATCCAGACCAAAGAGATGTGTTGAAGGCAGCAGGCACAACCACCGGCTCGCTACGTTCTCAATCTCCAGGACTCCTTCATCCTCCTGGCCTGGAATTGACGAGAACAATAAAGGATGGTGGTGTTAAATCAATAAAAATAGTTGTACATACGGTGTACTTTATAACATTATGGGTGTCGTTAGCATGTCTGCAACCCACTTAAGAGAAGAAAAACTCCAGTTCTACCTGTACTAGCAAAAGTACGAAGAATCTTTTTTCTGAGAGGAATTTCTTGTCTGGTTACCTACGCCGCGGTATTTGCTGCGGCTTAACTGCGGTGCAAAAAACAAAGGGAAACTACTGTAAAATAATACATACAATCTTGATCGACAGTTACTAAGATGGAGCACAGGGCGAGTTTTTTTTCGAGGGTCAAACGTCTCACTGAGCCGGATCCGCTGCGCTAATTTTTCTAACAAAACATGTTATTGTTTGTAAAACACCAAAACATGGCGCAGCGGACCCAGCTTTATTATGTTTTTGCTAACAAAATAGTTAGGCCACGCCCCCTTTCGGTTAGAAAACAATGTAAGTTTGTAAAAAAACCAAAACATTACGCCGTGGACCCGGCTTTATAGGCTTACAACAGTTAGGCGCCATAGGAACACAAGCATATTTCAAAGGTAAACTTTACACCTCTACACAGTCTTTACTACACTCTGCGGCTTATGTAGGCTCAAACACTCAGTAGCGTTCCGAGGGGGGCGGATCGTAGGGGGGGCTTCCAACGCCAACATGGGTTACCACATTAAACCCAGTCATTTTGAATTATGCTATCCTTGTATTAAATTCTAACTCAATGATGGTGAAATACAAAACGACTGCGCTGAAGATTAAGCTAGGATTAGACTGGCTAAGGCAATTGGGCTTCTGTCTTCGAGAGAAAAAAAAAGTTGTTGAGGTTTCAACTAAGGCGCCATTAAAAAAACTTAGTACCTACCATCAGTTTAGGGTTCCGCAAAATGCAAACGTGTTTGTACGGGACGCGGCTCAGCCGGAACCAGGCTGTGTGTGACGGACCTCGTGGACTGTATGCTATAATGTTCGATGGTCCCGGTTCCGACCGGCGTCCTGAAGCGTCCTGAACTTAAATCTAGCGCTACGTCGGTCGTTCGGAACATGTTAATGAAACGCGTTTCGGTTTAATCCATCAGCGGCCGGCCAGTGAAAGACAATTTAATTCACCGAAGTGCTCTATTGTATGTATTATACAGTTCGGAGATTTGTTAATCAGACTAAAGAATTCAAAATATATCGTCACAGTGAGAAAATAACATTTTCGTAGAGCTTTTCTACAGGTCTGCTTAAACATGTAGAAAAGCCAGCTCTAAGTGTAAGGACATAGCATATACTAGCTGTGTTTGGGATAATTTGAATCGCCATGACTCCATGAGACGAACTATCGCTATAAATAATTTTAATGGTAATGACCACCTGATTTGAAAATGTAGCCGGAAGGAAGGCATCGGAGCTCCGTCATAAAACGATGTATCCTAGCCCAGTTTAGGCTTTTTGGAATTGGCATGAGATGCACTCTGACTATGAACAATTTTAATGGTAATAATATACTGCGTTCAAATTGGGTTACTTGAGTAGTATGTTATGTGTGGCCTTGACTGTCTGAAGACAAACTGACCTTCGAGCGTGGTCGCGGTTGGTGCTCATGAAGAAGCACCTCTAAATGGTCAACGAAACGTCAGCAGGAGAATAGTAAAGTACGTGGTGTATAGTCGTAATTTCGTAGCTTCGTTTTTTCCGTCAATGATCAGTGGAAGTATAAATATGTAAAATGAATTTCCTAATATTACTTAGTGATTTCTATTAACTTATCTATCGTTGTGTTTATACCTAATCGTGTTACGTAGATAAAGATAAGGCATTTCTTATTTAATTTCGATGCAAGTCTGCGTGAAGTTGACACTAAAATGAGTCTCCTAAACAAAGTGGCTGTAGTGACCGGTGCAAGTTCTGGCATTGGGGCGGCTATTGCCATAAAATTGGCGGAAGAAGGCGTAAGAGTGACCATCGTCGGAAGAAATGAAAAAAAACTCAAGGCTGTTTCTGAAACGTGCGAAAAACGTGGCGTCAAACCTCTAATCATCGTCGCTGACGTCACCAAAGACGACGAAGCGAAGAAAATCATTTCAGAGACTCTTAATTTCTTCGGAAAACTCGACATCTTGGTCAACAATGCTGGAATCGTAAATTTTGCCAGTATCCTCGATGAGAAAGCAATGGAAGTGTACGATAAAGTTGTATCTACTAACCTGCGATCAGCTGTCCTCCTAACGCATCAGGCTGCAAAGTATCTCATTGAAACTAAAGGTAATATTGTAAACATATCCAGCATGGCGGCCAGTATCGTTCTTTCGAAAACTTCCTTCTCGTACTGTACATCAAAAGCAGGCTTGGACCATTTCACACGATGCATTGCATTGGAGCTTGCAGCAAAAGGTGTCAGAGTAAATGCAGTCAACCCAGGACCGGTCAAAACTGATATAATCGAAAACACTGGAGCGAACGATACGGTTTCGAAACATATTTGGGAGGTAATGGCGAAAGCAACGGCACTCGGAAGACTTAGAGATGCTGAAGAAATTGCAGATTTGGTTGCGTTCTTAGTTAGTGACAAAGCTAGAAGTATAACAGGCTCTACAATAACTACTGATAGCGGTTCAAGTTTGTTGGGTACCTGGGCTCTTTAAGATCAAGGTGCAGCAAAAATTTAACTTTGCAATCAATTTAATTTTGTAATTGGTAAAATTAGTTTTTTTTTTTTTTTTTTTTTTTTTTTTTTTTTTTTTCCTTTCCTTAGTGTACGTTTTCATGTACCCTAATAGCATTACAATCTAGCCATAAGGCAGGCTAATAAGTAATTAAACATTGACCTAGATTTATAAAATAAATTATAGCTAAGAATGTGTCCATTGGCACTTTTCTTAATGTCTCTATTTAAGGGGAGGACACTTTGTTCTTGTGTTCTTATTATCTAGCACTAATTTGCACTACATTACACTATTATTTACACTACACTAACTCATAAGGTTTAGTTCTTTTGAGTCTTCTCACTATGTCCGTGTTGTCGAGAAGCTGGATTGCCTCGACATTCACATGATGATGAAGTCTACGTTCGTGAGCTCCTGCATATTTTTTGATGACTTTGTCGACGAACTCAATGTTAAGGTCCCGGTGGAGATCGTCATTTCTTACATACCAGGGTGCATTTACTATTCCCCTGAGTACTTTATCTTGAAATCGTTGTATTATTTCTAAGTTACTCTTTTTGGTACAGCCCCACAGCTGTATACCATAGGTCCATACTGGCATCAGGACTTGTTTGTATAATAATATTTTGTTGTGTACCGCTAGAGTAGAATGTCTTCCAAGCAGCCAGTACATCTTCTTGTATCGTAGTTCTAACTGATCTTTTTTCTTCTTGACATGAGCTTTCCAGCGTAGCTTTGCATCAAGCGTCATTCCCAGATACTTTGCCGTATTTTCATATGGTATGAGCTTATTGTTGATAAATACCGGAAAGTACTGCTCTTTTTTGTTGGTGAAGTTGATGTGGATTGATTTTGATCCGTTTAGTTTGATCCGCCATTTTTTCGTCCAGCAATGGATTTTATTAACCGCCACTTGAACTTTTTCTGCTGCTTCTGCATGGGTATTTCCAACAGCCATTATAGCAGTGTCGTCAGCAAAGGTCGCGATGGTGTTATTTTCTAGTTCAGGGATATCACAAGTATAAAGTAGATATGGGACCGGACCCAATACGCTTCCTTGTGGTACCCCAGCTTTAATTTCTTTTATTTCAGAGTAGGCATCTTCTTGCCTTATTCTAAAAACTCTATGCGATAAATATGATTCTAGTATATCTGCAAATTCTTCTGGTATCATTTTTCTCAGTTTTAGTATAAGGCCTTCATGCCACCTTCATGATACCTTATCAAAAGCCTGAGCCACATCTAGGAAAATAGTAGAGCAGACTTTTTTATCTTCTAGAGTTTTCTCGATAGTATTTGTGATTCTGTGAACTTGGTCTATTGTTGAGTGCTGTTCACGGAAGCCGAACTGATATTCTGGAATAAGGTTCTTATGGTCTATAATTGGCTTCAGCCTTTTAAGTAGTAATTTTTCAAATAACTTTGACATAATGGGTAGCAAAGAAATTGGTCTGTAAGATGTTGTCTCGTGAGGTGGTTTTCCTGGTTTTGCTATCATTATAACTTCAGCGACTTTCCATAGTTCTGGCACATATCTTAGTCTAAATGCGGCATTGATAAGGGTTGTAAGTTTAACTAAGGCTTTTCTTTGAATATTATGAAATATTTCTCCCGAGATAAGGTCAAACCCAGGAGATTTTCTGGGGTTTATGTTTAGTTTTATTTCCCTTAAGACTTCTCTTGGTGAAACAAGCTTTATATTTAATTTATCATTACAAACTTCGTTTATCGTATTATTATTATTTATTTGGCCTTCATTTGGTTTAAATATATTCTCTAGGTGCTCTGCAAAACATTTGGCTTTTTGTTCATTACTAACGGCCCATTTTCCGTGTCCAACTTTTAGTGGAGGAATTTGAATGATAGGCCTTTTCATATTCTTAGTAGCCTTCCAGAGTGAGTAGTCTGTACTACGGTCACTGGTCAGGTTTTTCAGAAATGTGTTAGTTGAAGCATCAATGTGATTTTGGATTTTCCTTTTTAATTGTTTTGTAAGGTTGTTCAACTTGTTTTTGTCTTGTGGAGACCTTGATTGATGCCATTGGTTTCTCTGTCTTCTTTTTTCGTATATTAGTTGTTTGATATCTCTAGGATACTTGGGAGTTGTTGTTCTTTGTTTAATTTGAGGTGTGTTTTTCCAGGCTGTCTGCTGTATAAGCTTGACAAACTTCTCTACTTCTATGTTAAGCTGCTCCGGAGTTTTAAGCGGAACTCTAAGGTCTATATTACAATCTAATTCTATCCGAAAACTCTCCCAATCTGTGTATTTGTTTACTAGGGTTGGAGTGTTTTCTGTAAATAAGACCGTCTCACTTATTTCTAAAAATATTGCAGAATGGTCCGAGTTCATATCGTAGCTCTGTTTTGTTTGAAGATAGCTAGATGATAGGTTCTTGTAAATGAAAAAGTCTATCAGGTCAGGAATTTTATGTGGATCAGTTGGCCAGTAGGTGGGCTATCCCGTGGATGTAACGTCACATTTCATTTCTTTTATAGCACTCATCAGTTCTTTTCCTTTTATGTTTGTTAATCTAGAGCCCCAATATGTGTTCTTGGCATTGAAGTCACCTCCTAATACAAATCTTTCACCAAGAGGTTGTAAAAGGCTCAGGTACGTCTCTTTTCTTATCGTATATCGTGGTGGGCAGTATATGGCCGCCACAGTAAGAGAATATCGCTTTGTATTAATACAAATTGCTACAGATTGGATGTCTGGCTCTTCATGTTTATTTACTTCGTGATGTTTTATATTTTCATTTACAATTACAGCACTGCCGCCTCTTCCTTTATTGGCTGGGTGTAGTGCATGATAGACTTTATAGCCTTTGAATTGAATATGTGATTGTTTTGTAAAATATGTTTCTGATACCAGACATATATCTATATTTTCTATATCTAGGACTACCTGCAGTTCGTTTTGATGATTCAGTAGCCCATTGCAGTTCCAAGCCATAATTTTGAGTTTGTTAATCATTTTTTAGTTTTAGGTATAGCTGTTTTAGCGCTATTTTCTATCCTCTTCAGACGCTCATCAAATGATGTCATGAGCTTCAGGATTTCATTTAACTTACTGTCATTAGTGTCGAATTGCTCATTGCGTAGCAAAGTTTTCGTGTTTCCCGCAGCTGCTTGAGCGTAGGAGACGTTCTTGTTTGTGCTTGAAGGTCTTATAGTACCAGGGTTATGCTGGTCAGAGATACGTGATTTTTCATTAGAAACTGGCTGTTGTCGCAGAAACACTGGTTTTTTGATGTTTTTGTTACGCATCGTTTGCATTTCTTTTGCTACCATGCATCCTCTATAGTTGGCTGGGTGAGCTTCTCCACAGAGCACACATTTAGGTTTTACTTCTGCTGGTTTTATGCAGTCTTTAGTTAGGTGTTTTCCTATGCATTTAACACACCTAGGCTCCTTGGAACAGTACTTTTGTGTATGCCCGTAGACCTGGCATCTCTTACACTGCGGAATCAGTTTCGTGGATCTAAGAGGTTGTACCTCCACCAAACACCCCAGTATATATTTAATTTCAAAAACCTTTTTAATTTCTTCATCGTTATTAAAGGTAAGCATAAACATATTGAGTGGCTCCTTGCTTTTCCAGCTCAATTTATTTATTGCGTCCTCAATCATGTAACCTTTTGTTTTAAGGTCTTCTATGATCCTTTCTGGCTTACAGGTAAAAGGCAACTTTTTAACCATTACTCTTATTGGCCTTTCTTGCTTATTTTCATAAGAATGCCAAAGACAGTTATTTTCAGTCAACGTCTTTGTTACATTTCTATATGCTTCCTCATTACAAGAGTTAACTTTGACGCTCTCACCATTCAACATCTTAATCGTGAAGGTGCCAGCTGGTTGTTTTATAGACAAAAAGTCATAAAAATTTTGGTAGTTGTTTACCCCATCCACTATTATAGGAGGTGGGGGGGGGGAACTTTCTTACCTTTTTCTTACATTGGTGTTTCGTTCGTTTTTAGTGGTGAGAGTGTGGGTGAGGTATTCAGTTTTCTTTTTTTTCTTGCCTTTGTTCGAATCCACTCTGTTTCTTTAGCGAGTTCTTCCTCACTACCCGTGTCGTATTCGGCACAGGGTAGGGAAGGAGTCTTCATAGTCGTAGTAGCTGGATTTGTGGGATTTGTTTCCACAACACATTTCAGCTGCTGCTGAAGAATTTCTATCTGACTCTTCAAGTCATGAACAAGGCTGTGCAGTTTATCCCGCTCTTCACTTGCTTCTTTGAAATGTTTGTACAGTAAATGCTCCGTGTCCGTTTTTAGCGTTATTTTGCCTTCATTCGGTGATTTATCCATTGTTGAAGCAAGTAATAACGTCGCCTTAACAAAATGATTTGTCGTCCAAAGACATGCCTTACGCAATAACTAACTGGGTCATCGCGGTTCGGCCGTCGCGACGGTTTTGTTGTGATGCGTTTGCACTTTGCACTGTCGGTACGCGCGGTCGCGGGTGACACAACTATTTTCAACGAAAATCGAACGATCACTGAAAATTATAAAAAACTTAGATGATTAAGCAAAGTTCACAATTGAAATTCTATGACTATTACTTATTATGCTCTACTTGAACTATGATTTTAATAATTTTACTATAGGTAAGGTATTGCCTTGTCCTGCCTTGTCCTACAAGGTAGCTTCGCACGTGTTTAAGATCTATTTATCAATGTACTACAACTACACTAAATACATGTGTCATGTCACTACAGCTCGCTATGGTTCTTTTATAGATACCCAAAAATACTTTTTGGTTGTGGAGGGTGGGTCTTCGAATAGAGCTATCCAGTATCCATATAGTTTTAGAATTTCAAGTGTGAAGTTTGTTTCCTTATCTATTATACTACCTTAGCTCAATTCGAAGATATCATAGGATTACATAAATTTTACTAGATATTATAGATGTTTATAGTAGGTATATATTATAATCTATGTATATACCACCCGCTTAAAGCTTTTGGTACATTATACCTATGACAAAAGACTTGTTCTACAGGTAGAATAACACATGTAGGTATTTCTTTCTAAATAAACCGTAACATTTTTATTATGCTTTCTTTTTTATTATATATTATGCATATTATATAACCCTGACTGTAAGAACAGCGGAAACAAGTTAATTAAAAAAAATTAAGAACGGCCGAGTATTTTCAGTGTTCCTTCAAAATTATACAAACAGAACACTTATGAAACAAATTGTTGCACCGTCACCCTAGATCTTATTCATGCTGTGCTCAGGGGTTTCCATGAGCTCTCATAGGGTTTCAGTTCAAAAAATATTCAGTAGAAAATATCGGTTCGTCGTTGACATTCTTATCATTGAATAAAAATGCTACTGTGCCTTTAAATGTAGCTGCGGGCATCACGGAACAGATATTTTGTACTGAATGGTATTTGAACTGAATGGCTATAACGGTTCTTGGTTACCCAGCTGGTTATCATCAGAGCCTGGAGTCTGCGGGAGTAAGACATGTTATGTCGCCTCAATTTGATGTTTGAACTCAAACTTGAAGATGAAGCTGAATCAAGTACCTTATATCCTGTTCATCCTACGCTGATGTTGTTGAAAATTACTACTTTGAGCTCAAACTGAAGATTCTAGTTACAAAAATATCTCAGTTTTTATTTAGCAATATCGTAAACATATCCAGCATTGCGGCCAGTACCGTTCTTTCGAAAACGTCCTTCTCGTACTGTACATCAAAAGCAGGCGTGGATCATTTCACACGATGCATTGCATTGGAGCTTGCAGCAAAAGGTGTCAGAGTAAACGCAGTCAACCCAGGACCGGTCAAAACTGATATAATCGAAAACACTGGAGTGAACGATACGGTTTCGAAACATATTTGGGAGATAATGAGGAAAGCAACGGCACTCGGAAGACTTGGAGACGCTGAAGAAATTGCAGATTTGGTTGCGTATTTAGTTAGTGACAAAGCTAGAAGTATTACAGGCTCTACAATAACTACTGATAACGGTTCAAGTTTGTTGGGTACCTGGGCTCCTTAAGATCAAGGTGCAGCAAAAATTTAACTTTGCTTTAATGTAAAATAAAAAAATTACAAAACTTAGATGATTAAACGAACTTCACAATTGAAATTTTTAAACTATTATGTGTATAGCTCTATTCGAAGACCATGCCCGACAAGACCTACGCTGATGTTGTTGAAAATTAATACGTTGAGCTCAAACTAAAGATTCTAGTTGCAAAAATATCTCAGTTCTCTTCAAAATATAATTGCGCGCTGTTGATCCACTAAACATAGTTAAGAACTATCTCGCAAATGTTTCATACGAAAAAAACCACATTGAAATCAGAGCACCCGTTTCGGAGCTATGAGTCCACAGACAAACAGACACACAGACAAACACAGAAAACATCCCCTGGTGGGAACACCAGGGGATGAGTAGCAGCATTCGCCTGAGTACTCAACACAAACTGAGATCACCAACCCGCCTGCCAAGCGTGGTGATAAAAACATGTATCTCTAGCGGCTGCAGCCAGCCAGCAAGCAGCAGCATTATCATGAGCGTGGAATTCTCATTATGAGCAATAATTATATATATATATATAAGTACCTTATTATCAAATATTTGTGTTTTAAGTCGGTTTATCATTGACAATCAACAATTAACATCAAGGTCGGTTGCTCGCGTCATGCAGCTAATATTTTAATCAGATCAGAGATTGCGATTTTAAGTAATTTGTTATTTAACCAATTAAAGACGGATGGATTACAGTTAAAATGAAGTAATTCTGGAAAGTCAACCAGTGTCTTATAGGTATTTGCTTATTATATCTCACGAAGGAGTTTGTCCTTTAGGTGGCACTACGTAAAGTGAGAGAAAAAAGGTATCCTACTGTATCATGGAGGTGAGGCGGGGAAAATCGATAAATCGATAAGATAATCGATATATCGATAAAAGAATACGCTATTTTAACTAAGTATAGTAGATAGTCTGATTATGTCCTCCTTTCTTGGAGTGGCAGTTGTTGCCTACTAGACCTTGCCTCGGTATTCAAATCATATCTTTTGCACTTGTACTGAAAGAATTTCATAAACATGCGTTATATGAATTCTAATCTATTTATGTAAACATCATGCGGTTGGCCTCAAATTTATGAACTTTATTCTGTTTTATATATGTATTTGTGGGTTCACAACAGTTCAGCCCCTGTTGGAAATCAGATTATTAAAATTCATAATAAGACGTGCAATGACTATTGCTATTCCTGCATTTGTGATTCCCTAACACGCACAAAGACTTTAAAATCTCGTAGACGTGAACTTGCCCCCCTATTCCCAAATTAAAAGTCACTCGGTGACTAACGCTTGACAAGTAAAATTATAATTTGAGCGCAACGATCGGTTTAAAAGTCATGCTTCGTAAGCCCTACAAGTTATCTCTACAAAGATGATTATGCAGTACATATTTTTAATAGTAGGCACAAAATTACACTTGGTAAATACATTGCATCAAGGTTTATTTTAAACGACTTCACAAAAAGGAGGAGGTTCTGAATTCGGTATACATATGGGGATTAAAATATGTTGTGTTTGTGATAGTTTTTGAGACATAGGCTATGGAAGCCTTAAAAGGGGTTTTCTACTTGAAATAATTAGACACTGTTTGGAACAGAAAATGGTGCCAAAAGCTGGACAGAGGCTGAAGTAAGTACCTACATTGCTTCACACAAACATATCGCTGAGATTCTCCCGCCTCGTTCCGGTTCCAACTTTGCCGATATCTGGTTAGATAAGTCTTGTTCACGAAGTCTCCATTTAGTTGACAGTTAAGGATCTGATTGTGGCTTGGTATAATGGCTGTCAGTTATGGTATGTAGTTTTGACGAGACACTCGTAGCAAGTTAACAAGTTCTTAGGTAGGTTTCTACGTTGATATATAATGTCAGTTGCCTTTCATCTACAGAAGACGGATTAAGCCGTTTTACCAACTACTAACTACTTTCCATCAGGTGTCTTCGTTGCTTGCCAAGTGGTAAAAAAATGAGCATAATTCCAAGAAAAAATGCAAGAATATTTTTTCTGGATCAACCTTTCCATGCATTTGTATTATTTGTATATAAACTGTTTCATGACTGCTAATTCATGGCGGCTCTTCTCCTGAAAAAGCTTTTTTTTACTCAAGATAACTTTTCATTTAAAAAACCGACTTCCGTCATTGTATTCGAAAAAATATCTGGATGAAAAAAAAATGATGAAAAAACCATAGTGGTGAACGGGTCATGATACTTTCCGGATGCAAATGCTTGGTGTGTTGCTGAAAATGTCAAAATCGCTATATGTATGCCTACAATATTTGAGGAGTTCCCTCAATTCCTCATGGATTCCATCATCAGAACTGGATTCTGAAAAAAATGGGACCAATCTGGAAGTATATCTATTCAAATAAAAAATGAATTTTCCAAATCGGTTCATAAAGGCCGGAGACATGAGGTAACAAACATAAAAAAAAAAAATACAACTGAATTGATAACCTCCTCCTTTTTTCTATTTTGATATTTTCAGCAACAAACCAAGCATTTGCATTCAAAAAGTATCATAATCCTTTCACCACTATGGTTCTTTCATAATTATTTTTCATCCAAATATTTAGTCGAATAAAATGGCGGAAGTCGGTTTTTTAAATGAAAAGTTATTAAATGAAAAGTTATATAAGAAACTAACGCACCACTGGTCTAAATACACTCGAGAGCAATGAATCCGGGTCACTTAAAGAATGTTAGAAATCTCGGAAACTAAAAATGATAGATTAATGCAATAAATTGTATTTAATAGACAATGTAATACTCCTTAAATGAAGGTAAAAAAAATATGAGTCACCATACATTTTATTAACACAAAATTACATAAAGAAAAAAACTGCTGATCTCTCCTTAAAACAAAAATAGGAAACATGAAATTTTTGAACTTTATTACGATTTTCTTGAATTTTAATACTTCGTATTGCCTCCTCGTGCTTCCATTACTGCGTTTACGCAGAAAAAAAAACAACAAAAAAACAGAAATCAAACAATGATAAATGACAGATTACAAACAAAAGCAAAACCAAATGCTGTAATTTCGTAGTTCCATCTTCGAAAGTGGCCCTTTTTCAAATTTGTTTTTTTTATGATATAACTTTACAATAACTAAGAAGTTTTAATACCTTCATTTAAGGAGTATTACATTGTCTATTAAATACAATTTATTGCATTTTTAGTTTCCGAGATTTTTAGGATTCTTTAAGTGACCCGGATTCATTGCTCTCGAGTGTATTAGTGTACTGATCATATGTACAAAGTTGCAATTAGTTTGAAGAAATAATAACCAAATTAAAAGCAAACTTCGTGCTAGCTACCGGTAACCACCTCTTAAATAAATTGCCTCCGGATTGGTCAAGTGAAAGAACGAGTGAATAACACTGCCTCCGTAAATAAGTGATCGATCGCATCTATTTTATGCAACAGAAACGCGTTTATGTGATTATTATATCAGAACAAATTAATTTGCATTCAGAGTATCGCTTTCGTAGACATAATCTATTTGTATGTAACGATGATATATTTGCATATATCCGGTAAAGTTCTCGAGCATACTCGTAAGTAGTTTACAGATTCGGAGATAGTAGATTCTGTAATAGGTATATCAAGTGCTTAATTTACATACTGACTTGGATAAATACATGGATACCAGAATGTGAAATGAAATACTTAATAATATTTAAGTTGTATTAAGCAAAAGTAGTGCCATGGTTTGTCCGATTTAAGAATAGACCCCTCCATCTCCTCCCGTGGATATCGTAAAAGTCAACGTAAGGATTACAACACTACTACTTACACTTTTACTTTAAAAATGCGCGCTACTCAAAGTGCTCATACTATGTACCTAACGGTTCATTACCTTACCTTATATAATAATGGTATATAAATAGCAAAACCTAGATTTATAAAGTGCCCAATATTCATAAAAAATTGTAATTTTGTCCAAAAACTTTTATAGGCGCCTTAGCCTGCCAAGTTACTTTGTAATTTTAAGCTGCATTTTTTTACTAAACTGTGTTTAGTCTTAATAATTTGTATATTTTATAAGTAAAAAAGACCTTTAAAAAAAAAAACATCCTCATCCTGAATACTCAACATCAATACTGGGAACACCAATCCGCCTGACAAGCGTAGTGATTATGACAAATCCCCCCATTGCATACCTCCTAGGTCTCGTCCAAATGTGGACGTCTCACGGCTGATGAAGAATAAAAATTATGTTATTCATTGAAATTACAAGGATCATTTTGATGCGTAATTCAAACTAGAGCCGCTATCGCCAAATCAATACATTCAAAATCGGGCTATGTTTTGCCCGGCACCAACAAGAACAACACCCTTTTCTGTTTTCTCTATCATCAACCACTGCTGCTAACAGGAAAAAGTCAGAACTCATAGGTAATTTGAAAAGAGATTTTCTAACAAAACACTGTCAACTCAAAAGTAGCAGCGGACTGGCTGTTTTACTAAAGCCGGGTCTGCTGCGTCATGTTTTTGTGTTTTACAAACATATATAACATGGTTTGTTAACATGTTTTGTTAGTAAAGGCACAATAAAGCCGTGTCCGATGCGCCCATGTTTTGGTGTTATTCAAACAATAACATGTTTTGTTAGTAATTTTGGCGCAGCGCACCCGGCTTGCTCTCTTCTACTCGGTCGAATCTTTTGATCTCTGTGCCATTTTAAGCCAGGTCATTACTCATCCTTGATTATCCATCTCTCTTATTTCTTACACCACCACTCAGAAGCCCAATTCTCTTAATTATTTTAAAACTACACTGAAAGTTGACCGAATCGAGGATGAATTCTGAATTGACAGAAAGATGGTATTCTGCTCCCTCATACAACTTTCGATTTATGGTAAATGCTCTAAGCTACCACTAGAGTAGGATAGTTTATATATATAACATTGCAAAAAGTAAAGAGACCTTTTGAATCGATCAAGTTTTGGTCACATTTTGTTATAATCACATTACCGTGTTGTATTTTAAGTTAGGAGAATACCATTTCTGACATCTAAAGACATCGACAAGACACAGATCGAAACGTGATCCAAACTTTATTTTGACTATTTTTATTACGAGAATTGGGCTTCAATTTGTTGGTCTCACATAGGCGACATGATAACGATATCGCTGAAAACGCCCTTATTCACCCTTTCTCTCTCCAAAATATTTTTCTAAGTCTTCCAAAGACTGTAGAATTTTGGTTAGTCTGTATTTTATACCTGTGATCAGCTATAATCTTATTCGCGACATTTACTTCCCCTGTTTTATTTATGTTGCCATATCTCTTTACGACGTCCTTAATGTCCTATGGTTTTATTTCCATTTAAATGGCTTTAAGTAAGTATATGTCTTTTAGTACGGTTAACGGGGCATAAAACTACCATACGTTGCAATGTGCAACATTTTCACCACATTTTCTTGAAATAATGTAAGTTACCGTGAATAATTCACGGCTCTAGAAGATTTTAATTTTAGCAAACGTATCTTTTGCTCGTTTTATTGGAATTTAACTACATACTTAGATATTTACTCATGTTTGGTGTGGCTTTCCACATGCTTATTAAGTTGTGCTATGGTTGGTTACCTGGTGTGCCCAGCGAAGGGTACCTCCATATTCGCGATAGTTAAAGCGAGCTTTATGAGATACCAACGTGTCGATGTAGTTTGTGATAAGCTGTTCAGGTGATGGTAGAATCTCAATGCGGGTATGAGATCGAACGGTCTCTCAGAGCATTTCCCATTATGGAGTTGATAGAACACACTCAGCGAGCTGATGTCTCGGCGAAATCTCAACGGTTCTAGTGTACAGCCCCCCAATTATTGTAGCAAGCTGCCTTAGCGCTATCTAAATCTTATGAAACTTGAATAGGGGAAACTTCTTAACCTAAATATTCATCCTTTCAAGTTTCAAAAGATTTTAAGAACGCTAAGGTTGCCAAAATTATCTCCATTGTTGCATTCCCCATTGCCATTTGTAATTGGGGGGCTGGTGAGCTTGGGGTTATTGACAATTCTAACGGCTGTTCCCTGTCGAATTCAAAGCAGCTGATATTTTGACAGTACAAAATGAGATGTCTACACTCGTGTTATTTTTTGCAACTGAAGCACCTCATATACTCCCCACCTATGTATACATGGGGGTGCTGTGTAACTATGTAAACGTTCGGTATCAAAACTTTGACAATCATGGCGGAAATTAGGTTTCAGGCAGGATGGTTTCGTGGAAGTGGCCAAAAGTGCTTGCCACAGCGGAAATTTGAGCCGAAGCTTCGAAATCTGTAAATTCACTGCCCATTTTTAATAGACATCCCTTTATACGGCAATATGGCTATAGCACGCTTTCATTTAAACAGTAGAACGTAGACAGTCATTCAAATTGACAAAGTATTCCTACAAAATGAAAAAAAAACCTGTTTCTACAAAATGTATTCAAGATAATGCTGATTGCAAAGGGGATTTCCAACCTGACAAATAAACAAAGAGATATCTAACAATTTCAAGATTTTAACCCCGGAACCCCGTGATAAAATCGGAGTAAAAGCTCTCCAATCGAAATAACAAATTCCTGTGCGCGAATAAACGACCCCCAAGTCAGGGCTGTGTCTAGACTTCAATAAATTGACAGGAAATACTGAAAAACTGCAGAATAGCTGGTCCATGTTTCACTTTTAAACAAATTAAAACGTCTATTGGGATACACGAGCTTCTATTTGAGTACATCAAACCAAAAATCTAAGTACTGACTTCTATTTAACTGTAGTGATTTATTGAGATATGTGCACTTTTTTTGTCAGCTGCAGACAGAGTTAATATCCCCACTTGGTTTCCTGTCTCTTGCTAGTAACTTTAGCTTACGTGGAGTTAACCAGCTGTACTTATAGCTTTGCTATTTAGTCTATTCCAGAAATGCAGGAAATAGTCGTATAAGCTACCCTGTCATTTCCAATAACCTGCTTCATCTAAAAGGTTCGGGAATCGATCAAACGATGTTCTATTATGCTATTCGCGGAGAAATAGCTTACCTTTTGTAATAGCCAACGTAAAGAGAACAGACAGGAGTAGGTATTTCTAGGATTAAAATAATCAAGGAATTTTCCAGATACGCCTTTTACTGTTAAATTTATTTTTGATCAATCTATTTGGAGCGGCTTGATAGCATTATTGCTGGAGCCTCTAGAGAAATTAATTTTCTATAAGTTCATACAAAAACTTTCGTGTCCTCAAGGAATTCTTCTGGGCTTGGTCGCGTTGGAACAGGAGTAATTTTAGTTTATAAGACAAAATGATCATTATTATTTCAATGAATAAAATACTTTTGATTTGATTATTGAACGAGCGAAGCGAGTTCTCTGAGTCAAGTTGGAAGAATCGGCGTTTGTATGTATGTATGTATGTATGTTTGTCCGATGAAAACTTCCAAACCGTTGATCCGATCTTCATGAAATTTGATATGGGGGTATAGTATAATAGTATTGGTACAATTTGTGGGTAAGGTTATGAGCTATATCGGTCAGGGGGTTGCTGAGATATTGGGGTCCAAGAGGGGGTAAAAAAAATAAAAGTGAGACAGTCAGATCAAGTGGGGTGTCTAATGAAAGCGGTTTGGTTGGACATTTCAAAACTGTTTTTAATAAGTACTTAACCTTAGTAGTTTTTGAGATATTAGGGAAAATAAAAAACGTAAAAATCAAAAATTCTAGGGTACTTCCAGCAATCCCACAATGCTGAAATTTGGTATGCTTGTGGCTTTTGTATCACAACTACAGGGAAAAGTCTGAAACTGAAGAATTTAGAAACTTGTACTCCATAAAACAGAAACCAATATAACATCCATTGTTGACCTCCCATTTCTAGGAATTTGAATGACGCTGGAGTTCTATGGTTTTCGCCAAAAGGACGTTATCAATTAATTCGTCAGGTACTTGATATAGGTACTAACAGGTATGTAGTATTACGCCCCGTTGCTTAGCCCTATTCAAAGGTTTTTCGATGATGTGTAGGAAATTAGAGTTGTTACTGATAGATCCTGTACTGTACTGGTAGACCTCGTGGTGAAAATTTTCAAAAATAATAATAGAAAAACGGAAATTACTTGGTTAAGTAGTCGGGCTGATAAAGGTGCTATCGCGAGGTCTCAGTTCGGGGCGAACCACTAGTTATTTAAGTTTAGTAAAGATATTCAAATATCAAACATCAAATAATCAAACATCATCAATCAACATTATAAGCTTTAACATTTATTTAGCCAATCTATTTCATTGCATTTAATTCTCAAAAGCTGAAATACCACACGCCACATCACCGGCTGCTAAATTAAATTATGTCAAGTCAAATGAGATGAATTAATTTGCGCCATTTATTTTAGTTAGAATAGCATGGATCTGTGTTATGCAGTTGGATGGTTCATATTTGCTGTCAAGGTAAATATAGCTTAAATACTATAGTTATTTGTTATACAAGAGTGCAAAGTTGCTTTTTAACCGCGTGCTCAATTTTGATGACCTAGCAAGCGAAGGATTCTAAGCGAGTGATTCATAAATTAGAATCCTGAGCTAACGCGAGCGAATCAAAAGAGCACGGGGTGAAAAATCTTTGCACTCGAGTGCAACACGTAAATTTTCATCCCAACTAAACGAGGAAATTACTTAATGAAAAAAAAACCTTACAATCACAGGATACTTTTGCGCATTTTTAACAGTTTCAATCAATTATGTTGCATCAAACTAGTGGTTCGCCCCGAACTGAGACCTCGCGATAACACCTTTATCAGCCCGACTGATTAAATAAGTAATTTCCATTATTTTCTATTATTATTTTTGAAAATTTTCACCTCGAGGTCTACCAGTACAGTACAGGATCTATCAGTAACTACTCTAATTTCCTACACATCATCAAAATATCCTTTGAATAGGGCTAAGCAACGGGGCGTAATTATACTACATACCTGTTAGTACCTATATCAAGTACCTGACGAATTAATTGATAACGGTCTTTTGATGAAAACCATAGAACTCCAACGTCATTCAAATTCTTACAGATGGGAGGTCAACAATGGATGTTATATTGGTTTCTGTTTTATGGAGTACATGTTTCTAAATTCTTCAATTTCAGACTTTTCCCTGTAGTTGTGACACAAAAGCCACAAGCATACCAAATTTCAGTATTGTGGGATTGCTGGAAGTACCCTAGAATTTTGGGTTTTTACGTTTTTTATTTTCCCTTATATCTCAAAAACTACTAAGGCAAAGTAATTATTAAAAACAGTTTTGAAATGTCCAACTAAAGCGCTTTTATTAGACACCCCACTTGATCTGACTGTTTCACTTTTATTTTTTTTACCCCCTCTTGGACCCCAATATCTCAGCAACCCCCAGATCGATATAGCTCAAAACCTTACCTACAAATTGTACCAATACTATCTACCCCCATACCAAATTTCATGAAGATCGGATTAACGGTTTAGAAGTTTTCATCGGACAAACATACATACATACACACATACATACAAACGCCGATTCTTCCAACTTGACACAGAGAACTCGCTTCGCTCGTTCAATAAACTTCCTCGTCGCTAAAATCACTCATTTTAGGTTTTTCACTTGTTTTCAAGTTTCTTGTTTTTAACGTTTAACAATAGGTATGACATGAAAAGAAAATGGCGCGCGTAAAGCAAATGAAAAAAATAGTAATACACCAAGAAAGTTCCGAGTCTGAGTTTTTAACAAATTAAAAAAGGTTGTATGATAAATTTGGCACCATGGAGGTAAAAGTAAATAGATTTAATGATGTTTTGAATTCACAAACTTAGTGCACACGATGTTCTAAATTCAATTTTACTTTATCCTCTAGCGGATAAAAACGGCTTTTGTACTCAGATATCGAATTGCAAACATACTCTTTCCGAGATGGTGGGATGAAAAATACTTTTTTAATTGTGAATCGTTTTCAATATTCTCGAAGTTATTTAATTCAATACTTTTTCATCGTTATACGTTATTACAATTATTATTAATAAGCGTGAAAATAATAAGTTTTTGTTGAAACATGTATTTGTTTTTCAAAATAAGATTTTTATGAAAAGTGTGTGTACTTCTAAGATGAAATTAGTTATTAAGAAGGCGTAAATGTGATTTTGCCCAACAAAATCGATCAAAGAACTCAGTATCAACGACTTCTACGAGTTAAATATTTTGGAATGTAAAATTGTTATATATTTGCATTTATTGTGTAAAGTTGAAAATGTAAAAAACCTCGATAGTACTATCTAATGAAAAATCCTTGTTTCGCACACGTTTTCAATGAGATCTCAGGAACCCTACGGTGTTTTAAGATTAATTTTAATACAGCAAGTAGGCAATAACTATTTTCTAATTCCAAAACCAGTTTTTTGATAAACACTTTATTTTCGCACTAATATACTACTTAAAACTAAATTTTTGTGCATTTTTGAGATGGCGCGCGGGTTGTCGCGTGCGTTAAAGAGGAAGCCTAAATTGTAGTATAGTGCCCTCTTAAAACTGATGAAATTTTTTATTAAACTTTTACCATTTTCCATCAAGGAGTTCCGTTGTCCACCTTCCATCTCTATCATTAGATCAGCTCGCTGTCACCATAATATTATATTGTCATCGGACTTGACAGGTAGCAGGTATGCTAAATTCAAAATTATCAAAATTTTACTCACTCATCTCATACTGTTAAATAAAACCTTGCTTTTTTCCCCGAAGAGGTAGGCAGAGCCTTAATGAGGCTCTTTTGTCCGTATAGGTCACAAAATCGCAGAAATTTAGACGTGACCATCAGTAGTGCTCATCGTGGCCATTGCTTTCTCACGACCAACTCGGCTAACGCTTCCTACTGGTATTTTTATTTCATTTGATTGTGTTAAATGGGCACAGAATATAGACAGTGCAGAAGACTCACTTCACGAACAAATTTATATAAATAGCGACTTTTGGTGGGACGCAACAAAGTGCAATTCAGCTTGCATAAGCGCTTAGTGCCTATATCGCGATATTCACCTAAACATTTCCGCTCTCTTCTAACGCCTAACTCTGTCGCTGTCTGGCGCGGAGTGACGCGGCTCGTAAGGGTTGACGACTTTATTATGTGCTTACGACAACAATTATTACCTAATGGCATACGTTAGTGTGTACCTTGTCAATGAAACTAAATATCTCTTTTAGTTTAGGTAGGAAGAGAATATAATAAGACATTACTATAAGAATTACTTTTTTGTTAGCGTGAGGCGCACGTCAGGTCGAGCGCGCGCGGCACACCTTACTGAATAAACCCGGCTTGCCGGGCGGTCCGGGTACTTGTAGCTTCATTCATACCTAAAGCGCGGAGTGCGCCGCGCCTGATATGGGTATCTAACTCAGGTAACCCAGTAAATACACAATAAAATAACAATATTGTACCTACCCCTAATTATAACTAACGCAAATTAAAAAACTCAACTAAATTAGTACCTAACATGCTGTTACATACAGCAGGTAGGTAGGTTAGGTATAAAAGTAAAACAGTATCAAAAGTGAAAAACAAATGAGCTGAATAAAAGTGAAGTAAGTGAAAACACGTATATCGTAAAAGCCGATTAACGGATTATTTATTTATTTATTTATAATCAGATGCTCACAAAACTTACAGCCGAACCCAAAAACGTTCTACAAGCTAAATTAGTTGACTTAAAAAACAAATAAACATATGTATAAATTTAGGTAGTTCTGGGAGAAAAATATCTACCTCTTGCACTTGGGTAGTCATTGTGTTGAGTAATGTAATTACACTAGCTAGGGATGGGCAGCAGCCACCTGAGTACTCAACACGAATACTCGATCACTGATCCGCCTGCCAAGCGTGTATTGAATACAATGCCTCGTAGGCCTCGTCCAGCGCTGGACGTAAACAGGCTGTTGATGATGACGTGACGATGTATATGAATGCCCAAAGGTCCGGGATGTAATACGATACCAACCGTAAGACTGGGGGCCTAGTATGGGTTTTGATAGTTTACGAAACTATATGAAGTTTCGTTTCCTTCCATACATTTACTTGCAGCGCCCCTGGCGAAAACGAGAAGAAAACTAAGGACGCTGTCAGTAAATGTATTGGATGGAAACGAAACTTCATATAGTTTCGAAAACTATCAAAACCCGTACTAGACGTGCTGTATTTAAACTCTTTCGTTTACTATCTATAGTCAACTTATTGTCTCTCTTTAGGTATGATTGATATTTGCGCAGAATTTTCCATGATCTAATTTGATTAAATCCAGATGCAATTTGTGAAATGGGTTTGTTTGCGAGTGAGTAATCTGTCTCATCTAAAACGTTGCGGACTGAAGGCACGGAATACAAATATTTACTATAGACTAGAGAAGAGTTAATTGAATTAATCCACTACAAAGTTAGTGTTTTCTTGCACTTCTAAAGTTGTATCTTGATGTCGTGTGTCTCAAGACTCAAGTTTTATCCTTGGCACAAGTTTTTTTTGGAACTCTACATCTGGACATTTGAAATGGATTTTGTAGAAAGCTTGTAGTTTTGGAAAAAGCCACATTCAAGTGTATTTAATAATGCATACAAAACACCTAGTGGAAACAAAACAAATTTAATTAAATGTGATAAAGAAGGTAAGAACAAAATAGGGCCAGTTGGACACAAAACAATTATTTCTTAAAGTGGTTTCACGAAATTAATACTTTTTTTTTGTGCTTTTAAAATAAGCTAAACCGATTAAAATACCACCAAAATTACAAGATATAGCTCAAAAAATACTGGAAAATAAATGAAATAGAAGTAGGCCTCTTAGTAACGTCTCTTTTCGAAAAAGGCGGGATGAGTTCAACTCATTCCGCCTTTTTCGAAAAGAGCGATCATAAGGGGCATATATCTACAAAATAATGTTGACAGTTCGAAGCAGCAGTGTCACAGAACAGAATACTAAAAGCGCGCCGGTACTTTGTGGCAGTGACAAGTTTTTAGCCGACTTGGAAAAAATTTGGCTGTTCCTTTTGTCGGTTTTAGTTTTTTACGAAAAAAAGAGGCACATTGAGACTCTGCCTACCCCGCCAGTCTGTCTATTGTCCTCGTCTTCTCACCGTCGTCGGCAACGAGCGATAAACGAATAGAACGTAGTACATAGAAAGAGTAGCCAGCGATGAACTATAATATAATCTCTCTCTTTTATTTACACGCGAGTGATTATCTTTTGTTCCTTTCTTGGGCGAGAAAATCGCCGATAGCTCATCGCTTACTCTGCGGCGGTGGGACCAGTGTGTTACTAAGTAAAACAAAAAGGTTATGCCAGTGTACATCAAAAAACAATACACCATCAAAACAAAGTACGTGCTAAGCGAAAACCCTTTTTCTTTTAAAAAAGAACAGCTTCATTGTAATCAATGTCGCTCTGGGTGTAATAGTTCCATAAGTAAACGAAACCAGCGCTTACATACACATAAGTATTTCATTATTGTATGCATGCGATTCAAGCAAGCTCTATCTAGCAGCTATTACTTACGTAAGCTGTGGCTCTGTTGGTTTTGAGTCAACGCTATAAAAGCTCAGTGTGGTCACAGGTAGAGTAGGGCAGCCAGAGCACTGTAATAACAGGTTAAGTAAAACGTTACTTAAAAAGTACTTATGCAAGATTGTATTAACAAAATTAACACCCATTCTTCTTTTACTTTTTACATTATGTTTTGATGGTAAAAAGGACAATGTTTTCTTTTATAGGGTTCCGTACCTCAATAGGAAAAAACTGAACCTACATAGCATCATTTTATTGTCCTTCTGTCTATCTGTCTGTCAATTACGTTTTTCTCAGGAACGGAAAGGTTTTTTTTGGTCATTTAAGTACATATTAAAATATATGTTAAATTATATACAAGCGCTCCGAAATAGAGCATTATTGATTTTTACAATGGTAAAGTGAGGCAGCTTTTTTCATAGAGCTGTGACACTTTTTTATTGTGGCAATAACGCTACATCCCAATGTTCTGTTATTAGGTGTTATTTGTTTGTCGCACACAAATGAAACGCCTAAGACTATTTTCTATTGCGTAATTTGGCCGTTTACTTCAAGAAAGCTGACTGTGGCAATTTTTTTTTGTTTTGCTTTGACTGATAGTATAAGGCCACAAGAGGTATTCTGAAACGTACCCGTACCTGGAAAAAGCAAGAGGGAGGCCATTTTGAAAATTTATTGCGATAGTTTTATTAACGTAGGTACCAGATTACTAACAAATTTGTATGAGAAAACATTTTATAAAATTTGACTAACTTCTGCTGCTCAGATTTTTTTCTTCCGATACAATGAAACAATCCTTACAGGAAACTGAGTCGATACGCATAAAAATTTTTTTTGATCAAAACTACTCATTTTTGTGGAGAACTCACGCTTGACCAAAAAAATAACTATGCCAAAATCATTTTCATACAAAATGAGCAAATGGTTCCAAAGACAGTTTTCCCGTATCTCTTATGGATTAGGATATCCCCATACTGTCCCATTTAAAAAAAACACCCTGTATATTATTCACTATTATGCCTCTAACACCTACTTGCACCTACTGTGTACTTTACTCTATGGCATGACCTAGAAGTACAAATTCGAAGACATGCGCATGTAAAGAGTCTCCGTCAGACACACTGACTCCAAAGTCAACAGTTACAAGGCACTTTTCAGGACTACCATACTTTAATCTGGTCACTGAACTAACAGGGTGCACAAGAAAGCATCAGTAACACAATGAGCAAACGAGCAACGTGTCATGTTTGCGATCTGGATCCTCTTATAAGAAAACTTGTACATCCGAGGACCTAAGTCTGGGTCTTGCAGCAATCGTTAAGAATGTTTACGTAATGTATTACATAGAAACAAAGCCTTTTTTTAACAAACATAACCCAATCCACATACGTAGTCCTGATCCCACACTAGGATACCTTGTGTTGTGGTTATCAGGAACTACGAGTAACATGGTACCACAACACCCAGACCCGCAACAAATATTTACAGATCATACAAACATTTGTTCCGCAACCTCTCGCAACAGATGTCGTAATTAATCCATTACTACGTAACACACGAACGATCGTCGTAATTGTCATCGTTACGTTGATTGCAACAAAACTCAGATTAGGGTCTCCGTAAAGTAAATACCTACTCTTATCGAATGGCGGTTTTGACCAACTACGGATGGCTTAGCAAGCAACAATTGTAAAGCCACTTAGTAAATTAATGGCTTACACAGCAATCTAATGGCTTAACGCTTGTTATTTTATTGGTTTCACCCTCGCAATAAGTAATTGTTTGTATCTAGCTTTATCTTCTATCGAGTGGAAAGCTCTACCTACATCAACGAGATTGGTGAAATTAATAATGGTCTTAATTATGGTCTTCTTCAATGGCAGTGGTAATGTTTGATGTCTGCCATTTTATTTTTCATCCCGTCTGATAACGGCATAAAGCTGCGTCCCCAGTAGGCAAACTTCGCCGCCGATTGAGTTGGCCGCAAATTTGTGGCGAACTAAAACCATTTTTCCGCCGACTGGAACCGGTTTTCCTGTGAGTTGGCCGCCCACTGAGATAATAGGCGCACCTAACGCTGCAAATTGCGTAGAGTGAGCGCAAAACTAGCAAACTGTGAACACTCCTTTTCAAATACATATATGGAAGGGCCGTACTAAACCGCTGCTAACTCAGTCGGCGGCAAACAGTTTTGCAAACGCAGCCTAAGAGGCCTTAATCTAATGCACAACATGCATTATGCAATTTGGTGTTTTGTTTTTTGGTTTTTGTAAAGTTACCTACTACTTAGGTAGGTAGGTACCTACTGTTGTTTTTATTTTGTTTCTTGTGGGGACAAATAAACGTGTTTTCTTTCTTTCTTTTCTTAATGCTGATGCTACACTTGCGTCTAATGCCGTTAATTAATTAACGTTAGTAATAAAATTATCAAGGTCTTTTTTGTTACAGTTATAAAAGCAGCAGTAATTTCAGCACGATGGTGAGGCCCCAGCGTTAGAGAAAATGCATCCGCTAAACAAACAAATTGAACTTGAAAACCCTGGAACTTGAAACGTGTAAACGGTAATTCTGCTTGAACTGGCCATTTGCCAGATTTCAGTTATTATGTTCGTATGGGCTAAGTTTCCTTTTAAGCACACACATTACTTACAATTACCTACACTATTAATTGTATTATGTTCTTGTAGATCTCACACTATACTCAATTACTCACATTTCATTAACTATTTGTTCCAGTTTGGGTATTGTGATGCCATGGTACTCGTAATTCCTGATACCCACGATACCCCTTCGGTTGCCCACGTAACCGGAGCTTCGCAATCAGTTGCTATATACGAAACCGGTTACGAGAGATCAAATATATTTCTGTCAGGGAATGCTAGTGGGGCATCAGGACTGTTGGTTGTTATTTGACAATAATAATGAGTACTACTGGATAACATTAGTCCTAACGTCGAACCGTCCAAAATCAAACTTCTTTGTAGTCTTAACGTTATGGATCTAAAATAACCAGATGTTTGAAGCCCAAAAAAAATCAGCCTGCGCGCTGATAAACTCCAAACAGCCTAAACAACTGCGCACATTTGGGCTAAGCGCTGAGCTAAAATGTGCAGTTTAGTGCTGGCACACTAAAACTTGTACTGGTACAAGTTCGTTTGTCAAATATTTAGATAGGCCCTTAGGATTTTTCCTTGTGAGAAATAATACATTTTTCGTAACAGGAAAAAATACTCTGCAACTGCAAATTGCTTTGGAAGTAAAAATTCCTGTTCCAATCGAAACTTGATTTCCATCGTGGCTTGAACCAAATTCAGGGTTTCTCAAGGGATTATTTCTATGAGATACTCTACCATTGCTTGCATTTAACCCTTAGAATACTTACAACTAACACTTTACTATTTCCACTGAAACATTTAGGTACAAAGAATACATGCGAAATAGGTACCTATAGAAAGAGTGCCGTAGGTTGAATCGTTTAAAAAAAACAGTTCTAATGTTAATAAGTGTTAACAGTTCGCAATAATAATATAGCTAGCCAAATGGAGTAATAAAATTAGAGCAGCCCCAGTTCACTGATAAAGCCCGACCGTATAGCCGCAATTGTGCAGTTACGCAGCCGTAAGTTTTAGTGCTATCTAGCGGTTCCTAACCTACTGGCCACATTGTCTATTTCAGGCCCGGTATTCTTTTGTTATCCACATTCACATATTAACTATATTGAATCAGTAGCAAGCCGAGTAGCCCTACAGTAATGCAATGCTGAAAACATACCTATACATCTGTGATTGCATTGTTTTATTGTTGTAAACCCGTTTGTGTTTGACGCGGCCCGATTGCAGTGTGGATCACAAACACGTATGTTTTTCAATTAAAAAACCCGTATTCACACGCGGCATCATGTAAAACGGTCTGCAGTGAAAGTGTAATAATCCTCAAAATCAGTGACGTTGGCACGTCTGAATAACTATTTTATTTCAAAGTTTATTTTTATTTCCCTCTGACACATGTGGTGGACGTGACCTATTAAGAGGTGTTGCATTTTTAATGGGCTGGGGTTACCGCTTAACATCAGGTAAGCCAAGTGCCAGTTCCGTAATTTATTCAAATAATATATTGAAAAAAGCTTTAGCCAAAATCTGGCGACAGAAACGATTTTAACCCAATTGCCTCCATAAAATCTAATAGGCGTAAATGGGTTCCCGCGGTGACAATGAACCAATCAAAAAGTTTTTGTCTAACAACCTGTGCCGCTGATTAATATTTGAATTAAGAAACTCTCGTTTTGGATTTATTGGACGAAGTTCCAATAGAAAACAAATGAGGCCATAGTTTTAAGGTTCCCACGTATTTTAAGGCAGAAACTACGCTTATATTAAAAAAAAAACACAAATCTGTTCTTCATAACATTTTGTAGATATATTCGGATTTTGAGCCGTGGTAACCTCGGCCTGAGAATAAGACTCCTCCGACTCCTCCTGTGGATGTCATAAAATGCGACTAAGGGGATAAGCAGCAGCATCCATCTTATTACATAACAAACTGCGATCACCAATCCGCCTGCCAAGCGTGGTGATTATGACAAATCCCCCAATGCATTCTCTGTCCTCTTCCATCAGTGAATTTCTACCGGCTGATGAAGAAGATATTCGGATAAGACTTATCAAGGTATGCAGTGTTCTAGATTTTTGAAACAATGGAGCAGAACAAATTAATAGTTTTGAAGCGTAAATCAGCTGAAAAGTTCGACGTGTACTTGGGAAACTTAACTGATTTTCCGGGCTACGATGAAGTTGCTAGTCTGATAATCTTAGATCTCGACGAAGTTTTGATATATTTTAGAACTGTTAAATTCAACATTCCTATAAAGAGACATCGATTAAAGACAAGAGGTCGAGTCGCCGGCTGCGATGTAAGAGATGCGGGTTCGATCCCGCTGCGGTACAAAAAAAACAAATGTTTGCATGACCTGCAAATATTTGTTTCGAGTCTGGGTGTTGTGGTATCATGGTACTCGTAGTTTCTGATACCCACGACACGGGGAATCCTAGTGTGGGATCAGGACTATGTATGTAACTGTTATAGGTTTTATGTTATGATGAAGATCAAAATAAAATCTAGACCTTCGTCAAACTAAATAATTATCACCTAACATTCAAATACATAGTCGCAGCGGGAATCAAACCAGCACCTCTCGCGTCTCAGCCCGACTATTCGCCCGCCCCGTAACGGAACTCTTCAAAGAGATAGGATGTTATGTAGATTTGTTTGACCCAGTTACGATCCACTCTACGAAACCTACA
Organism: Epirrita christyi; assembly: GCA_951392215.1. NCBI lineage: Eukaryota > Metazoa > Arthropoda > Insecta > Lepidoptera > Geometridae > Epirrita > Epirrita christyi. The sequence continues at coordinate 6,245,400 of OX595850.1, forward strand.
TATCTATAAAGTTTTGTTACAATAAAAATATAATAGATAGATAGATAGATAGAAAATTCTTTATTTTACACCATAATATATTATAAAAAAATAAACAATTTCACAAACAAAACTAAAACTAACTATACTAGTGGTTCGCTCCGAACTGAGACCTCGCGACATCTTTATCAGCCCGACTACTTAACTAAGTAATTTCCATATTTCCTATTATTATTTTTGAAAATTTTCACCTCGAGGTCTACCAGTACAGTACAGGATCTATCAGTAACTACTCTAATTTCCTACACATCATCGAAATAACCTTTGAATAGGGCTAAGCAACGGGGCGTAATTATACTACATACCTGTTAGTACCTATATCAAGTACCTGACGAATTAATTGATAACGTCCTTTTGATAAAAACATAGAACTCCAACGTCATTCAAATTCTTAGAAATGGGAGGTCAACAATGGATGTTATATTGGTTTTTGTTTTATGGAGTACATGTTTCTAAATTCTTCAATTTCAGACTTTTCCCTGTAGTTGTGACACAAAAGCCACAAGCATACCAAATTTCAGCATTGTGGGATTGCTGGAAGTACCCTAGAATTTTGGGTTTTTACGTTTTTTATTTTCCCTAATATCTCGAAAACTACTAAGGCTAAATAATTATTAAAAAAAGTTTTGAAATGTCCAACCAAAGCGCTTTCATAAAACACCCCACGTGATCGGACTGTCTCACTTTTATTTTTTTTACCCCCTCTTGGACCCCAATATCTCAGCAACCCCGTGATCGATATAGCTCATAACCTTACCTACAAATTGTACCAATACTATCTACCCCCATACCAAATTTCATGAAGATCGGATTAACGGTTTGGAAGTTTTCATCGGACAAACATACATACATACATACACACATACATACAAACGCCGATTCTTCCAACTTGACTCAGAGAACTCGCTTCGCTCGTTCAATTATACAATCGGCGATTGCATATACTTCATGTTAGCTACACGGAATGAGAACCAGAAACCCTAATTATTGATCCTAAAATAATTTAAAACGCCTTAGGGCGATGCTTCATGAGCGTGCGTTGTGCGTTGCGTCTGAACGACATGTCGTTCAGATTTGTATTTAGAACTACGGAGCGTCACCGCTCTGTCGTCGCAGCTCCGACGCAACGCAGTGACAACACTCGTGTGGCATCGCTCTTTGGGAAGCAGATACAGATCTTTCAACACATGGAACTCGTCCATCTAAATGTGTAAAATAACGCAACGCAGCGATAACGCTCGAGTAGCATCCACAAGAGCTGCGACGACAGAGCGGTGACGCTCCGTAGTTCTAAATACAAATCTGAACGACATGTCGTTCACGCGCAACGCAGTGACAACACTCGTGTGGCATCGCTCTTTGGGAAGCAGATACAGATCCTTCAACACATGAAACTCGTCCATCTAAATGTGTAAAATAACGCATTGTATACGCAGGTGGAAGTGAACTGTCAGATACGCACCCTACTCATGTGCCCGCGAGGCAAAGTTCCTCTGCCCTTGCTGGAAAACATAGCTATGAATGAACAGCTAATTCAGACTACGACAAACGAAGGAATTTCAATACAGCAACGGAAAAGGAGTTCGCCCTCCTCATTCCAATTGTATAAAGCAATGTAGGAAGTTCCCTCTCGATGAACCGACGATATTATAAAGATTACAGGAAGTCGGTAGATGGAGGCGGCTTAAGACCGCTCTTCATGGCATTCTATGGGGAGTCAATCCAACAGTGGACTTCTACAGGCAGATGATGATGATTCCACTACTATAAAAAAAACTACCTTCAGCTTCCTTTAGCCGTTCCTGTGAAAAAGGGTCTCTCTTGACAGACAGGCGTTGAGATTTTGTACCGAATGCTAATGTAGGAAGTTTTTATTTTTTGAAGTTTTGATTTAGTGGGTGTGATGTAGCTGTTTATTCATAAGCTTTATTTAGTACCAAAAGGGTCTGTTGTTGGAAGTGTGACTTGAGTTTTGTCGTATCGCGTGTGTACCTACTTACATTATATTTGCTATTGTTAGTTCTCATTACAAAAGGCATTGAAACTTTAAGGTAGGCCGTCTGAGTTTCTGTTGATTGTGAGTTAGGAAGGAGTTAGAGGACGTCCTCGTGCGTCCACTAATGCACACATTTGTGGACTTACTGGTGCTAATTTGTACATCAGTATATAACACCCAAAAGTCAAACGCATAGTCCTTATACCACACTAGGATTCTCTGTATCGTGGGTATCAGGACCTACGAATACAATAGTACCACAACACCCAGACCCGTAAAAATATTTGCAGAACATGCGAACGTCGTTTCAGCAGAATCGGACCCGCATCTCTTGCGTTTCAACCGGCTAGTTGCCGGCCGTGCTCACTGAGGTCGTCAAATAAGGGCTCGTCTTTTATATATACGGGACTTGTCGTAGACTCTTAAATTTTTTTTAATGCAAAGTACTTATTATCTTGAGCAGTCTCACGAAGTTTCAGATCTACGAAATAATTTAAATTTTTGTACACAAAAAATCTTGAGACCACAAGAAAAACTTCTTAAAAGAATAGTCTTACTGGTTGAATTTACAACAGTTCATCATATTGTTAGACAAAAAAATGCGTATTTGTAGTTTTTTAGCGTATCTACTACACGCTAAAAAACTACTCTCGAATCATGAACGTCGGAACGGAAAAGATGGAATAATATTGTTATGTTTATTTGTGGTCGTGTTGCCGTTCGTGTTTTCCGACGAAGAGTATATTTATGTAAATAGATACAAATACATTCTACATAGAGAATATATTTGTATCTACCTACATCAAGATGATAAATGCAAAGCAATTTAAGCAATTGAAGTCTTTCAAATAAGGAAAAGAAGAAAAAAAACAAGATAAAATAAAACAGACAAATCAGGTTATCATCAGGTTCACCTTAATTTCACTAAAAACAATTCGCGGAAAATTGCTACCTACCCTTAATCTTAATAAAGCAACTTTAATAAACTTAAGATGTGTCGCCAAGTTTTAAAAAGTTCCACCTCTTGTTGCCGGTGTGCATTTTCAACAGCTTTTTGAACGAACGATTATTATAAGAACCGCTTCGTTTTGTGAAATTATGCTCGAGGAAGGAGAGTGAGGGATTTGGGTTAACCAGCCCCAGAATCTTAATTAACATCGCAGACTTAGTTAGACTAAGAAACAGAGCTTTCCGATTTCTTAACTCTGGTTAGTTTACTTCAAAGCAGTGTTTGCCGGCGGTAAGAGCGGTGCGCTCGTGTAGCACCGAGATACAATGTAGCAGGCCAAAACTTATCCTCTCTACCAACATGAAATCGGTTCGGTAAAAATCTGTCTACACATCAGCAGCCTTTAGACGTCCACTGTTGGACGATGCTTCCCCCATAGAATGCAATGAGGGGATTTGCCATAATCACCAAGCTTGGCAAAAGCATTAGTGATCTTAGTATTACTGTTGAGTACTCAGGTGGATGCTGCTGCCCATCCCCTGATGTAATCCCTTAGTCGGTAGTAATTCCTTTAACGACATCCATGGGAGGAGAAAGAGGGTTATATTCTTAAGCTGAGCACACCACGGCATAATTCTGTTCTACAACCCATAGAGTAAATAAATGTTGTATGCTTAGGTGCTACGCCAAAGATGCTACGACGTAGCAGCTTTGATGCAAATATTTTTATTCTCTCGACTATTCTCCTTACTCGACCCTATTCCCAAAAAATGCTAGAGTTTTGAATTTGCTTTGTTCATCGAGAATTAGGATATATATTTATTCATCCCATTCAAGTTAAGCAACTTACTAAGTCATTATTAACTTAGTGCGCACTAGTACAACAAAACTAATATCATAAACCACAAGTTGATTATGAAATTAGAATTAGAATACCAGAAGCAATCTAACAGAGTCTAAAATGTAGAAATGAATTTTATTCAAACTGTAGGTGTAGGTATATTAATGAATAAATAAACGCTGGATATTTCACACAACATTATCTAGCCCCAAGCTTAGCAGAGCTTTTGTTATGGGTACTAGATAACTGATATACAATTTACAATACATTACATAAATAGATATTTTTTGTTATTCATAGAAAATACCCAGAACACCCTGAACTGTTCAAATCAGCAGATATTTGTTCAATCTGCAGATTGTACAAATATTTGTTCTGAGGCGGAAATCGAATCCGCAACCTCCTGCGTCGCAAGCGAACCTTCGCTCGCCGCAGAATAATTAATTATAAAGATACAATAATTGTAAGGATACAATTTAAAGTGAGGCCATTTTAAACGGTCGCATTTGAAATTTGACAGAATCATATTCATACTGAGGTGACCTGCTTAAAATTATCAATTAAATTGACAAATTCAATTCAAAATATGAATTATTTGAAAAAAATTGTGCCGTTTGAAACTTTGAAAAACTTCACTGATGGATGAGGTCTCCCCATAGAATAGGGGGGATTTGCCATAGTCACCACGCTTGGCAGGCGGATTGCTCGCAGATGGTCCTCAGGTGGATGCTGCTGCCCATCCCCCGGCGTAATAATCCCTTATAGTCACATTCTAAGATATCCACGGGAGAAGTTGGAGGAGTCCTATTCTTAGAGCGAGACGACCAGGGCAGCTTTTATTCAGAGTTTTAATAATCCTATGAGCACTCGGTAAGTCCCGAGTGCTCTTGGCGCTGCTTGCATACTAAGCTAGCCTCGTTTTGCTGGACTAGTGAAGTCCAAACACAAATTCTGCACTCTCTGTTGACACTGAGCAAATTCAACAGAGCATTATGAGAATGAGTATGATTTTCCTTTCCATTCAATCTATTCGGTAGCGCTAAATAGATAGAGAAAGCTAATTCAAAATATTAATCCCTAATAGCGGCTATCTGCGGTACTACATGCGTTGTTCTTCCGAGGGAACTGAGTTTTGGGATACGGAAGTATCCTATGTTTTAATCCAGTTTAATAGTAGATTATGCACTAAGGGAATAAAGCAGTGTCTTATGTCGCGGGCGGCATATTGAACCCTGAGCGTAACGAGGGACTCTAAAGTTAACTCCCGAGTGTAGCGAGGGAGTTATATAGAGTCCTGAGTGAAGCGAGGGGTTCAAGCTGCCCAAGACGAAGACAGGCTTTATTCCAGAGGAGCATACTCTACTTTTCACACTTTCTGCGAGACAATAAAAAGCCAGGGCTTGTTTTGATTTTTGCGGTAGCAGATTATCAATAATCTCTAAAGCGTCTGTTTCGATAAACTTTGGAGTAGAATTACTATCGTTTGTAATTTTTTATCAACATGAATATTGCAATAAAATTTACTGAAAATCACAGCACCAAACACGCTGTTCACATTCTTTGTAAACGCACCTTTTTCTTTTTTTTTTGAGTTCTGCTTATGGTGGCCATTTCGAATTTCCAACAAACCTCTTTACAAAGCCATATGGCCATTTTTTTTACTTAGAGTTTTCCACGAGTCTCCATACGAATTTGACGTTCCAAATTCAAATCACTTTAATCCCTAGGGAGTTTCATACAACTTTATATCCCTAGAGAGACAATGCTTTACTTTCCGTTGAGGTTGCATGATTTGTAATTGGACATTGTCGAGCAGGTGGTGTGAAAATCTATCTTAATTCCTGCAATTGTGAACATGGTGAAAAAAGGCCCATTGAGAACCTTCGGGGAAAAAAGCGTTTGTATATCATCATCATCATCATCATCATCAGCCTTTAAAGTTAATTTTTGGATGAGGTCCTTAGAATACAATGGGAGGATTTGCCATAATCACCACGCTTGGCAAGCGGTTTGGTAATCGCAGTATTGGTGTTGATTACTCAGGTGGATGCTGCTGTGCTGCCCATTCTTCTGGTCTAATCTTTTAGTCGGCTTTAACGACATCCGCGGAAAGAGATAGCTGGGTCTATTCTTAGGCTGGATACACCACATCAATAAATGTAAGGGCGCAATGCATGTTGGCGGCGCTGCGACTGCGCGCGCCCAACAACAACTTGGACGCGCGCCGCCGCCCCGCCATGCTGGAGGTGCCCACTTGTAAGACCAACCTACTTAAGTTTGCCCCCATGTCACTCGCTATCTATTTACTAAATTTTCTGTCCCAACACAGCGTAGATATATTTTTTCTAAACCTGCCGAAAGCCATGGAAATGGCACAGCTTTTGATCGAAACAAAATTATAATTAAGAAATATTTATTTTGTAATAAGTTAATAATAAGTACTTGCATGTAACATCGCCTTAGGGCTTAATAAAAAAACCTGTAATTATGTTAATGTCTCAATAAATAAATAAATAATAAATAAATGTTTGTGAATGTAAGCACGAAAAAATCAGAACACAATCACAATTAATTTAAATTTGTTAATTTGTAGGGATCATTGATCCCGGACATCGGATATTTATCTGAACAAGGTCCTATCTACTGGCATATTGATTTTGATAGCCGAGTCGAAACCAGATTCCTATGATGATTGATGAGACGTCCGGTCATGTCATCTATAACACCATTATATCAAGCATAACCTGAAGCTAATATCCCCGGAGCTAGGTATTTAGGTGAGTGGATCGGATTACCTACCAATGCATTCAAGGGTGGATCAACACTAACCTATTGGACATGTATAGATTTTGATTGCTGAGACCGTAGAGATGAAATTGCATTCACCTGAGACGTCTAATGTACATCTAGTTTACCTAGGCGTTTCTATTCATAAGTAGGATCATGTACACTTTATGTGCTTATATAGGTACATTTCAAACGGTTAATACCTGACAATAATGCCTCATATGGCTCGCATTATACGTTTAAGACGCTGGCAGCAGTCAAATTCTGTCACTATCTAACTTTTTTTTTTTTTTTACATACAAGTTTGAGCTTAGGTCTACTAATAGCTATAAGTAGGCAAGTAACTTTAGTTTCGTATATATGGCGCTGCAATTTCACAATGTAGGATCATTTTATCTTAGGATAGTTTTATACAACTATTTGATGTGTAATCGAAAATATAAATCTACTTGGCTCTTTATAATGTTACCAACGTACGTTGGTAAGTAATAGAGATATTTACTAGAAGCGCCATTTAAAGGTCAGTTCACGATTTTTTTATCGATTTTTGAACGATCTTTTGAACTTTTGTATTCTTACCCTTGGAAACATGATGATTACAAAATTTTTGGTGTCATAAACTGTGTATATTTCTTCTTCAAAATACAATACGTTTTAGTGTTGCCTATTTGACTGTTGCTCAAAGTTATTGAACCTTAAAAAATGTTAGAAAGACCATTCTCAAAGAACGTTACTCAAACACTCCTGCGAACAGTGAAATTGGTTTATGAATCGATATCAACTCCATGCTTCGCGTTTGCTTAAATCTGAAGCTTTTGACTTATATACTAAACGCTTCACTATTCTATTCATCCAAAGGGTTCTGTATCTGACTGTTCGCAATATTTCTCACTTTTGAATGTTAATGTATACTCAGCTGTTGAAATTACTTGCAGTTGGTTTATTTACTGTTCATCCATCAGTTATCTTAAATATTGAGCTGTTCTTACTAGTACCTAAGTTTTAGTTACGTACCAGCTTCATTATGTTTGTGACTGTTGGGATTTATCCTAATCTACGTTAACTAAGGTACTTAAATAAATATAATATAAAATATATATACGTTTAAATACGCTACCTTTGTTCTAAATAAAACAATACACACAAAGCACACCCACTAGTGCTGTGTTGACCTGAAAACCCAAGCACTTATCACCTGCAGCCATTTCAACGTTTTTAATTTATTGCCTCTTTCAACTGAGTGGTTGAGCATGTACCTTTGTACCCTAAATTGTACCCTTTATACGTTAATCACTTGTTTATGTAACATCCCTAATTATCAGGGACTTATTGTGTTTCACGACCGGATAATAAAGGGTGTCTTTTCAAAGAGACTTTGGGTTTATCCATTCGTTCGGTTTTCATCAAGTACTTCCTTACCTTTTAAAAAAAATTGTTTGAAGCTTTCATTGCAAAATACGAAGTGATACATACAGTCGAATTGAGTAGGAATCTCTTCTTTTTCGAAAGAAATCGTTTAAAATCGCGTCGTATTTCACATAAAATGGCACGTTTTTGATGAGAGCGCATAAAATCTCCATGTAAGTATAAAATCCGATCAATCCCGTAAGATATGAGTTAGAATCCAGATCTTTTAAGAAAATGGCGAAGCATAGCGACCCTCGTAGCGAGAAATGAATAATTTGAAAACATTTATCGGTAGGAAAAATGCAAAAATAAAAGTATTATTTACGAATTTGTGACTTTCTCGCGAATATCGTAACAACTTCGTAATCTTTATAAGAGGGTTATGTGATAAAATAAATATTTTACTGCTGACCGTTAATAACCTAAAGCTACTCAGACGGCGATATTGGCTGACGGACATAAAATATGAACGCACTAATATTTTATTATGTACTTGGGATAAATCCTTGATAGATGAATGAGTTAATGAATAAGTGTTAATGTTTCATCATGATTTTACTTGATTCTATGATTCACCATCAGCTTTTAGTAACACACTGCTGGGTATTGAAGCCTTGATAAAATAGGCTGCCGTTTCTACGCAGAATACTACGTCTAATAGCGATCTTGCGCTTCAATCACCTACTTTCCTTAGGAACATAAAATAACACCCAAAAGTCATACATGTCCTGATCCCACACTAGGATTCGCTGTGTCGTGGGTATCAAGGAACTACGATTACCATAATACCACAACAACCGGACCCGGAATAAATATTTGCCGATCATGCAAACATTGGTTCCGCAGCGGGAATCGAACCCGCACCTCTTGCATCTAAGCCAGCCACTCGCTCACTGTGCCATGGAGGTCGAAATACGAAGAATTGTAAACTGAGGGTATAAAAAAGAACTCGCACTAAAACTATGACTTATGATCGATAATAGATAATTCCAAGTGCAGGAAGCAAAATAAAACCAATCTATACAATAAGTGGTTTTGTACACTTGCCATACTTGAAGAGCGCGTGACATAATGTATACGTAATCATCTAAAAATAAAATAAAAATCCTTCAGATAACTATTAACCGATTTTTATATGAAAACAATCTTAGGTTACACAAGAATAAGCCCCTGGTATGATCTGAGAATAGACCCCAAGCGTGCGGCGGCGGCGGCAGCGGTGCGTGCGAATAGCGCAGGTTATTGACCCCTGTTATCACTATCCAATAGGTTAGGTATTATTGGTATAGTCTTATTACCTTATTACGTTACCCCTAGCTACTGCTCGAAATGTCCACCTTCTTTATCGATGCACTTGACATTGTCAAAAGCTGAAACAATCCTTTGTCTTTATTGTTCGACACTCGTCACTTCGTCCGCATGCACCAAAGGTTTTACGTCACCCCATAAATAAAAATCACAGGGAGTTAAGTCTGGAGAACGTGGTGGCCACGGCACTGGCCCACCACGCCTTATCCATTGGGTACCGAACACTTCACTCAGGTAATCACTTAAATAATCGCACCATTTCCACTAACTCAACATTTAGTCCGATGAACGAGGCAATTCTTTGTATGCACACCCTAACAATAATTCCTCTGTCGCTGAAACTTTGCTGTGTGATAAAGTAAGGTTTATAGATTACGGTTGTAAGGTTATCTAGGATTTTTTTTATTTTTAAATTAGGTATTCCTACCTAAACATGGAAATCACTTATAACATTCGGTGGAAAATTGCTCAGTCTGAAATTTCTTCGGTGTATGTTAGTATACATTATTAAGTATAGATATGTAATGGTATCCAGGAATATTTCGATTTCGGTGAGGCAGAAATTAAAGAATATCTGTTTTTTTATCACAACTTTTTCAGGAAAATTGCTCAGTCAGTTTTTATTTTTTTGTACGCGTAAGGTTGTTTAAACGAATCGCCTTGCAGAGTTATCTAAAAGATTTGCCTTTTCGTTCATAGCTTTATGGTTTTTTGGAAATAACTTTCGGCGGAAAATTGCTCCGTCCTTTTTTATTCATTTATTAGTTAAAGTACACTTAAATACAACAGCATTTTAAAGTATCCAATAAAATTTCGGCGTCGCATACGCATTTTAGACTATCAACATTACGCGCACAGCCGCCGGGAGCTACTTTTACTACTTCTTGAGACAATAGTTTTGATCAATGAGAATCAATATATATATAAGGCAAATATCACTCACCTACTTGCTGACTCTCACGATATCTCAAGAACGAAATAATAATAAATAATGTTTCTTTCGGCTTCTAAGTGCTTGTAAGTTTAATATTTGTATGAAAAAAGTTAGAGCCAAATTGAACCTAACGCCTACGCGTTACAGCATATGACATCACATAGAAGTTGAAAGCCGAAGCAAAATCGTAAAGTTTCTCAGACGAAAAAAAATTAGAGACAGAGTCGTCGTGAACAAACAGCTACAGAGACACTACTCAGAACATAGCGCCATTTCTGGTAAGGACACATTGACTTTACGTTTACATGTATTCTCACGCAATCTCGAGCAGAGCTCAGTCGCGACTATAATAGCGAGTGCAGGCATTTGTCACTTGTTAACAAAATGAGTAGCGGTATTATTACGCTTGCAGTGTATTTGGTTGTTTAAATACAACCAAATGCAAACGTTCTTCACCTTTCCAAACGAGATTGTTTGTAACTTGTTCCAACTCCTAATAATCTACTCCTTTTCAAAATTCTGAATGAATACAGTAGCAACCTTAGTGAGTCAGGCAAGTTTAGGTAATTATTTTCAAGGACGGTGGGAGCGGACCTTCTGTCTATTTCTATATTTTGTGGTCTTACCTAAACTGTCAAATTTTGTAACGTGGATCATTTCTTCTTCGATGCGTTGGCTGTTTTTATGACGACTTCTAGGTGGCCAGTATGTTTCAATTGATTTCTAACGAGATTTAAAAAAAGTACGACTACATACAAAATAAGCTTGCCAAGTGCGAGTCGTAAGTACTCGAGTAGGTGTGCTGACTGACGGTTTTGAATGTGGTAGTTTTCCATGATTTTGATATATTTTCAGTAAGTAATTTATTTTAATTTTTTATTCAAAAACGAGTTGAGTGTCCCTGGGAGAATTTTCAATAGCGTTATAGTTTTGATTGTTTTAACAGACACTTGCGATAACTTTCGTTTAATTCTTCATCGTGTTCTCAATATTCTTATTTTTTCCACATCTTTTTTACGTTATTTTGGAGATAAGTTTAAGGACAGCTACTTTTAGGCGTTTTTTTTCGGTGTAAAAGTGATAAAAAAGTTGCCCATAGTATCATCCAAAAAAAAACAGAACCTCTATAACCAAAAACGGAATGCGGATCCCTAAGCAAAAAAGCTGTGTCAAAAAAGGAAAAGCGGTATATCTGGCAGCCCTTGCGCGGAGCGCATGCGTGGTGCGGTGCCCCGCTGTATTATCAGAGGCCCAAACACGAACATCTAAAGTTACGAAGACACGATAGTAAACTTCAAATATCTACTCACAAATATTGAAAATTTCAAGTCACTCCTGTGTCTTTGGCCAATATTTGACGTTTGAGATCGTCTCGATTGCGTCTCGGTAACATTAATTGTTCGTGCTGAGCCCACAGAACTCTGCGCGGTACGAAAATTGTCTAAGTATGAAATGTTGATATTTAAAAGTTTATGTGTTTATGTGTTTTGGCGAAATTTTATTGGATAACTTAAAATTCTATTATAATAAAGTATACTGTAACTAACAAATGAATAAAAATGGACGGAGCAATTTTCCGCCGTAAGTTATTTCCAAAAATCCATAAAACTATGAACAAAAAGGCAAATCTTTTGGATAACTCTGCAAGGCGATTAGTTTAAACAACCTTACAAGTACAAAAAAAATAAAACTGACGGAGCAATTTTCCTGAAAAAGTTGTGATAAAAAAACAGATATTCTTAAATTTCTGTCTCACTGAAATCGAAATATTCCTGGATACCGTTACATATGTATACTTATTAATGTATACTAACATATACCGAAGGAATTTTGGACAGAGCAATTTTCCACCAAAAGTTATTAGTGATTTTCATGTTTAGGTAGAAATACAACATTTAAAAATAAAAAAAATCATGGATAACTTGTCAACCGTAATTTATGAACTTTACTTTATCACACTGCAAAGTTTCAGCGACAGAGGAATTATTGTCAGGGTCAAACCCCCTCACTGACTGGACTAATTAGAGTCCTGACATTTTGATGATGGCAAAAAACCGCGACGCGTGAACTAATTCCGCGGTCATTCGGGGACGACTGACTGTCCAGCGTCGCACGCGCGCGCAAAATTCCATTCTCAAAGGATGGCGCTCAAAGGCGCCGCCGCGCGCCGGCATCGAGTCGTCCGAAGTCAAAGGACGCCGCGGCTACCGCGCCGATCGTGCCACAGCGGTTGATTTTGTGAAGTGAATGTAAACACGGTGGATATTTTTTAATTGCAAAATTTTTACTAACTATGAAATTTTTCGGTTATGTTTTTTTTACTGATTTGTAATCGGTGTCAGCAGTATATTAACCTCCGTAAATATGGCAAGTGTACAAAACAACATATTGTATAAACTTGAATACCCTCGCTTCTCTCCAGACATGGCAGAGTGAAAGGATTATCTTTCGATTACGGGATCCGTTCAAAGGTGCCTCATATCCTCAGTTTCCGCTATCATTTTTACACTCGGTTAAACACTGACGCAACCCAGCCAGTGTAGTCGCCTATTGCTGAGAGCACGGGTTTAAACTCCATCAGCTCGCCAATTTCCGTCCGTCTGTTTGTTTGTATGTTTTGTCTTTCTGTTTTTCAAGATAATTTTTCTCAGGAACGGCTAAAGGTATCAACTACCAAGCATAAAAGTCTCAAAAAATCAAGCTATTACTCAATGCTTCTAACTTCTAAGATAGGCAATGAATATCTTATAATTTTTGTGTGAAAATCATGAAAAACTAAAATCCTCTAGGGTACTTCCAGTGACCTCTCAAATCTGAAATTTGGAATTCTAGGAGGCTTTGTCACACAAATAAAGAAAAAGTTGAAAAAACTTAGGAATTTCAACTTTTTTACCTTTAAAATGGGATGATGAAGTTTGTAGGAAAAAATGGCCAAGAACCAATTTCACCATACTCTGGTAGTTAGTAGTCTTGTTAAATCTAACCATTGGTCAAGGTGACAGATAATCTTTGAAAACACCTGTCAAAAAGCATCGGTTACAATAAATTATTTAATCGCCTGTTATTAGTCGGCGAAATCACTTCTTAAACTCGAAAAAAGCTTCGAAACAGATCAGCCCTTTCAGGGAGCGAGTGTGCGCACATGCCCGCTTTATTTAAATTATATTGTATTTAGTTTTATTGTTCTCAGGTAGGGCGGTGTCTACGCGAATGGTGCGTAGTGATGGGGGGGCCGCGGCGCATGTCCAGTGCGCTGCTGCTACCCATCGCACTGCTCTCACTTCCACCATCGGACGCTGGCAACACTACCACGTATCGGGTAAGAACTTTTTTACAAACAAGAGAGAATCCACGAAAACCTAGGAAACCAAATCCTATAGAGACATGAACAATTGTACATAAATAGGTACAAATAGAGCAAGCGCAATCACTAAAGGTGTGGTGTAGTTGCCTGTGTCTCACCATGTACCTAAGCGGTAATTGCCATGTACCTAAGTGGTAATTAACATGTACTTAAGCGGTAATTACCATGTACCTACGCTGTAATTACCATGTCATCATAAGCAGCCTTTAGACGTCCACTACTGGACGAAGCCTTGCCCACAAAATACTATACTACTTGGCTGGCGAATTGGTGATCGCAGTATTTGTGTTGAGTACTCAAGTGATTGCTGCTGCCGATCCACTTGTGTAATCCCTTAGTTGGCTTTTACGATATCCAAAGGAGGAGATGGAGGGATCTATTCTCAGGCCAGACACACGACAGCAAACCATGTATCTAAGCTATAATTACCATGTACCTAAGAGGTAATTAATTACCCTACCTTGAGACATAAAGTGGATGTCATGGGACAAGGAGTGCCTGTAATTTAACTAGTACATAGACTAAAACAATGCCAGCATTATATTGGTGGCAGAAATAGATATGGAGGTAGTCCTTCCCAGACAAACTCATAACTACTAACAACTTACCACCACAAAGCTGCGCTCTGCTCTTCGAGTTAAAACCGCTCAATTTGGCTGACTTAGAATGAGCTTTAATGTAAAGATGTCCTATTAATGCAAGGCTTATTTTGATACATTACCATAATAATCCTGCACGATAATATAAAAACTTCCATAAACTGCCGTGTGTGACGGGATAAACATATTTATATCGTCTACCTCCATATTATTTTCCACGATAGACTCTGCTCTTGAAATAGCGCAGAACCCTCGCCCTGATGGAGTGGCTTGCACATATTTGGCTCCATTAGGTACCTTCAACGCCTCATCGAACTAATGTCAATAATTACTCAGGTCTACTCTTAGACGGGATACTTAGGTAGGTATAGTGTAAGTGCCTCATTAAATTAGGTACAACATCCTCTACTACCGCTTCAATAGTCAAATGATTGCAGACTCTTTTGCTTTCCTTTCAAGTTCCGCAGACAATAGTTTTGTAAATACTTGTATCAGTTGTATTCCTCAGGTAAATAAAATTTAAAAAATATTAGGGTGACTGCGAGCTGACCTGATGGATACGGAAGGTTAAAAAAACTGCTTCATCCTTGTTTCCTCAATTTGGGAAATACTAATTTCATTTTCATCATAGGCCGGGAAACTTATTATATTTCCTTAGAAATAAACAATCGTTTTTATTCCGATTTAATTCCCACGCTTACCTACTACATATCGGAAAATATTCGTCTGCATTTCTTAGAGTGGATTATATTTTGTTGAAAAATGAATTACACTATGTGACTACAATATATTATCATACATATACATACCTATTATATAATATTTTATTATTATACATATTATTATTATATTGGTATAGGTAGGTTAACTTATTTCGACTTTCTATTCAGATATTATTCATTTTTTTCGTTATATTACATAGCATTGGTATGTCAAAAATACATATATAACTCTTAATAATAATCATACATTATAAAATTTAAAATTAAAACATAGCAAAACAATGACACAAAAAATCCAAGATAAAAATACCTAACAAAATATTTTTTCTGGTGACGTTACAATCAAAATTAACATGCAACTATGTAGGTACAATTCTTATCTTAATATTATTTATTTTCTTACCTACAGCATGATATGCCTACCTAGCTACCTACCAGTAATGGAGTATACTTAGGTACCTAGCTAGCTACCGAAATAGATCCTTGTAAAGGCTGGGTCGATGAAGGCTCATGTTTCTTCGTCAACATACGTAATGGATGTCGAAATGATAAGCTTTCGTCTTTTTTTAGGTGATGTGTGAAAGTATGAAGTCTTAACGCATTGACACGTGAGAAATGTTTCTATCAGGTACACCTACATGATGTTGTATAAACAACGGACAAAATTAGCCCTTTTGAAAATAAAATGACAATAAAAATACAGCAGTTCCTTTGCTTGAATGAAGCTAGGTAAAAGCACATACTAAGCACCTACATACTCAAGTAAGTACCCGTTTATTATCATCAAAGAAGAGAAATACCTATTAAACTCCTTTACGATCCCACAAAAACCTTTTCCGGCCTAATCTCTCTGAAACCCGCATTGAAATAACATGAATAGATTCTTAAGAGCAAGCAAAGATGCGTGAAATGTAGATGTACTTATAGACACTCAAAAGACGTTGGATTTTATAAATATGGAGTTGAACAGAAGATCTCTTTACATATGGTTTGAAACTTCTATTCAAATTGAATTGAAGCCATGTTAGTACTGGCAAGTAGCAATGTAAAATGTGAGGTTTCTTTAATTAAATAGGTTGAAGCGAATTCAAATATCCTGTTTTCCTCGAACATTGTAATTTCACGTATTTAGCTAATTTCCGAAATTGGAATTTTCGAAGCTGATGCTACGAAAGCCAGAAAAATGCCAAGTAGGTTCAGACTTTATTGGGAAAACATTTGAATGAAAGTCTTTTTAAATATTAAATTAATTCATTGTTCTTTCAAAAGTAGAAATACAAATGATTGGTACAATAAAAAATTTGTGAAAGAAAGCAGATGTAGAAATATCATTTTAATTTCTCCGAACCGCCAAGCGGAAAATCCATTAAATTTTTGCAACAAAATTCTGCGGCTGGCAGGCTTCAGGCCCAGTGAGTTGTGGATTTCAGCACTTCAGACAATAGATAAGTACCTATCTATTCATTCGGTGAAAAGATAATAAAGTGTTTGGCTCTGTGAATAATAGATTTTGTATAATGAATTAATATATATTAATGATCTATCAAATGAGTTGAATGGTTGCACTATAAGGTTAATATTATAAAAAAATAAAGATAATATTATTAGTTTAAATTTTAATATAATTATGAGCTCCTCATAATTATATTAAAATTTAAACTAAAAAAAAATAGTTTTTAACTTAACACTGCATGATAGAGGCTCGCTTCGCCCACGGTAGCTGTTAAAACCCATTTTAGAAAGAATATGTGATTTTAAAATTATGTTGGTTTAGAAAAATACGGTTTAAGTATGTCAAAATTTACGAGATTGTTCAAAACTCGTTCGACACAATAATGACCGACAATTTACCCTATTGAGGCAAACTAAGTTAACCCAAGCACGTGTTTCTTAACTAAGCCTTAATTGATATTGGATTGGCTTCAGCAGAAATTGGTTTTGATGTTGGTTTTGAGTTAGGCGCTTGTTTTAAGACTTGTGGCTTTTGTGAAAGTGAAGGTTGTGCAAAAACTACAGCTATTGTTAATATTAAATATCTACATCTACTCGTAGCAGCTTGCTACGAGCGTAGACTCGATACTTGTAGCGAGTTGCTACGCGTTCATTTGTAGAATTCAACACGTACTCAAATTATCTGGACCGTAGAATGTGTAGTGGCAAGGCAGAGTGTAAGCAAAGCTTAGAAAAGAAAAGGACGTCTGGTCTAGTCATCATTCCCTGACGCGTCAATACCAAAGTATTTTGCCCGAACTTTTAATACCCTGGCTGGGTATTAGATTATGCGTAAAATAATTATTTAAGTAATTGGATCAACAACCGGACGATGGAGTGTAGGAAGGCCCTTGTCGATGGACTGACGGAATTTGAAAGGTAGCAGTAGTCTGTGGTTGGAGACGGCTCAAGACCGGTCGTTGTGGCATTCTTTAGGGCCTTTGCCACTACAGGTTGATGATGATAATGATGAAGTAATTGAAGCACCATCCTTGCATATCAAATCAGCAAAACACGATTAAACAAAATTCAGAGTTGTTTTCACATTACTGCATCGAAACTGAATTACAGACGTGAAAAGTAAAGCGAATTTCACACGCGGCTACATCGTCAGCATTTTGACGTTTATAAATTTTGAAAGCGGCCCGGCTGACGTTTAGCTTAATAGCAGTCGTGGTACCTACCGGCTAGAGTTTCCAAACGTTCGGATTAGACTGGACAAGTATATTCAAAAAGTCTACCAAGCTTGAAAGTTTACTATTCTGCTAAATCATTGTTTACGAAACAGCACGAGATGTATCAAAACAGTTACGACCGTGATAAATCGATAATGAAAGCATCTGAACTGAGCTTTTTGCTATTATATAGAAACTAAAAACCCATTGCAGGCTTTGCAAGTTTTAGCCGCAGAATATATTATACCTACTAAAGTACCATGCCGTGGGGTGTCCGGCCTGAGAATAGAACCCTCCTTCTCCTCCCGTGGATGTCAAAAAAGCCGACTAAGGGATTATATCACGGGATGGGCAGCAGCATCCATCTGAGTTCTTAACACCAATACTGAGATCACCAATCCGCCTGCCAAGCGTGGTGACTTTGGCAAATCCCCCCATTGTATTTAATGGGGGAGGCATTGCCCAGCAGTGGACGTAAACAGGATGATATAGAAACTACTCTTAGCTCAGCGAAAAAACTATTTTGCACAGAACAGTGACAATCGCACCAATATATACGGACTGGGGTGTTTAGTTGCTTGATGGTGTTAATCTTGGATGCTTAAAACCTCTGACGACCTACGTGGCGCGGCGGATGAGTAGCCAGCTGAGACGCAAGAGGTGCGGGGTCGATTCCCGCTGCGGGACAAATGTTTGCATGATCTGCAAATATTTGTTCCGTGTCTGGTTGTTGTGGTAGGTACCATAGTACTCGTAGTTCCTGATAGCCACAACACAGGGAATCCTAGTGTGGGATCAGGACTATGTTAAAACTAGTAATTCAACATCCAAGCATGGTGAATGTTTGGATTCAATTAATCAGTTGCGATTTCGGAATTTGCAAATTGACACGGAGTCTCTACTCCCGGGCGACTTCATCAAAGCTATTTAAATAACCACCCTTGAATAATTTAAAATCCCTGGGTAAATTAGTGAGCAGTTTGTGGATGGCTTTGCTATTTCATATGCGGTTCTGCAACTTCACTTTATGGAAATCAGTTTAATAGAATGTCTGCTATCCTCCGAGAAATGATACGTATAATTATTCAGTTTCTCAAGTATGTAGGAATTAATTAAAATCCAGATGCCCTAGATCTATATAACACGCTTCCAAAGCCTGTGTTGGTACATCATTACACGGACCACTTTGTCCTATAACAAAGAGGTTGCTTCTGGAGTTCTATCATCATCAACCTCTTTGGCGCGGCGGGCGAAGGTTCGCTTGCGAAGCAGGAGGTTGCGGGTTCGATTCCCGCCTCGGAACAAATATTTGTACGATCTGCAGATATTTGTTCAGGGTGTTCTGGGTATTTTCTATGTATAATAAAAAATGTCTATCTATGTAATGTATTGTATTAAGTATATCAGTTATCTAGTTGCCATAACACAAGCTCTGCTTAGCGTGGGGCTAGATAATGTTGTGTGAAATGTCCAGCATTTATTTATTTATTTATTATCATCATCCTGTAGAAGTCCACTGTTGGGCATAGGCCTCCCTCATAGAATGCCACGACAAACGGTCTTGAGCCGCCCCCAACATCGCAGAACCTTTATTCCCAAACGATTGTCAGGAATCTCCTCATTTCAGGTTCTTAGTGAAACTCCGACCATATCTCTATCCATAGCCTTAGTGTGACCCAATGAGGTCATGAGGTCATCATCATCACCAGCCTGTTTACGCTTACTGCTGGATGAAACCTCTCCCATTTAATACAATGGCGGGGATTTGCCATAATCACCACGCTTGGCAGGCGGATTGGTGATCGCAGTTTGGTGTTAAGTACTCCTGTAGATGCTGCCCATCCCCTGGTGTAATCCCTAAAAAGAATTTTTAACTACATCCATGGGAAGAGAAAGAGGGGTCTATTCTTAGGCCAGACACACCACGTCACATAATATAGTTCTTGTTATGCCATGAAACAGAAAGTGGATTTTTATATGTTTTTGGTAGGTACGACATAGTCAATTATTTCCTTCTTTCTATGGCCTATTATAAATCAAGTAATTGGAAAACAGCCAACGTAATTGCACTGCATTGAGCTACGTCTGATCATGCGTATAACAAGGGTCGTGCATGCATGACTGCTCATCCCCCACGTGTATGTACACTACCCCCCCTACTGATACTACTTTTACCTTTGCTCATTGGAGTAGAAACCTTATTTTCTCCCAATTTTTATTCCCAGTTTAAATTGTTACTTTGTTACTTTGCGAGGCAAATCAGTTGCCCGTGTTTGTCATTTTCTCTACATCAAAGTAAATGCGAGTAATTTTCATCGAAACCTTTATGGAAGTGTATTGGTGGATTGTTGAACAAATCTTTTATCTTATTGAGATTATTTCTTTGAAGTAAATATTTCTATAAATGTGTTTATATTCGTAAATATTCCTAAATTGTTTATCTAACAAAGAAAATGTATTAACTTTATTTTGCACACTCTAGAAATGCCAAAAAAAAAATTTGGTACATGCAAATGTACCAAATTTCAGCATTTTTTTTTTGTTCCATTGTTACCCTTGATGTACTAAACCCTAAATTATGGTGGTGTAATGGTGCATAATGTAAGTAACTTAGGTGTAAAACCTCTTAAACTAATTAATTATGTTTATTTGCAGGAAGAAATAGAGTCTTCACTGCGTCTAGTTCACGCGGTAGCATCAGGGGCGACGGGAGCATTATGTGTCACTCATCGGTATGGAAGACTCAGGGCTCCGCTGTACACAGCGCGGTGGGATACTGCCAGGGCGCAGGCTGATCTCGCAGCCAACTTCTTGCACCAGCTAGGATTAGAAAATGATGGTAAGGCCCCTTTGAAAAGACTTCAGTGGTCATATACCGGTACGGAAGACTATAGTCTACTCTTGTGCCACTGGTTTGTTTTGGTCGTACTGCTTGACGTGGGTATGTTTATAGGGTTCCTTACCTCAAAGGATACCAACGAAACCATTGATGAACTCTCGTGTCTGTCTGTCTATCTGTCTCAGCCTATTTTCTCCAAATCTGCTGGATGAAAATAGTTGAAAGATTATGTATCTATACAGAGCTAGGTGACCCAATCACGGACGATTATAATTCTAGGAAACAAAAAATAAGTTTTGACGTCATGAGACATATCAAATAAAAGGGCTGGTTACGAAAAATTCTTTATTTTATAATTTTAAAATGCATAGCATAAATGATATCAAAAATATATACGGAAATCGATCAATGGCTGGGTGGACGGCGTCACCTAAAGGATGGCTGGGTGGACGGCGTCACCTAAAGAAATAGCTCCGCGTAATTTAATTCGTATAAATAGGATTATTCGCGTGTTTCAATGTTCTGAACCCATAAATATGTGTTAAAACAGGTGACTCACCTTTGATAACGTTTTCAGTGCACAAAATCAAAGTTTATTGTGATTTTTACGACAAACAAAGTTAGTGACCATACTTTGTTTATAAGTTATTTTTAGAAGCATTGTGACACTTGGACTTATGTGATGAACAAACCGTGAGTTATTTACAAACACTGCCTATAAACAGGCTACATTATACAATAATGAACATAACAATTACCAAATTATATTATAAATAATTTCAACGTAATTGAATGAATAGTGATCACGAACAATAAACTAGACAAGTTTTCGAAGTACCGACATTTATTAAACAATTAAAATAAAACTGTCTCGCTTTACGATCAGTTATTTCGACCCAGTGAATGAATATCCA
Source organism: Epirrita christyi (assembly GCA_951392215.1). Classification (NCBI taxonomy): domain Eukaryota; kingdom Metazoa; phylum Arthropoda; class Insecta; order Lepidoptera; family Geometridae; genus Epirrita; species Epirrita christyi. Next base: position 6,266,765 of record OX595850.1, read on the forward strand.
CTTGGTGTAGCGTTTGGTACTTCGGACTGCAGCGCGAGCGGTAGAGGGTTCAATTCCTGCCCTAACTCTGCAATTTTTGCACTTTCATATATTTTCTTTTCTTTTTTTACGATGTATACGATGAATACCAGGCAAGGAAGTAAACGTGAAGTAGAAGCAAAACTTAAATTAGCACTGCAGAAACTTGAGCAAACTATGGACATTAATAGTAAACTTCTGCTTGAAAGAGAAGAAAGCGAGTTGGAAATCAGTAAAGTAATTGATAAAAACACGCAACTAAAATCCCAACTCTTGAGCAAGGACACTGAACTAGCCGATCTTCTAGACCAGCAAAAACATCTTCAGACAATTTCTGACACTCACACTCAGTGTGAAGTAGTTTTAGAAGAAGCTTTTGGAAATATCCAGGCGCTTCAAAAAAAACTAGCTGAATCACAAGTTAATATAGGACAAATGCAACAAATTATTAATCAACGTGACCAAACTAAGATCCTAGACCTATATGATCAGTTAATTAATCAGAAGCCGGTTGTCACCATCGATCTTACTTCCTTCAGTGAAGATACCAATGAAGGGATGTCTGTCAGAAAATGTAATAAAAGGAAACATATTCGCAGAAAAAAAGGAAAACAGAACACAAAATATAAAAACGTAATTTTAGGTCTAAGAAAAGACAGAGTAAAACTTAAAAAGGAAATAAGTGATTATGAATATATAATGGATAATTATGAACAAAATTACTCAGAGAATACAGGAAAAATCAAGAGATTAGAATCAGACTTGCAAAACATGCATTACAAGTACTATTTGGCTCAAAGTGAAATTAAAGAACGGATTGCTGCTATTGATGAGCTACTTCGTGTCAGTTCATACAACCTCGAACTAGCTGAATCCATAGTCGATGGAGCAGTAAACATAGCCGAAGATCTGAGTGAGGGAAACACTCAGCCACTCCTCCTGCAGTCCCCGGTTAGCTACCTCTCGTCAAAGCAGGCTGGAGAAACCCCGACGAAAGAACGTGAAATTGCTTCTCACGTGACTGATGGAACCGTTAAAGTTTTCTGTGATAGTATTGGAGTGGACTTTGGATCTATTTTAATAAATCATACCAATAGTTTGGTTATTAATAATTGCCTGTCAAACACTTCCTATAGCCATCTAATTGATCAAGTTTTGCACGAGAAACATGAAAAAGGCACTGACATTGTAATTATGATGGGGGACAGTACAAGTGTGACTAAAGTACAACTAACCCACAGCATTGAGAAATTGCTGAAGGTGCTGTCCTTGGGTAGTGTAGGTAAAATTGTTATTAGTGCTTTTCCTTATTCGAATCGTTTAAGTGTTAAACAAAATCAAAGGATACACAAACTTAATAATATTTTAAACAACTTAATAGCCTTTAACTGCTATGGAAATGAATTGTCATTTTTCGATATAAATAAATACATATATAATTTTATTTTGACTCCATCCACATTGAATCTTTCGAAAACGCAAAAGCATGACTTAGCAAACATTCTGTCATTCATATTAAAATCTAATATGCAAAGTTATGATGGAAGAAATGGACTAAAATTAATTAGACATTTAGAAACGACAACAGGAGGGTGTTGTAAAGTAAGTTCCTCTGAACAGAATTTACAAGCTCCTCTTATCAATTTAGGTAATGATGAATTAGTAACGTCTTTAAACATCTAGATAGGACAATAGGAGGGCCTTGTACAGTTGGTTCTATTGAGCAGAACATAGAAGGTTCTCCTAGCAATTTAATTAATAGTGCATCTACTGGTTTAATTAAAGTTATGCATCAGAATATTAATAGGTTTTTAGGTAAATTACTAGAAATAGAACTATTTTTGAGAACGTATCACTTTGATATTCTCTGTTTCACGGAGACTTTTTTGAAAACAGATTCTATTTCTTTCTCACTGTGTCCATTTAACAAAATTAGTTCGTTTGTAAGGACAAGTGCTGACGGTGGAGGTAGTTTAATCTTGATAAATAATGAATTAGGAGCTAAAGAACGTAAAGATATTGTATCTGTTTCTGTGGAACGCCATTGTGAGATTTCTTGTGCAGAGCTTGAAAGTATAATAATTATTTGTGTGTATAGCCCACCATCAGCTTGCTTTGAAATCTTTCTAAATACTCTTGATGAAGCGCTAAGGAAACTTTCAAATACAACTAAAAGATTGATTATGTGCGGAGATTTCAACATAGACCTACTAGCAGGCAGTCCGCAAAAGAAGCAATTCATTTTTTTGTGTAAATCGTACAGTATGAAAGAATTATTTAATGAACCTACACGAATTACCTCCTCAACTGCAACATGTTTAGATAATATATTCTTAAACTGTGAATACTCAGACAAGGCTCTGATTGACTGTTTACGATCAGATCACAGAGGACAAGCTGTTACGCTGCTCGGCCCTTCCAGACAGAAGGAAAATAAGGTAGTATGTAGGCCAATCACACAAAAGAGACAAGAATTATTCCGTACTGCTATTACAGAGCAATTAGAAAATTTTACATTTAATTTTGACTGTCCAAATTTGTTATTTAACTCATTATTTGAGATAGTTTCTGCCACATTCCAATCAATTTTCAAAAAAACTGAAATTAAATTCAATGTAAAGCCAAAATTTGCTGATTGGGCTACTAAAGGAATAACTTTGAGTAGGGAGACACTGTATGGTCTCTATGAAAAAAAGAACTACACTACAAATAAAACTTTTTTCGAATATGTCAAAAGGTACTCCAACATTTTTAAACAAGTTTGTTGTCAGGCAAAGTCATTATACATTAGGGGGAAAATTTTGAACTCAAATAATAAAATTAAAACTACTTGGGATATCATAAAAAAGGAAACGGGTAAAACTGAAGTGAAAGAAAGTGTAGGCAGTTTACGAGTTGACTGCAATGTCATAAGTGACAGACTTGGCGTAGCAAATGCTTTCGAAAAATTCTTCACAGATATCCCATTCCTTCTAACGAAAGATCTAGATAGGTCCTTTTCCGCTACAGAATCATTTTTAAAAGATAATGTGCTGATATCACCTTCCAAATTCACTTTCCATTACGTTACAGCACAAACAGTTGAAAAAACCTTTAGGACTCTCAAGGTAAAAAAAACAGAAGATTTATGGGGGTTATCAGTAAAGGTATTAGGTACCATAATCTATCAAATATCTCCTCTTTTGGCAGTAATTTTTAACTCGTGTATTGACAAAGGCATATTTCCCAGCCTTATGAAAGAAGGTAAAATTATACCATTGTATAAATCGGGATGCAAGGAGGATCCATCAAATTACCGGCCGATTTCAATTTTACCAGCTCTAAGTAAGGTCTTTGAGAAAATGATACTAAATCAATTAACAACTTATTTTTATTCTAATAAATTATTACACGAACGTCAGTTTGGCTTCACCAAAGGGCGTTCTACCCTTGATGCAGGGACAAAATTAATATCATTCATACTCGATGCTTGGGAATCTAAGCATGATGCTTTAGGTGTTTTTTGCGATCTTTCGAAAGCATTTGACTGCGTCCATCACGATACGCTTTTAATGAAGCTTGAATACTACGGTATAGCGGCACAAGCTCTAAGTCTGATTGCGTCTTATCTTGCTGACAGAGGACAACGAGTTGCTGTATCTGACGTCAAGTCTTCAGGTTCTCTTTTAAAACTTGGGGTTCCTCAGGGCTCCATACTGGGTCCTTTCTTGTTTCTCATATATGTCAATGACTTGCCTTACGTGATTCAAAGGCAAACGAGTAATGAAGTCGTGCTATTTGCTGATGACACATCGTTACTGTTTAAAACTAAAAGAGGATCCTCAGATCTAAGTGCAGTAAATTATGCTTTAGGCTTAATTTCTAATTGGTTCGCGGTCAATAACTTAGTTTTAAACCCTTCAAAAACAAAATGCATAAAGTTTACCTTGCCAATCAAGCTCAATCAAGCTCAAACGCATGTAACAATGGGCACTAAAATTGACACCATTGAGTACACAAAGTTTCTAGGGATAGTATTAGACAGCAAACTGCAGTGGGGTCCCCATGTTTATGCACTTGGGAATAGGTTGAGTTCGGCAGTCTATGCAATTCGAGAGGTTAGGAAACTCACAGACGTAGCCACTGCTAGACTTGTCTACTTTGCTTATTTCCATAGTCTCATGAGCTATGGAATCTTATTGTGGGGTGCTGGTGCTGACATTAGTGTAATTTTTATCCTGCAGAAACGGGCAATTCGGGCTATTTATAATCTAAAAAGTAGAAACTCCCTTAGAGATTTGTTTAATAAAATTAATATTTTGACTTTGCCGTCACTGTACATTTACGAAAACATTATGTACACTCGGAAAAACTCATACAATTTCAAGAAGCGAAGTGACGTACATGGTTTCAATACACGCAATAAAGATAAATTGATAAACTCTGTACATAGGTTACAAAAAACTAACAAAAGTTTTGTAGGAAATTCGGTGCGCTTCTACAACAAACTACCAACACATATAATAGATCTAACAGAAAAAAGATTCAAAAAATGTATCAAGCAAAAACTGGTAAAAAAGGCATATTACACCACAGGTGATTACCTAGCTGACACAAATGCTTGGGATGATGAGGAATAAGGTAGTTTTAGTTTTGACAAAGCCCCTGTACAGCTGCTAACAATTGTTTTAATTTATTTTTTTATCGACAAGGCCTTTATACAGCCGGTGCAAATTTGACATTGTTTTATTATTACTTTTCTTAGGTTAATGACAAAGCCCCTATACAGCTGCATCTATTTTCATCGTGTATTTTTAAATTTATTTTATTCTCCATTTTGTTATGTACCTACCTAGTCTGACGTAATTAAGTGTTCCCCAAGTGTTCCTACAGTTTGAATAAATATATGAATATGAATATGAATATGAATCCCCATTTGGCAAGCTGTCTGCAGTCGGTGTGATGTGAACTCTGTTGTTGCCTAAAGATTAATTTTCAATTATATAGGTTTAATTTTTTTTTGTTAATATCACCTGATAGACTCCCTTTGTAAACAAAAACAATCTCAAATATCCCATTAAATTTAATATTTTTCAATATAGTATCTTATGTACCTAACATAAGATATAAAAAAATTATAGATATTGAAAAATATTCAATTTAATGGGATAGTTGAGATTGTTTTTGTTTACAAAGGGAGTCTATCAGGTGATATTTTGGATGTAGTATTGCACTATTACTAAACAGACAGCTTCACAACAACTTTTAAACTACTAAACCTACTTTTAAAACTGTTTCTTTCGTTCTTCACGAGACGAGAAAGGGTTGTAAACCTAGTTTTTGTAGCCGAATCACGTTTGCCAGCTGACATCGTACTTTTTTATGTGCAAATAAGAAGCGCCGTCTTCGAGATTGTAGAAGAGGATGCGATAATGTAAAACTTTTTTGGTTTCATCTCATTTCAAACCCGCGTCAGATACGGGGAACTTTTATCGGAGTAAAGGTGAATCCCATAGGCAAAACCTAATAATGTGAATCCTTTTCACGGCATATCGCGTAAAAATACCTAGTAGAGAAAGTGGTAGGTGAAGAAAATAAATAAAAGTAGGTAGGTCTGTCAATTTTTCAGTCGTAAACAATGTGACGGCACGCACTGTCGCAGGAAGTCGGTGAATTGATGTGGCTCAAGACCATTCGTCGTGGCATTCGCATACGTAGTCCTGATCCCACACTAGGATTCCCTGTGTCGTGGGTATCAGGAACTACGAGTACCATGGTACCATAACACCCACCCGGAACAAATATTTGCAGATCATACAAAAAAAAATCCCGCAGCGGGAATCGAACCCGCAACTCGCTTTAACCACTTTTTATTTAAAGGTATTAATTATTATTATTTAATTATTATTACTTTTTATTTAAAGTAACCTCAATTTTACGAAGCTGTTTTAATCAGGCCTAGCACAGAGATATAAAATAAGGTATTTAATTAAATTGCTATCCACAGACGTCCTCATGGCAGTATCCCAAGGGCTGGTCATGGGGGCAATGCCATCAGAACGCGCGGTAGGTGCCAGGGCTCTGGCGCTAAGATCAAACGGCGTGGTGAACAGTGCGGTCGCCTGGGAGCGATACGGGACCGGCGAGCCTGTGGCCGTGATATCGCCTCAGCTGGACAAACCACCTGATCCTGAGTACCCTTGGTAAGTTCACAGATCTGGACTGACCAGCTAGGTGAAGCGATAACTTACAAAAGGCGATCGGTAGAAAGTGGATGAGATGACCCGCGCTATGGTGGCGCGTATTGGGAGTGGCTTATGTCCAGCAGTGGACTAAAGTGCGCTGATGACGACGGCATGGTCATGAGAGCCATGCTATTAGAAGACATGGCAGGTGCAAGATCACTGAATCTTTACAAAACTTCATCGCATCATCATCATCATCATCAGTAGCCTTTAGGCATCCACTGCTGGACAAGGCCTCCCCTATAAAATGCAATGGGAGGTTTTGCCATAATCACCACGCTTAGCAGGCAGATTGGTGATCGCATTATTGGCGTTGAGTACTCAAGCGGATGCTGCTGCCCATCCCCCGAGTAATCCCTTTGTCGGCTTTGACGACATCCACGGGAGGAGACTGAGAGGTCTATTGTTAAGCTAGATACGCCACGGCACATCCATTGCATAACCTGGTGATTTTCGCCCAGTCCATATTACAGTCCGTCTTCACAATTCTTAAACATGATTCACGAGTAGTTTTCTGAGGTATATTGTATCTCCAAACCAACCATCTAACCAAATTACACGCGTCTTTGAGTGGATTACCATTTTCTGCCTGGGTAGAGCTATCTGGGTACTCTATATCTGATAGGCACTGTACCTACTTGGAAAATTATACTCTTTTTTGATCATAGAAACTTTTTAATGTTCCAGGTACGTTTCAGCACATGAAAGCGACACCCTTCGTTCGCCCAAATTCATGTCGGCGCCCCCCGGAGCGACAATGGAGGGCTGGTGGACCTACCCATACTATAGCTGCGAGGCACAACGCTGGCTTCTTTCATACACTGTACCTGTTACTACAATTCGTGGGTAAGATTTTTCTGATGTGAATTTTTTTTCCGGGCTGTATTTTATCGACAATTCTTACAAAATACAAATTTGTAGACACAATACAAAACAGTACTGCGTACGTGTGCATACTTATAGCTCTTTCTATGAAATTATAAGCGTAGCGTAGGGTCTACGCAAGTTTATACTACGTAGAGGTACTCTACGCCGCCGTAGTCCCATAGCCGATCAAGGTGCAATATTTGCTGTACTTACCTACTTAGATATTTTTATGACTAAGTACTACGTATTATCTCAAAACTCATTTATGAACTGTTTGAAAACCCCGTTGTATCAAACGTTATTAGCTAAAGGGTCCTCAATTAGGTATGGATGTAGGTACTTACTGAACAAAATACCAACTTATGTAAATAGGTAGGTATACATAACTTTAATAATATTGCTTTATATCGTTTTAATTCTAACACTATTCCACTTAAAGTTTCTAAGTGTGCTTTGTAAAAAAACCGAAACAGTTGCAAATGTTTGTAGAGCAACTGAATGAAGACTGTATTTATTTAGGAAATAGGATTGTACATATAGGTTATTATTGCGATGGTTTGGAGTTATTAACTAGTATAGCGAGTAAGTAGAATTAATGACGGCTGACAGGGGAGAGTGGAAGAAAAGGACGTACTGCGCTGACCCGAAATAAATTGTGAAAGGCAAGACAATGATGATGATGAAATAGAATTAAGTAGTACTAGTAAGTAACCAACGCCAGTTCTAAGTACATATACCATGTTGGCGTTCCCTGTTTGGACCAATTTTCGTAACAATCAACTGAGCTAAGTTTAAATTTCAGTTTGAAAGGCATCGTCTCGCTGGACATAGACATATCGAATCTGGAAATAAACCAGTGTGAGGTGGATGGAGATAACGAGAACGAGAACCAGATTTTCTCCTTCCACGGAACCCACAAATGCCCGAATGAAACCACTTACGTGAGTATATTTCACTGTTATTTTCTTATGCGTAGCCTCGTGACGTTGTATTAGGGAGAGTTGGGAACCCTGCCAGTTTCGCCAATTAGGTATGCAACAAAAAAATCACCCAAGTGCGTTTCCTCTCGTACCAAGCCTAATTTAGGGTTCTGATAACTCGATAAGTATTCATCCCAGTATATATCCGAGATAATTTTGAAATAAAATCATTAATTTTATCGAATTTTAATTACGATATTGACTTTTAGTTTTGATTAAATTGTAATGCCAAATAGGAGTTTTTAACCTGTCCCGAGTAGGTATAACTTACTTATTTGTTCAATAATTTTACTAATTGTGTACGATTAACGATTTATATAACAATTGTATTTATCGTTGATAGTAGTGAAAAATATTACTGTGCCATAATATCAAATGTTGTGAATTTGATATTATGGCACAGTAATATTTTTCACTACGTGATTTTTTAAGGAAAAATATCAATGTATCTTCTGTTTTGGCAGTGCGACTACAAGCCAAATCGGGAGATGAGTGCACGGCTATCGGGATGGGCCCGCGGCTCCTACATTTGCAGATGTCGCCTAGGATACTACTCGATACATCATCCTGAGGGCTTCAACGGATCTCTTGTTCAAAGTAATTAATTACCTACCGATTTTGTTTATTTTGTACTCACTCTAGAACATAGGTAAACATTTTGTTTAAAATTTCCCGCTTGTGAGAGTGTTCGTGTTCGAAAAGATTCATCGGCCAATCAGAGCTCAATGCTTTTTATTTTATACTTGCAACACCATTTGATTTTCCGTTCTCTGTGCAATATTCTCTTTGGATTCTTTCTTTGTTTGTTTATGGTTTTTTTGTTTGTTTGTTTTTGTTTTTGAAGTTGAACTTGGTTGGTTTTGTTTTGTTTTGTTCTGCTTGATTGATCTAATCTAATTATTAATTAATAAAAATGATTGGATTGGATAGGAAGGAAGTTCGAGAATTTTATTTTATAATTGTGCAAAATTATTGTTTTGCAAATTCAGAAAATTAGGTATTGAAGAAGCTATATTTAACAACCTACGTATTTGCAACCAATCTTGATTTCGTTTCAATTAAATGGCACCTTCACGAACATTTTTGCAGTCGCGTACCAAGAATACGAGGAGAATGGCTTGGACAAATGGAACGAGCCGTACGAATGTCTCAAGTGCCAGCCGGGCTGCGACACTTGCCGTGGTCCCGAGCCCTGCCTCGCCACATACAACTGGCCCTTCCGGTAAGTTTATCTGGTAATGTTTTGATGGAATTCGGCAAAGACCAGGATTTAGATAAATGAAGGACAGTTACAAAGTGAGGAATGGTCGTTGGGGCTTTGGTGACCAAGCCAAGCCATCATTGATCCTAGTACTAGGCTTCGGACCCTTCTCTGTGCGACACTGCGAAATACCTACTGACCAACTTCATATTATATAGTATATTAATATGAGTAATCCGCCAGGTATGCTCATGACTGACTAACCCTTACGTAGGTTGGGGTGTAGATTTTTCTCAGTGCCTCCTTATTGACACTGACACTGACCCTTACGTATTCTTAGCTAGTAAAGTAGTTGAGCTAGCCAAGCGGTGTAGTCTGCAGGCATTTCTAAAATTTTTAAGTAAAATAATATATTCAGCAACAATTTTTAAAAGCTCAGTCGCAAAATAGTTTTTGAATCTGTTTTGTCAGGAATGTCAATGTATAGAGCCAATATTTTATACTGAAAAGCTTCTGAATTAATCACTATAAGAACACATGATAACCCAGCCAAAAATATAAGATAAAGAAAACAAATATGAAACAATAAATAAAAAATGCACACTTTTTTAGTCTTCTAATCTTCTTTTCACTTAATTTCAGGATAACACTCCTTGTTATATCAGTGACCTGTGCAATACTGACGGTGTGTCTGTCCTGCTACACGAGACATCACCGACGGGTCAAAGTGTTCCGGGTGGCCAGCCCCGTCTTCCTGTCTATCACACTATGTGGATGCGTTATTATGTACATGGAAGTAAGTACATACATCTAGGATTTAACCAACATTTCGCTGCCTGTAAAATTACAAAGATTTTGTATTTATAAATAAATTTGTAATAAATTATCTTTATCTTATCTTACAACTAAAGCTTTTTAGGCCTAATTTCACCACACTGGTCTTTCACCATCAGTCACTAGGCTTTGACCTAAAGGAAGATCACCAAGAAAGATGACATAAAGTAATAGTATTGCACCAACTAGGTTTAGAGTTAACCCTCTGTTACTCGTTGGGATTTTTTTTCTAGAAATATTCCCAACGAGTAACACCACTCCCAGGGTGTTGCTCGTTGGGACAAAAATTCCCAACGAGTAACAGTGTTACTCGTTTGGGTGTTACTCGTTGGGACCCCTCCCTAGGTTATGTCTTATTATGATCTAACTCAATGGTGGCACCGTACACAAACACTATGCAGTATATACACCATTACAAAGAACACACATAAAATATAAGTTTCAAATCAGAGGTAGGTGCATTATTGTGCAATGGGCAGTTGGTAAAAAGCTATATTTCCAGATAATCTTTGCATGGACAGGATCTACATGAACAAATGAGGACCGATGGTACATAATGACTCTGGTTAATTATAAAGATCCTTTTTGACCCGTATCCACATAAATACAGTCAACATAGCTGAATGACACAAAATAATAACAATATTCATCAGACCCTAGACTGGTGCACCTGACTCCCATAAAATGCAATATTTGCCATAATCACCACGCTTGGATGGCACTATTGTTGATCACAATATTGATGTCACAAGATTGTGTTATTGATGTTTGGGTTGATGCTGCAACCAATCCCCTGGTATACTTATGACATCTACGTGAATAGAAGGAGGATCTATTCTTAAGGTAGCATTCGAATCATGCCAGTGGCGACTAGGCAGTGGGCCTAATATACCTAAATGACGTTAAGCAATAACCCCAGCCCATAACAAATGCAATACCTCTTAGGTCACATCTACGTAGGACGCGCCCTACATGACATTGCATTGTGCCCGTCACCCTGAGACATAGAGATGAAAAGTCTCATGTGCCTCTAAATTCACCAGCACCGAGCATACTCTTCAAACCGGAACACAGCAATGCTCATATTACTACTGGCTGCAGAAAAAAGTTTAGTATGGTGGTACTTCACCAGACGAACCTCTTCACATGAAGCTCTACTACTAACAAACCATGATTGATTTAAATGCAGAATTTGAGGGTCGCGGCAGTCGGTCGCGACTGTCATGCTTCGAATGCTACCATAACAATAGATCCTCCTTCTCCCGTAGATTTCGTAACAAATCGTTTGTGACACACTGCATATCTTCATAAGGATGTCATCTAATGTAATCAGTGGCATACTTCAAATCATAATTTGAATAACAAATTGAATGTGTTTTACAGATGGCAGCAATATTTCCAGTGCTGGACAGATATTTCTGCATCGGTACAAAGTGGACTCGACATATGGGATTTTGTGTCACATACACTGCTTTACTGATGAAAACGTGGAGGTAACTTATAAATTAAAAGAATGTCACCGGTATCTAGCAAAAGGGAACAAAGTTCACGCACGCGAACGATGTTTGCTTCTAATTTGGCTATATTTTATTCAAACTCCATAAAACTTTGTACACATAATCAGTACACTAATATCTAGACCCGTGGTGCGTTAGTTTCTTATAAAATTATATGGTTACCAAATAATAAAATAAAAAAAAAACTAATTTTTAAAAAGCTTACTCACTACCGGTCGAGATACTGTACGGGAGGAGACGGAGGGGTCAATTCTTAGGCCGGACACACCACGGCTACGATTATACCTATAAAACCGTTTAATGTTTTCAGGGTCTCACTAACATACCGCGTGAAATCGGCACATAAACTGAAACTGACAGACAAGCAATTACTCCAGTGGATGGCGCCGATACTGCTCATCATGTTGGTGTATCTTGGGACATGGACGCTATCCGCGCCTCCTGATGCTGAAATCGTATGTAGAGTCTGCGCGTAAAGAGAATGGTCGTGATGGAGATGGGTGAATGGGATTTGAGTCAAGTCGAAAGTATTTTATTAATTGAAATCAAAAGGAACATTTGTTCCTGTTTCAACACGACAATACCTAGAAGAATCAGGGCAACAAACACGCTTGTTTTTTGATGGCCCTTTCTGTTTCTCTAGGCTTGAAGCGTCTGTGTGGTGACTATCAAGGTACACCCCCAGAGGCAGTGCCTGATTCATTTACAGCCGAAGGAAGTCTACGTCTGCTGGACATAGGCCTACCCCAAAGAATGTCATAACGGTCTTGAGCGGTCTTCATCTGCTTCATTACAATGTCTATCGAGCGCCTAGTACAACACAGCAACAACAATACAATACAATCACAGAACAATACAATACAACAATAATGTTACGCAATGTTATTGTGCAAAACACCGTATTCTACAATTTGTAACAATACTGTAAGCTCCATTAAAAGCTTAGATTTTGTCATTAAAAAAAACCGCCCAAGTGCGAGTCGGACTCGCGCACGAAGGGTTCCGTCCAATATCTATAAAAATCACGTTTGTTGTATGGGAGCCCCCTTAAATATTTATTTTATTGTTTTTTATTATTCGTTGTAATAGCGGCAAGAGAAATACATCATCTGTGAAAATTTCAACTGTCTAACTATCACGGTTCATGAGATACAGCCTAGTGACAGACGGACGGACGGACGGACAGCGGAGTCTTAGTAATAGGGTTTTACCCTTTTGGTACGGAACCCTAAAAGCTGGCTTTGGTTGTAATTCAGTTCCGTTCTACGCGACGACCATTCTCTTTCCTCTATAACTTGCTAGAATGTTAAATCAATATAGTGAAAAAGGGGCATATTCTCGATTAAGCATAATATGTGTAATAATTAAGGATGTAGAAGCATGTAAATCTTATGCCTACTTATGTAGAACATTTAGCCAAGTATTTTGAGAATTCCTCAAGTATCCCAAATCAACTGGTGTCCTGCAGCACAGATTTTCTTAAACCTATTTCAGGCACCAGTCTCTCATAAAACAGGTTAACTTAAATACCACAAGCCTAAATCTCCCTAGCACCAAAATAATTTCACTATCTGCTTAGTTCTATTATTAAACTAGTTTGTAACCTGTGTTGAGAGAAAATAAATCATATTATATTATAGCCATGGTAGTATCAGCCTAATAGGACTCCTCCAAGTCCTCCCGTGGATGTCGTAAAAGGCGACTAAAGGATTACGCCAGGGGATGGGCAGTAGTATCCACCTAAGTACTTAACAAACTGCGATCACCAATCAGTCTGTCAAGCATGGTGATTATGGTAAATCCCCCTATTGTACGCTACGGGTTGTACGCATGCTATGGGGGAGGCCTCATCCAGCAGTGGATATCTACCGGCTGATGAAGAAGAGAGCCCAAATCATTGTAAAAAGAAGTCTGCTCCTCTAATCACAAGTTATTTTTTTCCAGATCACAGACAATCTTGGGCTGAAGTTCAAACAATGCACTTATAACTGGTGGGATCACAGTTTAGCTATCGGTGAGTCTTGCAGGCTTTATGGTAGAAAGTTAAACAACGAAGCTGAAAGCAGCGATAAGAAGCCACCCATAGTACTGCTGATTTGAAAAATCCTATATTGTATTTCTGGTGTACAATAAAAATTTATCTATCTGAATTTTGTAAGAAATAATAATGATTTGGAAAATAAAGTAATAGAGCTCTTTGTGAGAGAGTTTGTCCAGATAAATACTATCACCATACCTATTTCTGTGAGCATTCTTGTGCTCCGGTTTGATGTGTGTCAGTGAAAATACATGCACATGAGACTTTTCAACTCAAGTCTTAGGGTGCAGTTCAATACCGTGTAGGGTGGATCATAGGTGGACGTGACCTACGAGATATTGCAGTTGAGGTTATTTGACTGTGAAGCATAAAAACTGGCCAAGTGCGTGTCAGACCTCGCATAGTGCAGGGTTTTGAAGTAAATTCCCAGAATTTCTTCCATAATTCAAAAAGTTATAAAAGACACCCTGCTTTACATGAACGTGGTACCAATAAAAAAAACTATTTAAAAAAAAGACCTTAATTTCAAGAAATAATTAAAAAAATATCAAGATATTATAACTAATACATTTTGGTTCCTGTGAAAATGATGATGCTGTGCCCGATTGGGACGGACGGACGATGGTCCGAGGGGTTCCTAAAAGGGGTGTAATATGGGTTCCTTATACCCTCCCTGTAAGCAAAAACAACGTTTTCTGTTTCATCAGGTGAGATCCTGTTCCTGCTGTGGGGCGTGCGCGTGTGCTACCGCGTGCGTCACGCTGAGAGCCTCTACAACGAGGCGCGGCTCATCTCCTACGCCATCTACAACATATTCACCGTCAACTCCGTTATGATAGCGTTTCAGTAAGCATCATTACATCCCTAAAATAATCCTGAGGCCCAAGTTCACGAACAATTAAATGGGCGTTTGCCGTAACCATTGATCAAGGTGACATATAATCTTTGAAAACACCTGTCAAAAAGAATTGGTTAGGCTAAACAGTTGTGTAACCGCCTGTTTATTTGTTGGTGAAATCACTCTTAAGTATTGTTTATTACGTGGAGTCCGTAAAAATAGCAAGAGATTTAATAATAATCAATATTATAAGAAAATATATTTATAACATATTATTAATAATAAGGAAAAATATTAAGCGTAAACACGGTTAAAATTCGAATTCTATTTTTGTAATAGTAGGTACATTGTGCTAGGTACTACGGTTGTAAGTAGACAACAAACGAGTTGAAGTTTTTTTAGCCCGAGCCAAAGGCGAGGGTTTACCATCGTCCAGAGTTTGTATGATATCATTAAAATATGTGAACTATTTAAATATTTAACTTTTAATTTTTCCAATATTTGAAAGTTTAGTTAGATTTGAGACTTGATATCTCGCAAAAAGACTCGCTCGTTGCCCCTTCGCTATTCGCACTCAGTCAACCATTGTTCCACTCAGGCGGTCAGTGACTCGCTAAGTAAGTAAACTCATAAACTTTATTTAAATAGACTTTAAAGTAGTTGTACGAGTGCGGTAAAATTAACTTTCAATATAATGTTTACTGGCCATGTTAGTACAAATTTCGAGCAACTTTATTGGGGAGAAAAAAAATACTATTTTTTTAAATTATTTTATTTATTGAACAAAGTCCACACACATTCTTACAACGCTAATCTTATGGCCAATAAAGGATTTACATTTTATACAACAGAATTTCTTAGACAGACAGTCAAAGTTAACACGAAATAAAATAACAAAGTGTGGAAACACTTTGTTACAAAGTTTGTACACTTTGTTTGTACGCTAAATAGTAATAGACGCTAGCCGTTTCTTGAAGACGATAACTTTAAAGTTCAATAAACATTATTATTATTTTAAGGTTGTCACGTCACGATAACATGAATTGACTGTAAACCTACCGTTATGGTGAGACCATACGTCATAGAAAATCTATGAAAGTAATTTTTATCCGTATGGGAGTACGGATAAAAAATCAATTAGATTCAGACGAGTGTCTGTAATGTAAGTGTTGACATTTCCACAGTTTGCTGATATTGCCGCGAGCGGGGCCAGACATGAAATATCTACTAGGATTTATAAGGACCCAGTTGTCGACCACCACGACGGTTCTATTAGTGTTCGGCCCAAAGGTATGCTCTAAACTTTTACTCAAGGTGTTGCCTGTAAATATATGCGCCGCTGGCATTACAAGTTGTTGGTGTTTTCTTTCACCATTTAGATCGCGCGGTGATGCCACGTGTCATCCAAACCACAGAATAGAGCCATTGGACCGCTTGCTTGATCATGTCCTATCTTACCGAATTAGACGAAACATCACCATTAGCCGGTGGACGTCCTCTGCTGGACATATTATGCCTTTCCTATGTTATACCACGACGAACAGTCTTGAGCTGCCTCCATCCACAGACTTCCTGTTAACGTTACAATATATAACATAACACCCAACAGTCACATACATAGTCTTAATCCCACACTAGGATTCCCTATGTCGTGGGTATCAGGAACAACGAGTGCCATGGTACCATAACACCCAGACCCAAGTCATCAGACCAGGGAGAACAAATATTTGCTGATCATACAAACATTTGTCCGGCAGCGGGAATCGAACCCGCAACCTCTTGCATCTGAGCCGGCTACACGCCCGCCGCGACACAGAGGTTGTCAATACTAAGCCGGTGATATTGGTTCTAAGAATCTCGTTGCGGTTTCTATCACGTAATGAAACTCCGAGCATAGCTCTCTCCATAGCCCGCTGCGTTTTTTTTAGCTTATCATTTCCATGCTTTTAGTATAGTCACCAGGCTGAGGTATGACGGTGATGGAAGTTTATTTGTGAATTGCAGGTGTTGCGTGTGGTTCGAGGAACAGGTGACACCTGGGACAGTCGCGCTAGGGCGCGAGGTGTCCCAGCCTCCTCTTCACTGAACGGCATCGGACTAGTTCCCGATGAACCGCCCGATCTGTATCAAGAGAATGAGGAGTTGAAGGTCTGTTTACTGGATCTTTCAATATTTGTAGTACCTACGTTTCAACAACTGATGAGTTTTTATTTTATTTTTATTTATTTAGGACAACAAACAATTACACTCGCATAGTATTAAATATAGGACTAAAATAACACAGTGATTCTATGAGAGTAACCAGCCCCGTTGTCCATAAGTTAGATATGTTTACACTGTTTGTAATGTTTTACTCCTGCTGTAAGTAATGTATAAATTCAAAACAATTATCTTTTGATGCTTTTGATACCTAGATTTCTTGCCTACCTATCTAATATAAATAAATAATAATAAATAAATAAATGCTGGACATTTCACACAACATTATCTAGCCCCAAACTAAGCAGAGCTTGTGTTATGGGTACTAGATAACTGATACACTTAATACAATACACTATATAGATACATATTTTTTATTATACATAGAAAAATACCCAGAACACCCTGAACAAATATCTGCAGAAAACGTAAATTTAAATGTACTTTGTTTATTTCATAAATTGTGCCGTTATTGGGAGAAGACACTGACTTCTGTAACACAGGTCATCGAACCTAGTTCAGGAGTCAGGGATTTCACAGATGTTTGTAACATTATTTTTATGTCAATAAACAAATTTATTATTATTATATTTATTATTACATTATAGGGCAAAGAGAAAGTAGGTACACAAGACTTAAGTTTAGTGTGGACAATAGATAAGTATTTTAATGCCAAAGCTGCTTGACCCCTTGACAAAGTAGTGTCCCTCTCACGCATTCCGACCACAACTACTAGAAAGGAAGAGAGGACAGCGCCCAGCCAAGGCGACAGCCAGTCAGTCAGTATATTTAGAGATTGTTGAGTTAACTACTAAAGATGATTCATCCAATAGGAATCAAACTAAGTAGGTACCTATTCATAATAATCAGCATTTACATGTCCACTGATGGTCGAGGCGTCCCCCATAAAATTAAATGGGAGATTTGCCATAATCACGCCGTTTGGCTGGTGGAGTGGTGATTGCAGTATTCGTGTTGAGTACTCACGTGGATGCTACTGTTCAACCTCGTGGTGTAATCCCTTAGCTTTACGATATCAGTACGTCTAGTACGGGTTTTGATAGTTTTCGAAAACTGTATGAAGTTTCGTTTCCTTCCATACATTTACTGACAATGTCCTTAGTTTTCTTCTCATTTCGCTAGGGTAAGTAAATGTATGGAAGGAAACGAAACTTCATATAGTTTTCGAAAACTATCAAAACCCGTACTTAGCCCAAGGACGTAAAGCTTATGCTGATAATAACATACATAACATAACACCCAACAGTCACGTAGATAGTCCACACTAGGATTCCCTGTGTCGTGGGTATCAGCAACTACTAGTACACACCATGGTACTAAAACACCCAGACCCGAAACAAATATTTGCAGATCATGCAAGCATTTGTCCCACAGCGGGAATCGAACCCGCAACCTCTCGCATCTCAGCCGGCTAATCGCTCGCCGCGCCACAGAGGTCGTCAAATTAAATTAATAGAATTGAAATTATCGTGGCTTGGTATCATATTGTCAATTAGTCTTAGGCATCTGATTTCGAACATAACTTTACAGGAGGAGGTGCAGAAACTCGCCGCTCAAATAGAGTTCATGAAGATAGTGCAGATGGAAATGAACAACCGCCACTTGCGGCCGCGACCTGGCGGCTACTTCACAGCGTCCAATAACCCCGCCAGTCCTCCCACTCACACCAACACTGTTAATGTTTCACAAGTAAGTACAATACCAATACTCGCTAAAACTGAAAATATATATATATGGCAAGTAAACAAACCACATGATGGAAACTAGTTACCGTAGCCTATGGACGCCTGCAACACCAGAGGCATCACATCACACGCGCGCTGCCGACCCTAAAACATATATATGAAAAGTCTCATGTGCCTGTAATTTCACCGGCACCCGTACCCTTCAAACCGAAACACAGCAATGCGAGCACTACTGCTTGGCGGCAGAAATAGGTGCGGTGGTGTCAAGAAGTTCTACTACTAACAAAAAATATTGACGGTAAAAATTTACCGTCAATATCTTCTAGATTCGAAGGATGAACGTAAAAAAGGTTTTAAGAGGGCCGATTTCAAAAAATAAATCTATGATGAAAAGTTTTACCAATAGTGTTTCTGATCTATGATTTCGTTAGATTACATCCTCAAGTATTCACTGTATAAACATCAAGTTTGTGACTTTTACCTTTACTGAGTGAGAATGTAACGAAGTGACTCCAAAGTCAAGGACGCTTGTCTTAATGCGCTACTCAAAATAATCATAATATTGTATACTTCCAGGACAATACAGAATGGAGCGGGCCGGTGTGACTGGTGGCTCTCAGCGACAGCGGCTGGTCGTGGCCTGGCCCCGCCGCGCACTCCGTGCTCACTGCCGTAGACCCGCGCCCGCCGGCGTTCGTCTGATCATTGATCATAATAGCTGATTACTACACGAGATACGTTGGCTTATAGTTATGTTGCGAACGACAGGTTAACATGGACTGGCCATTTATTTTGTCTATCAATATTGCGGGGTCATAGAAGCACTGCTACGTCATCATTATCATCAGTCTGTAGAAGTCTACTGCTGGACATTAGCCTCCCCATAGATTACCACGACGAACGGTTCAAGCCGCCTCCATTCACTAACTTATTTTTTATTTTCTAAAGCTTTCTGCTTTAAAGAATAAAAAAATAAGGTGTGAGCTATTAAAAAGTTGTTGAAATTCCTATTAACTCGAGGTTAAGGCTAAAGATTAAACGAAAAAAAATTAAATGGCCAGAAACCATATACCTAACTCAGTTTTCTAAACCATACAATGAGACGGTTAACGCTGCTTTTATACTGTTGTCGCTGTTTTAGTAAGGTTGTGTTGTGAACTATTGTTGAACTACACCAGAACTATTATGTTACAATACTACTTAATGTGTTATTTAGACAAATCTGCTGGTCAGTTTAATTCGTAAATTTAAGTTAGGACTTATAATTAGTTGTGTGACTCTTCTCAATATGTGTAATTGTTGCAATCGGAACCTATTTCTGAGTAGATCAAAGTTGTTAAGCTTTTGTGCACCCTGTATAATCGTACCCCGGATCGGTACCAACCTTACGATTTAATTCCTGGAGTTATTAATACTATAAAAGTCTTCACAAGTTCTAAATCTTCCTTGTCTCTGATACCCAACATACAGGGAATCCTTCTTTGGGGTCGAGACTATAAAAAAATCTTGAAATTATTTCATATTTTGACCCTATTTAATGTATGCACCTCGAATGTCACTTGTTATAATTATTGTTATTCTGTTACATGATTGTTATTCTTCCCTATAACGTCTACAGTAGACACGCTTACAACCTCTTCGATAAACCACTTTTCTATGGAACTTTGTTAAAAATAGGTTTTATGGAAATAATTCCGACAACGAACCAATCACGATTCTCTTTTATGAAAGAGGTGTTTTCACTTCTGTCTCGAATCATGTTTTCAGCGTTGAAAATAGGTGGCGCTGCACGCGTGATAAACTGTCGAAAGAAAGTTTGACTTTGTGACTTTGACAAACTACAAAAGTAAACCATCGAAGTATTTTTGATGGTCGATGTTTAGCCAGCGCCGTCTGTAGAGAAACTACTTTTTGTAATTGTAAAGAGATCTTTTTATTTTCAATTAAAAAAATAATAGTATTTTCGATTGGCTCGATAGATGGCGCTGATTCAAAATGGACTGTCAAAAATTCTTCAAATGAAGCTGAAAGCATGATTCGAGACGGCCGTGAAACTCGTCATTGAAAAGCTCATTACGAAAATGATATTGGCTAATATTTAACTAAAATTGAAACTGTCAAAAAGGAGTTGTTAGCGTGTCTCTACCGTAGTGACCCCTTGGTTTGTCTTCCTTTTGAAAATTTATTTATTTATTGATAAGAGAGTAAGTATTTACAGGAAGCGTATGTTCAAACTCTGTGTATGAGTCTGAAATCTGTTAGGGTTCAAACAAACTAAATAGTTCAAAGGTTGGTAATTTTTGGGATATTATAAAATATTATTGTTTTATAGTTCTAGGATGTTTTACTATGATAGGTTTTATTTGTGCACCACCCTGTTTTGATTTTGTTTTATCCTGCCCATCCAAAGGTTGGCTGGAAGAGATCGCTTTTAGCGATAAGACCGCTCACTGTACGCTATATTTGGTGTGAAATAAATAGATTCAGCAGCAGTCTTGGCTCATACAGAGTATGGATATATACGCCTACAGTTAGATAAATTGTCTCTGTCATTTATCCTGTTTTCCAAACAGGCGACATTCCAAACATGTATTGTGTTAGAAAAGATATTGTTAGGTGTAACATAGTTTTAGATGTACTGTACTGATTGTTGTAAAATAATGTTACCATTGATCATGCTAGTCAGCCAATAGACGTAATTTTGTAAAATTTATTGAGAATCTGTATTTTTTGTCAGTGTTTAAATGTATTTCGCGAGCACATGGTGTTCATGTTAGGGCAGACAATAAAAAGTTGCAATCTGCATCATTTAATTATAGAATGAAATGAATAATTACGTGCCACTTAATTTTTCGTAAGCTGCAAACATTAGAATGAGAAAGTGATGAACATTGTCATTCACTGTGTGTCAATTTACTGTGCATAGACATGTGGCGCGTACTGTTAATTGTGACTTCAAATATAATCATAGAAAAACATATTCCAATTTGTTATTAGTTAGTTGTATTAAAATTGTAAATATGAATCAAATGAAGCATAAATTCTAAAACTATGTACATAAATTCATATTACTTTATTTTCTTTATCTGTGATAATGGTTGCAGTATTTAATAATTATTAATGTTGTGCAATGTTATCAATAGTTGTGTGTTTTTGTAATTAATTTAGATACATACTAAAACACCTATAACTAATATCTATACTCTGTCCACAGAGAATGTCAATTAGGGAAATCATGGAATGTACGCCATTGGTAGCAGATAACGAACATAGGGCGCGTGCACGCTGTGACCAAATGTCAGTCTTATCTGTCTATTGTGCAATGCGAACGTGTCTTTAGGTGCTCATTACTTGTGTTCTTTAGTGTTTGATTTTACGTTGACCTGGCTTTCTGTTACCTCATGACTTGGCGTGTGTCGGACTGATTCTTGTTAAATTGACTTGCTCATTGGACACCAGGTTATACAAAGCTTGCACAATTGCACATAACGTAAATTATAACGTTCGTTCGACCGCGCTTGGACTTCGGTCGGGTGATGAAAGTAGGTAGCTTGTGGTGCGCAGTATAAACGCAGCCTAACATATAGCATGGCCACGCCCACTGACCAATCATGTTCTTTCACGGTGGTAGTGTCCA
Organism: Epirrita christyi; assembly: GCA_951392215.1. NCBI lineage: Eukaryota > Metazoa > Arthropoda > Insecta > Lepidoptera > Geometridae > Epirrita > Epirrita christyi. The sequence goes on from OX595850.1 coordinate 6,288,824, forward strand.
TTTCTCAAATTGTGCAAATGTGCTCCCTATATTAGTCTTTCTCCATGGACAGAGTATATATCTACTAAAAACACATCTTATCAGAGCTGTAATATGGATAGTATAGGTACAGCATAAGCACAAATTAAATAAGTATATGTATGTATGTATGTGTTCATTAAGAAAACTATATATGTTTGTAAGTGATACCTATGTAATATCAATTATCATTGATCCTAAAAGATTAAGCGGCTTCCTCTATCAGCGGATGTGACTGCGGGATTAAAAAGGACAGATAAAAGCGGCCTTATCCACTTACATTAATTTCTACCGGAAACTTTTATCAATAATCTGTAATCAGTGGATGTGAAGGAGCGAAAAATTACGGTAACATACCGTACCGTAATTCTTTTTTGCTCCTTCACACCCTTCCCTGTATTCCGCAAAGGACAACAGATTTCCGTACAGATTGGGCTGTAGGACAAGTCGGAAAGAATTAATGTTAGTGGATAGGCTGTAATGTCCCACCAGCGTGTAGACGTCCAATGCCGGCCTCCCCTATTGAATGTAATGGGGAGATTTGGCATAATCACCATGATTGGCTGGTGATTGCAGTTTTGTTGTTAAGTACTCAGATAGATGCTGCTGCTTATCACCTTGACAGAATACTCATAGTCAAATAGCTTGTAGCATGTTGTTAAAATAGCAAAGTAATCTGAACCCGCATTGAACCAGTACCTTTTCCTTAAAAATGTATTTTCTAGAACTAACCTAATTTTTTTTTTAACTAATTTAATTTTATCATGATCATAGACATGACACGTTGTTAAATATCAATTTAGTACTCAACCTGGGTGTACTCAACAGGAACCCACATCATAGTGTACTTTTTATTTAAAAATGTATTTTCTAGAACTATAACATAATATTTTTTTACTAATTTGTTTTTATCATACTCAATGCCAAATAGCATGTTGTTAAATATTAAGGTAGTACTCAACCTGGGTTTACTCAACTGGAACCCACTTCATAATGTACCTTTTCGATAATAATGTATTTTCTAGAACTATAACCTATTATAATTTTTGTAACTAATTTATTTTTATCTTACTCATAGCCAAATAGCATGTTGTTAAATATCAATGTAGTACTCAACCTGGGTGTACTCAACAGGAAACAACATCATAATGTACCTTTTCCATAACAATGTATTTTCTAGAACTATGAGCTAATATTTTTATATATAATTTATTTTTATCATACTCATAGCCAAATAGCATGTTGTTAAATATCAATGTAGTACTCAACAGGAAACAACATCATAAACTAGAGGAAAATCAGCTTGTTTTTTTATGTATGCATTCAACAAACAAAAAACATAATACCTTATTAGTAAATTTCATAGTTTGGAGTGGCAAAAAAGTGCAAAGTTACTTACAAAATTGTGTTTAGTACTACCGGCACAATAGCTTTGGATATGCATTCATGATCATTAGCAGTAGATAGACTTCCATTGCAGGACGAGGGTTAATGTTAATGTTAATGTTAAAGAACTCCCTTTTCCGCATTCGAACTCTATGGATGGTCCATTATGCGTGAGAGTAAACTAGCTAGATAGTTAGCCAGCCTAACTCCGTCCAGAAGCACAGAAGTTTCCTGGGGTCTTCGCAGGCTTCGCGGAGTGACCTCGGGTTGTTGAGGATTTGTTCACGTTGAGCTGCTACTCCCACGCATTCCAGGACTACGTGGGCAGCCGATTCTTCTTCGGTCAGACACCCCCTGCAGAGTGGGCTGTCTGTGGCTCCGATGTTGTAGAGGTGTTTGTTCAGGAGACAGTGGCCTGTGAGTGTCCCCACGATGGTACGAAGGTCCGGTCTTGAAAGGTTGAGCAGACGACGCGTGAGCCGTGGTGAGACAGCCGGAACGGCTGCTCTTGACTGTCTGCAATCCGTGGTCCGTGCCCAACGCTCGTTGTGTTGATTGAGGGTGCGAAGCCGCATCCAAGTGCGTAGCTGAGAAAAGGGTAGAGGTAGGAATGGAGATGGTCCCTCTGTGGTTGTTCCCGACCCTCTTCTAGCCAACTCATCTGCGGTGTCATTACCCAGCGATCCACTATGTCCCTTTATCCATTGTAGAGTCACCTTGTTTCCTATGGCGATTCTCTCCAGGGCCAGGTGACATTCGTAAACGAGCTTGGAGTTGCAGCTATGGCTCTCCAGAGCTCTGAGTGTTGCTGAGCTGTCGGAGAGGATCCTTACATTGTAGTCTGTGATCCCTCTCCTGCTCATTGCGGTGGCGGCTTCGGTGATGGCCACGCATTCACATTGGAAAATAGAACTGTGTGCGCCTAGCGTTAATGATATATTAATGTTGAGATCAAGCGAGTGTATTCCAGCGCCAGTTCCCTGTATGGTTTTTGAGCCATCAGTGTAGACACGGACCTCGCTGATTCCTGATTGATCTCTTAGGTCTTCGTAGAGTTGTATGTGGTAGTGTTTCCGAAATATGTGTTGTTTAGGGATTTTATCACACGGGGCGGCTAACAGCGGTTCGTAAGTTATCGCTCTGTCTAGGATGGATGCGTGCAAACTCCTAGTATTTCCCCACAATCCTAGGTGCTTGAGTCTGATAGCGGCCATGGTTGCTTCCTGCTGTATGAAGAAGTCGAGCGGCGGTAGGCCCAGAATGGTCTCAAGGGCGGCTGTCGGTGTTGTTCTCATGCAGCCCGTGATTGCAGAGCATGCAAGTCTCTGAAATCGCTGCAGCTTAGTAATCACGGTGCTTAGTTCAGTTCTGGTCCACCATACGATTGCTCCGTATGTAAGTGTCGGTCTGATTACGGCTGTGTAAAGCCACAATGTTATTTTTGGAGAAAGCCCCCAAGTTTTCCCGAGCATTCTGCTACATTGAAAGAAAGCTGCACATGCTCGTTGTAGTTTATGGTCAAGGTGCTTATTCCATAGCAGTTTGTTATCCAGTATGACCCCTAGATACTTGACTTCGTTGGTTAATCTTATTTCAGTGTTGAATAGCTTCGGGAGTCTAAGATTCCCTAAGTTTCTTTTGTGTGTGAACATAATGAGTTCAGTTTTTGTAGGGTTAACTGATAAACCATGGCTTGTACACCAGGTTTCGATTGTTCTAAAGGCAGAGCTAATGAGGTCGCATAAGATATTCTCGAAGCATCCGGTCGCAAGAATGGCAAGGTCATCTGCGTATCCCACCGTGAATAGCCCGCGGCCATTCAGTTTTCGGATGAGCTCGTCTACGACTATGTTCCATAAAAGTGGCGAGAGAACACCGCCCTGTGGGCAGCCTCTGGCCACTATGCCTCTGGTGGTCGTGTTGACTGTAAACTGTATAGCTCTGTATTTCAGCATATTGTCTATCCACTCTGCAAGCGTTGGAGCGACGCCATATCCCTCCAGTGCTTGATGTATGCTAGTGAATGAGGTCTTGTCAAACGCTCCTTCGATGTCTATAAAGGCACCTAGAGTTGGTTGTTTTGTGGTTAACCCATCTCCAATGCGTGATACTACGCTGTGAAGTGCAGATTCTGTGGATTTACCTTTGCTATAGGCGTGTTGTTGTGGATGTAGGGGCTTGTGCAAGAGAGCATTTCCTCTTATTTCCTGGTCGCACAGTTTTTCTAGAGTTTTAAGGAGGAACGATGTGAGACTAATAGGCCGGAATGATTTTGCCAAAGTGTAGTCGCTCCTGCCTGGTTTTGGTATAAATACTACCTTCACTTCCCTCCATTTCCGAGGTACGTAGCGATGGGCGACACAAGCTCTAAAGATGTTAACAAGATAGTCGGCTAACAGATCGCCGCTCCACCTTAACAGACCCGGGAATATCCCGTCAAGCCCAGCTGATTTGAAGGGAAGGAAGCTGTTTATGGCCCATAACACCTTGTCTCGATTGATTAGGTCTTGGGCTACGGTCCAATCTTGACTACTGGATGCTCGTTCGGCGTACACTTCCCAGTCGTGGGTGTCAGCAATCTGACATCCAGGGAAGTGTGTCTCAAGCAGTAGTTCACTGTTTTCAGCATCTGATTTGGTATACGTATTGTCAGGCTTCTTAAGACATCCTATTGTACGCTCAGGTTCGCGTGAAAGTATGCCTTTTGTTCTGGCTGCCTGACTGGTGCTTTCGATGTTTGTGCAGAAGCGTTTCCAACATTCCAGTTTCCTGAGACGCAAGCGCTTCTTATAGTTTGCTTTTGTGGTTTGGTAGTTCTCCCAATCCACGAGTTGCCGGGTGTTTATTGCTCGGTTGAACAGTTTCCTCACTCTACGACGTAGCCTCTGCAATTCAGAGCTCCACCAGTGTCGACTAGACCCAACTTTGGGTGTCACGAGAGGGCAGGATTGTTCATAGCTGTTAGTCAGAATACAAGTGAGTTTATTTACGTATTTTTCGATGTCCTCGACTACTACGTTGTTCGGGGGCGCGGTCACGGTCGCAAGAGCTGATCGGACTATTTTTACAAATTTTGACCTATCTGTTTTACGCGGAACACGCCTAGGTAGCGGTACTGGTAGGGTCATGCTGAGGTTGAAGCGTATCCACCTGTGATCCGAGCACGACGCCTCATCAGACACGCGCCAGTCAGAGATGGATCGCGACACCTCGTCTGTCGACAGTGTGAGATCAATAATAGTCTGGGCTCGGGAGCAAACAAACGTTGGTTCAGAGCCCTTGTTAAGAAGTGTAAGATTAGTGGAAAAGATATAGTTTACCAGTTCTTCTCCCCGGGCATTGGACTTATCGCTGCTCCACAGAGTATGGTGCGCGTTGGAGTCCATGCCGACGACAAGCTCCAGCTTCTCCCTCTCGCAGTACTCCACCAGCGACAGCAGCTCCGGCGAAGGTATGTCCTCGTCGCCTGGCAGGTAGACGGACGCTAGGACTATGTCACGGGATGGTTGGTTAGTAACTGCGAGGAGCCTAACAGCTGTCAGGTCTCTGGAACAGAATTCGGTGATCAATAGTGTTTGCAAATGTCTAGAGGTATAAATGCATGTTCTAGGGTTGCTTACGGTGGTGTTGAGGAGAAGCTTGCCTCCAATACCGCTCAGACCACAGATCCTGCCCTTTCTAATCCACGGCTCCTGGATCAGAGCTATGGTCTCAGTGTTTTCCTCCAGCGCTCTGCGTAAGGAAGCCGTCGCAACGAGGCTGTGCTGGAGGTTGGTTTGGAGGATGGGAATCGGTAAGGGTTTAGTCCTTTCTGATCGGAGAGGAGTTGAGACAGCTGTCGCTAGCCTCACTCCCCTCTCCGTCCAGAAAGTACTCCTCGTTTGGGTTTGAGGTCGATGGAGGGGCGACCTCTACGTCCATCGTGCCTAGATGTTGTTGGCACTCAGGTTGCTCAGTTTGAGGCTTCTCAGGCGGTTGAGAAGCAGGGTCGGTTGGAGCGTTGTCAGTGGCGTTTCCGGATTCCCCCTCCAGGATCCGGAGATAAATGTTGCCAAACAGCCAGTACAGACGTCGCTCTTTCTGTTTGATCCTGTCAACGTCAGACTCCGGGACACGTAGGAGCAGGTGGACACCAGGTGTCTCCCTCTCCGTTTGTCTCTCCGCCTTGACTAAGGACCAGGAGTTGACGTTAACAGTCGGGTTGTGCAAGGCCAATATTTTGCGCAGCTTGTCTATCTCCCTGTTCGGCTCTGGGATAAACAGCCCACACAGAATTCTTCGCTGGATTTCAGCTTGTGGTCTGACCACAAGCTTCGTTCCAGCGATTGGCGATGCCGTTTGGTTGACTGTACGACGGAGCCAACCCAGCGCATAGTCGTCCTCGCACCACAGTTTGAGGACGCCCTCGCTAAAGTGGGCTTTGCCACGGAAGTGCACCTTCGCCGTTTGGATCGTGGTTGATGGTTCGAGGAGCTCGTCCTCAAACTTCAACTCCAGCGCAGTGCGAATTCCAGTGGCTTGTTCCGCAGTAAAGTCATGGTAGGGTTCGGTCATAACCGCCACACACAGCTCGTTTGCCCTGAACGAAGCTGCGTAGCTGGCGGACCCTTTACGCTGACTGGTTCCCGGCTTCACGCGTTTACTGTCGCCAGTAGGCGTGGTCGTGTCATCTGGCCGGGAACGTTTGGCGTTTGGTTTCGGCATATTTGGGGCTGCCGCAGTGGTTTGAAGTCGGGCTTTAGCCACCAACTTGCCTGCGCGTTTACCTCTAGGCTTGGATCGGCGTCGCGGTTGGTTGCCTTCGCTAGTCGCTGGCGCTGCCTCAGGCGCTGCCTGCGCACGGACCTGTTCAGCCTGACTAACAGTCTGGCCTACTTGAGTCAGGGACTCAGCACCAGGAAGGAGCTGTCGTCCCCCGTCAGCAACCATCCGCCTTGCCTGTACACCAGCCTGGGTGTTCGCCTTGGCCTGCTGGGGCTTCTTGCCTTTCTTCTTCGGTTTTCTCCGAGGAGAAACCAGGGTCCAAGTCGGCTCTACTGGTTGCTCAGAAATAGCTTCCTTCAGAGCCGACAGTTCAATGACCGTGCCTTTTGACGAAGCCCCGAGAGGCGCGCCAGTCGACACGGTCGGTAGGGTGTGGTATCTCGGGTTCGGTAATTGCGCATCTAAGGACGCAGCAGCCCGAGAAGTCGAGGGGGATTGCGCATCCAAGGACGCAGCAGTCCGAGACGTGGAGGGTACTTGCGCATCCAAGGACGCAGCAAGATTCCTAGTTGTGGCTGCTTTAGCAGCCTCGGTGGGTTTTTTCAAAATTCTTTTGGAATCCATGGTGTAAAAAGTTAAAAAGGTCATCCATGAAGTTCTCCACCCGCCACGGAGTCCTCAGTCGGGGACGTCACGCGCTCTGCGCGCAAACGCCAGAGTTACTTCATGGATCTAGGACCCGCACCCTGAAAGATGGACGAGACCAAACGCTGCGAAGAATACCGGAGCTGCCTACGACCAAAGAGAAAGCCGCACGCTCACCGCCGGGTCCCGCGCCTCGCCGTCTGCCCTCCTGCAGTTAGGGGCCCTAGCCGACGACCCTCAGACGGGGAGTCACAGCCGATTGATCGTGAGTGGCTAACCCAAGACCGCCCGTGTGAAGAGAAATCCAGACCAAAGAGATGTGTTGAAGGCAGCAGGCACAACCACCGGCTCGCTACGTTCTCAATCTCCAGGACTCCTTCATCCTCCGGTACGGGTCCCCGCGCACGGCACAAACACGCGGGAGATCATTACTATCCACCATCTGACTGTCGATGATGAACCCGCCGGGACCTGACCTCCGCATCCCGGCAGTGTACGTCTGGTGGTTTTAGTTACGTCTATTTCTTACGGAACTAGACCAATAACAGGGGGCAACCACGGGAAGGCTTGCCCACCAGGCTTGCCTTGGGGATCACGGCAACTGTTGTGTCTCTCTCCCCCAAGACCATTCGCACCTCACTTGGCTTGAGGAGCCAAGTAAGGTAGGCTTATATCTATACTATGCAAGCAGCTAAACTAGAGACACCAGAAAAGCATAAAGCGCAAGCTAGGCAGTGCAACTATTAAAGCATAGACATAAACCCCCCCCAGGACGAGGGTTCCCCCATAGAATGCAATGGGAGATTTGTCGTAGCTACCACGCTTGGACCTTATGTACCTTTTCCATAACAATGTATTTTCTAGAACTATGAGCTAATATTTTTATATCTAATTTATTTTTATCATACTCATAGCCAAATAGAATGTTGTTAAATATCAATGTAGTACTCAATCTGGGTGTACTCAACTGGAACCAACATCATAATGTACCTTCACCATAATAATATATTTTTTAGAACTGTATGTACATAACATCATAATATTTTTGATCTAATATAATTTTAGCAATATAATGCACTCTTGTCTGTGCAGCGTTCTCTAAAGTTAAACAACGCTAAACTATATTTTGTGATAGATTCGGAAACGAGGAGATCTGTAGAAGAACCAAGATCACCGCTCAGAATTAGCAAATTGAACTTGCAGAAATTACAACCATTGGGGAATAAAGATTCTCGAGTAGCTACCACATGGAAGCAGCACTAGACTGTGGCATTCTTTGGGCAAGGCCTACATCCAGCAGTGGAAATATAAGGCAATGGATATATTAGCGCTGTTTGGCTTCACATGCTATGATTTTATTTTCTTACGAACAGTAGGTATTCGGTTCTAGGTACTATTAGAAAAACCCAATATTCTTTCACTAGCTAATTTATTATTCAAATTCGATTAAAATAATAAGTATTCAATATTAGATTATCCAGTTTTAAATGTGTTGTTAGTACTTCACTTGCAATATGAAGTGAATCAAAATTTAAATTATAGTAAATAATTAAAAAAAAATGTTTTGTAAACTAATATAATTTTCTTGTACTTCATCAGCCGGTAGCCATCCACTGTTGGATGAGGCATCCCCAATAGCATACATAGCACTTATACTCGAAGTTCCTGATACCCATGACACAGGGAATCCTAGTGTGAGATCAGGACTGTATGCGACTGTTGGGTGTTGAGATATAGTGTACATGAGGAGATTTGCCATAATCAAATACGTTTGGCAGGCGGGTTTGGTGTTAAGTTCTTGGATGGATGCAGCTGCTCATCCCCTCGCGCAATCCCTTAGTCGCCTTTTACGGCATCCACAGGAGTTGCAGGAGTCCTATTCTTAGGCCGAGAATCATCATCATCAGCCTATAGAAGTCCACTGCTGGACATAGGCCGCCCCCCTAGAATGCCACGACGAACGGTCTTGAGCCGCCTCCATCCACCGACTTCCTGCCGAAAAGGTTTTTGGTAGGCCAAGAGTACCAAGCCAAGGCTCAAATAAAAAAAAATAATAAATATATTTATTTACAAAACTTTTTTTTAATAATTAGAGGATTTTATATATTTTCAAATTTATTACAGAAAATTTAGAAACTTTTAAATAATATATTTATTTATTAGAATGACGAATTCAATTGATTGAGAGTTTTCAGTGAAATGGTAATATTTAAAGATAAGTAGGTTTTACATTTCATGTTCTTGTGCCACAATGCATTTTGTAATGTAATTTATTGTAAACAGATTTTGAGCATATTGATGATTTATATAAATTTTAATGTAACTTATTCTATAAAAAAAAAAATTGGTGTTATAACATAGAATTGGTGTAATAAGTATTGTTATTCTCTGATATTGGTTATAGATAAGATCTGTAAAAGCTGTTTTTACAGTAATATAAAAATGACTGTTTATTTTGTTTTATTTTAGTTTCATACCAATATTATTTATTCAGCATAGATACACAAACACCTAAATGAGCTGTACAACCAAGCTTGTGCCCTTAGCTTCAAATAATTTTGACAAGCAGTTCTGAGGTCTGCGACAGAATTTTATTTTCCTGTTACTGTATACAACACAAACGGTTTTGAGCCACATACCTACATGATCCTACTACCTGCCCCTTTTATAATTTTGTTAGTCCATTGTCCATCCTACAGGTTCATGGTTCTTGTTAGGCGAATCCCTTGAGGGATTAGGGACCTAATAAACAATGTAAATACAGTAAATTTCTTTTTATATTGAAATCTCTGAAGTTATAATAGCAACCATTCCCACTTAAATTTTCAATACCTACTTAAAATAAAGTTCTTAATTATTGTGGTGTATAGTTGTAATTTTTCTAAAATGATACCAAGCCACGATAACTTCAATTCTATTCTTAATTATAGTTGCATAATAGGCCTTATTTATGAAAAAATACTATAAGTATATAATCGAATACCTATAGAAGAATCAAAGTCCAGACAGACGACACAGCCCAAACCGCTGGACCTAAAGACTCAAAATTTGGATGCTGGGTTCCGTTTAGGATGTGTTAAGAAAGGAATTCGGATAATTCGTCTTAATTAATAAAAAGTAAATTCAAAAAACCAGACTTCGTAATAAAATTACAACAAGTCCAGTAATGGGCTAGAATTCTAATGCAGAACATAACTTTCAGTTGAGACTCATTAAAAAATCGAGACCGGCCCAAATCTTCCCAATAATGAGTCCGACTTGTTTTTTCATTTTAGATTTTTTTAAAGTTTATTTTTTATGCAGTTGGGTTTTTGTTTTTTAAATTTACTGTTATTAAATTAATAATTTATGTTTACATTTGGGACTAATTTAAATTATGTTTAAAACTGATAGATTACATTTTCTGATGAAATTACATAACTTTACATTGATTCCTCTCAAACAAAAACTCATTTCACAATTTTTTTCAATTGACTCAAGTCTTATGTGGTTATATTGGGATAAACTTCAAACAGAGTAATAAATAATATTGCTTCTATTATGCAGTTCTGGTCACCATTCCATTTGTTGGTCTATTGTTGAAATAGTAAACTATGTTCAAAATATGTTGTTTAGTGAATGATGTAAGTTAGATATATATTTGAGATTTCACTCAGTACGAAACGGGCCACTGAGGAAAAATGAGTCACAAAAAAGGTTAAGATCAATGAATTGAAATTGAGGTCTTCGTTTTCCTTTTTATTTTCAAATATTTTAAAATAAAAACCTAACAATCTACCAAGGACCTGAGTGCAGTGGTTGACCTTAGAGGTAAATGACCTTAACATAAGTTTCATTCTTTGTATCCCCTACCTGATGGCACAATAAAAAAGGTTGTCAATTGGGATGAAAATTTCCTAGTCCTCTTTCCTCAGTGCCTCTAAGTACACTCCAACTGGGTATGCTCCTGACAAATACTGAGCAACACTTGCGCAAAACCCATGTAGGATGCACGCACATCCTCCTGTAGAGTCCATGGGTTAAAAACTAAAATCTAATTAAAGAAATCAAAGTCTGTTTTCTTCATAAAATTAACACTTGCACTCAAGAACATAGTTTCATTCAACACAGACTTACTATTATTTTCACTGGTCTTACTCACTAAATCAAGCACTTCCATGTCTTTTTTAGCTGTTTCACACACTTGCTCCACTGTTGATAGTTCTTCTTCCTCAGCTTTGAGCAAAGCTTCCATGAGTGCTCCTCTTTCAACGCGTTTTCTGAGATCTGCAACCTCCTCTTTAAGTTTTTCATATTCCGAATCCGATACCTGGTCCAACTGGCACTCGTCATCGGGAAGTAAGACATTAGAAGGAACCATCAGCATCCTCTCGATTTCGTTGTCAACAACGTCAAGCGAGGGTCCAGCCCGCTCACAATACAAACGTACCAGCTTATCACAAGATTTCGTTAGTGTAGCCTTGTCGGTCTCATTGAGAAGCAATGATTCCAGCAAATATGTCTCCATATCCTTGACTCCGTTTGTTATTTTCTGCTCAACCATCTGCCTCACGGAGATTTTGAGACGCTGTGAACCGAAACCAAAGTGTTGGGTTTCGTACTCTTCGTCGGTGCCGCCGTTCCATGGCTTATTTTTTATCATTTCGAAAAAGAAAAGCAAGAAACAATAGTGCCGGAAAACCAAGAAAAACGCTGGAAACTTGGAACGAACACCAAATTTTGTATGAGTAATGTACGTACAAAACAAAACAATTAATTAAAATAATGATTAACAAAACGAACAATCGTCAGTCGGGAAAACGTTGACTTTTTGAAAATTTGAAGTTTCATAAAAACTGTCAGTGTCAAATCAAGGCAACGTCAAACTAATGCATACCGCTTTCCTTGCTCCAAGATACCGCTTCGTCCAAGCATACCGCCGTAGACAGAAACATCCGCACTATTTTTTTCATACGTGTGAAAGTGCATCGCAGTTTTTAACCTACTTCACAAAAAGGAGGAGGTTCTCAATTCGGTTGTTTTTTTTTGTTTGTTACCTCATTGCTCTGTTGTTTATAAACTGATTTGGAAAATTCTTTTTTTATTTGAATATATAGGTATACTTCCAGATTGGTCCAATTTTTTCAGAATCCAGTTCTGATGATGGAATCCATGAAGAATTGAGGGAACTCCTCAAATTATGTAGGCATACATTATAGTGATTTTGATATTTTCAGCAACAAATGAAGCATTCGGAAAGTATCATAATAACCCTTTCACCTTATGGTTTTTTTATAATTTTTTTTTCATCCAGATGTTTAGTCGAATACAAATGGCGGAAGTCGGTTTTAAATAGTATATGTCTATGGTTTTAAAATGAAAAGTTTAATTGTACCTTCTCAAAAATAAACTCCAGATAAAGTGGCATCCCAAATAGATGGATAACCGCATATATAATATCGAAAAAATGAGATGCTCGCTCATCATTTATCTCTTACATTATTCAAGCAGTAAAATCATAATGCAAACCACATTAGTATTATTGTTTGCAAAATACCTACCTACCTACCTACTCAAAATGGTTGCACGCACTGTACCTACCTATGTATACTATGTCGCAATAATTAGGCACTATTTATAGCTACTTGCTGTGTTCCAATTGGGGGTCGCTAGCTAAAATAGCCCCCCGCTTTCTTTAGCCTATAACTTGTAAAGTATTGAGGCACTAGTTATTTAATTAAAGGCACTAGGTATTTATTGGATTCAATAAAACTCCAAACTCGTTGTGCAGGTCGCTAACCATATAATATACGGACACGCGAGCGACGACACATTAGGGGGTGACAGCACTGGTACTGTGTGTCCTGGGCGCCGTACACATTTATGTGAGTGTTTGTACCTTGGAGGAATAAAACAAAAAGGTTTGTTTGTACTCGTGGTTTGTTTTGGATTGTATTCCTAAGCCTATGCCTAACTAGTCTGTGCAACATACTTCGTTCCGTTCATTCGTCGCACTGACTCGCAAAGTATCCGCACTTCACTTCACTTCAATCAATTTCGCGCAGTAATCGCGCGGAGTCGGTGTTGTGTTGTCGTTATTCGTTCGTCGTCTTATCATAACAAAAACATAACCTCAACATTCCGTTATCACAAAAACTTTCACTAGCAAGTGACTTGTCTTTTCGAAACAGTCTTGTTTTCGAACTTTGGACATTTGCGGAAGTGAGTGTGTAGTGAATCCCGTATTTTTTTCGATTATCAAAGTTTTGTGTTCGCGTGTGTTTAGTGTTTACTTACAAAGTCAATTGCGTGTAGTAGTGTTGATCGGTTTTAGTTTTGCTGGATTCGCGCGCTACCCTGAACTTGTTTGTTGTTTTGAACTGCGTCTGAGGTAAGCCATAATTTGTTTATACTTGCATGCGCATGTATTGTACCTACGTATGTATATATTTGGTTATCATAAATTCATAACGCAGATAAGACGCTATCTTCGTTGTAGGTACCTACATATACGTGTTGCATCTAACACTGCTTCCTATTGTTTTTTGGTCAAGATAAGGTAGGTCATGAAGAGAGCCACAAGCGTGTGTAAATAAAAAACCTAGAAAACACTAGTTAGGTATGTCTAGGTACCTATCTACTTTACGAATGAAGAATAAAATCATCTTTGTCCGATGATGTGTGTTTCCCTATTGTGTAGAATTTATCATACATTCTGTTCTGAAGGTAAACGTGTTTTTTGCATGGTGCTATCTACCGTATTAATTAACTAATAACCAGTGTTAGGTGTTACCAGAGAACGATGCTTTATTCATTCACGAATGTTACCATAGCCATACCTATTCGTAAGTAGGTAGATAGAGCCTAACTCAGGTTCTTTAAATCTTATAAGATTCTTGTTCATCCCTGGGCCTTACATTCGGTTAAGCACATCCTGCATTCTCTATTTAAAAACAAAAGTAGGCCGTGGGCTAATGGGTTATTCACCCAAATGGTACTTACTTACGGATTCCGAAATACCAATAACCTTACGGATCAACGTTCTAAACTCTCAAAGGTTACCTAGGTACTTACTCTGAATGGGTTACTACCTGTCCTATTTACGATTCTCTAATCTTCATCTCAAACCACCTGTTGATTAGTTTGTGGTTACAATAGTAGGTCACGACACAGTTAGTACCACGGAATATAACCTACCTAGAAACCTAGATTAAACTAATCTGTGGTTAGTTAGTACCTAACTATAATAGTAGGTAAGTATCTACTGAAAGTTTACGGCGTTTGATTCTTTCTTGTGGTTACCCTTAGAATATACTAGGTAAGTATAAGTAAGTAGGTATACGTTGTTAGGATGTTACCTAATAATAAAGGGCTAACCACACAAATCCGTGCGGATAAACTGAATCTTGCGTAGGAAATGGCCTAAAACTCAGCCGACAACTTACAAAGTTGTAGGTTTATTTTGGCGTTATCTTCAATCTCGTTTAGGTGAATAAACTGTCATACATCTTTACCTGATTTTATTAGGGCGGCCAAGATCAGGGTGACATTGCATTTATGAACAAGGACTGTCTAGGACCGAAGTCACAGAACGCGGGATAGTTTCTTTGTGATGTATAAAACGAGTCCGACAGGTGTGGTTTCTGACGAATGCGACCACTTGCTGTGTATTTGAATAAAAGGGAGAGACAGCTTCGTATTTTGTCCTGGATAATACGTTGACTGGCTGACTGAGACGGACGAAATGCGGAGTCCAATTGCTGAACATTGATCATGGGTATTTATTTTTAGGAACCGTGGTAGTCTCGGCTTAAGAATATAACTCCTCTAACTCCTGTGGATGTCTTAAAAGGCGACTAAGGGGATGGGCAGCAGCATCTACCTGAGTAGATTTACTTACACCAAACTGCGATCATCAATCCGCCTGCCGAGCGTGGTGATTATGGCAAATCCCCCTATTGCACGCTCTATGCATGTCGACCGGTTGATGAAGAGCTATTTACTACTGACCTATGCTCATACACTAAGTAACTAGGTTGCTGCCAAGGCGCACCATTGCACCATCTTCAGCTTGTTCCATCTACCTGCTACCAGCCACCCTAGGCAGACCGTTCGACGGTCGAACTGGTTCATGTAAATTTCGATGATACCTATAGCTTGCTAGCAAGCAACGATATAAAATTCACTATCACTGCATCAATATTTGACATCTTGCGAAACGAAACAAAAGTTAACAATTCACAAACAGTTACAGTAACAAAGTAAAGTCGCGATTTAGTTCGACTAATCGTTTATTTACAGAGCCTGACATCATACATTTCTCGTCCTATTTCCAATCGGTCGTACAATCGTCGCGAAAAGTTAAATTGTGATTGGGCACCGTAGATAAACAATGGTTAATCCACAGATGGGCAACAAATTATCTTAGCACGTACGGTAGAGACATCTAGGTAGTGTTTCTGTCAATATTCAAAGCAACTTATATTTATTATTATTAGGCCTCGCTATCAAACGCACGATGGATTTTGTTCGTAGTGTTAGCTTCGCTTAGTTATCCGTTTGGCATCGTTTTAGTGGACCAAGCAGCTAAGAATCCATTGTCCTCCCTAGTTTATGTGTAACTGTGTACATAATTAGTACTCAAAGCATTATTTACTATCCTCTTGTTCGGTTGTTCCTCACCTTGTTCTTCATTAGGGTTCAGTAAACCCTAAAGGCTTATGAGCAAAACGTATGCTGATGCGTATTGGCAAACGCTTGGAAATACTCCAATTTCTAAATCAATAAAACATTTCACGAACATTGTAAGGGATACCGTAAATGCAAAGTTAGCTTCTGACATCAGTCATGCCGCTCATGATTTAGGTAGGTACAATACTTGATCTTCCAACGAGAATACTTCGAGCAATGGATTTTGTGCGATGACGTATCACTGACACTCGCCAAATACCTTCTGGCTGTGAACATAGTGATAGAAGACGTCGATCTTTGGCGGATCATCATTATCGACATCAGCTAGACACTCCTGGCCTCCCCTACAGTGTGCTACAACGAGCAGTCTTGAGCCGCCTCGACCTTCTTCCGGGTTTACCGTTATCCGCTTGGCCAGGGGATTGTTAATTGCAGTGTCTATGTAAGGTGGATGCCGCATGCAGCCTATCTCCTGGCTTATTCATGTTGCCTTTTACGATATCCACAGGAGGAGATTGATATTCCTAGTAAGCGGAGATTGATATTTCTAGTAAGCGCCCTATTCTTATAGCAAAGGCGAAACCAACACGGTACATCTTCGCGGGATACGCAGAGATGTTATTATTTGACGTATTTTAACTAAGATTTAATAATAATAATAATATATATATTTATTCTAATAACTTAGGTCGATAAATGTCAAAATTACAATACAAAAAATTTAAAAAAAGTAAGACGAAAGACATTACTTAAAATTATGGGGTTGATAAGGGCCGATACCCAGTGCTTTTGCAGACGACTGTTGTATCTGCCAGCCAGCGCCCCAAGTACACTATTGGAACTGCCCAGCATTCTGCATTTGACGGATGCAATTTTCTTGCGAATCATGGCGTGAAAGTCATTAACATGCGGCATCAGCAAACATGCTTGACGCAATGCTGAATCTGGGCAGTGCCATTAACACTCTAAACATGTAATTGTAGAGGACTCGTAGGGCGCTGTAGGCCGCTTTGGTATAGCTGACCCACAGATCGCTAGTGTAAACAGATTGACAGAATGATATAAACTAGGTAACTTTAACTTTACCTGTTTAAAAAACTAAGATATTCATCTCCTGTCCTGACGTGCGACGACGCGACGAGCAAAAACATAAAGTTCAAAGATCTCATTCATTTTGGAATTTCATCACGTTCCTCACAAAAGTATACTCACATATATCAAACAGACATTCAAATGAATGTCAGCAAACTCAGCAATAGTGGCGCTGCTGAAACTGGCACCCTTTTTGTTTAGTTTTAGTGCAAACGCCACCGTGCCCACTATGCTGTGGTAAGTCCGGCCTAAGAGTAGACTCTTTCGTCTCCTTCCTGGGATGTCGTAAAAGCAGACTAAGGGGTTACACCAGAATGGGTAGGAGCTTCCACCTGAGTGCTTAACACCAATACTGCGATCACCAATCTGCCTGCTAAGCGTGGTGATTATGGCTAATCCCTCCATTAAATTCTATGGGGGGGGGCTCCTCCAGCAGTGGACGTCTATCGGCTGGTGATGATAATGATGAATGCAAACCACACGCAAGGGTTGATAACCGCCTAAGTTTAGCAAAGAAAATAAGGTATGGAACCTATCTGGTTAAAAATCTATAATCTAATCTGGTATCTGGAAAAAAGTTGCTCTGTAACGTGTCCAATGATGTAGGATTTATTTATTTCCATAATATTTTAGAAATAATTTTTTTTTTTTTAATTTCCATGTAGGTATCGCCCTAGTTCATTGTCCACGTCTTCACGTGTTGTTGTTTACTTATTGCACAGGTAACAAGATGTAAACTCTTTATTTGTTAGACAATCAATGGGATTTATTATCAGTGTTCCATCCTCTCATCTCAAAATGTTTTTCTGACTTTTGCCAAACACTTTTATTCTCCAGTGTGGGTTATTTTCGGAATGTCAACAAATGAGGAACACGCAGGAAGTATTACAGTTTATTGCGTTGTCGTCATAACTAACTGGGGTAATATGATTGGGGGTGGCACGTTACCCCATTCACCCCTATCCACCCACAAAACACCCCAATCAATTAAGGCAGGTACAGGTAACCGCATTTTGGTAAACTACCCAAGTGATACAGCGATGAAATTGAATTATTTTACTTCGATTTTGGTTTCATTGGTAAATAAAATGTTGTTTCGTTCATTTCGTTCAATTATGAAGACTTACAAGACTACAAGAAGATTGAATGAAAATAATTTGTTCTCAAATTGCTTTTTTTAGGAAGGTAGACCAGGTAATGAAAATAATATAAAAATACATGGAACTGGCATGAGTCCCACCAACTCCAGCGAATAACAAATGCAGTACTTACCTCTTAGGTTACGCCCACCTAGGACGCGCCCTACTTAGCATTGTATACTGCTCCCGCTCATACTGAGACTTAAAGATGAAAACTCTCATGTGTCTGTAATAAAGCACTTGGAAATGCCATCAAAGATCATGAAGCCAAGCCGTGTTTGTTGCCCTGAGAGCTGATTCTAAGTTTTTAGTACACAATTGACAGTGGACGTATGGTTTCTTTGTTTTTAGGGTTGAGATACGGCTCAACAAGAATAAAAACGGGGCGAAAAATGGACAAGTGTGAGCTAGACTCGCGCCCTGAGGGTTCCGATCCGTAAATTATCTCGAAATCGACACAGCTCTTTTCAAGTTTCGGCCACTTTTCCTCGAAACTGTACCATGCCGTAAAAAAGTAGTAATTCCGCAATTTTAGGCTTTTCCTTTATTTGTATTACAAAGCCTCCTTGCATTCCAAATTTCAGAATTGTTTGGTCACTGGAAATTGAGGAATTTTGTCTTTTTTACCCCTTTAATAAGATGTTTTCGAGATGGTGAAATTTGTAGGAAAAAGGGGCTGAAACTCGATAAGGGATAATTACATCTGACGATTTCGAAATAATCTACTGATCAAAACCCTCAGGGCTCGAGTCTCGCTCGCACTTGCCCCTTTTTATTCAATTAAAGAGATAGTTACGTCAGTAACCATTTCAGAGACTATCTTAAAACCAGTTATGGCCCTCGTTAACCGATACCTCGCTGTGACAGTAAAACATATATATTGCGTAAGTCACTAATAGCGTAGTCGTTTCACGTTTATTTGTCGTAAGGGTGACATAGTTAAACTGAAAGGTGGTAAACACGAAACATTTACTTTCATGTGCTTCTTTATTGGTCTTGACACACTAGGGTACTTCTAGAACGAACCATTGTGGTGAAAGGATTTTGACCAACTTAGACTTATAACGAGACATCATAGGTGCGCCGCCGCGCCGCGGGAAGGGTCACTTTTTATCCGACTACATCAAGCAAAAGGAGGGTTTTGATTTTAGCTTTTTATGTGTAGTAACTTTGTGCATCCTCTTACCTCTGAAACTATTCGACGGATTTTGAGAAATGAGGTATCATATGAAGCGTATTGACTGTTCGCGTGTCATCATATACGACGTTGGCATATAATTAATATAAACAGAATGAGTTTCGTATCAAATGAAAGTGCTTGATATGTACATTCCAAAAAATATCACACTAAACAATATATTACTATTCCCACTAAAAAGTTGTAAGAGTAATAAAACTTTAAAAACTTAAATCGAGGTAAATCGTTGATTTGGTCTCCGACTATTAATTAAGTTGACGACCTTTAACTATAGAATCGTGGATTTGGCCTTCCTCTGCATTTTGATACTTGTTTTCAACTTTTGTTTGGGTCTTAGTTTTTAAACTTTTATTTTTATAAACGACAATCGAGTTTTGAATATTTGAACCCTCTTCATTATCTTCTAGGCCGGCTCTTTTGTTAACGTACTTCAATGGCTCTTAGTCGTAATTCATTATATTGTATTTTTGATGACATTTCTTATATTCTTATAAGTAATAAGTAACATAAAAAGATAGTAACAACAATCTTTTAATTCCTTTAAATTTTAAAGGAAAACCAACAGCACAAAAACCAGAAAAAAGAAATGAAATGGTAACAGAAGGCGAATAACAGACTTTCACGGTTAGAAAAAAAACCAAAAAAAAACCATGATTCAATTTATTCCTTCAACAGATGAGCCTTTGTCATTGTTGGATTAACTCAGTAACTTAGGATCTTCGTAATGGAAGTACTTTTTTTTGTATTTGGTCACTTACGGCTTGTTTATAATTGCCAGTTTCAAGTATTTTTTGAGTAATTTGCTACGTTACACTCTTTCCAAGTCGTCAAGTCATATTTTGGTAAAGCGCTGGCAATTATACAACTTTGGTGGACAATTTCCACTCCTTCCACTCCAGGGGATCGATTTTTGAATGTCATACAGTGACTAGAAATCACTGATGACAAAATGGTCACTGTTGACTTCGAAATCACTTTTTACTAAATGTCGTATTTTTGAGAGTTGTGTACGCTATCTACCAACTTGCTAACATTTAATTTTAGAGTTTCAAAATAAAAATAAAACAAAATAAAAAATAACTTTATTCATTGAAATCACAAGGATCATTTTGAATCGTCTTATATAAAATTAAATTACTCTTGTTCCAAAGCGACCAAGCCTAGAAGAATCAGGCAACAAACTCTGCTTGGCTTACATAAATGGTCCGTCTTACCACTAGGTGAGAAGCGCCTGTGTGGTGCCTCGGAGTAAGGAGTTGCTGATACATAGTAAATGAGAACTTAAAAACCTTAGGAGGGTAGTCAAAAGTAAATAAAGATCAGCAAAAATATGCAAGACAGCACACGCTACGCTTGTTATACTTATAAATAATAATCTAATAGAAACATGTAAATAGGTAAGTACAGATATTGCAAATTTCCATTTTAGCAGTCGAGGGGCAGAGCGACATCAGGCCACGCGGCTTTATCATTAATATAGTCATCAAGAGTGTAATACGCTTTCTTAATTAGATTTGTCTTTATGTAGGATTTAAAACTTCGAATAGGAAGTTTTTCTAGCTCCACCATGAATACAATAATATTATTTGACATTGGTGAAATTGCTTGGATTACAGTATTCCTTCATAAGCCAAGAGAAGGTAGCTAGCAAAAACGCACTTTTGCACGCGAACGAAGTTTACCTTCTAATTTGGCTATTATTTCTTCAAACTCCATGAAACTTTGTACACATGATGTATTATAATAGTTATAAAGAAAAGTTTTTGTTCCATTGACCGAGTACTTATTACAGATTATTTGAACCAATCTCTTTGATATAACCTCTTGCTTGAGTAATAACGTTGATAGGTTCAGCATTCAACTGGATAATACACGACAAACTGTTATTAAATGTGGTTTTATTTGAAACAGTATTGTAATCATTGTGGTATTTCAATAGTTTGTTGTTCAATGTCACTCTAGTAACTCCAAAGTCCACAGGACCATACCCAAGAGATATATCAGTAACTACTCACTATTTAATAGGGAATCTTAGTTTTTGGTAGGAAATAGTTACGCAGAGTTTCCGCTCATCGTGTAAAAAGTACGATATTCGTTATATTACGTAGGTCGTGTATTACGTATTTACGTAGTTATTACCCATTAATCTGAGCCATTTCTATTGAGCGCGCGAACAGATTACTTGATTGTTACTATGTAATACACGGACGATCGTCGTAATCGTAGTCGTTACGATATTTGCTACAAAACTCGAACTTAGTGCCCTGGCAGATGAAATATTATAAGAAATGAGATATAAAAAAGTTACAATTCTATATTATGGAATTAGATATACCTACTTAGGTATAAAATTTGAACTTTTTAGCAAGAGTTACCTACGTAAGAGCGAGCGGGCTATAATGAATTTTCATACAATATAACATTTGCACTGTTTTTAAAGATTAAGTTATAAGTGTACATAAAAATGCTGCTTTGTGCATGTGTTTCACGTAATTATTGTGAAATTACTTGGTATATAATGGTAGGTAAGTCGGTAAATATTACGTAGGTACTTACCTAGTTTTTCTCTGGAGAAAAGTTTGAATTACCAAAGTCACTAAATATTGACTAAAATGATAGATGGAATATTAAAATATTCAAATTATTCAAAGGTTAAATACAACAAACATGACATTGTATTGTGTTATTGATTGTAAAGTACCTAAAACAATTAATTTATACAATTTTATTTTAATGAACCTATATGAACAATTCATGACATCAACGAATTATCACTACAATTATGCCTTAAAATACGAATTATCATCATCATCTGCCTCTAGAAGTCCACTGCTGGACATAGGCCTCCCCCATATACCCAATTCATTGGGGGGGTTGCCATAATCACCACGCTTATCAGGCGGTTTGGTGATCGCAGTATTAGTGCTAAGTACTCAGGTAGATGCTGCTGCCTATCATCTAGTGTAATCCCTTAGTTATTAAATAACGATTACTTACTATAAAAGACAGCGGGCTATGGACAGAGCTACGCTAGGAGTTTCACTAACGTGATAGAATCTGAAATGAGGAAATCCGTAGAACAACCAAGATCATCGACATAGCCCCCAGAATCAGCAAGTTGAAGTGGCAATGAGCAGGTTAAGTAGCTCGTAGAAATTACAACCGTTGGGGAATTACAAACCGGACGATGCAGTAGAAGAAGACCCTACCTTAGATGTACTAAGGCATTATAAACGTCGCAGGAAGTCCGAAGACCGTTTGTCGTCGCATTTTAGACGGGAGCATTTTTTGTCCAGCAGTGGCCTTTTATAGGCAGATGATGATGATAAAAGACATGTGTTCAGCGCCCAGAAATAAGTTAAGACAAAGATACCTTCTTAAATATTTCAAGAATGTGAGCTCGAAGACCAGGGGTTCGATTTTTGTATATCACTGAGTGACTAAATATCACCAATACGGCCACATATCACCGTTTTTCAGGAGAGAGGTTTTACTGGAGAAGGCACTTGTATTGATATCATAGGTATTAGAATTTTAGTCATCAATGAGTTTCAATGTACAGAAATTTGGAAATCGGGGATTAACGACCATTTTACTGTCACTCGATGACATTTAAAAATCGCACCCCAGGCTCTTCCTTAAACGCATGATAGAGCCAAAATACCTTGGATACGTTCAAAAAAAATATCCACGGGCTTCGTCCAAACAGCAAAAACTCTGTTTCATAACAAATTATCTGATAACGGCTATATAATTATAATAATTAATAATCCCCATTAGTCATGACTGGTTTCATTATTATAATCTTGTGTTGATTTCACGTCTTATCCCTATGAATAAGATCATTGATCAAGATGTAGATACCTACATAATAACTCTTGGACCGGTTATTTTAACGATCGAAAGACTAAAATATTGTAAAGATTATTAATTTTATGTTTTTGAATTGATGTTTTGACTGATATTTGGTTGGTCCTTCGCAAGTATTTGCCTTCAAATGATACTGGTATTTTATGAATGGGTATTATTTAATTGAGCAGTATTTTAATAGCACATTGAGCAGTAAAGAAAAATTAATTGGTTGTTAGTGTAGCCACAGATACTATACAAGGACATATGTTTTATTCGAACCACGTGGATTTGGTTCGCTCCGATTAGTTTTCGTGACCTATTTAATACTAAATTGTGAAATTAGTCTCTGAATTAGTCAATTAGACGTCCCTTTTTTTTGAATTTAGTACTTTGTGAGGATAGATGGATGGTTGGATATTGGATATTTGTTACTCATTTACGATAAAACTACAGAACGGATTTTGATGAAACTGTACAGTATTATAGCTTATACACAAACATTTTACTTGAATAACTTTCGTGAATTATAATACATTTTCATCATATTTTTTTTTTTAAATTTCACGTTTTACAAAATAAATATGTATTTAATATACATCAAGTTACCTAAAACTATTGTATTTTATTGTAGAGATTTCACGCGGGCGGAGCCGCGAGCAAATGCTTTATAATTTAAAAATACTAGTGGTTCGCCCCGAACTGAGACCTCGCGATAACACCTTTATCAGCCCGACTACTTTACATTTTTCTATTACTATTTTTGAAAATTTTCACCTCGAGGTCTACCAGTACAATCTATCAGTAACAACTCTAATTTCCTACACATCATCGAAATAACCTTTGAATAGGGCTAAGCAACGGGGCGTAATACTACATACCTGTTAGTACCTACATCAAGTACCTGACGAATTAATTGATAAAGTCCTTTTGACGAAAACCATAGAACTCCAGCGTCATTCAAATTCCTAGAAATGGGAGGTCAACAATGGATGTTATATTGGTTTCTGTTTTATGGAGTACAAGTTTCTAAATTCTTCAGTTTCAGACTTTTCCCTGTAGTTGTGACACAAAAGCCACAAGCATACCAAATTTCAGCATTGTGGGATTGCTGGAAGTTCCCTAGAATTTGTGATTTTTACGTTTTTTATTTTCCCTAAAATCTCAAAAAGTACTAAGGCTAAATACTTATTAAAAACCGTTTTGAAATGTCCAACCAAAGCGCTTTCATTACACACCCCACTTGATCTGACTGTCTCAATTTTATTTTTTTTACCCCCTCTTGGACCCCAATATCTCAGCAACCCCCTGACCGATATAGCTCATAACCTTACCTACAAATTGTACCAATACTATCTACCCCCATACCAAATTTCATGAAGATCGGATTAACGGTTTGGAAGTTTTCATCGGACAAACATACATACATACATACATACATACAAACGCCGATTCTTCCAACTTGACTCAGAGAACTCGCTTCGCTCGTTCAATAATATGTATAACATATTAATAAGTACATGTTTTTTTTAATGCCCATGAAAATAATATCAATTGCTTGGTCAAAATCTACATAATTGTGTAAGACTCGAACTTTGTAATTTCTTTTTATGAATATCCGAGCTTGGAAAAAAGTCCATATGCGGAAAATTCGAGAGTAAACAAGGTATTTTAAGAATTTCAACACGTTGAAAGTTCATCAAACTTGGTTCTCATTGGGATATAAAATGCGGGTAATCAAACGTTTTGTTTTGGAATTGTGGAAATAACTTGTTTTTAATTGGAGGGTCGGACGTGCATGGTCTGTTGAAATGTTCAGTTTCAGTATAGCTGTATTTTTATTTGAAAAAAGTATGCTATTATTTAATTAGTATTAACCCTCAATTTTATATACTTAAGTAGGATATGTAGGTGGATGGAGGCCGCTCAAGACCGTTCCGTGACGGCCTCTGTGATTATAAAGCTTAAACCTGACAGAGTTTCTACATAGAAACATCCCTAACTCAAGCACACGGACACTGAAGATACCGAATAAGAAGAAAGATACAATGAAGTGCTAAGCGCCACAAACTACGAAGTTCAAGTTTAGATGGAAACAGACAGTCGTTTGGCTACAATTGGTATATAGTCGTGGGTTTTAATTGTGGCCGTGTACTAATGGATCCCACTTGAAAAACCTTGTGTATGTGCAATCTTAAATAACATCCCTATTTTATCATATTCGAATATATTTGCATCTTCGAACTTTAATGCCCTATACTCAAAAATTCGAAGGCATTTGCCATGTTAGCATTCTCGATAAGGGTCGATGACCTTAGGCCCAATTCTCTAATTTTAAAAACATTCCAGTCACAATATAATCTCGTGTCAGTCGCTCTGCCACGTAGTAACTATTACTTAATCTTCGCATGCGCAGTACGTGACAGTGCGACTGACACGAGATTATATTTTGATGGTAATGTTTTTTTATGAGAATTGGGCCTCTGTTAGTTGGAAGGAATGCCACTCTTCGTATTCTTCATTGATGGAAGGGTGCAGCGTGCCCGTCGCTTTCACGCCACTGTCTTTAACTTTTCTCAGGGCGGCATCGAAACTTATTTTAACACAATTGATGCAGATGGGTAATGTAATGCAAAACATCTCAAGGGCAGTTGTTAGGTCAGGATTCATGTTAAATTGTACG
This sequence comes from Epirrita christyi, assembly GCA_951392215.1. Taxonomy (NCBI): domain Eukaryota; kingdom Metazoa; phylum Arthropoda; class Insecta; order Lepidoptera; family Geometridae; genus Epirrita; species Epirrita christyi. Next base: position 6,314,208 of record OX595850.1, read on the forward strand.
GAAACATCAGTAAAGTGCTCACCTTCACATTTCTAGCGTGTGTGGATAAAATTGTCAAACAAGGTCAACCTTCTGTCCGTCCTTCTATCGGTTTATAACAAATAGGTAGGTACCTACCTACCCTTGGTAGCAGGTACGCGAGCATTATACGCCAGTTCTTATTTTCAATTGTGTTGTGGCAGTTTACCGTAACAAATGTACCTGGGTACATTTGAGTCGTGAGACTATAAATCTCAGATCAGTAAGTACGTATTTCCTACAACTAAGGGATAGTCACAACAATGTATTTGACACATGCCCACTTTTAGCTAAGTAGTTAGCATTCCATACGTGGGAAACTCACGGTGAAATTACAGCCCTATAAGACTTTTCATCTGTATGTCTCAGGGTTGGCAGCGCGCGTGTGACGCCTCCGGTGTTGCAGGCGTCCATAGGCTACGGTAACTACTTTCCATCAGGTGGCCCGTATGCGTGTTTGCTTGCCTAGGCAAAAAAAAATGAACAAAAAAGACTGTCTACCGTAAACTCATGTGTAGAGCTTAAACTATTCCAAACAAAATCCTCGAGTCATGTATCAGATCTTGCTATCTCGAGCACTATAAGATACATACGAGGTCCTAGGTGCTAGGACTCTGTCGGTAGACCAATCTCTCATGGGTTCGGTACATTTTTGGTCCAAAGTCTAAGCGGCCAGTCAAGCTAAAAATATGACTGACATGATGTTGAAGGTTTTCGTTGGAGGAACCCATATGGTTGGTCAAATACATAAGCTAACATTAGACTAAACAATAACCGCATGATCCATCATGCCCGTTGCAAAACAAATTGACAAATTCGAACTTATTTTCAATATTTAATATATCCATTGAGCCACAGATAGTTACCATAGCAACCAATGCAATGTTGTTATTTCTCATACAAATGAATAACGTTGCTATGTTAATGTCGGCGGATCATAGATATAACATTGAAAATATAATTGAAGTATCATCATCATCCGCAACATTTAGATGCCCACTACTGGACGAGGCCTCCCTCATTGATTGTAAATAGGGGGGATTTGCCTTATCTATTTGATTTATTGGCACGTGCAATGTAAATTAGATTTGACTATAATTATTTATGGAGATTTTGAAAAGCAGATAGATTAGTGATCTCGTTCGGCATTTTAAACCTGAGATAATATTTTAATGTGAGCGCGATTTTGAATTGCAAAGTGGTTTGCTCCTCTCCTTTTTACAACACGGACGTGAGCGTAGCAAATTTGTAATGACAATACAATACAGAAAGATACAAGAATTTTAAACAATACAAATAAAATGAACATAATGATTTTTCAGAAATTCTAATTATGTATACGAAGTTTTACAGAGTCTTTGATTTATTATGTTTTCCTACGATGACGAATCGATTGAAAGTACCTACCCATGAACTTCGTATAACATAGGTTCGTAAGATTGGCAAGGATCGTACTTTATCACCACACTGCCTAACATTGTCAGAACTCACAAGGGAAGAAGAAGAGTGGTGAAAAAGTTTGTTACATGATGATAATGTGATCTACTAAACAAAACCTTATGCTAGTAGGGTTCTCACTACATGATAGAATAAAAAATTAGGATATCCGTATAGAAGACCCAAGATCACCGACAAAGGTCTGGGTCATAGGTCATAGGTGGTCTGGTCATAGGTGTAAGTCACAGGTCATATAGCTCGCAAAACTGACAACCGTTAGGGAATAAAGGTTCTAGAGTGGCAATCACTAACAGGACGACGCGGTAGAGGTAGGCCACTCGATGTGGAACGTCGCAGGAAGTCGGTGGATGGAGGCGGCTCAAGACCGTTCGTCGTTGCATTCCTATAGAAGGCCTATATCCAGCATTGTACTCCTACAGGCTGATAATAATGATGATGAAACACAAAATGAGCATCATGTTTTGTTACAAGTCATTGACAGTTCGAAAATCATTACTATTCTCCGTTGATAAGCCAAGTAGTACCCACTCAATAAAAATCAACGTGTAATGAATTTCAATCTTGTTTGGGTGGACACTTTATAATAAAATCAGCTATGTTTGAGTTTCCTCTTCGATTTCCTTAATAAAAATGTAGTGGGGTATGGCACTCGACGGGATCGCCAGTCGCCACTGATGGCCGATTGGCCACATATTGCCTAACTTTCACTGTTCAACGGATGATCCCGACAGACGGGCATCAAAGAAAACTTTAAAGGAAAACCTGTACCTATCGGTGAAATCAGGCATATTATTAGCGTGGAGAATTAGCTATATAGTTGAAGTGGCAATGGGCAGGTTAAACAGCTTGCAGAACTGACAATCGTTGGGGGATAAAGGTTCTCGAGTGGCGACCAAAACCTGAATAACGCGGTAGAGGAATGCCCTCCACTCTATGGACTAAAGACAATATAAACGTCGCAGGAAATCAGTGGGTGGAGGCGGTTCAAGACCGTTCGTCGTAGCATTCTAAGGGGAGGCCTATGTCCAGCAGTGAACTTCTTCAGGCTGATGATGACGTGTGCTAGGTTGACTTGACCAGTTTTAAACATCTGCAGGGCGATTCTAAAACGTCGGAAACGTTTCCGATCGGATTCGTTAGTTTAGAAGCCTCCCCCATTAAATACAATGGGGGAGATTTGCCATAATCACCACGCTTGGTAGGCGGATTGATCATCGCAGTTTGGTGTTAAGTACTCCGGTAGATGCTGCTGCCTATGGCCTGGTGTAATCCCTTAGTAAGACTTTTATTACATCCACGGGAGGAAAAGGAGGGATCTATTAGGCCGGGCACAACACGGTACCAGTTTAAATATACATTACAGAAAGAATAATACAAGTAAGTGTACAAAATTTCAAAATACAAATGAAACTAGAAATTAGATTAATCTAATTAAGAAAGCGTATTACACTCTTGATGACTATATTAATGATAAAGCCGCGTGGCCTGATGTCGCTCTGCCTCTCGACTGCTAAAATGGAAATTTGCAACATCTGTACTTACCTATTTACATGTTTCTATTAGATTATTATTTATAAGTATAACAAGCGTAGCGTGTGCTGTCTTGCATATTTTTGCTGATCTTTATTTACTTTTGACTACCTTCCTAAGGTTTTTAAGTTCTTATTTACTATGTATCAGCAACTCCTTGCTCCGAGGCACCACACAGGCGCTTCTCACCTAGTGTTAAGACGGACCATTTATGTAAGCCAAGCCGTGTTTGTTGCCTGATTCTTCTAGGCTTGGTCGCGTTGGAAGAGGAGTAATTTTAGCTTATAAGACGATTCAAAATGATCCTTGTGATTTCAATGAATAAAGTTCTTTTTGACTTTGATTTTGACTTTGAAACAATTGCGCTTTCTAAAGACCATTGCAAACGATCTAAAGATGTTTCAACTGATACAAATCACTTCTTAAATAAGTTACACCTGAAATTGACTTATGCTGGTAACCATCGTATTTAAGTACAGTCACCGACTGGTAATCAGAAGGTTTTCTAACAGACTTTCATGGTCAGACTGAGGTAGTGCTTTGTTATGCCGATTTGTTCCGGCCACCAACAAATATTTGATTTAATTACCTACTCGGTAGAGCTCTATTATACTCTCTCACGGAGAGACGACTGTGTGATCTTGAAGAGGTGAATTTAGCTGCGTTTTAGCGTAGGCTTAAAGTAGAAAATTTTTTTTTTGTTTGGTAAGGTCCCTTGGAACGATCATTTACGAAGTAATTTGTTCATGCCACAACCTTTCAGTCAAGGCCAGAAGTACTAACGTACACTTTTTCAGAGGCCCAATTCTCTAAATTGTTTAAAAACTACACTGAAAGTTAACCGAATCGAGACTGAATTATGAATTGACAGAAAGTTGGTATTCTGTTCACTCATAAATAACAATTTAGTCTACTTTCAATTCACGGTGACTACCATTAGAGTAGGATAGTTATATATATAATTGGAAAGAGTAAAGAGCTATAGAGCGCTATCTACTTAAGCTAAAATTATGGAAATAACTTTGATTCGTTCAAGTTTCAGTCACATTTCGATATACTTAAACACATTACAATGTTGTATTTTAAAGTTAGAGAATACCATTTCTGACATTTGAGGCAACACAAGATCGAAACATGATCCGAACTCTATTTTAACTATTTTTTAGTTAGAGATTTGGGCCTCTGGTATAAATTAGGCTCAACTTATCACACGCGAACAGCCTTAGCCCTAATGTGTATAAATGAGATTCGTAGGCCAATACAGTCTCGTATACATTGTCAGATATTTGATTGAGTTCCAATCACAACAAATTTAGATCTACAAGATTCTATTTGTGAGATCATCGAGTATGAAGATGAACGCTTGGATTCATTCGATCCAAACAAAACAAACTCCTGTTTGTCACCTTGAATTCTAGTCAATGCCTGATTGTGTCATTCAAATATTCATGACGACTCATTCTTCTGACATTATTTGCGCATACACCTACCTATTTCGTTTTAGCAAAAATAAATATTTGAAATCAGTTGTCACATCGTAGAAATATTTACCTAGTATTCTTTGACGATCAATCACTGACAGACGCTGACAGTGGGCTATGTGAGGGCTGTAGGAACAAGAGACGGTGGTGCACGTGGTCTTAAATTGTGTGGCCGCATAAGAGGTCAGGGCTAAGACGGCATACCCGTCTACTACTGGAGCTACTTGGATCCTGCTCTCTATCATCGACGCCTTCGGAGATACTTCAACAGTATTGCCATCAACCCAAAGTTCTGGAGCTGGGCTGGCTGGGGTATAGGGTTAGCACGGGCACAGGAGGACGATGCACAATACACCCCAGCGGGACGTAATTAGAATTAGATCATCAATCAATCTATCAATCTTGTGTCGAGTACCACATGCATGTGTGATTTTGTTATGGCCAAATAACGAAATTAAATATTTGTACCGGTGACGTCGCATCAATATAAAGTATAGTCTCGGAGTTCACTGACGCTGCCTAGGTTTGTCATACTTATCATCTTTGACAAATTATCTAAGTAATTGAACGAGCGAAGCGAGTTCTCTGAGTCAAGTTGGAAGAATCGGCGTTTGTATGTATGTATGTATGTATGTATGTATGTATGTTTGTCCGATGAAAACTTCCAAACCGTTAATCCGATCTTCATGAAATTTGGTATGGGGGTAGATAGTATTGGTACAATTTGTAGGTAAGGTTATGAGCTATATCGGTCAGGGGGTTGCTGATATATTGGGGTCCAAGTGGGGGTAAAAAAAAAAAAAGTGAGACAGTCAGATCAAGTGGGGTGTCTAATGAAAGCGCTTTGGTTGGACATTTCAAAACTGATTTTAATAAGTATGTAGCCATAGTAGTTTTTGAGATATTAGAGAAAATAAAAAACGTAAAAATCAAAAATTCTAGGGTACTTCCAGCAATCCCACAACGCTGAAATTTGGTATGTTGGTAGGCTTTTGTGTCACAACTGCAGGGAAAAGTCTGAAATTGAAGAATTTAGAAACTTGTACTCCATAAAAAAGAAACCAATATAACCTCCATTGTTGACCTCCCATTTCTAGGAATTTGAATGACGTTGGAGTTCTATGATTTCGTCAAAAGGACGTTATCAATTAATTCGTCAGGTACTTGATATAGGTACTAACAGGTATGTAGTATTACGCCCCGTTGCTTAGCCCTATTCAAAGGTTATTTCGATGATGTGTAGGAAATTAGAGTAGTTACTGGTAGATCCTGTACTGTACTGGTAGACCTCGAGGTGAAAATTTTCAAAAATAATAATAGGAAATATGGAAATTACTTAGTTAAGTGGTCGGGCTGATAAAGGTGTTATCGCGAGGTCTCAGTTCGGGGCGAACCACTAGTTTATGTCAATTTACGCAATCCTCAAATGGATTGACAGCAAACGGTAAACGGTAATCTATGTACCTTTTTACTTACCTATCCAAAAGATTTTCCTCTACCTACGTATAAGGTAACTAAGTAAAATACTATGTATGTACTGTTGAGTTGTTATGTTATTTTTTAAGAGCTCCTACCTTACCCGGCTACTCGCCTACCGCGCTTTGGAGGTCGACAAATGTTATACTGTCGTTCTCATAACGACAAAAAATCGTAGAAAGGACCTATTCTCCTCCGTGTCAAATTCGTGACGAGTCTCGTTTTAGTGTATCCGAGAAAGGCTCGTGTAGGCATCACACGTGTTTTGTTTGCTTGCATGAGTGCTTTGCATGCTAGCTTTCTATAATGTACCACATATCGTGTAACATCTTTGTTTATTGACGACTACCTAGCCCAGCAAAATCTGTTTTTGCTGGGTTGCAATATTACTGGATGACGTATTGCCATTGCCATGTTCTGTCCGGCCGTTCTTAATTAGTCTTCTCCGTCTCCTCCGGTGGATATCGTAAAAAAACACGTTAAAGGCCGGACTCAACACGGTCTGTATATAATTTATATTATTCATCATAAGGAAAAACACGAATTTGATAGACTTCCTCGATTATAAAAAAGTCGTGAACTAACATTTAAAAGGCGCTTCTACCATAAATATCTAAATTACTTAAACCTTCGTTAAAAAATATATAACTATAGTAACAAATAGTACTTATATATAAAAATATAAAAATAATAATATATTAGATTACGCAGCGTATTTATATTTGTTTAATAATATTTTTCGCGAGCGCTATTCTGTCACTTTCTAACTTACCTGAAGTTTAATGAGTTAGACCGTGACAGAATTTGGCTGTGAGCGCCTTTGATCGATGATTACTGACCGTACGGGTAATTTCCGTCCGTTGCTGCTGGCTACCTTTCGTCCCATATCATATTCCATCCATCCCTATTGGGTTTCCTCACGATTGCATTGCGCAGCTCAGTAGTTCGGCTAATTAGATTGGTTTTCTTAGAATGGAACAAAATGTGAAAGAAGTAAGGTTGATATTTCATGGTCACAATTTTCTATTTTTTGGGCACCATACGAGAGCCTAGTGAGACTATAGATAAGTATATAGAAGGTCCTTCAGCTAAATACAGCAAACTAAAGTCAGTTAAAGACATAAAGTAACTGCTACATGGTTGACAACGGGCTCGAGAAAGGTGACCTTAGACGGCCGACGGTCGAGTCTGTTTCAACTACACGGTGTCGCCAACAAGGCATGCAGTCTGGACATTCGAGGAGAAAAGACGTGAAATGGCGCCGTGATTGATTTCAAAAGAATTGGAGTGGCTTTGGCATTATAGTGCGTGAGTGAGGAAACAGCAAGCATCTTAGATTCCAGAGACATGAGAAGTCTCGGTATAGTTCTATTATTTCAGTAAGAATTTTTCTCTCCTCTGTAATATGCTCCGCCGTCTTGCTTGCGTGCGTTTCCGACTCTAGTTGACAGTAAATGCAGTACTCTCTGCTGTTTGGTCCCCAACCCAACGCCCTCTATACGCCCTTTGTCACTAGAGTGGCTCCTGAAACAATGGTTGTTGGTAAGCAATTAGGAATTTGGTTGCAAACTGGCGTGCACATAGTCCACACCGACCAAAGTCACCTGTGTCAATAGGGTATCAGAGGATCCAAGGCTATCCAAATAGATTAGCTCGGTATCTCCTGTCTTGTCATTATTAATGCTCTCAAAATGCTTTTTAGATAAACCATTGCCTAATTTTCTCATCATCCTTAATCTATATGGCGACGCCAATCACTGTTGGAAACCTGATTTTGCTAATCTTATCTTAATGGTGTCTAAGTACTTATTTCTTATCATCATCATTCTAGCTGTTTTTTGATAAACGCTTTTCCGATATTGTTTATGCTTTGATTAAAATAAGAGAGAGCAAGACTACCTTCCAACTTTTATTTAGGTTATATTCTTAGTGTTGTTTGAGCAGTGTCCTATCATCTTATTCCCTCGTTTCACAAGTTCTTTCTTGTTACCCAGCCTGATGTATGTAGTTCTGACAACAGTCGATTGTGAAAGAACCAGTCTCTCTCTTTTCTGCGCACCGTCTTTCTTCTTATTGTCTTTCTCAATGAGATTTGGTACTTATATCTAACCTACAAGCAGATTTAAATTCAAGCGTCTCATTCTACCAACGTAATCTCGACTTTAGCCGTGAATGATCATGAAGGTATTAGCTTGATAAACTTAAAAAGATTCCATCATGATCACAGACGCAAACATAAAAAATCTCCAAAGGATCAAATAAAATAAATTTCTTAACAAGTTCTAAGAAACAGAAATGACTGTGGGTGTTAATGTTATCAATGAATCCGTAAATATTTTAATAAAATCAGATTTATTTAATTACTATCATAGTCAATTAAATTATATATGCGAGCGTTTGAAAAATTTATAAATCAAGGTTAATTGTATTGTATTTATTTATTAAACAAGAAAGTTACAGTGCAATTTTAATTTGAACATATCGTAAAGCCTCATGAGATTTGTTTCGGTGCTTCAATCACTCGAGCGTACTATACATTGGCAATAGCCATACAATAGTATAAAATACTTGGGTATATGGTAATATGATAATACATGTAAATATATATGTACGATGGTAATACTTCCCTGGACAAACTCTTTCACAAGAAGTTCTACTTACAAAAGGAGAACGAAGCCGATGGATCTCGGCCGAGGTGAAGTTGGCCCTTAGGAGCAAAAACAAAGTTCCTAAAAAACTATTGCACAGCTAAACGGCTAAGGCCAATATCCTACAGCAGTGCTATACGACAACATTGAATAACAATACAGTATGAAACTCTAAAAAAATAAAAAAAGCCGCAGCTTAAAAACAATGATTTACCGTTCCGTCTGTTGCAGACTAATGATACCTATTATTTCGGTTTCCGCGTCTCTCCAAGCTAGCGGAAGACCTATCCTAAATCACAAGCAAATAACTTTGAGCAGACGTTTTAAATTATTGTTTCGAAATTAATTGACGCTTTTATGGAGAGTGGTTTGTAGTCACGGTGGCGGCATATAATGTTATATGCCGCCAACCATATGTGGATTATACTGGTTTATAAAATGGGCGTGTTTTTTTTTGTTATTTTCATCTTCGATTAGCCCACAGAGCTGGGTTTGGTGTGGGTAGCCTCTTTGAGTAGCTGATTAAAGTAGATGATGAAGTATATAAACGCGAACATAAATATATGTACATAATAAGTAGTAAACCCCTTCTTCTCCTAGATGTCGTAAAAGCCAACTATAGTGTTACACCAAGGGATAGGCAGCAGCATTCACCTTCGATAATCAAACTGTCTGGCAAATCCCCCCTCGTTGCATTCGAAGGGGGAGGCCTCGTTCAGCATTGGACATCTAGTGGCTGATGATGATGAAATAGTACATTTGGGACATAAATGTGTATCCCTGTCACACAGCGGCAATATTAAATACTACAGTTGCAAACGCATTACTGCAGCCTGACAGATATTGCAAGCAATAAATCTTCCAAAACATGTGCACACAATGTGGACATTAGCTGACAAGAATACGTAATGGATGAATGTGGTAAATGCGCACAATTTGGTGACCTTTGCAAGGAGAAAGTCAAAGTCAAAGTCAAAAAAAGTCAAAAAGAACTTTATTCATTGAAATCACAAGGATCATTTTGAATCGTCTTATATAAAATTAAATTACTCCTGTTCCAACGCGACCAAGCCTAGAAGAATCAGGCAACAAACTCGGCTTGGCTTACATAAATGGTCCGTCTTACCACTAGGTGAGAAGCGCCTGTGTGGTGCCTCGGAGCAAGGAGTTGCTGATACATAGTAAATGAGAACTTAAAAACCTTAGGAAGGTAGTCAAAAGTAAATAAACATCAGCAAAAATATGCAAGACAGCACACGCTACGCTTGTTATACTTATAAATAATAATCTAATACAAACATGTAAATAGGTAAGTACAGATATAGCAAATTTCCATTTTAGCAGTCGAGGGGCAGAGCGACATCAGGCCACGCGGCTTTATCATTAATATAGTCATCAAAAGTGTAATACGCTTTCTTAATTAGATTCATCTTTATGTAGGATTTAAATCTTCGAATAGGAAGTTTAAATGCACCTTCTGGAAGTTTATTATAGAACCGTACAGAATTCCCCATAAAAGACCCACTTACTTTCTTTAATCGAAATTTTGGTATATTTAGTTTGTGTTTATTTCTCGTGTTAATACCATGCACGTCACTTTTTATCATAAAACTATCCAAGTGTTTATGTGTATGTAATAATATTTCATAGATATATTGCGATATTACTGTAAGAATATTGATTTCTTTGAAACGCTCCCTCAAGGAGTCACGCGACTTCATTTTATAAATGGCACGTATTGCCCGTTTTTGTAAGACAAAAATAGCTTGGATATCTGCTGCTTTACCCCACAGTATGATACCATATGACATAACACTATGGAAGTAGCTAAAATAAACAAGCCTAGCTGTAGCTTCATCCGTAAGCTGCCTTATTATACGAACTGCATATGCAGCGGAACTAAGTCTACCAGCAAGAGCCACAATTTGTGGTGCCCACTGCAACCCTGCATCAATATTAAGCCCTAAGAAAATGGTAGACTTGACAAGATCAAGTGTCTCCCCATTTATTTTAATATTAGTTGGATAATGTTTTACATTAGGCAATGTGAATTTGATGCATTTCGTTTTTTTAGCATTAAGCAAAAGATTATTAACTGTGAACCACTCAAGAACACGCGATAGTGAATCATTTACATCATCGTAATTAGATTTAGATCTATCAACTTTGAAAATCAAAGAAGTATCGTCCGCAAATAGAACTATGTCACATATGTCTTTCACAAAAAAAAGGGAGATCGTTAATGTAAACTAGGAATAAAAAAGGGCCTAGTATTGAACCCTGTGGCACCCCCATGACAATAGTCGATCCTGAAGACCTTTCACCACCAACATCAACTTTTTGGACCCTATTGGATAAGTAAGAATTTACAAGATTAATTGCCTGATTTTGTATGCCATAATGTTTTAACTTGGAAATTAAAGTATCATGCCTCACGCAGTCAAAAGCTTTGGACAGGTCGCAGAAAACTCCGATCGCGTCCTGCGAGTTCTCCCATGCTACAAATATGTGTTCTAAGAGCATGGTACCAGCATCGGCTGTCGAACGACCCTTAGTAAATCCAAATTGATGACTATGAAGAAGTCCGTGGAGGTTAAAGTGTGACAATAACTGAGTAAGAATAAGTTTCTCGAAGATTTTACTTAACGCAGGCAATATAGAAATTGGCCTATAATTACCTGGATCTTTTTCGTTACCAGACTTGAACAAAGGAATTAATTTACTATGTTTCATAAGATCAGGAAAGACTCCCTCGTCAACACATCCATTGAAAATGTAGGCCATACACGGCGCAATATCAATAATTATAACACCTAACACCTTTGTAGATATTCCCCAAAGGTCTTCAGTATTTTTAATATTAAGTGACTTAAATGTCTTAACAATATCATTGGCATTAACGTATCTGAAACTAAACGCGACCTCACACTTATCAACACTTAATTCCAATAAAGTAGATGCTCCAGAGGCAGTTGATTTTAAAGATTGAGTCACAAAATTAGGTATACTAGAGAAAAAACTATCAAAGGCATTTGCGACCTCAGTATTATTTGATAATGTTGTATTGTTTACGTTTAAATTAATTTGTTTACTACGAGGTTTAGCTTTACCTGTTTCATTATTTATTAATTTCCAAGTTGTCTTAATTTTATTTGCTGATTTTTCTATTTTATTTCTCAAATGCAATGATTTTGCTGCATGACAAACTTTTTTGAAGGTCTTGGAATAGTTCTTTATGTACAAGATAAACGTTGGATCGTGCAACATTGATTCTCTAGCCGCATAGAGTTCATATAATTTATTCCTACTTCTATAAATACCGGTTGTAGCCCAATCAGCTAACCCGACATTAGCTCTAGCTTTACATTTTTTTAACTTAAATATCTCACTATGTTCCTCACATATCAACTTAAACAAACTAGTAAAAAGGTCATTCGGATCATCTACGCACGGTACAAGGGGCATTTTGAGTTCAATACTGCCCTGGAACTTCTTAATGCGACTTTCTGTGATAGGCCGATAAGTGAATTCCTTAGGTTCATCTACAAAATTACAAGTAAATATAGCACTGTGACCATAGTGATCTGAGGTGAAATGTTTAATTACTGATTTATTAATTGGAACACTACTGCAATAAATATTATCTAAACAGGTGGATGTTGTTAGTGTCACCCTTGTAGGTTCTTCGAAGAGGTGATATAAATTAAAGCATTTAAATAAATTAAGCAGCCTCTCAGATAGAGGATTAACCGGAATATCTATATTGAAATCTCCGCAGACTATTAGCATTTTATTACGAACAAAAGTTTTAAGCAATGCTTCTTCCATAGTGGATTCAAATAATGCGAAGTCTGCGTCAGGGGGACGGTAAACGCTTACAATGATATGCCGCTCTAGCTCAACACAAGATAGCTCAATAGTCCTCTCAATAGTGAGATTTGCAACATCTTTACGTTCCTTGCATTTTAAAGTATTTCGAACAACAATTAAGGAACCCCCACGTATGGCGTTCTTGCGTTTGTATGAACTTACAATATTATAATTCTCATAATAAGGGAGTAACTCAAATTGTAACATCCAGTGTTCAGTTACACACATAATATCAACATTAAAACGGATTAAAAATAATTCTAATTCTAAGATTTTGCTGGGAAGGCCTTGCACGTTTTGATGTACTACATTTAACGTGCCCGGCTGTCTCATTGTCGAACTCGTCAGTTTAAATGACTGTCAGCTACTCCTACTTGTTTGCCCTCATTAGTACTACTACTAACTACGGGCTTGTCGGTGAACTGCGTTATAGTACTTATAACGGGATCAAAAATATTAAATGCTAACAATTTAGCAATTATTAATTTACTATGTCTACTCAGGTACACAGTATCTCTTGTCAAAACAAAATTACTAATAAAATTATTAGTATCAAAATACAAAACGTCTCTATGACGACATGTCAAATTATATAGCATTAAATTAAGATTCCATATTTTTTGATTGTCTTTGGCACTCAAAGATTTTGAGTAAGGGAAAGCACATAAAATTAATTTTCCCAATCCTGAATCTAACTTGTGTAGCAAAGTCTCAACCAGCTTAATAATATCTAATCGCATGACACCACTACTCTCACCTAATTGTACTAACAAAGTGGTGTCGTTGTCAAAGTAATCCTCCCTCTTTATAGAATCTATAAGTTTGTGAATAGGGGCATTTGGAAAGCAATTATTTGTCACAACTTGCCCTAACAGATCACTAAGAAGCAAACCCATCCCAACACCTATCTTATCTGAAAACACCACAGTCTTCCGGGTCTGCCGACAGGATTTTACCTGTCTAACCGGAGACTGCGTACCAGGTGTGGAAACTACTTCAACCTGAACAGTAGGTTTAGCTTGTCTCTGCGATGCACATGGTGCCATGTGTATTAAAGCACCTAAAGCTGATCCAGAAGGCTCTGATACAGGAAGGTCCGTCTGTGAGCTACTATTACATACTTGTACATATGTGCTATCATCACTCAGTATCTCTACGATATTATTCATTTTCTGAATATTGTCAGATGCTTCTTGTTCAGCTTTATTATATTTACACGTTACATCATGAAGTGATGTTTCTAAACTTTTGATTACCTCTGACATATCAAGTAACTCTTTTGAATTACGTCCAATCAAATTATAGCAGGAATTAAGTTCCTCATTCATATTACAGTTTTGCTTTATATGCTTTGCATAACTCAGGACATTTTTATGCTTTTTAAGCTTTTTCTCCGTTTTTTTTATAAAATTACTTAGCCTTACATATTTTTTTATTCTTTTACTCCCTTTCAATTGTAGAAATTTACTTTTACAATTTGGCGTAGTGAGATCTATCATTGAGATGTTAGAACAACTGGCCATGAGTTCGGTCTGTAAATCCAGACTCCTATAATTATTATTTGAGGGCACATGCTTCGACTCTAAATGTTCTAGTTTACATCTGCACTCCGCAAGCTCATGCTGTAAGTCTTTATTTTCCTGAAGCAACACCTCGTAGGTTTCATGGCAGTTGTCCACGGAATGTAACATGGACTGCAGACGGTCCATCTGCTCGAGTACGGCTTCATATTGAGAGTGAAGCTCAGAAAGTTCTTTCTTGAGGCATGTATTCTTGCCAAGAATCACCAACATTTCAGCCTCACTCTCGTCACGTTCTTGTAGTAGCTGGCTGCGAATCTCATTGGATTCTTTGAGCTCTGCCACAGCCCCCTTGTACTTGGCTTCCAAGTCGCATGCCCTCCGAGTCATCATGGTGGATGGTATTCTGAAACACAGCAGTAGGCAAGTGGGTATCTAGAAATGGATAGTGACAGGTATAGAATAGGTGGAAATATAAAAAAAAAACAATCAGTATAGATGGGGGTGGTAGAAAGTAACAAGAATTTAGTAATAGAATTAAAAGTAACAAGAAAAATAACACTTGCTTAGCTAACCAATTATTACCAGCTCAATTTAAAAATTACTTGGAATTTCACACTACTAATTACTTGACACACAAGTAAAAGAAAGATTACAAAGTAAGACTACTCTGGTTACTACAAATTAGTAAAAAAAAAAAGAACAATAAATTCATGCATTTAACTAAATACTACTCCGGTACAATTAATTAGTTTTATTGTGGAAAGTACAACCTACAGATTACAGTTAGTAGGTATTTTAGGGCCAGTTAGTGAACAAGAATGATAATATTTTTGTAATTTTCTAAGTGTCTCTGTAGTTATGTATGTGTGAGGCAGTGTTTAGACTACAATCATCTTCCAAACTTTGTCAAGGCGAAAGAGTGCAAAACTTTGCCAATTCGTATTGTGTAGTGTAAGTGACTCACAAGGAGCCGAGTCAATGTGTGGTAACGTGTGTGAGGAAAAATGTTATGTTATTAGAACAAAAAATACTCCCCAGGTTTATCGATGTAATCCAGCTAACAGTTTGGTGTGTAATTCACTTCACAGCATCCTCTGGAAACAAACTGCTTTCCTCTTGTGGATTTTCAAACACGTCAACCGTTGTGTCCAAGTCCGAAATTTGTCAAAGTTTTTTCATATGTTTTTATAGAACACAAACACTCACACGTGTGAAATATACTATTTTTAACAACATAGCGTAAGTTTTATGGTAATTAACAGTAAAAACTACAATAAAAACTAAAATAAATAAGAGCAGCTGTTTTTGACGTGCGTCAGCTGGGGTTGCCACACGGCGAGACCTAGGTAGGAAAGTACTCTCGGAAGTCTGAAGCTTAGATTTTGACTGGGTTTACGTCATTGGGTTTCACATGTCACAAGCATCTGGATTCTTCCAGGATACTGAAGCGTGAACGAAAACGGCGCGTGTCTATACAAAAAAGTGTGCTGAGGCTTGAGTCTGTATTAATCAAGCAATTGACACGGACTTATGGTGTATTGTAACTTGGATTTTGTATGAATACACTGATGAGTGCCCCTACAGTGCACTAGAATGCACTAGAGTGCACTTTGTGAACCTCATTTCACATACCATCCGGATTGCACTATACGCCCATGTCAATTGTCTGTTTAAACTCAGACTATACGGCTTGTGTACAGAGTTGCCGTATCCCATACATCTGGGCCTAGGATTGTCAGTATGAGGACATGGGTTAGACTGCCTAGCTAGACAAATGCCTCAAAAGCGTTGGATACGAAGGCCGATAAATCGCTTCGCTCGTTCAATAATTGGCTTATGGTTGTTTAATCTACGTTCAAATTAAGCTTTACACTACATTTTGCTCTGCGCGACCGGCGACACTTGAGAAAATCAATATCCCATTAATTAAATGGGGCCATTGTTGACTCCATGACGGGACAATCTGTGCTTAATTACTGACGACTGGAATAATGGGGGATCGGAGCCTTTGAGGCAGGGTTGTCCTAACTTCGTCACCCGAACATTTTCAATCTCTGACGTCCTTCGATTAACATGGGATGAGTATGTTTTAACGGTAGTGGAATCTTTTAATAGATCAACATTGATGAAACCATACCTTTCAGAAACAGCTATCTTTTGATCTTTTGCAAGTCTTGTGATAGCTTAACTGTTTTGAAATTTTGTAGATGTTTTTAACAGTTTTTTTTTATTGTAAATAAATATATTTTTTTAGTAGTTCGGCTTAGGTTTCTGTCTTAAATAATATGTCGATGACGGATTCGAACGGGTATTCTGCAAAACTTAATTTACCCTGTAACTGAAGACGCAGTTTGGTATATCCTACAAAAACATAAAACCTAGTAAGAAAAACTCTAATGGTAACTAGAAATATTAATAATCAAGAAGGTAATGGATGCCTTCTAACCACAATGCGGAAAATAGCGAGTCCGCGTGTTAGATGACATAAACCGCATTGTTATTAGTTGTAAGTCTGTAGTCTGTAGGTTACATTAACAGGTAACGATCGAGTTAAAAATAATTATAATTAAATATACCTGAGGTATGTATGTTTAATTTAATTTCGTAAGCTACCTACCTGACAGAAGAATCAAATGACATAACACAAGCCATTGTCGAGTAAGGTAGGAATTTTGTACATCGATAATATAAATATGTTGCCCTTTACAAATTTTCACACTGCAAATGCATGAAATTCCTGGCAATGCAGCTAGCGTCTCTGGGACGCTTCCGTCTGGCAGTGATTTGGATCAGTTGAGCTATCTTTAGATCGTTCGCAACGGTCTTTAGACAGCTCAACTGTTTTGTTTGTATGTTTTAAATGTTGTATGTACTTGTATTA
This sequence comes from Epirrita christyi, assembly GCA_951392215.1. Taxonomy (NCBI): domain Eukaryota; kingdom Metazoa; phylum Arthropoda; class Insecta; order Lepidoptera; family Geometridae; genus Epirrita; species Epirrita christyi. The sequence goes on from OX595850.1 coordinate 6,331,093, forward strand.
GTTGTACTATTCTTTTGTAAATAATGAGATATGATGTTTGAAATTCATGATACGTTATTATATATACTGATACGAATGAGGAGTCTCTGCATGCTATCGTAGAAAATCTCCACGATGTTCGCGCGTAGGTACAAAAACCTATATCAAATATACTAAGCAATATTCATGTTTGATATCATTTTAAAACCCCGTTTTTTTGCTCACAGGTAAATTGGGCTACATATTCTGCGGTTAAGAAAATTGGTTCATCAAATCAAAAGACTGAATGGAGCTGTTAGCGGGCTTTGGAGGTAATGCAGAACAGAAAATCTTGAAAACCGACACCTTGATCGTGAAAACAGACAGCCGCGCAATGTAACCATTAGGCAAGGCAACCATTTGTGAACTCAACTGTATCGTTTCCATACCAACCAGATATAACTTCAAAGGCTCCGACAGAATCAATGGAAACAGGATACTTGTGTCTAAGCTGTACAGATACATAGAACACATGTGATAACATTTGATCTATACCTATAGATCAATTGTTATCACACTATCACCACATCAAGCAATAGCATCAGCAGCTATTTAATGTTAGCATTTGAATTGTTTTGCGTCAATGAACACAACACAAAGAAATATCCGAAATATATATAGAACCCGAATGCGATGAACACACGTGGCGCTTATTAGTGATTTGTTTGACACAAAATTTGTGTGATCATAACAAAACGTGTGTGTAGTGTTATGTACCTATCTAAACATTGCATTAGGGCACAATTGGAGTAGATACAGACATCTTATCAGGCTCTCTTTGATGAGTCTTGATTCGGTTGATGTATTTTCTTTTAAGTAGTTTTAGTAATAGAGTTTTTTTTTGTGAAAGCATTCGTCCGGGAAATAACTTCCAGCGTACCAATTTCTGTCGTCAAGCATTGCTGTGTTCCGGTTTGAAGGGTGAGTGTGCCGGTGAAATTACAGGCACATGAGACTTCAGCTTTGTCTCAGGGCGCAGTGCAATGCCAAAATGACGTTCCAGATGGACGTGGCCTGGTAACGGATTGTTATTATGGACGTGGTCCAAGATTTATGTATAATCACAAGCCGCAGATTGATCTGACACTGGAACGCTTCGAAACGCGCTCTAGACCCCACGTGGAGTACTGACACTGACATCTCCATATTGAAGAGAACGTCTCGATTTGTTTTGGACGAGGGCGTATAATCTGGACCTTGGCATACCACAGTCGAGTAAAAGCTTAGTGTACTGCTACTGTGACCCGAGTCTGAAAAAATAAGGTCACAATACTAAGTCAGGGAGCGAACAAACACTCAACTATCGGGAACGTGCGCGGAATGCCCTAGATCTTGGTTTATTTACCTCGTTCGATGTACCTGTGGCTTTGATACCCCTTAAGGCGCTGACAACAGCCAAGTTCTGTCAATATCAAAACTTAAGGTTATATACTATCTAAATTTGAAAATCTGAGATGAGGTACCTAATGAAACCTATAATAATGTACCTATGTACCGCTATGAAATTGTTATTTATTTTTCTTTTTATAAGTTTTAATAAGCCTTGCTTGTTATAAAAATAATGTTGCATAAATCTAGGATTTGTACTTTAATGCCTACATTATCAAATAAAGAACCTTTAAAATTGAATTTAATATAGTTCACATCGTTAGTTCACAATTTGACCACGACTGCTCTCTTTCTGAACAGACTCTACGCAGTTATGTATCTGAATGGGTTTAAAATAAATAACATGACCATGAAATACTCGTAGGTAATTGTTTGTTGTGCAGCCAATTTTGCTAAAAGGCTCGTTAAATGATGATGAATTATTATGTGTCGTAAAATGAAATGGTTTTGCAACGTGCCATCGTAATGATTCATCAACATCATCAGCAGCCTTTAGACGTCCACTGCTGAACGAGGGCTCCCCCATAAAATACAATTGGGAGAATTCCCTATAATCACCACACTTGGCAGGAGGATTGGTGATCACGTATTTATGTTGAGTACTCAGATAGATGCTGGCTGCCCATACCCTAGTGTAATCCCTTAGTCGGCTCTTACGTCATCCACGGGAGGAGATGGAGGGGTCTATTTTTAGGCCGGACACACTACGGCAAATTTCCCATACAAAAATGAAATTTTTGGACTCAAGATCGTTCTCAGAGTTGAGTTCGATCTCATACGGGCCTTGTTTCCTTCAACTGATAATATGAGTGCCAGTGATGACTTACAGCACTGAGACGTGATCAGTAACTATTGGACTTATACAAAGTAGCGTAGCGGGCTATGGAAAGAGGTCTGCTCAGTGTCACTACGTGATAGAAGCCAAAATGAGAACCAAGGACATTATAAGGTCGCATGATGTCTGTAGATGGAGGAGGCTCAAGAACGTTCGTCGTGGCATTCTACGGGGGACTATGTCCAGCTGTGGAGTCCTACGGGCTGCTAATGATGATGATAGTGTAAAGAAGCCTACTGGTGCCCCACGCCCGTTATCCGGATTCGAATCTACACTATTTCCTAAATGTAATTTTCCGGACTTGTTGGGCAATTTTCGTTGGTATAAGATTTGTCCTGGCTGCTGGCTTATTTAGGAATATATTATTACAGGAAGAAAGCGTTAGCAGAGTTGATCGTGAAAAGCAATAGCGACGATGAGCTCACCACTCGTCACGTCTATATTTCTGCGATTGTGCGCAACCCACGGTAAAAAGAGACCCTTTGAGGCTCTGCCTACCCCTTCGGGGAAAAGGCGTGTGTTTATGTATGTATGTGTGTATATAATATTCGACACAACAACTCATTTTTAAGATTAAATTTCACCTAAATATCAAGCAAAGACGAAGCTGCTAAAACTCGTGTCTAACTTCTTAAGTTGATCCCCTCCTAAGTTTTAAACTTCATTCATCTAAACGTACTTAAGAGTTTTCGAACAGAATTTCGTAACACAACACTAAACAAATATAAAACACTGTTGTATTATGTACTTCATTAAGTACAAAGTTTGTTCCAAAGTAAAAGAGTACATTTATAAAGGGTCTCCCACCCTAACTCAGGGTTGACAGGGTTAACTGAGAGGACTTATATCAAGGTTTATTCAATTAAATTCAAAATATTTATTTCAGGTCCATAATTGTGGTACTTAGTACCACAATTATGTGGTTCGTAGTAGCACTTATTGACCGAGCGAGCGAAGCGAGCGAGTCCTTGCAATTACTGGCAAATTTTGCTTTCATCCTGTCCGGAATAGTCCGGATGTATGTAGGTATGTTGGTACTCGCGTACAGGTCGTATTTTTCAATTAAACCAGCCAGATGTGCCAATGCCAGAGGTGCTGGAGAAACGAGGCAGTATCACCAGCACACTGAACGCGATTTATGAAAATAGCGCTTAAACCAATGACCATATTATATAGGTAATATGAGTGAGTCCGTACAACATACATCGCCGAGCGTGTAGTAAGACCAATCCTAAAAATGTTATAAATAAGAAAGTTTAGATGTTTGCTTGTTTTTTCCGCAAACATCTATAAACATCGTAATAGCTGAATCGATATCGATGTATAGTTTGATAAAGATACATAGGTGTATTGAAACATCAGGCTAGTTTATCAATAACTCGGAGCAAGCTCCTCAGAGCTGCGAATAAAGGCATCTGCGCTATTCGCCCTAGCTTTAACTCTAGAAGCAACTACTTCTAGGTCTCGTGGTATCACTGAGATGGTGGTCCATCTCTTGTTTTTTGTTTGATTTATACTGGTGTCACTAGTTTATTCTGAAACAACGATAAACGTAGCCTGTCTAACATAATATTGTAACGTTTTTTACAGAAGGAAACTAAGCGTATGATATTGCATGCGAACATTCAATGGTTTGTTAATTAGTTGAATGTATTTGGTAAATAAGCCAAAAACTGAATCCTTTTAAGAAACTGATTCTTCCACCAATAACAAAACTGGTCATGCTAGTCACAGTCTTAAAGCAGGGTGACCATAAAAGAACTAGTGACACGATAAATAAGATTAACAAACTATGTTAATTGGCTTCGTCGTGCATAAGGCATTCGTTCGTGTTGTATGCTCGTGTGATAACGAATAATCCCGAACTACTAATCCTATGATAAAGAGAGGCGTGTCATACGCACTAAACTGTACAAAAGGGTGACTAATACCAGAGACTTATTTACTAGTCTCTGCTAATACTAAACATGTGATATTTACTCTAATTTGCGAGGCATGTTCTTCTTGTCATAAAAGCTTCTGCGTAGCGCTCGTCACGCAAACATTCAAACTTGTTGCCAAGAATTAATGGTTGCGGGCACCCTGTATTATGAAAAAATGGATGTGTTGCCAAGAATTAATAATTGCAGATAAATAATCGATGAAGAAATACAAAACTATAGACGAGCATGCATGGGTTCGATTCCCGCTGCGGGTCCAATGTTTGTATGATCTGCAAATATTTGTTCCGGGTCTGGGTGTTATTTATTTATTTATTAAAAAAAACTATTATAACACCTTAACAGAGTACCTAAAGTGATGTTATATATGCACATATTAATATGTTATGGTACCATGGTAAGTACTCGTAGTTATGATACCCACGATACAGGGGATCCTGGGTGGGTTATGTTATGCGCAGAAAAATGTAAAAGAATGAAAAGACGAAAACAAAACTTTTTTGTTACTAACGAACGCGCTCGGTTTTACCCGCGTTATTCTCCTAAAGGTGCTGAATTTTAAGATAAAAATACTTATCTTATGTTTTATTCCAGGCTTAAATCTAGCTGTACCAAATTTGATTCGAAGAGATTTCGTACTGAGTTTATGCATCATCAATTTGATAAGGCGGCTCAAGACAGTTCGTCGTAGCATAGCGTAGGGGAAACCTATGTCCAGTAGACTTATTCGTCATCTCGCGGATCTGAAACTCGCTTGAATCCGCGAGTTGACACCTTCCGATTGGACTTCTGCTGGCTGATGATGATGATATTTCCTTACATCTTCAGTCTTTGAACTTATAACTGTCAATAACCTATCCAGTCCAATCTATGCATAGTATAGATAATATAATGTTATTAACAATAACTAACTTATCAAACACGATAACTAATCTATAAAGCACAACATACTACGAGTCCGTTGAAAGTCGCTGGGAGACATCAGGGAATGGGTAACATCCACCTGAGTACTCAACACCAATCTGTCTGCAAAGCGTGGTGAATAAGGCAAATTCCACCAAAGCATTCTATGGGGCCCTCGTCCAGCAAAGGACGTCTGACGACTGATGATGATGATGAATTATTTAATAATTTAATTATGTTAACTACACTCGAGAGCAATGAATCCGGGTCACTAAAGAATGTTAAAAATCTCGGAAACTAAAAATGATAGATTAATGCAATAAATTGTATTTAATAGACAATGTAATACTCCTTAAATGAAGGTAAAAAAAATATGAGTCACCATACATTTTATTAACACAAAATTACATAAAGAAAAAAACTGCTGATCTCTCCTTAAAACAAAAATAGGAAACATGAAATTTTTGAACTTTATTACAATTTTCTTGAATTTTAATACTTCGTATTGCCTCCTCGTGCTTCCATTACTGCGTTTACGCAGAAAAAAAACAACAAAAAAACAGAAATCAAACAATGATAAATGACAGATTACAAACAAAAGCAAAACCAAATGCTGTAATTTCGTAGTTCCATCTTCGAAAGTGGCCCTTTTTCAAATTTGATTTTTTTATGATATAACTTTACAATAACTAAGAAGTTTTAATACCTTCATTTAAGGAGTATTACATTGTCTATTAAATACAATTTATTGCATTAACCTAGCATATTTAGTTTCCGAGATTTTTAGGATTCTTTAAGTGACCCGGATTCATTGCTCTCGAGTGTAGTTTAAGAATGTACTTACCTATATTTCTGTTTACACAGTAATTTATACAAAAAAGGGCATTTATTCACTCACACTATACTTACTTATCCTTAGTTACAAAGGTTCAGGTATATTCTTATATTCCTATTCTTATCAGGAAATATATACGACATACAATATCATGTTTTTGCAAATACGCGTTACTGTAGAAATAACGGACAACATTTCTTTATTTTCCATCTTTCTGATAGAATAATCTTGTATTCCTATTGTGTTCATATCACAACAAGATCAAAATGATTCCCATTCGTTGAATGCCAAATACGGTTCGGAAGTTTCGAATGGGATTTTTAGAATAACATCACATCACTTGATACCATTTGATATTTCGCCACTGTCCTGTAAGCTACAGATATTTTATAAGACGGTTCAGATGGAATCTAGTAAGCTGCAATTTCATTGTAAAAACGTCATATATGCTTATTTTGAATTTAATGAAGAAAGTACTTTATCAGACAAGGGCTTAGGCCCAATAAGGCTAGCGTTCAGTGTTTCTTATAACAAGTGGAAAAGTAAAACAGATCGAACAGTTACCACGCTACGATCACAGTTACTACATAAACTGCGCTAAAGCGGAAAATACAGGAATACAAAATGCACCCCCGCAATTCTGCATTTTATCAGCCATAGAGCAAGGATGGCTCTAACCCCTCTGCAGAGATAGAGATGTGTTCGAAAATCTACAGTGCTGCAGCATGAAGCTGTTGTTCTCGAGGTAGAAGCTTTTGAACAGACTAGACCGTCAAGGTAACGTGTTTTTACCCGAATGCAAAGCAAAAGCAAGGTAATGATTTTAGTGGTCTATGTATGTATGTAACTTTGTTAATCTGTTCCCTCGTAGCCCCGATTTACGTAAAGGATTTTGAATAACTTTTCATTTAAAAAACCGACTTCCGCCATTGTATTCGACTAAATAATATTGGATGAAAAAAAAATTATGAAAGAACCATAGTGGTGAAAGGATTTTGATACTTTTTGAATGCAAATGCTTGGTTTGTTGCTGAAAATATCAAAATCGCCATATGTATCCCTACAATATTTGAGGAGTTCCCTCAATTCCCCATGGATTCCATCATCAGAACTGGATTCTGAAAAAAATGGGACCAATCTGGAAGTATATCTATTCAAATAAAAAAAGAATTTTCCAAATCGGTTCATAAACGCCGGAGATATGCGGTAACAAACATTAAAAAAAAAAACAACCGATTTGAGAACCTCCTCCTTTTTTGGGAAGTCAGTTAAAAAGCAATTTCACCTCGAAAAAGTATCATGAATATAAGTAAAATAAGTTTGGTATAAAATTAAACAATACAACACACACCATAAACCTATATCAAAATATTGTAGTTGGCAGCTATTCTTATCATCGTTTATTCGTTAGTAAAATTTATGTCCACTGAATTCTGTCAAAATTTGTAATGACCTTAAGCTCGTATCCAGAACTAACTCCAAACCTTGCTTGCTTGGAGTTTAGTTCTGTGTCTCAGTTAGTGACTAGTCGACGTTTCAATTTGAGATTACTTGTAAGAATTTTCTCATGCTCTGTGCAAGCACTCGACGATCAGGGAACTGGCGCGGTAAATTGCCAGCCTCCATTACGCTATCTGCCCACATAGCGCAATGAAATTCCTGGCTTTTATTAACCGTTGCATCTACCCGCCTGTATTTTGTAACAGAATTAAAGTAAACACAAGTTATTAGCTCACGACTGAGACCAAGAGATGCCTAACGGACAAGTGAGAAAGCAAGTCTTGCACGTTTTTGACTATTCTGAGCTTTTTTGTTAGACTCTAGGCTAAAATGTTCCTAGACCTCAGACCTCCGTGGCGCGACGGACGAGTAGCCAGCTGAGACGCAGGAGGTGCTGGTTCGATTCTTGCTGCGGGACAAATGTTTTCATAATCTACGAATATCCGCGTCTGGGTGTTGTTACAGTGGTACTCTTAGTTCCTGATACCCACGACACAGAGAATTCTAGTGCGGGGTCAAAGACTCTGTATGTGACTGTTGGATTGGGTGTTATTTTATGTTAGAAGACTAGGTAGTATCAGTAACGCAATATATAGTGATAACAGAGTTAGACACATAACATGACTTTCTTTGAACAGTTTAATCCGTAAACAAAACATTATATTTAGCTATGTGGTTCGATTAGCTCAAAATTGATTACCCAGTAAAATTTTATCGTGATTGTGAATGAACCATAGGTATTACTTAGCGTTTTTTTGTGTATTTAGTTATTTAAAAAGTAATATTATGTTTCTACAAGTGGAGACCTTTAAATGGCCTCTAAATTACTATATAAGTTACCATTTTGTTTTTATGATCCGATGGTTTTCCTAAAATAAATAAATAGACATTGTCACAGGAACTATTAGTAACTAAATGATGAGTATAAGGGATCAAAAAAGTACAAGGGGAGGGGGGAATGGCGTTAAACCACATGATCTATCACTATCAGTAACTACTCACATTGTTAATGGGTAGGTCAGGGGTAGGTGTGTGAAACACTCGTAACTTGTAGGTTAAATCAGTTTGTTTCAGTATTGGAAAATATTCCCTACGTGTATCTGGGAAGCGTGTATCCAAACTATGGCTGTCGAGTGTCGCTCAATAGTACACAGGGGCTTACCTACTACAGGTTTTGATAGTTTACGAAACTATATGAACTTTCGTTTCCATCCAATACATTTACTAACAGCGTCCTTAGTTTTCTTCTCGTTTTCGCTAGGGGCGCTGTACTTAAGTAAATGTATGGAAGGAAACGAAACTTCATATAGTTTCGTTAACTATCAAAACCCGTACTAAGCCCCCAGATGTTAGACTGAACTTTTCGCAAACAGTCACTCAAAATCTATTTTGAGACCGCGCCCTAGACAAAAAAAAAACTAAAACTGAGTAACGTAACCCTGGTGACTAAAGATTGATGATGTAAGTGTTGGTTTTCTTTTATTTGTAGTTTCGTATTTTGTCATCATAACATTCTATTAGCCGGGTCCGCAATATGTTGCGACTCAATTCGTTCAGCGCTGGCTCATAATTTGGATACACGCATCCGAGAACTACTAGAAATGAGATGAACAGTATCTAAAGTTTTCCAATCTTGTCTCAATCACCATCTATTTCCTGAGTTTTCAAACTATCCACTGTATCATGGTATCTTATACAGTGACTGTATATCAAAGATATACCATTTGCCGTACCGTGGCTGAAACTTTCCAGCGTCACGTATATATACTAAGGTATGGTTTAATTACCTAAAATGGGCTGTTAGGAAACTAATTTAAACACCAATAAAACGTTTAAGTTTGTCGTTAATTTTATTCGATTGGCAACGACGCAACGAGTTACCTTTTAAAGGGGTGGTTTAAAAGTTTGGAATTTGTTCCTTCATCTCTTGATTCATGGTTTTATTCTTACACACTCAGTTGACTTCTCTTTAAAAACGTTTTTTAAAAGTAGAAACGAATGCGTGCTGAATTTTATGGAAACGTTAAGAAAAAATCCATAAAACGGACTACAGGTAAATAACTTCAAATTTTCAAATGTATATAGTTAACGATTTCGTAGCACATTGCCTACTATCGCCATTTGTTTACTTTTAAACATTTATAAGTAATCTGTAGCAAAACTATGCATTTGAAAATTATCCATAAAAAAAAAACTCATAACGAACCCTTTCATTTGATACGTCACGACGGACTTGTCCAAAGTTTTTCTAGTTTGCGCCCCGATATTATCCCCCCTAAAATCAGAGTTCGTTTATTTACGCTATACGTCCGTGATTGGGTCACCTAACTTTTTCGTCCTGTTGTAGATTTGTAGAAAATAGGTGGTGCCAGACAGACAGACACGAGAGTGATCGTTTAGTGGTTCCGTTGGTACCATTTGAGGTACGGATCCCAAAAATATCCATCATTTATGTCACACATGAGATGGATGCGAAGAGTTCCATCAAATGGTAAAGTGTACTTACTATATAAAGACGAAAAATATACGATAAAAGTAAGAGAGAGAGTGATGAAAAAAGTCGTAGAACCCTCCTATATCCATCCCTCTGTCCTTATTGTTGGCCGTTATGGTATGCAAAACGTTTAAACCTTAAATACCCATTCAAGCAAAAGCTTTTAATGTTTTGCATACCCTTACAATAAGGAGTGAGTTTATTATTAAATTACGCTGAAACGCTGAGTATGGTGAATGAAAATTCACATAAAGGTTGTAGGGAAAAAGAAAATTACTGAATGGAACAGTCATTTAAATACTACTTAATACTATACTACTAAACTAGTAGTTCGCCCCGAACTGAGACCTCGCGATGACACCTTTATCAGCCCGACTAAAAGAGGGGAAGAAAGGGTTTTGTATTTAACGGCTATGTAAGTATGTTTGTATGGATGATCCATCAGAAATCTAAAACTATCGAGTAAATTTTTCTAATATGAAAGACATTTTGTGAAGCAAGAAAAAAGTTTTTTTTAATTAAGCAGTGCCATCTAGTTGTAGTTTTGCTACCTAATTTTTAAAGATTTAAGTTTTCTACTTTAAAGATGGATAAGTATTACAAAGAAAAAATCCTCAATTTTCGACTTCTCCCCGTAGAACAAAATTTACTTAAATAATAAACGATAACGTCTTTTTGACAAAACATAGAACTCCAATGTCATTCAAATTCCTAGGAATGGGGGGTCAACAATGAATATTATATTGGATATTGTTTTTTAAGGTTCAGGTTTCTAATTTCTTCAATTTCAGACTTTTCCCTGTAGTTGTGACACAAAAGCCACAAGCATACCAAATTTCAGCATTGTGGGACTGCTGGAAGTACCCTAGAATTTTTGATTTTTGCGTTTTTTATTTTCCCTAATATCTCGGAAACTACTAAGTTTAAATACTTATTAAAAACAGTTTTGAAATGTCCAACTAAAGCGCTTTCATTAGACATCCCACTTGTCGTACTGTCTCACTTTTATTTTTTTTACCCCCTCATGGACCCCAATATCTCAGCAACCCCCTGACCGATATAGCTCATAACCTTACCTACAAATTGTACCAATAATATCTACCCCCATACCAAATTTCATGAAGATCGGATTAACGGTTTGGAAGTTTTCATCGGACAAACATACATACATACACACATACATACAAACGCCGATTCTTCCAACTTGACTCAGAGAACTCGCTTCGCTCGTTCAACTATTTAATTTTTACTTTTTTTTTATTATTTTTTTATTTTAATACTTGTTTTTTTTAGACTTTTCATTTAAATAACTTTTCATTTAAAACACCGACTTCCGCCAGTGAATTCGACTAAATATCTGGATGAAAAAAAAAATGATGAAAAAACCATAGTGGTGAAAGGGTTATGCATTAACTCTTTACTTTTAGTTATACTTTCTGAATGCAAATGCTTGATTTGTTGCTGAAAATATCAAAATCGCCATATGTATGCCTACAATATTTGAGGAGAAAAATGGGACCAATCTGGAAGTACATATATCTAATCAAATAAAAAAAGAATTTTTCAAATCGGTTTATAAACAACAGAAATATGGGGTAACAATCATAAAAAAAAAACAACCGAATTGAGAACCTTCTTCTTTTTTGTGAAGTCGGTTAAAAAGTATTTCTTTACGGTACTATCAAATTCGGTTCTAGAAATAGCTCTATAAAATCTGGCCATCGAGATACCCCGTCCAATAACACGGGTAGACAAATTGATGACGTCTCGAGGTTACTGACCTCTGGACTTTTCCGTATTTTTCACACGTTTCTATTTTGTATTTACTGAATTGTATTGGTTACTAGTGGAACAGTACGCGTGAAGTATTTTCCTAATAAACTTCAATACCCCTTCAGGGGTGAATATCGGGAATTCCTTTCTTAGCGCACCTCTGGACCACAAAAGGAATTTTTAGATCCTCCTTTTATTGCGTCCCAATTAACCAGACCCAAGAGATAATGGTAATTTTAAAAGCAGCTTTACTGGTAATTTATTTAAGAGTTAAGTTATCATGGACATTGTTAAGCAATTAAGTGGAAGTAGATCATTCAGCAGTTAAGTGGAAGTAGATCATTCTAGAGTCCTAGATTCCACATTCGATTTCTTTAACAGATGTTCATAACAATTCAAAAGCACAGCATAAAAACATATAAGTACGAGATTAGGTTCCTCAATACCGAGGGAGAATTAGATATCCTCTTCATTCATAACCAGACTTGACCCCATGTTTACGACCTCAAACTATAGGTAACCGGTTTTAGGCATGATACGTAGTAGCAAGAGTTATGATCAGGGGACAGGGTGGGGGGGATCTACCTCTACCAGAAACAAGCTATTTTTTTATAAGACCTTCATATAGTATGCATATATAATATGTCTTTTCTATTTAGCTCAACACGATTTAACTAGTTAGGTCTTCAACAATGAGGTCGTGGCATTCTATAGAGGAGGCATGCTGTGCTGATGATGGTGATGATAGTATGTCACGTTTACTTTTAGGGTAAATTCTGTTTAGCATTAGCATATTTGTCCTGTTCCTCCCAATTATACTGGACTCTGTTTCCTGCGTCACCATTTTAGGTTTCACAACTCCAAGTTAGACGGTTTCGTGGTTAAAAATCAGATCACTCGTCCACACTTCCTTACCATAGAAGTAGGGCAGAGCGTCATTGTATTTTATGGACACATGTTGAATATTCTGACGGCGCGATGTGTATTGAGAAACGATAAAGACAAAGGTCTTCCGTTTGTGTGTTTAACCGCAGATTATGTTATAGTTATCGACTCCAACTAAGGAACCTCGAATAAAAACTGAATTTAGGTTCCCTGTGACAACATAACATAATAAGCAACTAAGTATACCAAGTTTTTGAATTTAAATAACTCATGGCCAAATCAGTTTTGTAAACTATCAAATTTGTACCTAGGTAATGTTCAACGGCTGAAATAATGATGACTAAGATACTCACATCTACATAAGATTATCATTTTATTACCTACAGTTACCTACGCACTTTCCGGCCATAGAAACTCGGTGAAACACCGAGTTTAAAAACTAGCGATTTAAATTTTTTCACAAATACCGTTACCACGTCTGCGTCATTAGCGTAATCGCGAAGAAGCCATCTAACGCAAACAGATATTTTCACACAAAAAAACGTCACACGCCGCTCGAAAATGGCATTATTTTAGCTCTCTCATCGGTTTTTTTGTATTTATTTTATGTATCTTATTTTTGACACAATAATCTGCACAATACCACAAAATAAAACGCACCGCCCGCTTCTTACTTTGTGACCATTTTGAGAAATATTCGAATCTAGCCAAAAGTTAGAGGTAACTTTGTAATTTTTTTCTATGGAGAAAATATTGTTCTATCTTGTTTTTGGTAGCGATTCCTATCTATATACTATAGTATCTATACATATTTTAAATAACAACATGGTACATGATTTACTCAGGTAAAAATCATTTCTACGGTTGGCATTTTGCTTAAACTGCAAACACTCACTTGTGTTTGCAGTTGAAAACTCTTGGTGGTCTAGCTGTTACCAGCGCAGAGTCTTTTCCTATGAACATAGTAGGAGCAAAGATAACTGAAAAACAATAGGACGTATATTTTACGAGCTCCCGACATCCCGATTCAGTCGACTGAAGTTTACGACTTGTGACTAACCCAGTTTTCATATGATATGACTCACTATTATAGTAGAGCATGAATACAACTAGCTTTAAGGATGCCGTACATCCGGTGAAAAAACGGAACCCTCCTAGGATCATTCTCGTGTCCGTCTGTCTATCCGTCTAGAACCTGCCCATTGCCACTTCATCTAGACTATTCTAGACTCTAGATGAAGTGTCAATGGGCAGGTCTGCAGCTCGCAGAACCGACAACCGTCGGGGAATAAAGGTTCCCGAGTGGTGACCACGAATCGGACGTCGCAGTGTAGTTAGACCCTGCCTCGATAGACCAAACACAATCTAAAGGTCGCAGGAAATTGGTTGATGGAGGCGGCTCAAGACTGTTGCATACTATGGGGGCCTATGTCCAGCAGTGGATTTTATCAGCTTTTGAAGATTATGATGTTGATACTAGTAATATAGTAAGTAGGGAAGGGTACCATATTACTTAACACATATCTGTAGGGCTAACCACATTATATCTAACTATTATTACTGTCGCTGGAACCCTTTGCTGGAACCCTGGAACCTACTGTCGCGTCGTGGCGCGGGGCGGTACACTTACTGCTGTAGTTAGTTACTAGCGGCCCGCTCGCGACTTACCACTGGCCGGTGGTCCAGTCAATAAGTGATAAATAAATTATAGCCTATTCTGATGTATAAGCAATAATATTCTTAAGTTTCATCAAAATCCGTTTAGTAGTTTTTGCGTGAAAGAGTAACAAACATATATCTATCCAAACAAACTTTCGCATTTATAACAATAGCGACCCGCTCGAGACTTCGTCTGCGTGGTTCCCGGTGGTCCAGACAATTATAGTAGTCAATAAATTATGGCCTACGGCCTATTATATATTTAGCAATAATGTTGAAAAAGCCATTCAGTAGTTTTTGCGTGAAACAAACATCCATCCATCCATCAATCCAAATAAACTCGCATTTATAATATGAGTGAGATTTAATCTGTCTCCGTTACTTGCTACCAATAAAGTGTGCACAGCTTACACGCCCATAAATGATATCACAAACATGTGATTCCTTGATTACTTGCATTTGCTAGTAAATCCTATCACATTGTAATGAGACGGGATCGAAACGGAGCGTGATATCAGCTTACTTTTTTAATAACCCTATATAAGGCACCAGTTTCTCACAATACAGGTTCACAGGTTTTAAAATTAGTTTTGGTTTTTTATATAACTAAATGACTTTTGTGAAGATAAATTAAACGAATTAATATTATTATTATTGTTATTACTTCTAGTCCCATTCATATTGGTACTACGTTGGTGCCGTGGGGTGTCCGGCCTACGAAGGTCTATTCCCGTTGTCCACGTTATTTTGTCCCCGTTTGTTTCGTTCCAGAGGATGGGCAGCAGCATCCACCTGAGAACTCGACACCAATACTGCAATCACCAATCCACCTGCCAAGCGTGGTGATTATGGCAAATCCCCAATTGCATACTATAGTAATGCCTCGTCCAACAGTGAACGTCTAATGGCTGATGATGGTGATGACGTAGGTAGTTACTTGTACTTAATTAAAACAAAACTATGAATTAAAACGGTGTCGAGCCACAACGATGTAAAGGTCCCTTAAATCAAGCGTTTAATGAATCTTTAACTGGGTTTTAGAGACCTCGTCAACAACACCGTACAAAAGGAGGTGCGGCAAGAAAATTAAATATTTTTGGTCTATCGTCCGATGAAGTTCACATATTATATAAATATATTCAAAAAGATAATATGCAAGGTTGTCCTTAACCAAAAAATAACGGGATTTTGACTTTGTGGCCCACCAAGTTAAGGCCCAAATTTTTGATACTTACGACACTATGTGACCCACATGTAAAACAGTCTGACATTGTGTCCCGTTTGTAGTACTTCACTTAGCAGACAAAGAATAGGTACTAATTATTATAGTAAACGGGGGAAGGTACAGTAACCAACAAATTCAAAATCCAATTATAGACAAAATTTTAAAATTTCTGTATCAATTTGTGTATTTGTGTTGTCTGTATGTGTGTGTGTGTTTGTGTGTTGTTTTATCAAGTCGTAAAACTTCGTGCTCCAAAGCGCAGCGGAGGGTTTTTTATACGGATCCGTTCCGGACCCGCTTCGTAGTCTCTAAAAAGACCTTAAATAATCGCATTTCAGAATGTACAACGTAAACATGCGATCCACGCGTGAATGAACCCACGTGCTTGTTTGTTTATTATATAGACTGTTACAAATCATCAGGGCTGTATAGATTGTCTAAGAGTTAGTAGGTGATAATAGTTTTGCACTGGGAAATGCCATGTTTACTCGGAGCCAAAGTAATAACTGGGACGAAGCATAAATCTGTTTGTAGCTCTATGTGCAATGTTTGTGTGTCTAACTGTAAAACATTTGTGGGATTTTTTTATGATCCACTGTAAGATCAACAGTTCCGTCTGTTTTACCGCAATGCTTTTCTTACTCACGCGGCCCTCGCGAGTTTTATGATTCAAGATTTTTCAATTTGAAACTGAAATAGTACGTTTTATTTAAGAAATAATATCACGCTGACTGTACAAAACCTAAGAAACTGCTGCTTATGACGAGTTTAACCTAACAATATAATGTTTAATTTGGTGAAGACAAAATTACCCTCATATCAAAGTATTGAACCAAAAAATGGCCTTGTGATGAAAGTCCCCTACGTACTTGAACATTTTAAAGGTCACTGGCAGTCGGTGGATGGAGGTGGCTCAATACATTAAGGCCCGTGCCCTGAGGCCGTAGTCTATGTTTGAACAAGGAATTGACCATACGTCCATGTATAGTGCAGTGGAACACGGTTTTTTAAATGTATAACTTTTCATTTAAAAAACCCACTTCCGCCATTGTATTCGACTAAATAATTTTGGATGATTTTTTTTTATGAAAGAACCGTAGTGGTGAAATGATTATGATACTTTTTTGAATGCAAATGCTTGGTTTGTTGCTGAATATATCAAAATCGCCATATGTATGCCTACAATATTTGAGGAGTTCCCTCAATTCCTCATGGATTCCATCATCAGAACTGGATTCTGAAAAAAATGGGACCAATCTGGAAGTATATCTATTGAAATAAAAAAAGAATTTTCGAAATCGGTTCATAAAAGCCGGAGATATGCGGTAAAAATTAAAAATAAATAAAAATTACATCCGAATTGAGAACCTCCTCCTTTTTTGGGAAGTCGGTTAAAAATTAAGTTCACAGAGTGTACAGTCACACCAAGATACTACAAACGAAAATATTGTTACTACAAGGTAAATGTTTTAGCTTTTGTTTAATTGTAATTATAAAATTGAATAAAACAATTCTTGTTATTTTTCCTACCCGCGGATTAGTTTTTGAGGCATGGATGGCATTATGCACATTTTGCGTAGGTATATGTCAAAATGCGTATTGCTCATTTTGCGTCAATGTGAATTAATTTGGCATTATGCGTATTGCACTTTTTGCGTGTATGGCAAAATGCGTATTGCACATATTGCGTAAATGTCAAGATGCGTTTTTAAAATTAGTCAAAAAGCGTGTTTGTCATTATGCGTCAGAAGGCAATTAACTACAAACCAAAATCTATAAGAATAAAAAATAAAACAATTTTCCAATGTCGGGTGCCAAGTTATCAAAGCTACACCATACGTCCTGTCAATTGTTTGCTAAAGACTCAACAAGTGATGATACACTTTTATTGATCTGTAGATCAAATGTTGAAAATTACATTTTTTCTCACAATGAATGAAGTAAGTATCTTTATCTTTACAAATAGGTTTAAATTCAAAAGCCTGAAAGTTCCCAATAAAATAGCTCAATAAAAACTTATTGGCCAATTCAAGATTCAACCTTTCGCGATATAAATGAAGCAACAGGTTCAGTTTATCGTACTGAATTTGTGTTTTATGAATTTACTTGATCATTTTGATCCGAGCCTGGGTTTTATGGGGTACTTAAGCTAGTACAGTTGGCCAGTGGTAAACTTAGGATCTAGCTGAGACTAGGTATAAATGTTAAATGGCGTTTTCATTGTAAATCTATCCGAAATAACTCGTGAGGACTGGGTAAGTATGACCGTAATGTAGGCCAACCCTGCATTAAGGTCGTAGCTTTTATTTGTTTAAGTACTTTGCAGCTATATGTGCAGTTTTCCCACAATGAATATCAATGAAAAGATCTGAATGCGTAGTATGTAGTCATGGGTCTTTATGAGTTTTATATATAACGTTAACGGTACCGTTATGGTACCACGGATAACGTAATATAACGATATATTTTTCATAACTGTCTATTTTGCATGCAACGACAACTGAATAATACCTACCACCTAGTCACTGCACAACCGTTTTTGTTTCATCATTTTCGCTTTATTATCATCATCATCAGCCTTTAGGCGTCCACTGCTTGACGAGGCCTCCCCCATAAAACATAGTGGGGGGAATTGCCACATTTGCTTGGCTGGGAGATTGGTGATTGCAGTATTGGTGTTAAGTAAATAAACTAGTGTTATTGTTCTATAATTCCGCTAATTCTGCCTCGATCGTCTCCACATGTAACGTGAGGCCCACCACGGTTTTTCGTATCTTCATCTAATTGTTTAATTGTTTTATTAATTGTCAACATGTACATAATTTATAGCTTAGGTCTAAGAGTAGCTTATGAAAGTACATGTACCCTGTAGGGCGCTGCAATTTTAACATCTTCACATGCCACGTCCACTCATATGAACCTTATCTTGACGTTTGTGATTAAACGGTAGTGAGCAGTTGTTGTTATTATAACTTATACCACGTTCGAGCCTGCGTTACAACGTGGGGATTATCATGAGAATAAATCGTTATGAGAGTTATCTATGACGATAAAACACGATATCACAAACACGACGACGTTACGAAGTAAATAACGTTTTAAATAACTGCCTTTACGTTATTGCTCAAGCCCATTAGTATGTAGGTATATACTGCGTTTTATTTTAACTCGCGAACTAATTAAACTGGAACGAGAGGGAATGCAGTAATCGGACCCCGTGAGAGTTTGTATGGTAGGAATCTTCTTTATTAACAAAACCCTTTCATTGTACTGCTAAGCGTACTACCTGAATGCATTCAACTCTCTCTAAAAAAAATTCTAGTTCCTTGTTTCTTGATAACTCTGTAATAAGTTCATATCTGATATTATATTATATCTACATGACGTACCAAACATAAAAAATACAATCGAATTTATAACCTCCTCCTTTTTTTTGAAGTCGGTTAAAAATGAAGATCTAACTTGTAGTTTTTAAAAATTAAAGAGAAACCAGAACCAGAGGGAACGAAATAAAACGGACAAGTGCGAGTGACAGTCGTGCCCTGCGGGTTCCGATTTGTAAATTATTTCAAAATCGTCAAAGCTCTTTTCGAGTTTCGACACTTTTTCCTACAAACTTCACCATTCCACTTTAGGGATAAAAATTACGAAATTCCTCAATTTTAGACTGATTCCTTTATCTGTGTCGCAAAGCTTACTAGCATTCCTAATTTCAGAATTGTAATTACTGGAAGTACCCTATTACCGAGATTTCCATACAAAAGTGAGATATTCATTGCCATATCTTTTTAATGCATTGAGTTTGAAGCTTGGTTTTTTTTACGGCACTAAACTTTTTTTATCGGTGTAAAAACGTGTACAAAGATATAAATTGGTAGTGACTAGTGTGACGAGCGAGCGTGACCAGATGCCGGTATTCTGGAGACAGAGTCTAAGTTTTTTTGCTAACAATTGACACGGACGTATGGTGTAGTGTAACACGGATTTTATATGGCAACACCGATGAGCGCATGTGCTGCGACCCTCATTTTCCATACAAAAAACCGTGTTAGGTACACTTCCTACACCAAAAGTCCGTACTAATTGCTTTTCAAAACTCTGACTTCTGTCTCTGAGT
Source organism: Epirrita christyi (assembly GCA_951392215.1). Taxonomy (NCBI): domain Eukaryota; kingdom Metazoa; phylum Arthropoda; class Insecta; order Lepidoptera; family Geometridae; genus Epirrita; species Epirrita christyi. The sequence continues at coordinate 6,350,666 of OX595850.1, forward strand.
GAAGCAACTAAGAGCGTGATTCACATGTTTTTATTTCAGCAACACGTTTGGGTCCATACAAAATCCGTGTAACACGCTCACGAATTAATTTAGAAAGTAATTTTCTTACTATAGAAGCATGCAAAACTAAATCACAGATTTCCATTTGGCAAACCATCAAGAGTGCGGTCGCCAAAGGAACCGGAACCTGATACTTAGTTGGCAACTTGGAAGCACTCATGTGACGTGTGACCTACTGCTGTTAAACTTTGCATGTTAATTGCGGGGCCTCATTTGCCGGTTTAAGGGTTTGTGTGTAACCTCAGCTTACACTAATTAAGTAAGTTCATGCAGTGAAAGACTTCACTGCTGAACCTCCTTTATATGTCATGTGACTCAGTATATCTCCAGCCTCTGGTAATATGACATCTCGATATATTCAATTCTTTCTTGTCTTTAAAAATATTGTATGTACATTTATGTCCTTTGTGCAACATGACGCAATATTGTAAAAAATTATACACAAATATGATGGATTGATTTGCGTCATTGGTAATATTGCGAAATAATTTCAAAATCGAAGTCGCCCATTAGACTACGCTGTTAGTTATTTTAAACTGTGTTTAAAAGAGACACCGTTGAGTGTATCAAGTTCCTGTAAAGCCAGAGGCCGAAGTCTGAATTTTAACAGGCTTGTAACAAGCAAACAAGGTGTAGTGTAACACAGTTTTGTTTATTGCCCAGCGGTCAGAGGCCCAATTCACTAACTTAAAAAATAGTTAAAATAGAGTTCGGATCATGTTTCGATCTTGTGTCGATGTCTTAAATGTCAGAAATGGTATTCTCTAAACATAAAATACAACACTGTAATGTGATTATATCGAAATGTGACCGAAACTTGAACGATTCAAAGTTTTTTCGATAATTTTAGCATCGCAGATGGAGTATCTCTTTACTCTTTGCAATTAAATATATATAACTATCCTACTCTAATGGTAGTCACCGTGAATTGAAAGTAGACTGAATTGTTATTTATAAGGGAGCAGAATACCAACTTTCTGTCGATTCATAATTCAGTCTCAATTCGGTTAACTTTCAGTGTAGTTTTAAAATAATTTAGAGAATTGGGCCTCAGACGGCCGTCATTTGAAGAAAATACTTAGCGGTGTAAATGCCGTCCGTATATTGGAAGAAACCTACTCTTTGATTAGTAGGGATTGTTTTCGTTTTGGCCGGATTAGCACGTCATAAAAATGTCGAAAAAAATCGGAATCAGAATTGGAATTGGGAGGAGGCTGTAGAAATCCACTGCTGATGGACTTATGATGTTGATAAAAATCTAGTAAATATTCTCTTAGTTGCATTGTATAAGTAATTAACGAATGGCAAAGAATTAATATTACTGCGCTGCGTACTCTTTACTCGTCTGTTTATACTATTCTCAATTGCTGCTAATAGTGCTAATCAAAGTGTAAACCAGTCATTAGAGCACTTTATGCCTCAGGGCGAAAAGTCGTAGTTCGTGAGTGTGCTAACGAAGGCACAATTTAAAGTTTCATACGGTACCTTGGCCCGTGTGAAACTCTAACTAGGCTACTCTAGTTTCAGCAGCTAAATTGTATTTAACAAGCAGTGTTAGAACGCTGCTCCCAAACTTCACTAGCATTAATTGCATTAGTTAACTCGGCACGTGTAGTTTCCCAAACTTGTTTACTACATTGGAGTTCTTATCATTTCTATTTTGTGTAGTAGCATAGAATAATTAATAGTACAAGTAGTGGTAGATTAAAACCTACCTAGCTACGTCGACTAGATAAATATTTTTGTAATGCCATTCAATATACAAACAGCGGAGAGGGGCGCACTAAGATATTATTTTACTGACCGTACCTTCCCCGGTATACTATAGTAATTATTACATATTCTGTGTCTGCTAAGTTAAGTACTTACTACTGTCAGAACGTTTTACATGTGGGCCACAGTGTCGTATCAAGAGTTTGGGGCTAAACTTGTTGGGCCACAAAGACAACATGGCGACTTGTTTTACAAGTTTTTTTTGAATCCTATCTCCAGCGCCATTGTCTTAAAACACAGGTTTTCATAGTATAACATTGTTGGATCTTTGTAATTTATTTTGAAAGTAAATAAATATTTTTTTTATATTATTTCGAGTCGTGGTAGTCTCGGCCTAAGAATAGGACTCCTCCAACTCCTCCTGTAGATGTCGTAAAAGCCGACTAAGGAATTACAGCAGGAGATGGGCAGCTGCATCCACCTGAGTACTCAACACCAATATTGCGATCACCAATCCGTCTGCCCGAGCGTCCCATTGTATTCTATGGGGGAGGCCTCGTCCAATAGGGACGCGTAACGTATAGTAGTGTTTGTGTTGTCGTTGGTGTAGTTGATGCATACTCAGGAGTTATTAATCGATAAAATGGTATATTACCGTTACGTCCGTTACCACTACGTAGCAAATAAAAATCTATTGTTGTGCGGTGTTAATGGCTATGCTAATTATTCCCACAACAGAACCTGTCAAAAGGTACTTGTTATAACTTGATAGAGGTACTGTAATGCACCGTGCATCTGAACGTGTGGGCGAATATATTAGAAACGGATGAAAATGAAATTATACCTATACGTTACATGAATACATGAGTACTTATTCACTGCGTACACCGTCCATTGACCTATCCTTTATTTGGAAAACAGTTGCTTAAAACATAACATTTCATTTAAAAAACCGACTTCCGCCATTGTATTCGACTAAATATTTGGATGAAAAAAAATGATGAAAGAACCATAGTGGTGAAAGGATTATGATACTTTTTGAATGCAAATGCTTGGTTTGTTGCTGAAAATATCAAAATCGCCATATGTATGCCTACCATATTTGAGGAGTTCCCTCAATTCCTCATGGATTCCATCATCAGAACTGGATTCTGAAAAAAATGGGACCAATCTGGAAGTATATCTATTCAAATAAAAAAAGAATTTTCCAAATCGGTTCATAAACGCCGGAGATATGCGGTAACAAACATAAAAAAAAAATATAAAAAAATACTACCGAATTGAGAACCTCCTCCTTTTTTGGGAAGTCGGTTAAAAATTGACTATCAACATGAGAATAAAAATTCTGCAATGTATTTTTTTCGGAATGTTCTTTTTATTCGGTCACTTACAGCACTGATCAACAATATGAATCGTTGCTCAAAGTGGAAAAGGATCGGTGCTCTTCAAATCGGTGCTCTTAGTGAAAGGCTTCGGTTAATAACCCCCTTGCGAGATAGCAGTCATGTTTTGGGACACCTTGCAGCTCTAGACATTGCACGGTTACTTCACGATCGAAAGTCACCAAAAGTTTATCAAAGTTTACGTTCTTAATCATTGCTTAAGCGATCCATAGAATTTATAAAAGTTACTATTCTAATAACATATATATACATATATAAAAGAACATATCTCTGTAGGATATAATTACTGAAGTTTGTCTGAAACTCCTATTAGGTACACAGGCAGCCTCATACCTAAAGTTATCTGTTTTTTTTCTGAATCTATACAAATCTTCTTCGACGTGATATGCCTAATACAATGTTTGGATGAAAAGATGAAAATGTTTTGTAGAATATATTTACTGTCGTTCTCTAAAACGTGAGCATATGCCTAATTCATTGTTTGGACTTGCCTCTGACTACCCTCTAGTAGGTTGTCTTCTTGGATCTGAGTAAGATCTAGATGAAGTTGTGCGTCCTATCCTGCTATATCCTACTAATATTATAAACGCGAAAGTTTGTGAGTATGGATGTTTGTTACTCTTTCACGTAAAAACTACTGAATGGATTTGAGTGAAATTTGGAATGGAGATACTTTACGCCCTGGATTAACACATAGGGTACTTTTCATCATCATCATCAATTTTCATCATTATTCACGCGGGTGAAACCGCGGGGCGCAACTAGTGTTATATATAAATGAATGGCCGCTCACTAGACACTCAATAGGTACAGTTCTGACAAAAAGCTTTCTGTTCCCAGTATCGAAACTAAGTTACTCACTTATCCTCAGATAGACTTACATAGATGAGACTTAACTCAATTAAAAGTGAAAGCTTTTTGTCGGATTTACGAGTAATAAAAGTGGAATTGGGAGTATGTTTGCTAGGATAACAGTTTCATTCAAGTCAGTATGACATTTTGTTGCCTGGTTCTAATAGGTTAAGGAAACGGATCTTTGATCGATTTTTCGCATCGAAATCGTTAGAGCCGTTGTCGAGATCTCAAAACATATAAACATATACAGGGTGGATTTTTGAGACGGGACAGTAAGGGCAGGTACCTTAACCGTTATAGTTACAGGAAAACGTTCCTAGGAGACCATCCATAACTTTTTGAGATATTCTGATCTGCATTCACAGATTTTAGAAAAAATGTACAGTAGCAAGGAAATGGTTGTTTTACACAAAAAAATTGTTTTGATTGTTTGCCAATCGATTCTGTTTCTTTTATGGATCAAAAGTCTCTACTGGACAGACTGAGGTTTGAGTACTAGAAATGTCAGACTACTGAATATAGAGCTACAAATACCGTAGAGCTATCATATCTTATTATAAGTAGTTAATAGAAATGGATGTCTGTATTTTCTGAAAACATACAAGAATTTGACTTGAATGAAGATCAATCTTATAAAATATTCCTTTTGATTTGTTATAAAATGTAGAGATAACAATAGAGTTTTCCTACAAATTGGCAGATTTTTTATTCAGCACGCGTTTCCTGCTGAAGAATGTTCAATCAGTGAACATTGTGTCATGAATCCTAAAACATTTTTAGAGAAAAATTAGGGATAAAAGCTATTTATCCCACATTCAGGGACAAAACCTACCTGAAAAGTCACGTAGGAAGCCTGAAATGTTGTTGTTCGTGATCAAGATATTTTCGTATGAAGTTAAAATGTATATAATATTACGTACCTATTTGAAATGAGAACCCCTAAATATTCCTTATAGTTCAGAACGGGTTGTGGCGCCATCTAACGGTTCAAAGCGGCACTACCTCTTGCCTACGCGAAAAGGCTACTAAACTTCACGCAAAGCTTCGTGTTATAAAACGATGCTCGTATCGAACGTAGTACGATCAGTAATCGAGAGATGTCGCTTAAGGCTGATATGCTGAAACAGTAAAAATAAAGCAATATAATACAGTAGGAGCGTAGCTACAAATTATTGCATAGGAACTTGATCTCTGTGTTGAATTACGCTATTAAAAGATTTATTCCTTCGTAGAAGTCTGAGATCGTTAAACAGATTCTCATAAGTTTATCTTACTGATTGCAGCTTACTCTCTACATTTAACTACTTTGAATTAGTACCTCGTCGGTTTCTGAAAAACTATTGAGTAGATAAATAGATATTGAGTTGATAGGTAGATAATATTCTACTTACATATAACTATAGAATGGCACAACCAGACAGGGACAGTTTGTGTTCTGCTGTGGCCAGTGCCCAAGATGACTCTTAATCATCATCTGTAAGTATTTACCTACTTAATATAAATTATACTAGTGGAGTGGCGGGCCATATTATCGTAGAACACGAGTCTACTTATGACATGCGGGTATAGTATAGGCCCTATAGGGGACAGCGCCAAATGGGTATTTCTAGACAGATTTAAAACAAACCGACAACAAACCGGACGACGCGGCAGAGGAAGACCCTCTATTCGATGGACTAAAGACATTTTAAACGTCGTAGCGTAGCAAGTCGGTGGGTGGATACCGTTCGTCACGGCATTCTAGAGCCTATATGACTGTTACACCAAAACAGAAACCAATAATAAGTTTTTCCTACCGAGATTTTTCATTCGTTCTGATGTCCGTGTGTTATAATCTACCCTAGACATTAAGAGATGACTGTATAAAAGCAATCGGTGACGAATTTACACTTCTTTTTTCGGTTACAAATTTACCAGATGACGATAGGACTCTAATTCCTCTCGAGCTAGATAGTCCGAGCTTATGTCAAAACCAAAAAAAATACAAAACCTTGGACTATATCTGCTATAACTCAAACCAGACAGCCCCCTAGTTAAGCAATGGTCTACAAATTGTCAGTTGATTGCTTGCTGGAGGTTACAATTTCGATATCTCGATAATGATGTGACATTTTCACACATAGGATCCTTCAGTTTGACACATTGGTTAATGTAGTAGCGTGAGAACCGATTTCGGAAAGCCAACAATCTGCTTTCGTATTAAAGTCTTAAAGTCATCATCATCAGCAGCAGCAGCCTTTAGACGTGCACTGCTGGACGAGGCCTCCCCCATAGAATACAATGGGGGGAATTGCCATAATCAACCACGCTTGACAGGCGGATTGGTGATCGCAGTATTGGTGTCGAGTGCTACATTCTAGTGTAGTTTATTAAGACCACGCAGACATTTTAACTCGTTACAAATTGGTTTAAATATGTTTATTGTTTTCCTTTTTTCAGGTGACGGCTTCAAGCTGGCTTCGTCGGGCTCGGGTAGCCCGGCGCCCCCGCCGGTGCAATGGCGAATGCGGAGAAAGCCAGGTAAAATATTATCAACAAAATTGGTCTTCTTCATCAGCTGGTCCATAGCTGGACGAGGCCTCCTAATATACAATAGGGGGTATTTGCCATAATCACCACGCTTGGAAGGCAAGTTGGTGAAAACTTATACAACTACATCAACCGACAACCGCTGGTGTATAAAGGTTCTCGAGTGGTGATCGACGCAGTGTGGACCGCTAGATGAACATAACATTGTAACGCTTGCAAGAAACGGCTCAAAGCCGCAATTCTACGATGGAGCCTATGTCCAGCAGTAAACGCCAACCGGCTGATGATGCATCATTTGTGAAGGCTCGATTAGCCTGCGATTTGTCCATCATCAACTAATGCACATAATATGGTTGCACTTCACGGCCGGTCTGAGCCATTTCCATACAAACGTTGTTCTACATTTGCCCCATGAGTTTTTATCGATTCAACTCAAATTGTTTTGCCAGGTTTCCCACTCCGTGTCAATCAACAACTTTCAACGACTTCAGTTAAGTTTCCCACGTACAAACTTTCCAACTGAATTACTCCTAATTATTTTTTGGTTCATTGTGTTCATCTAGAACACTGCTTGCTTACCTTGATAAGTCGCGACTAAGTCCGCGTGGAGTTTTTTTCTCTTCAACACCCTGCTGTACCCCGTGAAGGGGTGAATTTCAGAAATTTGTTTCTTAGCGCTGCACCTTTAGACCTCAAACGAAATTTACCCTCCAAATTTCAGATTTCTAGGTCTAAACGTTTAGGCTTTGCGATGATAGTCAGTCAGTGAGTGAGTCAGTCACGCAACGACTTCATATAATATATCTAATAATAAATCAATCTAATATAATAAACTCGGAAAACAAGGTTGTGGTATACATGGGGAACCTTGAGGTCCTAATTTAGGTTAGTTACCAGAATCTTTGTGGGCTAGGGTATCCATTATATATCATCAATTTTCTCATTAATATTATAAAAGCGAAAGTTTGCGAGTATTATGTTTGTTGCTTCTTGACGCTGAAACTCTGGAGAGATTTGGTTGAAATTTAGAATAGACTTAGCTTATACCCCAAATTTATAGGCTACCTTTTTATGCGGGTGAAACCGCGGGGCAATGTAAATATAAAATTTAAAGTCCTGGCTGATTCAACGATTGACATATTAACGCATAGGCTAAACTACATGAAATTTGGAAACTACATTCCTTTTGTGGTCTAGGGGTGTACTAAGAAAGAAATTTCCGAAATTTACCCCCTAAGAGGGTGCAACGGGGTGTTTTTAAGTTTTCTTAAGTTTGTCCTTAAGTTTGTATGGACAAAACAACACGTGGACGAAGTCACGGGCGCGTTCTACTATAGTTCACTAATATTCGCAATTTTCGGTAAGTGTTACCTTCACCTAAAATAGACTGAACAAGTCTCGTGACAGGAACCACCTACGTAGCTAATGTTAATGTTAATGTTAAAGAACTCCCTTTTCCGCATTCGAACTCTATGGATGGTCCATTATGCGTGAGAGTAAACTAGCTAGATAGTTAGCCAGCCTAACTCCGTCCAGAAGCACAGAAGTTTCCTGGGGTCTTCGCAGGCTTCGCGGAGTGACCTCGGGTTGTTGAGGATTTGTTCACGTTGAGCTGCTACTCCCACGCATTCCAGGACTACGTGGGCAGCCGATTCTTCTTCGGTCAGACACCCCCTGCAGAGTGGGCTGTCTGTGGCTCCGATGTTGTAGAGGTGTTTGTTCAGGAGACAGTGGCCTGTGAGTGTCCCCACGATGGTACGAAGGTCCGGTCTTGAAAGGTTGAGCAGACGACGCGTGAGCCGTGGTGAGACAGCCGGAACGGCTGCTCTTGACTGTCTGCAATCCGTGGTCCGTGCCCAACGCTCGTTGTGTTGATTGAGGGTGCGAAGCCGCATCCAAGTGCGTAGCTGAGAAAAGGGTAGAGGTAGGAATGGAGATGGTCCCTCTGTGGTTGTTCCCGACCCTCTTCTAGCCAACTCATCTGCGGTGTCATTACCCAGCGATCCACTATGTCCCTTTATCCATTGTAGAGTCACCTTGTTTCCTATGGCGATTCTCTCCAGGGCCAGGTGACATTCGTAAACGAGCTTGGAGTTGCAGCTATGGCTCTCCAGAGCTCTGAGTGTTGCTGAGCTGTCGGAGAGGATCCTTACATTGTAGTCTGTGATCCCTCTCCTGCTCATTGCGGTGGCGGCTTCGGTGATGGCCACGCATTCACATTGGAAAATAGAACTGTGTGCGCCTAGCGTTAATGATATATTAATGTTGAGATCAAGCGAGTGTATTCCAGCGCCAGTTCCCTGTATGGTTTTTGAGCCATCAGTGTAGACACGGACCTCGCTGATTCCTGATTGATCTCTTAGGTCTTCGTAGAGTTGTATGTGGTAGTGTTTCCGAAATATGTGTTGTTTAGGGATCTTATCACACGGGGCGGCTAACAGCGGTTCGTAAGTTATCGCTCTGTCTAGGATGGATGCGTGCAAACTCCTAGTATTTCCCCACAATCCTAGGTGCTTGAGTCTGATAGCGGCCATGGTTGCTTCCTGCTGTATGAAGAAGTCGAGCGGCGGTAGGCCCAGAATGGTCTCAAGGGCGGCTGTCGGTGTTGTTCTCATGCAGCCCGTGATTGCAGAGCATGCAAGTCTCTGAAATCGCTGCAGCTTAGTAATCACGGTGCTTAGTTCAGTTCTGGTCCACCATACGATTGCTCCGTATGTAAGTGTCGGTCTGATTACGGCTGTGTAAAGCCACAATGTTATTTTTGGAGAAAGCCCCCAAGTTTTCCCGAGCATTCTGCTACATTGAAAGAAAGCTGCACATGCTCGTTGTAGTTTATGGTCAAGGTGCTTATTCCATAGCAGTTTGTTATCCAGTATGACCCCTAGATACTTGACTTCGTTGGTTAATCTTATTTCAGTGTTGAATAGCTTCGGGAGTCTAAGATTCCCTAAGTTTCTTTTGTGTGTGAACATAATGAGTTCAGTTTTTGTAGGGTTAACTGATAAACCATGGCTTGTACACCAGGTTTCGATTGTTCTAAAGGCAGAGCTAATGAGGTCGCATAAGATATTCTCGAAGCATCCGGTCGCAAGAATGGCAAGGTCATCTGCGTATCCCACCGTGAATAGCCCGCGGCCATTCAGTTTTCGGATGAGCTCGTCTACGACTATGTTCCATAAAAGTGGCGAGAGAACACCGCCCTGTGGGCAGCCTCTGGCCACTATGCCTCTGGTGGTCGTGTTGACTGTAAACTGTATAGCTCTGTATTTCAGCATATTGTCTATCCACTCTGCAAGCGTTGGAGCGACGCCATATCCCTCCAGTGCTTGATGTATGCTAGTGAATGAGGTCTTGTCAAACGCTCCTTCGATGTCTATAAAGGCACCTAGAGTTGGTTGTTTTGTGGTTAACCCATCTCCAATGCGTGATACTACGCTGTGAAGTGCAGATTCTGTGGATTTACCTTTGCTATAGGCGTGTTGTTGTGGATGTAGGGGCTTGTGCAAGAGAGCATTTCCTCTTATTTCCTGGTCGCACAGTTTTTCTAGAGTTTTAAGGAGGAACGATGTGAGACTAATAGGCCGGAATGATTTTGCCAAAGTGTAGTCGCTCCTGCCTGGTTTTGGTATAAATACTACCTTCACTTCCCTCCATTTCCGAGGTACGTAGCGATGGGCGACACAAGCTCTAAAGATGTTAACAAGATAGTCGGCTAACAGATCGCCGCTCCACCTTAACAGACCCGGGAATATCCCGTCAAGCCCAGCTGATTTGAAGGGAAGGAAGCTGTTTATGGCCCATAACACCTTGTCTCGATTGATTAGGTCTTGGGCTACGGTCCAATCTTGACTACTGGATGCTCGTTCGGCGTACACTTCCCAGTCGTGGGTGTCAGCAATCTGACATCCAGGGAAGTGTGTCTCAAGCAGTAGTTCACTGTTTTCAGCATCTGATTTGGTATACGTATTGTCAGGTTTCTTAAGACATCCTATTGTACGCTCAGGTTCGCGTGAAAGTATGCCTTTTGTTCTGGCTGCCTGACTGGTGCTTTCGATGTTTGTGCAGAAGCGTTTCCAACATTCCAGTTTCCTGAGACGCAAGCGCTTCTTATAGTTTGCTTTTGTGGTTTGGTAGTTCTCCCAATCCACGAGTTGCCGGGTGTTTATTGCTCGGTTGAACAGTTTCCTCACTCTACGACGTAGCCTCTGCAATTCAGAGCTCCACCAGTGTCGACTAGACCCAACTTTGGGTGTCACGAGAGGGCAGGATTGTTCATAGCTGTTAGTCAGAATACAAGTGAGTTTATTTACGTATTTTTCGATGTCCTCGACTACTACGTTGTTCGGGGGCGCGGTCACGGTCGCAAGAGCTGATCGGACTATTTTTACAAATTTTGACCTATCTGTTTTACGCGGAACACGCCTAGGTAGCGGTACTGGTAGGGTCATGCTGAGGTTGAAGCGTATCCACCTGTGATCCGAGCACGACGCCTCATCAGACACGCGCCAGTCAGAGATGGATCGCGACACCTCGTCTGTCGACAGTGTGAGATCAATAATAGTCTGGGCTCGGGAGCAAACAAACGTTGGTTCAGAGCCCTTGTTAAGAAGTGTAAGATTAGTGGAAAAGATATAGTTTACCAGTTCTTCTCCTCGGGCATTGGACTTATCGCTGCTCCACAGAGTATGGTGCGCGTTGGAGTCCATGCCGACGACAAGCTCCAGCTTCTCCCTCTCGCAGTACTCCACCAGCGACAGCAGCTCCGGCGAAGGTATGTCCTCGTCGCCTGGCAGGTAGACGGACGCTAGGACTATGTCACGGGATGGTTGGTTAGTAACTGCGAGGAGCCTAACAGCTGTCAGGTCTCTGGAACAGAATTCGGTGATCAATAGTGTTTGCAAATGTCTAGAGGTATAAATGCATGTTCTAGGGTTGCTTACGGTGGTGTTGAGGAGAAGCTTGCCTCCAATACCGCTCAGACCACAGATCCTGCCCTTTCTAATCCACGGCTCCTGGATCAGAGCTATGGTCTCAGTGTTTTCCTCCAGCGCTCTGCGTAAGGAAGCCGTCGCAACGAGGCTGTGCTGGAGGTTGGTTTGGAGGATGGGAATCGGTAAGGGTTTAGTCCTTTCTGATCGGAGAGGAGTTGAGACAGCTGTCGCTAGCCTCACTCCCCTCTCCGTCCAGAAAGTACTCCTCGTTTGGGTTTGAGGTCGATGGAGGGGCGACCTCTACGTCCATCGTGCCTAGATGTTGTTGGCACTCAGGTTGTTCAGTTTGAGGCTTCTCAGGCGGTTGAGAAGCAGGGTCGGTTGGAGCGTTGTCAGTGGCGTTTCCGGATTCCCCCTCCAGGATCCGGAGATAAATGTTGCCAAACAGCCAGTACAGACGTCGCTCTTTCTGTTTGATCCTGTCAACGTCAGACTCCGGGACACGTAGGAGCAGGTGGACACCAGGTGTCTCCCTCTCCGTTTGTCTCTCCGCCTTGACTAAGGACCAGGAGTTGACGTTAACAGTCGGGTTGTGCAAGGCCAATATTTTGCGCAGCTTGTCTATCTCCCTGTTCGGCTCTGGGATAAACAGCCCACACAGAATTCTTCGCTGGATTTCAGCTTGTGGTCTGACCACAAGCTTCGTTCCAGCGATTGGCGATGCCGTTTGGTTGACTGTACGACGGAGCCAACCCAGCGCATAGTCGTCCTCGCACCACAGTTTGAGGACGCCCTCGCTAAAGTGGGCTTTGCCACGGAAGTGCACCTTCGCCGTTTGGATCGTGGTTGATGGTTCGAGGAGCTCGTCCTCAAACTTCAACTCTAGCGCAGTGCGAATTCCAGTGGCTTGTTCCGCAGTAAAGTCATGGTAGGGTTCGGTCATAACCGCCACACACAGCTCGTTTGCCCTGAACGAAGCTGCGTAGCTGGCGGACCCTTTACGCTGACTGGTTCCCGGCTTCACGCGTTTACTGTCGCCAGTAGGCGTGGTCGTGTCATCTGGCCGGGAACGTTTGGCGTTTGGTTTCGGCATATTTGGGGCTGCCGCAGTGGTTTGAAGTCGGGCTTTAGCCACCAACTTGCCTGCGCGTTTACCTCTAGGCTTGGATCGGCGTCGCGGTTGGTTGCCTTCGCTAGTCGCTGGCGCTGCCTCAGGCGCTGCCTGCGCACGGACCTGTTCAGCCTGACTAACAGTCTGGCCTACTTGAGTCAGGGACTCAGCACCAGGAAGGAGCTGTCGTCCCCCGTCAGCAACCATCCGCCTTGCCTGTACCCGAGCCTGGGTGTTCGCCTTGGCCTGCTGGGGCTTCTTGCCTTTCTTCTTCGGTTTTCTCCGAGGAGAAACCAGGGTCCAAGTCGGCTCTACTGGTTGCTCAGAAATAGCTTCCTTCAGAGCCGACAGTTCAATGACCGTGCCTTTTGACGAAGCCCCGAGAGGCGCGCCAGTCGACACGGTCGGTAGGGTGTGGTATCTCGGGTTCGGTAATTGCGCATCTAAGGACGCAGCAGCCCGAGAAGTCGAGGGGGATTGCGCATCCAAGGACGCAGCAGTCCGAGACGTGGAGGGTACTTGCGCATCCAAGGACGCAGCAAGATTCCTAGTTGTGGCTGCTTTAGCAGCCTCGGTGGGTTTTTTCAAAATTCTTTTGGAATCCATGGTGTAAAAAGTTAAAAAGGTCATCCATGAAGTTCTCCACCCGCCACGGAGTCCTCAGTCGGGGACGTCACGCGCTCTGCGCGCAAACGCCAGAGTTACTTCATGGATCTAGGACCCGCACCCTGAAAGATGGACGAGACCAAACGCTGCGAAGGATACCGGAGCTGCCTACGACCAAAGAGAAAGCCGCACGCTCACCGCCGGGTCCCGCGCCTCGCCGTCTGCCCTCCTGCAGTTAGGGGCCCTAGCCGACGACCCTCAGACGGGGAGTCACAGCCGATTGATCGTGAGTGGCTAACCCAAGACCGCCCGTGTGAAGAGAAATCCAGACCAAAGAGATGTGTTGAAGGCAGCAGGCACAACCACCGGCTCGCTACGTTCTCAATCTCCAGGACTCCTTCATCCTCCGGTACGGGTCCCCGCGCACGGCACAAACACGCGGGAGATCATTACTATCCACCATCTGACTGTCGATGATGAACCCGCCGGGACCTGACCTCCGCATCCCGGCAGTGTACGTCTGGTGGTTTTAGTTACGTCTATTTCTTATGGAACTAGACCAATAACAGGGGGCAACCACGGGAAGGCTTGCCCACCAGGCTTGCCTTGGGGATCACGGCAACTGTTGTGTCTCTCTCCCCCAAGACCATTCGCACCTCACTTGGCTTGAGGAGCCAAGTAAGGTAGGCTTATATCTATACTATGCAAGCAGCTAAACTAGAGACACCAGAAAAGCATAAAGCGCAAGCTAGGCAGTGCAACTATTAAAGCATAGACATAAACCCCCCCCTACGTAGCGTTTCTATGAAAGAAAAATATGTTTAGTTAGACTCGGCTGTAAAACTGATTCATTTTACGAGCTGTGTGGAACAATGATTATAAAATAAACTCGTAAAATACTGCTATTTCCCCTGGACCTCGTTCGTAAACCATAAAATCTTTAGATTTGTTATGGAGCGATAGAAATTCACTTGATAGTCAGGAGTTTAGTAATGCTGTAGAATGGAATAGTTAAGAATAGTAAAAAAAACTTAAAAAACTTAATAAAGCTACAGGTTTAGTGTCAAGTGGGAACGATTAAATTGTTTCTCAAATAAACTGGACATGTGTCTCTCGAACCACGTCTAGTGTAGGGTTCCCGACGTCAAGTCACAGTCCTTCCACGACTCGATTTTTGATACAAAATATTTTTTTATTAAAACTACTCAGTTTTGTCAAACGTAAGTTCTTCGTCTTTTAATTATTGCCTGTTAGGAAAGTTCCCTCAATTTTGCCAGTGCCAAGTAGGTATATAGCGGAAAGTATCCCAAACGTAAGTTAATTATTTATTTAATAGAAACAATAATTCAATCCTCAATTCAACCTGTCGTTGACAGTACTGAGTAGTGAGTGTAGCAACTCAAAAAAATTACAAATGCCTGTTTAAGAGCTTGTCCAGGTGAGGCGATTTAGACGCAGGTATACCGCCGCAGTCGCGCGACTGCATGTGTACGGAATGTATGAAGCTCTAGTATTTCACAATCGCGCGACTTTTATTAATTGCATAAGGTTCATGCCTCAACAACACACATGTCTGTCAAAGTTCCATAGTTTTTTTTTAATTTCTCTTACGACTGTTGAGATATAGGTTAGGTACCCTTGATACAGAATACAGACGGCTCGCGGCGTAGGCTCAGGAATGAGGTGCGTTATCACCCTTTGTGTACGGAACCCTAAAACACTGATTGGTTAAAGTCGTCAAAGTGTTTATGGTTCCATGTTTCACTTTACAAGTTGTCTTATGTTGTAGTTCCCTACGCTAGTTTTGTAAAAATATAAATGGTACCCACGTTAGCATACCACTGGTAATCCCGTTTGAGGACTTCCTCGGGATAGGAGCCAAGTGGCTCAAGTGGCGTAAGTCGTCTAATCTAAAACTGAAAACTCCACTGTTACATTACGTCAAAATAAAATATTCCAAGGACTGTTTATGAACGTCAAGCTTGTGTCAAGTGAAAAGCGGTGGAGGGGTTTGCATTTTTAAGGCTACAGCACACCGGCTGCGTACGCGTATATAGACGGAGACGTGCACGTCGACGTACCATGACGTTGTAATGTATGGAACTGTATGAGATATGACACACCGCTTGCGTGTCGTGTACGCAAGCGTGTACCTACGTAGAGACGCGCGTGACAGATTAGGATAAGTAATACAATTATTATTTCAAACCCTAGAGACCATTCCTTTTATTTATACCGCTTCTTTTGAAAGAAAATTAATCTGTCTAAAATTACAATGTCAAATCAACATCTTTTCAGACATAGAGCGTGTTTTAGAACGAAATGAGTTGTGCATATTGCCGAACGAAATGTTTTGTAACGACTTATGTCCAATTTATTGAATGAATTTGAAATAAGGTATATTTACCGCTACTTCATAAACAATAAATTATTATTTAATTAATTATAATTTTTCGAATAGTTATTTACTTTATTTTGTAATTATAAGATTTTTAGTGAATAATTTTCAACGTTGTTGATGTGTTGTTGATCTACTATATTTGGATAAGAATACTTTTTATTCATAACAAAAATTATATAATTCATAAAGTAGGTTTTAAAAAGGTTCTGTTTAATTAGATTTTGTTATAATTACTTAAGTACAAAGATATTTGGGCTAAATATTTCCTTACCTGTGATTGGTCGGTTTCATCCGTTTTGCGATTCGTGACTATTCGTGAGGTATAAAATAGAGTGACAATGTTGAGGGAGCTCTCTTTTTTGGGTGTGACTACAGACCAAGCCTCAAGTTAAGTACCAACTTTATTTTACCTTTGTAAATTCTATCTGTGTACATCTAGTTATAGCTGTGTGCCTAGTTCGAAGGCTTTGTATTTTTTTTCTTTGTTTCAAATGCTTGGTTTTATTTGATGTCATTTTCGTTAATTGCTATTTATTCGTCGAGTAATCTTGATAATAATCTTATTAGACTACTGTTATATTACATTGTGTTTAATTTTATTTCCCATTTCATTTCTACCCACATTGCATACACAGGTTAATTAAGGTAGGTAGAAATTTAGCTTGACTTTCTTTAGCTTTCTGAGCCTCGCAGATATTTTAAACTTTTATCTAAACCTCTCTCTCTTTCTCGCAAAACAGCTGAAAAGGAAAATACAACTCTTTAACGATGCGACAACCGAAAATTACCTACTAAACCTTACCAGTGACCGCAGCACAAACTACTCGCTCTGGAAGGCAACTAAAAACATTAAACGACCCATTACCCAAATTCCTCCAATTAATATAGGACCTGGAAAGTGGGCCGTTAGTAACCAGCAAAAAGCTAAAAGATTCGCAGAACATCTTGAAGAAATATTTAAGCCTTACGAAGGCCAAACTAACGATGAACCAATGGTAAATGAAGTTTGTAACGAAACCCTAACCATAAAGCTGGTATCACCCAGAGAAGTCTGGAGTGAAATAAAATACAACATAAACCAAAGAAAATCTCCTGGATTTGACCTCATATCGGGAGAAATACTACATAACCTCCCAAGAAAGGCACTTGTCAAATTGACAACCCTTATCAACGCAGCACTGAGACTAAAGAGTGTACCAGATTTATGGAAAGTTGCCGAAGTTATCATGATAGCCAAGCCAGGAAAACCGCCTCATGAGACCTCATCTTACAGACCGATTTCTCTGCTACCGATCATGTCAAAACTATTCGAAAAGTTGTTACTGAAAAGACTCAAGCCACTTATAGATAGTAAAAACATCATACCAGAGCACCAATTTGGATTTCGAGAACAGCACTCAACAATCGATCAAGTTCATAGCATTACAGATGTTATTGAGAAAACCCTCGAAGAAAAAAAAGTCTGCTCCACTATCTTTTTGGACGTGGCACAAGCATTCGATAAGGTATGGCATGAAGGGCTATTACTAAAACTGAGGAGAGTACTACCATCAGAATTCGCAGATGTAATAGAATCTTACTTAGCAGATAGAGTTTTTAGAATAAGGCATGAAGACGCCTACTCCGAACTTAAAAACATAAAAGCTGGGGTGCCACAAGGAAGCGTACTAGGTCCGGTCCTGTATCTTCTATACACAAGTGACATCCCCGCGCTAGAAAATAACACCATTGCAACCTTCGCTGATGACACTGCTATAATGGCTGTCGGAAGCACACTCGCAGAGGCAGCAGAAAAGGTTCAAGTAGCTGTAAATGAAATCCATGATTGGACTAGAAAATGGCGAATAAAACTAAATGAATCCAAGTCGGTTCACATCAACTTTACTAACAAGAAATATCAATACTGTGCGGTATTCATTAACAATAAAACCATTCCATACGGAAACACAGCAAAATACCTAGGTATGACGCTTGACGCAAAGCTGCGCTGGAAAGCACAAGTCAAGAAGAAAAAAGAAGAGTTAGAGTTACGCTACAAGAGGATGTACTGGCTGCTTGGAAGGCAATCCGCTCTGTCAGTGCACAACAAACTTTTGTTGTACAAACAAGTCCTAATGCCAGTATGGACGTATGGTATACAGCTGTGGCGCTGTACCTGTAAAAGTAATATAGAAATAATACAGCGATTTCAAAATAAAGTACTAAGGGGCATTGTTAATGCACCTTGGTACGTGAGAACGATGATCTACACCGGGATCTCCAGATCGAATTCGTTCATAAAATAATTAAGAAATTCGCAGAAGCTCATGAAAAAAGACTTCATCGCCACGTGAATGTCGAGGCCATCCAGCTCCTTGACATGACAACACAGACAAAGTGAGAAGGCTCAAAAGAACCAAACCTTTTGAGTTAGTGCAGTGTTCAACTTAAATTATTGTGTATGATAGTGCTACTTATAATTAACACAAGAACAATGTGTCGTCTTAAATAGAGACTGTAAGAAAAGTGCCAATGGACACATTCTTAGTAATATTTATTTCTATAAAAATAAGTCAAAGCAAAATTGCTCATTAACCTACTTGGCTAGATCGTAATATTATTAGGGTACCGCTCAAATATGGTAAACTAATTTAGTAAAAAAAAAAAAAGAAATCTAAACCTCTAGTTATTTTTGCTAAACAATTTTAATAAATGAAATAAGTAACTTATTAGGTTTCTCTAGAATTTCTCGCACGCGTGTCTACGTTACGTGCTCATACGCATCCAGTGTGCTTTGGCCTTTAGCTAGACGCACGCTACATGGAAGTAATAAGTACTACCTACAACGTAATACTTATTACTTCCATGCTACCTACTTACAAACAATGTAATTGTCACATGCCCAGTG
This sequence comes from Epirrita christyi, assembly GCA_951392215.1. Classification (NCBI taxonomy): domain Eukaryota; kingdom Metazoa; phylum Arthropoda; class Insecta; order Lepidoptera; family Geometridae; genus Epirrita; species Epirrita christyi. The sequence goes on from OX595850.1 coordinate 6,369,162, forward strand.
CCCATTAAGCATTCCATTCCGTACGTGACAGGTTGTTGTAAGCCTATCGCCGCTTATTGGAATACACCGTTAACCATACAAGTATCTAGCCAATCTACAAGCAAAATTAATTCTTATCATCATCATCATCATCCTGTTGATGCCCACTGCTGGACGAGACCTCCACCATCGAATGCAACGGGGGGGATTATAAGCACCACGCTTGACAGGCAGATTAGCAATCGCAGTATTGGTGTTAAGAACTCAGGTGGATATTGCTGCCCATCTCCTTTTACTATATCCAAGGGAGGCGACGGAGGGGTCTATTCTTTGGCTGGACTTTCCATAATAATAAATACTATAAATAAAATACAGCTAGGTGCTTATTCAATTAACGGAGTTTCATCAGATAAAAGTTAATTCGTAAAGTAATTAACCATTCAAACCTACTCTAATTAAATTTCGTTGAAGTGCTTCTGTTCTCGATATTCGTTAATATTCTTGGCTTCACGAGACGAGGCTCTTAACGAATTTGTTTCGAAAAATATGTTATTGCCAATTTATAGAACAGCTGGTACACTATTAATGAAGTGCCTTGGTGACCTATAAGTTTAGTGTGTGTTTGTTCATAATTTAAACGAGAGGCTTGAGGAGATTGTAAAGTTAAGTTACTCCTGTTGAGCCTTCAAAAATAACAGACACGAACAAAAATCCCGGTAAGCTTAACCAAATAGATATTCCTAAAAATGTGAAATGGTGAAATTAGAGCTTGTCCAGATGAGGCGATTTACGCGCGATTCGACTCGCGCGATTGTGAAATACTAGAACTTCATACATTCCATCCACATCCATTGCGCGTAAATCGCCTCATCTGGACAAGCTCTTAGCCATTACGACGCGCATAGACAAATTAGTTCCTAAAAAAATTATTGCGCAGATGAACGGCTAACTTCAACTCGGTCAAGATCCATCGGCAGAACAGAGGCCCAACTACGAATATCAGACGGTACTGAGTCGCTAACGAGACGATCGCAAATGTCAAAATATTAACCAATCAATTTTCAATGTAGCAGCTTACCTGTAATTGGCCATTGAAGATCGTTTCACTATATAGCGTCTCTATAACGTTATTAATATTGAATTTGACCCTTGAGTTCCATTTAATACGATTTGTTATTTTAGTTTTCATATTTGTATTTATATTTCCATCCCGTGGATGTCATTTTAAATAAATAATAATAAAAGCCGACTAAGGACCAAGGGACGGGCAGCAGCATCCACCTGAGTACTCAACGTGAATATTGCGATCACCAATCCGCCTGCCAAGCGTGGTGATTATGGCAAGTCCCCCAATTGTATTTTATGGGGGAGGCTTCGTCCATCAGTCATTATTTGTATTTTCTATAATTTTACTATTTTTTTTTATTTACGTCGCTGGAAGTCGTTCATGTAGGTGGTTCAAGACCGTTCGTCGTTGCATTCTAGGAAGAGGCCTATGACCAGCAGTGGAGTTCTACAGTTTGATGATGATTATAATTTTATTACCTACTAGTTGCGCCCCGCGGTTTCACCTGCGTGAATAATGATTAAAATTGATGATGAAAAGTAGCCTATGTGTTAATCCAGGGCGTAAAGTATCTCCATTCCAAATTTCACTCAAATCCATTCAGTAGTTTTTACGTGAAAGAGTAACAAACATCCATCCATACTCACAAACTTTCGCGTTTATAATATTAGTAGGATTAGCCCTGTTAAATATTTGTGCTAATCCCACTGTAAAATATGTAAAGCAAACTCCCGCCCCGTAAGAGAACCAGCTAAAACAAAATGCGTTTCGCTCTTGATATGCCAATTCTTTTGGATAGTTACATCTTGCATATTATGTAGTTGGAGTGTCCCAGCCATTTCTTGGTTACTTGTGCATCGGTAAAGGAGGCTTGACGCGTAATTGATTACGTTTCGCTCTTGACATCAGCTCTGGAATACTTTCTGGGAATATTTGGATTAGGCTTCATTGCTTTAATGGAGGACTTGATTCCATGCCATTCATTAGCTACTTGATTAGTTCAGCCCTTCGTTCGTGGAACATTTGTACATTAGAATTGATTTTCCTTGTAGGAAAATCTATCCTTGATTCTGTTGGTTCTTGGTGTTGATTTTTCATTCTAGGAAAATCTTTGTGTAAATAAATACACTTATAAAAAAATCGAAACACTTCTCAAGTTTATGAGTTTAATAGATTATTAGAGAAAGTATTGTTATAAACGGAAAAAAATTTACATACCTAATAATAGTAGGTAATACAATGTTACGAACTGCCTGCTAGCAAATATTATAATGATGGCTTTTCTTAAAGAAATAATCCTCTCATTTGGTTATTTGTCGCCAGAAAGAAAATCTGCAGTGTTTCGATTTTTTTAATGAGAATTATATCTTTTTAGTCATGCGTTTCGTTAGTGTAGCAAAGTCTATTTATTTGGGAGCTACGAAACAGTAAATCACTAAATATTCGGTATTTCCAACTAAAGTTCGAAAATTAATTAGATAATTCTAAAGGAGTCGTCACACTGACAGCGGCTGTCAAACGTCATACTAAACCGCGGTGTGAAGTCTTACGTAACGGTCTCTAGAAAGCTTAATTTTGTATATACAAATTGAAATTTAATTATAGTTTAATTGTAACTTTGTATTTTTGTGTTTTGCATACCTACTACTTGTATTAGTTGTATTATTATTTGAATTAAAAAAAAAGGATTTTATTTATTACTAGCATTTGCTCGTGGCTCCGCCCGCGATGAATCTATATTATAAATTATTCTCTGAAACCAATTTAGACGATATAAGTTAGAAAAAACTGTTAAAATGGTTGAAATAAAGAACTTATAAATATTTTCACGAAACACATCAACGACGACGGTTAGAAATGTGTAGGATATATCTTAAAGTTGGGAGTTGTGGGTTAAAATATTCATACAGACGGAAAGTAGGAAATAATCCTGTTTTAGAATTAAATTCTGTCACACGTCTCTCGTAATTTAGTAAAAACCATAACTTTCTTCAGTCGGGCAGGATGTACCTATATGTAAATTGAGTTTCAAATTGTAGGCAGTTTGGGAATTTCATTTAGAAGGGCATCCCTTTTAATTGTCCCTGAGAAATTATAGACGGTGTAAATTCAGTAGGACAGTTCATTTGGATGGAATGTTTTGGTTTGTTTATTTAAAACAAAACGTTCAAGTTATGCCTTTTATATTTTTGGAACTGATTTTGTTAGTAGTAGAACAGAAAACAGGAAGGTATTTTAGGTAGGTATTTCGAAGTGCCTTGCTTTTATCGATTTCCGAAAAGGAGGTGTACAATTTGAAAATAGGCAGATTAAACCGTTGAACTGTGTAATTCTCACTTTCACCAACCTCGTATGGGTGACATAAAGCTTACGAGACATTTAACGAGTGTCTAATTTGTCTGTTTTTCATAGAAAGTTCTTAGTTTGGCTTTGGCATGCTAGTACAGTCAAATTAGGTGATTTTTTGCAAAAGTGTGGATCTAATTAGATGTAGTCATGAAAACTTTTCTAATTGTTTTCTATGGCTTAAAAATCACATCTAATAATAAGCATCAGTAATTTCACCCTCCGGAACAGGGTGAAATAGGGTGAAAAACCTTAAAATATCCGTAACTTAATGGGGGAAATAGAAGTAGTCGGTGCAATTTGACATAGACTTTGAACCGTTATGATCTACATTTGAACCAAGTATTTTTTAAATCTGACATACGGAACATACAAAAAAAAATCATTTACAAAAAAATCTTTTTGTGGTTATTACGGCTCAGGGAAAATTAAGGTTATCAAATTGATAGACTTAAGAGCCGGTATACAAAATCGCGCTCGGCAAGATTCGCCGATCGGTGGTACCTACATCTTATTCTGTGGCAATAGTTACTTGGAACATTGATACGCGATGTATTACGGCGCGTCAGTTTCGGACTAATTACTTTCATACTTTTTCCTAAGATTGATTTATTCTGAGCAAACGGCAATTATTTCACTAATAGAAAGATACGGACATAGGCTATGTTTTATTAGCATTCACCCGCGCCTACGCTCGCGTTATGTTGAGTTTCACTCAACTCCGATACCGTTGAGGTGTTTTTGATAATATTTGGTGTGTTGATGTGTGCCGTTTATTCCAATCTTTCCTACCAACAGTTCGATAGTCTGTTTGAACAAAATTATTCCAAACTGTTAGCTGACTAGTCGGACAGAATGGAATTTGGACTTTCGCTCAGTTTTATTCCATATAGTACTACCGCAAGTGAAATACATTGAAATCAAAAATAAAAAACTTAGATAAATTATTATCAATTTTAATCTTTTATTCCATCCAGTCCAACGAAAATACTAACTTTTACTAGTTGAAAGTAGATTTTGTACAGTAAGAATGACGAGCGCTCCTTGCGTTGACAAACTCTGTAATACCATACAAAAAAAAAATATAGAGTTTCAAGACGATATTTTTTTTTGTATGGTATTGCAGAGTTTCTCAACAACGAGTGCTTTCTGATGATGCAGAACCATTTCGAGTACCCCAAAATGTTGCCTGATGGAAATAGTTTTCGTCATTTTTAGGGTAATTTCCAAAAAGTTGGAAAATCAATACTCTGATGATGCAGAACCATTTTGAGTACCCCAAAACGTTGCCTGATGGAAATAATTTTCCCCATTTTTAGGGTAATTTCCGAAAAGTTGGTAAATCAAAATTCTGATGATGCAGAACCATTTCGAGTACCTACCCAAAAATTTGCCTGATGTAAATAGTTTTCCCCCTTTTTAGGGTAATTTCACCAAAGTTGGCATATAAAAATTCTGTTTATACAGAATCGTTGCCAGTATTCTGAGGTACCCCAAAAATAAGTTTTTTTTTACTAGCCAACACCTCTAATGAGTGCTTTTCATATTCTATAATAGTAGTTTGAATTGGTTCAATAGATGACCTTGACTTAACTCTAGCTGTCAACTACCCAACTGCGCTAATCATACGAGGTTTATGTGTTTATTAATGGTTTTTAATGTACTTGAAAACTTTACTAAAATCATTCCCCTAAAATTGGGGAAATATATATTATGTACTTGAAAACTTTACTAAAATCATTACCCTAAAAATGGGGAAATTTTATTTGATTAGGCAACACCTCAGGATACTGGTAACAGTTCTGTATAAACAGAATTTTGATATGCCGACTTTGGTGAAATTACCCTAAAATGGGGTATTTTGTACCAGGCAGCATCTCGGGGTACTCGAAACGGTTCTGTATAGGCTGAATTTTGATTTTCCAACTTTTCGGAAACTACCCTAAAAATGGGGAAAATTATTTCCTTCAGGCAACATCTTGGCGTACTCGAAATGGTTCTGCATCATACAAATTTTGACTTTCCAACTTTTTGGAAATTACCCTAAAAATGGGGAAAATTATTTTCTCCATACGACACCACTGGGTACTGGAAACTGTTCCGTGAAATCAAAATTTTGATTTTCCAACTTTTTTGAAATTACCCTAAAGTCGGGGAAATTTATAATGACCAAGCAACACCTCGGGGTACTCAAAAGAGTTTTTTAGCATAAAAATTTAGATTTTCCAACATTTTTGAATTTTGTTTTTTATTACTCAAAAAAATGGGGAAAATCATTTTGACCAGAGAATGTAAATAGGTATCAGTTAGTAAGTACCTACCTCATAAAAATTGATAATCATTTATCTTATTTTTGATTTCACTTTACCTACTTCACTTGCGGTAGTACTATATGGAACAAAACTGAGCGAAAATCCAAATTCCAATCTGTCTGTCTGTAGTCAGGCTAACAGTTTGGAAAATTTTGTCCAAACAGTTAGACTATCGAACTGTTGGTAGGAAAGATTGAAATAAATTATGTATGCTGGGAGCAACGGGGGGAGGAGGACTGCTTTTTATGAACAAGTCAAAAGTATCTAAAGGCGGAGCGCCGTTTTCTGTGTCCTGACTGACTGCCTGACATATAGATATAGCACAGCCTATTTATTTTGATATATTGGTTAGCTATAAAGGTATCCTGAAAAAATATCACGAGTTCGGTGATTTGAGAAGTTTGCCACATGTAAGAAATTCGTGTACCCTTTCTCATCACAAGAAACCGATCACGTCTGATCACGATACCAGACAGGACGGAGGGTTCCCAACGAGTAAAAATATAACCAAAATTACCACCGGGCAACACCTCAGCATACTGGCAACGGTTCTGTGTAAACAGAATTGTGATATACCAACTTTGGTGAACTTTTTTTTTCTGACAGCAGATTCTTGTTCTGTGATCACAAGGAACCTCAGATATTGATTTTGAAAGCAATCGGTCCGGTGACAAAAAAGTTCAAAATGGCGGCCACTTTTTTTATTTCTGACAGCTGATTCTTGTTCAGTGATCACTGGGATTCTCAGATATCGATTTTGAAAGCAATCGGTTGAGTAACAAAAAAGTTTAAAATGGCGGCCACTTTTTTTTATTTCTGACAGCTGATTCTTGTTCAGTGATCACTGGGATCCTCAAATATCGATTTTGAAAGCAATCGGTCGAGTAACAAAAAAGTTCAAAATGGCGGCCACTTTTTTTTATTTCTGACAGCAGATTCTTGTTCTGTGATCACAATGAACCTCAGATATTGATTTTGAAAGCAATCGGTCCGGTGACAAAAAAGTTCAAAATGGCGGCCACTTTTTTTTATTTCTGACAGCTGATTCTTGTTCAGTGATCACTGGGATCCTCAGATATCGATTTTGAAAGCAATAGGTCGTGTAACAAAAAAGTTTAAAATGGCGGCCACTTTTTTTAATTTCTGACAGCTGATTCTTGTTCAGTGATCACTGGGATCCTCAAATATCGATTTTGAAAGCAATCGGTCGAGTAACAAAAAAGTTCAAAATGGCGGCCACTTTTTTTTATTTCTGACAGCAGATTCTTGTTCTGTGATCACAATGAACCTCAGATATTGATTTTGAAAGCAATCGGTCCGGTGACAAAAAAGTTCAAAATGGCGGCCACTTTTTTTTATTTCTGACAGCTGATTCTTGTTCAGTGATCACTGGGATCCTCAGATATCGATTTTGAAAGCAATAGGTCGTGTAACAAAAAAGTTTAAAATGGCGGCCACTTTTTTAAATTTCTGACAGCTGATTCTTGTTCAGTGATCACTGGGATCCTCAAATATCGATTTTGAAAGCAATCGGTCGAGTAACAAAAAAGTTCAAAATGGCGGCCACTTTTTTTTATTTCTGACAGCTGATTCTTGTTCAGTGATCACAGGAATCCTCAGATATCGATTTTGAAAGCAATCGGTCGAGTAACAAAAAAGTTCAAAATGGCGGCCACTTTTTTTATTTCTGACAGTTGATTCTTGTTCAGTGATCACAGGGATCCTCAGATATCGATTTTGAAAGCAATCGGTCGAGTAACAAAAAAGTTGTGAAAATACCGGGGAAAATTTGTTTGACCTGGCAACAACTCAGGATACTGGCAACGGCATGTACACGAGATCGTCGCCTTACCCAAAAATACGTAGAAGTAGGTAGTAACATAACTAAAAATTAAAATAAAGTAAGTAATGAAAGTGTCAAATACGTGCGGTCGTTCTATGAAATTCGTCACACACAAGCGGTTAGCAGCGTCTGGCGAGAGCGAGTGGGATGCCATATGACGAGCGAAAGAGATAGAAGCTCGCGAACGCGTCGACACAGGTCCTACCTCGATGGGCGCTCGCGCCGTACTGAACCTGTCGCCGCGACAGTGTCGCGCTTGTACATTGCAATTTATTGTAAATTTAGAGCAATGCTAAGTATTTTTTTGTCAATAATCAAACAAAGGGATTATCAATAAAAAATCAGAATCTGATTTATCAATGAACTAACTTTATTTTGATATAATATTTTGTTTAGAATTACGCTTTATTCCACACAATAAATCGTGGTAAAGTGCCGGTATAATTCGTGTAAATTGGCGGAAGTTTTTTTTTTATTTCTTTTAATGCGTTTTAGTAATTGATATTGTGGTACATTATGTGTCAACAACGATTATTTTCCTGATGTATAGTATTGTTTTTCAGTCAATTTGATGCATATTTGTTAGAGAATTAGGAGGTTGAAGTTGACTCTTCTTCTAACTTTCAGTAAAACTAGGTGCGGGAGATTGGTTACTACAAAAAAAATAAACTAGTGTTTGTAAATGTTTTACATTATCAATCAACACAATAGGTTGTTCTATATTTAGCACTTATTTAACTGTGTTAAACCCTTTCCTATCATGGTAAATTAGGCGCTTAAAATCCACATAAAACCGTGAACGGCCTCTTATCAGAAAAATTTTCGAAATACATTACCAGGTTTGCACCTTGGTGCGTCTCACGGAAGGCACTTTTCCATATTTTATTGTCGCTCTACTTCGGGGAAAATTAATGTAGTTCTGGAAATTGACTTAACCTTATTCATTTAATTAGTACTACATCCGCCGGAAGTTTTATACTGGTTTTTTTAACGGAACATGCATTTGTTCAACACTGTGTTCCCTATATGCACGTGGTTTTTATTAAAATCATAATGCACTAAGACAGTCTCTCTATACGTAATTTAACTTGCATCAAGTAATTTCTTTCTATTTTAAAATTTACGGCCTTTTTAAGTTTGTACCTAATATTTAAAAGGGTTCCGTAAGCGCAAGAAACGGTGCAAACCTAGGATAAGCTTCTTTTCGTGTCATCTAACGTTTCCATAAGAATCCACGACTACACGACTTAGGTCCACACTTTTTGCTAATTTGCCTGTACTATGCGTTACAGAACATCTAACGCATGTCAAATGGGGAAAATGGATATAAGGGGTCCAATTTGCACTAAGGTTACAACCAGTGATAACTAATCATACCACAACATAACATAATATGATTTATTTATTTTATTATTTATTACTTATAACAAGTTTTATCAATATGTCTCGATAGAAGCCGTTCCATGCGTGAATTCTTCAGCAATGTGTGATGCCTCTGGTGTTGCAGGCGACAATAGGCTACGGTAACTACATACTTTCCATCAGGTGGGCCTAATGCTTGTTGACTTGCCTAGTAGTGATATCTAATTTGTCAAAATCCGTCTAGTAGTTTCAGAGCTACGAGGGAGAACAAATGAAGAAACTTACATTACATCTATAAAAATCATCGGGTAAAAAGGTCTGCTTCCCCGAGACCGAGCCTGAAATATAAGAAAAAGTTATCATCAAAAAATATACACAGTTTTGTAAATGAAGCTATTATTGTTAGTGAATAGCGAAACATTTATCATAATTATTTTGTAAGTCACGCTAATGGTGGGTGCCATTATAATTTAGTTTCCACTCACTGTCGAAATTGTGACGGATTACTGTAATCTACTGTTTTGTTCCGCAGCTGTAATTGATTCTGTTGTTGTATTGTGATGATTAATTGAACAAAGAGCACATTCAAATATTTTGCTGGGAAAATGCGAGTAGGTAATCATCGGTCAGGTGAATATTATTCACCAGAAAGGAGTAGAATATTGTCTATATATAACTTGGAGCAAGGAACAAAATGGAGCGGCAGTAACATTTATTTTGTATGAAAATTGCCCACCATTAGCTTGCCATTCAACCATTCATTTAATACTCTGTGATCTTTGATTGCCTTCATTCAATGTTTTGTTTACTTTTTGTGTTTTCGTAAATTTTCACTATTTTATTAGCAAATACCTATATTTTTTACTACACAAGTTGGATTTCACAATGCCTGAGTGTAATATTGTGCATTGTGGTACGAGGCAAAGCCAGTATCGGCCTGGGCTGACTTTTCACAAGTGCTTCAACAGTTTTCATTGAAATTGTAGTTTTGCTTCATTATTTTGTTCTAAATGTATGTTTCGTTAGTGAGCTTTAGAGTAAACATAAGGACATTAGTGCCATTATTGTGTAAAATATCATTATTTCATAGTAATTAATTTATTGCTTACAAGATTGTTTACAACTAGGGCTCGGTCGGGTAAATAGCCGACCCAATCTGACCCAAAAACCGAGCACGCCTTATTTATCAGAACAACCGCCCTGTGTATAACCATCTGTCAAATGGATAATTAATGTTATAGTAATATAATATAGTTTCGCATGGTTAGTGCCTTTTTCAGTTTCTAGCATTTTTAGATTAATTTGCAATATGCAACGTTACTCTTTCCCTGCCGTGGTGTGTCTGGCCTAAGAATAGATCCCACCTTCTCCCGTGGATGTAGTAAAAACCTTACTAAGGGATTACATCAGTGGATGGGCAGCAGCATCCACCTGAGTACTTAACACCAAAAACTGCGATCACCAATCTGCCCTCCAAGCGTGGTGATTATGGCAAATCTCCCCATTGCATTCTATTGGAGAGGCTTCATCTACTAAATAATAAATAAATGCTGGACATTTCACACAACATTATCTAGCCCCAAGCTAAGCAGAGCTTGTGTTATGAGTACTTTATAACTGATACACTTAATACAGTAAATTACATAGATAGATATTTTTTATTATACATAGAAAATACCCAGAAATACCCTGAACAAATATCTGCAGTTCGTACAAATATTTGTTCCGAGGCGAAAATCGAACCCGATACCTCCTGCGTCGCAGGCGAACCTTCGCCCGCCGCGCCACAGAAGTCGTCAACAGTAGACTCCTAAAGACTGTTAAAGAGAAAAATAACACTCTTTCCAAGTCGTTGAAGTCTCAGATAAGTCTTGTTATAGTAAAGCGGTGCCAGACTTACTACAACTTTAATAGACAATTTCCACCCCTTTGAAAAGTCACGCAATACCCTTCTATTTCCACCTAATTGCCACCAAAACTACACGACATACCTAACTCAAAAAAACACTAGATCTTTTTTTTAATTAAAAGTAGACGACCGACGCCTCTAGAAAAAGTCGGGAAGAGTCCTAAACAATGTTTAAATAATACATTTATATAATAGTCAACAAGAGCAACATAGAGAAGGCTAAATGAAGAATTTAGCTAGACTGGGCAGCGTTTTTATCCATTAAACGACAATGCGTCTTCTAGTGTGTTCTACCCGTAATGAATGGGTTATTCCCGAAATCTCCGTTTAAAGCAAAATATCATCTCGAATGTCAAATATGTCTAAAAAAATCGAATGAATGCCCTCGTCCTAAAACATGCGATTTTCCTCAAAATAATCTCCTTCATCATCCAGCAACATTGTCCAATATTGACTTTGACTGGATCTGAAATAGACTTTGCGGCAGGTCTGGAATCAATCTTTGAGGAAAATTGTTCACGAGGACATTACCAATTTTCCTCATCAACAGTTAATTTTAAATATTACTTCCTTAAGAATTATCAAGATAATAAAGTAAGTAAATTTAGTATTCCAAGATTATGTAATGCGGTTGAAATTTAGAATCGATTGGCATGTACTCTGTTCAGTGTAGCACCCTGATTGATTTTTATTCTCAAGAATTCGCATTAGCTTTTGATGGGACCACCATCCAAAGCTAATGCACTGTTCTTAAGAATAAACAAGCTGTCTTCACCTCAAACCACTAATATTTATAGACTTAGTATCATTTATCAGTAAGAAATGCACTTTTATTGAGAAACAGTGGTGGTCTCGGCCTAAGCATAGACTCCTCCAACTCCTGCCGTGGATGGAGTAACAGGCAACTTAGGGATTACGCTAGGTTATAAGTAGCTACTTATCCATCCATCGAGCCGTTCCTCACAAAAACTTCAAACATTTTCAGCCCCTCGGTAGGTTGTTAGGTTTTTTTTTTGCGTTCACCAATCGGCCTTTCAAGCGTGGTGATTATGGCAAATCTATTCAATGAGGAGGCCTCGTTCAGCAGTCCATCAGCTCATGAAGATTGAAATGGCATGTGTCCAGAAGGCAGCGATGCGTCTCCTCTATTATTCTTATAGCTTGTTACCTTCGTTTGCGTGGGATAACGAACAAACATTTGTATCCGGTAGGCGATGTTGCCTTTTTCGTTTATTCCTTTGGGCTGTTACCTTCGTTTGCGTTGGAAACTGAACAAACGGCCTAAGCAACCAGAACCCTCTGATGTTTTAATATCTGCGGACCGTTAAAAATAGCCAAATCATAAACAAAAATTTGGCCCTAAAAATCTATAAAGTGAGAGTCCACGTATTTATGAATGAGCACGCGGCTGCCACATGGTCATGTTTGTTACGGTACAATTCCAGATTCGATGACGTCACGGGAGTCGCATCCAAACTAAACATACAGCTCGGAGACTGTCATATTTTTGGATACGATAGAGATCGGTACATAACTTCTTTTGCCGCCATGGAGCGTAGCTGTGTTCGGCAGGGCTATTCTCTATCTCGCGACAGGTTTGTAACAGGCTTAAATTGTGCAATCGGGGCTGTCATACGGCAATTTTTGTATAAGAAAAGCGACGTTTCACAGTCATGATCGCACAATTTACGCCTGTTGCAAACCTGGGGCCGTAGACAAAGTAACATGCTAATAGCGATGTCGCCAGTAGAAAAGTCCCAAATGTATGGGATTGACGTTAGCTTTCGATATGTCACGTGGTATTTTGTATTGAATTACGACTGTAGAAATGGAATCGCTTCGAAGCGAATGCCACTTGGCTAGGCCCTCTGGGCTGCAAGTACGTAGGACTCGATTCGATAAATTTGACATAACATTTCGACAAAACGGGCCTATTACCTCTATATAGTCTCGTTTTGTCGAATTTTAATGTCAAATTTATCAAATCGAGTCCTATGTACTTGTACTGCTGTCGCGAGATAGACAATACGGGGTTTATAGGTTATTGGTACGGTTGTGGTTCAAAAACCGTTTTACCGAAGGTTGGATTCTCGAAAAATTTACAAAATGGTCGCAAAATCTAATTGTCGCCCACTCAAAAGACGCCGGTTCGAAAGGTCTTTTCTGCTAAGATGCTGGATGTACATTGTGCGGTACGGAGTGACGTAAGTAAGTGGTTTAATTACTAACTCACATAAGTACGCTTCTTTTCACCATGGGTTGCACAGTCGGAGGAATATAGATGTGACAAGTGGTGTGCTCATCGCCGCCATTGCTTTCCAAGACCAACTCGGCTAACGCTTTCTATCAGTAATATTTGTTTTCAATAATCCTGAATAAGCCAGCAGCCAGGAAAAATCTTAACCATGATTAGTACTTACTTAGTAATCCCAAGTAGATACATAACAAGCCTATTTCCAGCAGCGTACTTCTATAGGCTGATGATGATGATGAGTTACACAATAAATTAACTCTGGAAACGTTATATATAACTACAACAAATGGGTTTAATTTCACGAACTGCTATACAGCTCTTGATGCTAAATGGCAAATTTACAATACTGACATGTTTTGTTGTATTATATTATATGCAGAGCCAATGGTGTTCTATTTCTAAAGATGGGTTACCTACGCCCGAAAAATCCTCTACGACGCCAAGCTCATGGACAATCTTTTTTTCCTCTTGAGTTCGAGTTTTGTAGCAAGCATCACCACGCTTGGAAGGTAGATTGGTGCCCATCCCCTGATGTAATATCTTTGTCGGCTCTTACGACATCCACGAGAGGATACAGAGAAGTCTATTCTTAGGCCTAACACGCCACGGCCCAGAGTTGGTAATATCTAACAAAATGTTCTTATTTCTTTGATTTGAAGAAAGGGTACGTCTTTTGTAGAAAATCATTCGTCAGAGCAAATTCGTACGTTCATACATGAAAGAAAATCCATTTAAACCGTGGGTATTGTTGGGTATTCTTTGAATATAAAATACGAGGTTTCCCTAAGTGACAGCATAAAATATGCACAAACGTATAGAAGCGAAACTCTTTAAAACTCCCCGTGCAACGCAAGCGGTATGTTTCGGCGCCTCTCGTATTCACCAGAAGACCAATTCTCGTAATAAAAATTAGGTAGTCAAAATGAAGGTCAGATCATATTCCGATCTAGTGTCGATGTCATAAATGTCACAAATGGTATTCTACTTAACTGAAATTATAACACGGAAACGTGATTATATCGAAAGTTGACCTAAACTTGAACGCTTATAATGAATTATCAATCCTTTCAAAGTTTTTATGAGAATTTTAGCTAGTAGACGCGTCTCTCTTCACTGTGTCAAATGATAATATGTTATATTATAACACTATCCAACTTCGGCGAGAATCAAAAGTAGACCAAATTGAGTAGTGCTAATTGAGGGAGCAGAATACCAATTTTCAGTCAATCGACAGTGCTGTCTCAATTCGGTGAACTTTCAGTGTGGTTTTTAAATAATTACGAGAATGGGCCTTCTGCAGGACGATTCTAAAATGTCGGAAACGTTTCCGATCGGATTCGTTAGATTTTCATTTCGATGTGGTAAGTAACAAAAACAATTTTATAAAAAAATTCTCTAGTAAAACACAGTAGTAAACACAGTAATATTTATTGTTTTTTACTGTGTTTTACTAGAGAAAATTGTTTTAGTTACTTACCACATCCAAATGAAAAACGAATGAATCCGATCGGAAACGATTCCGACATATTAGAATCGCCCTGCGCTGAACGCCTGAATGTCAGTTCAACAGTAGCCGCACCAAAAGTCTTGCTATTTAGCGCGCACCGTGGGAGTTTCGCTTCGAATAACGCTAGTATTAGTTTTGTGTAATGTCATAACTTCATAAGTGACGGGCAAAGCTGTTTTCTTGAAGATAATTTATAAGTGCGTGCTTACGAGCTCTAGGAATTGCTTTTGAGTTATAATTTATGGGTTGTCTTTGCTCTTGAAATGACAGTGTGCAGCTGGCCTAATATCTGAGAAAAGTAAATTACGTCTGAAAAGGAACGTTTATTACCTACTATTAGCAAGTTCCTTCTAACATAGAAAAGCTCAACACAAAATGCTATTTGTGCGATATTATCAATATACATAAAATCGTTGCGTGACGGAATGACTTGCTCACTATCAACGAGCGCTAGAGACCTGAGGCCAAATTCTCTAATTTAAAAACATTCCAGTCACAATATAATCTCGTGTCACGAGACACACACACGTCACACGGGATTATATTGTGACTGCAATGTTTTAAAATTAGAGAATTGGGCCTCTGAAATTTGGAGGGTAGGTACATTATTTTTTTGATCACTCCCTGACGGGGTGTTGACGTTTGTGTGGAATAACTCCAAGCGGACGAAGTCGCGGGCGAGTTCCACTAGTAAACAATTATAATGGTGCTAAATCCTAACCTACTAAATAAATACGTAAATAACAATAAATATTATCAAGTCTTTTTAAGATAAGTACACCTAAACCAATCTTCGTAAAGGTTTAGCTCCTCTCCATCCAAAGATTGTTGGGAAGAGATCACCTTTTTCGACGACGTCAGTGGCGCGGCGGGTGAAGGTTCGCCTGCGAAGCAGGAGGTTGCGGGTTCGATTCCCGCCTCTGAACAAATATTTGTACGATCTGCAGATAATTGTTCAGGGTGTTCTGGGTATTTTTCTATGTATAATAAAAAAATATCTATCTATGTAATGTATTGTATTAAGTATATCAGTTATCTAGTGCCCATAACACAAGCTCTGCTTAGCTTGGGGCTTGATAATGTGTGAAATGTCCAGCATTTATTTATTATTTATTTTACCGTTTAGCAATAAGACCGTCTATTGTACATTTAGTTTAACTTAAGTGATGTGTTTAATTCTTAATTTTTTTGTAAGGTGTTGCTACGTTATGAAGTGTTTTAAATCAATCAATAACACCCACCAGGATTTCCTGTGTCATGAAGGCTTGAAGCAATTCTGCGCTTAATTTTCAGTAATTTGTCTCAGTCAGTTCTTGCAAGGTTACTCGTCTCTAGCAATGACCTGCACCCTAATTGCCTAACGTACTGGCAATCGCTATCGATTACGATTTCGCAGTTCATTGCACCGTGTGTCTTAGCTTCTTGTCAGAAATAATTAAAACACAGTGAACTGAATGATTTGTCAACTGTAAAATCGCAATAGAAAGCGATTACCATTCCTTTAGGCAATAAGGGTGCCGGGTCTGGTAAGGATCTGACGTTCCAACACCCACATTGTTTGCAATCCTATATTGGGTAATATTTTGAGCGTGTTTTTATACAAAGATATATTAAATAAAATAAAAAGTATTATATTGGCAACAAGACTCTTGTTTTGTATATAAAACTAGTTCGCGGCTTCGTTCCCGGGGATCACAAAGAATGAAACTAAAATCATTTTTCTAAAACATCCCTGTCTAAAATTGGTACTGCTACGTAATCGAGCATATCAATCAGTCAATCAACAAATTGAGCTTTATCTAATATTTTTTTAGACCTTGGGTTATATTATTGGAGTTTTCGTAGGGATCCCTAATTTTTTAAAAACAAAATACTTGAGGTAAAAATAGTTTAGGTAACTCTGTGATAATATAGCATTCTACTGGTGAAAGAGTTTTTAAAATCGGTCCAGTAGTTTTAGAGTTTATTCATTACAAACAAAAATACAAATCTTTTCTCTTTATAATATTAGTGTAGATTAGCGACTACCCACGACACGTGAAGATTAGTAAAATGCTGATAAGACTGTATGCACCAAAGATTATAATAATGTAACCAGTAGTCGCGAGATTTTTAACCTGTTGCTGAGTGCCTAGTTGGCTTTTGGATGTACTCTCTCGTATCACTGACTCTTTCTTGATCACTCTGAGGTACCTACATAAGTGTTTCTGAGAAAGGAGTCTCTGATTTGTCGTACGGGATAAACCACATGTCCACATTTTTTTTACATGAATTGATTATCGTTTGACCTCTATCTCACCTGTTGGTAAGTGACGATGCTGCTGGAGATAAAGCTCGTAAATCTAGAAGGCACTTATTAGATTATACTTTAGATCATAGTTTTCAGGAAAGATAGATGACATTTGCCTTGCCTTCTGATTTCGCGCGTTATGGCTGGTCGGTTGGTAATAGAAGTAATTTTGGGGGGCAAACTAGAAAAAAAAAAAAAACTTTTGTCTTATGTAGATTTAGGTAAGTATGTGGCATATCAAATGAAATAACTTATGAAAAATACAAATGTATTTTTATAATTTTAAAATGCTTTGTTCAAAATATATTAATGGAAAATATGCGAATATTGACCATTCCCCTTATCTCTGAAACTACTGAGACAATTTTTTTTAAATATTTTAAATGTTAGGCCTTGCTCATACTTTACAGAAAAACCTTAATAAGAATTCCCACGGGAAACATATATAATACTCGTAATGAGAAAATGCGTATACAATTGTGTTGTTTGACTAATAAGTTAATAATATGGTAGCCTTCTTCTTGTATGGAACCCTCTCTACGTGAGTCCGGCTCGCATTTGACTGGTTTTTACATTCATCGTATTCGCATTCGTGCGACGTATATGTGTCACAGGAACAATAACCAATCAGTGCATTATCGAATTCCACATGCCTCTCATGACTTGCGATCTTCCACGAATGGATTGTATGTCACTACTACTGGTATTCACAAGTTGAGCATTGTGTTTCTTCGTGTGAACAAGACTGTATCTAATTGTTGGCGTGCGATATACGAGAACTACACTGTTTTCCTCGAAAGGATAGAACGTTGCTAGGGTACCAGATAGGGTATAGGTACGTTGTAGGGCTACATTACTGCGCGTACAAGTATAAGGCCATTATAGCGCTTTTAACAAACTAACAGTGATTTAATTGGAAGGTGGCAAAGTATAAGGCCATTATAGCGCTTTTAACAAACTAACGCTGATTAAATTGGAAGGTGGCATATCCAGATAAATGCTGTCCTTATTAGGGTTCCGTACCTGAACAGGAAAAATGGGACTTTGTTGTCCGTTTGTCTGTCTGTCAAGCAAGACCCTTATTCGTAGGAACCGCTGAAGGTATAACTTCAAATTCATACCAAATGAAAAGGTCTGTGCGTCAATCAAGCTTCTCAACACAATGCATGAAAAAAAATATGGCATTGAATGTCTAATCTTTGTATGGAAATTGCGAAAATGAAAAACCTCTGGGGTATTTTCAGTGACCTCACAATTCTGAAATTTGGAATGTCCAAAAGTCTCGAAAAGTCCGGATGATTTCGAAATGATTTAGAACCCTCAGGGCGTGATCCGGTCTCGCTCGCAATTGGTCGTCTCTATTGTGTGTGACAATTTCTGAATTTCCGCACTTACGCACTGGGTACAGTGTTATACCTTAGTCAAGCGATGTGAGTATAAACAATTCCAGTGTTTCCCACTATATTTGTGTATTGTCGCCGTGAATGTTCCTGATTCTGGGCATATTTGCAATTCGAACGACATTACGCTCCGTGTGTACACGGCTGAAAGGCTGTTTCTAGTTGTTGGTGTGCGATTTACGAGACAATACGTTTTAATTAAGGCTCTTCGTCTGCAGTGAGCACTGCAAGTGTCGGGGCTTACTGACAATTAATTTATGGCAGCACCGTGTAGTTGAACGTGGTTGCCGAGTCGAATGCGTTTTCTACTTTATTTTGTCTTTTAAAACTGGTGGTAGGATATCGAAATAAACCAGATGTATCATTATACAATATTATAAAGAGGTAAAATTTGTTTGTTTTGGGTAATATCTCAAACTAAAAAAATATTCCACTATTGAAAGCAATACGTACTAAAAAGCGAGCGTGGGGATCTGCTAGTATGTAATATCCATTTCAAAATCACCTCAGAAAAAGAGTCTGTTATCATCATCATCAGCATTTAGAAATCCATTGCTGGCCAAAGGCCTCCCCCATAGAATGCGTCGACAAACGGTCTAGGGCCATTTCCACCGACTTCCTGTGACCTTTATAATGACTTGGGTTCATCGAGAGCGGGGCCTTCTTATACTGCATCGTCCGGTCCAGTCAAATTGAAGGAGTTTTCATCATCACCATCAGCAGCCTTTAGTCGTCCACTGCTGGACGAGGCCTCCCCCCATAAAATATAATTAGGGAATTGCCATAATCACCACGCTTGGCAGGCGGATTGATGATCGCAGTATTCGGGTTGAGGAGAAGGTGGATGCTGGTTTCCATCTCCTGGTGTAATCCCTTACGGCTTTTACGACATCCACAGAAGGAGATGAAGAGGTATATTCTTAGGCCGAACACAAGAAGGTTTAATAAGTAACCATAAAAATAGGGCATCATAACATAACCATATAGGTAAGTTGTTGATTTCGATAAATAAACTAAACACTGAGGTTTAAGTTTAAGTGGAAGAAAACTTCAGAGAAATAGGTAGATGACCTCTAGAATTATCTCAGATGAAGTAACAGCCGTTGTTACTGTAGCCAATCTTCAGTTTTACGAGCGAAAGTTCGCCATGTTTATTTTGGAGCAAAGCTGCGCTCGTGAAATACAGTCACGGGCGAAGACTTGTGAACAAAACAGGAGTCAATGCTCTTCATTCATCTAGGTCCCGACATTTTACAAGGAATACTAGATACTTAGAGTAAGTAGATACTATATTCGATCTCCGCTATCTACTCTATTCGGCGCGGCGGGCTAGTAGCCGGCTGAGACGCAAGAGGTGCGGGTTCTATTCTCGCTGTGGGACAAATGTTTGCATGATATGTAAATATTTATTCCGGGTCTGGGTGTTGTGGTACCATGCTACTCGTTGTTGCTGTCAACACAAGGAATCCTAGTGTGGGATCAGTGGCTCAATTCTCTTATATGGTATCTCTCAGTCCAACTGCCACGCAGTAACTATTACTTAATCTTCGACGAGATTATTTGTGAATTGAATGTTTTATAAATGAGAGAATGGTGCTACTGGTATTTCAACGGGTAATATTTTTTGCCCGTAATACTACCGACCTGTCTGGTAGTACCAGTGGAGATTTATGTAACACCCGTAGTACTACCGGACAGGTTACTCATTAGGCACACATTAAGTACCACTATAGACTTGACAGTTTTTTACACTTGAGTGAATAAGCTAGCCAGACTCATGTATGTGGCTATGACACCATTCCACGTGGACAAAAATACATTCGTGAATGAACGAATCCCGCTTCGGAACAACCGTAAGCCCGGTGGAAAATTTCATATCCGGTTTAACCCTCTTAACGGAATTCTATTTCTAGAACACTATACAACTCAGAATTGTGCGATGAAGAATGGGATAGTAGGAATATATTTTTTGCACTGGCATCGGATGGGACAAAGTACCAAAATGTACCTACCTAATTTCTTCATATTTATAAATAAAACCTAATTCGCCGGTTTTACGTCGAATATTTGATACAAATTTACGATTAAATATAATAAAAAATATTTACAAACAAAGTATGGGCATGTATGTAAACTTAAACTTACTAAATTCAAGGCAAACGGTATACTTTGCAACTTAAACCTAATATGTGGAGTAATTTCGTTGACTCCTCGCTCTTAATAAGAGAAATGCTTTTAAGTAACTATGTAACTAACGATTGGTTTCATAAATAAGCTCAAAGTCGCACAGCAGGCTATGGAGAGAGCTATTATCGGAGTTTCGTGATAGAACGCGAAATGAGGAGATCCACAGAAGAACCGCAATACTGCATATTTCTCAGAATTAGCAACTAGAAGTAGCAATGCGCAGACCATATGGCTCGCAAAAACTGGCAACCTTTGAGGAATAAAGTGGCGACCACGAACTGGATGACGCAGTGTAGAAAGGCCCCCCTCTCGATGCACTAAAGGCATTTTAAAGGTAACAGGAAGTCGGTGAATGGAGGCGGCCCAAGACCGTTCGTCGTGGCATTCTATGGTCCGTGCCCATCAGTAGACTTCAAAAATCTACTGATGATCAAAAGTGATGTGAGGGGTCTCTGCTTCGGCAAGATAGGTAATAAAAACGATTGCCCAGAATTCTAATAAAACTCGGTCTTTTTATACAGCGTAGGTACGTCAATTTGTGGAATAGCTGTGGATATCATTTTCAAGTATATTTATTTTAAGCTTTTATTCTAAAACCTCTCGAAAGGAAAACCCGACTCTTTATTAAATTTCCTCGATAGAATTATTTTTCTACCAAAGTAGGCTTGTATATTTAAAATTTTGCTCGGCATATCGGAATGGTAGCAATTTGATCAATGATTTTGTTACATTTTGTACATTGTAAAGTTCCCTTGAAACATAATTTTATTTCATTAATACGTTTTTATTTACAAAACATATTTTGACTGTGCACCTACGACTGTTTGGTTGTTTCTAACTAAAATCTCCGCACTTAAATAAAAGGGATATCGACTTCAGCAAAAAAAATAAAATGTCACTAGCCAATAGTCAGTCCATTTCCAAAGTCAAATTCCAACACAAAAAGTTTTTACTTATCTTAACATCACACTATCTTAAACTAACAATGAAATAAGTTTTTGTTGAAAAATTTATTTTTCAGAACAAGCTTTTATTAAATTAGTGTTCGGAAACGTGATCGGGGTGAGGCCTATGTCCAGCAGTAGACAGGCTGATGATGATGATGATGATGATGAACCGTGAGCTGATCAAAATGAGTACAAACACTGCCAGGCTACTATTAATCATTGAGGAGTTCCGTTGTCCACCTTCCATCTCTATCATCAGATCTGTCATAATAATGTATTGTCATCTGAACTTGACAGGTATGAATAATTTCAGCTCAATCGTTGGGGCTGAACCTGAATTTTGAACCAGTTTCAAGATTTGCCCCATACTAATTAACATATTAACAGGTCAAGTTAAATAAAAGCTTAAAATGACTGACATACGAAATACTTCCTCCTTATTACCCAGAAAATTTATGAAGATCTTAAAAATAGAAGATCACTGTGAAAAACGGTACTATTTTCAGCAGTCAATCAAATCCAACTTCACAAGTAACTTGAGAAAATATCTTGAGGATAATTTATTAAAGTCCCAAAGACTCATGACCGAGTCCGTAACGACTATAATTTATTTAAAACGATATCATTTTCAAAGGATCTTCATTCTGTGATCAGTCTTGTAAAATGACAAGACCATCGTTATTTTGGTCCCTTATTGAATACCAGCATCCGCCCTCGGCTTCATCACTGTCGTCAACCTGTAAACGTGCACTGCTGGACTAGACCTCCCCCATGAAATGTACTGGGACTTCCCGTCCGCTTGGCTGACGTACCTATTCGAGGACGTAATGACATATTTGTAATCGTAGAACTCATGTATAATAATGCTTCCCATCCTCTGAAAGAGACAGTCTAGTCTTAGTCTGGACATACCACGGACAAGCGGATATATCACGGGCAAGCGGACATATCAGAAAGAAAGAAGAAAGAAAGAAAATACGTTCATTTGTCCCTACTTAAAAAGAAACAAAATAAAAACAACAGCAACAACAGTTTTTTGTATACTTAGGTACCTACCTAAGTATACAAAAAACTAAAAAAACACCAAATGGCGTAATGCATGTTGTGTGGAGGTCAAATAGGTCCCTGTATCAGCATACAGCTACACCGGACCTACAAGTAGATACTGGGCGCGGCGCTGGTTTTCAGACAGGGCCTGCCCGAGTGACATCACGAACGTTGAAGTCGAATATACTAAATATATTATGTAAATAAATAATTCATTCACCAGCAAACTGAAATATAAAGAAATAGTTAATACTTCACAATTATCAACAGAATATAATATAAAATTACTCTGTGGTCTGTTAGTAGTAGTAGTATATCACGGGCAAGCGGACATATCACGGACAAGTGGACATATCACGGCCCGCGCCTTCAATCTTGTCAATCCCAGGAAAGCACCTACCATTTTAATCGAAATATGTCCAGCTGTTATGGCTTGACTAAGTAACAAGCAAACATCCAAACTTTTATTTTATATTATTAGTAGAGGATCCTAGGAATTTGAAATCTAAGCCAGTGTCAAACAATCTCTTTTGCCAAAGAATGTAAAATTCTTGAAAGAATTTCTTGGTAACTTAATCTAACCGTAATTTAGGCTATACCCAAAAGCACCAGCTTTTGATTTGCTGACTCTTTCAGATGTCTACACAAAGATTGTGGTTACCTTAACGACGATAAAATGAATGTTAAAAATTAATGTTTAATTCCTTTAAAACACAAGGATCATTTAGAGTTGTCCTTAGTATTGTGTTATAATTTAAAAAGTATGTTTGTATAAAAACATAAACCGACAAAGCTTTCAGAATTTTATTAGTAAGTTAACACCAAACTGCGATCACCAATGCGCCTGCCAAGCGTGGTGATTATGGCAAGTCTGTCCATTGTATTCAATGGAGGAGGCTTCGTTCAGCAGTGGACGTAAACAGTCTTGTAATGATGATGATGATTGTCTTTTGATGGCTTATAATTTAAATGCGTGTATTAAATTCACGACAATAGAGTATTGCAATATTGAGATTCATCATCATCATCAGCCTCTTGATGTCCACAGCTGGACGAGGCCTCTCCCATCGAATGCAATGGGGGATTTGCCATAATCACCACGCTTGGCAGGTGAATTGGTGGTCGCAGTATTTGTTTTAAGTACTCAGGTGGATGCTGCTGCCCATCATCTGGCTTTATCCCTTAGTAGGCTTTTACGACATCCACTTGAGGAACCGGAGGGGTCTATTCTTAGCACGGCATATTGAGATTAAAAAATGGTAATATGAGAAAACAAACATGTACTTTATTCATGTATTTTGTCCGAACTCATTTTGTTTGAGAAAGGTTTATATTGCGCACATACATTTTTCAAATAAAAAAAAAAACAGTTTTGCTTGACCGGGATTTGAATTCACGACCTTAGGATTGAAAGTCAGGGTCCACCACTAGACCATCAAATAGATCAGTAGCAAGCTTGGCTCGACTGCCAATGCCATCGCTGTAGACCGGTGTTTGTTTCTTCACAATTCTTGGCAGAACAATTGGATTTCTCTAAAGAAAAAAAGTGAATACTCTCACATAGATGAGCTTGTCTTGGCTGACCCACATCTCTATAAAATATATATCTCGGTTTTCGTGCCAAAATCTGCTTGAAACTTATGACGAACACATTCGAGAAGGAGACGAGGTTTGCAGGTACTACCCAGCTAGATAAATGTATGGCGCAAACGAAATATGACGCAAAATTGTGGAAGACGATTTGACAGTTGACAGTGATCCTGGATACAGAATAGTTATCAGGCCAGCCCGGAAGGTTTAGGAATCTCTTTCCAAAACCTTTCGGGCTCGCCTGACAACTATTAGCCCAGAAGGTATGAGCCACGGAGATTAATAAGGGTGAAAAAGGGATTGTTGTGTCGATGATGTTTGCATAAATGTAGCCTCCATGAGACGCGCATTGAGCCTTCCACTCCACCACACTGGGTCACCATCGGTCACAAGACCTTTTTCAGGGTTAAAATATCTCAGGAAGGGTAACCAAGAATTTACCAGGGTTAAGAAAAGGAAAAAAAAACAGCTGATTAATAAACAATCCTAAGCGTTCAAGATAACTTTGCAATTATATGAATGAATAGGATCCACTCGCGGCTTCTCATACGTGGTACGGGATCAAAAGCTCTGCCTATGATCTATCTTCACTAATTATCATCGAAATAGTTCACCAGGTAAAAAGAAATCACGGCATGATAGACTAACAAACAAACAAACATCCACATATACGTAGGATTCGATTAATAATTCTTGATTCAGACTATAATAGGAAGCTTGAATATGTAGTAAGTTTATTAATTAAACAATTCTTGCCAGCGCTGGCAAAGTTCGATATTATGGCATAAGAACAATTTCCTCAGAAACATTGTTTGACTTTAACACAACTCACAACACTATGACTGAAGTTATAGCTTCAAACGCATTTAACAATACAAATTCTAAACAAACTTACATAATGAATGTCGCAGGACTATTATATAAACTGGATTATTATTATTATAGTTTTAGTAAACTACTTGTTGTAAATCGTTAGTTCGGTGAGTAAACGTTCCTTGTGTGGTTTGGTTATTGTATACTTAAATTATTTTTTTTTAATCTCGAAAAGTCTTAGAAACTTATTAAAGAGTGATTTCAACAACAAATAACAGGCGATTAAACAACTGTTTAGTCTAACCAATGCTTTTTGACAGGTGTTTTCAAAGATTATCTGTCACCTTGACCAATGGTTAAATTTAACAAGACATTTACTAACTAACAGAGTATGGTGAAATTGGCTCTTTAGTGACGTGTGGTTTCGGGGGTTAAGATGATTCTAAAGAATCTGTATATATTTTCTTTATCGTTCAAATGGCGTTATTTAATCTGGTGCCAAGGTATTTTTCATTCGTCATTTTTGGAGAAATGCAGGTCTAAAAAGGCCATTTTATTTGAATCATAATGATCCTAATATGAATTACACTATAAAAAAAAAGGAATTGCTAAGGATCTGCTGGTCCGGAAAATGAATTGCTCAATGTGGCCTTTTGGACTCTACAAAGTCGAAGAAGGCATTTTGTACCGCTTCCTGAGAACAAATTCTTTTTCCTTGCAGGAATCTTAAAAAATGCAGGTTTAATTTTATTTCAAAGTGGCCACTACATAAAAACAGCCACTTCATACTTTAACCTCTATTTCATCAAATTTATCTGTTTTTATTGATCCATATGAGTGAAGAATTGCCCCAAATGAAAAATTAAAAAAAAAAACAATTTAAAAATTATGTAGTGTATAATTTTTTGCTTCCAATCCTCTAGAAGTCTAGAATGTTAAAATGTATGACTAGATCGATTTACTACATGAATAAAAATATATATATAAGCATACATTGTACTCATGTAGAGTTAGAGAGAGTCGTAGTACCAATAACTTTCAACATTGATGTAGCTCTGAATGTAGGTTTAGGAAGTACATACTTTAGCAGTGTACCTGACTACCTGTATCATTTAGGATAATATTATAAATGGTATTTTTGTCAATATTGTACTTATATGAATTTTTAAAAATATGAAAATTCTCGACCCACTATATTTTTTATATATTTCTGAGCAATGCCCCCATATTTGAGTAGTTCAAATCAAAATATATTACTTTCAACCCAAAATAGCACACTTCCAAGTGCAGCATTATGTGACCCACAGAGCATAGTTTCGTTACCAGCGTTCATTAATCGTGGATATCGTGATAGATGATTCT
The DNA here is from genome assembly GCA_951392215.1 of Epirrita christyi. Classification (NCBI taxonomy): domain Eukaryota; kingdom Metazoa; phylum Arthropoda; class Insecta; order Lepidoptera; family Geometridae; genus Epirrita; species Epirrita christyi. Next base: position 6,395,376 of record OX595850.1, read on the forward strand.
GGAAGTCTACAAAGTGATTGATGCGTTGGACCGTTACCGAGACCACGTGCGTTTTTTGTCCCAATCAATCGAACCAACTTTCCCTTTTCGCCGGTCACGTTTTTGTTACACCGCCGATACTACGTCAATTGAATAGTAAATGAGCCAAATTTGCGAAACCGATAGAATTCGTGATAGCTATTCATCCCCAGTTCATCATCGTTTTACCTTTAATGTCCTCGCAGCTGGTACATACATAACTCTCGCTTCATAATTGGTGAATGTAACATTCATATAGCACACACATGTCACCTTTACTCAACCTAGGTAATAAAATAAAATGAAAAAATGTATTAAATAAAATTAATTTTAGATTTTTACTTGGTAAAAAACCTCATTTGTTGCTCCTGAATCGAACACGCGACCTTTGAACCAAAAGGCGTTCTCAGGATCAGTTCTTGGGTTGTCACGGCCGGTCAAGTTCACCTGTCAGCAATACCCATTTGTTATGATGATAGATTTTGTATGAATCTTCTTCTTCATCAGGCGGTAGTTATCCCTTATTAGTATATTTCTCAGGTGGATGCTGCTGCCCATCCCGAGTCGGAGAAGTCCTATTCTTATATAGGCCGGGACTACCACGGCGCATTTGCATGGATATTTTTTAAAAAAAAAAGCCGTTATTATGCTGGTAAATTTGCGCCATAGGTACTTAAATTGTTAAATGTGTCATTGCTTTGAACCAGTAAGAGCTCTTAATACCTATCCTTCCACAGTGTCTTCAGATAAATCAATTTACAGGGACCATTTTTATCTCCCGTCTAGTACTCAGTCGCAACACAAATAGATTTTACGAAAGCTCAAATTGAATTTCTGAAAGCGACAAAGTAAATGGAAACATTTCGTCGTAAGACCTTTTCTTGTTGTAAATAATATAGAAACGCAGGAATCTTTGAAGTTGATTTATTATTATGCTCGGTATCGGTAGATGAATTGTTCCGTTTTGCAATTCTAGTTTTTTCTGCTTTTAATAATAGCCTTGAACTTGCCATTAGCAATGATAAGTGTAAACTCAAAATCACGTTGCTTAAATTCATGTGTCATAAGTTGGAGGCCAACTCTGTTTTAGTTATAAATTACATAATAAATACATCTAATTTGTACATTTTGGATAAGACTCATTATAAATTATTAAGTTGTTATCCTCAGATATTTCTTGTTTGATTTCAGGTAATATTCTTACCAACCAACAATGCGGACTCTACATGCGTAAGTACCTTTTTATTTTAAAATATATTTAATGAATATTCATTTGTAGCAACTTGTTTGTTTTTGCAAGTGTGACTCTAAATTGAGTTTCCTACTACTATATGTACCTACTATCGATTGAGTAGAAGTTTTAGCCATATTCATTTAAAATGAATCATCAGCAACCTTGAAACGTCCACTTCTCGACGAGGCCTCCCCATAAAATATACTATAGGGGGATTCAAATAATGATTTTACATATTGAATTGATAGACGGTTGCGCTATTCACCGTACAATTGACAAGTATGTCTGATTATCCCTTCCTCGTGTGTTATTAGTGTCATTTTTCAATAAGATCATTTAAATCTATTTCAGACTCATCAATAGTTTAATTCATACTACCATAATTTATTTTGACGTGTCTGCTGTTTAGCATTGCCCATTTGTCTCACATTTACATCCCACATCTCTACCTTTGTGTAGGAGCGAATGCGTTCTGCGTCTTGTACTTTTGTCTCGACCTCTGTTTATTACTTCTGTTTTCCTGCTTTGTCTGTGTTCAATATGCCATTACACGTTGTATCCGACCTACAACACTTCTGTCGTCGAGTGCCCATTACGATCCTCGTACGAAACCTGTTTTGCGGTATTTTTTTTATATCTACATCATCACTTGCACAAGCCATTTAAGTTTCCTACAGGATTTGTGAGAACAGTGATCACTCTGTCGGCTGATGGCAATGCTGTTGAATAATGGGAAAACTGCGTGTGTTTATACGTGCAGTTGCAGAGTGGTGTTTATCGGTTTTTGATTGAGTGTGTGGGAGTACGGGCAGCGGTGTGAGTGTGTACAGCAAGCGCGCGTGTGAGCCGCTGCATCGGTGTGGGTGTTCCTGTGCCGAGGCGCGGTGACGGCCGCCGGCGGCGGAGCGGTCGGCGCCAGACGCCAGTTCACTTCTGAGCGCCACGGGGTTGCCGCGCTCTCGCCGCGTAGAGCCTGACTCGCGATCACACTAACTTTGTGCACTGGAAACTTTTCAAAGCAGTACAGGACGTTAAGACGGGCGCTCATCGCTTTCGTTTCGAATTTCAAATCGCGTATTCTAAGTAAAACGTGCGAGCCTTTACTGTTGCGCGTTTGATCGGATCGGTCGGTCTATTTTTGAATATTCTCTAAACGCTTCGGCGACAACGTGAAGTTTTCGAAACGCAGTCGCCGGTGCCGGGTTAACGGCCGCAGTGTGCAGCACGCCTGCACCACGTCTCTTGTGTTTTTGTTGACGGATTTTTGTTGTTAACCTCCACATTCGTGCCCGAGAAACGTTATCTGTAAGTATGACCCCGGTTGATTTACGATACTGGCTTCTTGCGTTCCCAATACACCAAAGTGTTATAATTTGGATCAGTATAATGCAAAACGCTAAAGCATTAGCAATTCCTTTGTTAAATTATGAGTTTTCATAGAGATGAACTTGAATAGGCATATATTTACAAACGACAAAACTCGACGTTATGCGTATCGTGTCGTGGAATAAACGTGTGTGAGTCAGTGAGACTACGTATGTTTATGCACACAAACGTACATTATCATCATACATGTGCCAGTGCGTATTTATATATGGCAGTGTAGTTGTGGCCTGTTCTGCGTCCATACAAATAATATAATCAAACGTTTATTACGTGAACCTTTATGCATATTGCATTGAGTTTTCTGCATATCCTGTACTTATGCCAAACATCGAGTATTATGTTGAGTTCAAATTTTACATTGTTCTTACCTACACTTTCATTGCGGACTTTTGTTCCGCGATTTCGTGTGTAAATACGGTTTTTTGAATTGAAACACAAACGTGTGTGTGAGCCGTTCTGTATTAGCGCTGCCTCAAACAAAATCGTTTGCGTATCGCCACCCTGACAAAAGGAAATTTGCCTTAATAATAAATGCAGTCAACCAAAAACTAAAACCACTGACGTTGTGTTTTCAGCAGTTAACGTGTTAATGTTTAGCGTCAATTTACAATGTTAGTACATCAGTCATGATAGGCACCTAGGTACTTGCATTATCACCAATTTAATTACTTTTCTAGGTGTGTAGTTGTGTAGGTAATATTCTATTGTTTTTGTAGTTCGTTACTCTTCCGCGTTACAAACATAATATTTGTTTAATGTTTACCCACCTCTAAGTACCTACTTGTTAGATGATAATATGTGATTCTCAATAAACAACTCATTATTTACATTGCTATTATAACAATTATTTGTGTAGGGAATTGATATTGATATTTTGTAAGTATTTTCATTAATTTTAATGATATTTTTTCGTTAAAGTTCAAATATTTTACAAGAATTCTCGATTACCGAGAAAAAGTATAATGAACACGGAGCAGGTTAATTTAATTTTATATTAACAATAATAAACGAAAACAATGTTTGTTTGTATTCTTAACAGCTATAATATTGTAATTTTTATTCGTGCACCAACGAGAAAATGCAAATCGTCTAGTTACCCTCTTGTACTTACCCTTTTACCGCAATAAGAAGATCGGATTAGGGTCCATTTTTCCGTCCCGTAATGGTTTGTAAAAATTAGAGGATTTTTATATCAAAGTAAATTCTTTAGTTTTACTAGGCCTCTTTAGTAGTTTTAAATTCGCGACCACGTTTGCCGGTCTACCGTCGAACGTGGTCGGGGGCGGTGCTCATGATGAAGAGGATTCTGAACTCAGTCTGGAAACGTCAGCAAAAGTAACGGAAAACAGTGGTAATCAGCCGTTTTTAACCGACTTCCCAAAAAAGGAGGAGGTTCTCAATTCGGTTGTATTTTTTTTTGTATCTTTGTTACCGCATATCTCCGGCGTTTATGAACCGATTTGAAAAATTATTTTTTTATTTGAATAGATATACTTCCAGATTGGTTCCATTTTTTTCAGAATGCAGTTCTTATGATGGGATCCATGAGGAATTGAGGGAACTCCTCAAATTTTGTAGGCATACATATGGCGATTTTGACTTTTTCAGCAACAAACCAAGCATTTGCATTCAAAAAGTATCATAATCTTTTCACCACTATGGTTCTTTCATCATTTTTTTTTTCATCCAAATATTTAGTCGAATACAATGGCGGAAGTCGGTTTTTTAAATGAAAAGTTATTTCAATTTATAATGATTCCCAACCACGAAAGTTTCAACTCTTTAGCAGTGTTTTTTTTTCCCAAGGTAGAAGAGTATGCCTTATCTAAAACAGAACGCCCTACTATTTAATTACGTCAAAATAAAATATTCCTTGTTCCGTAATGACAAAGACCGTTTTCGAACGTCAAGCTTGTCAAGTGCCTAGTAAAAGGTAGTGCATTCAGTTTTAGACTAGACATACGACGTTATAAGTAATATGTGTATATATGCTTAGCATATAGATGTATTGTGAATGTAGGTTTATTGATACTTACGTTTATTTTGCTTGTAGATATACATAAATAAAGAGTCTTAAAAGTACTTATAGGAATGGCAAGTAATCCGATTTTCACTTGATATAAATAGTGTATTGAGGCAGTGGAACTTGAAAATGGAAAACCCCTTTTTAGGGTTACGTAGCCAATATCCCAAATACTATATACACAGCATTCCAACCAATTTCCGTTAAAAGTCTTTTTAGTTCCATTCCTTTAATTTTTTTCTGATTTTTACACGTATAAAGTGCCACACCGTTTTTTTTTTCTTAATACACATTAATTAAATCGCTTTGTATAGCGGTTCATAGAATACACCTACCTTCTTTAATCTATTCCCGATAATCCGAGTAAAATTACTGTGACATACGGACATGACGAAATTATAATTGATATATTTATTTTATTTACATTTGAGCCGTGACTCTCTCGACTTCCCTCCTTTCACTCCTCGCGATTTAACACTTCTACAGGTCAAGATCTATGCGCGTCTAGCCTGTCTTGCCATTGCCTTCTGGACCTTCCACGTCGCCGATTTGCGATGGATGGCATCCAATATGGCAAATAACCTAATACTACTACTAATATTATAAATGTACAAGTTTGTAAGGATGGATATTTGTTACACTTTCACGCATTTAACATCAGAATAACTGCTATTTAAAATAGAGGTTTCAATGCGGGCGGAGCCAACAGCAAATGCTAGTGAAATTATAAGGGTTCCGATATTTGCCATTTGACTTTGGAACCCTAAAACTGAATAGTTCCAAAGAACTCATATGTGTTAGCTCATGCTAATATCTCATGAAGTTTGTTTATCGCTTTTCTATCAGGCTACGAGTCGTTATCGATGAGCCGCCACTCATGCATGAGTGACGACCTTTTTACCCCTTAGGGATACAGCTTGGAGATACCGGATAGTTCTAAAACCAAAACAATTCCACCGCGTTTCGCGGTTTATCAGTTATAGAGCATTACACAACACACAAGCATACATCAAGCGAGTTATCAATTCTCGACCCTATTTCCTGAGGCACACGGTTCTTTTAAATGGGTAGACATGACACAAATGTGTGGTAGTAATGATCAGAGACCTGCCTCCCTTGGAGGTCATGTGTCACAGATAGTTGGCTACTAGATACTGTTTAGCATTTGTATGAATGAGTTGTGTTGGTAAGGTTTTTGTTGATGGCTCCTCTCGTTTTTTTATGTTTTAATTCTTTGTCTGCTATTCATAAGGGCGTTTCTTTGTCATATCCGTTTGTATGTTTGTTATTTGATAAGGTATAATTAAATAGATTCAGAAAAAAAACATGCTGCACTTACATAATAGTTCTTGTATGAGAATTAACTTTTTTAGAAAAAATGTCGGACCCGTGTTTCAGAACCGCACGGGAACCTAAATTATCTATTACCTTTCTATCGCAAGGCAAACCATTTTATCACCTTTGATAAACTTATTTCCGTATTACACACATGCTTATTATAATATCTTATAGTATATCGAGATTATACATGTGTAGGTGTAGTGACATCAGTGTTTATACCTCGGAATGCGTTAACGATCTAATCTACATAATTAACGATGAAACTAAATGTCCAATCCTTATCTACCATCCAGACTAGATTATGACAAATTATTCTAATGAATGACACGGTACTGTTTTCATGATAGATACTCATATTATTGGTACCCACTGGACTGGTTAACCTGCTTGTTGAACGAGTACCTGAAAAACTTCTTTTTTTATTTGTCTAACTAGTGGTATTGATAGGTTTTCAACTGCAATAAATGTCTTAGGTCACGTCCACTTAAGACGTACTTGACGTGGACTGCACTGCCACTCATGGATTACTCTATTAAATAATACACATGTTTACATTTGATGCCGTGGTGTGTCGGAACTCAAGAATAGCTCCTCCCATGGATGTAGTAAACGCCAACTTAGCGATTACAGCAGGGGATGGGCAGAAGCATCCACATCTCAACAAGAATACTGCGATCACCAATCTGTCTGCCAAGCGTGGTGATTATGGCAAATCCCCTCATTGCGTTCCATGGGAGAGGTCACGTCTAATCTCTTTGTACCTATTTTACCAATATCACCATCACGAGCCGGACCATATAGTCTAGGAAGGCCCTCTCGTTGGGCCGACGGCATTTTAAAGGTAGCAGGAAGTCAGTGGATGGCGCCGGCTCAAGACCGTTCGTCGTCGCATTTTATGATGTGGAAGACTTATTTCCAGTTGTGGACTTCTTCAGGCTGATGATGATACGTAATGGATATTAGAACTATTGGTATAATAAGCAGTTGAACCTTAAATCGGTTACGACGTTACTGTGTTATGTTATGTTTTGATGTAACAAACAAACATCAAAACATTTTCAATATAATACCTATTTCTTTATAGCTACTAATATCAGCGTGTGATGTGAATCTTAGCTCTAAACAATAATCTACTTGTTTACTGCAGGGTTATTATGAGCTCTTATAGCCATACAGTTCATAAACTATTCAGTTAAAAATATCGGTTCGTCGTTGACATCCGTCATCATTGAGTAACTTTAATTGCAGAAGTTAATAGACCTTCTACGACTGTGCCTTTAAATATAGTTGCGGACATCACGGAACCGATATTTTTAATTGAATAGTTTATGAACTGCATGGCTATAAGAGCTCATAATAACCCTGGGTAATTTTTTGTAAATTGTGGTAATCGTTGTAAAGGTCGTAAAGGTTCTCGAGTGGCAAACACAAACCGGACGACGCGACGTGGCAGAGGAAGGCCTTCCACTCGATGGACTAAAGACATTATAAACGTTGCAGGAAGTCGGTGGATGGAGGTGGCTCAAAACCGTTGTCGTCGCATTCTAGGGAGGACAAGTTCAGCAGTGGAGTTCTACAGGATGATGATGATGACTGGTAAATTGCTAGAGCAAAACCAAATTGTCTTGTTTGTGAACCAACACGTTTTCATTGAAGCATTAGTTTGTATTGTTTCCCAAACCCATTAGGAATCGCTTTGTCACACGTCACAGAATAACGAATAGGTGCCATGAGCCCGAATGATGAATTTAGGATTACAATGAGTCTTTTCATGTATTGTGATCCTAAATTGAACAAACAGTTAACGGACATTAATATGTCACAAGACATATGAGATCGAAGATCGGCTTTGTTTGCAAACTATGTTCAAAGAATATCGTCTCGGTCTAGGTGTCATGTGCCAGAGTGACGACCGTTAAGTGTAGTCCAACTACGACGCGAAACCAATTAGTGATAAGAACCATTATATTTGCATAACGTTTGAAACTTGATGGATGGAAAATATTATGTTACCATTTGTTGTTACGACTAGGATAAAAATCAGTATTATATAATTAACTATATGCGCAAAACGTTAGAGATATAATCTAATTAGAATACCTTCTTGTTCATTAATAACTTTTCATTTAAAAAACCGACTTCCGCCATTGTATTCGACTAGATAATTTTGGATGAAAAAAAAAATATGAAAGAACCATAGTGGTGAAAGGATTATGATACTTTCTGAATGCAAATGCTTGGTCTCTTGCTGAAAATATCAAAATCGCCATATGTATGCCTACAATATTTGAGGAGTTCCCTCAATTCCTCATGGATCCCATCATCAGAACTGGATTCTGAAAAAAATGGGACCAATCTGGAAGTATATCTAATCAAATAAAAAAAGAATTTTCCAAATCGGTTCATAAATGCCGGAGAAATGCGGTAAAAAACATTAAAAAAAAATACAACCGAATTGAGAACCTCCTCCTTTTTGGGAAGTCGGTTAAAAAAAGTAAACATGATCACAAAACTAAACTCCCGGTCAGCACCCGAATTACAGTAGCAAAAGGCAATGGGGAACGCAACAATGACGATCATTTGGGCAGCCTTAGTGCTATCTAAATCTTATAAAACTTGAATACTCCTTGACCTAAATATTCCTTCTTGCTAGGAAGAGCTGAAGTCCAGGCTCAGTGTCGCGCCATGGAAGAGACCTATTCCATCAGTGGTTTGCAATAGTTTGATGAAAACGATGGTGATTGTGCTAGAAACTCCTAAGGGTGTAGCAATGAAGCAAACGACAATTGACAATTTGGCTCAGCGCATAATTGTCTCAACGTTTAACTTTTATTATCAACAAGACGTATACATAGATACTGAACATTTCAGGGCAATATTGCGTTGGTGATCCTACTCTAAGCGATTTTTGATGGCCGCTGTTTCAGATATTCTGTTACAAACGGTAACTTGGTAACCCATTCAATAGTATGATATTTTGGGCCTCTTCCTCTATCGGAAGATAAATGGCTGGTGGCGGTTTGGAGTTAAGTTGACATATACCTAATAATAAGCCGTGGTGTGTATGGCCAAAGAATAGATCCTTATCTCTCCTGCCGTGGATGTTGTAAAAGCCTTACAAAGGGTTTTCTAAGGCAGAGGCCGGCGTCCGTCATATCTCTGATAAGAGGTCCAGATTATTAAAAACAATAAAAAAACAGTTACTTCTCATAATTTACGTTCGTCACGTCTCTGCTACCTGAATTCACATACGACGGACGGAAACCCTGGCTTCGTAGTCTCAGGCTCAAAGTTAAAGATCCAGTGACTTGTTTCTTGTAAAAAGATTGTAAGTGGAAGATTGTCTGCACCCCTATTCCCTAACTGAAAATCACTCGGAGACTAACGTTTTGACAAGTAAAATTACCATCAATTGACAATTCTTAATTATAATTTTGAGTAATGCTGGGGCCACATTAGCGGGCTACGGCGAATGATCGCTTTGTGCGTCTCTGTTTGTATGCATCATTCGCAAAATGACAGACAGGGACACAAAACGCAAATATTCGCCGTAGCCCGCTAATGTAGCCCCAGGGTAATTGATGGTCATTTTACATTTGAAACGTTAGTCACCGTGTGACTTTCAGTTAGGGAATCAGGGAGCCAGGTCATGCAACATCAAATGTTTTTATGAGTAGTTTTCTCAGTTGCTGACAGATTTAAACCATGTTTTCGGCCAGAAAACTGTTCAAATGTAAATATAAAACTGAGTATACTGATGTTAAGACAGACGGCTTATTAATGAACTTCTAAAAATACTGCCGGTAGAGCTAAAACATGAAAATAAAGAAAGCAAATTATATAATTAATTTATCTCCCGGACGCTAGCGAAAGACCTTCACGATATGTATCGTAATTACCATAGTAAAACCAGAATAGAGCACCACAACTAGCGCGGCTTTGAGTGTGAGACCACTTGCGTACGGTTGCTGGCTCTTTCACACAATAGCCAAAAGTACCACACTATGTTTAGAAGCTAAATTTTGACACTATCTAACTGATTAAAGTTCAGGTACGTTAGAAGGTGACAGAATAGCGCTCGCGCAACAAAAAGTGAGCGAAAATCACGAAAAATTAATATTTGCAGCCTAATAAATCAATAATGTGACTCTCCGTTTGTACTCTTTGTGAAAAAACCTCGAAAAATATTTGTGTGAAAGAAAAATACTAAAACTCAATGCCGTTTAGGACTAGTTACAAGTTTTCAAACAAAAAATGCTTCACTTTGGATATTTTTTGAATACTGTAATAAATATTAGAATTAGGTAAGTATTTAAATTATTCAAATTACAGGTAATTTAATGTTTAATGCAACATATATTTTTTTTGTACATTTATTTTGTATTCACTCATCAAAGAAGAGTTACACATGGAGAAAACCTTTCGTTGGCGTCTATCTACGCCTTAATCGGTAAACTCGGTCATTCATTACAAATGCGACCCAAAATGTACTTATCAGTGGGTCGAAACTGTATGAGACTGTGACAATTTTAATTGAAAGTAAAATTTTATTGCGTTGTGGATTTTTTGTCATGTTTTTGTGGTAGCCTTGGTATAATTAATATAGGTACTTCGCCAGGTATGGTAGGCCAAGACACGTGGAAAACACCAATACACCAGCCTACGTCATCGCCATTGAGAATAATTGAGTCGTGTAATTTAACTCTCCGACCCCATATATTTTTTCTGTCCGAATCCGACAAAACCCAGAGGTTTTTACAAAAAAAAAACTTAATTAATCATTATTTTTTAAATTATTGCCTCTGAGTAACAATTCAATTTTGCTAATGACAAGTAGAGATTATTTCAAATAATGTCAAGTCGTGAAGTCCTATCTTGATTTTTTAATTTGAGTAAAAAACCGATGTGACAACTTTAATACAAAATCATCACAGAAAATATTTCCGTAATTCCGTATTTGTTGGAATAAAGTGGCAACTAGATAGTGACGTAAGCTGGTGTTACTCTTGGATTGGCAGACCTTGTTTACTTGGATCATGGTAGCTATTTTGAGAGATCAGGTTTATGAGACGCTTATCTATTTTCGAAAAGTTTGTTGCATTAAAAACCCCTTTAAAATCACACCCAAAATCAAAATTAAACCTCAGCCGTAATTTTCCTGTAATTGGGAATCTACTTCCTATATTCATACTAAATAGCAAGTTTATATATTGAACATTTTTGGAGAAAATCACGTGTAACAGATGGACAGACACCAAAGTCCAATTTAATTCCAAAGTGTTCCGATTTTCCAATTTTGCTTTTATATTTCATCAAAAAGCGTTCGGAGGGCCTATTACGAGTTTTGCATTGCAACAATCATTTTGCGAGTCGTGAGCATTCAACGTGACTTACTTAGTAACTATTACTCATTACTATTGGCTTAGAATGATGAATAGATACTATGTAAGTCACTTTAAATAGTCACGACTCGCAAAGTGATTGTTGCAATGCAAAACTCGCAGTAGGCCCTCTGAGCGCGCAAGGCAGTGTAAGAAAGTGTATAATAACGAAGAACTGTGAATTAAAGATACACGGTGATATCTATGGCGTACCTGGCGCCTCTTAATAGCTGCAGAACAGCAATAATTATCAGTTCGCGTGCGATCCCCGCCTCCTGTAGCTAGGGTTGCCATACGTCCGGAAAATGTCTGGAAATATAGGTCTTTGTCCGGAATGCGGAGCGAATTCTAAACCATCCGGAATTTCTACAATTAAGTGAAGAGTGAAATAAACCAAATTATTTTTGTTACAAAGCAAAGTAACAACTTACTTACTTCTTCCCCCTTCTTGCCCCTACTCCGCCCGTGTTCCATCATAGCCACAAGATCGGCACGCGCGCGTGAAAATTAGATCGAAAATTTGCTTCGTTTATTCACATGCACGATGCGTAACGACATTAATAATTATATTTACAAGAAAGTCCGGAAATTTCATCAAATATCAGGCTTTTTGTCCGGACTTTTAAATTTTCTATCTGGTAACCCTACCTGTAGCCGACTACTTTGCTACGCAATTATGGAGTTTGATGTTGTAAGTGCTGCAAACGTTTTTGTCTGAAACGAGGAAATCCGTAGAAGAACCAAGGTACCGGCTCAGAATTAGTGTAGAAGTGGCAATAGACAGGCCGTATAATTGCTAAGCAATAACGGTTCTATAATGGGGATCACGAGTGCTTCTTGTTTAAAACCAATGACATTCAACCTATTATATCGACCTATTTTTTATTTATATTAATATTGTAATTATACTAGGTATTTATATCAACTCAACCCATTTTACTGAGGAGTTGTTCCAAAATTGCCCATGTCTATGTCCACCAGACAGAGAATGGCGAAAAAAACAGTGATTTTCCAAAAAATACTCTTACTATAATTTGAAGCGTAAACATCTGCATAAAAATGTTTGAAATTAAAAGAATTTTTACAATGGTAACATATTTTCCTGGGCAGCCATGACAGTGAATGACGCGTTTAATGCTCTATGGATGCTTGCTTCATTTGTTTCCTGAGAGTTGTGTTTAAAAACGTAGTGTTTCTATACTCTTTGCAGTTGACAACCGCTGTCGAAGCATTTTACCACAGAGTATATTGTATCCGCCCCGCCATTTGTTATGCTTTGTGTTGCTCTCCGTAAGAAAGATATTTTAGGAAAATGCATTAAATGAAGCGAAATAATAATAAAAATATAGTGGGAAAAGGTATGGGTGCCAGTAAAATTACAAGACAGGAATGCGCTAACCAGCAATGCCATCGGTTGGCTAGTTCGAAGAATAGGCGCTGAAGCGCTCTATGCGCCTCCTTTAGGGGAAACATTGCATCCAGGCCTTTTTAATGACTAAGCTAGTTCATTGACACTTGTCAATGAACTTTGAACATAAATTCATAGCTGTTTTGAGGGTAGAGCCCTTTAAATTCGGCCTGTTTTTTATTCATAGAGCATCGAACATTGACAAGTCTACCATGAAATTTAATTATCCTTGTGCGCATAACCTTGGTTTTTAAAAAAAGATGCACGTGTAACCTTGAAACATATTGGAAATAAATAATTTCGAGGAAGCCTTTGAATATTGATTTCAATTAACGCGGTTATATTTTATTTTTATTTAAACTGACTGGAAGGGTGGCATTGGGAGGGAGTTGTTTATGCCTTTATTCATAAGTTTTTATCCATTAGCACGAGTCACTTGCGTTATCGAATCGAATGCTAACTCGCACAAACGTCAAATATATTGGCCAATGACCTGTGGCGTCTCTAGAAGCGTGGCTTGATGTTATGCTACTGGCTGATCAATATCTGAAAATAGCGACGCATGATTCGATATCCAAAGAAACTCATGCTAAGGGTACTGCTTTATTCTTCATTTCACGTGCTTGCGGTACCACGTGATTAAGATGCTTATAAAGACTGGTCACATGAAAAACTTGTACAAACGTTAATTAATGCGTTTAAATTAAAGAAAGTTTTAAGGATTCAAAATTCAGAAGGAATCGGTTGCTGTATTATAAATATCAGCAGCCTATATAGATATCCACTGCTGGACGAGGCCTCCCCTATAAAATGTAATAATAATAATAATCATCACTCTATAGGAGGCGGATTGGTGATCACAGTAGTCGCGTCAAGTACTCAGGTGGATACTGCTGCCCATCCGCTAGTGTAATCCCTTAGTCGGCTTTTACGACATCCACGGGAGAGACAGGTGGGTCTATTCTTAGGTCGTACACACACCACGGCGATTGGTTGCTGTACGACCTACAAAATTATATGCAACTGCCTATTACGGCTTAAGTCCTTTAGTGGTCTGGTCAGGAATTAGCTCTCAGATTTTAAAGTGGCAATGGGCAGGCCATATCGATCGCAGAATCGACAGCATAAATGTTTTTGAGTGGTGACCACAAACCAGTATAGCAAGAGGCCCCTCTCGATGGATTGACGGCAATTTAAAGTTTGCAGGAAGTTGGTGGATAGAGGCGGCTCAAAATCGTTCGTAGTGGCATCCTATGGATGAGGCCTTTATGGACTTCTAAGAGCTGATGGTGATAAGGAAAGAAGATGGCAACCACGAACCGGACGACGTACTGTAGGAAGGCCCTCCTCTCGATAGACTGACGACATTTTAAAGTCGGCAGTCGGTGGATGGAGGTGGCTTAAGACCGTTCGTATTGCTGCTGATGATGATAAGGCAGGTGGCGCGTCATATACAACGGCTGCCGGCTATATTAGGAAGCCTAGGATTTATGCCACAGAATAATGATTACTAAAGCCTAGGCTAGTGCCCTAGGACGTGCCATTAATTCTTCATGGGGTGAACAACCTTTGAGGACGTCTCGTCTAGAATAGTAATTATTATTGTTGCTTTGGAAATTTATCTCCCCAAGTTGTGTCAATGACCAAATGGATTGTCACCATAAATATTCTGTGGGAAAAAGAATAGAAACCATTCTGTTTTCTGCTCTGTCGAAATTCGAAGGTTTTCGAACCCTTCGTACAAAAATAGAGTTCTTTATTGTCTGCTGCAACTATTAGAGTTGCTTGCGGATTTAGTAAATGCTGTTTCTATCCGAAATTATGCTCATACGATTACCCAATTTGCGCAGTTTTCCTATAAAACTTGATTGCAACGAGACTGTATACAGTTTGAAATGTAATTTCAATAACTTTTCATTTAAAAAACCGACTTCCGCCATTGTATTCGACTAAATAATTTTGTATGAAAAAAAAAATGATGAAAGAACCATAGTGGTGAAAGGATTATGATACTTTCTGAATGCAAATGCTTGGTTTGTTGCTGAAAATATCAAAATCGCCATATGTATGCCTACAATATTTTAGGAGTTCCCTCAATTCCTCATGGATTCCATCACAGAACTGGATTCTGAAAAATGGGACCAATCTGGAAGTATATCTATTCAAATAAAAAAATAATTTTTCAAATCGGTTCATAAACGACTGAGATATGAGGAAAGAAACATACAAAAAAAAAAAAAATACAACCTAATTGAGAACCTCCTCCTTTTTTGTGAAGCCGGTTAAAAAGTAACAGAATTAAAAAACGATTGAAACCGATAGCAACAGAGTTGCGTAATCGCGCCCTTGAATGAGTAAACCGCAGTACTGCAGGTTTCTTTGTTTGACAAAATCTTAGGTTAAAACAAACTTTATTTACAGAAAGAATAATACACCTACATACAAAATTTAAAAAATAAAAATGAATCAGTTGATCTATCTGAAGACCGTTGCAAACGATCTAAAGATCAACTGATCCAAATCACTAGCAGACGAAAGCGTCCTCAAATTATCATCCTTCATCTTAGTTTAAAAGCAGAATATTCGGGTTGGGATTTATATTCGTAACTTGTTGCTTCGTATTACCAGCCCGTTCTTTGATATTATCTTGTTGCTCTCACGAATTAATTAAGCGACGCTTAGTACTTAAGAAATCCATACGCATGGTAATCCTACAGTTTTTGACAATTTCACATGCCTTAAGTGAATACACTTAACGCATGTCAAATTGACAAACACAAATACACTATATTTGTACACAAATACATTTTTATTTTTTTATACTATTATTTATTTATTTATCGAACAAACTGATTACAAAAATTTGGTTAGTAATGTCTTAAAACCTAAGTTTGTCTAGACACTAGGTTCTCGATGAATTAAGTTTTTGTTTTATAATTTGCCAAAACACGAGCAATACCTATACACAAATGAATGAAATATTTTAAATACATACATCACTATAAACTAGCTGGCTAGTAACTACCAGTCAAGCAAACAAGCATACGGCCCACCTGATGGAAAGTAGTTACCGTAGCCTATATGGATGCCTGCAACACCAGCGGCATCATACGTACGCTGCGGACCCTGAGACACAAAGATGAAAAGTCTCATGTGTCTATAATTTCACCAGCACCCATACCCATCAAACCGAAACACAGCAATGCGAGCCTACAGCTTGCCGGCAGAAATAGTTACGTTGGTAGTTCTTCCCCGGACGAGCTCTTTCACAAGAAGTTCTACTACTAACAAAATCCATCAAGAGATTCCATCGAGAGACAGCTCTTTGTACACTGCGTCGTTCGGTTCGTGGATGCCATTCGAGAACCTTTATTCCCCAACGATTGTCAGTTCTGCGAGCCTGACCATTGCCAATTTCAACTTGCTAATTCTGAGATCTATGTCGGTGATCTTAGTTCATCTATGGGTCTCCTCATTTCAGATTCTATCAAATTTAAACTCCGGACATAGCTCTCTAGCTCTCTCTATAGCCCGTTGCGTGACTTTGCTGCTTGTGTATGAGGTAAATAGTTAGCGACCACGTCTCAGTGCCGTTAAGTCATCACTGGCTACACGCACTGACTTTATTCTTGAGGTTCTGTGATAAGGTATCGATCAAATATTGAATATATTGAAACTCATTGATGACTTAAATTATTTTATTCATGATGTCAATAGAAGTGCCTCCTCCAGTACATCTCCTGAAAAACGGTGATTTGCGACCTTTTTTGATAATATTTAGTCAGTGACTCAATATCATCAAAACATTGTCAGTGACATTAAAAAATCGCACCCCAGTATGAGAGTTTTAAAATTGGAACACATTTAAGATCGTTCTCAATACAAGTTTGAACAGAAGAAGATGCCCGTTAATAACTTCCCTGTGCAAATTCTTTCTTTAAAATTAAATTAGCGTCTTGACTGAATTAGGTAAGTAGGTACCTATAAGATTTTTATCTTTGAACTTGGCTCTACAAAGATCATAATTATGCGTTAGATAAATGAGAAGGTCATCAAGATAAGCAAAACTGTAAACAGAGATAAAACTCCGGATAAGTTTAATTTATTTTATATGAACACAGTTGCTCGAAAAGTGTGCATACAAGGCTATTACAATGTATCTTTGAAGTTAACTTTACCGCACTCGTGCGATATCTGTACACCTTATCGCTAGTACGATTTGTTTAGTTTTTAAATTTCTATTATGTACCATTAAAAAGTTTACGAGCATGTAGTTTTATATAATGAGAATAAAATGATGCCGACTTTATACGTTGAAAAATTTATAAATGGATAAAACTAAGCAATTAATAATATTATTATTATTATTATTTAACAGTTTTTAGTGAAGGCAGAATGTTCGTACAACAACAATTTAACAATTACTGAAGTAGTTACTTTTTTATTATTTACTCTTAATTATACTGTTCATAAGAATATATTTGTTTTACAAGTGTATTTAATTTAAAAACAATCTTACCAATGTGTTGAAAATCGTCGTATAATAAACGGACGTAAAGGTTATTACAAACCCGTGCCTATGGTAAACCCTCGCCTTCGGCTCGGGCTTACAAACCTCAACTCGTTATAATAAACTTTTTACGACATACATTGTAGAATGTACGTACATACAATGTATGTATTCTTGACACCAACCAACTCATGGTGGATGTAAAAAGATCAGTCATGGGTATGAACTATATATACCCATGTAACATAGTATGGGTATGGCTATGTAGTGAATATCGAATTATGTACCTCAAAAAGTTATGAATAGAGCAAGGGCCTATGAAAGTCATAACAAACATGGCTAAAGATATGTTTTTTTAAAATACATTTTTCGTTACAAGCATTTATGAAATAAGTATGCCAACTGATATGCTGAAATTAATATTTTGTAAACTTTCGCGTCAGACACATGCTTTTTGATAGTACCACGAATATTTATCGCGGGTAACTACCGTGCGTGTATTTATCTTCGCAAAGTTTTTAAAACAAAAATAAAATAAACAATAAGGCAAAACCCTATGAAAAGCTACTATCTAAGAGAGTTTATCTGTTCTATGGTAAGACACGCTATAGTTTATTATAAATAAATAGATTTAATGTCAATATAAATAAATAGAAGTTTCGAACACATTTCGATAAGGCCCAAGCACGAATATCTAACGTTATCAAGACACTAGCAAGACGATCGCCAATGTCAAATATTGGCCAATGACATTAGGGTGGTTCAAAATCTTTTTAAGTTGATTGGTTGATATTTGACGTTTACAATCGTCTCCGTAACGTTATATATTCGTGCTTGGGCCTCAGGTATTCACATTTCCGCGTTGTATTGTCAGTTGAGAAGAATTCCATTAGTGACATTTATGACATCAACACGTAGATCGGAACATGATCCCAATTACATATATTTTGACTATTTTTGATAAAGAGAATTGGGCTTCTGCAGGGCTATTCTAAAACGTTGAACAACAATAAATATTGTATATTACTGTGTTTTACTGCAGAAAATTGTTTTAGTTACTTACCACATCGAAATGAAAAACTAACGAATCCGATCGGAAACGTTTCTGACGTTTTAGAATAGCCCTGCTGGTTTCTGGAACAATTTTAAATAAGGCGAAACCAAGTATGTAAACCAACGTGTCTGCGCCTTATAATATGTATGTATGTCTGTATTATTGTATGTTTGACCTCGCTATCGCGACAAGCCTCCGCCGTCATCCTCCTTATCGTAATGACGCGTCATTAACTGTTTACTGTTGATATTATGAACGTAATTCTAATACAAAATAATGAGTTTTCAAATAAACGGGTAGCGTTCTTGGGTAGAGCGGGTGTCGACGTAGTGCCGTTGGTTAGATGGATTCAATTCAATATGTATTTTATTCCGTAAGTAAAAATTTACAATCATTTGGAGCAAACAAATTACTAGGTAAAAATGCTTGCTGGCAGAAAAAGAGGCGACTTACGGGATGTATTTGTATATACCCTCTTACCACACTAGTTTCTTCGAATTTGTGACGGGCACAACCTCAGGATAATCAAAAAATAACCAATAACAAGAGCGAATAGGCGCAGGAAATGGACGCTGATTGCGCGATGTCGACCTGATGATTTCAAATAAAAACGCACAATGAACTCCCCAATTTTCTATGCCTTACTTTAGCTTCGCAGAGGAAACGCGGGTGCTGCCATGCTCCATACATTTTTCATGCTCGTATGTATTCCTTTATTTACTCTCATTGTTTTGATTCTAAATTTATATTGGTTTGGTAGGTTAGGTACTTTATTTTACACGTGCGTTTGATTTTTAAAACATAAAAACTAGAGTTACTTAATTGGGTAAAATTAATTAAGTTAAACTAATAAATTATCAATTACGAATATATCCGTGTGTGGTAATATAGCTATCTAACAAACTATAATATATTATTGTCGGGTGCCTTTGGTATGAAACTGAACGCCTTTCCACCGCTTTTACTTGGCACTTTTCGCAAGCTTGACGCTCGAAAACGGTCCTTGTGGTTACGGACTATGGAACATTTTATTTTGATGTAATTAAATAGTGGAGCGTTCAGTTTTAGATTAGGCGCTTCTACTACCTTGGTAAAACAAAACACTACTAACGAGGTCTAGTAAAAATAAAGAATTGTGGACTGTGAAAAATAAATTTCTGAAATTAAGGTAACATAAATAAAAAAAATACCATCAACGAAAGTTGTTTTCAATAAGACAATAATAATAATAACCTTTGTAGAGATATTTGCCATGGAACCCTTAAAAGAGGTTTTCCATTCAAAATACTATGTATCTCTTCGTTTTTATTCCATCTTAAATGCTGAAGTTTCGGTATTTACATAATTATTTGTTTGTTACACAAACACGTAACGCCTGAATCGATTGTGACATAATTTGGTGGCGTGATAGATGGACCTGGATTATACAAAGAGATTCGAAAAAAAAATGGGGTTTGACTCATAGGCTGCTTTTACTCCTGGTACCACGCGAGCGAAGCCGTGGGCGTATGCTAGTTATTTGCATTTGAGAGTATAATTCTTTTGTATATCACAATGTTTATAACTTTTAACATTCCGTGTAAATTTGTGTTGTTAAGAAATTTTTGCGTTAGTATTTAAATTAGTATTACGTTTCGTTATGACCTTGTTGAATCAATATTAAACTGCTTTGCATGAGTGGAAAAATAATATCACGTTATCTGTTTTTTGGTCCATAAAGCCTCCGGAATAAGGTACTCCATAGCTAGCTTCAAGTATAGACATCGTTGTTTTGAACTAAATACTTACCATAAATTTTCTGCAAAGTTTTTTGTTTGCAATACTTATCTGTTTTTTTCCGTTACAAATAAGTTACTACCTACTTAAAAAATAATAGCTTTAAAGTAGTAGTAATATAATTTTATCCCTGGATTTTTACACAAAAAGCGTATGAATAAGTAAGAAACCACAAGCTGAACTTTTCAAGATTAAACAGAGCAAGTTGTCATTGTCACCTTTTCCCCAGAACCAAGAAACTAATGGTATGAAAATCCCTTATAAATCCGGATAAATCCCGGTTCTCCGAAAGGAATTTGTTTCAGTGACAGGTCCATTTACCTGTGGTCTGGCCTCCAGGGTATTCGAAGGTCATTTTAACACATAAATGGCAATGAATTAATAGTGCTAAGTACAATTACAATGTTATAAAAAAAAAAACCGGCTCATTCTATAAAGCTTGGCTAGCTGCCCCACTAGTATAGATAATACTTAGACGATAAATATACCAAACAGTAGAAAAAAAAACATGCGTCTTCTTTCGAACCACGCATAGTGGGTCCCGAAGTCAAATCAAGGTCCCTCCATAACTCAAAAAGTTTTCATCACCGGGATATCTGATATTTTTTTATGAAAATCTCATAATTTATTAAAAGTTGACTCAACTGTGGACTAGATGTCGCCACTCGATTTGAATGCGCTATCGATTTTATTCTTTGTTTTGGTTTCTTTATTTGGGGAACCCCTTGGGATTTGGTTATTGGCATTTTTATAATTTGCATTCGGTTCGTGCTCGAACAACACACAATTTCAACTGGCTACGTCTTTCTGCTGCAGAGATATACCCCTGTGGCAGAATACAGACAGACATACAGATAGAAAGATAAACGAACGGACGTACTGCGTAGACTAAGTAATAGGGTCCCGTTTGGCACCCTTTGGAACGGAGCCCTAAAAATGCAGCTAAAAAAGTACCTGTTGATGAAAATGGATTGGCTTCGTAGAATCCAGAAGCAACGCTATTTGACATTTCATCCCGAATTTCAGATAACATTCACTTACATTGTATACCCCTGTACACCCGTCAAGAACAGATGAATGAACCTTTCAGTCCGCTACGATTAAATTGACGCTATTCTCTGAATTTTATCACACAAAGCTGCGCAATTCAAACCGTTCACGCTCCAATAACGTGTTACAAAAGATCTAACCACCATTGTCTCTAAATCATAAATGGGCCATAAAGTCTTTATAGCTCGTAAGCACTATTCACGGCACGGACCACACGTGTGCCCACATCTCATTAATGCAATCGATACGCCCTCACTGAACATTACGAATGCTATAGCATTACTTTATTGCTTTGCGAACCGGTTGAGTGTAGATCTGTATCTGTACAATGTGTTGTGAAACCAGCCCTGGATTGTAAGGTTGTGACAAGCCGACAGACACATTTGGAACTCAAGCCTTTTGTTCCCTTGATCTATATTTATTATATTGTCACGGGTATTTATCGCGTTTTACCTTATTACTTATTATTCCCGACGTTTCTAATGCGTTACAGCAATTGTGGTCGGGCTGACTGGATTCCGTTGATCTGTCCGCTCTTTTATACTAATTACCGAAGAACTGATCGAGACCTTCTCCAGGTCTCTTATCCAATATGCTAGTATATTCTTCTTCCATCTCGTATTAAAACTCCCTCGATACATGCTTAGTCTATATATAGTGAGGAAGCCGACAATAATTCTTTCCAGATATAAGGTTTTCTGTATACCAATGGGTGACCATAGATTGTTGCATGTAAAATCTGATGCCTTGTTTTTGCTGTATCTTATTCATTTTTATTTTCATATCTTACCTCATTCGATCTTTCTTGCTGGCCATGACTGTGGTATATGGCTTGACCCTGCAGGAAGGCTCCGTTCATGCCACCAGCATGTTATAGCCTAGTGTGTCAATGCCTTATGTCCCTCATATCCCGTAAAAGGTCTCACAGTTTCCGACTTTCCATGGTTTCTCCTCCTTTAGAAGCAAGTGATAAATGCTTGCTCTTATTACATAGAAAATTGATGCAATTTTTATGCTGTCACGTAATTTGGCGCACAACCAGCTGACTCTAAACGCCCTGCTGCATTTAAAGAACATTATAAATGCATTAGCCTGATAAAAGAGTAGTTACTGCATTACCCGTTCTCGAGAGTGATCCGGTGGCTTTGGAATTTACTGCATAACCCGTTCTCTTTTGAGGCAGTTTTCAAATTAATATAATGACCCGGTGACGATCTGGTTACTGAAGTATAGTCAACAAAAACTCAAGGACTTGCTCCTAATGGTCAGTATATCGTTATAACTTCAGATTTTCGCGTCGCGTGTTTAGATTCACGATTTTATTTTTTGTCGTACGCGACGCTCCGGGAATACTAATCTTCGGTCTTAGAACGCTGATTCTTAACTATAACCTATTCTGTGGCCTTAGTATCGGGAAAGCGATCATAAAAGGGGGCGAACCCCTCCGAAAGTGACGTGGTAAATTGCCGATGGGTTGCCGACCAATATTTTGTGTAGGCATGAATGGTGATTGATTAGTTTTATTTAGGTAGGCGATTGTTATTATGATAGTTATATACTTATGTCTTAATATAATATTACCAATCAGCAAACTCTACGGGTTTTTTACTAATAAAAAGATGAGTGATTTCCGAGAAAGTGGGCGCTTCGTATAGATTTAGATAGCTGAAAGTCTACAGAGAGTAATCAACTGAAACCTCAAATGTCTTTTTGAGAACCTTGTACGTATGTAAAAAGTCATGTTGATATTCGCGTCGTTTTTGTCGCCGATTATTCTCTCGGCAACACGAGGGCACGACCTCGCGCGTGACGTCACGCCTCAGATGAATGAACATCTCCCTCGGTGACCCCTACCCTGACACCTCCTAACACCCCCTGACACCCGGTCAGCTTTACACGAGCGATGAGCGTCAATAACTCAGCCAAAACAGCTGTCGTTATGTCGAATCGACTTTTCGCAATGCCACAACAAAAATTATTCTCGGAACTGAGCGAGAAATCTGACCCGACATGTTCAATGTCTCAAAATCAACTAACTAACATTACTACCATTTTCAATAATTAAGCACACACATTGGTAATATAAGAGCCAATTTCACCATACGAGTACTCTGTTAGTTAGTAAATGTCTTGTTAAATCTAACCCTTTCTCTAATCTAATCTATCTCTTGCCTTTTATTTGTTGGTGAAATCAAACCTAAAGGTTCGTAAGGTTTTGAGCTATTCTTAATCCGCTGATAGTTGCCATAGCAACGTTGTTAATTTGTATGAGAAATAAAATAGTTGCTACTTTATGATAACTATTGGCGGATCAAATATTAATAGGCAGTAACTAGTAAATTTTCCAAATTATTAACAGTGTCGTTAGTGATAATGGTGAAGATAGAGTAGTGAAATTCCGAAAAGGCCTGGTAGTAAAATACAGAGCTATTAAACCAAATGACGCTTGAAAGTATTTGGTCTGCTATACCAACTAGTCATTAATAGCGAAATAATCCACTCTGTTCAAAAGCCAACTCAATTTGCGTGCCTGTAATAACCGAGCCGGTTCAAGGGTCGGCTTTGGCCTTCAGGGAGCTATCACATAATTGCATTGTGAATGTGACGTCAATCCATACCTATACGCTAAATCAATTTTGGTCCCAAGGGAGCTACAAAGTAATTAATGAATATATGTTTTGTTTGTATACTTTATATTGATAGTTAGGTCATAAATATTGGGCTCGTGCATTGAAATTCATTTACTTTGGTAAGAGATTTAGTGCAAACGTCAAAACGTAATGACTATTCGTGACGCTATGACATAATATAAGTACATAAAACATAACACCCAACAGTCACATACGTAGTCTTGATCCCACACTAGGATTCCCTGTGTCGTGGGTATAAGGAACTACGAGTAACATGGTACCATAACACACGGAACAAATATTTGCAGATCATGCAAACATTTATCCCGCAGCGGGAATCGAACCCGCAACCTTTTGCATCTTAGCCGGCTACTCGCCCGCGGCGCTACAGAGGTAGTCAATTCAGCCTATTTAGTCTTTCCAGGGACCACCCTACGTTAGATATTAATATTTAGAAAAAGATAGAGGCATATTGAGACTTGAAACCCCTAGATAGTCTATTCTCAAGCGTAAATTGAGACTTGAGTATTTGTGACTGTATTGCAATGAAATCTGACAAGAAATGTATGCATAAGTCTCAATTCAATTTGAGTTTAGTTCTGGAATGGCGTACGTCTGAGTTCCAGTAGATACATGACTATCACCAGACTATAGAACAGACAACAGATACACTGTTTTAGGTAAAACGCAAGTAAAGAAATCTTGTTCCCAGTGTAGCGGAGGTCTTGGTCAAGTTCCCTATTTGGTTCACAGTGAGTCATCTGAGCTGTGTGCCCAATAAGGATCGAATCTAACTGTTGCCATATCAAGACGTACTTAAGGAGAATCCGAACGATAGAAAGGATTGAATGGACAATATTAGGTACTGAACTAATTCCACTACAAAAAATAAAAATATTATTTAGGAGAGTAAAAATACAAAGACATCATCTATTTACGGTCACTGTATGATTGAAGACACAAAAACATGTGATTGTTATTTTGGCTTTTTTTTCATCAGCTGTTCAGTGTTGGAGGTCTCCCCATAGAGTAGGGTGGATTTGTTATAATTAACATTCTTGGCAAGCAGATTGGTGATCGCGGTGTTGTTGTTAAGTACTCGGATGGGTGCTGCTGCCCATTCCCTAGCTAGCGTAATCCTTTAGTCGCCTTTTACGACACGGGACTAGTTGGAGGACTCCTTTTCTTAGGCCGTGACCACCACGGTATTTTGGCTAGCGAGATAAAAGCAAATACGGCAGCGTTGTACGATCCAAGGCGACATTCTCCCATCTCCTCACAACCAATCTGTCATAAGGATTGACAGTTATGAAGAGCTTCTCCGTCGTCGACGTGTGTTTGGTGCTACTGCCTCTAACTAACTAATATAGTTATCAACTTAATCTTATTTTTGTTGCTTTTTATGTTGATGTAGGTGAGAAACAATTTACATCTTTATCCTCCTTTCCTATGCAAAATAGACAAAGCCAAAACATACAGTTGTTCAGGATATTTTAGTTAATTCAAAAATAGTGGCGGATCGAGAATAAAACAAAAACAAGGATTTGGCGCCCACCTGAGCGGTAACCCCAGCCCATTACAACTGTAATACCTCGTGCGTGGGTCACATCCACCTATGATAAACCACATAAACCAGTGCGCCCGTCCCCAAATAAAATAAAGTTAAAATGTCTCATGTGCCCGTAAACTCAACAACAACCATATACAATTACACACCCTTTAACCCGAAACACAACAATGAGAGTATTACTGCTTGGCGGCAGAAATAAGTATTCAAACAATTATAGGTACTTCTAGATGAAAGTTTTATTTCTTCCGACTTGCAAGTCATCTACGAGCCCGTACCCTTTTGTAAAATAACTACGTCTTAACTAAACAAGCAACAAAAACGTTGGCTGACGAGCTCTATACGGTATTATGACGTGGCGGCCCCCTAAAACGGTAAGGGCTTCGCAGAAACACGCTTACTTCGGTTTTTTGCACTCAACGTAATGTACATACCGGTCATGGTACTAAGTAGGCGGAACTCAGGGTTTGAAGGCAGTCTAAGCGGGCCAATGTTAATTTTGATGAATAGTATTTGATTCTGGGCCCATATCCTGCTCATTAACGCTCAGAGGCCCGAAGAGAAGCACGAACATTTAACGTTATCGAGACGATACCGTATATATAGTACCTATATATAGATATATATAGTTACGATAGTAAACGTCAAATATGAACCAATCAACTTACTAAGATTTCAAGTTACCCTGATGTCATTGGCCAATATTTGACATATGCAATCGTCTCGCTAGCGTCTTGGTAACGTAAATTATTCGTGCTGACCCCGCAGGTCAAAACCACAAAAATCCATTCAACGAAATTACAAAACCAGAAAAAAGAGAAACAAATTTCAAATCAGAGGTACAATGAGAGGCTTATCGCTTAAGAGCGACCTCTTCCTTAAAAAACAACCTTAAAAGGGTGCTTTGTCCCTTAAAAGGCAACCTTTAATTAGACAGGATCTATTTAACAAATAAGTACGGCTGCATTTATATAGTATTTTAGTAATAATCAGAATCACAAGTAAAATATAACAAACTGACATTTATAATACTTATAATAAATATACATCCAACCAGTGTGATATAATATATTACACACAATTAATTGTAATATATTATATTTAATATTATGAGTGATATTGGTAGGGCATAAGCAGACTAGGCTCTATATTTATATAGAGCTGACAGAGGCTAATTGAAATCTATACCTAAGCTAACTCGAAAATAGCCGAGAATTTATACTTTCACTATAGATGTAAAGAAGTAAAGTACTTGCTACTAATAACTGCGACATAAATGATACGTGATACGTTGGTAACTAGTACACTACAGTATTATTACTTTTGAATGATCTTAATATAAGCAACACACGCTTTCATAAAGTAAACGGAAGAGCGATACGGTTGTCCTTGTTTAGATACATGCCTTTGTATGTGTGTGAATAGATTTATGTAATGCACAGTGCACACGTGTGTATCTGTAAGCGCCTTGACCTTCCGCACCCGCGGGGTTATTGTGTAAGTCTACTGAACATCGAATAAACTTCAAATTTGATATTGACAACTCAGTCTGGACTCCATCTGTCAATTTCGTATTGTCTAACCGGTGAACTTCGTCTGTTTCAAGCCCAGTGAATGAATGCTAATCATGATTTTGACAGTTTTGGTATTGTCTAGCGCCAAACTGAAGTTCGGAAAAGTTTTTGACGTCTTCAGTGACGTCAAAAACTTTCCCGAACTTCATGACAAACGTCAAATGAAACAGGGACCTCCTTCGATGCCTGTTTGAACTAAAATAGCACACTAAACAACTTCAGTTATGAAATAAAGTGATAATTAGAGTTTTTATTAGCAGAAGTAAGTAATTAATTCAAACATCCATACATTTGTCTACATTTATTTAATGATATTTGACTTCCCAACTTGCGAAAGTCTTGGATGATTTTACCTAAATTGAGAACACTGATATCCTCGTGAGTACCTAATGTAGTATGCTGATATCAAGGTAGGTGCTCAATAAATATACTAGCCAAATCTAAAGCTAGCTACCTACCTAGTTCCAACTGGACTGTCAATTCCAGTCCATCCCAAGGTTGTCTGGAAGAGATCGCTCTCAGCGATAAGACCGCCCATTGTACATACGTATAATTATAATTATGATTGTTTTAATGTTTAAATTTTTAATGTGGTGTGCAATAAAGTGTTTTCTATCTATCTATCTATCTATCTAGTTAAAAACTCTTAAATAAGTAGTGTGTGTGCTTGCAGTTCATGTTCTTACCTATGTTATTCTGTCTTGCAGATATTAGCACCATTGGCATTTTACGTGAATGGTTATTACCAAAAACCGTGGGGCTTATTGCCACCTTGGCCCGTTCAGAAATGTGTTGTCGGACTGCTGAAATTCTTTAAAAATACATCCAATTTTCAACTACTAAGGATGGAGCTCCCTAATGATGAGGAGGTCTCAAATGGTCTAAGATGTGGACCACATTGTTTCGTGATTTATTAATCACGAAACAATGTGGTCCACATCTTATAGCGTTCTTAATGAAAGTGAAGATCAATGACCAAGAATATCTTACTTGTAAGTAATAATCTATTATTAATAGTATCAATATAAGTACTCAACATGCACAAATTTGCTTTTAGTGTTGATGATTCTATGTGCACAATCTACTGAAAGTCCATTGCTGGACATAGGACTCCCCCATGGACCCCCCATGTGACCTAGGTTCTTCTATGGATCTCTTCTATTCAATTGATATCTACCATAGCAGCCGCTGCATTAATTTGAGAGTGTAAAAAGTATCAAAAGTGCCAAAAGTGTAACCTTATTGTTTTTGTTCCAGAATCAAAACAAACGTGGACAAGGGCTACTGAGCTATTTTAACATTATTGGTTGTTTACTGTTGTTTTCTACTTCTCACAACGGAGTTCAGTGAATTACCCTTATTAATTCAGAATAAACTTTGAAATAGGTTATCTGTTTAATTAAAAGGATATC
The DNA here is from genome assembly GCA_951392215.1 of Epirrita christyi. NCBI lineage: Eukaryota > Metazoa > Arthropoda > Insecta > Lepidoptera > Geometridae > Epirrita > Epirrita christyi. The sequence continues at coordinate 6,423,740 of OX595850.1, forward strand.
ACTGTTGTTCATTTATTTTGATTATTCGTTTAATCAACAGCGTTTTCTTAAAAATCTAGGCAGAAAAACATTGTGTGACAAACATAAGGCCAAACATGAATTTTACAAAATCAAAAACATGTGTAGGTAGGTACACACAAGTAAGCATCCAAAGTGACCGAGTGCCTACAAACTTTTTAAATTTCAGCATTATTATTGAAATAACCATTACTATTGCCCACTGGGGCACGAATGGCTTTTTTAGTTTTATTGGTTTCTACTTAGTTAACTACCTTTTTTGTAAGGCACGCCTCACCATCTTTCTGCACGCCCAGGATGACTGGTAGATAATTCTATTAGCATTAAGTCCTCCTAGCGCTGATGTTTTGTGTGAAAGTTTAAATAAATAACAATTGCTAGAAATATAAATCAAATAGAACTATTAATGTAGTACTCCATTGAGTCAGGTAAGTATATTATGTTTGAAAATAGATGAGGTTTGCCGTGGTGTGTCCGGCTTAAGATTCTATCTCCTCCCATGAATGAATTAAAAGCCAACCAAGGGATTACACCAGGGGACAGGCAGCAGCATCCACCTGAGTACTCTACATAAATAATGCAATCACCAATCCACTTTCGAAGCGTGGTGATTATGGCAATTCCCCCCACTGTATTTCATGGGGGACACTTTGTCCAGCAGTGGATGTCTAAAGGCTGCCGATGAGTAGCATACCGATGGACTGGCAACATTGTATTGGACGCAGACAGTCAATGGATAGAAGCAGCACAAGCCGTAAGACGTAGCATAGCCATGGGCCAAAGACATTGTACCGATGACATTGTAATGGTCCCTGGAAATCAGTGAATAGAGGCAGCACAAGCCCATTGATAGTGGCATTTTATGGGGAGGCAGCAGTTATAACACCACTGTTGGACGTCTACTAGCTGATGATGAATAAAATTAAAGAAATAATATTGGGTAGGTAAGTCATTTACTCATTATTCATTATAAACAATCAAAATTTACCTTGACAAATGCCCGCACTAATATTTACCATTACCGCTAACCAACATATAGCTACTATACACTCATTAAAGTACTAATTCTACGGTTTATTGGTTTTATCTATAGTCTCAGGTAAACCATAAAGGAATTAAAAATAACACTATGGCGAGACTCCCACTGAGTATTATGTTCCTTGCTCTAACTTCATAACCGTCATGGTGAGCTTGGTTCTGCTGGAGGTATTCTATCATCACTTTGGACATCACAACGTAGTGAATACGTACAGTTGAGTGGTGGGTACTCCTCAAGTAATAGATTAATTCTGTGGCAAGGGTGTTCTTCCGAATTATAATTGTAATTTTTCCATTTTGGCCCCTTTTTTCTTGGTGGTCATCATAATATGCCAACCCCAACGTTTGGACGTTGCCTGTTTTCCCACAACCAACGCTTAGGTATTGCTTCTCCAACAATGGCCCTAGCTAGACTATCCTTTCGAAATCTTGCATGATTTTGAACTTTGAGGCTCAGTCTGATTTACTTATTCGAAATTTGTGACACAAATGATTATCACTGCCGTTTTGGTATTTAATATAGCAAAGCGTAAATAACACCCACAATGTTTCCAAACACAGTTCTGCATGTTTATTTTAACTTTTTTCAGTCCAATTAAAAGAAATACACCAAAAATAAACAAATTACAGGCTTTTTTTTTTTTTTTTTTAATGGCATCTGAGAATTTTTCTCAATTTTGCCAATGTCAAGTAGCATAGATAATTACAAACATTGTCCAGTCGTCAAGTACTCTGTTATGTCATGTTCTAGTAAATCGATGGCAGTTTACTAGAATGTTCCTGGACAATTTCCACCCCTTCGAAAAGACACGTAATACACTTATTTTATTTAAATTCACTACCATGTGCAAGTTACACCGGTTAAAATGCCACCAAAATAACACGATATAACTCAAAAAAACAAAAAAAACAATTGAAATAAAATAAAAAAGGACGACGTCTCCCTTCGAAAGAGCAGAAAAAGTCTCAATTATAGGCTTCTCCTTTTTCTTTATTTTTGACAAAAAAACGTGACATTGCCAACGTCAATCATTTCTGACGTTTTTTAAAAACACGTTCCGTTTTAAATTTCAGGAGACTATTATTACAGCTTAGTTGCTAACAATGCAACCAATAACATAAAATTCTGTACCGTTAATGTTTGTAAAGCACATTAAATATAGTTTTCAAGTTAACAACTTACTAATACCACATAAATCATGTCACTAAGTACTCGTACTTCGTCAGTGCTAGTTAGTCATACTTCTGAAATGAAACGTGACCGAGCGATGAACGAGACCGAAAACGCGTACGCCAGTCTGTAGCCGCTGAACATCGAAAAAATCCTTCGGCAATACCGCGAAGGCATGTTTACTGAACATCGATTTTAGTACTCTGACAATCGGTTTGAAAGTTAGCCAATAACCCCCCCGGTCTGTGACCGCTTTGAGCCGAATAACTTAAATGAGCCGAATTACCCCGCGAGGACCGTACGGGAGATTTCACTTTAAACAAGTATCGCCCGGCGAAAATCGTCAGTTTCCACAAATGTGCAACCACGATTCCCGCTAATTTAAATGTTAATTAAATTATAAACATCACAACATAACATTCATCATTATCATTATCAGTTAGACGTCCACTGTAAACGTGGCCTCCTCCATATAATGCAATGAGGGTATTTCCACACTTGGCAGGCGGATTGGTGATCGCAGTATTGGTGTTGAGTACTCGGGTATATGCTGCTGCCCATTCCCCGGTGTGATCCCTTAGTGGGCTAATACGACATCAATAAGAGGAGACGGAAGGGTATATTCTTAGCCTGGACACACCACGTCCGTCTGTTACACTCGTAACTCGATTCCTACGGGACGGATTCGAATACGGTTTCACTGTCGTGTAAGGTATTTACTGAGGAAGGATTTAGTATACAATACATGGATGTACTTAATTGTACTTAGTCTGGTTAGGGAGATATTATTTTGTTAAATAGGTCAGAGGAAAAAGCAATTTTAAGCGTCGTTCCACGAAGACTTATTTATATTCGTATCTAACAGGACTGACTTGACTAGAAAACGTTCTGCGTTTAATAATTTTTTGTAACTCAAGTTCTACAGAACGGTGTTTTATGCAGTTTTCACTGCTATGTAGGATATTTATCAGGGAAGTTTAAGTGTTGTTAACGCATACATCTCGAGATTGTCGCGCCCGGGACGAGGCCCGCTCCCCTGCGCCCGCGCACATCGCATCTATAATTCTCCAACAGACGTGCGTGCTCGCGCAACAAACCTGGATCTATATGTACATTCTATAAATGTAAAGTTCTTTACTTCAATAGCTTCACTAGCTGAATCCCCGCGACTTCGGCCGCGTGGTCCCGGTGGTCATCTTTATCAGAATCAAAAACAGCCTATATTAATAATAGTATAGTGTAGCTTTGTATCAGTGAAATAATTTTTAGAATCGGTTTTGAAGCTCCAAAGATTCTCACAAGCAAACAAACACATTATAGCTTATTAAATATTAGTTCAGATTTAAAAAAGGAAGCTTTTTAAAATTCTTACCATAATATATTATTCAAAATTAACTAAACACATCTATAACTCTAAAAAAACGTAATTACACTCTATTGGATCCGCGGACAGATACTTTAGTTTCACTTTGTAGTGAAACTAAAGTATAGAAACGTGGATCTAGTCCCAGTAAAAATAGTCAAGTTGGAATCGATTCCGATATTTTAGATACACATGACTTTCGATTGCGATAAAGCAATAAAAAAGTTACGACAAACTGGGTTCTCACATCGCACTCAATTTGTAGTACCCAGAAATGAGAATCAACAAATAATGTTGCGGTATACCGGTTTCGTGAACTTGTCCTCGATTTTGATTCTGCTATGCGTGAACCTGTTAGCATTTTTCGCCAATAAAGATTCTGATGATAAAAAACTGAACTTCGCAAACTAAATTACGAGTATTCTGTTACCACGTGTATGCTAATAAATAAAACACGTCTCCGGTTTTGTCTCAGCGGAGCATGAGTCCTTCTGCCTTCGAAACTATTCAGCAACGTTTCTGTTTTTAAGGGTTTATCTTTTGTTCGCCTCAGTAGTACGGGGCTTTAATTACAATTTATCTTTTTTTTCTTTTCAGTTGCATTCGACGCCCATGTAGTCTTTCATGGTGATGGCTACGGATGAGGTTGATTTAGTGGTTCTTTTGTGATAGTGAGTGGCAGTACAGCCGGTGTGTTCTGCAAGCGTCAGTGTAGTTAGTGTTGCTTGTGCCAGTGATGTGACAGTCTATGGAAGCGCCTGGGTTTGCTCGGCATGTTCACGAAGCACTGCAAGCCCGCTGAGCGGTGCCACCATCCCTCCCATAGGGGGTGTAAGAAGAAAAAACAAGCACCCCACACGCCGTGGAAGTACTTGATGAATTGCCCACTCGTTAGAAAATGTTTTGGTATAGTATTTTTTGTTATGTTTTGTTTTTATTGGTTATGGGCCTATGGTTGTTATTCTATTATAATATATTCTTATGATAAAAACGTGATCAATTGATGTCGTTTTTATGTTAATATGATAACTGGATAGGAGCAGCAAAAACAACTGATCAAAATCTGTGAGAAGTATTTAGTTTAATTAAGTTTTATAACGACTTATAAACCTCCGTCGCATAATCATTAAGCATCATAATTTAAAACATGAGCTTATGTTTTAACTCAATCTTTTAGACACCTACGCCGATATTTAAAAACGTTGAAATTTTATTACCAAAAATAAAAATAATTATAATGGAAAATATGGAAATGACTGACTTTGGTAGTCGGGCTGATAAAGGTGTCATCGTGAGGTTCGGGGAGAACCACTAGTCATAGTGTTGTGATGTGTCCGGCCTAAAAATAGACCCCTCCCTCTCCTCCCGTGGATGTAGTAAAAGCCTTACTAAGGATTACACCAGAGGACGGGCAGCAGCATCCACCTGAGCTCTCAACACCGATACTGCGAACACCAATCCGCCTGTCAAGCGTGGTGATTATGACAATTCCCCCCATTGTATTCTGTGGGGTAGCCCTCGTCCAACAATGGACGTCTAAAGGCTGCTGATGATGACTGATGAAGTGCAAGACTTGTCAATTAGTTTTATAATAATGAATAACGTATTCGTTATTCACAATAATGGCTACTGGAGACAAGAACGTAATTATTGTCATACAGCAAACGCCTTGATCGCTTATCAAGACTTTTTTCCGCGATTTGTCTGCGAATTTTTCGTGCAAACATTATACCTATCTAGCTGTAAATGGGTTTATTATCGGTCAAGCCATTCTTGACCATCTCAATGCGACTTTCTCAAGGTTAAACGAATTATAAAAGTTTAATGATATATTGTAGGTTTCTTGCAATGTTGTTATTTGCTTGTAATTATTGAAAATGCCTGACCTAGAGGAAACACTATTCATTCTCATTTAACGTGACTCGAAAAAAATATCGTATGCTCGGAAAATTTAGTGTACGTTAAAATATTTCATTAAGAATACGAACCCCGACAGTTTTTATTCGTTTAGTTATTAGTAAGCTGATGTTTTCGCAACAGTTCATACACAAATTGAACTTAACGACCTAATCTTAAACGTTTGTAAAACCCAGTTGTGTTATTGGCGAAATAAGTCTAGACTTAGAGCAACTGTTAATTAGAACATCTGTTGCAATTAAAAGTGGGATTTCGTCATCGTCATTATCGACCTTGACATCTGATTCACATACTATGACATTTTTCTTTTTTAACCGACTTCCCAAAAAAAGAGGAGGTTCTCAATTCGGTTGTATTTTTTTTTTATATTTATGTTTGTTACGCATGTCTCCGGCGTTTATGAACCGATTTGGAAAATTCTTTTTTTATTTGAATAGATATACTTCCAGATTGGTCCCATTTTTTTCAGAATCCAGTTCTGATGATGGAATCCATGAGGAATTGAGAGAACTCCTCAAATATTGTAGGCAAACATATGGTGATTTTTATATTTTCAGCAACAAACCAAGCATTTGCATTCAGAAAGTATCATAATCTTTTCACCACTATGGTTCTTTCATCATTTTTTTTCATCCAAATATTTAGTCGAATACAATGGCGGAAGTCGGTTTTTTAAATGAAAAGTTATTTATTATATAACTGTAGTATTACTTACTTGCGCCGTGGTGTGTCCGGCCTAAGAAAAGACTCCTCCTTCTCCTCCCGTGGATGTAATAAAAGCCTTACTAAGGGATTAAACCAGAGGATGGGCAGCATCATCCGCCCGAGCACTTAACAACCAACTGCGATCACCAATCCGCCTGCCAAGCGTGGTGATTATGGCAAATCCCCCATTTTATTCAATGGGGGAGGCCTCGTCCAGCAGTGAACGTAAACAGGTTGGTGATGATGATGATGATTACTTACAGTGCTTATTATAATTTTGTACCTTGAAAACCTCCACTAAAGGTTTGACTAGGTACGCGCATTGGTGTGTTACTTCGATGTGACATTGCTGAACCTTAACCGAGTGGAATGGCATTTTCAGCCATCGATCGTACCCGTATGCTGGACATCAACTTATCTGTCCATATGACAGCGTCGCTACTTACTAGCGGAGGATTATTTTTTTGTTCACCTTGAAAAATGAATTAAAACATGGATACAGTCTGTCAAGCCTGTTAAAAGTGTAATTATTGTTATCAAAAATCGTAGCGTGACTATGACTATCAACCAACAGACTAAACTGCAAGTCATAGATACTTACCTGAAATTTGGAGAGTAAACTACTTTTTGTGATCTAGGGGTGCACTAAGAAAGGAATTTTCGTAATTCACCCGTAAGTGCAGCGGGGTGTTGGAGTTCGTATGATAAAAAGTCCACGTGGACGATGTCCCGCGCGTTCTACTAGGCGTTTTAATCAGCTTTAGTTCCAATTTTGTTCATTTGGTGGCACTAAAATAATTAACAAACTAAGTGGAATCAGTGACAGAGGGGTCTTTGTAACATTATCATCAATTATTACAATGTAGCGAGCGTAATCACAGTTCTGACGTTTAGAGTAAGTAGCCTTCCACAATACATGAGGTAGACTTTTCATTCAAAAACCGGCGCTTTATCAAAAGGCGGTTGTATTTCGTAATTTATTTGACTCGTGTGTTTTTATCCATTGCCTCATACAGACTAATGTGTACAGGTTGTACTAATATTTATTCTGTGGTACAGGTATAAATCTCAGCCGCTGTCGGGCGTTGAACGAACACGACCTTGCCTGCATTCCATCGCTGACTGATCGCAGTTAAACGGCACAGAATAAATAATAATAAGTATGCCGTCGACAACAACACTGTCACTATGTACAAATCTGTGGCACGAACGATATCGCTCGTATGTGTATACGAGCAATATTTCGTACTCACGATGTATCATGGATGTATAGCCACTTGACAGAATAGAAGACCAGCCCCCCAAATTACAGTAGCAAGTTACAACGGAGAACACAACAATGTAAATCTTTTTGGCAGCCTTAACAATTGCCAAATCTCTTAAAACTTGAAAGGAGGAATATTTAGGTCAATAAATTGCCCCTATTCAAGTTTCATAGTAATGTGGGAAAATCATTCGGAATAAAAAACTGACACCAAGATTTAGATAGCGCTAAGGCTGCCAAAATGATCCCCATTGTTGCGTTCCCCATTGCCATTTGCTACTGTAATTGGGGGCAGCAAACACAGAGACGGTAAACTTCTGAAATTCAAATTGCTCGCATCTATCGCCATGTTGAATCTAAAGATGGCGCTAGATAGTATAAATCGAGTGACACACGCTGTTGATATTCGATTATTCGATACAGCTGTGCAAAGATATTGAAGCTGTCAGAAAAATCTTATGCTTGCGCATCTCAATAATCCAAAAACAAACCGAATGATTTTCGACATACCAATCTTTGAAACACTGCCCAATTTGCTCATGTTTCTTGTCCGTCCTTAGTTCGGTTTTCTTGGTAGATTATCATGAATAACAATTTTGTATTCGAATCATTGATCAGCGTAGTGGTATCGGACGTAACGGGAATCAATCAATTGATTCTACCCAAAAATGTCATGCCATTGTTTAGGTTAGTAGACCTATTGTACTATTTCGTATAAGGGAACTATGTTACGATTATTATAGTGATACGAAGAAATAAGCACAACTCCATTTGCTGTTCTCGGAGTGTTTTACGACTCCACAACATTTCCGTGAAAAACCTTGCACTGTCACGCCTGCCACGAGAGTTGTATTTATCTTTCATCATCATCATCATTACCAGCCTGTTTAAGTACACTTCTGGACGAAGCCTTCCTCATTGAATATAATGGGGAGATTTTTCATAATCACCACGCTTGGCAGGCGGATTGGTGATCGCAGTTTGGTGTAATTACTTGGTAAGGCTTTTACTACAACCACGGGAGAAGAAAGGGCCTATTCGGCGTATATGGACGACCTATGTGGCGCGGCGGGCGACAGTTCGCCTGCGACGCAGGAGGTTGCGGGTTCGATTCCCGCCTCTGAACAAATATTTGTACGATCTACAGATAATTGTTCAGGGTGTTCTGCGTATTTTTCTATGTATAATAAAAATATGTATGTAATGTTATCGTATTAAGTATATCAGTATCTAGTACCCATAATACAAGCTCTGATTAGCTTGGGGCTAGATAATGTTGTGTGAAATGTCCGGCATTTATTATTTATTTATATTCTTAGGCCGCGGACACACCACGGCACGGCTTTTATAATTGAAAAATTGTTCGCTAGATAAAATGAGTAACAATGAATTCCCGGTTTCAAAGTTCGCAGATATTTGTCCAACTACTCGTACTAGATATTTTCAACGTTTGATTGTCAAACATGATGCGTCCAATTGAGTGAAAACACTTGTTGGTTCTGGCATGTTGCTTACCACCTCATAGTTTTACCAGTTTCACAAAGTTTTATTAAACAGCCATATTGCTTTCGTAATGCTGCTAGCAATAATTCTACTAATATTATAAATGCGAAAGGTTTCATGATTGTTTGTTACACAAACTGATTTCGATAGTTAATGAGCTGGGTTGAGACAAGCTTTTTTTTATTTTGTTATAACGCAAGTGAAGCCGCGTACGGACACTAGTACGTTATATGTTATAATTACTATAACAGACATTGTTCTTTGAAATTAGAATTTACGTGTAATGCGTATGGTCATGTGCCGTGGTGTATCCGGCCTAAGAAAGACCCCTACATCTGCTCCCGTGGATATAGTGAAAGCTGACTAAGGGATTACACCAGGGGATGGTCAGCAGCATCCTTCTGAGTACTCAACATCAATACTGCGATGACCAATCCGCCTGCAAACAGGTTCTGATTATGGCAATTCTCCATTGTATTTATGAGGGAGGACTAGTCCAGCTGTCAGGCTGGTGATGATGATGTTCTTTGAAAATTCGTTTATTAAATTATGTAGCTCTCTGCCGTGGACTGTAGTTAACAGAGGATAATATTTCGGACATCTAAGCAGCAAACCGGCTGCATTTATTCAATCAACGAGCCAAATCATCAAGGAATCATCTAATTTCCTCCTTCGACATTTGAGTGAATCGCCTCATGACTTCCTGGCTAACTCTAGGTTTAAAATACTACTGCGTGCCTGACTCTAGGTTCAGGATACGTATACTGGAAAAGCTTTTTAACGAGATTTTAATGTTTCGCTTGCAAAATTAATGGCCACCGGCGCGGCGCCGAGACCTATCTCCAAGGATTTTACTGAGTAATTTGCACGTCTGCGTGCTTCTAACAGGATTATTGCAGGCAGCTATTTAAAATGGCGGTTTATAAAAATGCTAATTTTGATAATGGAAAAGAGCAGAAGTCAGAAAGTGGAGGGAGATTCATATATCTTTGAGGCAAAGACAAAAGATCGGACAGTGATTAATAATTAATACATTTTTCTTTGAAAACCATGGTTGATGTTATTTTTTTACAAGCTGTTAGTTTGTATGTTAGTTAGTAACTGAATTTTGAAGCAGTAACACCCAACCGATTGAGCTGAAATTTTTCATACCTGTCAAATTTAGATGACATTACAATATTATGGTGAAGGCGAGCTGATCTGATGATAGAGGAAGGTGGACAACGGAACTCCTTGATGATTATAGTAGCCTAGCAGTGTTTGGGCTATTATTTTGATCAGCTCACGGTTCCGATAACTAATTTAATAGAAGATTGTTTTTTAAAAATATATTTTTCAACAAAACACTTATTTAACACTAGTTGCGCCCCGCGGTTTCACCCGCGTGAATAATGATGAAAATTGATGATGATGGTGAAAAGTAGCCTATGTGTTAATCCAGGGCGTAAAGTATCTCCATTCCAAATTTCACTCAAATCCATTCAGTAGTTTTTACGTGAAAGAGTAACAAACATCCCTACTCACAAAATTTCGCGTTTATAATATTAGTAGGATTCATATACACACATAAACACACCCCTTTACTCCCCGAAGGGATAGGCAGAGCCTCAAATGGCCTTTTTTCACCATCGGTTGCACAATCGGAGAAATATAGACGTGAGCTCATTGCCGCTATTGCTTTCCACGACCAACTCTGCTAAAGTTTTCTTCCAGTAATAACACACTCCTAAATTAGCCAGCAGCCAGGACAAATCTTATACCAACGAAAATTGACCTACAAGTCCGGGCATACTCATTAACTACTAAAAAGAGGGGTGTTATTAGTTTAAGGCCATAGTGTGTTTTTATTGATGTGTGTCTGTCTGGTTGTCAGTGTTCTGATAGCTCCGGAATAAGTGCTTTGTTTTCATTGTAATTTGAAAACAAATTTTGATAAAATTACTTACATACGGATGGACGTACAGATGGACAGGATGAAATTATAGGGGTTCCTTTTTTGCCATTTGGCTACATAACCCTAATAAATTACACATTTTTGTAAAAAAAGTATGTAACTATTACATTCCTCTGAAGTGTTTATTTCACAAGAGCTATCACGGGACGGGCACAATATCTTTGTCGTTTACCTCCCAGCAAAAGCCTGACTATTTGTTTACTAAATGAGTTTACCCTCGGTCGACATAACAAACAGGGTCGGAAATTGGTTCTTTCTCAACTCCCATCAGATTACATGTATTATTGACATAACATTGGGGTTAAGATAACATTACGAGTATTTTATTATTAGGTTCGGATTGGATTTCCCTTTTGAGAAGAGGAAAAGTCATATTTCCTTTTAGCATGCCTATATGATTTCATAATAAAGACTGGCTTGATTATTCAAATAAAATTATGTAAGTCGTCACTAGTAGCCTTAATGAGTCCATTGCTGGACAAGACCTCCCCAATAAAATACAATGGGGATAAGTGATCCCCATTGTAATAATTGTTGGGTGATAAGTGAGTAAGTAATCACTACGCTTGGCAGGCGGATTGGTGATCGCAGTATTTGTGTTGAGTACTCAGGTGTTTGCTGCTGCCCATCCCCTGGTGTAATTCCTTAGTCGGCTTTTACGACATCTACAGGGAGATGGAGCGGTCTATTCATAGGCCGGAAAAACCACGGCACAAGTCGTGTTTGTGTTGGAAGTCGGTGGACGGAGGCGGTTCAGGACCGTTCGTCGTGGTATTCTATAGGGGAGGCATTTATGTCCAGCAGTGGACTTCTACAGGCTGATGATGATGATAGTGATGATTATAGTTTTAATACTACTGAAAATACACTGACTCCTATTTTTAGGAATGGAATGAAACGAGAAAAGAATTAAGTTTTTTTCATGTTTCCTTTATATTTTACTTCTAGGGTATAGACTTTAATTTTAAAATACCCTCCTACTATTTTAGGTTAGTGTGTATCGTAAGAAGCAACAATGATGAACAAATGTATACGTGTCAATTTCTGATACTTTAATAAGTAGCACAGTCGATTTTCCTCGTTCGAATACATTAAAGAGGTTTTAGTATACTATAACAGTTGCCTTATTGCTTTATCTTGTCGACTTCAGGAGCACGTTGCATATTGCAACACCCGCAGGTATGTTATACCATGAAGAATTTTGATGCTGAACATTGTCTTTGAAGCTTTGTTGTTAGAGCTCAGTTCAACCTTATGAAGTATCTACCTATTCAGAATTAGACTGGTTTTATTCTTGTTCGTAGAAGGAATGTAATTCTAAACTTCAAAATACCCAACCGTCAAGGGATCTAACCCACAGGATCCTATCAGTAACTATACTCATGCATATCTATGTGTGTGACTATTGGGTGTTTTGTTCAACATGTCTTTTATTGAGGTCTTATTTTCATCTAGTTACCATAAAAATCGTTTATGGTAGTCAGTCTACCCAAATTGTCATTAATTTGTTGTTACAGCGTCCGTCCATTTATAGGGTTCCGTAAAGGGTGCCAACTGGACTATTACTAAGCCTACGGCCATAGGTTTTGAAATTCAGTCCTAACGTCACGTAAGCGCCCAAGCACGAACATTTAACGTTATCGAGACGGTAGTGACACGATTGTAAACGTCAAATATTAACCAATCAACTTACAAAAATTTCAAACAACCCTAATGTCATTGGCCAATATTTGATGTTGGCGATCGTCTCGATAACGTTTGATATTAGTGCTTACTTGTGCTTGCTGTACGTCTGACCGTCTCTCTGTCTGTCTGTCTGTCTTTATTCTGATATAGGGGTATTTTTTAAATTACTAATAACAATAATAATGTCAATCATCTCCCTACCTTTATCCTATTTAGGTGGGATCGGCAGAACAGCTCTTTTACTTCCATTCTTCCCTATCTTCCGTCATATCAGTACTCGCATAATAATAATGTCAATGCCGTAAAGTAAATCTCGACAAATATGCAGTCTCGAAAAAGCTTACATGTTTGAGCCTCTCATGATCGCGACTCCAAGGGTTCTCTCTTCGCTTTTTCAAATTGATTTCAGTGTGTCTGGTCGAATCGACGCGTGACCCGGGAGCTGGCTCTCATCTGGCTCAACGCCAAAATAAGATTGCTGTTACGGCAATCAGCGTGACCATTGTCACTGCATTCAGCCAGCGTCTTAGGGACGCTTCCGTCTTGTAGGGATATATGGATCAGTTGCATTTTTACAAGCTTTTATTTAACTTCCAATGTATATATGTTTGTCCGGGTGGAATCTTGCAAATGAATTTTAAATCAGTTATCTTAAACCGATAGAGCTGAAACTTTTTATACCTGTCAAGTTCAGATGACAATACAATATTATGGGGACGGCGAGCTGATCTGATGATGGAGACGGATGGTGGACAATGGAACTCCTCGATGATTAGTAGCAGGGTTGGCAAAAACCCCGGTAAAAATATCTACCCACTTGGTATTTTCGGGTTTTTTCGGATTTTTTGGGTAATTTCGATTAGGTATTTAAAAACCCCACTTTTGTCAAAAACCCATAGGTTTTTTTAGCTGGGTTTTACCCAATTTAACCCAGTGGGTTTTTTTGGGTTGGGGACAATCAGGCCAACCTTGATTAGTAGTAGCCTGGCAGTGTTTGGGCTCTTTTTTATCAGGTTTTGATAACGATTTTAACAAAAGCTTGTTTTGAATAATATATTTTTCAACAATAAACTTATTTTAACTTGTTTTCACTTGTTTAAGTGGTATTATTCTTTCTATAACTAAAGTTCTTATTGTATGTAGGTATGTTGTGTACAATAAAGTGTGTTGTTTATTTCTACTAGTTATAGGCATTAAGTTTAAGACGATGCCTTTCCATTTCTAGTCACGTTTTTGCATCGCCCGTAGGTCAGTTTCTGCTACTTGTGCTTCAAGTGCCAGCAAGGTCGTAAGTAGGTGTCTAGGTCTAGGTATCTATATCTACGCAGATATTTGCCATGACTCACGTTAGAAAACTCAAACGAGTCTGCTTCGTGAACCAATTCCATTCGTGCCGATGATTGATGAGAATAAGGTGCCAAAAGTATGCAATTATTTAAACTACAGGGACAGTATTTTTTCTAGTTATTGTTGTATAGTTTGTATTGTTTTTTTATTGTACACGAATACAATTTATCTTTGGTTCAACTCTGTAGTCAACAGTGAGGTTATGAAATTCTTGGCTGAGTATAACACGGAGGGATAACAGTATTGTTTTGAACGAAAGGAGGCGAATATCAATTTGTAAACAACGCCATGGAAAGTGATAAATCGCGCATTGCATATAGTATTGCTTAAACAAATCTAAAGTTGGTAATAGGGTATTACCAACTTTATACTATTAGTAAAAGTTAGTAGTGGTAGAGCTTCTTGAAAAATAGTTTGTCGAGAAAGTACTATCACCATACATATTTCGGCGGCAAACATTATGACCGCATGCTGTGTTCCGGATTTAGGAGTGATGAAAGATTTTACAACTGTCTGAGGGCGGGCGCATCGCAAATCGCAATATATACGTAGGTAGGGCACGCCCTTGGTAGACGTGACTTAGTTATAATAGGCACAAGTTTGGGCCACGTGCCAGAAGCCTGTACACTTACACAAATATAAAAAAATATGAATATATAAACTTCGGTTTTATTATGATTTTATGAAAATTAATTACAACATGAATATTATCTATGTAAAGATTCTAAAAAGATCTATCTAAAGAATAAGGTATTAATCATTTTAAAAAAATACAATTTAATTTCTCCAGGTTTTTTTTTGTCAAAATGCGATTTTAAGTAAATCCGTATCGCTGCTGCCATCTAACTTACTATCTACTTTACATAAGGCTAGTCGTAAATATGGATCGACTTTTTGATAATATTTCATATTAGTTTATCACCGGCACCCAGCATCAGCACCGCATTTAAATATAACGGTACCTTTATGACTTTGTCTTTAATTAAGCTTTGCCGTAAAATACATATTTATGATTTAAAAACGTAAAATACGTATTTTTTTCGCAATAATTCGCTGCCTACGCTAACAAAAACTATGTATTACTGGGCAAAGACCTTCCAGCTCTCACATTTCATTCACATTTCAGTCCGTGTCGATTAACTGATTAAAAATTTATATATATTTTTTTTCAAGTCTCCTTTATTTCTTGTAATCTGCCTGCCTGGGCATTGAGCAAGAGTTTTGTGTCTCCTTCGCGCTTGACATGAATGGTATAAGCCCAGTGGCATATCCATGATTCTGCTTCACTAGTAAGTACTAGATAAGATCTTGAGGGGCTCTCCTCTTTATCCTTTTGAAGGTTGTGGACGTCTTCATGAGACTGTTTGCAAGCTGGTTAGGATGTTGCTCCATTCGTTTGGCATAAGACTTCAGTTTGTTGCAAATGTCTTGTTTGACTGTTGGCACCTCAGAATAAGGACGAGGTTGGCACTCCTATGTCTAGGTGTAGTTAACAATTTGTTATGTACCATGGAGCATTCGCTATCATGCGTAGCATTATGGATTGGAAGCGTTGGAGAATTTCCAGATTTGAAAAATTTATATAATTATAAATTTGGTGCATGTTTTTAAGTATTCGTTGTATTATTTTTTAAATAAACGTATACTGTGTCACCTTGTCATCATCATCACCACAAGCCTGTATCGACTAGCCTGTTTACGTTCACTGCTGGACGAGGCCTTCTAGATTTGCCATAATCACCACCTTGGCAAGCGGGCTGGTAATCGCAGTTTGGTTAAGTACTCAGGAGGACGCTGCTGCCCATCCCCTGGTGCCCCATTACATCCACGGGAAGAGACGAGGGGTCTATTCTTACACACCTCGGAACTTTGTCACCTATACAACTAATAAATTTACGCAGTCTTAGAACAAAGTAGCAGAATTTAATAAAACTCTGGTTAACTGAACTGCCGAAGCGAGAATTACAGCTGCGTAGGCAGCAGTCTCTGTAACGTCTTATGAAGTCATTAATTACAATTTACCTTGCAGACACGCAGACAGACGTAATGGCACGTATGCCCACGCTTGTCCTGGAATGTTATTGACCTAAATATAGTTAAAGTGAAAGTAAACAGTTTTAAACATTTCAATTGTTTGACAACATTACATTAGCGACTTGAGTTATCTCACTTATTTCTACACGCTCTCAATGAATACTGTTTAATCATGGCAAAACTTCAGTAGTGTGTTTTGTAGATGCGATTTGGTTTTTGATTAAAGGTATGTTACGGGCCGGGTTGCTGGATCATGGTTTTTACTTGGTAAACGACTATAAGAAATTATAGATGTACCTACTTACTCCTTCTTCATCTCTCTTTATCAGACAGTTTACGTCTAGTGCTTGACAAAGCCTCCTCTATTGAATACAATGGGGGGATTTAGCATAATCACCATGCTTGGCAGGCGTATTGGTGATTGCAGTAGTTAGATGGTTGCAGCTGCCCACCTACTTACTTAATTAAGTACCTACTTCAAATTGTATTCTTTTTACTAGTTTTAATTTTAACTTTTGCATTATATCTTACTATATAGCGGAATATGGATTTGATATTTTAATTGAACATCCTGTATGTATATATATTTCAAGCAAATAAAGAAATGCTTCTTCTTCTTCTTAAACATCTATTATACATACCCGTTTTGTCAACATACTGTGTCTGCCATTTTATTGATATTATTTAAATTAACAATACTGTATACATTTGTATACGCTTCACGTTTATGACTGAACTTACTTGGTTTGAACCTTTACATTTCATGGCAAAAAAAATGTATGTAATGTAAGTGGAACCTCGTGAAAATAATGAGACGCAAATCCTCATTGAAAAATTCTTTCACCACAATTGTTCTTGAAAACTTTGCCCAGCCTGAAAAGAAAAATTAACGAAGCTAAAAAGAGTTTGAATTCGAGTTGAACAAACGACCGGTAAACAAATGTTTTCGACCCTAACTACCTACTGGTTTTGTCGGACGATAGCCTCGCCTCGGGCTCACGGGTTACTACAGGATAAATCAAGACTGGAATAAAAGTCCTTATTTACTTCGATAAGTTTAGATAAAATCATTACGCAGGACTATTATCGATCACTTCGGTTTTGCGCCTTTCATCGCTCAATTCACGTATTAAAACAAACAAACAAAAAGTTTTTATTGTTTTTATAAGTTATATAAAGAATCTCTATATAAAGAAGATTATTAGGTATTAGTTTTTGTGGTAAAAAAAACACCTGAAAAATCTAGGTATATACTCTATTTTATTGAAAATTTTAAATATCCTGAGATGTCCTGATACTTCTTAAATCCGGCCGCAGTCCTGAGAAGAGGTATGGTAACCCTATTCCCAAATGGTTCTCTTGTAGTTCAATCCAGTGTTTAGGTCCTGGATGTACTAGGTGCTCCGCTATCGCTGAGTTCGTTTAGTTTGCGCGATATAGGAACGGCCACAACTGCTACCGCGTGGGTCTCATTGGCACCCTTTGAGCACGGAACCCTAAAAAGCAAGATAATAGTTTTCAACAAAATGCACAGTAATAACTTTTCATTTAAAAAACCGACTTCCGCCATTTTATTCGATAAAATATTTGGATGAAAAAAAAAAATGATGAAAGAACCATAGTGGTCAAAAGGATTATTATACTTTTTGAATGCAAATGCTTGGTTTGTTGCTGAAAATAGTAAAATCACCATATGTATGCCTACAATATTTGAGGAGTTCCTTCAATTCCTCATGGATTCCATCATCAGAACTGGATTCTGAAAAAAATGGGACCAATCTGGAAGTATATCTATTCAAATATAAAAAGAATTTTCCAAATCGGTTCATAAACGCCGAAAATATGCGGTAAAAAACATTAAAAAAAAAAAAAAAAAAACGACCGAATTGAGAACCTCCTCCTTTTTTGGGAAGTCGGTTAAAAAAAAAAGAGTTCTCACGCGCGGTTTATAATCTAACCAGCAAGAAAGAAGGGTCACGTCAAAAAGCCTCGCTTAATTTATAAACTTAGTAAGCTGGAAGTGACTAAAAGGCATGATCAGCTCCGCAATTACAGTAGCAAATGGCAATGGGGAACTCGATAATGGGGATCATTTTGGCAGCCTTAGCGTTATCTTAATCTTATGAAACATGAATGGGGGAAACTTCTTATCCTAAATATTCCTCCTATCAAGTTTCTAAAGATTTAGACAGCGCTAAAGCTTTGGTCTCGCGATCGTAACGCACAACGCGGCGGTATGCGACATGCGGTGCCGGACACATAATCGTATGGAAAACGTCAAGAAGGTCTCTTGTTCCGTCGCAGTCTGCGCCAGCGGTGATGGGCAAGCGCGGTGAACTGGGGAGCGGGTTTTGAAGATAATTTAACAGTAGGTAGCTGCGGCAAAATCAACTGACCACGTCTCGCAGAGACTGTAGACGTTGCGTCGTGAAGCTGCGTAGAGCCGCAATACCGCAGCGTTGTGCGTTACTATCGCGAGACCAAAGCTTAACGCTGCCAAAATGATCCCCATTGTTGCGTTCCCCATTGCCATTTGCTAGTGTAATTGGGGGCCGATCTAGACCCGCAGACATCGGTGGTTGCTTGTTACCCGAGACGTACATCTCGGGTTACTCGCAATAAATCAAGACAGATAACAATTTGCGTCAAGCCACAACAATAATTAGTGTCGAGGTATTTTATATTTTTATAATTACAGAGATTTACAAAGTTCTTACCTTAGGGTACGCCAGGGGATAAGCAGCAGCATCCACCTGAGACTGCGATCACCAATCCGCCTGCCAAGTGTGGAAAAACCCTCCATTGTACGCTATGGCTTTATGCTATGGGGGAGGTCATATATCTTTATGCTCATCCAGCAGTGATGTCAATCGGCTGATGAAGAGAAGAAAATGACTAATGTTTCGCGAACTAACTGCATGAATTAATCTCGAAGAATCCGTGAGCGACCGTGTTACTACTTCTAATTCGTGTCACCGGTTCTTTCTTGGGCAATCAGTAATCAGTAATAATTTATTTTGCACCATGTACATTATTGTGAAGGCCTTACGAAATATCACTTATAATGGTAGTACATGTGCCCTAGGTTAGGGTCTGTTAGGGCGCAGCAATAGTAATAGGGGTCAGTGGCACTTAATTAAATTCTTAAAACTAATTTTTGGATCACAACAATTTCCTAAAGTTAGTTAAACATTTAAGTATTAATAATGCAGGGTACATTAGACAAAAATAATATAAGATACCTAATAATTATAATATGGTAATTGAGACATAAGTAAATTATGTATATTGGGGTTAAAGTTTATCTTCTATATGAATTCCTTAACTGAGTTGTAGCATTTCTGGACGAAGAGTTGTTTTTGAGTTATTTTTGAAGGTGCGGCAGGTCAGAGACTAGATTGTATAATAAAACAGTCAGTCAGTCATGTATAAGCACAAATAAGAAGATTTCTTCCGTATGGGTATCCAATTGATACGCAAGAACATGGTTCCCGCTCAACAAACACAATTTCATTTTCAGTGAGCGGTAGTGCCTCCAATCGATAGTTGGAATGAGTTATCTTTGACAAATGCCTTCGCAAATTCTATTATCCACCTACGCTGGAAAGTTGGCCTGTCTGAAAAATTAGTTCGCGGGACGTGGGTTGTTCCGAAGGCATCTTGTTCCATTCGATTTGTTACCTAGTCGATAAGTTTGCTTTCGAAGAGAAGAGGTCTTCGGATATTTATTTAGTTATTATCACAACGCTAGTTTGTTTTCAGCTTAAATGTGGTTTCTCAAAAGGTAGATTTATTTTAGCAAAACTAAAACTAAAAGTAAAAGGGCCTCTAGTGTTGTGAAAAGATGTGTTTTTCACTAGTTTCTTGTGTAATCCAATTCCAAATCTTACAAAAAACCGGTCAAGTGCGAGTTGGACTCGCTTGGAAAGGGTTCCGTACAAATAGGCAACCATGGTAATCAGTAGACCAATTCAACTTTACGCATTTTTCTCTTTACGAATATTTTCCGTTTCACGTAGGAATTTAAAGACTCTATATTAAGGGCCTTATTCATAATCCTTTTGTAAACCTATTTTAGTTAAAATAGCTTTTGTTTTGTTATCTCCGATGTAAAATGTCATGCGTCAAAACAAGACAAAAGCTAAACTTAACTAAATTAAGCTTAAAAAACGGAACGACATTACGGTATTTTTAACTGACAAAAAACTGCAAAGCTAAAAAGAAAAAAAGCAAAGGCAAAGGTAAAAATTCGTCCATTACGACACAGACTACTCAACAAAGTAGTAACGTAGTGAGTTCGTTTTAATAGTCCTTTAAACAAGGCAAATATCGTGCTGAATCCCTACACGCCATTCCACCTTCATCGCTCCAGCTTTTAAGAAGATTAAAATCTGCATTACTTATGATATTGTTGTTCTATTGTGCAAGCTTATAAAGCAAATTAACCCTACATTCGTGAATAGGCTCTTGAACTTGATTGAAATTAAACATTGAGATTAAAGATAAGTTAGAGTTAGATTTATCTAAAGCTCACATAAATGAAAAGTTGAATAATTTTTGCTTGTAGAATATAGCAACCATGTAGAAGTTTGAAAATTATCGAATATAAGCATATATCAGTATTTACATATGTAAAATTAACACAAAAAGATACAAGTTTAAAAAATACAACCGAATTGAGAACCTCTTTTTTTTTTTAATCAAAATGTTGTACAGGAAAGCCAATTCCACGATTCAATTGTAAAGGCGATTCTATAGTATATATTTAACCTAACAGGTGCAGTCGGAGGCCAAATCCATTTTTTTTTAATTCAGAAAAGGCTCCAAATCTGTTTTCTGCTTTTGCGTAGACAAAAGCTACGAGCTTTCATACATAGACTGCTAAAATCATAACCCTCCTTTTGCTTAGCCGTAATCGGGTAAAAATAGTAAAAACTGCAAAATTACTACTGCCGTGTTTCACAGTCCCTGTATTATAAAAAATCAATTTTACAAACTATAGATGCCAGTACTGTAAATTAACCGATCTATCCACAAACAGGGAATTGAATAACTCATCTGTGCAAAAAAGTACATTCTGTGCTAATAGTGTTGTACCCAGTGCAGTGTTAAATATGTATTCATAAGTGTTGAATGTAAGTCGACTGTGGCCAGCGCTAATGGAGACTAGAGCTGGGTAGCGCCCGCATGGGGCAAACGGCGAGCATGTGTCGCCTTCACGGATCATGTCTTCACCACAAGAAAAGTATGTATTCACGCTAGTATTTGAGTTTTTTATTTTGAGTTAGGTAATGTCAGAATTTATTGAACTTGGTGGTCCACCTAACGTTAAGCGGTAATCCCAGCAAATAACAAATGCAGAACCTCTTAGATCACGTCCACCTAGAACGCGCCCTATATGTGACATACACTGCGCCCGTCACCCTAAAACATAAAGATGAAAAGTCTTATGTGCCTGTTATTTCAACGGCACCCATACCCTCAAACCGGAACCACAAAATAATAGTACGCTGGCTCCGGCTGACCTTGATTTTAATTACCTATACATATATAATATATATTATGTTGTGCCGGAACCCAGCAATGCGAGCACTACTACTTGGCGGCAGAAATATGGTGGTAGTACTTCTCCGGACGAACTCTTTCTCAAGAAGTTTTTAACTATTAACTTTTTGTTTCTTACTGCATTATACGTGTAGTCGTAGAATTGTTATTATCATGGTATTTTTAGAAATACTTCACTAATAATCACTTATCACTTCTTTTTTGTAGTTTTAACAGTCGGACAACGCAGACCATTTTGTACGGATGGCTCATTGCATCGGCTGTTGTAGTGTAGTGTTCTTTAGGGGTTCCTGTGATGCCCGTTATTATATAATGTTGCCGTATTTTACAATGGAAACATTATTATGGACTAATCCTAAGATGAATTTGCAGTGTGAATAATCTTTAAAATCATTTCGAACACTTTTACTCATTACATTTAGATATTGGTAGCAATTCTGCGCTTCATTCTCTAAATTTAAACTGAGCTTTATCGCGGTCCCTTTTATTTCAGAAAGGGCGTACAATAATTTTAGCTCACCATACCATTTAGATAATACTGCACAAAATCGCTATCATTATCTTCTTAAAAACTTAAACTAAAGCGACTCAAGCAGATGGTAAACGGTTTCGATAAAAGCAAAGAAATTAGATATATATCTCTTGTTTGATGTTGTGTGATAGACCCCATTTATCATTACATAAAAACTCCATAGCGCAAAAGATTGGCCTTGAATTATTTTAGCCAACAGAAGCCAGCTTTTAGCGCTTCACTGCATTCTCTGCTCAGTTTCCTGTGAATGATTTAGCGTCATATCCGTCTGCAAAATTAAACGTACACTCGAGAGCAATGAATCCGGGTCACTTAAAGAATGTTAAAAATCTCGGAAACTAAAAATGATAGATTAATGCAATAAATTGTATTTAATAGACAATGTAATACTCCTTAAATGAAGGTAAAAAAAATATGAGCCACCATACATTTTATTAACACAAAATTACATAAAGAAAAAAACTGCTGATCTCTCCTTAAAACAAAAATAGGAAACATGAAATTTTTGAACTTTATTACGATTTTCTTGAATTTTAATACTTCGTATTGCCTCCTCGTGCTTCCATTACTGCGTTTACGCAGAAAAAAAACAACAAAAAAACAGAAATCAAACAATGATAAATGACAGATTACAAACAAAAGCAAAACCAAATGCTGTAATTTCGTAGTTCCATCTTCGAAAGTGGCCCTTTTTCAAATTTGATTTTTTTATGATATAACTTTACAATAACTAAGAAGTTTTAATACCTTCATTTAAGGAGTATTACATTGTCTATTAAATACAATTTATTGCATTAACCTAGCATTTTTAGTATCCGAGATTTTTAGGATTCTTTAAGTGACCCGGATTCATTGCTCTCGAGTGTATTTCACTGAATATCGGGATGCTTCTATGAAAATAGAAGTAACTAACTAAATTAACTATTATTGTAGAACCATCATTTGAATTTCATGAGCAAACGATCTTTCCGAACTTGGTTGCTACACTACCGTGTGTCTAAATTATTTTTTAAGTTAACTTAAGCTATATGAGAAACAACCGGTTCTATGAAAGAAAATTCTACTTTGTTAATTTAGTCAGTAGATTGTACACACATGCATCCATGTTTATGCATGTACACAGTAATGGATATTGCTGTCAATTCAATTTCCGGCTTATTTCCGGCTGTCTAGTATCCAGTGACGTCATCGTTTGAGCAAGCCTTCATAGCCACATAGCGACTTAATGTAAACTCTACGGGGCATTTGGAACACTAAACTGTGAAACTTCGTTTTGGAACCCTCATAAATCGGCCTTAATTGTGTAAACCACCAAAAACTCACCAGTTTTTTCACCACATTTTGCATGTCAATGAAGAAACCCAATGAACCGTAGAACAATTATACCGCTCTATATCACTCACTAGCCGTGGTAGTCTTGGCATAAGAATACGACTCCTCCAATTCCTCCCGTGGATGTCTTAAAAGGTAGGATTTCGCCAGGGAATGGGCAGCAGCATCTATCTGATTACTTAACACTAATACTGCGATCACCAATCCGACTGGTAAGCGTGTTATGCTAAATCACCCATATTCTATGGAGTGACCTCGACCAGCAGTGGAAGTCTATTGGCTGATGAAGATATCACTAGTGTAAATAGACGTCACCTGTGTGGACTAGGTTAGGCAGTTAACTACGCTGTAAAATATAATCGGAAAAATTTATTGCCTAACGATATCGCTTCCCATATTGAGAATTTATGGGCTATTTTTGCCCAACTGCAGCTTCAATTGGAACACACTATTGTATTCTTGGCGCTAGTTCACCAGTGTTCAGGCCCAGTACGCTAGCGCGGTGATTTTAGTTGGGTTTATTTTAAACAACGCAGGTGCCAAGTCAAGTTATGTTTTCTAAATAAAAAAAAAATATTGAAATCAATTTTACAATGCACAAAATGTACTTGAAAAAATTATAGAATAAATTAAATGGTATTGAAGTCTCTGAGCATTGTGCCGTGGTCTTCCAGCGATTCTGCCATTATGACTATGTCATCGGCATATCGATCAATGCACTTTGGTAAGACAATAACCGATAAAAAAAAAATTACAATATGAATGTCACGAGATGACTAAACTAGTTATGTAAAAACATTAATACCTACCAATGTAAAAAAAAGAAATGCTTTAGATTCTCTATTTTCGAAGTATTAAAGATTCTATGAAGTGTAACTAATTAGACGCATATATACCGGGAAGATATTCCTCGTAACTGTTGTCTGACATCTTGTATTTCCCATCCGACGTGTTCCGAACAAATAGCTTAACTTTTTGTTTCTGGTTGCGTTTTTCGTGTACCCATTGTGTTTTATCTGCTAATTTCACGCCTAAAAAGCTTTTAGGCGCTCTGTTCCGGTTCTCACCTGCCTCTAGACAAGTAGTCGAAAAAAGAGAATTAAGTACTTTAAAAATAGGTATGGCAAAAACAATCAAATGTTGAGGTCAAAGTGTCAAAATGCGCTATCTCTGTCAACTCCATATCCATACTTTTTTGCGATTCGTTTTACCGCCTGGCGATCGAGACGCGTCGTTTTGTGTCGGACATTTAATTGCATTGCATGGGAATGAGCTAGGGTATGTTGTTCCGTCGAAGTTTGTATCAAGTTTTCATGGGTCACTGCAGCGTTATGCGTTTTAATCCCCAGACCAAAGCTTGAGAAAGCCATTTGTCTAAAGAGGCTTTTCTTCCATTTGTATTCAACGCATTTCGCTTTTTTTCACTCAAGTGACACTGACACCGCGAACATTTCCTGGTTCTTTATTTGAATGCTCATTTTAATTGCCACGCATTGTTGACGTCATAGCAATGCCGCTGTTCTTAAACAATGGTGTATAGTGCGTTTGGTTAAGGGCGTGCTAATTAATAAATGAAATAAATAAATAAATGGGATCCAATATTCCCATTATTATTTTAGTAACTTTTAGTTCTCATTTCTCAGACCAAGTCTCAGTAGTGCCGTAAGACATCACTGGCAACACGCACTGATTATATAATTTTGTCTTGAGGCTCTACGGTATCTGTGACGAGAAGATATGGCGTAGCTTCCCGAACTCGACTATCAACTACTAATACCCGATAACTGAAACTTTGATAATGATACAACTATAAATAGAGATTCAACTGCGCAAGTCTTACCGATATTATAGTACAGTTACCTACATCAAAGATACTAATTTGTTTATTTGAAACATTAACATTACACATCTTGTCACTTTTATTTCCGTCTGTGATATTAGCTGCACTGGAGACAGTGTTTTTGTATGTGTATATTTTGAATCCAGGTAAAATAAATAAAAAATTTGCGTTTTTTATCCGCGCGCAAATGTTCTTTTGGTCATAACTTGGAAAATTATGGACCGATTCTAACAAAACAAAGACTTATTAGAATGTACATTGAAATTGTTTTTTTTTACCTCTTGGTGTTTTACATTACCTACAACCTTCTTATTATATCTCTTCTCTAGAGATCTCTTATCTTCTTTCTCTTCTTATATTTCTTGATATTAAGTGCTGAATAGTTTTTGAACTGAATCGCTTTAAGAGCTTATGGTAAGGCCTCAGGATTGATTTTACTTCATTTCGTACCTGTTCCAAATTACCATCTTCGCGTTGATCTGCTGCGATATCGTTTTCCGTGTTCTCATGCTACGCTCTCATGCCTCAAAATGTATTTATTTATTAAGGTTGTAATTTATATTCTGCAAAATAAACTCAGTTTGTGTCTGAATGTACCAATCGGGATGGTTGTGATCGTTAGCAAAGTAGGTTATTTAATTAGTGAAGGGTAAATCGAATTGGTAAGCTTAAGGCGTCTACAAAGCAATCTAAACTTGGGATACAAATTGTCTATGAAACCTCTTTAACTGCTTCTGTATTTAAAGTTCAATAAGGAAAAGCGGCGCACACAGGACTTTACGAACTTGTAGGTAGAAAACTTCCTAGCTCTGAAGATGAGATTAAAATTCTTCAGCATACATAATAAATATTGTTTGAAATTCCATATAACCCACACACAGTGCCTTCAGTAGACTAGGGATCTTATGAAGTAAACGTGGACCGTGGTGGTTTGACCCTGACCTTGACTGGTAAATAAAATTGAATTTGGACCTGTTAATGGGTTGACCCACGGGGACCCCGGGTAAATGCCCAAATTTTCACGTACCGATATATCTCATCATCATCATCCTGTAGAAGTCCACTGCTGGACATAGGCCTCCCCCTTAGATTGCCAATTGACGAACGGTCTTGAGCCGCCTCCATCCACGGACTTCCTGCGACCGATATATCTATTTGAGTTGAAATCTGTCGTTGCCTTAACCAATAGACCGGTAGCATGCGTATAGTCTAAAACTGCACACCCCTTCACCGCTTTTTAACCGACTTTACAAAAAGGAGGAGGTTCTCAATTCGGTTGTATTTTTTTTTTAATGTTTGTTACCTCATATCTCCTTCGTTTCACGTCATTTACTATGTATCATCAACTCCTTGCTCCGAGGCACCACACAGGCGCTTCTCACCTAGTGGTAAGACGGACCGTTTATGTAAGCCAAGCCGAGTTTGTTGCCTGATTCTTCTAGGCTTGGTCGCGTTGGAACAGGAGTAATTTAATTTTATATAAGACGATTCAAAATGATCCTTGTGATTTCTATGAATAAAGTTCTTTTTGACTTTGACTTTGACTTTGACTTTGTTTATGAACCGATTTGGAAAATTATTTTTTTATTTGAATTGATATACTTTCAGATTGGTCCCATTTTTTTCAAAACCCAGTTCTGATGGTGGAATCCATGAGGAATTGAGGGAACTCCTCAAATATTGTAGGCATACATATAGCGATTTTGATATTTTCAGCAACAAATCAAGCATTTGTATTCAGAAGTATCATAACCCTTTCACCACTGTGGTTTTTTCATCTAGATATTTAGTCGAATACAATGGCGGAAGTCGGTGTTTTAAATGAAAAGTTATACTAGGCTCTTGGCACAAGCTTGACGTTCGAAAACGGTTCTTGTGGTTACTGATTATGGAATATTTTATTTTGACGTAATGAAATAGTGGGCGTTCAGTTTAATATTAGACGCACTCTGTTTTAAAAATAGACGCTCGTCTCTAAATTAATATACAAACATGCATATAACGTAAGGTAACGTAAATGTGTTTGATAACCTTATCCCAATGTAATGTTTTTTCGTAGACTAACCACCTTATTCACAATCTTTTAATTAATTGATTCAAGCGTGACTTTGCGGAAATCCATTCTACAATATAAAATAGACGAACAAATATAAAGTAACAATTCCGCTCCTCTCCAACGAAAACTCTGAAAGAATTCGACACGTGTTTCGCCTCTCAACGAAGCACTCTCAGGAAACAGTAGGCTCACTGCGTGCTAGAACAACAAAGACACACTACTGCAAAAACTCTGCAGCCATGTTGCCTCGCCGAACAGAAAGTCAACAGTTGACACTGTGGTTGGTCTGTGCACTTTCTGTTCGGTATATTTTTTAAACCTATTTTATTTAAAATAGCTTTTGTCTTGTTTTGACGTGTGTCATTTTACATCAGAGAGAACAAAACAAAACCTATTTTCACTAAAATAGGTTTAAAAAATGATTATGAATAAGACCCTTAATTCCCGGGCTCTTTGTATTATTTGAATACGCAATAAAATGAAAGTATGTCACAGTAAAGTATTTGCAATAAATTACATGTAGTTTCAGTAAAATAGACCACTACAGTACAACTTTGAAAGCGACTTTGGTCTAACAAAGAGCCCTATTTATCTGGTCCCCCGAGACTGCGCTATATAAAATTTACCGAGATTTTGTCACATGAATAAAGCTTTTTGTAGACCCAGAGCACAGAATAAATAAAAGTTTAAGTTTGAAAGAGCAAAGTGCCTAATATCTTTGCCAGTATGTATGGGATTTATTTTTACGTAATGTTAGAGCTTTGTCCTAATAAATTCTTTTTGGGTCGTAATATCTGCAATAGGTATTTAGCATGAGTTTTAGCTAATGTTGCATTTATCCACGTAGATACAGTAGTTACTTAAGTTATTGAACGAGCGAAGCGAGTTCTCTGAGTCAAGTTGGAAGAATCGGCGTTTGTATGTATGTGTGTATGTATGTATGTATGTTTGTCCGATGAAAACTTCCAAACCGTTAATCCGATCTTCATGAAATTTGGTATGGGGGTAGATAGTATTGGTACAATTTGTAGGTAAGGTTATGAACTATATCAGTCAGGGGGTTGCTGAGATATTGGGGTCCAAGAGGGGGTCAAAAAAATAAAAGTGAGACAGTCAGATCAAGTGGGGTGTCTAATGAAAGCGCTTTAGTTGGACATTTCAAAACTGTTTTTAATAAGTATTTAAACTTAGTAGTTTCCGAGATATTAGGGAAAATAAAAAACGCAAAAATCAAAAATTCTAGGGTACTTCCAGCAGTCCCACAATGCTGAAATTTGGTATGCTTGTGGCTTTTGTGTCACAACTACAGGGAAAAGTCTGAAATTGAAGAAATTAGAAACCTGAACCATAAAAAACAATATCCAATATAACATCCATTGTTGACCTCCCATTTCTAAGAATATGAATGACGTTGGAGTTCTATGTTTTCGTCAAAAGGACGTCATCAATTAATTCGTCAAGTACTTTAAATACTAACAGGTATGTAGTATTTACGCCCTGTTGCTTAGTCCTATTCAAAGGCTATTTCGATGATGTGTATAATAATTACCTATGGAGGTAAAAAATTTTTCTCAGTAAATGTTTTTAGAAATCGGTTAGAAGGGTGAAGAAAGTAAAATATGCAAAAAAATATCTCGAAGATACTTCAAGTTCTCTGGTAATGCTGAAATTTATTATTTAACTATATTTTGTTCCACGGGGAGAAGTCGAAAATTGAGGATTTTTTCTTTGTAATATGCATTTTTAGAGTAGAGAACTTAAATCTTTAAAAATTAGGTAGCAAAACTACAGCTAGATGGCACTGCTTAATTAAAAAAAACTTTTATTTTGCTTCACATTTCTTTCATGTTAGAGAAATTGACTCGATAGTTTTAGATTTCTGATGGATTATCCATACAAACATACTTACATAGCCGTTAAATACAAAACCCTTTCTTCCCCTCTTAAATTAGTCGGGCTGATAAAGGTGTCATCGCGAGGTCTCAGTTCGGGGCGAACCACTAGTTAGTTAGTTTTTTGACTTAGCATTAGCAAACACAAATATGAAATGATAGTCGGGAAAAGCTCACCTAAAAATATCTGAACAATAAAATTTATCTAATCTTTCGAGTGTCAAATTAAAAGAAAGAATAATAATCCATCAGTCCATTCTTAGGCCAAACACCCCACTATTCGTATATTTGATTGTATTGAATGTACATCATCATCATCATCAACCGTAACGTCGGCTACTCGACGTAGTTCACCACAAAATAATGCCCTAACGAACTATCTTCAGATTTTGGACTCCGGTATCTCCTTATTTTTTAATTCTCCTTGGCTTTTATAAAAATTCTACGTCTTTACATTTGTATTTCGTCGTGTATTTTTTAAAATTATTTTTAATTTTATTGGAAAAACGCAATGAACTCAACCGTTCCAATCATAAAGTTATGCTGTCTGCGCTTGAACGGATTTCCATTTCACTCCACATGAAAAACTTCATTTTCTAGCGCACTTTCACAAGTTATTATAATTGCGGGTCATAGAGTATGAATTTTATATCGAGTCTATCTCAACTCCACAGCAAATCTTGCTGAGAATTTTTGTGTTCATGTCAAGTTATTTCTATCTGCTTAACTTGACTCAAAATCAAAATCTAGCCGTGGTAGTCGCGGCCTGAGAATAAAACTCCTCCAAGTTCTCCTGTAGATGTCGTAAAAGGCGACTAAGGTTTACGTCATTACGTTATTCACCGGAGTACTTAACACTAAACTGCGATCAACAATCCGCCTGTATTTATGGAAAGTCCCCCCATTGCACGCTATTATTGCTTGGTTGACGCTATGCATGATATCGGGGAGGTCTTATCCAGCAGTGGATGTATACCGGCTGATGAAAAAGAATCAAGATCTGCCGGAACTGGTGTTTCTGTTATCTACGTGATTGTTCATTGTATACCATCTGAATTTATATAAGTAAACCTACTTTGTAAACCATTCGAACTTAACCTACTTGGTATTCATCTGAATTTGTATAGGTAAACCTACTTTGTATACTATCCAAATTTGTATAAGTAAACCTAACTAAATTTTGCATATTGTTTAACCTATATAATATCTATAGAATCAATCAAATAAACTCCTGGAAGAGACTTGCCACAAAGTATAAGTTTAAGTACTTTTGAATTCATCCTATTTTTAACCGACTTCCCAAAAAAGGAGGAGGTTCTCAATTCGGTTGTATTTTTTTTTTTTTTTTTTTTTTTTTTTTTTTTTTAATGTTTGTTACCGCATATCTCCGTCGTTTACGAACCGATTTGGAAAATTCTTTTTTTATTTGAGTAGATATACTTCCAGATTGGTCCCATTTTTTTCAGAATCCAGTTCTGATGATGGGATCCATGAGGAATTGAGGGAACTCCTCAAATATTGTAGGCATACATATGGCGATTTTGATATTTTCAGCAAGACACCAAGCATTTGCATTCAGAAAGTATCATAATCCTTTCACCACTATGGTTCTTTCATAAATTTTTTTTCATCCAAAATTATTTTGTCGAATACTATGGCGGAAGTCGGTTTTTTAAATGAAAAGTTATTGTTTAGTACCTACTTAATTAGATACAATGTCTAGACAACTAAGTATATTTTTAACCGACTTCCCAAAAAGGAGGAGGTTCTCAATTCGGTTGAATTTTTTTTTTTTTTTTTTTTTATGTTTGTTACCGCATATCTCCGGCGTTTATGAACCGATTTGGAAAATTCTTTTTTTATTCGAATTGACATACTTCCAGATTTGTCCGATTTTTTTCAAAATCCAGTTTTGATGGTGGGATCCATGAGGAATTGAGGGAACTCCTCAAATATTGTAGGCATACATATGGCGATTTTGATATTTTCAGCAACAAACCAAGCATTTGCATTCAAAAAGTATAATAATCCTTCCACCACTATGGTTCTTTCGTCATTTTTTTTTCATCCAAATATTTTGTCAAATACTATGGCGGAAGTCGGTTTTTTAAATGAAAAGTTATATTTCCTATGTTTATCGATGTCGTTTCGAATGTAGGTCAATATTTTAATATATCTAGATTTATATTTCTCGCAAATGTAATGAAAATTACTGAGTAAATATTATCATTATAATAGACTTATAGAAGAAAACGATAAATATCGAACTTAAAACTTGTGAGCAAATAACATTTTGTAACAAACCAATAATTGTATTCTGTTTCCTGTAAGTCTTGAAAAAGTCCTTGAGACCTTTCTATAAACAAGTGACAGTTGAAGCGATAGCGTAAAAACTAATCACTAGGAAAAATCTGAGATAATTGACATTGGCATCGATTGTCTATACTATACGATACCTTGATGATCGCTTAAGCAGCTGTACACTTTGTTTGTATCTTTGCTAACGCTTCGCCTGCCTGTTGTCTAACGGTCTGTGCATCGATGCGATAGCTATTTTATAGCCAAGTTAATTTTCTATATAGAACGGGTTTTTTATGATGAATAAAATCAAGCTTTAGTTTACGATGCTATTATTTTGTTTATTATCGGGCTCTATATAAATCGATCTAATAGTGCCACGGACCACTATACGGCCTTTGAGCCGTAAAAATACAAGCAATCATACTATATGCATGTCTAATTTATGTATGAAAATCGCGAAAATGAAAAACCTCTATATAGGGTACTCCAGATTTCATTGGATTTATGATGAGTTTAACTGTGCTGCAAATAAAGGAAAAAGTCTAAAATTGAGTAATTTCGCCTTTTGACCCTCTTTTTCGTTCTAGATTTTTCATTCGAGATTTTTTGTGCTAGATATTTCATTCGAGATTTTTCATTCGAAATTCGGGATGATATTTTGATTATACACTTAAGATGAAATCAGAGCCGTGCGTGATCAGGAAGGACGTTATCCGTTTCGCGTGATCAGAAAGGACAAACCTCTTATATAATGGGATGGTGAAGTTTGTAGGAAAAAAACTCGAAAAGAGCTCTGATGGTGGGCTCGCACTTGTCCTTTTTATTTTACATGTACTTTTTCATTAATGTACTTATCACTATTGGTGTGGGCTAATATTGAAAAGTAGGCATATACTATACCATAGACCATAGACGTCTCATGACTGTTCGTCATGGCGTTCTACGGTGGGGGGTGGGGGGGGACATGGACATATAGGCCTCCCAGCAGTGGACTTCAACAGGCTGATGATGGTTATTATGATGAGGCATCATAATCATCACCACCCTATTTACGATTAAATACAAAAGTACTCACCACGCTTATTGAGTACTTTTTTGACTACTTTCCCGTTGAAAAGTATATTGTACAAAAGTTTATGACAAAAAAATGTAGTTACCAAGAATGTTTTATCATGTTCGAAATAGTAATTATACGAATTGCCCAAGAACCGTTTTTAGCTCGTAATCTTGCTGAATTTGCAGGTTCCTGCTAACTCTTGTAACGTTTTCATAGCATCTGGTATTCTGAACACAATTATGTTGGGCCCACAGATAAAACAAGACAATAAAGACACCCAAAAAAATGCCAAAACGAAATCCGACTCGCGTTCCTCCTGAATACCGAATACTGAATACTAAACACCACCACAGGAATTTCAGCCGAGCTTTTTGTGACGGCAATTAAACAGCCGAGTCAGCCTTTTGCGGCATGCGTGGATGAATAATGTTGAATGAGCAGATTCTTAAACAGTTATGCTAAAATGTTACTTAACTTAATCTGTCCTTTTACCAGCAGTAGCAATTACAGTCTCTCTTTCTTCATCAGATGTGTAGACGTCCACTTCTAGACGAGGCCTCGTCATAGAATTGCCATAATCACCTCGCTTGACAGGTGGATTGCTGATAGCAGTTTTGGTGTTAAGTATATACTCAGATGGATGCTGCCGCCTATCCCCTGGCATATTCCCTTAATCGCCTTTCACGATATCCACGGGAGGAGTTGGAGGAGTACTATTCTTAGGCCGAGACCACCATGGCTACAGTCTTATTAGCCTTTCATTGATTGATATTTATATAGTTTGAAGTTTTACCCAGATTTTGAACAAACTTTTACTTGAGTTAATTATGTTTAATATCCGTTTCCTCTCGTAGATGTCGTTAAAACAGACTAAGGGGTTACACCAGGGGATGGGCAGCAGCATCTACCTGAGTACTCAACACGAATATTGCGATCACCAATTCGCCTGCCAAGCGTGGTGATTATGGTAAATCCCCCTTAATAAGTGGGAAGGCCTCGTCTAGCAATATACGACTTAAAGGCTGCTGATAATGATGATGATGACAAAGGATTCAACCCAGTTTTATTTCGCGTGATGCGTGAAACGAGTCGCCAAATAAAATGGCATCTTTAGGTTCAATGATCTGTTTGATGTGATTAGCAGATAACATTTTGGAAAAAAACGAAAACCAGCCTATAAGTTTCTCTTCATTAAAAATTCTAAATTATTCATTGAATACCGTTTTCAAAAAATATAGACTTCTAGATTCTAAATTATCGTTATCTATATCGTTATCTTAATATGTTTTTACAGTTAATCATTGAATACTAATACCTAGGCTACGGCCTAAGGCTTTATTAAAACCTAAAGTTATATTTTATGTTAAATTTTTATTGATTAAATTTGTCCAAAGAATTTGAACAAGCAAACTAGCGTGGAAAACTACAGTCGTCACTTTTATAATTGAGTCTTCGAAATAAAAATCAACTTGAAAATATTACTAATTACTACTGTACTTTTGCGCATAAAACAATGCTATGCATAGCCTATCTATGGCGTTCTCGGTTCACGACCGACGAATACCTATAATGAGCTCTACAATTTTTATCTTTTTGATCAGATTCCTAATTGTATCCGAGTAAAAAAAATATATATGGTATTCTTTAACTTTTTATCTAGTAAAAACATAAATTCAATACACAATTTGAATTAATTCACTCGATAAAAAAAACAAAGATACCATCTTTTTAAAATTAAACCTATTTTAGAATTACTTCTTACACTTTAATTATTAAAAAATTTGGTAACTTATCAGTTATTAATTGAGTGTGAATTCACCAACAAAATTTTACAAAATTTTGAACTTTTATATCATATTTTATACATAAAGACACGGTATCAGAGCGTGCACTTGCCTTCTTCAGTCCGGTCGCAGACCGTTCGTTAAACCTATAGCGCCTTAAGTAGGTTACAGTAGGGCATAACAAGCTCAAATTAAATGATATTGTAAGGTATTCTTTATCCAATTCTCCAGAGCTCTAGTGTGAAGGTGTAAAGTATTACGTACAATATATTGTACTTTGTATGTACTATGTACGTATCTGTCGCGTAGAAGGAGGCGCGGAAAGGCTATGTCCAGCAGCGTACTTCTACAGGCTGATGATGACCTTTCGCGTTTTTATCCTCTATAAGTGCGCTCTTATGGTTTTGATAAATCTGTCTTACAAATAAACCAACTCCTGCAGCCTGCTGCTCGCCTGATGTAGATAGGCTAAGTTAGTTACGGAATACCGATTCCGGATATCCGGTATCTGGTAATCGTACTACTCCTGCGGCCTTCTGCTTTCCTGGTATCATAATCACCAGTCTTTTTATAAAAATATAAATATAATAGTTATTTTATATAGTTGTTTTACGTAATTTATGTATTATTTTAATTTATTATTTTAATTTATTATTAATTTATTTTTATGTACTTTCCATATCGGTTAAACTTCTCATTAAACTGAACCCGATAAAACTTTAATCAACAACATTCGCCGTTTCAAATAAATCATTTCCATGCAAATAGTGCGCCGCTGATAAAATGTCGGAAAATACTGTTGAATATGTAAATAAAGTTAATACGAAACCTAGGTTGGTTTCGTATTAACGTTAAATAAATTTAATACGAAACCTAACCTAGGTTTCGTATTAACGTTATTTACATATTTTGGCTTTAGATTTATACAGATCATCTAAATGAGAACTATATTTTGAATTATAACATACGAATGTCCGCGGTCCTTAACAACGATTCAACAGAAAGTATTTTAAATTTTATTTTAGAAATTTTATCATACATTTTTGTATAAAAGTATCCTCGGTCTGTCTCTTGAAAGTCTACCGTCTACCTTCATTTAAATCAGTTCAGCTGCGATTAGTGCGGCTACGATTGTTTCAAGAAAAACAGACCGACACTTTAATTAAAAAGATTCAGATGCACATTGCAGACAGTGTCTTGGGGACGCTTCTATCTAGGAGTGACCTGGATCAGTTGAGCTATCTATAGATCGTTTACAATGGTTTTTGGATAGCTCAACTATTGTACTTGTATTTTATACATTTTGTTGTATTATTTTTTTCTGTAAATAAATGTATGCAAAATGTATGTCTGTAGTGTATGTATGTATTTGCATTGAAGATATTAATAAATTGGAGTTTCATTTAAGTATTGCTATTCAGCGTGGCAATGCAGCCAGCGTCTAGCTAGGGGACGCTTCCGTTTGGTAGTGATTTGGATCAGTTGAACTATCTTTAGATTGTTTGCAACGGTCTACATTTGCATTTTTTTAATTTTGCATTTTCTTGATAAGTATTGTCTTGAAATTTTTATTTGATTAAGATTTAGACTCCAAATTGCAGCGCCCTGACGGGGTTTATATACCTACCAGACGGAAGAATAAATAAGACTTATAACTTACAATATTGTACGTGAATGTGAGCAATAAATATACACACATAAATAAAGTACCAACACGTGGAACCTTCTCTAATGGTTCTTAGAACACCCAAGACAACTATATTATGCTCGAACACATGAAACTCTACTTTACTATTGTACTGAACATTCAATTAGCAATATACAGTTCATAGCTGTCAATTTCAATTAGGCGAAAGC
Organism: Epirrita christyi; assembly: GCA_951392215.1. Classification (NCBI taxonomy): domain Eukaryota; kingdom Metazoa; phylum Arthropoda; class Insecta; order Lepidoptera; family Geometridae; genus Epirrita; species Epirrita christyi. The sequence continues at coordinate 6,459,956 of OX595850.1, forward strand.
AAGCGTTATCCTTGTATTAATTAACATCACGCGATAAAACCACAGAATAAATAATAGTACACATTTGATGATAAGATCCATACTCCCAACTCCCAATTAAGAAACTGTTTACCCACAACATGATAGATCATGCCTCATAATTAAGAGAGTGGATGGAGGCGGTTGAATCAGTCTTCGTGGCATTCAATGGAGGTTTTTGTCCAGCATTTGACTTATACAGGCTGATGATGTATAGACGTGTATTTATGTATGTATGTAAGTATGTAAAAATCAAATAAAGTACTGCGAAAAATGTGGAGGTTTCTGAATTTACGAATTCTTGTTGGAAATGTTTCCTGTCGTGACCATCCTTACGATTATCTTTATTCATCTAGAGACATTGTTTCCAGTTAAATCTGAATACAAAGTAAATCTAGAATAAAATAAAAAGTATTGCTGGGTTGGACAAGAATAATAAAACCACTGAAATCACTGGATCCCGACCGTCCTCAACTTATAACTAAACCCGGGGGAATGTAGAGCGTTTGTTCTGAAGGTTAAGCTCTTGAGAGGAAACATACTAAAGAGAGTAATAACGCATAGAATTGAAGTTATCGTGGCTTGGTATCATTTTAGAAAAATTACGACTATACCCATGCACTTTCCTATTCTCCTGCTGAAGTTTTGTTAACCATTTAAAGGTCATTCAAAGGTCGATGCTCATGAGGAAGCAGCTTATGAGCATCGACCGCGACCACACTCTCCCCTGCCGTCCGCCGAGCGGGGCCTTCCTCTATGTGTCATCCGTTTTATGGTGGTCGCCACTCGAGAGTCTTTATTCCACAACGGTTGTCAGTTCTGCGAGCTATATGCCCACAGGTAGGTATAGGGTCTCAGAAAATCGGCGGATAGAGGTGGCTCAAGATTGTTCGTCGTGGCATTTTAGAAGGGAGGCAGTGGATTTCTACAGGCTTATGATGATGATGAATACTTATTTTTAACCGACTTCACAAAAAGGAGGAGGTTCTCAATTCGGTCATATTTTTTTTAATATTTTTTTTATGTTTGTTACCTCATATCTCCTGCGTTTATGAACCGATTTGGAAAATTCTTTTTTACTTTGAATAGATATACTTCCAGATTGATACCATTTTTTTCAGAATCCAGTTCTGATGATGGAATCCGTGAGGAATTGAGGGAACTCCTCAAATATTGTAGGCATACATATGGCGATTTTGATATTTTCAGCAACAAACCAAGCATTTGCATTCAGAAAGTATCATAATCCTTTCACCACTATGTTTCGTTCATCATTTTTTTTCATCCAAATATTTAGTCGAATACAATGGCGGATGTCGGTTTTTTAAATGAAAAGTTATATTTTTACTTATATTACAGTGGGCCGCTGATGGACTCTTCACTCATGTCTGCTATTTTTACTTTGTTTTATACACATTTTATATTGATCATGCAAGACTAGTAAAGTCTTTCTTTGAAAGAATTCTTGGTCAGTCTCTTACATTTCATGGGCAAGACGCTACGGCTATATTAATCCACTCTGTCGGTGAGTTGGATTGTCATAGGCAGATGTTTGTTCATATCTGTGCCTAATATATTGAATCACTTTACAGTATATTTTTACTCTGCAGGCCGCTCTATAAAGTTGTACCGAGGGAATCAAGTTTATTTTATTTCAGAATTCAAGTACCTAGTTGTATGTTATGCATAACAATTTTCTGATTTATGCTTTTGAAAGCTTTTTGTTTTATTTAGTTTTTGGTATATTTGTGTTGCATTCAAATTAAACAAACCAACTGAATTGCGGTAGATTGCGAATCACTACTGTCTGTGACTTCTTGAATCGTAAAGACTCGAATATTAGGTGTTATTTTCCAATAGTTTTGTCTCCGAGTACCCAAAATGTAATGATTAAGGCTAGATAAACTTCTTTCATAAATAAATCCAAAGAATACATTGTTCTCAAAATAGGTATCGAGAATATTGTTTGTGTTAAAAATCTGTACGAACAATCTAAAACAATTCTAGGTAAGTAACAATAAGAACCTGTGAAGAATCAACTAGTGTCCGCTGTTCGTTCTCGAAACTCACTAGTAGTTCGCTTGAACCGAGAACATACGATGTTTCGATATTCACCGCTATCTCAACGAATCCTTCACCGATTAAGCTCATAAAAAAACTTGTCAATTACACTGGTATCGCCAACATATCTGTTCGAAAGTTATCATCGAAAAAAATAGGTGGTTGCTGTCCATCCTCTGGTATCTCCCTTTTGGCTTTTACTACATCCATGGAAAGAGAAGGAGGGGTGTATTCTAAAGCCGGACACGACACGACACGACACGGAGAGCAGCATTATGTGTTGTAAACCATATTTTTTCAACGAATTAATTCAACCTATTTTTATTAATTTGACTTTGCCCAAAGCTTGTCATTTTACTGTACCAATTTTGACACTAAATTGACTTTTGAAGAGAATATGGAAAAAAAATCTTATTCCTCAGGTATAATTATTGCTTTTGTAGAATTTTTCTTTTACGATTGAGGAAAAACAGAACATTCTTGTTTTGGATGTCTTTTGGTATATTTGGTGGATGTTGTGAATGGTGGGAGCCTCATGTGCCAAGTAATGATTATTTTATAGCTCTAGTTTTCTTGATAAATGGCTGTTGGCAGCCTATTATCAGTAACTACCATTGACTTATATATTACTAGCGTACGCAGCGTATACGTGTTTTCAAAAGCAACGAACTTGTTTTTAACAATATTTAGATGAATAGAAAGAACAAAAAAAAAACGAATCACAGTCGAATAAAAGAATGTGGGCTTTTTTCATCTATCATTCTAGATTTTGTGTAAATTTAAATGATACCTGCTACCCCTTTTTACGAAGTTGACCAAAATAGAGGTTATAAACGTGCGAATATAAACAGCTATTTCTGAGAAATGAAACACCATGTTTATAAAGTTAATTTTAAAAGTATAATTTACTTACTTCTTACATGAACTGTTTTTACAAAAGAAACATATACAAATAGGTATATTTTTCAATTAAAATAATAAAATTTGTAATGTTAAAGAATAAAGCTAAATTCGGGGAGTTCTTTGCTTTTGAAAACACCACTTTTCAAGCATTTACGCAGACTACACTCTTAATAGATCTTTCAGACTGGCTAGCTTCTGTCCGTGATAATTACATCAACACATACCATACAACATAGATTTACAATATCTTGTTCTGATTAATATCAGTCGTTTGTTTTCTGCGACACTAACATGCTGCTTTCGAAAAGACTATTGTTCGGCCTTTCGGTTCGGTCAATTGTCACAAACTTATCTTTATATTTTATATTAGCTCTCCGAAATTAGCTCTCCCCACCAACAAACTCAATCGGAAGGCAAGAAGGTGAAGTTAATTTGGTAGTTTCATCCCTTCCTAAACTCCTTCTCCATTGTTGCAGGTCTACAGTTGCGGAGCATAGAGGAGCCGGCAGGGGGCGCGGGCGGCGGCGTGCCCGCGTCCTCCTGCTACGACGCAGAGTGTGCCCGCACAGAGGCCTGGCTCGATGAGAACCAGGAGTTTGTGCATGATTACTTTTTGAGGTAAGTCTTAATCTATTTCTATAGCAAGTAAGATCTAGAGTTGCGCAACATAATATAGTAGCCGTTCAGAGGCTGCGTACCTGCGTCTACCTGCTGCTACGCAGAGTTTACCCACCCGCACAAACGTGATTACATCTAAGTTCTGTATCATTGATGGTCGTATTTTGTCTGCTGCATAACGACGCCAATGTGGTCAAATGTCCACACCACCGACGACCGACGAGGACCGACGTCCTGCAATCTTTATAATGTCTTAATCATTAAGACATTATAAAGATTGCAGGACGTCGGTGGATGGAGGCGGCTCAATACCGTTCGTCGTGGTATTCTAGGGGGAGACCTCTGTCCAGCATTGGACATCACAGGCTGATGATGATGATGATGTGAGCGTACTTCTTTCCAATACAACTGCATTGATACTTCCGCTGCGTAGGCGTACAGAGATATCCCATTTTATTCCTTATTATTATTATGAGCCTGTGGCGTTACAGGGCAAAGGCCTTCCTTCTCTCCTTCTATTCGTCTGGCTATAGGCTGTACCTATTATAATTATTATTCGTAATTAAAGTCCATTTCCAAAGCAAACAAATGGCTTAAAAATGAGAGCTGTAATTATTCCCGACCGACGTGAAAGCAAAAACATTTCCCGCATTTAATATCTCACCAGAGAGTTAATGGCGACAAATTATTTTAAATACCTATATACATTGTTGTGCATATTAAATAATGTTTTGATGTCGTTTTCGTGTTGTTATCATTATGATTGTAAAGGGTACCCATCTATCTACAAGATAAATACATTTATGAGAATCCGTCTCGTGCACTGTTTTTGACAGCAATAATAATAATTTGAGGTAATTTTTGTGACAACTTACATTTAGCGGACGAACCTTAGAGAAAAGTCTGCTCTGTAGAACAACACAGCAAATAAATAATGTTAAAATTTGCTACGACACGTAGCACATCTACGGCGATTTTGGGAATCGCGTAGAGTTCACTAAGATACTTGGGCACAAAGAGGCGCAAAGTAAATCTTTCAAAACTAAACCAACTCGACTACTCTCGATACAAAATTACACAAAAAAATTGTGAAAGCATCCAAGATTTCCGCGATATTTTTTGTAAGACGTGAGGCACGGAGATGACAGATGTGGCTGGAGGTATGACACTCGTAAAACAGTGGGGTGCCGACGAAATATTAGTCACTGCCAACTAGGTCGACGACATCACGAAGATCGCAGACTAGACAACAATCACAGAAAATATTACGAAGCCAGATGCACTATTTAATTTCGTCAAAATAAAATATACCATAATCTATAGCCAAAAGGACGTTTTTCGAACGTCAAGCTTATGTCAACGTGCAGTTTGCGACGGAACGCACTAGAGTGCTAACAGAGTGTGCTTTGTATCATTCTTCAAATAATGCCAATAACTCTACGCAATGCTCTTCCACATAAGTTTTACATAAGACTTGAAAAAGCAAAATAATGAGAACACAACGTACATGAAAGGATTTGTATCTTCATGCTTTCCTTATTTACTTAGCTATCGATCAATCAAACCATCATCGTGACAGATACCGAATTTGGTGTGGGATGGAAATGTTTATGTCTGCTTGCACCAATCTGGATTACTATTTGAACCTAAGATACTGTTTCCTTAGTGTACGAGGAAGTACCAGTGAAATATCTTTGCGACGCGTCCCACGCACTTTTATGTTATATTTATGTAAAACAGTTAACATATAGATGACTGGAGTCTGCTTTTTTATTTGTTTCACTTTTTACATGGCTCACACTTTCCATGTTATATTAAATTTGACCCTGCGGGGTTATGTTTTGGACTCCTTCCCTGAACCTAGACCAAAGAATAAATATACTCTCATATATTATTAGTTATTCATATGCCTAACAAACCACCCTGAGTGTAAAACTATTTGCTACCACATGAGTCGCGAAAAAAAACAGCCTTGGTTACGTCCCGGCCGGACCAAACACGCTAACATATACATAACATACTGAAATGCAAAGCTGACGTCCCCGTCTGCTTATTTCCTTTAGTCCTATATCACTCTACCGATTGATTTGGGATCAAGGTAGGTGACATAAAAAGGTTTATACCCTCATATTTCTCGCTTGTCACGCGGTAAATAATATACATCGTTGTATAAAATTTCGCTGATCGTATCGATCGAATCATATGGCTTGTTTTCGCAATAAATCAGCAACAAATTGTTGTCAAGGTCAAAACACGAGAACGTTACATGATAAAGCTGATGAGTAGGGTTTCAAAGGACAGGGTTAAAACAGCTATTGATACATTTTGTGAGGATAACCTTGGTGTAGCAGACTCCTTACATAGGTTGTTAATTCCCGTAAATATTTTTGTGTCTCGGCCAAGACTTGTCTGAGTATTGAGGGATACAATAAAATTATATTGTCTATTCTGTCTCTTCAATTAGTTTAATATTTTACGTGTAAATAAGATTTAATTTTGTAATAACGCGAAAGCATATTGCTAGAGTATTCAATTCTTTAAGCCTTGTACTTCGGATGACAAATTGACAAAGACAGGTGCAGTCATACAAACTTATTTGATTATGTTTGTTTTAATATTCCTGGAAAGGTATTTTCTATCAGAGACTTGACACGACTTAACTATTGCAAATTATTTTGCTGTGGCCGAGGAACTTTTGTTTATAACCGTGCTTGTAATAGTTGGAAAAGACTAATTAGAATACATTACCAACTTCGTAGACTTAATAAATCAAGTGAGTATGCCGTATTATCCGCACGGAAACGGGAATGTAAACGCGTTCAATATTTCTAAGAGATGGTATGCGGGCTTTAGGCAAGAAATGTAAAGTTGTTTTTTCGATGTGTAGCAGCCTGCTCTGGCTCGCTATCTTGTAACGGTCTCGCGTCTCGTTAGGCACTAACTTCGCTAACTGGGTTTGCTTAGTTTTGCCAAACTCCTTTATTACCAGTTCTTGAAATTTTGCGTTTGCTTTAACTAGTGACAGTCAGACGTATCCTTTGAAGAGTCCCGTCACGTAGGATTTTTGCGACTTTACTTTAAATAAGCTAATTTATCTCTCGGAAAAATAAACACGCTTTTTTTGAGTACTTATACTCTTTAAAGTTCCCCCGTAGACATCATCCAACTTTTGGGCTTACGCCCAAATAATTTTTTTATCGTTAATTCTTTCAAAAATCTAGATAGCATCGTACTTTGATACGCTTAATTCAGCTGAAGAGTTTGACGATGCGTACAGGGGACCTAGGTGATCTCTTGTGGTTACATACATATGTTCACGGCTTTTATCCCCTGGAGGAGATTCCCCGGGGTAATCAGAGGTAGGGTCTTACTATTTGAACGAGCGAAGCGAGTTCTCTGAGTCAAGTTGGAAGAATCGGCGTTTGTATGTATGTATGTATGTATGTATGTTTGTCCGATGAAAACTTCCAAACCGTTAATCCGATCTTCATGAAATTTGGTATGGGCGTAGATAGTATTGGTACAATTTGTATGTAAGGTTGCTGAGATATTGGGGTCCAAGAGACAGTAAAAAAAATAAAAGTGAGACAGTCCGATCAAGTGGGGTGTCTAATGAAAGCGCTTTGGTTGGACATTTCAAAACTGTTTCTTAAAAGTATTTAGACTTAGTATTTTCCGAGATATTAGGGAAAATAAAAAACAAAAAAATCAAAAATTCTAAGGTACTTCTAGCAATCCCACAATGCTGAAATTTGGTATGCTTGTGGCTTTTGTGTCACAACTACAGGGAAAAGTCTGAAATTGAAGAATTTAAAGACATGTACCTTATAAAACAATAACCAATATAAAATCCGTTGTTGACCTCGCATTTCTAGGAATTTGAATGACATTGGAGTTCTATGATTTCGTCAAAAGGACCAATTAATTCGTCAGGTACTTGATATTCTAACAGGTATGTAGTATGAACGCCCCGTTGCTTAGTCCTTATTCAAAGGTTATTTCGATGATGTGTAGGAAATTAGAGGTGAAAATTGTATATCTCAGTAAGTAAATATTTTTAGAAATCGGTCAAATAAAAAATCTCTCTCACGGTAGAGAAACTGACTCGGTAGTTTTAGATTTCTGATGGATCATCCATACAAACATGCTTACATACATTGAATACATAATAACCCTTTCTTCCCCACCTAAGTAGTCAGGCTGATAAAGGTGTCATCGCGAGGTCTCAGTTCGGGGCGAACCACTAGTTATTTGGTGCATGCATTTTGTAGTAAATCAGCATTCCTTACGTGAAAAATTACAAGCTCATCGCCGCATATAATTCTAACCGTAAAATCTTAATTAATCTTGGGGTTGTTACCTAAATTTTGTTGAAGTTAATAATTGTAATGTCTTCTTTGTTATAATCCTTAGCTTTATTACAAAACTTTATTAAGCCACACGGTATTTATACCGCATATAAATAGTATCGTGATGTTGTACATGTTATGGGCTTACTACGAGTAGGAATATGTGTTGTAATTAATTACTTTAAGCTTAAATGATTGCTTATTAGTAATAAGTATCAAGTCACCATTAAAACACTGCAAATTATCCTAAAATTAAATTAGATTTGATGTTGATTTTCGTGTAAAACTAGTAAGTAATAATGCATTTATGCTACAAGGCTAGCACAATTTAGCGTTTTCTATTTCAAGGGCTTATCTAAACATTCATCAAGTAGGTGTTTTCAGAAAATACATTATTTTTGTTAGAAATTTAAATTTTACTCTGGTTTGTTTCGATTTGGTTTCGGCCTTAAATTACATAATTGAAGATTTTGGTCTGTAAAATTCCTATCTGCTTTTCGTTACGGCTTTGTAACACTCATTTGTTACCTTGTCAACTTGTTTGCACTCGTTTGCTTAACACTATTTAAAGTACATATAACAAGACCTTATGAGAAAGTGCCTTATAGGATATGGAAATTGATAGGAAGAGTTACAAGATATTCTGTCACAGAATTTATCGCTCAAACAAAAGGAAACGTGCAATTTACCTATGGCTGTAGCCAATAAACTTTAATTGCGTATAATTCAAATGCGATTATAAAGAGTGTATATTATAAATTAAGATTTTGAGTATTTTTGCGAACTATATTTTTTAAAGATTCAAGAGATATGTACAAAGGATGATCAAAATTCAAAGTTAAATTCAAGTAATTACGCCAATAACGTTACGGTTGTTATTTATAAACAGGTATAAGCCAGGTTAAGCTGAATAAACTCAGCATAGGTGTCTAACAATGTAATATGAACCAAAATAGTTCAGATGGCAAGCAGAAGGTCGTAGGCAACGCGTGTAATATAAATACAAAAACAATGAAGATCGTCAATATTCTCATTTATTTTTATGAATGAACAGTTCATTAGCGACACACGCGATCTCTGAAAGGTTATATCATATTGTGACGTGGTTTGTTTGTATTGTTGTATTTACAAGAAAACAAAGTAATAATAGCTACTGTGTGACGTTTGAGATCTTTGACCTCTATACAGTTCTGCAATAGTAGATTCAGTGAAGGCTCTTCGATTAGTCATAGCTATGGATTAAACAATCGTTCAATAGTATTGGTCAACTTTAGATTCCGGGGTAGGCATCTTTGATCATAATTTTTGAAGTAGGTAACATACTATAGTTATTTTTGATAATTTAGTTTGTTACTTTCCTGAAAGACCAATACTTGTCAATATAAAAAACGTTGGCGGTAATTTTTTTTTCTAATGGTTCGTCTTGTTTGGTAATAATGACAACCAGCAGTGGACACAAAGGGCTAGAAATGGAATAGAACAGAGTTTAGCTTTGAGGTAAATTTACGGAAAGTAGTAAAATTTCCCATTATTTAAACAGCATCAATGTAATGTAATGTTAGTGGTAATAACACTGACTATTTTCATATAAATATCATCTTGTTTACCAGTTAATTTTTGTTATTTAAAAGTAAGTGGACGGCGCTACCTGCGTTTATCCGCAAGGTGTTAAACGTTGGTAGACATAGACTTAAGCCCGTACTTAATCCAAGCCAAAACTTGAAAATCTAAAAAAAGGAATGTTTGTCTTGATTTCGTTTGAGATTAGTTTGGAATAAAAGCCTTATTATTAGTAAAATGTATGATAACAATCCGAAACTGAGCGGACACGCCGCTGTCGTATTACATGTATTGTCTACGGTGTAGACAACTACATGATAGAATTGGGTCGCCAGTTCAAAAGCTGCCGCACTTTCCCTGCCTCGCAGAGGCTCCTTTCATATTGAAAAGCTTTTTTTAGATAAACTTTTTCAAACAAATAATAAAAACGTTTCTTTACTTTTCTTCGTCTCTAACTACCACCTAGTAGGACATATAAGACCCACAATGTTTGTTAGGAGAATGTCACATGCATGTTTGGGTCTTTGAGTTTTGCGTTCTAGAACTGTTAGGATTTATATAGAGGCCACCTAATTAAAACCCCAGAAGATGAGTTTTCGCTAAGCTTTAGATTTCACTGTCTAATTGTTGATTTCCTTGTTTATGTCACTTTTAACCTCATTTGTTGTCAACAGGAAGGCGACAAGGCAGGTTGTGGACGCGTGGCTAGTCTCCCACGCGACGCCGCCGAGTGCTGAGCTCGCCTCGCCCTCGAGAGCTGGCTCCGGCTCCGGAGCGACCACACCTGTCAGGTACAGCCATTTCACCACCATCTCATCATCAGCCGATTTTCATAGACTTCCCCAAAGAATGCTACGACGAACGAGCCGCATTCCATCGATTTCCTGCGAACATTACAGTGTCCATCAGTCCATTGAGTGGAGGGCGTTCTACACTGCGTCTTCCGATGGTCACCACCAGCTTGAATTTTTTTATTTTCTAGCCTTTGTCATCTTTATCGTCATGTGGCCAAAATATATAGCGTTGGGAGGCAAATTTTAAGGCCTTGATAACAAACATGTGCCTCAACCAGAATTACTGAGTTTTAGTTGTAGTTTATTACTGAAGATGACCGCGCTGTGGCTTGCATACGCATCTATTACACTTTCGCGTTTATTGTGTGATTCTGATACGCATAAAGTAAGATTATCAGAAGCCTTGATGTTCCAAGCGTTTATTTGAACAGTGTCTTTCATAAATTATTCAACTTCAACTACATCTCTTAGGCCAGCGGGCGCTCAAAATTCTCTACATTCAATATGAAGAATAATAATTACGCGATCGCATGCGCCCTGTCGATAATGTCCAAAAGGAATTAATTGAATGGGGCCGCTGGTTCTATTATATTTGTGGTAGAGTCGCCAAAAGTAGTAGAGCAGCTCAGGTGCCCAAACACCTATACATCCTCTACATCTACATTCAAAAGAACCCTTATGTTTCTTTATTATCATCGTCAGGCCGTACAAATCCACTGCTGGACATAGGCCTCCCCCATAAATCCATATTAGTCTTGTCATGTCACGATGAACGGTCTTAAGGCATTCACTGACTTCCTGCTACCTTTATAATGTCTTTAGTCCATCGAGATAGGGGCCTTCCTCAACTGCATCGTTCTGTTTGTAGTCTTGAGGACCTTCCCCAACGGTTGTCAGTTCTGCGAGCTATATGACCTGTTCATTGACACTTAAACTTGCTAATTTTGGTTGTATGAACATAAAGCGCTTACGGTAACTTGCAGTGCGCAGCTTCATTTGGACATCTGAGCTGCTCAGCTACTTCTGCTGTATTACTTCAGTGACTGTACACATCCCGAACAAATATACTATTAACACCATATGCGAAGCCGGCATCCGATCTGTGTGTTTAGGCGATCCACACCCAGCGAAATGCCGCAGTTGTTTAAATGTTTGACGATGATAAAATGCCTAAACTGTTGGCGTTTTAACAAACAGTTGAAAATATTTACCAGCAGCTTTGATATATGGAGTTTAATTGACAATACTCTCCCAAAACATAAATATAACACCCAACAGTTATATTCGTAGTTTTGATCCCACACTAGGACTCCCTGAGTCGTGGGTATCAGGAACTACCAGTACCATGGTACCGTCACCCAGACCCGGAACAAATATTTGCAGATTATATAAACATTTGTTCCGCAGCGGGAATCGAACCCGCAACCTCTTGCATCTCAGCCGTCTAATCGCCCGCCGCGCCTCATAGGTCGTTAACTTCACTATGAAATGCTATAAAATGAGTCTATATATTTTTCCCGTTTAGTGCCTAACACCTTGAATAACCTTGAAACAAATTATCCAAAGGGCCTCAAAGCAATTTGAATAGTCTGGTGTTGGCATAAAATTTACTTTTATCGGCAAGTGAGCATGTCTGAGGAACTTCCAAGTTTCGAAACTTCCCAAGTTAATAAAGGAGGCTTAAGTTTGTCTGTACATTTTTTCAGCACTTAAAATACTCCAGTTAACAAAATTAGTAATCAATCTGGTATATGTAGAAGTGAAACCTAAAATTGTGAAATCTTTGTCTGTTGAAGACGCTTCAGTATGACATCAAGATAAATGTGCCACTGAAGTCGTCTAAATGTAATACATACATTAATGTCTACTTGATAACTGTCGGTTTGCTCTTTTAATTATAATGTAAATCCGTTATTGACTGTCTATTTGGAACATTGGTTTAATATCTTATTTCTAAGAGTTGTTTTGTTGTGAAATAAAAAAATGTGACAAAGAAAACACTACTAAACCCGATACAACAGTCAAGAGTGCCATTACAACAGTCAAGAACTTTATGAGCTGGCCACTGGACGGCTTCCTAAACCACAGACTAAACCGTTGAAGGTTATGCAGACGTGTGTTGGGGTGCATCTATTATGTCAGTACGAGAAATTTCGGTTCTATACGCTAATATTACTACCCATTTTCATGTTCCAGGCCTATAACAGCAGCCGCGGTATCTGGCCCAGTAAAGTTAACTTCCGAGAGTGTTTTACAGCCTGTTTTATGGCTCTCGAGGAAATGTTTAATTAATGTAGACCCCGCTTTGATTATTCGTTTAGGAGATCAAATTGTTAGTAGGCAGTTAAGTTTTGTAAAACAGTTTTTCAAGAGCAAGAAGAATAGAGAAGATTCTTAAATTAATTAGCTTAACTTGAGATTAAACATTACATTTCTTCATGTTATTATTATATTCTATTTATTTCTCAAAAAGTTATTAAATAATTTTTTAGTATGAGAGAAGTATTTGGGGATTAACCAAGCTAAACCAACTAAACCGACGAGCAGTATGAAAAATGTGATGATAGAGAGTGAATGAAGCAAAAATGGTAGATTGTGTCAAAATCGTAGCCTATTCCTTATTGAAACAGGCATGAGTTGTAATGTACTTAAGTGCGTGTTAATACAATAGGTAGTATTTAGATCAATACAAGAATAAAATATCATTATTATACCTACCATTTATTATCCACACCATCTCTTGTGCAGTAGAAATAATGTTCGCACAAAAAGACGACACGAGATTGATGATAGCTTTTAAACGGGCTTCTATGTTGAAAGTCAGGCGAATTTATTGCTTCTGTGTACACTGCTAAGCTTTAAAAACCGCTCATGTGAACCTAAACAGTTTTAAATTAAAATACATTTTGTGTTAGAAACTGTTTGTCTTTTATGTGAACCAGGAATTGTAAAGGTCTCATCGCTCAACCCTGTGAGACACTATTAATTGTGCCGTTGTGTGTCCGGCCTAAAATAGAACCCTCCCTCTCCTCCCGTGGATGTTGTAAAAGCCGACTTAGGAATTAAACCGCGGGATGGATAGCAGCATCAAGCTTCAGCTTGATGCTGCCCAATTCTCTAATTAAAAATTAGCTAAAATAAGGTTAGGGTCTCGTACCGATCTCGTGTCGATGTCCTAAATGTCAGAAATGGTACAACACGCTAATGTGATTATATCAGTTATGGCTACCAGGGGGGGGGGGGTAATTTAATGTAACCCTTTAATATGGTAAAAACAATTATAAAATGACGGGTCCTCTTGACATTCTATGGGGGAGGCCTAACGCTATCAGTAGACTTCTATATGTTGGTGTTTTTATGTCCCAGAGCTGTGATCTTCATAATCATAATTGAAGAGTAATAATCATATTAGTATTTAAAGTTTTGTACAAAAACAACCAAGGAACTGTTACCTTTTTGATAGTGAAAATGCTATTAACGGCGCGAGGAAATGTGTGAGAAATGTCCTATAACAGTCGCAACCGCAAGCTAATGTTTTGTGTTGTGCCCTTCGAACCTGTGTTCCCCAAAAACTTAACACACGCTTTCTCCTCCAGGAAGATCTCAGCGCACGAGTTCGAGCGAGGCGGTCTTCTCAAGCCCCTCGTCACAACAGTGGACGGCACGCCTACCTTCCTCGGTGATCAACCGCATGCGACGCCGTCGCGCCCGCAGCGCCGCTCGCGGCACGAGCTTCGGCAACTAGACGAGAAGGAACTTATATTCGAGCTTGTGAGTACATAATGCTTGTAAAGGGTTACAAAAAAAAATACGCAAAAATAGTTAGAAAAGAAACAAAAGTGCTAAGCTACTTTTAAAGAAGAGAAAATATAAATCAGTTAAGTCAAAGAAAAAGTAAAGATATCGCTATTATTATGATATTTTTTGTGAAAACACACACACTTAGCAAGAGATGCAATACCCAGTTGTTATTAGCAGCGGCGAACTGTAAAGATGACAATTAAATCCGATCCATCAGGTTTCAATTAAGGCAGTGGAGCATCGCTTGCTTTGAGCGCATGTTCAGTAACCCCCCCCCATTTTATTACTGTCCCCGTTCATTACGGTTCATCTGATTCATTTGGCTCAATTCATACCGAGATGACAGCCAAAATTTACGCAGCATTTTAAACTTTTTTTATTAAAATACATAGTATCGTTGACGCGCAACTGATCGAAGAGACGGCGTGCGAAGGCGCGGCTGCTGCCATCTGTGATTTTCTTTTTTCTACAGAAACATAATAAACAATGTACACGCAAGCTTCGTTAGAATGCGACGCGCGTGTGTTTCGCCTCTCCATGAAGCATTATCTGGAAAAATGTACTTGCTATGCGCTCTAGCATAAAGGAGAGCATGTGTTTTATTGTGTACCTATCTGTTCTATTTTATTCTACTACCTCTTAAACGTGTAAGTTTCTGAGTTTGTAAATAAATCAATAATAAGCGTAAGTTCCGTAAGTATTAGGAGTTTAAGTATGAAATATCCCACATTTTTTTTTTTCATTTCGTACATTTCTGCCATCTCGAGGGGAGATCATCAATGCCTCTGTGATTGAACTTGTGGGATCTGCCCCCTATTCCGTAACTGAAATGACCATCATTTTGTAAATTTTTGATGATAATTTTGAGCAAATGATGGTCATTTAAAAGCTTGTATTTAACTTGCAATGTAGGTACTTATGTTTGTCCGGGTGAAATCTTACTACTGAATTTTAAATCAGTTATCTTAACCGATTGAGCTGAAATTTTTCATATCTGTCAAATTCAGATGACAATACAATATTATGTTGACGGCGAGCTGATCTGATGATGGAGATGAAAGCTGGACAACGGAACTTCTTGATGATTAGTAGTAGCCTGGCAGTGTTTGGGCTAATTTTGAGCAGGTTCCAATAACGAATTTAACAAAAGCTTGTTTTGAAAAATACATTTTTCAACAATAAACTTTTTTGGTAAGTAGGTGTCCAATTATCAGTATAATCTCCAATTTTGTTGAGTTCAATAAATGTATAAACGTTTCTATCCGAAAATTCTTCGAAATATTTCGTTTTATAATTTGAATTACGGAATTTCGCTCTGCGTCTGTGAACCTTAATTTTAAATTTTTCTTGAAATAATTTTATCGCAATTCTAATTAATGGAAAGTATTTCAGGCCTTTCCGCTAAATTAAGTAAAGTAATTTGTAATGAGTAACTTGATACAGATGGAAAGCGCAAGTCTTCAAGAGAATAGCTAGTTCACTTCCATCCATATTTGACGACGTCTGTGGCGTGTCGGGCAAGTAGCCGGCTGAGATTCAAGAGGTTGCGGGTTCGATTCCCGCTGTGGGACAACTGTTTGTATGATCTGCAAATATTTGTTCCGGGTTGTATTTGTTATGGTACCATGGTAGTCGTAGTTCCTGATACAAACTTGTTATGAGCTATGTTGAATGCATTTCTGTATCATTGCGGGTTTTTTTAAATGATTCGGGTTATTTTTATGATCATACTTTATAATGTTTATAGAAATAATGCACATACTATACGAATATACTATTTCTTACGGCCTTCAGCTAAACTAAATAAAGTAATTTGGTATGAGTAATTTGAGTAAAGAAACAGCTAGTTCGCTCCATATACAAGTTATGTCAGCAATTTCATGTACAAACATCAATTGTCTTCTAGAGTGATCGAGCTGTCCCTTTTAAAGCTCAATAAGCTTCAACTTATAAGCTTTATAAGTTGAAGTAATAGCAGTTCAAAATGAGGCTTTGTTAGAATTGATTTATGCCATAGAATTTCTTACGCCCCAGCCGTTTATTTTGATGTGAAAAGCAAAAATATTTTCAGTGACTAACGCCTTATTAAGCAGAAAACTGTGGAAGTGAAATTATTTGAACAAGGGCCACATTTTAATTAAAACATTTTTGTGCAGACTTAAAATTTTACGAGACTGTTTCTCTTCGTAAATCAGAAATAATAAAAGCATAACTTTTGCAGAAGTCTGAATGCAGGTGGGTCAAGACCGTCGAAGGACAGTGGAAGTTTATCAGCTTATGATGGTGATGAGATTCTGTTAAAAATGAAAGTAAAAAGGAAGGGCGAAATATCAAGGGATGGAAAAAGCTGTCTTATGTTCGTGATTGCCAACTGTTCTGACGACAGCTGAATTTCCGAAAGCTACTTTATATAAAGCGCCGGCATCCTGAGCGCCCTATTGTTAGTTAGTTTGGTTGGCCATTATGCTAGAGGCACTAAAACTTCCTGAGTATGCTACCCTACCTACTCCACCCTGGCTCTTCCAGTACCAGGCGACCAGGCGAAATCTGCGTATGGAACCGGCAAATTTAAAATGTATTTCGTGTTTTTACAAACTGTTTTGTAGGAAAAGATATAAAGCGGCTACATCACACCTTCTGTTTATAAACGTGGTATGGTGTTTTGTTTCGCAGAAATAGCTGTAATCCCGTAGATTTTGGCACATGTTTATAAGCTCTATTTTGGTAAATTTCGTAAAAACGGCATTCAATCAAGAATTAAACCTTCTGACGCATAATGACCAACACGCTTTTTGACTAATTTTAAATACGCATCTTGACATTTACGCAATATGTGCAATATGCATTTTGACATACACGCAAAAAGTGCAATACGCATAATAAATTTATAAAAAGCTCACATGTCATGTATTTTATTCAACCTGAAGTTTTTTTCTATCTATTGACCGAAATATTGGTAAGAATAAAGCTGAATTCGGGAAATCCTTGGCTTTCGAAAACACCAATTTCCAAGCGTTTTGCGGGACTAGTTTCTTAAGAAGAAATCCATCGCACTTGGAATGCGTAATCAACATTAATTAATCAGACGTAATGAGGTCAGTACGAGTAAGGCGCCAGTCGTGAATGAACCTATTTATTATTCTATACATCAGACGATCAAACTTCCATTTTGCGTAATCATACAGAGAAGAACCACAGCAGCTTGTGTACTCTATATCTTCAGCTGAAACAAGTCTACTATTGGGCATAGGCCTCCCCAAAGAATGCCGCGACAAACGGTGTTTGTACCGTGTCCTTCCACCGAATTGAGCAGGAAGTTTTAAAAAATATTTTGTCTGTTCGTCGAGTGGGGCAACCGGACGATGCAATGTGTCCGGTTCGTGGTTGGCACTGGAGAACCTTTACAGCAGTTGTTGGAGTTACAATTTATATGGCCTACCCATTACCAATTTAACTTGCTGATTCTGAGAACTATTTCGGTGACCTTGGTTCGTCTACGAACTTCCTCGTTTCGCATTTTATCACGCTTTATCAAATAATAATAATAATAAATGCTGGACATTTCACACAACATTATCTAGCCCCAAGCTAAGCAGAGCTTATGTGTTATGGGTACTAGATAACTGATATACTTAATACAATAACATTAAATAGATAGATATTTTTTATTACACATCGAAAAATACCCAGAACACCCTGAACAATTATCTGCAGATCGTAAATATTTGTTCCGAGGCGGGAATAGAACCCGCAACCTTTTGCGTTGCGTCGCAGGCGAACCTTCGCCCGCCGCACCATAGAGGTCGTCAACCCGTAAATGGTCGTAAATATCTTACTTAGTTTTAGATTCTAAAATGTCTCATACCTCTGTTGGGCTGAGTAATCCCTTTTCTTGGCTTGCTATCAAATAAATTATCGAAAAGTAAATGGAATGACAAAGCACATAGGTACCATGCTCTTTTTATGTATTGTGCCAGCTATTTATTTTCAACCTGGTAGTGACATTAAAAAGTCAATTATCGAAACAATTGGGTGTCAGTTTCCATAATTATCTAAATTAGGTCTGTGCCGGTCTGCCACAGAGGTTGGAGATAACGAATGATAAATTACAGTAAACATGCGGTCTGACATGCATGTATGGTTTAATGGAAGAGCTTTGACTAATGACGAAGTTTCTGAAGAAACCATAGTCCTTAACCCAGATAATGTTTTTACATCTTGAGTTGAATTACTAGACCGAATTGAAATTGAAATGTGATGTACCATTCGGAACCCGCATCTTTATGCCTTATATTTTTTTGTTTTTTTTTATTTTTTATACTACTTGGCAAGCATACAAGCATCACCTGATGGAAAGCAGTTACCGTAGCCTATGGACGCCTGTAACACCAAAGGCATCACACGCGCGCTGCCGACCCTGAGACATAAAGATAGAGAAGATATAAGAGAAAGGCTCATGTGCCTGTAATTTCACCGGCACCCGTACCCTTCAAACCGAAACACAGCAATGCGAACAGTACTGCTTGGCGGCAGAAGTAGGTACGGTGGTAGTA
Organism: Epirrita christyi; assembly: GCA_951392215.1. NCBI lineage: Eukaryota > Metazoa > Arthropoda > Insecta > Lepidoptera > Geometridae > Epirrita > Epirrita christyi. The sequence goes on from OX595850.1 coordinate 6,478,613, forward strand.
CTTCCCCGGACGAACTCTTTCACTAGAAGTTCTACTACTAACATATATATCTTTATATGTTATTGTTATTATGTGTTAATACACTGGCAGCTAAAAGCTGATGCGTGTATATCTTGTTAATTGTCAGTGTACTTTAAATATTTATCTGTCTGTCTCTGAAAGCCGGTTCCAGTCGCTAACGGCACGGTTAGGCAGAATACGATTTCTTGGATTGCTAGTACCCGGCCGGCTCTGAAGCTTTAGCGAGTGTCCTCTCAGATTCGTGTTATTGTTCACAGTGTATATTATGTTTGATAGTCCCGGTACATTGTATTAGCGATGCGTTGACCATATCTTCATACATTTATTCAGAAATATTTTTCTTATTTGAGCCGCGTCTTATTTACAAATTCGTGATAAAGTTACATAATTTTATAACTTTTACCACCGCAGTCTTTCTGAATGCTGTTTCCCAGGTAAATAGGTATGTAATTAATTAAATAGATTCTACTCTCGCAGATACCAACATCCACCGTATACCCTCGCTCGCTATTACTAGATTATGCATGAATCGCAGACCCAAATCGCTTATATTACTTAACCGAGTGATATTGTCGAGTCGAGGGCAAACGAATAAAGCTTGTCGTTTATATTGTTACAAATGGGGCCCGCCTCGCAGTTTGCGGCTTGCTCCCTGGTGTCGTGACAAGGTGATGTAGTAAATTGGAGACCGAACGGGATTCAAGTGTATTCATACGGACCGTCTCCGGTTCCAACTACTGACCAGACAGTGCATTGTTCAATGTCATGCCATTTTAATTCAAGATTGCTGCATGATCTGCATCATACATACTATAAATATATTTAATTTATTATAAAACATCTGAAACAGTGAGTATTCTCTTAAAACGGATTTGCAACGTCCGTCTCCACCCGTACCCGTCTCTAGTTGCTGACGCTATATCTAGTAGAGGTTAATAATCAAAGAAAATAATGCTTTTGATATGAATGAGATAGCGCCGATTGCAACGAGTTCGTATTTTTGACGGGTCTTTAGAACCTTGGCTCTTTGAGGTGCCAAAGCTGTGGGAGCGATGCGTATCTTGCCGAAGTGGTATAAATTGAGTCATTTGGGATTTTTTTGCAATCTTAGTTTTCAGAGATCCTAAAATATGAATCATTCGATTGGGCTGTGATTTCTGAGGCCCAATTCTCTAATTTTGAAACATTCCAGTCACAATATAATCTCGTGTCAGTCGCACTGTCTCGTATATTAACTATTACATAATCTTCGCGTATACATGCTAAGATTAAGTAATAGTAACTATATAGGTGACAGCTGACAGTGCGACTGAGACGAGATTATACTGCGAATTGAATGTTTTTAAATTAGAGAATTGGGCCTCTGGAAACCAAAATAGAAAAATTCATGGGTGAGTCCCATGTCCCTCTTATTTTTTCGGTAGATTAAAGAAAGAAAATTCTCCTTAAGCTTTAACCTGAATCTGAACATAACTGTGAAACTGACAAGCATGATTTGAATTCCCGAACTCTTGAAACAGCGCACTGTATTGGATTAGTTGAATAGTTCCAAATAGTTCGCCTAAGTTGGGTAGATTTGAGATACAAACTAACTCAAAATGAATTTATTTCGTGTAGAAGCACAATGCAGCGTGAGATGAAATGTACGGAATTCGACGAGAAATTGCTAACTAATAAAACTGCTCAAAAATTATGTTGGTGCTAGTTATTAACCTATTAACCAGTTGCAGTTTTTGGACTTCGCAAGAAGCCATGCTTAAACGCCTAACTGTAAACGAAACAAATTATCCATTACTACGACTCTACTACTCGTTCATAGTACACACATCTTCACGTGGCACTTATTGCTTGCCACCAATACAACTTTTATTTTCATATCTTCTTCATCAGCCGGCAGTCATCCACTGCTGAATGAGACCTCCCTCATAGCATGCATAGCGTGCAATGCATAACCACCACGCTTGGCAGGCCAATTAGTGTTCGCAGTTTTGGTGTTAAGTACTCAGGTGGATGCTGCTGTCCATCCCCTGGCGTGTTTATTCATATGATTTGCTATACGTATATGTATTAGATTAACTCAATGTTTTTATTTGAATATTAAATTATACTCATGTCAATATCATACAAAATACAAGTAAACTCAATTCGAAGTAATATCCAATCACGTGTGTCAGTCGAAAGCTCGATCTGAGCCAGATGTTCCAGTAGTCCACAGGGATCACTTACGTATTCCTTGTAGTTCTCCAAAATGACGGGTAATATGATTTATCTGGTCTGTGTTATGAATAACCAAATGTAGCCAATGTCTGTTTGGTGAGACTTCGGAGTGTTATTGTATAGATTAGCTGTTGAAAGTTTCTTGGTTGATGACCTCTTCTTGTCTAGGCATTCCCTGCCGAAACAAAGGTTGACACGAGGGGTTCTCTCAGCCACTTGTTTGTTGATAAACAGTTTCAATTCTGATCAGATATTTTAGTGAACTCTGAAAAGGTTCTCTGTATATCTGTCCTAACCATATTTCAATAAATAAGGCATTTTTGGCCAGTTTATATCTAAAAGCCGTTTCTAGTAATATAATTCTCCGTTGACAGCTCCCGCTTGCCGACCAACTTTGATAAAAGGGCGCCATCATGTATTTAATTGTTATTGGAGATTTATTTGTAATTTATTAACACAAACCTATAATGTTCCCACTATTGAGACTCAGATCTACTCTCGACGATAGTGTTCGGACCGTAATTCACCTCGCTGGCCCAATGCGGGTTGAATGGCATGTCTTCGAATTTTTGTTGTGTGTACGTTTCATTTAATTTATTGCTCTCATGTAAGTACACTATGGATAGTAGAAATTGCTTTTTTCTTGGTCTCCCTGAGCTGATGTGGCTTTAACAACATTTAGAAAGAACCAGTCCCAGGGGTAGTATATTCTTGCCATCACCAATAAAACAAATGCAAATCTAAAGCACTCTAAAGCATTAGCCAAACGCTATGTAGTTAATTCCTCTGGTTTGGTAAATTTTATTGGAGATTTTATAGGCTATATGTAACTAGTAATACATTTTTTTCGGAATTTGACGGGCGTTATGGATTTAGTCGTATGATAATTTACACGTAGGTTCCGATACATGTACATATACTCCTAATGGAAATAGGTAAGTTAACGTTAGTCATTATACTTTATCATGCGTTGAGCAATATTTATAAAATATTTTTTTGAGAAGCTTAACGGTCTCTTGTTTATAGTCTTCTTTTTCAATACAATAACTACCTAATACAAACACATGCGTCAACTTTGAACCTGGAGCAAGTCAAGCTCAGTCTTACGATTTGACATTGTCATTCGACATCCAGCGCATTCGCTGGTGAAATTGGTGCTATATGTTAAAAATATACCGAATCTATAACTCCGGAAATACGACACCCACTTCCCTAACAAAAACAAGGAATTTCCTATAAGTAATCTGTAGCTGAGTTTAGCTTCAAGCCTCAATATTGATTGATTTGCTCACAAGGCTCCTACCTAAATACTTGGCGAAGTCTACTCGGATTACTGGAGCGTATCCGACCTATTTCGTCGATAATAATTAATCATTTCGTGTTGGTATTACTGCAATAATGAACTAAGAATATTTACAAGTGGTAATGGTTTGTTTACACATAATGCTTTACACACCCCACCCACATATAATAGTTTATTATAAACTTTCATGAAGGTTACCTAAGAATTTTGCCTGATTTACCTCTTTTATGGTCTTTCTCGTTCATGTCCTTGGTTCCATAAAACAGCTATATACTACTCTTTCCAACTGCGGAAGATATCGTTTCTAAGCGACCGCTCAATTTATTTATTTATTTACTTTAACTAGAACGGCAAGGGAACCAATTGCACTAATTAAACACAATCAAATAATATTAAACAATAGAAATACAATAAAAATAACATTAGTCAAAACAACAGAAAAAAACAGAATAATAATACTTAATAAAAATAAAATAATAAAAAATGACAAAAATAACGTCAAGCATAATGTCAAAAATAATGTCAAACAGCAACTTTCACACATTCTTCTCACAGAACCCCAGGCACTCAGACAGCATCTTCCATCCATCCACAAACACATCAAATTCAGAGCTCGCATCCAGGAGAGCATTGAGCACAGAGAGGGTACGCGGGATGGGCGACTGGGCACGCGCTACTGTACGGCAAAACGGCTCCAAGAACAATTTGTGACTCCTGCCTCTACTGTAGTTATTGGGGACGTACAATCGCGTTAGTTCATCATGGATGTCAGGGGCATCAATCTTTCCACGAAGAACCTTTCAATGTACTTAGAGTCATAAATGTTTTTGATTTTTTGTGTAAAGTATGTGCTGTTTTCTTATCTAATATTTGCAGCCGTAAAGTAATTTTTCTAATAGTGTATAGGTAGAAACTAGCCACGTTTACAAAGTCAATTTGCAGAGTTGACCCCATAAGCTTATTAACAGAATTCACGCCCTAACTCCTGACATGCTGGACGCTGAAAGATACATACTAAAGGAAATTAACTCGGAAATCATATTCGTAGCTACAGGGTACGTATGTCTGGAATATTCTTAGCGAAAGCCCCGTTTGCGCGATACCTATTTCACACCCGGTTGTTCAACTGCTTTACCGTGGTTTGTTGACTTTGGTGGCTAGTTATATCAATATTTATTTGAATGGCTGACCATTAGAGCTTCAGAGAGAGGGGTTTAAAGAAACTAGAAGGATAATGCCCTCCCAGCTTACACAGACTACGTTGCTTGTTTATCCATCATTGTCGTACACAGCCCGATCATCTTCTGCTGGGCATAGGTCTCTATTAGTTTATGCATTTCACTACGGTCCTGAGCTAATCGTAGTCTCATTCATCTACAGCTCACGTCGCCGACGGTACATACCTACTAGTAAATTACTCATTGTTCGAAGAGATGGAAGCAATTCTCCGCCACGGACGCCAGTATCTTTTAGTGACCGGTGGGCGCGCTGTAATTACGGATTTAGTCGACTCGTACTAGTACGTCTGAAACCTACAGTTATCCGCTATGGACGCCACTTGTCCTGTAATGACCGGTGGGTTTATGGATTATGGATTTAGTCAACTCGTACCAGTACGTTCCAGATCTACTCGCAATAAGTCAACACCCCTTCGTCTGCTATGGTGGTGGGTGGACATAGCGATTCGAAGTTTGTTGACATGTCGCGACTGCATCTTGGAATACGCTTAGATATGTAAATTTAATTGCATATTCATGGTAGATATATTTTTGAAGTGTGCTTTCGTATATTGGAGCATATCAAAAGTTCTCAGTTGCGTATTCAAATAGCGATATCCCTTTGGTACAATGGACGTCAATGAATGCACTCAGTTATATCAAAGATGTATGGAATTTGTGCTTCATAAGGTTTTCTTTGTGAGTTGATATGTGGATGTGGTAAGCTTTGGTGTTGGTATGGTCTTAAAGAAATGACATTGCACTGTTTATTGTTTCAATACATTTGTATATGACTAATTCTTGTTATAATTTGACGTTACATACACATTAATTATCCTTAGCGTAGAATGCATTATCCATAATCGTTATTCTATTTACACCTCTGACGAAATTTTGGCACTAGCAAAAAACAATACAGCGATTATTGACCAATCAGAAACCGTTATTGGAGCTTTCTCTAGCTTTTCGTCATGTTTTCTTTTTTTGCTGTTAATTTTGTATGATGAAAGATGGTCTTTGAAAGGTGGTTCTTAGCTTTTTGGTGAGAATTGGTGCAGCTGTTTCTTGGATCATCAGCTCGTAACACTTTTTTGAAGGCACCACAGGCATTTATATAGCTTAAACCTTCAGTTTGAGCTCAAAATTTTCATTTTTGACAACATCAGGCTCCAGGGTCTTATGATGACCAGCATAGGATGAACAGAATCCAGGGTACTACTTAAGCTGAATCTTCAAGTTTGAGTGGAAACACTGAACACTGAAAATGTTCGTGAGTTTTTACATTTTTATAAACATAACTTGTCTTTGTTACAGGTGAAAGATATATGCAACGAGCTAGAAGTTCGGGTGCTATGCCACAAGATCCTGCAGAATGTGTCGATACTACTCGACGCGGACCGAGGGTCGCTGTTCCTGGTGCAGGGAGAACGAGCTGCATCTCCTCATCCACAGAATGGCAGGTCAGTAGAGCCTCGAATTCTTAAGCCAAGTTAAAGTAGGTAGATTCTCTCTTTCTTCGATGCTTCGATAGGTACTTGCACTAGCCAAAAAAGTAACTTATGTAAAACAAAGTTTAAATGATTTATTGCTTGACTCAACACCTCGTGACCAAGCCTTGAATCAGGTAACAAACACGGCTTTGCTTATTCTTCTTGTGATCCAGGTAAGTTGTGGTGTTTCTGGTAGCTTTCAATTTAAAAAGAGATTTATATCGTTAGTATTAGGTTCAACATGGCTTTGTGCGAGATCGGTCTTTGAAGCTCCACGGCAAGCGTGTATAGAGGCCATTGTTTGATTATTCTTATGACATCGACTGTGTCGTCACTGTACCAGATGCTCGTGACAATTGAAGTCTAGCTAGGCAAATATCTAGGATTCGTATTGGCTTTCTGAATCGAATAGTTGGCAAAGGAAGCTCTCCGCATTTATATATAGGCGTAGTAAATAAGAGGGTACGATGGTAATGATAGCACTTAAGTTCATTTTTAAGGCGTCTATCCCCATCAAACGAAGTGGAAAAGCACACCTTATTAAAACCATATAATTATTTGTACCTAATTAAAGATATCGTAAGGTTTAAAAATGATGTCTGGAATGCTGATTGAAAACAAAGATTCGTAATTGATTTTCTAAGTCCTTTTATTAATTCTACAGTAAAGTTTATTTATGCCTACATTTTGAAACTTAAGGGCGCTCTAATTTATTCCCGGAACTTGCCCATAACTAACTTTTTGTTCTTTGTCATTCAATCTTCCCTATGTCAACTTGGAAGCTTTTAACTCAAAACGAAATTACAAAGTTCTATAATGTAATTCAAACTCTTACCAGAAGAGGGCGTCTAAAACCATTTTAGGTAAATCTGGGTCTAATGTCTTTTACTGTCAAATAACCTTTTCATTAACTTAATTTTAGACACGGTTTTACTTAGAATTACGTTAGACACGGTCTTTTGGTAAGAGCTCCAAGTTCTTTGACATTGAACTTCTGAACTCCTGAGCTTTGTTGGTCAGCGGTGCGGATAAAATTATTTTTTGTTTAAAGTTTTGTCTTTGTTAAAGTTTTTCTTTTGAATATCAAAATTGAAAGACAATCTTTGTCATCAATTCAATGGCATTTTAATAAAAAAAAAAAAAAAATATATGAAATTAAAGTTCTATTGAAGCTCAAATAACAAAGTTAAATTGGCATTACGTATGAATGTAAGGGCTCATTACTATTCTTTACATTAGGCTTATTTTAGGCATTTAGGCTTTTTGACGACCTCTGTGGCGCGGCGGGCGAAGGTTCGCCTGCGACGCAGGAGGTTGCGGGTTCGATTCCCGCCTCTGAACAAATATTTGTACGATCTGCAGATATTTGTTCAGGATGTTTTGGGTATTTTCTATGTATAATAAAAAAATATATATCTATGTAATGTATTGTATTAAGTATATAATATCAGTTATCTAGTACCCATAACCCAAGCTCTGCTTAGCTTGGGGCTAGATTATGTTGTGTGAAATGTCCAGCATTTATTTATTTTGATCTGAAAAGCTGTGTTAATACACATCATATTTCACTTAGGTACTGTCTATTAATCATATTACATAGTGAATATGTGTATCACGTTGTCTAGAGATCGCTATAGATTCTGTCTTTCGGCGCTCAAAAATTTTGAAAACTTGGATTTACCGTGGTGTGTCCCGGCCTATAATTAGATAGACCCTCTGTCTCCTCCCGTGGATGTCATAAAAGTCGACTAAGGGATTATACCAGGGAATGGGCAGCAGCATCTACCCGAGTACACAACACCAATACTGCGATCACCAATCCACCTGCCATGCGTGGTGATTATGGCAAATCCCTCTCCCAAGTGGGGACCCATATGGCCCCCACTAAACTTGTGAGCCCTCGTCGTAGGTATACAGTGGACGTATTACGGCTGATGATGAGTATCATAAACAAAATAATGTAATTAGTCGTAGTAAATCACTTCTGCCACCTGGGAGTTCACATATTTTTCATCGCCCCTTCCATTATTACTTCAACAAAAGAACAGACAGTGAAAGAAACGATTAACGATGAAAGGTTTGCCCTTTCATCATAGTGGCTCAATAGCAAAAAAGTTGTAGCGAGCCATATTAGCCGAAAACAGTTTTATACTTACATTGATACACGCCTTTTTCACCGAAGTGGCTGTCTAACACTCCCTTAAATCCTTTTACTACACGTTATCTCTAGCAATGGTCGTAGTCATAATGCTCTTTTTATCGTCATACACCCAATCCCAAGGATTTAGACTAAGAAAAAACTAGTAACGACAAGAAAATCTCCTTTTTGTCTGTAAATCGAGTGATAGAATGTACTTTACTCGAAACTAACTCGCTGAAAAGCCAAGAACAATCATTGTCTGGCTTAAACAAACTCTTGTTTTGTAAAGTTTGGGACCTCCAATTGTTTGTTGTCCTATTTACAATTGTACAATAACAATTGCGTTAAAATCAAGATGGCTGTACGGTACTGATAAATGTGAACAACTAAATATAATTTGGCCGTGGTGTGTCCGGGCTAAGAATTTACTCCTCCTCCTCCCGTGGATGTCGTAAAAGCTGACTTAGGGGTTCACACCCAGGGGATGGCCAGCAGCATCCATATGAGTACTTAACACCAATACTGCTATCACCAATCCGCGTGCCAAGCGTGGTGATTATGTCAAATTCCCGATTGTATTCAATGGGGGAGGCTTCGTCCATCAGTGGATGTAAACAGGCTGATAAAGATATCCTCTGTGGACAAAATTGCGTGACAGGATGGCAATATCCTGGCAGGAGATGAAAGCGCAATGAGGTCGATTTGTTTTTACCGTAAGTTGTTGATAAAAAGAACCCTTCCTTTTGAGTTCGAGTGTTTTAATCCTACAAACCCGATTCTGTATTTGAAGGATATGCGTACCTTGTACAGTTCCACTATTTATAACTTGCCGGTTGCACTTTGAGGTACCAAAACAATTAGTTGTGATCAAACAGCGTCACATGTGGGGCACACAACCACACCAAGTTATAATTATGGTACTGTAGATACAGTAATTGCGAATAATCACACTAATATTATAAATGCGAAAGTTTGTGAGTATGTTTGTTACTTCTTTACGCTCAAACGGCTGAACGGATTTAAATGAAATTTGTAAGGGAGATACGTTTTACCCTGCATTAACACATAGGTTACTTTTAATTATCATCATCATCATCAATTTGCATCAATGTTCACGCGGGTGAAACCGCAGGGCGCAGCTAGTAACGATAATAGTATTGCAAAAACATTTCACCACCTTTCGGCCTATCCTACTACCCATCGTCATCATTAGCCTACAAAAATTCACTGTTGAACAAAGGCCTCCCCATAGATTGTTACGGCGAACAGTCCCGGGCCGCCTCCATCCACCGACGACTTGTGACCTTTATAATGTCTGGTCCATTGAGAGGAGGGCCTTCTTACCCTGCGTCGTCCTATTTGTGGTCGCCACTCGGGAGCCTTTATTTCGCACCGATTATCAGTTGTGCGAGCTGTAATGGCCTGTCCATTACCACGTCAACTTGCTTATTCTAAAGGCTATATCAGTGATTATCGGTGAAAGTGAAGTTTGGAGGTTTTTCATTTTCAGGATTTCCATACAAAAATTAGCCATTCATTGCCATAATACATATTGAGTGAGAAGCTTGATTTAAGACAGCACTATAAGATCACATTATATTTGGTATAAGTTTCAAGTTGATACCCTAAGCCGTTCCTGAGAAAAATGTTCTTGACAGACAGACAGACAGACAGACAGATGTACGGATGGACGGACGGACGGTTGGACGGACAACTAAGTGATCCTATAAGGGTCCCGTTTTTTCCTGTTGAGGTACGGAACCCTAAAACTGCCGTTGTTTTGAGAGTCAACAAAAAAGCAGCAATACATATTAATACTGCTTACACCGCAATTATAAATAACGCAGAAAAACTAAACCGACAACAATGACAAAATATAAAAATAGAACAGTATTTTCCAATAAAATGTTGAAAATCGAAATGAGAATTTGCAGTTGAGTGCAGTCGACCCGTTTGTAATCAGAATTTATTGCGTCAGGAACGAGTTTCTACCGGATGAACGGATGCTTTGTGCATTGTGCGATCGAAACCATCTGAGATTAAAACAACTTTAAACTATCCATCCCATTTTGGTTTATGAATAATCACTCCGATGAAAAGAGACGGTAGAATTTCCGGCCGTAATTTTCCAAAGCTTTTCCTGTTCTTAGTTTATGCCCCAAGCGAAGTGAGGATTAGTACGAGCGTTTTAATACTCTTCCAACTTTTTCTTTTGTTTAACTCGTTTATTTATAAGCAGTAAACTATGAAATGTTTATTCCTTTTTATCTCGAGAACTTTATTCATGCTACTGTAGTATTTTTATTATCTTTGGTTTCTTTGTAACGTCCATATCTCAAGCTTTTTAGCTGCATTTCAAATTTGCATTTATAGAGGTTCCTCGTGGTGTTACTCCCAAGCCTTGGTGGGTCTGGCTGTACTACGCTGGCCTACCGAATAAGTGATTGCGCCTTATTGTCTAGTCTAGACATTGAGGGTGCAGTATTTCGAGGGCCAGAGTTAAATTCCGAATATTCATTTAAGACTGGGGTTGTCAATGACCTTACCTTCCCAAGAAAATAAGGGGTTTTCTTTTTCCCTTCCCATTTTTTTAATTCATTTTTGTTTAGTTTGTTTTTGAACTTTAGGTGATGTTGCAGTTGTAGTAGTGTTAGTATGTAAACGTTGTTTAGTTTATAAACTTTTTTGTGTCTTAGGGTTCCGTACCTCAAAACGAAAAAAAACGAACCCTTATCCTTATAATAATAATAAAAAATAAGTAAATGCTGGACATTTCACACAACATTATCTAGCCCCAAGCTAAGCAGAGCTTGTGTTATGGGTACCTACTAGATAACTGATATACTTAATCCAATACATTACATAGATATATATTTTTTATTATACATAGAAAAATACCCAGAACACCCTGAACAAATATCTGCAGATTGTACAAATATTTGTTCAGAGGCGGGAATCGAACCCGCAACCTCCGCCGCGCCACGGAGGATATATAATATATATTATAGGATCACTTTGTCTGTCCGTCCGTCTATGTCAATACCCTTTTTCTCAGAAGCGGGTAGAGGGTATCAAATTTAAATGAATATGTTTTTGATATTTATTTCAACTTGGTCAAAAGGTTTACAGTCCCTTGGACGTGTAAAACCACCAATCAAGATACCTCAATCCTGAGAGCCTCACTTCTCTCATGTCTTCAAGGCTAACAATATAAATATCACACTTTACATACTAATATAACCCTCGAAATATCTGGAAGAAGTATTACCAACAATTTCAGAATTAATAACGAGCTTACGCATGCTTGGATACGAAAGTGAAGTAATGAATCACACTGTTTGAGTTGTAGATATTTTACAGTAATATTAAACAGTGCATTATTATGGATGTTAAGCGAGACGGGCCGTGGAATGATAATAACATAATGAATCACTGCATGCTTGGGGACGAGATTACGCATAATGATAGAAAGCTTTAGTCATTCATTTTAATTTTGTAACACCGGAAATTTTCAACCGGTTTGTTGGTTTCATCCTGTAGAAAACCTTCTATTAGGGTTGAAGCCTGTTGGCGCTATCACAACATACCGATTGGGGTGCCTAGTCTAAAACTCACGCCCTGGAGGGGCGTTAGTACTTTTGCCGTTTTTACTTGGCACTTGACACAAGCTTGCCTCGCTCAGCGCAGCTCTGGTGGAAACGGCTTAGCGAGCGAGGTTTTTATACGTACAAAACAAGCGAGGTGCGTGCGAGGAATGTGTTGCGAGGGATGGACGCGAGAGAAAGAGAGAAACTACTAGCTGAAAAAAGCCCGCTACACATCCTCGCACCGCTCATCTACGCACCGTTCCACAGCCTCGCTACGCATCCTCGCACTGCTCATCTACGCACCGTTCCACAGCCTCGCTACGCATTCTAGCACCACTCATCTACCTCGCACATCTTTGGTGGAATGGAAACACAGCCTTAGAGTAGACGCACTCTACTTGAAAATCTTCTGTTTTACTAAAAAGAAAAAGAAAGAAAGAAAGAAAAACGTTTATTTGACACAAAAACGACACACAATGCCGATACCAAATGCATACAAACATACGAAAGTTACATCTAGAAGTTTAAATATCTGTGTATAATGTGTATGTTTGCTACAATGGCGTTCAGCTCAGCATAAATGTTGGATGTGTGACCCAACGCTGATTTTCAGCTGAAACAAAAAAAAACTAAATTAATGGTATACATACATACCTAATAAACGAAAGTTATTTTCGTGAAGCTTTATTTGATCAATCTAGAATGCAATTATTATTATTCTAAGGCCGAGATAAATAGAGCTCACTTTACGGAGACTTAGGCTTTCGATTTTAAAGTAAAGCTTTGTTTTAGTCCCCGTAAAGTATATGCTCTCGGCATGGACTCTTTCGGTATGGTAAATATGAGGACATAAAGAATCTCTTTGGTTTTATTAAACTTATTTTAATAAAAGAACATCTGCTCGTACGTTTCATACGTTTTTATGTAACTCTGGGTGCGTTAAAAGCCTTTACAAGGACTACTATTCCCTGATGTCCTAATAGGGATGTCAAAATCTCCAGCGATACTGAACTTCCGTTTAATGTCACCCGTTCCTTTCCTCCGTATGGCTCCCATTGTGCAGTATAACTAATAGGTGTATCAACAAAAAGGAGGACTTATCCTTAAATTTCCAAAACGACGAAGCCTACAAATTTTTTGGCTTGAATGTTTACGACGCTGTACGAAAACGCGTTGTAGCATATTTTACTTTGAAATTAGATTTGAAAGGCAATGCACTTTTGCAAAGTCGGTTGTTTGTCAAACGTAAAATAGTTTGTTTTACTTACTAGGATCCAAGAAACTTATATATATATAAGTTCCTTGCTAGGAACCACTATAAGCAAATAAGGAAAAAAAAAACATTTTTGGATCAAAAATCGTTGATTCTGTGAGTTTGCCTAAAAAAAAACAGAACCTTCTTCGTGTCAGTGGCCTTCAGACTTTGGGAGACTCAACAAAGAGTATTGAAACAAATGTGAAACCAAACTTTTGATTTCGCTAGATATTTAACCTATTTGAACATGTCACCACACATAACTTTTTTTTAAATTTTTTTCGAGCCACTATATTTTAAATTCAAAAATGGAATGTTTTAATTTCCGTTCTTCTGGTTTCCGCCAGATTGTGAGTTCGAAATTCAAATTCATGAAATAATAGGTCCATAGACAAACTTTAGTTAAGTACCTATTTCTATACTATCAGAGCCACGATCTATGTGAATGTTAGCCATTGTTAGCACCATGATACATGATACACATCGGGTAAGCTAATTGCTCTTACAACGCATTTTTTCCGTAACGTTGCATAATTGTCTAACCTGGTTCAAACTCTTGATAAACTCCTCCGTTCCATGGTTACAGCCCTCGTGGAAGGTATAAAAACACTCATAAAATATTTTTTTGCCATTAGCCTTTTCGTACGTATTTTTCTAGAGTTTCACCACTCAACCCTTTGAGGTTTACACAGAATGGAGGTTTTACATCGGAATTCATTTTCGAATGTGAGTTGGGAACGTGCTCTTTGTCGTCAAGCACGGTTTATTCGGTTCAATATGTTTTGCAAAACGTTCTCTTTTATAAAATTAACCCATACTGTTGCCGGAAATTAAGCTAGATCGGACTGTTCGAAACTTTGATCTATAGAAAAAAAATATTAATATTATTGCTTCATATGATAAAGAAATGATAATCCCCCAGGGATCCTTTCCTTTGCTTTCTCTGTAGAGTCCGTTTGAACATCATGCACCAGTGATATATATATATAAATGCATTATCGTGTTCCAGATGGAGAAACAAGCACCTGGTGGTGTGGTACGGCAATGTTTTGTTTTTGAGTATGTCTTATTGGTTTTCTCATTAACTAGAATGACGCCACTTCAGAGATTTGAAAGCTTAATCAATAGTTCGAATAACATCCAAATCCACACATGCCGGATTTACCATTAAGAATACTTATTTATAAATTCTCGATAATTCGAAAATAAAGCCAACCGAGTCATCGCACTCACTGCCAAATATTTCCATGACATTGAAAACAGCTGTATTATTTTAGAAGTACCTGTTTTGGGAGTTTATAGAATCGATACTAATGATCATTGATTGAATAAAAATTACTTTGAATTTATTAATTGAATTTGTCGTGTAGATATAAATATAGAATAGTTTTTCTATGAAAATAGTGAAAGGTTTCTTCGAGTTTAACTTCTTTGGCTTCGCCTTATTACTTGCCACCTTGGGAGACCTTAGACTAGCGAACGACTAACACCACGCGCCGGCCCTTTCTTTCCCCTCTTTTGCCCCTTTTTTCGCTAGTTAGTTATATCGCTTTCGTTTGTGTGTAAGTTCATCTACACTCTACCTACAGGCTCTGGAAAAAGGTGGCAAAAGCTGGTCTCGTAGGGGAAGCAGTGACTCCTGTTAAAGAATTTAGAGCTTTAATGGTCTACGTTCGAACTCAATGGACTTGGATGATACACCTCATCACTGCTTTTGCGTTCCTACGAACAATGGACTCTCCTACTTCTATCGAATTATGATGATGGACGGCCATGGAGCCAGGATAAACTTGGCGCCTGGGATATTCCCCAGCTATTAAGCATGCAATCCGATTTCATCATGTAGAGTAAGATAATTTTTCTAGCAATCATAAGATAATTATCTGATCAAAATATTACTGCCATATTAGTGCAGTCATCTTTTAAGCCATTGTGTTATAAGATATTTGTTGTGGTGTATCCAGACTAAGAATAGATACCTCTTCAGTCTCCTCCCGTGGATGTAATACAAACCGACTAAGGGATTACACCAGGGGATGGGCAGCTGCAATCACCTGAGTACTAAACACTTGCTAAACACCAATACTGCGATCACCAATCCGTCTGCCAAGTGTGGTGATCATGACAATTCCACCCATTGTATTTTATGGGGAAGGCCTCGTCTAGCAGTGGACGTCTCAAGGCTGTAAAATGTTCATAAAAATATACAGTTCACCCAAACGTGATATCGCGTGGAAAAAGTATCCGCAAATCCGTTCCGATGATAAACGCGCACCCAGTGAAGCGTTTAACTTCATATAAAACCACTTACACCACAATCGCAGTCCATTAAAGGAATAAAAACAAAAATTAATGGCAAGGAAATGATGCCAAGTTACAGCGTTATTTGTGGGTATACGAATAACTCAAGGAAAACAAATTTCTTTCTGTTTGATACCCGGAAGAAGGTATTTCTAGGTATACGGAAGTTACTCGTTATTCTTTTTGTAAAGGAAGTGAGAATCTAGGAATACTTTTGTTTTCAAATAAATGTAATAGTTTACTTGAAGCATTTATTTCAGAACAATATTTTTTCTTTGTAGGTATCTACTAGTTTTCTAACAAAAATGTAAATATCATTAACAGCCTCATGTATTTGTGATAAAGCTGCTAATGATTAGCTTAGCATCCTTATCATAGAAAGAAAGAAAGAAAGAAAATACGTTTATTTGTCCCCACCTAAAAAGAAACAAAAAATAAAAACAACAGTAGGTAGATACCTACCTAAGTAGTAGGTAACTTTACAAAAAACTAAACTAAACTAAAAAAACACCAAATGGCGTAAGGCATGTTGTGTGGGGGTCAAATAGGTCCCTGAAACCGTAATGAACGGAAATATAAATTTGACAGCTTTTTAATGTAAAACAAGAATTTTATTGTGTACCCATATTGTGTGGTATTTGAAGTGTCTTTACTACAATGTGGGATTTCTTTGGCTAGTTTCTTGTTTAAAGCCCTGTTAGGGTGTAGTATTTTTCAAAATAGTGTTTTCTCTATCCTACCGGACTATCCTGAAAACATTTTAAAGTTCTGTGTAGTTGGACTATTATTATTTTAACAGACCATTTTCTTCCTGCATCCTATCCTACTAATATTATAAACGCGAAAGTTTGTGAGTATGGATGGATGTTTGTTACTCTTTCAAGTAAAAACTACAGAATGGATTTGAGTGAAATTTGGAATGGAGATACTTTACGCCCTGGATTAACACATAGGCTACTTTTCATCATCATCATCATCATCATCATCATCAATTTTCATCATTATTCACGCGGGTGAAACCGCGGGGCGCAACTAGTATATTATAAAAGTAAACACGACCTTTTCAGCAAAGTGGTGAATCACGCAAAGAACCTACCTAATCTATACACATCATCATCATCAACCGCCTTTTGACTTCCCCCATAAAATACAATGGGGGGAATTGCCGTTATCATAACGCTTGGCAAACAGATTGGCGATCGCAGTATTCATGTTGAGTGCTCAGGTGGATGCTGTTGCCCATCGCCTGGTGTAATCCTTTAGTCGGGTTTTACGTCCTCCACGGGAGGAGATGGAGAGATTTATTCAAAGCCTGACACACCACGGCACTAATCTAAAAACATTTAGGTATGTAATAAACAGTTGACCCAAAAGGTCGTAATGATTTTGAGGGGGTAAAAACGTGTCCAACATAGCAAATACAAAATCCTAACGAAATAAATTTATTCTTTGTCTGTCTGTTTGTTCGTTTCCAAATAATATAAAAACTACTAAACCAATTGTGATGAGACTGTTGTAACTGTAAGTTATAATATATTTCAATACGAAATATCGAAAATCTGAAAGAAAAATAATGTACCTATGCTTACAAGCTCACCAGAAAATACTTTGAACGATTCGTTGAATAAAACTTTTTTTAGATTAATCACCACTTTGATGTAATAATATTATGTTCCTTCATTTGTATGAATGTTTTGATTTTTAATAAATATAAAAAAAATATGTTCTTCTATTCCGCTTAGAGCACCTATCGAAAATATGAATCGGTGCTCAAATGGGAATATTATCGCTGCTCTTCAAATCTGTGCTCTTAGTGGAAGGCTTCGTTTAACTACGTCAATAAATTATAAATAATAACACGAGTTGTATTGTTGTGTTGTGTACACGAGAAGTACGAAGTCGCGGGTTACAGCTATAGCCATGATTATAATTGGTCATGTCTGGTACATCTAGGCCGACGACCGAAGGCTTCGCCGCCAGACCGTGACACAGCCGACAGAAATGTACACAATACACGAGAAACTTTCAATTGAGCCCGTCTAGAACAATACCGCTCGGTGTTGTTTTGGCGCTGCGAGTATTTCCAGTAGTTTAGCGGGGTTTAAGTTCGCTACACAAAGGTTGGCTGGAAGAAACTGCTAATAAGCATTAAGTTTCGTTCAAAAATCGCACGCCAGGGTGCAAGATACGCTCGCACTTGTCCGGTCTAATTCCAAATTGAAAATTATTATATGGGAGCTATTCATTGTGAATTTGATACTAATTGTGTGGTATCCATCGAGAACTGTGATTGCTTTTGGATCGATTTAATTGGATCACCGGCAATTTGACTTGCTAATCGTTTCACTTACCCGAATTGGATGCCTGGTTTGGGCAGATCTCAGATCTGATTGTTCAATTCTATGCAGAGTAATGGTGCTTTCTCAAATAGTGCGAGAGCCGAAAGCATTCTTATTTACATCGTACGAAAACTAATAAATGTGTAGAGTTTTAGAAAAAAAAATACTGATTTCTGATATCGACAATTCCGTTACCAACATTAATTTTTCACGTCACTACATTTTTACTACCAAATAATTACCTAGTATGAGGAAGGGCGTCCTCGCGATGAACTAAAGACATAAGGCCGCGGGAAGTCGGTGGAATAAGCGGCTCAAGACCGTCGTGACATTCTATGGGGGAGGCCTATGTCCAATGTCCAGCCGTTGACTTCCGCTGATAATGATGATGATAATTATGATACTGACAATGACGTTAATATAATTTTATCCTAGTTTTCTTTTATTGTTTGCTCTTAGTCTCTTTGATAACTGATCGAATACCGTTATTCTTGTGCCAATGTCGTGGCTACTGAAATAATTTAATCTGAAATAATATATCCTTAGACATCGACTTTAAAAGTAATCGGTTCAAAAAGAGTACTGTGACACTAAATTAACGCCACTGGATAGAGCCACATAGAGGAGCCGTGGTGGGTCCGGCCTAAGAATAGACCCCTCCATCTCTTCCTGCGGATGTTGTAAAAGCCAACTAAAAGATCACACAAGGAGATAGGCAGCAGCATCCTCCTGTGTTCTCGACACAATACTGCGATCACCAATCTGCCTGCCACGCTGGTTATTATGGCAAATCCATTTATTGCATTTTATAGGGGAGGCCTCATCCAGCAGTGGCCGAGTGAAGACAAGACATACGATGAAAAGATGTGATAAAATATGTTAATGTGTTGCGATCTTTTATTTATATTGCTTTCACAATACAAAGTGTTTCGAAAACATTATTGCTTTCTTTGAATAAAATGTGATGGATCTTTACTCCAACTAAATACAATTTAACGATAATTTGAACGATCAATTTCCTACAAGTGCTTTTCTAATGGGAAAAGTTCACAGCAGTTCAAGGCCATTTTTGAAATTACTCATGACTCTTTTTAATTCATTGTAGTGGTAATATATATATATATATATATAGCTATTGTTATGCAGTTGAAAATGCATTCCTGTGTTACTTGTCTACTATAATTATCACTACTATATAAACTTCCTACTATAATAATCACTATAATATAAACGCGATTGTGCAACCCTCGGTGAAAAGAAGCCCTTGGAGTACCTGCCTACCTCTTCGGGGAAAAGGCGTGTCACTCACCAACAGCCAGAAGTTCAGCCTAGGGTGTGTTCTTGGGAGTCAAACTCACAGCCCTCGTTAGAAGCACGCTCTATGATAAACAGGCCATGCAATGTCGCGCAAAAAAAAAGCCAAACCAAACTGGGACTAGGCTGGAAACTTGTGTTGTATACGGTGAATTAGCTACATTTATTTATTTATGTGAGCTATTAGGAATAGTTTTATTTAAGACTAGTGGAATGCCGGTGACTTCGCCAGCGTGGAGTTTTTTTCCATACAAATTTCAACATCCCGTTGCATCCCTTGTATTTCGAAAAATTCTTTCTTAGTGCACGCCTAGACCACAAAAGGAATGTACCCTCCGAATTTCAGGTCTCTAGGAACTTACCGTTTAGGCTGTGTTTGCTTGATAGACAGTTATTGAGTGAGTCAGTCAGTCACGCGCCGATTTTTAACCGACTTCCCAAAAAGGAGGAGGTTCTCAATTCGGTTGTTTTTTTTTTAATGTTTGTTACCGCATATCTCCGGCGTTATAGACCGATTTGGAAAATTCTTTTTTTATTTGAATAGATACTTCCAGATTGGTCCCATTTTTTTCAGAATCCAGGTCTGATGATGGAATCCATCAGGAATTGAGGGAACTCCTCAAATATTGTAGGCATACATATAGCGATTTTGATATTTTCAGGAACAAACCAAGCATTTGCATTCAAAAAGTATCATAATCCTTTCACCACTACGGTTCTTTCATCATTTTTATCATCCAAATATTTAGTCGAATACAATGGCGGAAGTCGGTTTTTTAAATGAAAAGTTATATATTATACTGATAACGTGTTATATTCATTTTATATTTACATTCTAAATAGTTATTCTATTTATGAAGCGTTCCACTAAGAGCACCGATTTTTCCACTGTGCTAGAATCTGTCAGGTAGGAAAGGTTACATAAAATACGACACATAAAATCTTCAATTTACTCAAAGCTCATCTCGTGTTCTGTAGTGCTCTTACTTTGTTTCGCTTATCTAAAACTATCCGCTTTCTCAGTAGAACGGTACACAGAACCTTAGTGTGTAAACTTTTAATTAAATATCGCGGTTTTCATCAGCTTTACAACGGTCTGCGGCAAGAAGGAATTAGTGTTGGACCACACTAATCGGCACGCATCCGCACCGCGTCCGTACTAGGGCATGTAAAAACCGGGTTGTTTTAAAAAACCGGTTTTCTCGGTTTTTATGTTTCAAAAACCGGTTAAACCGGTTAATCGGTTATTTTTAGAGTTTTTTATATATGTGTCTTAGGATAAGATAAAACCGTAAATTTTAATAAAAATTAGCTTATTATTTGAAAAAGTATGCACCAATTAAATTAGCTTGTAAAATTTTAAAGTATTGTAATGTCCAGAACTCACTCTTACTCGAATAAAGTAACAAAATTCAACAACATGATAAATCAGTCCTAATAGTTAGTTACTAAGTGTAATTTACTTATTTATTTGGTAGTATTAAAACTGTCTCTCTTCAGGTTATAGAGTATTTATTATATTAAATATGTTCTTTAGATATATTTAAAAGAAATTAAATTTCACTTCATGAGAAAACTATAAAAATCAACAAAATTGTTTTTTTTTTATGTTATGGCTCGACAAACTGGCATACGGCCCACCTGATGGTAAGCGGTTACCGTCGCCTATTGACATCTGCAACACCCGAGGCATTGCCAATGCGTTGCCTGCCTTGGAGGACCCTTTTTACATTTTTTTTGAAGCTGTGCATGTTGTAGTTTAGCGGAAAAACCTCAGAAGGGAGCCCATTCCACAATTTCCATGTATGTGGGAGAAAAGATCTTGTAAAGCGAGCTGTACGAGATACCCACACATCGATGATATGTGGATGAGCTCCCAACCGATGTCGAGAGGTGCGATGATAGAACCTGGAAGCGGGTATAAGATCAAATAGTTCCTCAGAGCACTCCCCATTATAGAGTCGATAGAATACACAGAGTGAGCCGATATCTCGGCGCAGGCGCAGCGGCTCTAGTGTACCTACTGGTGAGCTTGAGGTCGTTGACGATTCTAACGGCTCTTCTTTGTAGGGAGTCAAAGCGAAGCAGCTGGTACTTGGGGGTCCCGTGCCATAGGTGAGGCAGGATTCCATGTGTGGCCGAACTTGTGCTTTGTATAGTAGAAAGCGCTGAGTTGGCGTGAAATACTGTTTTGCACGATTAAGCACTCCAAGTGTTTTAGAAGTTAGTTTTGCCTTTACTTCTAAATGACTCCCATATTGGACCTCGTCAGAAATTTCAACTCCCAGAATCCCAATGCTCGCGGAGGTGGAAAGAGGAATGCCCTGAAACTGCGGTGCGATGGTAAATGGGGCTTTTTTTTCGGTAAATGCGCACACTTGTGTCTCAGTGGCATTGAAAGTAACCAGATTTTGGATACCCCAATCTGATACGAGCTCTAAGGAGCTTTCCACTTCAGACACAAGCGCTGACCTATTTTCATCCACTTCGGCACGAGAGGCGTTTGCACGGCCAGAGTAGAGGGTATCACCAGTGCTGTCATCCGTATAGCAATGGAGACCGCTAATTTGTAGCATATCATTGATGTGAATGATGAAAAGCGTGGGTGATAACACTGACCCTTGGGGAACGCCAGCGTTGATGGGCATGGAGTCCGAGCAGGATCCATCAACTACGGATTTAATGCACCGCCCGGAAAGAAAACTGGCGACCCAATTACATAAGCCCTCGGGAAGGCCATATGATGAAAGCTTCGATAGAAGCGCCCTGTGCCACACACGATCGAATGCCTTTGCGATGTCAAAACTTACTGCCAAAGCCTCTCCTCTACTCTCAATGGCTTCTGCCCAACGGTGAGTAAGGTAGACTAGAAGATCACCAGCTGATCAGCAGCTGATCGCCCGTGACGGAAACCGTATTGCCGATCGCTGATCAGCTGGTGTTCCTCCAGATAACCAAGAAGCCGAGTGTTGATCACTCGCTCCATCACCTTGCAGAGTAGGGAGGTTATCGCTATAGGCCTGTAATTGGACGGTTCGGTACGATCCCCTTTTTTAGGGATAGGGTGGACATGGGCTACCTTCCATGAAGATGGCACAACCCCCGTGGTATAAGAGAGGTCGAAGAGGTGCGACAAAACGGAACACAGCTCGGGAGCACATTATTTGAGCACAGTAGCCGGGATACTGTCAGGCCCACTCGACTTTCACACGTTTAGGGATTTTTTAAACATTAAAATAATTTAGTCTTATATTAAAACTTTCTCTCTTACTCAAGTAAAGTTTAAAACATTCGGTAATATTCAACTCACTCATACTCAAATAGAGTAGTTAACTATAATTAACAAGATAAGTAGTTAGTCTAAAATATTATCATTAATCAGTCCTAAAAGTTACTAAGTCTAATTCACTTTTTTGGTATAATTAACAATTTGCCAGTTCGACCGCTGACCGCAGCGACGACGGTGGCGCCCAGTGCGCTCATGCCACGCTGCCTTCGCTTTCTTGCTCTGCTTGTTTAATAGTAGGTAATAGCTTATTTACACTACGATATTCACTAACGACGCAACTAATACTAACTATGCGGTCCAATGATAAAGTTTTCTGAGAAGTGTTTGTCTGTATTTTTGCAATTTTAACGTATTATGTTGTAATGTAATTAGATGGATGAAAATGGTCGTTCTAAATAAAGTCTGCAAGGCGTAGTTTGAAATGAATTTGTGATTTATTACTCATTAAAAAAAAACCGAAAACCCGGTTATTTTCTAAGAAAAAAACCGGTAAAAAACCGACCTAAAATCAGTCGGTTAATCGGTTTTTCGGTTAATCGGTTAACCGGTTTACATGCCCTAGTCCGTACCTAGTACATGTACACTATAACAAATTACAGGGCTAACAAATGACAGGACCTTTTTCTTTGCGGACCATGTAAACAGGGAGTAGTTCAAAAAACCAAAGATCAAAACAAAATTAAATAAACCACTTAGAGCCGTGTTTCTTTCATACATCAAATGATATAGTTTTTCGTAGTATAGGCTTTCGATTTATTAAAAAAAGACTGTATATCATTAGTTTATATGTACACCAAGCATGTTTTGTGTCGGCCATTATACATACATACGCACGTGATCATACGCGCGTTAAAATAGCGGTTTAAAGGAAAAATAGGAAGAAAAAAGCATTTAATTCTGTTAACGATTGCAAATACATAAATAAATACATTACACACACAAAACCAAAGATTAAGTAATAAAACTACTTAGAGACTAACATTAAATACTAAATATCACCCTGAACATTCCATTACATCAAAATAAAATATTCCATAATCCGTAACCGCAAGGATCGTTTTGGTTGACCGGGCTGTACCGTGCTAGCAAGTGTGGTCCAACCCTAAAGCATACCTACACTTTACCATGAAGATAATGTTTTTCCCTTTGTTTGGTGGGTAAATCTTTACTGAGAATATAAGCAGTTGTTGTCCCAGACAGTGTTTATTTTTTGTATTTCAAAGTACGTATGGTTAAAAATACTCAGCGCGAAGTTTCGTATGAACAGGCTGTAATACGGTTTTTCTTGAGCAATTTATTTATATAATAAATTTGTAAGTTGTTTTGATTTGATACATTTTTTAATTAACCGATTATTAGAGCTGACAGTACGTTTGTGTTGGTGAACTTAATCTACTGCAGGCTAAGGTTCCAAAGTAGCTTATTAGCTTAAAAATAACTTGATTGTTTAGGTAATCGAGATTAGGTAGAAATTCTCAAGTTCTAAAAACGATAATAGCGTTTATATTATTATCAGTGTAGTTGGGTTTTATTTAGGCTATACATTTCGATCATATTCAAGTTTTGGCGTTCGGCCAACTTACATAACGTGTCAGGCATAAAATATCTGTTTGGCCTTTGGGATAAAGGGCGTTAAGATATAAGCTCGTTGAACGCAATCTGTCTCGAATTTCACAGTTGGTTACCCTGCTATAATGATATATTGATGCGGTCAACCGGCAATCGATAAATCAGTTCAACGCAAATTGGTATATGAATAACATATACCTCTAACATACTACCCAACCGTCACATACATAGTCCTCAGCTAGCACAGGCTAACGTTACCAAGACGCTATAGATGCGTTACGAGAAGACCGCAAATGGCAATAATTTGTTAGTAGTAGAACTTCTTGTGAAAGAGTTCGTCCAGGGAAGTACTACCACCGTACCTATTTCTGCGCAGTAGTGTTGCAGGCGTACATAGGCTACGGTAACTGTTTTCCATCAGGTTGGCCGTATGCTTGTTTGCTTGCGAAGTAGTAAAAAAATGAAAAATTAATCTAAATCACTACCCGACGGAAACGTCCCTAAGACGCTGCATTGCCACGCTGAATGGCAATACTAATGCTTTGAGCCAGATATGAGTCCGATATGAGTCAGATATTTAGTTAGCTTGACGTACCTATATAATTTAAGGTCTCAGGAAGTCGATGGATAGAAGCAGCTTAAGACCGTTTATAGTGGCATTCTATGGTGGAGACATATGTCCATCAGTGGACTTATACATATCATTAGAATACAATCAATGTACGTACTAAGTGTTGTGATGTGTCCGGTTTAAGAATATACCCCTTCATCTCCTCTCGTGTACGTCGTGAGAGGGATTACACCGCGGTGGGCAGCAGCATCCACCTGAGTACTCAACACGAATACTGCGATCACCAATCCACTGCCAAGCATGGTGATTATGGCTATTCCTCCCATTGTATTTTATCTAAACGTCTCTGTTGTTGATGATGATGATGAATGTACTAAGGTCATTAATAATTTTGTTCAAAAATTATGGAACAAATCCAAAATAAGGCTTAAAGCTTAAATTAGTTTGCAACCGTATTGCAGAATCCTTACTTGTCCCCGAATGACGTACATTATTTATTACCTCACTAACCCCTGGAATGGCTAAATTGTTACAGTTCACAAAACGCTCTGACACAATACAAATGAGTACAGCTTGCCAAGGTCAAGGGTTAGGGTTAAACAATACGGGTGATTTGTAGGCGGGATTTTCCATCAGTATAAGTGTTGAAATAGCCCATTCAGGGGCATTAATTCTTGGGTAAATCCTACAAAACGCTTAAATTATAATTTGAGTGAGTGAATCTCTGAATGGATCCCAAAACAAAAAGAGATCAGTGCTAACATAACATAACAACAGTGACATATACGTAGTCTTGTTAAATAAAATATATTTAAGAAGAGACTAACTCATTGGCTATTAGATAACTGTTTTTATAGTCTGAGGGATTTTTTCGAAATGTAAATTTTTAATTAATTTGACATTTATATATTTGTACGCCTGCATGCAGACTGAATGCATCGACTAACATAGATTTAAGACCTAAACGTGTAAAATTATGTGTATTCTTACAAATAAACGATTGAATCTTGAATCTGAATCTTGAATCTTGTTCAGTACGGCCACAGACAAACGGTAGTGATGAGTGTGTTTGCGTGTGGTGTAAAATTTACGCAACAATGTGAAAAGTGCAAAAATCTTGAAATAGATCAACGTTTGATGCAAATAAAAGTGTTAATTCAATTTGAGGTTTAATATTAGAATGGTGAGGTGGTACCAATATTTACATGTCCATTTAGATCTCTTAAGCAAGTAAGGGAGCGTCTACACGGTCAAACACAAATCTTAAACATGACGAACATATAACTTGCAACCAAAATTTGTGTAGCGATGAGCTGAGATATTTTTTGTGTCTGATTCTAGCCGATGCTCTGCATAATTTGTTAGCTAATACAAAAAGAAGCATAGAAATGTTTGACCGATGGCTGGCAAATTTTAGTATGGTTTGATCTGCACAAGGTTTCAAAAGCGTAGAAAACACCAAAGAAACCTAAGAAAAGGTCAAGTTTTACCATGTTGTGCAAATGGCTATCTAAAGTGATTGCTGAAGCTTCCTTGTGATCACATCTTCAGAGCCTTAAGTATTTTTCAATCATTTGACACGGACGTATAACACTGAATTTTTATAGAGATACCGATTAGCGCCCCTAGCGTACACTTTGAGAATCCCAATTTCCATAAAAAAATCCGTGTTACACTACACCATACGTCCGTGTCAACTTTTTGTCAACACTCAGACTATGGTCTCTGTAATGAAAAACCGACCTCTGAGCCGTGAGTCTTAAGTTTTTAACAAACAAATGACACCGCCGTATGGTGTAGTGTATCACGGATTTTGTATAGAGACACTGGTGAGCGCCCCTAGCGGACACATCGTGAACCTCAATTTCCATACAAATACTCGTGTTACACTACACCATACGTCCGTGTCAATTGCATGTCAAAACCCAGACTAAGGCCTCAGAGAGAGACTCGTAAGTCGTTACGTAACAGATTTGTTCGCACGTGTAGCATCGCCTTTAGTATCCAGTTGTTCAAATTCATTGAACGGAAATGGAGAGTGAGTGGAGCCGTCACTTCGGCCTCACGCCACTAAGATTTTATTGAACGTGAGTAGCTCTTAAGATAAGGGGTTCTGAGATATCCCTCTTACTCTTGAATATTAGCGGTTAACTTGCAAAGGGTGTTTATTTATGGCATGGACAACCTAGGCTTAGACCGGGATGTTGTCTTTGTGGCCCAAGGTTTGAGGATCATCGACTCTGCGTCCCATTTTGCTAGGGTTTTCTTTTAGCCAGGCCGCACTTGTCTTGCTTGTAATTCTTCGTGCTACCTACCTATTACCAGCTTGATATCCGCTTTTCTTTTATATTTACCTACTTAATGCACTTCGTGGGGATTTTTTTTTTTTTTTTTTTTTAAACTTTGCGACCTTCTTGTCTATTTAAGAAATGTATTGATGTTTGTGTCATCACATCACTAAGCCTTTTCATGTGCTGTTTAAATTTGTTATTAGTATATGTGCATGTGTTGTGTGAGGACGATGACGAATAAATGTATTTTCTTTCTTTCTTTCAATTGTCAAGAACTTTTTGTTTCCACTTTTTTTTTATGTTTCTGTGGTACGTTCTCATTTTGAGCTTATTTCCCATGCCTAGAAAAACTGGAGGGTTCCCAACGATGTTAAAACCCTTTAAATGTCTTCACTCTGCGGCTTTTATACTCTATTGTTCCTTAATATGAAAATAACAAAATAAACAAAGGATAATTTAATTTTAGTGTTCCGACTAGAATTCAATTTAATTGTAAAATTAGAACACTTATTTGATCACTTCGGTCTCTGTTCGTCTATTTGTGCGTCTGTCCGTCTATCTGTCACACGCTATTTTCTCTAACTGTTCAACGTGCAAGCTTAAAACTTGGCACAAACATAGGAAGTAATAACCTAATCAGAGGAAAAAAAGTGAATTTGGTTTTGGGAGTGATTTTAGGCATAATATAAGTTGAAAAAAAACTCATATGTACAAATAACGGTAATAGGGTCTTGCTCAATGACTTTCAAGGTGGTCAAAATCATTGATTGAAACGTAAAGGGAAGTAAGACACGTGTATTTCGTGTTTAAATTTGTATAATACCGTTGTGTCGTCAAAGATGACAGGTGGTTTTCAAAGAGCTGGCAAAGAATATACAGGTGACCTGGATATGTCAGTCGCAGGAACGCGTGTCCCGAAGATTTGAATAATAATAAATTGTGGCGATCCTTCTAAAGAGGCTCTCCATTTTGGACGCTTTTAGATAGCATTATACCATGCCCTTATTTCTGAAATAAATGTCTTTGTGGTTTCATTCTAGAGCTATTCTATTTTTGGCTACATTGTGATGGAAAAAAGCTCAGCGGAGGAAAAATGATTTATTAAAACACTGTAGAGCCAAGACATTAGTTTATTGGTGGTGGTTATTCACTATAGACTTGCCTATATCGGCCTTCTGCGTGCTAATGTAAACCTAGTTGATAACTATAGGGTTATTCCCCCCATTGTATTTTACGAAGAAGGCCTCGTCCAACATCAGTGGACGCCTGAAGACTGCTGATTGACTGGCGTTAGCATCTATCTAATAACTTTTAATTTAAAAAACCGACTTCCGCCATTGTATTCGACTAAACATTTGGATGAAAAAAAAATAACGCACCACGGTTCTTGATATTAGTGTACTGATCATGTGTACACAATTTCATGGGGCGTTATTATAAAAAAATGCCCTTAGTCTGGGTTTAAACCAGGACTATTAGTCTAGGCTTAAAGATCGACCCAGGGTATATACGACTGTAATACAAAAGCAGATGGTTTGTTTTCCAGAAGCAACTTTCGAGCTAGATATGCCAAAAATGACATAAGCTTGGACTATCTCTGGTTAATCTAAAACCAGGCAGCCCCCTAGTTTAGCAATGGTCTATAAATTGACAGTTGATTGCTTGTTAGAGGTAAGAATTTGGACATCTCAATTGTAATGTGACACAATCCGTCAGTTTGACACTTTGGAAATTTGCGAAGTAGCGCGAAAATTGATTTCGGAAAACAAACCATCTGCTTTCGTATTTAAAGTCGCATATGCCAAACGTCGATATTTAATCCTGTGACTGGTACGCCTGGACTAAATTCAGATTTAGCCCATGTTCTGTAATAAGGCCGCATGGAGTTTGATAAAATAATAGCCAAAATAGAAGCTAACTTCGTTCGCGTGCCAATGGGCGTAACCGCCGTACCGGTAACCACCTCTTAAAGAGTAATTATTATGTACCTATCGTAATCCTCAACAGATGGTCTAGCTAGAACAGCAAGCGATCGTACTCGACTGTAGAGGTTTTATTAAACGAATTCTTCCTATTTTGTCGATTGGAAAATTCCCCGCTGCCGGGAATTCGATTATGCCTGTCGTCTGCCTGTCTTGTTAACGTGTCTTGTCTCGCTTTGATACTAATGGAATGAAAAGCCGTTTAACAATTATCAGTTTTATTACTGTACCCAAGCTACTAATTGACATAGATATTGATTTGACTTGCCTACCTTCTTTTAGTTTTGACATATTATTGTATTGTATACATGCGAGACATTCAATTTGATAAACCTACCTATTTCTACTCTTATGTGATTATGACATTGTTTTAAATTGTTTTGACTTGTATTTTAATAACTAACATAAGTATTGTCCTATAATTTATATTCTTGATCTTGATTCCAAATTGCAGCGCCCTGGCGGGGTTCGTGTACCTACCTGACTAACAGTAAAATAAGACCTATTACTAACTATATTGTATGTACATGTGAGCAATAAATAAATACAAACACAAAATACTGTCATTTTTGATATTGGATCTATTTTTAAAAGATTTTATTTAACTTGCAATGTATGTATGTTTGTCCGGGTGGAATCTTGCAAATTAATTTTAAATCAGTTATCTTTTTTCCGATTGAGTGTGAATTTTTTTCATACCTGTCAAGTGCTGACAATACAATATTATGGTGACGGCGAGCTGATGTGATGATGGAGACGGAAGGTAGACAATGAATCACATGCAGATAAACAACACCTTTGCAGTCCATTCTAAGTTTACATATATTTTACATTCCTACTTACATACATACTTTTTGCTTACCACATTTGAAAGTATAATTCTCTAATACAAAGATTTTCACTTAGAGATCACCTTCAGTGATTACTTGTATACTAACAGGGCAATGACGGAAAAGTAATTTAACTATTATTTGATCTATCGTTATAACAAACTTAAATGCTCCGGTTGATATTACTAAAAACAGATCAATCTGACTGTCAAATCCCCGAATCCCAAAGATTGATTATCCTTCTTTAAGGTTCAAGGTCTGAAATCGTAATAACACTGAAACGAAATCTGTCTTTATCCACAGATGTTTGGTATCAAAACTATTCGACGTGTGCTCGAAGTCAACGCCGGAGCAGATGGAGCAGCTTGAGGAGATTCGGATACCCTGGGGGAGTGGCATCGTGGGCTACGTCGCGGAGAGCGGGGAACCTGTCAACATACCTGATGCCTATAAGGTGAGTTTTTATTATACTTACCTTATTTTTAACCGACTTCACAAAAAGGATGAGGTTCTCAATTCAGTAGTTTTTTTAATGTTTTTTACCTCATATCTCCGGCGTTTATGAACCGATTTAAAAAAAAGTATTGGTCCCATTTCTTTCAGAAAACTCCTCAAATATTGTAGGCATACATATAGCGATTTTGATATTTTCAGCAACAAACCAAGCATTTGCATTCAGAAAGTATCATGACCCTTTCACCACTATGGTTTTTTCATCATTTTGTTTTCATCCAGATATTTTGTCGAATACAATGGCGGAAGTCGGTTTTTTAAATGAAAAGTTATGTTAAAAGTACTACCATCGTACCTATTTCTGTCGCCAAGCAGTAGTGCTCGCATTGCTGTGTTTCGGTTTGCAGGTACGCGAGTAAGTTTTTCCCCCATTGCACTACTGGGCTTAACTACATTGCGTCCTTGCTGTATCTACGAGAACCTACGTCAACTGTCAGTCAGGAGGTCGGAGGGATTTTTTGAATCCCTTCTATCTCGACCCACATCTCATCCACGCCGCTAAGCCACAAAAACCTTCGAGTTGAGCTACATATACATGTATGCTTCAGCACCGCGCAGCTGTCATCATTGAAGCGTGTTTATGAGGTCACCGGTAGGGCGCTTACGACCTTTTGCACGCAAACGAAGTTTGCTTCTAATTTGGTTATTATTTCTTCAAACTCCATGAAATCTGAAACACATGACCAGTATAAACCCTAATTTAAACACGTGTTGCATTAGTTTTTAAAAAATAGTTTTTTTTAACCGGCTTCCCAAAAAAGGAGGTTCTCAATTCGGTTGTATTTTTTTTTTAATGTTGTTACCTCATATCTCCGGCGTTTATGAACCAATTTGGAAAATTCTTTTTTTATTTGAATAATAAATAAATAATAATACTTCCAGATTGGTCCCATTTTTTTATGATGGAATCCATGAGGAATTGAGGGAACTCCTCAAATATTGTAGACATACATATGGCGATTTTGATATTTCCAGCAACAAACCAAGCATTTGCATTCTGAAAGTATCATAATCCTTTCACCACTATGGTTCTTTCATCATTTTTTTTCATCAAATATTTAGTCAAATACAATAGCGGAAGTCGGTTTTTTAAATGAAAAGTTATATTTATTATTAATTTATGAGTTTGAAGAAATAATAACCAAATTAGAAGCAAATTTGTTTCGCGTGCGGGCGAAAGAGCCCTACCGGTGAGTAACTCGTGGCGGGGGCGTCGCGACGTCGGCGTCGCTGGGGCACGGCAGCGGGCGCTGAAATAATTACGCTTTTAGTGTTGGCGCGATGCTGAAGAATGCTATCATATCTAGTGTAGCTTGACCCTAACTTTCCATCTACTCTGTAGATTTACTGCCTAGCACAGATTAGTTTATAGTTTGTATGTATGTTTTGTTGGGTATTATACTAGATTATAGGATTAGTGGTTATAATCGATGCTTTTCAGGGTGGCAAGAACTCATGAAATGAAATGAATTAATAATTTATTCTATGAAAAATGGTACGACAGGATGTCAATTAACATTATTAGATTACTTCATTCATCTTACGTCCATCATATTTGGTCATGAGTTAGCGTGCAATTTCATAATAATAAGTTGAATTTAAGCTATGCTAGGAGTTTCACTACGTAATAAAAATGAGGAAAATCCGTAAAAGAACCAAGACCACCGGCATAGCGCTCAGAATTAGTAAGTTGGACTGGCTATAGGCAGGTCATATAACTAGCAGAACCGACAACCATTGGAGAATAAAGGTTTTCGAGTGGCCGACAACGAACCAGGCGACGCGGTGTAGAAAGGTTCTCCTCTCGATGGTCCGATGACAATTTTTAGGTTGCAAGAAGTCCATGGACCGTTCGTTATCGCATTCTATGGGGAGGCCTATATCTAGCAGTGGACTTTTACAGGCTGGTGATAATGATGATGACTAAGGGATTACACCAGAGGGTAAGCTTCAGCATCCAGCTGATTTTTTACACCAAAATTGTTGATTATGGCAAATCATCCTATTGCATTCTATGAGGGCCTCGTCAGCAGTGGACGTCGAAACTGATGATGATGATGATAATAGCCAGTCACACCATCATCATCAGTCGAATAAGATTAATCTTCCTACTACAGTGTCATCGTAGCCAGTACCAACTTTCAATGGAGATATCAAAGGTAAACAACAAATTGAGGGCATTCATAAATAGCTGTCTTATAGAAACTAAGTTTTTCTGATAAGGGTCGTAATCCACAGAAGCGTGTGAAGCGAAACGTGTCTCCGATATTAAGGCAAAGGCCTTTGACGGTCCTACGTTTCACGATTAATTTCATTCCGTGTTGAGACATTTTTGGGTCAAATATATTGGGCTTGTGTAGGCGTCATACAGTCTCTTGGGGAAATTCTTTACGGAAATATTGGTAAGTATATATAGTTTTACGATAAAAAAAACTGTATATGACTGTGGTCTTTCACGTTTTTCTTTCTTTTTCTGTGTCGAGTCACTAGTTTTTAGTGTTTTGTACCTCAAAATGTATCAACGGACCCATTATAGGATCACTCTCGTGTCTGTCTGTCAACGCCTATTTCCTCCGAATCTACTGGACAAAAAAGTCGATATATATACATACATATATAGAATAAATAAAAAACAACCATTTCATATTTGTTTGATAGTTATAATATTTGTTTGCTATTAAGGTGGATCGTCTCGCATGTGGCGCGAAATTCAAATTTTATTGTGATTTTTGCAAATCACAGCTCATCAACACTTCTTGAGATAGCGAAAACAGGTTTTGCGAAGACTAGGAGACCCAACACACATGTTTTAATCGATAGTATCTCATAAAGATCATTAGTTAAACTACGAATATCCTTAAATCAAAAAAACACTGTAAAAATCATTAAAGAATATTCGTAGCTAAACTAAGTATCGCAAAATCAGTTTTTGTTATGTCAAGAAGTGTTGATGAGCTGTATTGAGCACAAAACACAATAAAATTTGAAATTCGCGCTCATGCGGGACGATTCACCTTAAAACCTTACTGCGGTCGTGTCTATCCTACAAATAAAGTGGGCAAAGCGCTATATAAATCTGTGCATCATAGAGAATTCATGTTGTGGTTAAGAAGGGATAGCATTTACAAGCGATCCATTTATTTTGCTTTACCTTCCATTCTTTATTCTGTAGTTGTACCGCAGATTTGAATTATTTATTGTACCCTGCCGAGTCCTGACAGTGGCACTGAATCTGGGCAGTAACTAATTTATAAGCATAAGGGATCTAAGGCGCAACCCAGACAGAAGAGACATAAGACGAGGACGGGGCGCAGACAAATGTCTCTTCCGCGTCCTTTTAATACAAAATGTATAGAAGCGTCGCGATGTAAAACAAACAGAAAAGACGGGGCGCAGGCGTAACGCTCTGGGTGGTTATTCGCTATGACCTAAGAGATTCCTTGTCAATAACGTGTGACGTCACCTATTTAGCGATGATTCCACGCAGATATCGTAACGAGCCCGCGTTATGTCACGTTTGGTCATAGCGAATACGGGGGCAGCTCTGCGCGCGACGCGTCCTCGTCTTACGTCTCTTCTGTCTGGCCTGCGCCTAGTAGTAAAAGGGATCTAAACTACAGGATCTATCACATGAATCAAATTACAGTAGCAAATGGCAAAGTGGAACGAAGCAATGGTAGATCATTTTGGCAGCCTTATTAGCGCTATCTAAATCTTTATAACTAGTGGTTCGCCCCGAACTGAGACCTCGCGATAACACCTTTATCAGCCCGACTACTTAACCAAGTAATTTCCATTTTTCTATTATTATTTTTGAAAATTAGTACAAGTTTCTTAATTCTTCAGTTTCAGACTTTTCCCTGTAGTTGTGATACAAAAGCCACAAGTATACCAAATTTCAGCATTGTGGGATTGCTGGAAGTACCCTAGAATTTTTGATTTTTACGTTTTTTATTTTACCTAATATCTCAAAAACTACTAAGGCTAAATACTTATTAAAAACAGTTTTTAAATGTCCAACCAAAGCGCTTTCATTAGACACCCCACTTGATCTGACTGTCTCACTTTTATTTTTTTTACCCCCTCGTGGACCCCAATATCTCAGCAACCCCCTCACCGATATAGCTCATAACCTTACCTACAAATTGTACCAATACTATCTACCCCCATACCAAATTTCATGAAGATCGGATTAACGGTTTGGAAGTTTTCATCGGACAAACATACATACATACATACATACATACATACAAACGCCGATTCTTCCAACTTGACTCAGAGAACTCGCTTCGCTCGTTCAAAAATTCATGTCCAAAGATGCTAGAGTGCGTCCGTGGACGTGACCTAAGAGATTTCATTTGATGCAGTAATGGGCTGGGGTTACTGGCATGGGTCACATTCTTTATCAGCCGGTAGACATCCACTGCTGGATGAGGCCTCCCTCATAGCATGCATAGCGTGCAAAGGCCATAATCACCACGCTTGGCTGGTGGATTGGTGTTCGCAGTTTGGTGTAATGTATACAGGATGCTGCTGATGCCCATCTCCTTGCGTAATCCCTTATTCGCTTTTTACGAAATCCACAGGAGGAGTTGGAGGAGTCGTATTCCTTGGACGAGACAACAAAGATTCCGTTATTCATATTAAAAAAAAACGCTGTTGAACAATAGGTTTGAATCGAACTGGATAAAATCGAGCGTTTGCGTCATCGAAACATTGTTAATACTCCTTCGATTTAGGTGGGTGGAATTGCTTGGGGACCTGTCCTTCATGATGCCCACACGTGATGAAATTATTAGATTTTCTATGTGGCAATAGATGTAGCTGTATAAATATTGAGATAGCCAAATGATGGCAATCATCATCAGCCTATCGTAGTCCACTGCTGGACGTAGGCCTCCCCATATAATGCGACAACATAAGCGCGTTTTCCATAATGGGGGGATTTACCATGAGCGAATTGGTGAACGCGGTATTGGTAGTAAATACTCAGGTGGATGCTGCTCCCATACTTTGGTGTAATCCTTTAGTAGGCTTATGACATCCACGTGAGGAGAGGGAGGGGTCTATTGTAAGTTGAATAGTACCACGGCATAATAGCAATCAATTAGAAAACAACTGAAAATTCCAACTTTTATACAGTAATACAGTTACAGTACAGTTTTGATGATACAGTACAAGCAGTTCGATAATTTGAAAGCAGGCCAAAAAAAAAACTATACATCTGAAGATTTCTATGGTCCCGCCCAAGCCGCTGGCGTTGCACTGGTTTGACATAAAATAAGTTCTTAGTTCTGAATTGAGACAGAATACAAATTTCCAAATCAAGATTTCGTTTCAATTGATGAATGAAAAACGTTTCTGACCTCTTCAAGACCGAATGAAAAATTCACATCAATGAATAAAAGTCGCACGGTCGAACGCTGAGTAACGTTTCTTGGATCAGACAGAATCTTATGGGGGCGTACTTTGGAAGAAATAAGAGGGGCTAACTCTCCCCCCTTAACATATAAAATTTAGCCGTAAAGCAAAAGTAAGCTGTTCCTGCTCTGTTGTATTACATCTGTACATGGCACGCGTAAAGTTTTATTAGCTCTGAGCGTTGCTTGAAGCCTAAATTTTGAACATTTGCTTGCTTAAGCTTAGCTTAAGCCTTTATTCGCCTCAGCTGACGTGATGACGTTCTATCAAATTTTTTAAAAAACATTCAAATTAACTTCCTGAAGCTATTTTCATTTAAATAAAGGAATGTTTTGATATTTTGGAATTTATTTCTCCCCCCCCCCCCCCCCCCCCAACCCTTTACCCCTTAGTAAGATCTTGCATGCGTCACTGGGCTATTACTAGGTTAACTTAGCAATTCGACACTGCTCTCAGAATGTTCCTTGCAATAAATCTTCGGCTATCGGGCCCTAATACAAATTCAAAAGAGGAATAAAGTAGAATATTGGGTGAGCAATGAATGGAAAATCAGTTGACCGCTGTTAACTTCTAAGGCTCTATATATTTTGTATGTTCTTCCATGACTCTAGAAAAACAAATTGATATTATTTGGTAGTGCGAAAAATTATATTGTAACGTTATAAGTGACATGTTTTTTTTAAAACATTCTGTGAAAGACTGTAAAAGGTTAAGCATCAGCACATTTATATGTTATTTTTGAATTTATTTTCGCTCTCCCAAACACAATAGCTTTTTTTTTCTAGAGCCTTGCTAGAAAATATTTTTTTGTTGAAAAATATGTTTTTCAAAACAAGCTTTCATGAAATTAGTCAATTAGTAGATCGGAATCATGAGCTTATCAAAATGAACCCAAACACTGCCAAGCTAGTATTGATAATCGAGAAGTTCTTGTCCACCTTCCGATGCGATCATTAGATCAGCTCGCTGTCATAATAATATTGTATTGTCATCGGAACTTGACAGGTATGCAAAATATCCGCTCAATTACTTACCTAAGTGAAATTGATTTTGCAAGATATGATCACTACGCGTAGCGTTTTCCTTTATTTTTTTACTCTGAAGTTATTGCGACCACCAATCCGTCTACCAAGCGTGGTGATGGCAAATCCCCATAATTAAATGGGATGGTATTCAATGGGTGAGGTGTCGTGTAGCAGTGGACATAAACAGACTAGAATTGAAACATTCGTGGTTGTGAATCATTTGAAATTGAAAAAAAAACGGCTATTTACCACTGTTTTTCGTCATTTTTGCTGACGTTTCAAACAGAAACAGACAAACAAAACAGACTGTTGATGATGATCATGATGAAGTTAACGAAAATATACTAGGGCCCTCTTTAATAAAAGTTTTTAAAAAAGAATAGCTGTAGAGCCATGGAAGAATTAGTACTTTCGCTTGAATGGTCCTTTCTACCAATGGTGTGACAGTTAAAATCACAGCCACATGACTCAGGCATTTGGATGACTAACCGGAGGGGCACCCAACTTATGCCTGATACTAATCGAAATCATGACTAATTGAGACATTAAAGATTTATTGCCATTTAATTCTATAGCAGGTTGTTGCTGCTTATTACATACAAGTTATTAAAAATAGAAAGTTATTGCGTTCATATTTTTTTTACCATCAAAGGATTAAGCAAAAGAGGTTAAAGTTAATATTATAAAAACAACTGTTACTTTCACAAGTCAAGAGACCATGGTTATTTATTGACTTGGTATTAGTAACTATTAGAAGTATGTATGTGTGTGTGTATTAGAAACATTTTCGGCTTTGGAATATTTCGGTATAAACTTCGGTTTCGTTCCGAGGTAAGTCGATGTCTTAGCACCGATTCTCGTAATTATTGAACATTAAAAATTAAAATCACAATCTAATCTCATCACAGTCAACTGCCACGTCTGTCACTGCGTGCGTAGACGTAGTAATTATTACTTAATCTTTGAATGCATACGTTATCTATCTCGCTCTAGCGAATGCCTTTCTGAGAGACAGAAAGGTTGATTATTAATCAAAAGATGACTGAGATGATATTATATTGTGAATTAAACGTAAAATAATTACAAGAATTGCTTTCCAGACTACATGTCACATCACGGCATCATCAGCCATTAGATGTCCACTGTTTGACGAGGCCTCCCCCATATAATGCAATGGGGTGATTTGCCATAATCACCACGCTTTATAGGCAGATCGCTGATCGCAATATTGGTGTTGAGTACTCAGGTGGATGCTGCTGCCCATTCCCTGGTCCCTTAGTCAGTTTTTACGATATCTACGGGAGGAGACGGAGGGGTCTGTTCTTAAGCCAAACACACCACGGCGCCGCTGGGATGTGAAACATGTAACAGTCAAACCAACAGAAATAGAGCATTTTGCGAGTTTGCTAAAATACTTAGAAAGTAGCAATTTTTTGTAAAATGTCCTTCGGCTTCGACCTCAAGGGACTGTTGGTCCGGCACTATCTTCTGCATTTCAGTTGCCAACTCTACTTTTATTTCTCTACTGCTTTTTGTATTAAAACGAGTAATGTACCTACAGAGTTTGATATATTAGTGTATTACAAAAAGTGCTTGGGATACGCTGAAAAAGCATCAGCTATTCTGTGGTTAATATTTATAACTGTGCCTAGAGAGAGTTTGTGAAACTTGTATAAATGAATGCCAGACACTAGATATTTTTTAATCATTTTATTTATGTCTCAAAGATGATGGTATTGTTACACAATATTGGGTGTTAGTGACAATAAGTTCGCAGAATTTACCAATTCAATAAACTAAACAAATCAGGCGAAGACGCCCCGCGACGTTTCGCAAGTGCTATACCTACCTACAAAATCATATTTTCGGGGCATGATTTTATTCACATTCATATTTGTTATTGAATAAACCTCAATTTCTGGTGGTAAGCACAGAAGCAACGCGTTGGAAATCACTGAAATTTCATTATATCCGCGGAGTTGTATTTACAATTCTCGAGAATTCACACGCGATACGCTTTTTTTGTGAGAGCGCGTCTTGAGTCTTACTGCCGTGAGTATTGTATCTACTACCTGTGTTTTATTAATAAAATCAGAGAGCGGTGGTGGTTTGATGGGAGCTACTCCGACTTCTGAGGCCCAATTCTCTAATTTAAAAACATTCAATTCGCAGTATAATCTCGTCTCAGTCGCACTGTCACGTATAGTAACTATTAATTAATCTTCGCGTTTCTTGCGAAGATTAGGTAATAGTTACTATACGAAACAGTGCGACTGACACGAGACTGGAATGTTTTTAAATTAGAGAATTGGGCCTCTGATCTTATGTTCGTTGGTTTGAATTTTGGCCATCACGGAACCGATATTTTGTACTTTTTGAACTGAATCGCTATAAGAGCTCATTGTAAAGCCTCTGAGCTGAAAAAAGAACCGACTTGTCCGACTTGATAGAGAAAATCGATCACTTTTCCCATTTTGATAGACTTCACCAATTTTTTGGGGTCGATGCGTTACATCCTCACTCAGTAACTTTTAAGGTTACAAACTTGATGTTAGTCTATACTACTTACTTGATTACTTGAGGATGTAATAAATCAAAAACAGAAACACGATTGGTGAAACATTTCTAGATAGATTTTTTTTTTTAAATCGAATCTTTAAAACCCGTTTTACGTCGTCTTGTAAACTATTCAGTAGGTAATCACAGTACTTAAATAAATAGAAATAATTTATTTATGTATTTGCTACTATTTAAGCACAAGGAAGTTTGATCATTTGTCGTCGTTTACACCAGTTACTTCTGAGCGGCACAAATCTATACCTTATCTCTTCACGGTGTCAATTGTGTCAAGTGAGTAATAGCGCTATCACTTTCTTGCAGTTCTACTAGACTCCGCCCACTCGAGAGCCGAAATATTTTAACATATCGTTTTAGTGAAACTGTTTCAATATTGGTTAGAGTTTAAAATATATAAACGAGATATTAACGGAAGTTGTAAAACAAAAACATACAGACGGAAATACCGAATATTGATCTCGCAAAAGTTAATTGAAAAAATAACTTGAGAAGGCGTGGAAAAACAAATCGGTGTATTGTTGAAACGTTTTTGACAAAAATTAAGTCAACAAAAAATAAAATACTTCGTAAGAATTCATCATCATCATCATCATAAGCCTGTAGAAGTCCACTTCTGGGGACATAGAATACCACCCAGGTGGTACCCTTAGAATTCCACGCTGAATGGTCTTGACGCCTCCATCCACTGACTTCCTACGACGTTTATAATGTCTAGTCAATCGAATGGAGGGCCTTCCTCTACCGCGTCGTCCGGTTTGTGGTCGCCACTCGAGAACCGTTATGAGCTATGTCGGTGACTTTGGTTCTTCTACGGATTTTCTCATTTCGGATTCTATCACGTAGGGAAACTCCTAGCATAGGTCTCTCCATAGCCCGCTGCGCGACTTTGAGCTTGTCTATTCGTAAGATATCCTATGAAATATTCTCATTCTATCAGGTTCAAGGTCACTCATTCATTAATGGTTGATGGTATACGATATGATGGCTCGTCCTGGCCGGTCTCCAATAGACCGACCTTGTTAGATGCGTGCTCACGTTCTTACTATTTATGAAACCGATTTGCATACAAATGCGTATGAGCGATCGCACTGAACAGATAGTGCAGAAAATCTGCACAGGCGCAAGAGAATAGCAAGATTACTTCATAGGTACAACAGACGTGTTTATAATGTTGAGTTACCTACCGGTAAGACAGAACACACATTAAAGGTCTAGTCTGTGAAAAGGCTTGAAAATTGGCGTTTGGAAAAGCCAATTATTCCTCGAATTTAGCTTTATTCTTAACAATACTTAGATCAATAGAAATAAACTTAATCAGTAGCATTTAAACGTCCACTTATGGACGAGGCCACCCCTATAAAATACAGTGGGGGGGATTGCCAAAATCACACTCTTGGTAGGCGGATTGGTGATCGCAATATTGTTGTTGGGTGGGTGCTGCTGCCCATCTCCACGTGGTAATCCCTTGTTGATTTATACGACATCCACGGGAGGAGATAGAGGGATCTTTTATTAAGCTGGACACACAACGGCACTGCAGTAAGCATGTTATTTTCCTGCAAATCAAGTGATCAATGAGACAATAATATACTTACTGCACTATCACATTCCGGACTTCACGTGGCTGTTCCGAGATATGTCACAACCAATAAGACTGCACCATTTTACAATTGGGCCAATAGGATTACTTCAAATCGTGACGTAGTCTTGGAACATGTCGCGGGAAAAGAATATCTTATTTATATCATCACTTAATCCATAATTCTCGGATTTATCCAGCATCGATAAAAACTTTTTAAATCATATAATTTTCAATTGTAAATTAACTCACAATAACGTTTCTCTTGTTGACCCTTTCAAATTGCAAACAAACCCGATTTCGGAACCCTATTCAATTGTTAATTTTATTGTGGATTTTATCGAGTGAATGTAATTGTTCTAACATAATGTGCCGGAACACCTGCGTAAAGCGATTGGAGGATTGGCTAAAATCGCTTTGAAATGGGTACTGGATCAGTTTAACTTTAACTGTATTAAAATATTTCTACCGCCAAGCAGTAATGTTCGCATTGCTGTTTTCCTGATTAAAGGGTTGAGGTACATGAGACTTTTCAACTTTATGTCTCAGGGTGCAGTGCAGTGTCTCGTAGGGCGCGTCTTATGTGGACGTGACCTAAGAGGAATTGCATTTGTTATGGGCTGGGGTTACCGCTTAACATCAAGTGGCCCACACGCCAGTTCCGTTATTTACATTCTACACTAGGTACCTGATTTGTATTCACGTTATATTTTGGCTGGAATACTTATCGGGTGCTGAAGAGCGTACCCCTATACCCCTTACCGCTTGACTATAGGTCAAGCGTGCATTATAATTTTTTTAATTATTTCGTGGAAAGAAACACCACACATTCTTAAAATTCCGCTGGTAAGAAGTAACCTAGCTATTATCCTAGGGATGTGGTAAGAGACATACGCTACAGCATTCTCATTTATTGCTCTATGAATATGTGCCAGCTTGTTTTAGTATTATGTTGTTTCATAAACTTGAAGTGAGCTGTAAAAAAACATCTATAAACAAATCTACAAATCGTTTATTTCACAAAAATAAAATACCAGAGTTTAGTGTCCTACCTTCTCACCCAGGAGTGTTCAACATTGTGTTGCAGGCTAACAGAAGGCCAATTCTCGTAACTATTTTAAATCCACACTGAAAGTTGACCGAATTGAGACTGAAAATTGGTACCTATTCTGCTCCCTCATAATAATAATTTGGTCAAAGTACTTTCAATTCACGGCTTCTGCAAAGCAAATCTTTCAATACTTTCAATTAGATATAGTAGGATAGTAATATATATCATAGGAAAGAGTGAAGAGAGACTCGCTAAAATGCTAAAATTCCAGCCAAAATTCTCGGAAAACTTTGAAAGGATTGATAATTTTTTCAAGTTTCGTTCACATTTCCGTGTTGCATTGTTAGTACAGTCAAATTAGGTGATTTTTTGCACAAGTGTGGAACTAATTAGATTTAGTCATGAAAACTTTTCTAATTGTATTGTATGGCTTAATTTCACCTCTAATAATAAGCATCAGTAATTTCACCCTCCGGAACAGGGTGAAATAGGGTGAAAACCATAAAAATATCCGTAACTTAATGGGGGAAATAGAAGTAGTCGGTGCAATTTGGCATAGACTTTGAACCGTTATGATCTACATTTGCACCAAGTATTTTTTAAATCCGACATACGGAACATACAAAAAAAAGTCATTTACAAAAAAAACTTTTTGTGGTTATTACGGCTCCAGGAAAATTAAGGTAGTCGGTGCAAATTGATAGACATATCAGAAAAATGTTCAAAATACATTACCAGGTTTGCACCATGGTGCGTCTCACGGAAGGCACTTTTCCATATTTTATTGTCGCTCTACTTCGGGGAAAATTAATGTAGTTCTGGAAATCGACTTAAACTTATTCATTTAATTAGTACTACATCCGCCGGAAGTTTTATACTGGTTTTTTTTTTACGGAAGATGCATTTGTTCAACACTGTGCTCCCTACATGCACGTAGTTTTTATTAAAATCATAATGCACTAAGACAGTCTCTCTATACGTAATTTAACTTGCATCAAGTAATTTCTTTCTATTTTAAAATTTACGGCCTTTTTAAGTTTGTACCTAATATTTAAAAGGGTTCCGTAAGCGCCAGAAACGGTGCAAAACTAGGATAAGCTTCTTTTCGTGTCATCTAACGTTTCCATAAGAATCCACGACTACACGATTTAGGTCCACACTTTTTGCTAATTTGCCTGTACTATGTCAGTTGAGTTGAATACCATTTGTGATATATGTATGTGACATCGACATTGTCTCGATCGAATCATGATCTGAACTTTATTTTGACTGTTTTTTATTACGAGAATTGATGATGTATGTTTTTGGTTCGTATTAAAAACTTTCCCCCTTATTCATAATCAATGTTTAAACCTTTTATAGCTAAAATAGTTTTTGTCTTATTTTGTCGTATGTAATTTTACATCAGAGAAAACAAAACAAAAGCTATTTTAACTAAAACAGGTTTCTAAAATGATTATGAATAAGGGGGTTTGTATTTAATATCCGTAGTCACAGTTTACCCTGAAAACTTAGAACGAGTGAGTGGTGTATTTTGGAATGTAACTCGAAAAGTTTTCACTACAGGATATCCCTAATGACTTTTATTGATAGTTTCCACCACAGCCCACTTACATGGGAGCACATTGTTATCGACTTTGGTGGGGTACATCGCAAACGTAGCGTGGAACATATATTATAAATTATAGCCTATATGTTATTCTGATTCTAATGTATAAACTATATTACTGTAAAGTTTCATCAAAATCCGTTCAGTAGTTTTTGCGTAAAAGAGTAACAAACGTCATCCATCATCCTCACAAATTTTGTGTGCCTACTGAACTGATTTTGATGAAACTTTACAGTAATATAGTTTATACATTAGAATAACATATGGACACAACACACAAACAAAACAAACAAGCATACAACCCACCTGTTGAAAGTAGTTACCGTAGCCTATATGAACGCCTGCAACACCAGAGGCAACACACGCACGCTGCCGACCCTGAAACTTAAAAGATGAATCATCTCGTGTGCCTGTAATTTCACCGGCACCCGTACCCTTCAAACCGAAACACAGCAATGCGAGCACTACTGCTTGGCGGCAGAAATAGGTACGGTGGTAGTACTTCCCCGGACGAACTCTTTCAAAAGAAGTAAAAAAAATATATAACTTATAAAAGAGGTTCCACGCGGACGGAGCCGCGAACAAATGCTAGTATAGGTACTATATAGAAGAAGATGAAGGACTCGAAGGTCACAGGAAATTGCCTTTTGTGTACGTTTTGCGCATCGCTTATTGTTTTATTTTCCGGCGTTAATATACCTAATAAGGAAAATAACTAACAGGCATGTGTGCACTTATACTTATAGTCCAGTCAGTGAGGGGGTTTGACCCTGACAATAATTCCTCTGTCGCTGAAACTTTGCAGTGTGATAAAGTAAAGTTCATAAATTACGGTTGACAAGTTATCCATGATTTTTTTTATTTTTAAATGTTGTATTTCTACCTAAACATGAAAATCACTAATAACTTTTGGTGGAAAATTGCTCTGTCCAAAATTCCTTCGGTATATGTTAGTATACATTAATAAGTATACATATGTA
The DNA here is from genome assembly GCA_951392215.1 of Epirrita christyi. Taxonomy (NCBI): domain Eukaryota; kingdom Metazoa; phylum Arthropoda; class Insecta; order Lepidoptera; family Geometridae; genus Epirrita; species Epirrita christyi. The sequence continues at coordinate 6,523,084 of OX595850.1, forward strand.
ACGGTATCCAGGAATATTTCGATTTCAGTGAGACAGAAATTTAAGAATATCTGTATTTTTATCACAACTTTTTCAGGAAAATTGCTCCGTCAGTTTTAATTTTTTTGTACTTGTAAGGTTGTTTAAACTAATCGCCTTGCAGAGTTATCCAAAAGATTTGCCTTTTTGTTCATAGTTTTATGGATTTTTGGAAATAACTTACGGCGGAAAATTGCTCCGTCCATTTTTATTCATTTGTTAGTTACAGTATACTTTATTATAATAGAATTTTAAGTTATCCAATAAAATTTCGCCAAAACACATAAACACATAAACTTTTAAATATCAACATTTCATACTTAGTCAATTTTCGTACCGCGCGGGGTTCTGTGGGCTCAACACGAACAATTAATGTTACCGAGACGCAATCGAGACGATCTCAAACGTCAAATATTGGCCAGTGACACAGGAGTGACTTGAAATTTTCAATATTTGTGAGTAGATATTTGAAGTTTACTATCGTGTCTTCGTAACTTTAGATGTTCGTGTTTGGGCCACTGATAATACAGCGGGGCACCGCACCACGCATGCGCTCCGCGCAAGGGCTGCCAGATATACCGCTTTTCCTTTTTTGATACAGCTTTTTTGCTTAGGGATCCGCATTCCGTTTTTGGTTATCGAGGTTCTGTTTTTTTTGGATGATACTATGAGCAACTTTTTTATCACTTTTACACCGAAAAAAAACGCCTAAAAGTAGCTGTCCTTAAACTTATCTCCAAAATAACGTAAAAAAGATGTGGAAAAAATAAGAATATTGAGAACACGATGAAGAATTAAACGAAAGTTATTGCGAGTGACTGATAAAACAATCAAAACTATTACGCTATTGAAAATTCTCCCAGGGACACTCAACTCGTTTTTGAATAAAAAATTAAAATAAATTACTTACTGAAAATATATCAAAATCATGGAAAACTACCACATTCAAAACCGTTAGTCAGCACACCTACTCGAGTACTTACGACTCGCACTTGGCAAGCTTATTTTGTATGTAAAGTCGTACTTTTTTTAAATCTCGTTAGAAATCAATTGAAACATACTGGCCACCTAGAAGTCGTCATAAAAACAGCCAACGCATCGAAGAAGAAATGATCCACGGTGGATCCACGTTACAAAATTTGACAGTTTAGGTAAGACCACAAAATATAGAAATAGACAGAAGGTCCGCTCCCACCGTCCTTGAAAATAATTACCTAAACTTGCCTGACTCACTAAGGTTGCTACTGTATTCATTCAGAATTTTGAAAAGGAGTAGATTATTAGGAGTTGGAACAAGTTACAAACAATCTCGTTTGGAAAGGTGAAGAACGTTTGCATTTGGTTGTATTTAAACAACCAAATACACTGCAAGCGTAATAATACTGCTACTCATTTTGTTAACAAGTGACAAATGCCTGCACTCGCTATTATAGTCGCGACTGAGCTCTGCTCGAGATTGCGTGAGAATACATGTAAACGTAAAGTCAATGTGTGCTTACCAGAAATGGCGCTATGTTCTGAGTGGACCCTCTGTAGCTGTTTGTTCACGACGACTCTGTCTCTCATTTTTTTTCGTCTGAGAAACTTTACGATTTTGCTTCGGCTTTCAACTTCTATGTGATGTCATATGCTGTAACGCGTAGGCGTTAGGTTCAATTTGGCTCTAACTTTTTTCATACAAATATTAAACTTACAAGCACTTAGAAGCCGAAAGAAACATTATTTATTATTATTTCGTTCTTGAGATATCGTGATGAGTCAGCAAGTAGGTGAGTGATATTTGCCTTATATATATATTGATTCTCATTGATCAAAACTATTGTCTCAAGATGTAGTAAAAGTAGCTCCCGGCGGCTGTGCGCGTAATGTTGATAGTCTAAAATGCGTATGCTACGCCGAAATTTTATTGGATACTTTAAAATGCTGTTGTATTTAAGTGTACTTTAACTAATAAATGAATAAAAAAGGACGGAGCAATTTTCCGCCGAAAGTTATTTCCAAAAAACCATAAAGCTATGAACGAAACGGCAAATCTTTTAGATAACTCTGCAAGGCGATTCGTTTAAACAACCTTACGCGTACAAAAAAATAAAAACTGACTGAGCAATTTTCCTGAAAAAGTTGTGATAAAAAAACAGATATTCTTTAATTTCTGCCTCACCGAAATCGAAATATTCCTGGATACCATTACATATCTATACTTATTAATGTATACTAACATACACCGAAGAAATTTCAGACTGAGCAATTTTCCACCGAATGTTATAAGTGATTTCCATGTTAAGGTAGGAATACCTAATTTAAAAATAAAAAAATCCTAGATAACCTGTCAACCGTAATCTATAAACCTTACTTTATCACACAGCAAAGTTTCAGCGACAGAGGAATTATTGTTAGGGTGTGCATACAAAGAATTGCCTCGTTCATCGGACTATTAGTGCAGGTTTCAAAATTCCCGTCTGTTAATTTTGAACTTTATTTACATCAGTTAAGGTATAATGCCGAAATACGCGTAAAAAACGCTTGTTGAAGTACCTGTACGTGTCTATTCAACTGATAAAATGTGTGAATGTATTTGCGGGCTAAATTTAAACTGAGATTTTTGAAATAAATAGGTACTATACTATGAAATGAAGCTGGAAAATTGTGTTGAAACAAAAAATTATGTTTTCTGCAACGGGTAACAAATCCGTTTCTGCAACATCGTAGATCGTAATTATCGGTAAGATTTTTACACGTTCACATCTCTCGCTGCCCGTTTTACTTTAACGGTTTTCTCCAAGTGCATAACCTTAAACGAAACCTTCGAACTGGGTCATATCGATTCTCAGCTTTGATTTTTACAATCTCTGATTCAGAAAGCTGGAAGTTGGATATTCCTTGGAGATACTTCACATGCACGCAAGAAATAAAATTACTCGTCCGGGAAACTTGTACCACAAATCGAATTTAGTGCAGCGGTTTATAACTTCTGACTTTGCTACTCTTTTATTTTTATTTCAACAATTCCCTTTGGGTTCCTATATTTTACTTTCTTAGATTACATTATGCGGAAGAGCTTTTGTCTTTTTGCCAAATATTCTATAAGAAAATGAGTTCTCAAACTAGTTTGCATAAATCAGTGTCGGATTTTTATCACAATGCATTGAGATAAATTACGTTTTTTTGATGGCGCAACCAATCTCTGTCCGCTTAAAGGAGCGTTCTAATGGATCGTGTAACTACGAACTCTCGTCACAAATACCGCAGAGCCTCAAGACGAAAGTCTGTAGTTAGTGCATGTTGCCAGTGATGACTGACGGGGCACTGAGATGTGGTCGCTAACTATTGACCATATAGATAAGCTCAAAGTCCTTTGGATAGAGCTATGCACGGAGTTTCAGAAGTTGAAGTGGCAATGGGCAGGCCATATGGCTCACAGAACTGACAACCGCTGGGTAATAAAGGTACTCGAGTGGCGACCACAAACCGGACGACGCGGTGAAGGCCCTCGATGGACCAAAAACATTATAAACATCGCAGGAAGTCGGTGGATGGAGGCTGCCCAAAGACCGTTCGTCATGGCAATTTATGGGGGAGGCCTTTATTTAGCAGTGGACTTCTATAGGCTACATCATATCCAATAAAATGTACCTACACAAATGAAATGTATGCAATCGTGTCTACGTTTATGTGGAGTGTAAGTTTTGCAAATTCAACTCTGTGTATCAGCAATTTTACTCTTCACTTGATGACTTGACTTTGATTGATTGAATTGACTTGAGATATCTAATTACCTATGTATTGTGTTGGATTATTGTGTTTTATGGTCAGTTGGTCAGTTGCAAGGCGAAAGCTATAGGGTTTCGGCCATACGCCCAAATGTGGTTCCGCGTAACAATAATGTTCACATAACTAATGATCGTGTCGACAATCGTAAATTTCACAATACACATTTCTAAAATTACACTCCAATCCGCGCAAGAGATTTGTGGTGTTTGTTTGAACCAACCTTTGTGACTGCATACAACTATTAATATTAATAAACTGTTAAGTTGTTGCGCGGAAACAATGTCTTGTATGTATTACATTTAGATCATATTTACAACTAGGAAAGATAAGCGTCGATGTGAAATCTCTGAACCTCCGCAATCTAATAGTTTCCAAAGTAGATATTTTGTTGAAGTAGCAATAACACGAGGAAGGGATCTGGAGGGCAGTTTTGGTTCGCGGTCATTTGTTCGCACGACCCGGCCTTCTCGCTATTATGTGACTTCGACCGAGCCTCTTCAGACCTTTATAATAGCTCAATTAGTGGCAAATGAACATTGATTCAGTTTAAACGTTGATAGAGTCTGAAATGCATTGTTTTGTTTCAGGATGAGCGGTTCAACCACGACATTGACCAGCAGACTGGCTACAAGACGAGGTCACTTCTCTGCATGCCGATTAAGGACATCAATGGAGAGGTCATCGGCGTCGCTCAGGTATGAAAGGAGTTTACTCGTTTTAATCACTATGTTTCAGTTGTCGTCGAAATTAAATGTTCTCGGCTTTTGTTCAGCAAACAAACCTGACATTCCAATAGTTCTTGCTTCGTAAAATTAAATTAAACATTGTTTACGCCGAAATCGAATAACAGCTGTGGGATACCGGGAAAATGGGGGCTTTGCGAAAAAAATATGATATTAAAAAAGTTTTTGTAACACTGGCAAACGTATTTAAAATACGAGGCAAAATTGCAATTCCTCGTGAAATGTTAGTGGAACTTGAAATTATCTCATGGCATCTGCCTGTTGGCTCCAGAGAGGAAATTAATTTTAAATGTCAGGGATGAACTAATTATAAAAACTGGAATGCCTCAGTAAAATATTATACAAAAAAGAATACCAAGTGTCAAATAAATTCAGATACGGATGAAATAGCCTAGCTGCTTTAATTTTTATGCCGAAAAGCGAATAAAGTCATGCCAATCAGGCTTGCCAATTTTTATTAAGGTTTCGTACCCAGAGGGTGCCAAACAGGACCCGATTACTAAACCTACGCCGCGGTTCGTCCGTCTTCCTTCCAAAGTTTTCCGAGAATTTTAGCATAATAGACGCGTCTCTTTTCACTCTTTCCTATGATATGTATATGTTACTATCCTAATCTTAATCTACGGTAGCCGTGAGTAGACTGATAGATCCGGAAAGTAGACTCAAATTGGTATTTGATTCATAATTCAATCTCGATTCGGTCAACTTTTAGTGTGGATTTAAAGTAATTACGAGAATTAGCTTTCTGAGTGCGGGTGTAATACATAATAGCGTGTGATAATTGTAGTTTATAATCCTAGTCCCTAAAATAACAATCCAATGGTGCCATTGATCATTATTTGAACCAATAATAATCAAGCAGGCTTTGATCTAAGTACTTGACTCTGCAATGTTTGTTTTTGTTAATTCCCAGGTTATAAACAAACAAAACGACAGCCCCTTCACATCTTACGACGAGAAAGTATTCTCCGCCTACCTACAGTTCTGCGGGATTGGCCTGCGGAACGCACAGCTTTACGAGAGATCACAGTTGGAAGTGAAGAGAAATCAGGTCCTATTAGACCTTGCGAGGATGGTGTTCGAAGAGCAGAGCACGATAGAACACATGGTGCTGAGGATACTGACGCATACGCAGAGCTTGATTCGGTGTCAGCGGGTCCAGGTGAGATACTAGAATTTTCGAGCGAGAAATTAACAGAATTATGAAAGGCGTCCCTTCGTCTCTGAAACAGTTTGTTTTAGGACCATTCGTAAGATTTTATTACCAATTCGTCTCCTTCATACGGAGATGCGTTACTCGCTCATTTTTGGGAAGGACTTTAATATAAGGGTACATAATATATATATAATATGTATATTTAAGGGTGTGATGGGGAGTTGAGGGAGAGGAGGCCCCCCACACACTTGGGAAGTTTAGGAAATGCAGTTTTTTATTTTGTTTTTTAAATCTTATTTGGAGTTTATGTTTTGGTAATTTTTCTATACTACGCCTGTGATTAGAAGTTTTCTTCAAATATATTAGTATAGTGTACCATAACACAACACGCACACACAACACAACACCCAACAGCCACACACATAGTCTTTATCCCACACTAGGATTCCTTTTGTTGTGGGTAACAGGAACTATAATAAATATATATAATATATATTTATTATATATATAATACTATGGTACGACTCGGAACAAATAGTTGTAGTTCATGCAAATATTTGTTCGGGAATCGAACCCGCAACCTCTAGATCGGCTACTCGTTAGTGTGGGTAATTTAAAAAGAAATAATATATGTAGCTTTCGTGTCACTGTTATTTTTTTAATTATTTGAAATGCTGCCTCGTCCAAGTAGGTATATCCTACTAATATTATAAACGCGAAAGTTTGTGAGTATGGATGGATGTTTGTTACTCTTTCACGTAAAAACTACTGAATGGATTTGAGTGAAATTTGGAATGGAGATACTTTACGCCCTGGATTAACACATAGGCTACTTTTCATCATCATCATCATCATCAATTTTAATCATTTTTCACGCGGGTGAAACTGCGCGGCGCAACTAATGTATCCATAAATCTAACGAGCTCGATCGAAACCCGGTAACCGATGTTCAGTAATTAAATTTAATATCACACAAACATAATTAATAACTTTGTAAAGCGATAGCTTTGAGACTTCCCGTCAAAGTGAATGTCTGTGGAAAATCTGCACGAGAAATTCTCTACACGCTGTGATTATTTAATTATAATAATAATGTTTAACGCGTGTGTAATAAACCTTTCCTGGAATCGTAAAACCTTAAGTGGTACTCGGCTTCGTTCAATCAGCTTTACTTTCTGAGTACTCCCATACCTTCGAAGATTCTGTATTTGTTGACGGTAGTCTAGTTTTTATATATAAATGCAATGGTTGCGATGAGCTCCCCATTTGACACGTCTATATTCCTGCGACTGTGCAACCCACGGTAAAGAGGCCCTTTGAGGCTCTGCCTACCCCTCCGGGAAACGGGTGTGACTTTAATTATCACTAAAAATGGGATATTTACCATGATTTTTGAGATACTGAGATAGATAGAGAAACTCTTTATTGCACACCAAATAAAAATACAACAACAAAGGAAACGTTAAAAAATCAAATAACGTACAACGGGTGGTCTTATCGCGAGCTCTTCCAGACAACATTTGAACCTTTGAGTTGTATTATTTCTCGGCACACGTAAACTGAAATCTTTGCGCGAAGATGTTATTGGTATCCATAACGGTCTACCCTCTTTCTCACTCTTTACGAATACCCAAAATTCAGCTTCATTGTCACACTTAACTCCATTTCGACACAACACTAACGGTATCTGGACGCGCCCACTATTCTTTCGATTCCTACACATGCACAATACCGTTCGATACTAGTTCGGCCACTTTTCACATCTATCACAACAAGTTGCCCTACCTACAAAATCCCTGGGTATTGCGCAATTTAAATTGCCCGTGTAAGATTATCTTTAGATACTTTTATTTGCCCTCGTCCTTTGTAGAACTGTTAACTTGATTGCACGTTTAATCAGCCGAATTGAATGGTAAATTCTGTACACAAGCGTTATCGATTGGGCGTTCTATTCAAACATTGTATGGAGTAAGGAGAATTAATCTATGTTTGCTTTGTATTAAAATTGATGTAAGTCTCAGGATTGAATGATTTTCAATTATAATAAAACTGACAAGTGCGAGCGAGACTCGCGCCTTGACGGTTCCGATTCGTAAATTATTTCGAAGTCGTCCCTTTTCGTGTTTCAGCCATTTTTTCCTACAAACTTCAAACATCTCATTTGTTTACGGACACTGCTGAACGACGCCATTAAATACAATGCCATAGTCATCACTGCTATTTTAGGAGTAAAAATGTCGAAATTCCTCAATTTAGTCTGTTTCTTTAATTTTTGTCACAAATTCCAAATTTCTGAACTGTGACATCACTGGAAGTAACTACCCTAGAGTTTCTTGTTTTCGCGATTTCCATACAAAATGTTGTCATTCATAGCCATATATTTTTAATGCATTGAGTTAGAAGCTTGATTTTTTACGGCACTATGTGTGAAACCTTTATATATGGCACTCTTTAAAAAGGTATCAAAGCCGTCCCTTAGAAAAAGACAGAAGGACGGACAACAAAGTGATCCTATAAGGGTCCCGTTTTCCTTTTGAAGTACGGAACCCTAAAAATGATTGGCATTGTTGTACGTTAAATGTACCTCACGGCCCGTTCACACATGGGAGTCCGTTTTACTGGTACGTTTTTAACGGATACGTCACAAATTTATGCTCTGTTCACACATAGGCACCGTATAACGTTCAACGGATCCGTCATTACTAGATGAGATGTGTGAACAGAAAACTCGCAGTATACCGCCGCTATTCTACAAGGATAGACGCTGTCACGCACACAGTATCTATCCGTTAAAATTCTACGTATCCGTATATTTTTACTGTTCCGTCGTCCAGTATTCGATGACAAAACGGAATGTCATTTTTTTACAGAACGATATTTTTTACTGTATACAGAATACTGTGCCATGTGTTAAGTCGCTCATACAACTACATACGCCATCGACGAAAAAAAAACTTACACGATAAAACGGAACAGTAAAACGGAGACATGTGTGAACGGGCCGTCATTTTGTTTTTAATACGTTTCCATTTGAAGCTGCGGGTTGCATATTTATTAACTCTTATGGGACTCACGGCTTTTAATTCTATATGACCTTTACTCTGTACACGCATTCTTCTAAGTTTCAGTAGTACTTAGTCATAATAGCTCAACCATTACCGCTTGTTTTTCTTAGCTAATGGATTCTAGATTAATTCTTGTTATTCTTCCGATATCTAAAGGAAATTAATGCTTGTTATCATTAGCTTTGATGGCTGTTAGTTTTGCAGAAACTGAAAGTCAGTATTATTTTTGGTTGCACCCATTTCAGTTTTAGAACATAGCATGCACCCAACGTTCGCATACATATAATACTGATCCCACACTAGGATTCCGTGTCGTGGGTAGCAGGGATCTATGAGTACCATGGTACCACAACACTCAGGCAACAAGGGCACAAATATGTATTTGCAGATCATGCAAAGATTCAAATGATCATCATTTCCCTGTCCCACCCTGGAACCTTCGAATAACATAATCTACCTACTAATTAAACTATTGAATTCAAGATGATATTTCATGAATTTCAGTTAAAGGTACATAATATTTAATAGTATACTACTAAAATTAGAATTAGTTAATTATGTGCACCTACTTAATATAATTAATAGCTATACATCAAATTCAAATCAAACTTCTCTATCGCACATGTGGAATTACCACCGAATGCGTGATATTACCATTATTTTCAAAATTGTATACCTGATTCAATATGTTTTCAAACTATTTATTATCATTTCAGTTTAATGTGCTTGAATACCTTCTTCTTCTTTGTGCTTCTGATTTGCTATTTTGGATAATTTACTACAATTTTTTACAATCAACAGTCCGACTAACACTAATGGGTCCCAAGTTGAGAGCGTCTGTCCTGTCTGCTATATAGCTATTAGCTAGATTATTAGCTGTTAGCGGCACAGAATAAATACTAGTGGTACAGCGTCTCGGTGTCGCCAGTTGAGCTGTGTTTAATCGACTCTATGTAATCATCTAATGATGATTGAAGTCTGGTGCTCACAGTGATAAGCATACAGTAACCGAGCTTTTACTTACACTAACCTGGTGATAAAGTTTCTGTTTGTGGCTATCCCTTGAACTTCAGTAGAGTCATTCTGTGAAAACTCGAACGCTAACTCGAATTCACTCAAGTGACCGCACTCACTTCGAACGCTCGTCAGTGAGGCGACACAGGCATTTTCGAGTTGTACGGAATACGAAATTTGAATCTCACCGCGGATTCAGCTCTTCGAGGTTCGAGGGATGTTTACAGACTGACTCTACTGGACGTTATTTTAAAACGAGTTCTTTAGACACACAATGTACATTATAAGGTGTTAGATTACTTGTCTTGATGGCTTAGTCTTCGAAATGTAACAAGCAACTACACGGCCGTGTGGTGTAATACTACATGGATTTTAGTAAATTTATTTATTTTTATAATTTTTTTGGAAATTGTGGTTCTCATGGTGTGTCTGCTTGGGGTGCTTTTCGGTGTTTCCATATAAACATACGTGTAGTGCGCCCGTGTAGTTGCTTGACTAGGCCCTCTGTTTAATCGGTATGAGGAAATACGATATGAGAACATTTAAATTTTTCTTGGCACACAATGCAGAATGCAGACGCAACACCATCTGCATTCAGCATTGTGTGCCGAATCAGACGCTTTAGGCAATGAAGTTGAGTTACTGGTTTATTTATTGTGTTCTCGATCGTAGGCGCCGGGCTTACTTATCTCGGACATGTATCGCGCGACCATCGGAATGGTAATCGAGATTTGTTACAGGTTTTTTCGCTTGTGTACGAGTTGAAGGTTTTCGAAAATGCTAAGTTTTTTATTGCGGTTTTGTTACTTACCAAGAATCATGCAGCCGGCTACACCACTTCAAATTCTTGAAAATGCTCGACATGTTAATGTTATAGAACTCCCTTTTCCGCATTCGAACTCTATGGATGGTCCATTATGCGTGAATGCTCGACATGTTTTCGTTTTAGTAACTGTGTCTATCTTTTTATGTTTTTTGTAATTTCTTGCCGAATTACCATTTATCATGATGTTAGTTTAGCTACTTTCACGCACCGCTATTTCAACGTTGGTTATCTCTTCTTCTTCATCAGCCGGTAGTCATCCACTGCTGAATGAGGCCTCCCCATAATAGGGGGATTTGCCATAATCACCACGATTGGACATAGTAGTTACTGATAGATCCTGTGAACTTTGATGTTACTAATAGATCCTGTAAATTTTAAGGAGTTTTTGTATTAGATACTAATAGATCCGAACGGTGACGAACTTACTATTGAAGTCGGCGAAAATTCAAGGAGTAACTGTATTGGAATACCTTTCTTAAAATACGAGGAGACTGAAGAAGTTGTTTTGGCTCAATATTTGTAAATGAAACTTTTTGAAGGAAAAATTTTGAATAAAATTTCTCGAATGAAAAATCTCGAATGAATAGGCGGATTAGTGATCGCAGTTTGGCTATAAGTTCTCAGGTAGATGTTGCTGCCCATCCCCTGGCGTAATCCCTTAAATGCCTTTTACGACATCCACAGGAGGAGTTTGAGGAGTCCTATTCTTAGGACGAGACTACCACGGCGGTTGGTTATCTAGTTCCAATTAAACCGTATGTTTTTGTAAAACTAATCAAAAGTAATACAGATACAGCAATAAATAAAAGAATATCTTACGTATATCATCGGAAAGCTTTTGGCACTTACAACCAGTTGTAAAATGGCATTTGTTTCTGTGTTCCACAGTCTCATGTTATATCCCATCCGCTCGTTGGATGTGTGCCAACATTTCCGAATAAGGGTGTCTTCATTTGAGGCAGAATCGGCTAGAACCGGCCAGATAACGGCGCTGGTGTAACCTATGCTTTGGTGGAGCATGGTGAAAAAAAATATTGTGAGTTTAATGCAGTCTTCGGAGGCCAAACTCTGTTTTAACTAGCAATTGACACGGACACGGTGTAGTTTAACACGATTTTTTAACCGACTTCCCAAAAAAGGAGGAGGTTCTCAATTCGGTTGTTTTTTTTTTTTTTATGTTTTTTACCGCATTTCTCCGGCATTTATGAACCGATTTGGAAAATTCTTTTTTTATTTGAATAGATATACTTCCAGATTGGTCTCATTTTTTTCAGAATCCAGTTCTGATGATGGAATCCATGAGGAATTGAGGGAACTCGTCAAATATTGTAGGCATACATATGGCAATTTTGATATTTTCAGCAACAAACCAAGCATTTGCATTCAAAAAGTATCATAATCCTTTCACCACTATGGTTCTTTCATCATTTTTTTTTCATCCAAGTATTTAGTCGAATATTATGGCGGAAGTCGGTTTTTTAAATGAAAAGTTATTGTATGTAAATTTAGGTTCACTGTGTACCCTAGAGGCGCTGATAGGTATATCTATACAAAATCCATGTTAGCTACAAAATACGTCCGGCCCATTTCTAGCTAAAAAACTCACTGCGGCCTCTGCTAGGATAATTTCCATTTAGTGAGTCTGTCAAGAAGCTTTATTGGACCGTGGTCGTTGTTTCAAGTGTCGGTGTTTTGTTTAGCTTATTTTACAAGCGCAAATTTCATAAAACTGGTCTAATTTTATCGTGAAAAAATTTGGACATTGTTGGTTCCATAGTAAAATATTATGACGCATATTCGAGTAGGTATAATTCAAGTTGTGTAAAAGCTTTATCTCAGATATGTGTCATATTTGTACTTTGCTCGCCCGGGAAAGGAAAATCAAGCCGGCATAGTGACAGCATTATTTTGTAATCTGTAAAATAAGTGCTTTTTACCAAAAAAAAAAAACTGTTTCCAAAAAAATATTAAATTATTTGTATAAATAACAGACATAATGCATAAACCTATAAATATTTGGAAGTCAAATCAAGCAAGCTTGACGCATGATGTCCTTAAAAAGGGCCTTGTAAATGCCCCTGGTGAAAGGATATATTATAAATATTCCTGTTATATTATATCTCACAGTAAATTTTTGTAATCATAATGCAAGTTGTTTCATGAAGGTTGCATATTACGCTAAGATTCGGAGTAGAGTAATTACATATATTTTTTTAAATGTCTTATCTTGAATTTGGTCCACCTGATGTTAAGCGGTAAGCCCATAACAAATGCAATACTTCTTAGGTCACGCCTATCAAGGACGCGCCCCACGTGACATTGTACAGAGAGCTGATTCTACGTTTTGACCAGCAATTGGCACGGACGTATGGTGTAGTGTAACACGCATTTCTGTATGGAAAATGAGGTTCACAGAGTGTACGCTAGGGGCGCTCATCAGTGTCTCCATACAAAATCCACACTACAATACACCAGACGTCCGTGTCAATTGTCTGCAAAATAGTTAGAATCAGCTCTCTGAGCCCCTAGACACCCTGAGACATAAAGATGAAAAGTCTCGTGCAATGCGAGCACTAGCGCTTAGCGGAAGAAGTAGGTATGGCGGTACTTTCCCAGACGAACTCTTTCGAAAAAAGGTCGACTATAGTAACACCACAGTTCACAGGATTAAAACTACAGAAACTATCAGTATAACTACTACTGACTAGTTACTTTTTGAAAGCGGTTGTTTTTTCTTCATAATCTAAACACTTTCAAAAGGGTTATGTCTCAATGTACCTTGCCTACCTTATACGTTTGTATCTTTTATGTTACTGTGAAGGCTCCACACCCCAGGGACATAAAAAGAATAGAACCATCTTGTCATTTTCGTAATATCGGGAATACGATCTGTCTGATATATCCCAATAATTCATGTGGGGCCATTCGTCAATATCGAAATATAAAGAATCTCGGTTTCGGCCCAAAGCGACTATTATATACTGTGCCCGGGTATTGATAGATTGATCTCATCGGTCAATCGGAAATTCGGAACCTTGGGATAAGGGCCACTATTTGATAAATATCGTCCTTTAGCGCCGCCGTGTTCCGAACTCAAGGTGACCCAAGTATTAGTATAAAATTAAGTAGGTATGTAGTTTCAGTCTAGAATCTAGATAGATAGGTACTGAAGGAAACAGTTTTTTTTATAATATTCCATATTTTTTGCCCTTTCATTTAATCAATTAAATCAGAAAGAATAATACAAGTGTATTTTTTTTAAATGAAACATTGCGTATCTTGAGATGGCTCTGTAAATTAATTTACTGTAGTACTTCTCTGAAAAACCCACACCGGGTCACACTGAAATAAAAAAAAACTCAAAATATTTATTTGAACTAATCCATTCGTGACTGGATCACTAAATGGGACGCAGAGTCCATGGTCCTCAAACCCTTGGGCCACAAAGACAACATCCCCTAAACTATAGGCATACGGTATCATGCAGTATGTACAACAGATCATGGCCATTGGATCCTTCAATAACTTCTCATCACGAGGGTAAAAATTGGTCTACGGAGGTCTCCATCAATATTATCTATCCCTTCAAGCGTGATATAATGTTGAAGTCGGTGGATGGAGATACCTTGAGACGGCAAAGCAGTGGAGTGACTTCATTTCTGAACATGATGTTCACCTCTACACGTGTCGTGTTAGAAATAGGTGACGAGATAAAAGCGCAAGCCTAATGAGAATAGGAAACGATAACATTGGGTCCAAAATAACCACCTCAGGGAAATACTCTGAGAGGTTCAGTATATTATAAAAATACAGGCGTATAGAAGCGAAACTAGAGTGCGTCTAATCTAAAACTGAACGCCTCACTATTCAATTACGTCAAACTAAAATATTCCATAATCCGTAACAAGGACATTTTTCGAAAGTCAAGCTTGTGTCAAGTGCCAAGTAAAAGCGGTGGAGGGGCGTTCAGTTTTTGACTAGACGTACCCTACCAGACTGATTATGTTCACGTGATGAGTGAGCGGTATGAGCACTTGGGTAGTACCGTGTTACTTTTTCGGTATACGAGGAATTATTATGAGAGTTTCACTTCTTTACGCTCTAAATATTTATTTAGTGGTTCAGTTAACTTCAAGAGCGACCACTTTGCCAAACCAATATTAACAACAAATAGTTGCCCAATTTTGTTTCTGTTGTTACAAAAGCGAAAGAACTTTCTGAAGTGGTTAGTTTTACTGTTAGAAAATCATTTGTAAGTTCCTTAGTTTAATTTTATGGGTTTATTTTAGAAATTCAAAGTAAACGCTTTTCTAATATATACAATGCGGTTTTAGACGTTTGAAAACTCAAACTTACTTACTCTTTTTCAAAAAGCTGCAATTTATTGTTAAACATTTAAGACCTCCTTGGCGCGGCTGAGATTGCGAGAAGTGCGCCTTCCATTCCCGCTGCGGGACAACTTGCATGATCTGTTATGTCAAATCTTTGTTTTGGGTGTCATGGTTCTTGAAGCTACTGATTTACCCTATTTTTTTATGCAAACCCAACAATATTTTGTAATTTTCGAGCATACCTATAACTCACTTTTGTTTGATATCCTATGTATGTGCGCGAAATTAATCGAGAAGTTGATTGGAATATGGCAAGCCAATATCAAACGTCTAATAGGTATATGTCACGACTTTAACTTAGCATTTTTAATTCACTGCATGTATCTAATATGACATCACAGCTTACAAACTTTTGTTGGCCCTACACACTCGCCTAGAGACCCGGAGTCACACCAAGAGCAGAAGTCATTATTATAATTATTAGGAGCTCATTTAGACTCTGTTGGTGTTATTATAAAAAATGTCCTTAGTCTGGGTTTAAACCAGGACTACCAGTCTAGGCTTAAATATCGACCTAGGGTATATACCACAGTAATACAAAAGCAGATGGTTTGTTTTCCAAAAGCAACTTTCGAGCTAGATATGCCAAAAATGACATAAGCTTGGACTATCTCTGGTTTATCTAAAACCAGGCAGCCCCCTAGTTTAGCAATGGTCTATAAATTGACAGTTGATTGCTTGTTAGAGGTAAGAATTTGGACATCTCAATTGTGATGTGACACAATCCGTCAGTTTGATACTTTGGAAATTTGCGAAGTAGCGCGAGAATTGATTTCGGAAAACAAACCATCTGCTTTCGTATTTAAAGTCGCATATGCCTATTGTCGATATTTAATCCTAGACTAGTACGCCTGGACTAAATTAATTTAGTCCATGTTCTGTAATAAGGCCGTGTGTGTCCCGCCTTACCTAGCCGGTCACCCTCGGACAAAGAGCCTTTTGGCTAGGCTTTAAATTAACAATCGTAACTATGGCTGAAAATCAAATCATCTTGTATAAAATAACTACGGAACATAACACATAACTACTAACCAATACTGTTAATAATTTGGACTTGCCTCTGACTACATCCGAGTAGAATCTCCTCACAAATCAGAAAGAGATCATAGGACATACATAGGAAGTGAGTCGTGAACTTCTGTATATATACAGTTTTGCCGATGGATCTTGGCCGAACTGAAGTTGGCCGTTAAAATGCACATAGACAAATTAGTTTCTAAAAAATTGCTCAGCTAACCGGCTAACTTCAACTCGGCAGAACTGTAAAGTATTTCAATACTATGCTAAAGTTAACAAATTGTTTGGCAGAACTGTAAAGTATTTCAATACTATGCTAAAGTTAACAAATTGTTTGATCGTCATTCAAAATCAAACCATTTCAAAGCAATTTTATCAGACCGCCAATTGTGAAACAAGCCCTCCAAACCCTTTGCGCAGGTGTCTTTCGTTACATTTAATGTTAAAACACTTACAATCACCTTATCCATGCTAAAATTTCCATAAAATAGAGTTCCAAAATCAGTTAAAATTTCGTTTAGTCGTTTATAAACAGTGACGAACAAAGAAACTGGCAACAAGTAGCGCAACTCGTGTGTTTTTAAAATAAATAAATAAAAATAAATAAAGCAAATGGAAAAAAAATGTACACAATGTACATTATGTAACTTAAATCTGGTGGTCTTTATTTTTCGAAGCTCTCACCGAGTTTTCTGACAGCTGAAAGAAAATAGTTCTAAATCCATGCATAGATGGCGCAGTCCAGAAATGGTTGCCTAAATTTTGACGGTCAGCCACCAACTGTCAGTGTCACTGACTTCACTCGCTCATGCTGTTTGTTGGTGAAGTAAAGTAAGTATCTACGTAAAGTTTTTGTTGAAATTCGGATATATGCGTTAGTGTTACGCTATTGTTATAATTTTTTGTTGTTATTTTTGAAGCCGGACCAAGTAGACCGGCCTATTGACCGACTTGATAGACTTGAAAAACGAGCTTCGGAATCGCAACGCGAAACTTGAGGAAAAAAAATAAAACAAAGAGAATTTGTTCTCTGTGGTGCTTTTGCAAAATCTTCAGAAGACGCAACCATTGCGAGTCACCGCCATCTACCGGAATTTTAAGAACTATTTTTTCTTTTTAATTGCCTCCCTGAAAACTCCCCATTAGGTTCAAATTGTAAAGTAAACAGGATTATTTTGACTTTAAATACACACAAAACACAAAACAAAAAAGAACGAATTTTTTTCTTGAGTCGAGGACTATTTTTACAAAAACCAGTTCCACGTTAATTTCAATCGTGATTAAAAAAGCATAATTTTACTTAGTTCAAAGCCCTTATCTGTGTACGTGAATTGAAACCAAGGTACAAAGTTGAATTACTGTTACAAAGTTACATGGCTTAGAAGTGTATTTTGTTTCAGGCCGGCCAATTACTGCTGTTTGCAAGACAATATTGAAGTTTAATTTTGCTTTGGTTACACGAAGCTTTTGTAGACAGATGTTAATTAAATTTTTCGTTGTTGCACGAAGATATGGCCTTGTTTTTGGAACGAGAGCTGCTTTGTGATGTGATATCTTGTGAAAATGTTGCTGAGTGTTGGAGAATTTCAGTAGAGAAAATTAAATACATGCACTACACTTTCTGAATTTTCGGAGCCATTGCGGAAAAAATCCTAGTATTTTCAGCACTTTTCAAAATGTAATTTTGTTAATGTAATCCTAGTGCAAATTATCCAGTCACATCAAAGTTTGGTGTATTTCAGTACCAATGAATGCAAAAAAATTGATTTCTACTTTGCTAAATCAATTAATCTTTCTCTTCCCAGGTCCTCTTAGTCCACGAAGCGTCAAAGGGCAGTTTCTCGCGGGTGTTAGACCTGGAAGCCGGAGACGACTCGGAACCAGGCATGCCACGGACCTCGCCGTACGAGAGCCGGTTTCCCATCAATATCGGCATCACAGGCTATGTGGCGACAACAGGCGAGGTAAATCCCATATCTCAGACCCGTAATGCCAGAATTCATCATCATTATCAGCAGCCTTTAGACGACGACTCTTCCATAAAATATAAAGGGGGGTATTGCCAGAATTACTCGCCTTAAAATAAAACCTCACCTTGATCGATGCTGCTGCCGATCCCGTGGCGTAATCTCTTAGTCGCCTCATACATACACAGGAGGAGTTGGAGGAGTCCTATTCTTAGGCCGAGCCACCACGGCCATTCAACTTAAAATAAAGAAAGTTAATAGAATATGGTGCAGATTCTTCATCATCTTCAAAAGTCATTACAGTCCATTGATTGATACAAAGCTCGCGATTTACAAGCACGATCTCTGGCTCTTTTTTATTATCATCATCATCATCCTTATCCTCCTATTACAGTGTACTGCTCGGCATAGTCGCTTGTAAATCCCGATATTCCAATCTCCTCATCCAGTGCTATGAGCCTTTCTGCGCTGATCGTCGCTCTGTCTGAAAAGAGTGTCTGATTACCTAAATGGTCCACTAACGACAAACAGCTTACACGTTCTGGAATTTTTAGCTCCGGAAGCTTTTAGGGGAATACTTTCGCAGCAAATTAAATTTTATGTTCAGATTAAAAACCTACGTTAAAACTACTAACATTGTGTCAACGTCGCATAAGTTTGTGAAGTTTAATCACCCCAGACATGCAGCAATTTGAAAGTTTCAAATAGTTCTGAACAGCTAATCTATCACATGGATTCATTAACAATCCGTCTCGTACAATAAAAAAGTTTCTGTGACGTGTCAGTTTCAATTTCGCTTCTATGAATTTAGAAAGTTTATCTTTCTGCCTAAATCAAGGTAATGAAGTTTGTGCTTAAAATAAAAACCAAAATTGAGTTGTTTCTACATTGTAGATCAAAGTTACCAAAGTAAACAGAATATTTTCTGCTTTCATCTTGCGATCATACATAATTTCTTATACATTAGACCCTTTCTTCGAGAGCCCTTGGGAGTAGGTATGCAATACATAATGCTTATTACTGGTTCTTTGCAAATCCCTCGCGTCCTTGTTACCTTATGTTCTGAATAAAGGCTGTAATAGGCTGTTTAGGGCTTTGTGCGAAACAAGCAGCTACTATCTACTTAATAATTTAAAATATTGCGTAGTAACGTAGGCCGTCCAAAAGATGTAAATTATATTCATACCGATGTTTTAGCTTGGGCTTTCAAAAAGTAAACTGTAAGTTACAGGAACTGTAAGTTATTAGGTGGTATAGGTACTGCAATAATTAGAACGACTACTCGAGCTGAGGCCCAATTCTCTAACTTAAAAATAGTTAAAATAGAGTTCGGATCATGTTTCGATCTTGTGTCGATGTCTTAAATGTCAGAAATGGTATTCTCTAAACATAAAATACAAAACTGTAATGTGATTATATCGAAATGTGACCGAAACTTGAACGATTCAAAGTTTTTTCGATAATTTTAGCATTGTAGGTGGAGTCTCTCTTTACTCTTTACAATCATATATATAACTATCCTACTCTAACGGTAGTCACCGTGAATTGAAAGTAGACTAAATTATTATTTATAAGGGAGCAGAATACCAACTTTCTGTCAATTCATAATTCAGTCTCGATTCGGTTAACTTTCAGTGTAGTTTTAAAATAATTTAGGGAATTGGGCCTCTGTTTATGAGCTGTTTATATTTAGACAGGATAATGCCATATCTGACCGTTGCATGGTCTGTGGTCGATATGGACTTGGATCGGCGCCGCCTCGTACTACTATTCAACTTTTGCGTAGTCGGGGCTTTAGTTTTAAAATTTCTATTTATTTTATTGCATTTTTATGTTTGGATTAAATCTTGCAAGACGATTTTGATCCCCTTCCCGATATCCGATTGAAGTACTGGCAAGTTACGGTGACAGTACAATACTATGGAGGCAGCGAGCTGATCTTGTGATGGAGATGGAACTCCTCACAGGATAATAGTAGGCTAGGTGGGTGTGGACTCATTTTGTTCAGTCCGCGGTTCTCAAGGCCGCTCTTTGCCCGTAATCCGGTTGTAAATTTTTCCGTAGTCCGGCCAACCAGACCATGGAAAAATAGTTTTTCCCGTGTTACAGTTAACCGGACCACGGGTAATATATTTTTTCCCGGTGTCCGGTCAACCGGACCACGGAGGATTGTGTGAAGACTTTTTATCATCAGCGTAGAATATTTCTGTATCAAGTGTCACTTGTACTGAAGTTTAAGAAAAGTATTTTGTTTATTAAAGACCAGTACATTACCGCGGCAATTAATAAAAATGTTTAGTTTTTTTTTTTCAATATAAAACTTATATCTGTTTCAGACTGTGACTATAGCGGATGCGTATTTGGACCCTCGGTTTGATCCTTCTGTAGACGATGGCACTGGCTTCAAACACAACACCATACTATGTATGGCGATCAAGAACTCTGAAGGCAGGATTATTGGTGTTATACAGGTGGGATATACTTATTTTCTGTATTGCCACTTGTGAATGTAGCTTCTTGACGACCTCTGTGGCGCGGCGGGCGAAGATTCGCCTGCGACGCAGTAGGTTGCGGGTTCGATTCCCGCCTCGGAACAAATATTTGTACGATCGGCAGATATTTTTTCAGGGTGTTCTGGGTATTTTTCTATGCATAATAAAAAATATCTACCTACGTAATGTAATATATTAAGTATATAAGTTATCTAGTACCCATAACACAAGCTCTACTTAGCTTGATAATGTTGTGTGAAATGTCCAGCATTTATTTATTTATTTATTATTCTGTGGCGCGGCGGGCTAGATTCGGCTAGATTCGATAAATGTTTGTATGATCTGCAAACATTTGTTCCGGGTGTGGGGTTATGATACCATGGTACTCGTAGTTATTGATACCCAAGACACATGGAATCCTAGTGTGGGATCATGCCTACGTATGTGACTGTTGTGTGTTATATATTATGTTATGTTATCAAATATCCTCAACAGTTTGCTTGTCTTGGTGTTACTGATAGTTTGTAATTTATGCTAGGAGCGAAGCGTACTGAATTTTTCACGACACTGGTTCTTTTAACATTGGTAACTGGTCTCTAACCTGACGCTGAGTAATGTAGCTGTATCAAAAATGGCTTTGGCAAAGATAAAATTAATATACAGTCGCCATCAGAAGTTGGCGAGTACCTACTTAAACAGCTCAAGTGTTTCATTTGCGCACTCAAAATCACCATTAGCATCTATACAAGTGTTCAAAGGGTTCTGAGCATCCAGCCAGTGCATCAAAAGCGTGCGTCATAGTTCGTAAACACCCAACGCTTCATAGTTTGAGGTCAACAACTAAGTTAACCACGGTAAAAAAATAGACGTAGTTATTTATAGCTTTTTTTTTAAGTCGGGGTTAGTGTGTACTGTGGATGCAATAAATCTTACCCATTTTTAGCCTATGAATATGAAACAGCATTCAAATTATCACATTATGCCGCGAACGTACGAAGCCAAAATTCAGATGCGAATTTATGAAAAATTCACAAACAATATCAGCGCTTTGGTAGGAACAACGCAGTGCGGCTATACTATGCGACAGTAAAGTCGCAGACAAAACTGTTTAAACCAACGATCTCTAATACTCACATAGATATCGGGTCGGCGCAATAAAAACGTCTCGGTGAATTTAAGCTCACTTGAAAAGTGAGTTTGTATTTGATTTAGTTCGCTTCAAACAAAGCCAATGTAAACACGTGTCACAATGCCGCAATGTATATTTAAAAGTTGCAAAAATAATCCCCGAAAAAACAATTTAACGGCCGGAGTGTCTTACTTTCGTTAAGTACATGTAGAATAAGTTGTATTTTAAGCTTTAAACTAACAAAAAGTATGAAATTTTGATCAAAATTACCGATTTTAAACCACCGCTACAAATGTTTGGCCAACGTTGACGCAAAATTGTCTGTAACAGAACAGTAGATGCATGGAGTAGATTTGTATTGTAATAATTTGTTTTTACCAGAACTTTAAAAAATTTTAATACTACTTTTGTGTCTGTTTGTTGAACTCTCATCAGATACTTGGCTTTCCTTTTTTTTATTTTAGCTTTCCGAGCAATCCATTTACGCTACTGTTATTTAACCAAATCTTTGGTTAACAACCCCTTTACATCTATACCAACTGATAATGAGTCCTCTCGCTTTGTTAAAATTTATGAACCAGAATCACTTATAGAACACATTATCGTAAAAAAACAGTACTTTTTCAAATTCTTTTATCATATTATAGGTATATTTCCCAAATATCAAATAAATGCCCAACCTACGGCAGGCGCCTGTACGCCCGCCCTCAAGCACTTTACGGTTTTTGTTGGAAAACTTTGATGGTCGATATCTTTTTTTATTATGAAACGAGACAAACGTAACAGAACATATATTTTTTATATTTGAGCTTTTTATAACTAGGGCTTCATTATCAGCCTGTAGGTACGCAGAATGGAAATTTTTTAATGTTGAGCTGTTTTAAACATTTTGGGTTTTGATCAAATTATTGCACTAAACTGTACTTGTATTATAAAGATTGTAAACATGAATATAAAGATGTGGAATTTAGTGATATTTTTATTTGTGACATCCAGCGATAGACATCTTGGCCAAAAACATAAACATACACATAAATATACACACAACAGAACGTTAATAAAATAACAAGTATATATACTATCAATATCAAACATACATGCCCAAAACATAAATAATTTTAACTTAACTTTAACGTGCATATTATAAATTATTTAAGTGATCAACGCGACTCCATACCTTCTGTAGTTAAATTTGAAGAAGCAAACAGAAGCGAAACCATGGAAACGGATGGATGTAGCTCGCAAGGTAATAACGGGAAAAAGAACTTTATTTGTAGCTCTTTAAGGTTGATTTCACACTAGTTGTTTAACCTATGTCTTTTGATTTGACAAGTGACAGGAGTAATATAATTGCTTTGCTCGTTTTTTGTGACGAATGATCGTAAGTGTAAGATAATATTTTGAAGATTTGCTACTTTTTTGCTAGGTGTCATGGTTGTAATTAGGTTGAACTTAGAACTGTTTTAAAACTTTCATCTTTGTTCGTTAGTAAACAAATGTAGCTGTATAAGTATGTATCCATGCGGACAGTTTTTAGCTTTCATTTTGTACGTGACCCTGGATCTATTGTGAATTATAAGATCGTTGGTTTAAACAGTTATTTTGTATTTTAATTTGGAACACCAAATTAAAATACAACATAACTGGCCAAGTGCATGTCGGACCACGTATAGTGTAAGGTTCCGAAGTCAAGTCACATTTTCCTCTCTAACTCGGAAAAGGTACATCGCAGGATATCCGATATAATGAAAGATACAATTTATTAAATGAGGTTTTTTTTTTTTTTAATGCTACTAGCAAGCATACAAGCATACGGCCCATCTGATGGAAAGTAGTTACCGTAGCCTATGGACGCCTGCAACACCAGAGGCATCACACGCGCGCTGCCGACCAGGGTCGGAGACATAGATGAAAAGTCTCATGTGCCTGTAATTTCACCGGCACCCGTACCCTTCAAACCGAAACACAGCAATGCGAGCACTACTGCTTGGCGGCAGAATATACGGTGGTAGTACTTCCCCGGACGAACTCTTTCACAAGAAGTTCTACTACTAACAAAATTGCAAGTTTCTAGGTAAAATGGTTTAGAAATTGCGAAGGCGAGACCACATTGTTAACTACTTTGGCGGGGTATATCTCGCTATTAAAAATATGGTGGAGACACCGTGCCTGGTAAACAAAATGCCTCATGTAAATAGTGCCTAATTAAACAAGATCTATATAACGACATACCAAAGGAAGGGGTGCGCTATAAAAAAAACACCCCCACCTTACATGCACGGAGGTACCCGTTACAATGAAAATGTACGAATTTTTATTTTCTTTAATTTAGGTAGGTACATGTAAAGTTTTAATGTAAATATAATAATGCCTTTTGGTTCGTAAATGTGAAAGTTACATGACGCTGTGTGACAGACTGGGACAAACGAACGACTTGAACTAGGGTTACTTGTTGGACGCGGAACCCTAACTAAGGATTAAACGTCGAAATAACGTATACGTACGAACATGAGTAGGATTGCCTAAATTAATCGCAGCACCCGACTCTCTGATTCTCCGAATGCCATTAAAGCCGATAACTTTTTTTCTTCTAAAAGCCTAAAGTTGCCAATGATGATAAAAAATAGCAGAAAACCGTTGGAATAAAATGTTATGCAACCCATTGTATGTAACTTTGAGCTATGTTAATCAATGATAAAGAAGTTACATACTAAAACCATTCAGCTTAAACATAAGCCCTAGAATATAATATAACTAGTAGTTCGCCCCGAACTGAGACCTCGCGATAACACCTTTATCAGCCCGACTACTTAACCAAGTAATTTCTATTTTTCTAATATTATTTTTGAAAATTTTCACCTCGAGTTCTATACCAGTACAATGAAATGAAATTGTTTATTTGCTGGAAACATGGTTAAAAGTTCTTACAAAATAGTTGTTTCACATGTTTCACCAAAACATTGGCATGCAAATTTTAAAAGTTGTAAATTATGAAATTAATATTATACAATTGAATTACTTAGGTATCTATAATTTTAGTCAATTTTATCAAATAAATTAAACAATAATAACATAACATTAACACAATCACAGCTGGTCACTAATTAGTCATTATTTAGAAATTCGTTAACACTGTAAAAGGTTCTGTCAACTAGCCATAATTTTAGCTTCCTTATAAATAGCCTTGTTGGCAAGTCTTTAATTGCATTGGGTATTTTGTTAAATATTTTACCACACATAGCATAACAACTTTTGTGATAAAGACTAGTTCTAGGTACTCTGGAAAGAACAATTCTATCTGGGTTTCTTACACATCTATGATAAAGGTCTTACAGTACAAGATCTATCAGTAACAACTCTAATTTCCTACACATCATCGAAATAACCTTTGAATAGGGCTAAGCAACGGGGCGTAATAATACATACCTGTTAGTACCTATATCAAGTACCTGACGAATTAATTGATAACGTCCTTTTGACGAAAACCATTAGAACTCCAGCGTCATTCAAATTCCTAGAAAGGGAGGTCAATAATGGATATTATATTGGTTTCTGTTTTATGGAGTACAAGTTTCTTAATTCTTCAGTTTCAGACTTTTCCCTGTAGTTGTGACACAAAAGCCACAAGCATACCATATTTCAGCATTGTGAGATTGCTGGAAGTACCTTAGAATTTTTGATTTTTACGTTTTTTATTTTCCCTAATATCTCAAAAACTACTAAGGCTAAATACTTATTAAAAACAGTTTTGAAATGTCCAACCAAAGCGCTTTTATTAGACACCCTACTTGATCTGACTGTCTCACTTTTATTTTTTTTACCCCCTCTTGGACCCCAATATCTCAGCAACCCCCTGACCGATATAGCTCATAACCATACCTACAAATTGTACCAATACTATCTACCCCCATACCAAATTTCATGAAGATCGGATTAACGGTTTGGAAGTTTTCATCGGACAAACATACATACATACACACATACATACAAACGCCGATTCTTCCAACTTGACTCAGAGAACTCGCTTCGCTCGTTCAAAAACGTTTATTGGTCACAAGCAAAATACACACAAGGCAACAAAATAATAAACATTAAAACTTTTGTTTCCGACTGTACCGCAGAACGGAAAGGCACTACTGTACATCAGGCAGTTCGCGAGAATTTTAAATGAAAATTACGCATTCTGGTGTGAATGTTTCACTAATTAACAACTTTAAATTCTTTACACATTTTAGTTGTAATTTCATCTAGAATGCACTTCTCCGACAATAGGTCAGGAATTTAAGTTTTTATTATTCGTAGGATCAAAATTGCAATTATTATAGATATCTGCTACGGATGTTTCGTTTGTTTAACATTTTATATTTAGGAGGTTTCTGCAAGCTCTCCTTGTTGATGGATTCGCTTTCTTTACGACCGCTCTTATGTGAGAATTTTCTGCTATGATACGTACTCCAAATTGTGCATAGTGAATTAAGTGCCGATTGCAGTACAGTGTGTGTTTAAAATGTAAAATCTCATAGTCTTGACCTAGAAATTATTGCTCTGACACTTAACGTATGTCAAATTGACAGTTTTTTAATATAACCTGTCCATGTGATATTCAAATATGTATTAGTTGATCAACATAGGCATCAATCGACCTTTTTTTAAGTAAAGTAACCTACTTAATCCAATTCTCTAAGCTTTCAAACCTGCGTCGGCCGTCGTCGACGCAAAACTTTTCACATACCATATTTTCAAATTAAAATATATTACTTGGATGCTTTGGATGGAAGTCGAGAGCGAACGTAAATAATTAACAAACTCATTAAAATAAATTGCGCACTGCGATATGCCACTTTTTTCTCGGCAGTTGGTAATACTGCTCAAAGTGATTCGAAGTTAATTAATTCTAACTGCATCGAACTTTTCATCTTCGATTTTGTTTTAAATGAGCCCCACAAACTCATTAGGTATCGGAAAAAACTAAAGGCTTATTTTTATGACTTCTCGGTTCACTTTTTCATAGAACCCTGTATCTATGCCTTGCATTTTTCAATGAAATCGCGTAGATGCATTTAGGCATATTAGACGACCTTAACACGTGCCCAGTACTGTACTTGTTGCACACACTTATGTACACTACGGAGTTAATTAGATAACAAAAAAAAAACAAAACGTCCATATACTTCTATTAGTTTCCTCGTGAGGCTTAACTTTTCGTCTGTATTAATTAATTGTTCAAAAAATCTTGAACGTATGAGGTATGATAACTCTAGCCCAGGAAACCAGAGCGAGACGATACGAGGAAACGCAGTTTCTCATTCACTTAAAAACTACAAGTCTACCATTTTTTGATATAATCGGATAAAACATATGAAGGTAGAGAGCCCTCCCCCCATCCCTACCCTTTATCCTGTATGTAAAGTGGTGGTTTTATATTTTTAATGAACCATTAAAAATTAAGAGAGAGTTGAAGCGTAATTCAGCCGAATTGTTCGACGAGGTGTATACCCCAAAGCGGTAAACGGCATTTCAATTTCGCCGCTTTCTGATTTTATCTCAGTATTAATATTTTAGTATGTAGAATATTCTCCGTGGTGGACTCGACCTAAGAATATAACTCCTACTCCTCCCGTGGATGTCGTAAACGCCGACTGAGGGATTACTCCAGGGGATGGGCAGCAGCACCCATCTGCGTACATAACACCAATACTGCGATCAGCAATGCGCCAAGCGTGCTGGTGGTTATGGCAAATAATTCCATTATATATTATTCTATGGGAGGCCTCGCCCAACAGTGGACTTCTAACAGCTCATGAACCTTGTTAAGTACTCAAGATAACTACTAGGCTATCCTCCCTGCCTTCACCAAGTCCTTGAGTACTTTGGTCACATAGTACGGAAACGCAGTGACAAGGAAAAGAAGCTCGTGATACCTGGCAAAATCAAGGGTAAAAGACGGTAAATCACGCTATACTCTTCACATGTGCGCCAACCCCATTTATTGCTCTTTAGGGTTTCGTACCCAAAGGGACAGGACCCCTTCCCTTCCCCCAGGAGGGGGAAACAGAACCCTATTGCAAAGCTTACGCCGTCCGTCTGACCTGACTGTACTGTGTGTCTTCTGTCTAGATTCTGTCGCAGGAGTATATAAAAAAGTTATCTGTGATTATCTCGGCAGCCGTAAGAGGTAACCAGTTAAAATTTTCGGATTATATGATGTTTGGGCATGACACTATTGGGGACACTATGCAAATATAAAAAAAACAAAAAACCATTTCCCCGCACAAGAGTTCTCCAACCAATAAATAAAATGGATAGCGCGTTCTATAATCTACTAGTAGCGACATCTAGTCGTGAGTTGAATAAACTTTGGAACAATATACGTGGATGGAAAGAAAACGCATGTCTGATTATTTAATGTCTGTTTATTTGGGATATAGTACGATGATAACCATTAATTTGTTGTTCTGCTAGGAAAATCAACAAACATAAAATTGTTTTTTTTTCACAGCTGATAAACAAATTCGACGGTCTACTCTTCACGAAGAACGACGAGAACTTTGTGGAGGCCTTCGCGATATTCTGCGGTATGGGTATCCACAACACACACATGTATGAGAAGGCGATCACGGCTATGGCGAAACAGAGCGTCACTTTAGATGTGAGTATCCATAACTCATTGCCTAGAATACTACACGTAGCTAATAAACCAAGCAAGGATAGTGCAATGTGAAGAAAAGAGGAAGCTAGGTTAATAAGAAGGAACACTACTTTAAAATGGTTCATACAACTGACGCTGGAGCGGTGAATGGGCGGACTTTATTATAGTGGATTGTCCGTATATAACCTTTGCTAGCTTCGTGTATTCCGGCATTGAGCCAATAACAAAGTTTCTTGTGCACTCTTAAGGTGTGAACTCATACAGTGCCGGTTAAAGGTAGGCGTCGACAGGTCGGCTTCGAACGTATCTGACGGATAATTGGATTAGAATTTCTCTATGAAACTTGTTTTGCTCTATATAAACTGTTTTGGTGAACAGTTTCCTAGGCACCAAAGGTATTTTGACATGGCTGATCTACAGCACCGGACTCGCTTCTTCTTCATCAGCCGGCAGTCATCCACTGCTGGATAAGGCCTCCCCCATAGCTTGCAATTGGAGGGTTTGCCATAATCACGACGCTTGGCAGGCGGATTGGTGATCGCAGTTTGGTGTTTAGTACTCAGAGAGCTGATTCTAAGTTTTTAGCACACAATCGACACGGACGTATGGTGTAGAGGACAAGGATTTTGTATGGCGACACCGATGAGCGCCCCTAGCGTACACTCTGTGAACCTCATTTTCCATACAAAAATCCGTGTTACTTAGAATCAGCTCTCTGGTGGGTGCTGCTGCTCATGTCCGGGCGTAATTCCTTAGTCGGCTTTTACGATATCCACAGGAGTTGGAGGAGTCCTTTCTTAGGCCGAGACTACCACGACTTACTTATTTTAAGTTATTTTTATTCTATTTTGCAGGTATTAAGTTACCACGCGTCAGCGTCTCTGGATGATGCACAGAGGTTACGAGTAAGTATCCTTTATTTTAATTTGTTTGTTCTTGAGCTACGAAACAAGACTGCCCTAGTTATGGCTCGATCAGGGTAAACACGAGTGTTCAAACACCTTGACCTTCACTTGATGATGATATCAATATGATGCTCTAAGCTCAAGTCATTGCTTTGATGCTCTGAAAGTAGGTCACAGTTAACTCAAAAAAACTGCTCCGTAATTGCGACTTACGGCTCTATGTGAGTTTGAGGCTTTTTTATATCAGTCATATACATAATCCTGCTGAAACTACTAGTACCGTAGTACTACAACACCCAGATCCGAACCAAATAGATCATGCAAACATTTGTTCCGCAGTGGGAATCGAACCCGCAACCTCTTGCTTCTCAGCTGGCTACTCGCCCGCCGCGCCACGGAAGTCGTCATTACATTCATAATATCTTCTTCATTTTTCATTAGACATCCACTGCTGGATGAGGCTTTCCCCTTAGCATGCATAACGTACAACACTAGTTAATGTAGGGATTTGCTAAAATCAGTTTAGTGTTAAGTAGGTACTTAGGTGGATGCTGCTGCCCATCCCCTGGCGTAATTCCTTAGTCGCCTTTTACGACATCCACAAGAGGAGTTGGAGGAGTCCTATTCTTAGGCCTCCTCTCCTACTATTCTTAGGAATAATAAATAATAAGGTAATACGCGATAAATAACCGTGACAATATAATAAATACATTTGTTTATTAATACTATTCATACATTTCCTATTCCAATATCCGTTATCAGTTCTGCATAGTGCCTCTAGACTTTTATAAAGGCGTCCATTTCACAGACGCTTCGGATACCCTCGTCGGTGCACTACTGCCTGCACGAGCTCGCCTTCGACGACATCGAGATGACAGATGATGACACCCTCAGAGCATGTCTGAGGATGTTTCTGGACCTGGATTTTGTTGAACGGTGAGTTTCTCAGTTTCCGATTCTAATAGGTGTATTTCAGGGTAGTTTGATAGAAACCCTCATAGAATGCTACGACGAACGGTCTTGAACCGCCTCCATCCACCGACTTTCTAGTGGGACGTCTAACGGCTGGTGAAGAAGAAGAAAAATTACAAGTCTCGGTGTAAGAATCGGACTCCGTAAAAACTGTGGATTTTGTAAAAGGCAACTAAGGGATTATTACGCCAGGTGATGGGTAGCAGCATCCACCTGAATACTTAACACGAAACTGCGATCACCAACCCGCCTGCCAAGTGTGGTGATTATAGCTAAAGCATCAAGCAGGGGATGTCTACCGGCAGATAAAGAAGTCTTATCAATGCACGCAGTTTTCTAGATTTTTGTATCAATGTATCAAAAAAAATATTGAGTGTTGAAGCGTATTCAGCCTTATATGTAGTTCGACTACATACTACGTGGGAAACTTTAATAGAATAAAAAAATTAATTGGTGCCAGGTTTCACATAGACTACGCGGTGCTCTGCCGTTGGTTGCTGAGCGTTAAGAAGAATTACCGCAATGTGACCTACCACAACTGGAGACATGCTTTCAACGTCGCACAGATGATGTTCGCCATTTTGACTGTAAGTATCCAATTCACTAACCAATATGTGCTTTTTTTTTATATTATCCCGTGTTAAATAGTGCTGTGGTGTGTCCGGCCTAAGAATATATCGATCCGTCTCCTCCCGTGGATCTCGTAAAAGCCGATTAAGGGATTACACCAGGACATGGGCAGCAGCATCTAACTGAGTACACCAATACTGCGATCACCAATCCGCCTGCCAAGCGTGGTGATTATGGCAAATCCCCTTACTCTATGAGGGGGGCCTCGTCCAGCAGTCATGTCAACCGGCTGATGAAGATGAAAAAGACGATTCAAAGTGATCCTTGTGTATTTTTTTAACTCGGAACACATATTTGTTATACTGTCACGGGTATTTATCGCGTGTTACCTTATTATTTATTAATCCCGACGTTTCGAATGCGTTACAGCAAAAAATATATGTAGTAATAAATAATAAGGTAACACGCGATAAATACCCGTGACAATATAATAAATATGTGATCCTTGTGATTTAATTGAATAAAATACTTTGAACTTTGACTTTCAATTACTTGGTGAAAATTAACAAGTTCCCAAATTCTGATTTTAAGTTTGTTGTATGCGGATGAGAAGTTTATTTTTCACTGGCTCATCAAATAGTTTGAAACATCTCATCATAATCAAATCATCACCTCAAAATCAAATTATGGCCTTAAACATTATGTAGCATATGTTTTCTCTGATGCCGTCAGCTCAATGCTCACTCCTCTATGACCCTCATTTCAGGAGACGCAGTGGTGGAAGATATTCGGCGAGCTGGAGTGCCTCGCGCTCATCATCGGCTGCCTGTGCCACGACCTAGACCACCGGGGGACCAATAACTCGTTTCAAATCAAGTAAGTCTAGCAAACAAAAAAAACACAAAAGTTGAGAACAAAAAGGTTACTTTTCACTTACACACACCATTTTTCCTAAACGCTACGACAACGGCATAGCAAAATGAGGGTTATTTACGGTGGTTCGCATAATCGAAGGAATATAGACATGAACAGTGGTGAGCTCATCGCCGCCATTGACAAACAACCAAGAACCAATGCACCTGTATTCAAGCAAATAAAACTTTGTTTTTTTTTCTTCCTTGCCATCTTTATTGGAAGTAAGCGTTAGCCTAGTCAGTTATAACTCTTTCTTCCACCAATAACACATTTCCAAATAAGTTTTTTTTTTTATTTGTAGTTAATTGATTTTGGAGATACCAGTAGTTATCTTGTTTATTCAATTCAATAACATTTTATTAATTTGGATACTTTTCTAACACTATTTTTAAATAAATTGTACAGCACACTTATTGTCAAACATATAATTATAGGTAAATTATAAAAAAAAAACATTTACTTAAATAAAATGTTTTTTTACAAATTGAAAACAATAAGATAGAAATTAAATAATGTCAATATAATGTAATTTTTTTACTAAGGGCTTAGGTACATCAGGTTATGGGCGACAACATCCGTCTGAGTACTCAACACCATACCGCGATCATTAATTCATCTGCTAAGAGTGGTGATTATGGTAAATACCTAGCCCCAAGCTAAGCAGAGCTTGTGTTATGGGTGCTAAATAACTGATAAGTATACTTAATACAATACATGACATAGATAGATATTTTTCATTATCCATAGAAAAATACCCAGACCACCCTGAACAAATATCTGCAGATCGTACAAATATTTGCACCGAGGCGGGAATCGAACCCGCAGCCTCCTGCGTTGTAGGCGAACCTTCGCCCGCTGCGCCACATAGGTCGTTAAATGATGGCAAATCCTCCCATTGCATTCTATGGGGTTCCGTACAATAGTAGATGTCTTAAGCGCTGATGTTGATGATGATGATGATCTATTTCAGGGCGTCATCACCCCTAGCTCAGCTGTACTCCACGTCCACCATGGAGCACCACCACTTCGATCAGTGCCTGATGATCCTTAACTCGCCCGGAAACCAGATACTGCTGAACCTATCCTCTGATGATTATGAGAAGGTCGTCAAGGTCCTCGAAGACGCTATACTGTCCACCGATCTGGCTGTTTATTTCAGGTAATTATGCGAAAGATTTTAACGTGAATTATTTGTTAATAGTAAGATAAGATAAAATTGTTTCACATAAAACTAATTAACTAAACTTAAAGGAACTAAATACCTAGTGCTTTCATGAAAGTTGATCTTGATTTAAATACCTTCAGGATGAATGTTAAAAGAATAATAAAATTCCTGGATCAAAAGGCGGCATTATCAGTAATAAAAATCCTCAAAAACCCGAGGTCACTCCGCTAAGCTAAGGCTGGCTGATTACCTAGCCAGACAGCTCTCACGCGTAATGGACCTTAGAGTTTGAATGCGGAAAAGGGAGTTCTTTAACATTAACATTATCAATAATAAAATTTTATCTTCCGTGCTAGTTTAAAAAACTGTGTTACGGCAAGGTAACGATTCCCAACCCACCCCATAATTAAGTTGTAAGTAAGTAGAGCTCTCACACATCATCAGTGACACAATGAATGAATCCCACTTAATATTATAAATGTAAAAATTTGTGAGGATGGATGGATGGATGGATGTTTGAAAACGGATTTTGATGAAACTTTTAAGTATTTATAGCTTATACATCAAACCAACATTATAGGCTATAATTTATAACAGCGGTTCCACGCTGGCAGAGGCAATAGGTTCAATACGGGCGGAGCCGCGAGCAAAATTGTTATTTGTTAGTAACTTCTTGTGAAAGAGTTCGTCCGGGGAAGTACCTACTAGCACCGTGCCTATTTCTGCCGCCAAGCATGCGTGCTCGCATAGCTGTGTTTCGGTTTAAAGGCTACGGGTGCCGGTGAAATTACGGGCACATGAGACTTTTTCTCTGAATGCATTTTTTTCTATTCTAGCAAAAGAAACTCATTTATCGACCTAGTCAGCACGGATAGAGTGGTAACTCCGCTCTGGGGCGAGTGCGAGGAGCGACGAGGTCTCCTCAGGGCCATGCTGATGACGGCGTGTGACCTCGCCGCTATCACCAAACCGTGGCCGGTGGAGCGACGTGTGGCAGCCCTAGTGGCCGGCGAGTTCTTCAGGCAAGGCGATCTGGAGCGACAGAACCTGAATTTGACGCCTATTGTAAGTGGATTAAGACACACTTTCTATTACTTGCTTTGATCGGTTGACAAACACTCAGGTTGAGATAAATATACGTTATTCAGCAGGTACTTATGCTTAGCATTGTTCCTGTCACTCTCTAGCACGCGTGTTTTAACATTTGTGTAACAGGGACAAAGAGAGTTCTAAGCATTAGTACGGACTAAGCAACGTCTATTTATCTCGACCTCAGAAAACATCCTCAACATAGGGTTATTACTAGTTTAGTTTAATAAGAGTATACCCCCCTAATCTCCTCCCGTGGATGAAGCTAAAGCCGACTAAGGGATTAGACCAGGGTATGTATGGATGCTGCTACATCCAATTAAGTACTTTACACCAAACTGCGATCACAAATCACCCATACATAACATAACACCCAACAGTCGCATACATAGTCCTTATCCATACTAGGGTTCCCTGTGTCATGGGCATCAGGAACTACGAGAACCATGGTAAAAAAAAATTGCTTTGGTTGGTAATTTTTGGGATATTAAAAAGTCTTAACATTTTTTTTGTTTTTCAGGACATTATGAACAGAGATAAAGAAGACGAGCTCCCAGCAATGCAAGTCAAGTTCATTGACACCATCTGCCTGCCTATATACGAGGTACCTATGACATACATAACGTAACATATAACATAACACCCTACAGTCACATACATAGTCTTAATCCCGCACTAAGATTCCCTGTGTCGTGGGTATCAGGAACTACGAGTACCGTGGTACAACACCACGCAGACCCGGAACAAAAATTTGCAGATCATGCGAACATTTATCCCGCAGCGGGAATCGAACCCGCCGTGCCACTGCGTCATGATAAGTTAAAACAATATCTGTCTCCTCCCGTGGATGTCCTGAAAGTTGACTATGGGATTACACTAAGGGATGGACAGCAGCATCCACCTGAGTGTTCGCGTAGTTCGCGCGGACCAAAAAGAAAGAAACAAAAATAAATTCAAAAAAATATATATTTTTAAGTTTTTTTTTTATACTACTTGGCAAGCAAACTAGCATACGGCCCCCACCTACCAAAAAAAAACCAAGGAAAGTAGTTTACGTAGTAGCCTATGGAGGCCTGCAACACCAGAGGCATCAAACGCGCTGCTGACCCTGAGACATGTGCTTGTAATTTCACCGGCACCTGTACCCTTCAAACCGAAAAACAGCAATGCGAGCACTACTGCTTGGCGGCAGAAATAGGTACGGTGGTAGTACTTCCCCGCACGAACTCTTTCACCAGAAGTTCTACTACTAACAAAAAAAAAGTCTAAAAGTAAAACTGCTACTTACAATATTAATAGTATAGATACATTATAAATTTCCAGGCATTCGCAGTTCTATCAAGCGGTCTACAGCCGATGCTGGACCGCGTCAAGAGCAATCGAGCGCACTGGATCGATCTATCAAACAGCGACAATTACGACAAAGAGAACCTACCCGACAGAAACGACAAATCGAGCACCAGCTCACACGTAGACGACACAGAGAATACCTACGAAGGTGATAGCAGCGGCGCGGTGAGTCTATCCTCTGAGACAAACTCCAAATACGAAAATCTCGAAAACCCTGTCGTGGGATTACTTACCAACAATGCGCTCGCTATGCTACCGCCGAACAAATTCGATGTCAATGATTAGAATTAACCTTTGGATCTAACTTTAGGAGACCGCTTGATTGTGTTTCTCTGAGGCCCGTATACCGAACTCGACTCTGAGGTCTAGATAAATAGACGTTACTTAGTCCGTACTAATGCTTAGAACTGTCCTTGTCCCTGTCACACAATTGTTAAAACACGCGTGCTAGAGAGTGACAGGGATATTGCTAAGCATAAGAACGTACTAAGTAACGTCTATTTATCTCAACCTGAGAACGATCTTGTGAACGCCAAAAATTACATTTTGTATGGGAATTTTGAAATTGGAACAATCAAGATCATTCCCCCAGAGTTGAGTTCGATTTATTAATATGGGCCTATGAAACTGACACGTAAAGTAGCAAGTGAGGTGACAGTTTGTGAGGCCAATAGAGAAGCCGAATCATCCATTTTAGGATGTTGAGTGTATGCACGATGGAAATCTCATCTATGACAGGAAATAGTGTTGCACTTTGTCGATGAAGTTTTATCGATTTTGCTTGAGATATGAATCATCAACGAATTTTGATGTCTTTTTAGTATTAATAATTGTTCTAAAAAAAGTTCTTATGGTAATAACGCTCAGGTTACATCACGATCAATTGAATCGGCGAAGAGTGTATTGGCGTTAATAGCGAGAGTGTATCCCGTCTATTTTAATAGTTACATTATTTTCTGTCATCTGGTATATTTTGTAGTTGCATTTTAGTACCTTATTTCGTCATCATTGTCAATATAACATTATCACCCGCATTGATATTCATATCATTGTTCCTATTGGTGTGCACGAAATGTATGACATTATAATAATCGTTGGTATCATGCTTTTTAAATGAGAGTAGGTCAAGACGCCATTTTGTCTTGCATTTCTCACGTTTGTCTAATGTTAGACAGAGAAGGCGAGACAAATGCCGCTTTTACAGTTTTAAATTCTTGTTTAAAAAGCCTGATACATTGTATTGCGTGCGCTATTTTTGAGAGTGTGATAATTGATTAGGTGAATAGATGATTTTAGATAAATTTGGAAATCCCAATATCAACGTATGTTTGTTTGTTCATCTGTACAGAACCGCTTGAAAAGTCTCTTAAGATTATGGTGAAATTTACGTGTTAATGAGTTTTTCGGACGGGAAAACGGTCTAGCTAGGTCTCACAGCTGGGAAAAATAACCTAGCTAAGTTGTTTATGCGCCCAGTTTCAGAGCAAAGCTCGGTCGTCCAATATTGTGAATGAAACGCATAGCGTAAAAATATATCGATATTTTATCATGACCTTTATCGCTGCACTATTTTTGTACAATTCATCAAAGTAGCTTTGCATAATTAAGTACCTATAGGAATTCTACTAGTAGGTATGTATTTTGTTAGTTTTACCTCATTTGTCTATTCCTACTTATAATAACATGAATTATTTTCGTGTGTCGCTAGTTTTGGTATCATTTAAGATACTATGTTTTATAGCTTTATTTTTCCCGTTTATCGGCCTGTTTCACCATCGGCAGATAACTGGCCTAAGCTGGAGATGACAGATAATATATGTAAACATCCGTCAGAAAGCTTGGCCACTTTATCCGTCGACGGTGGAAAAGACCCTAAGAAAAAATAAATTAACTACATGGGCGCCGGCAGGTTGGTGATACTGTGTTCCCTCTATATTGAAATAAAATAAGTACTTACACAAATAGAAGCTTGTTGCACCGAGTGTTAGTCAAAAAAATTATAAAATCTCTTCAACGTAATTTTCAGTCGCATTCACTAAATTCGCGCCAATTCGTTTGGTTTGCGAATCACGGTCGGGCATTTTTTATTTTCGGCCAGTTCTATTTTTAAATCTTTTTAATCGAATGAATTCACTATATTTGAAACCTATTAAAACTTTTCTAAGATGACTTTTTCTGCTTTTACGAAAGGAGCCGTCGTCCATTTTTATTTTATTTAAATTTTTAGTTTTTTTTTTTGGGTTTTGTCTTGTAGTTTTGGTGGCATTTTAACCGGTGTAGCTTATTTAAAGAGCACTAGGTAGTGAATTTAAATATAAGTGTATTACTGCACACTAGCACTGCCCTTGCAATTAATGGCAAACAAGGGTGAACCACTATGAAATTACTTTGTAGTTGGAACAAAAAATGTCCCTACACAGCCTACTGCGAACTGGATTAATAAATTAGTTATATCTGATGTACGTAATTTATCAAATTTTACCGGCGCCCATGATTCAACTAGATTCTTTTATAACCACTGTATTAGGGCCTAACTGTCAAGTCGTGGCGCTACAGACGACCAAAATACCAAATATTATGTTTCTTATTGTAATTTAAATTGTATTTTTTCTTATGTTCCAGCTGCTTAGATTTAAGGTTCTAGAATATCAAATTGGTATCATGTTTGATATAATTACAGAATATGATTTTTGAAATAATATAAAGTTGTATAACTTTATCGCAAAGCATGCGAACCCTGTAAATAAGCAAGTAGGTACAGCTACTAACATATTTTAATGTAATTTTGGTAAGTACTTACTGTACGGCTTTTTTATCAGCAATTATTTAAAAGGAACTTCAGCCTCGCAATAGTTTTTATTTATCTAAGACAGTTAAGGCACCGGATATCCATTCCATGTTTGTAAATCACATGAGTAAATAACGAACAGAGTGGAAGCTTTAGACAACCGCGCTAGTTGTTACTCTACTATATTCGTAGCGCGACAATATTATACACGGCCTTAGTCAGTTTGGAGCCGGCACACATGTAGACGATGGTCTACAAACGTCAAGAAAATATAAAGAAATCAACAAAAGAAACAACGATACCCTATCTTACCGTACCTACTATCAATAGACTGACTGAATTCAACTCTAAGAAAGATCTTGAGAACACCAAAAATCATTGTTTTATGATTTTTTTTAAATTGGAACATTCTTTTGATCTTTCTCATTAACAAACTAACTGCGAAAACATTAGAAACAAAGTATCGTGATGAAGCCGACGTGTTATAGAAGCCGTTATGTTCCATTCACAAAAATGATTCTGCAACATGAAGTTTCTTCTCTGTGATATATTTACTGATGTGATCTTGTTCCGTACCAAAAATGGTACAAAATAAAACTTGTTTTAATTAAGCCCTGTTGTGCTGTCCATTATAAATGTCAATTACATTACGTATGATTGCGTCTATGACTCGTAGAAACGCCTAAACATTTTAAATTTATCACCTTATGAATAAGACTCGCCAAAAGGTTTATTTTCAAGATCAAATATTTGCATCTCTAGAACAATCTTAAAAAGCTATTTACACCTTATATGGAGCCTTGTGCATAAGGCTTTTTTTTTAATATCAAGTCTGTCTTTGAATACAAGTTTTAAAATTTCGAATCCATTAAAATAAATTTCGAATTTTTACTCAAATTTTTCCTCTTTCATAAAAATGACCAATGGGTACGTCAATATTTTTACTTCAATAAATATTGATTGAATAATTCTCTCTTTTAAGCGTTAGTATGAATAAAAAAAAATCTCAAATTATTTGTGGTAATAAAATATGTACAACATTAATTCTAAGATTGCTGTAAGTATTACTAGAAATTAATTAGAAAATTATTAATTGTAATTCATGAAATGACGAGCTGTATGGTGTGTGAATAATATGGAGGTTGTTTTGTTCCAAACAAAAATGTTATTTATTTATGATTAAAACCATTTTGAAATATTTTGTGGTTTTGCTTTTAATATTTACCAGTCTAAATGAAACGCTCTATCAGTCCATTCCGGACCCAGGGCACCCCTGGAGGACGCTCCTGGGGGTACCACGGGAACTTGGATTCAGACCCGTGGCACCCCCAGGTCAATTGCAGTGCTTTTGAAGGGTCTTTCCCAGTCCGATCAGTGATCACATTGATGGTCAGACTAGTCTGGCCAACGGATTTTTTTTCGTTTATTCCAACGATCAGTCCTACCAAAAGTTCGATGGATCTAAATGTTTGGACGAAAATAGTCGGAGAATTTGGAGTTAGAACGAATAACATTTTAGAAGGTTCCCACTCCAAATTAAATACATTGATGAATAAAAATACGGTTTCCGTGATGCGTTTATTAAACATAACCATAACAAAACACCCAACAGTCACATGATCCCACACTAGGATTCTCTGTGTCGTGAATCAGGAACTACAAGTACCATGATACCATAACAACCAAACCCGGAATAAATTTTTGTAAATTATACAAATATTTGTCCCGCAGCGGGAATTGAACCCGCAATGAACCTCTCGCATCTCAGCCGGCCAAACAGTTAGATCATCGAACTGTTGGTAGGAAAGATTGGAATAAACGGCAACTTACCCAGAGCGCCACAGAGGTCGTCCAAAAAAGTATTGCAGAATATTCACAATTTGAATGCAGTGCCTAAAAAACGGAAACAAGCAGCCATAGCGAAGTCTTACTATTAAGTCTGTTGGGAAGAAAATTCCCAGTAGTTCAACTGGTAAGACTACACGGTAAAACTACTGGGAATAGCCCATTTATGTATTTATTTAAATATAAAACCCTTTTGTAAATCATTTGGTTTCCCTCGTTCATGCAAAGTTGAAAGTTTTTTTATTTTATACTCGCATTTTTTGAAATTTCCTTATACAAAGTTTACCTTTTCAACCAAGGAATGCTTGCGTGATCAAACCCGTTAACTACCCGAGTTGGATTATATTTTTTTTTAATAAACTTACACAAAGTCCTATCGAAATCAGTTCGGTTTTTTTCCAGGGACTTTCACAGGGACCATGGGCAACAAAGGTTTTTTTTGTAATGCGAGAAAAGGACAGACAAGAATTCTAAAACGGTCGATTCCCGTTTTTTAATCTTTAATTAATATATAATATATTGGTTTTTGGGAATAAAGCCAATGTGCAGACTTTTCGATCTTTACGGTTTTATTATGTAGGTAAAGTCATATAGATGAAATCAAAAACCGAATCAAAATGAAACATTAAATCAACAAACAAATAAACTAATCTAAAATCTTACAATACCTAGTTATAAATTGTAACTATAAGTACCTAAACTTGTGTAGGTACATAACATTAAAAATCCTATTCCTAAAATCATTTTACTCCCAACGCATAAATGCGCATTTGTTCAGCGATCTGTCTAATTATTGCACTTCGTCAGCCCGGGAGGTTCCGAAGCCTTGTAGTGAGGAGGGTCCGGAGTAGGTCCTACTCTACTTTGCAAAGTTCTCGTTAGACGCCAGCACCGTCCAAATTCCGGCCTCTGTTTTATCGCGCTGTCACCCATCCTCCAGCCATACTCCCAGCTAGCACACTCTGCGAAGTAATACTTCTTCTCTGGCGAAATTTTCGCTCTCTTAATTAGGTATTGGACTCTACCGAATTCAAATTTCGGTTTTTTTAATACTTCAGTCGCCTTGAGGTCGATAGGACGCATGAGTGGGTCAGTCGCAAGACTTGTTTCGGGGCGAATCAACCTCGGATCTTCTTTAGGGTCTCCGAGTCCGATGTCAATTAATGAATTTCCATGTCGCACGTTCTTTATACCAGGAATGAACGTTGCGTCTCGAATTGGAACCTTCCTCTTATTATACCTTGCGACCACTTGGTCCCTGATTAAAGTTGCCAAGCCTTCTTTTATGTTATAAGAGGCGACGTCAGACTCGAAGTAGTTGGTGGGAGCTCGTTGGAGGGTCGCTGCTTCTTGGATCTTCGCGCGATTGTTATTGATCCAGTTGAGACGAAGACGATTCTCCTTCTCATAATTCTCTTTGAGAAAGATAATCATAGCAGGGTTGGTTATGTCTGCGAGCGGCATTTTTGTTTATTTACTTATTACTTTAAGATGAAACGTATGTTTGCGAAGTGCAAACAATTTTTTTGCGTTGGTGACAAATTTTTTGTTCAGGGTATAAATTCTTTTTGGCTCTATTCTATCATTTTTTTTTAATTTTAATTTTTTCGTTAATGACCTTCGTAGAGTTTAGTAGTCATCGCATAGAGTTTGACTGCTCTTCTACTAAGTGAAAGTTATTATCTTAGAATAAGGACTGAAGCACGTCGTTATTCTAAGGTTATTATTGAGGTTATATGTT
Source organism: Epirrita christyi (assembly GCA_951392215.1). Lineage (NCBI taxonomy): Eukaryota > Metazoa > Arthropoda > Insecta > Lepidoptera > Geometridae > Epirrita > Epirrita christyi. Next base: position 6,564,662 of record OX595850.1, read on the forward strand.
CCTTGATTAAGTGGGATATATTATGTAAGTAGTACATGCTCATCATACCAACAAAGTACTAACGAAATCCGGCCAAAGACAAGACTGCACTTCCCCCTTATTCGCTTAGACCAAACGTAACATAGCGCGGGCTCGTTACGATATCTGCGTGGAAAAATGGTAGTTTACCTACATTTGATAGCACATTTATCCAATAATCTCAAAAAGCAGACAGAAAATGTGATTTATTTATTTATTTATTTATTTATAACCTATGGTACACAAAACAGAACACAACCGAAAAAGAAAATGTTTGAAGTACATAATACATTTTTTGAACTAGGTGGTATTCCAAAACATGCGTACACATCATGATTTCATAAGCAGTTAATATATAACAAAACACACAAAGAAAAAAAAAATTAAATAACACAAAAAATAAGAACACATATAGGAAACTCTCATCACTCTTTTGCAAGAGCGGCTAAAGTAGTCCTTTTAAATTTGTATAAATTATTATTTAAAATATCAACGGAGCTACTATTATCAATTAACAAATCGTTATATTCACGACACATTCTAACTAGCGGATTAAAGAAAGATGTATTGTTTGTACAGACATTGAGGGCGAAGGTATTTGAGAATGGTTTACGGGATCTAATTTTAATATTAAAGTTTATAAGAGAGAGTAAAGTAGGTGAGTCGATATGAGAATGTATAATTTTAAAGAGGTACACTAGTAAGTGGAATTTACGTCGAGACTCAAGAGATTGAATTTGGAATTTAGCGAGCCTTTTCGAGTAAGAAGACAATTCTCTATTGCACCCATGCCGATAACACAAGATGGTTAACATTTTCCTTTGGATTCTTTCAATACGGTCAGTATGAATATGATAGTATGGAGTGGAGACCAAATGATTGAGTTATATTCCAAGACGCTGCGGACAAGAGAAAAGAAAAGGTAAATCATACTACGCGATACTACATGATTTGTGATAACACCACCAAAAAGAGACGGGAGTATTTTTATTTTTTATTTTGAATTTGTTCAAAAACTCGAAATTCATGATAGTTTTACAAAATGTAGTGATTATACGCTTAGTGGTTTTAGGTACAGACAATAATTATCAAATACTTACCTACACAATTTTACACAAATTTTAAATTTGAATGATGTCCCCCACCCTCATGTAAAAGGTAATCTACCCACTACGCCACACCCTGTATGTAGAGGTAGGTATGTATTGTATTCTGGTGCACTGTCGTGTGTCCGTCATTCCCCTTAAGGGATTGTGATGAACCAGAGATAGCAGGATCCCCCGGGGGGTTTGGCTAGAGGATCCTGGAGCTGACTAACTGCACCTAGCTGGAAAACTCCTCTCGCAGCTTTTCAGTGTTGATAATATTGAGGAATGAACAATGACGCGATAACCACAGCCTGGCCTGACCCTTCCAGCGACTCATCCAAACCGTAAAACTCCCGCCAACACTTTCATCAATAACACTGCGCATGTGGAATTATGAGCCCTCCGCTCTCTCCATCTCGCTCCACCATGTTATAAAAAAAGGGAGAGTCGATAACCTGCTTAAAGTTGCACGCATGCGTTGAAACCACCGAATGTTGTACGCATGCGTACATACCGCCGTATCATGCGGAAAAACCGCTGCGTGTCCCAGCGGTCTAGCGAAATGCGGTGACCATAAAAAAATTGTGCATTTTACCATTACCAAAACGTACTATTTATTTAGTTTTATTTTATTATGTTAACAAATGTATAAACAATTAGGAACCAGTAGTAAAATACCTAGGGATAATTAGTATTTTTTTGATACAGATGAGTAATAGTGATTGTGAACCTGTGAGTTGTGATAATTCTGTGCTAATCAATCTACAAAATTTAAATTGTAAGTATACTTTTACCATCAAATATTTCTGGGTTTCTGTGTGTTTCTGCTTTTTTATAGTATTGAAGGTAAGTAGGTGGGTAGATATAAAACAACAACCTACCTACGTAAGTGCTTTAGCTCCCCTAATCAATCAGGCATTATATAGTCAGCCAGACCATTAGACTTACAGGTAAGTATATATACTTAGTTACCTATTTAAGTAGTAGACATATCTACCTACGTACCGATCTATACGATATTCTCTATTGCCTTACGTACCTATTTCATTGATTTTATAGCGCTCTATAACTCTATAAAATATATATGAATAGCTGAATCCCCGTGACTTCGTCGTTTTTAATATTAAACAGCTTTATACTTATAGTTAAATATTTTTTTGAATCAGTTTAGTAGCTCTAGTGATACCTTTAGGTACAAAAACAAACAAGTTTTACCTCTTTACATTATTTTGGTGTAGTAGATTATTGATTTACACAATATTTTGACACAGTTCTGCTATACAGTGTTACCTGCGAGATTTAGGTCAGCATTTTATCCATAAACTACCATTTTGTGTAAATATTTGTAGTAAGCCACGTGTTTTGCTTTCAACTCAAACCCACCTGAGTATCTTTTTAGTTAGGTACCTATCAAGGCTACTAACTGAATATCAGCTTGGTAGGTGTGTAACTTTTATCCTAATTACTAAACGTTGTTAATAGTTAATTTAAATTTAATTTGTAATTTTTTTCATTGTTTTAAAGTAATTTTTATTTGTATGGTTCATACACATAAAGGATGGAATGGAAGAGGATATGCATTGACATTATATAATAGTAATATATTATATTACTATCAATGTGTGATATTTAGAGTCTGTGGATCATTCATCATGGATGTTCAATCTCATTCTATGACCCACTCTCTTGGGCAATGGGTCCGTGCCTAAATTATAACAATATAGGTTACCTATAGGATATAATGCAACTCGTAGGTTATCGTGTATAAAAAATTACCCGAGACGCAAACCGAATATAACAGTAGGTACGAAATATAGAAGAAAATAAGTTTGTACTCGTCTACAAGTAGGTACCTACCTATAATAGGTACCTATGTCTAACTTACACAAAAATCGGAACACAGCTTAGTTCGTTTTATGGTAAGTAATTTAGATAATTATATCAACCCATAGAAATGTTTGTGATTAGTATTACCGAGGTTGATTTTACATAACATACATAATAAATAAAAATACATAATAATAATATGATTTTAGAACAAAGTAAGAACCTAAAGGCGGGGCGCATCTATTATAGGTAAGGTATTAAACCTTTTAAGACAACCTCCATTGAGGTTCCTCCATCCAATTCTTGAATCTGGCAGATATTTTAAAAAAACAATGTCATTTGTCAGTTTTCAGCAATGTAAATTTTCTTTTGTCGCGGTTATTTTTATGTTTATTTTTATGCAAAATAATACTCAAGCTCCTATTAGGTACTGAAAATAAGTAGTAGTTGTAAAAACCTCACATTGTTTAATTTGAAGGTAAATAATTGTGAATCATGAAAATAAATTGGACACTGGTAGAGCACGTAGGGTTCGTTATAGGTTAGTGAGCACTATAACTATTTAGTTAGTTACTAATAGTTTAGTACCTAGTAGGTAGGTAATATAATAACCAAAGGGTCTAAGTCAAGTTGTCTAAGGCCGAGATAAATAGACGTTACTTAGCACGTGCCAATGAGTCCCCGTCACTGTCTAACACGCGTGTTTTAACATAAGTGTGACAGTGACTCTCAAATGGTTGTCGTGCTACATGTGAGATAGAACGATAGATAACTTTTGCATCCGAATACACTTCACTGAACCATTTTTCGAAGGAAATTCGTTATAGGTATTAGCAATTTAAACTAATTTAACGTATATTTCCGGGCACAATCTATTTTCAAATCTATTTTTCACACAAAGCATTCAGAACTGTTTAGCGCAGTAGTGTGCTGACCTACAAAAACCAGCACGCCACCTACGACAAAAAATCATAATCATTCTGTCCCATTTTTTTAACCGACTTCACAAAAAAGAGAGGTTCTCAATTCGGTTGTTTTTTTTTATGTTTGTTACCTCAATCTCCGGCGTTTATGAACCGATTTGGAAAATTCTTTTTTATTTGAATACATATACTTCCAGATTGGTCCCATTTTTTTCAAAACCCAGTTCTGATGATGGAGTCCATGAGGAATTGAGGGACCTCCTCAAATATTGTAGGTACATATGGCGATTTTGATATTTTCAGCAACAAACCAAGCATTTGCATTCAGAAAGTATCATAATCCTTTCACCACTATGGTTATTTAATCATTTTTTTTTCATTCATACATTTAGTCGAATACAATGGCGGAAGTCGGTTTTTTAAATGAAAAGTTATTAAATGACGTATTCATAAGTTTTTCTCTTTCTTGTATGACTGCGATGGAAGTTATCTGTCCAGTTATCTATTGGTTACTCTGTCTACGGTGCTAAGTAAACCTTTGTTTATCTCGGCCTTAGATAAACCTGTGGTTATTACTCAGAACAATAACTAAACCCATTAGTTATTGTTCTGAAGGTTATTACTTGTTAGGTACCTTTAATGCTTAAAACCATTGAGTTAAACTACTGCTAACTTGTGTCAATGTCCATCTTTGACCAAGCCACATACACAAGGATATAAAAAAAAAATATGTTAAGTAATTATTTTATGTTGCCAGTTTGTTTCTTTCATAGTTATTGATATTCGCTTATACCTATACCGATATTTACCGATACCGTTCCTTGGTGTTGCTATAAGTAGGTACCTATACTTACCTCAAAGTCGAATAACATTTTTTTTTATAAATACCTACACTAGTAATAGATTATCTATAACATGTAACAATCTAACATGTTTACAAAAAAAATGTCGAAAAACACCAAGTATCGTTAGTATAAGTAGGCAGGTAGGTATTTCCCAACTTTTAAGGACAATAATAAAATTGTTATATATCCGCCTATGTACTTACCTACATTTTAAGGCAATATCATAACATTACAAATTGAAATGATAATCATACAAGCCAAATTCATCGACTGATGTGGTCGCGTGCATTGTAATAACAAAGTGTTGTTGAAAATTGTATGCTTTGTGCAGTAAACATTATATTTTCTGTTTTAACTAAGGTCCAGACCAGGATACTGCAGTGAAACGGAACGAGATGACGTTTTCTTTAAAATGTAAGTTTTCTTATTTTATTTTTCTATACTAATTGGCAAGCAAACAAGCATACGGCCCACCTGATGGAAAGTAGTTACCTTAGCCTATGGACGCCTGCAACACCAGAGGCATCACACGCGCGCTGCCGGCCCTGAGACATAAAGATGAAAAGTCTCATGTGCCGGTAATTTCACCGGCACCCTTTAAACCGAAACAGAAATGCGAGCACTAACTGCTTGGCAGATGAAATAGGTACGGTGGTGGTACTTCTCCGGACGAACCCTTTTACAATAAGTTCTACTAATAATTTAAGTTATAAACTTATTTTATTTCTTTACCCCATCCACTATCTCTTAACCTGACGGATAAAATAATTATCTTTGTCGTCCTTAACATACCTAGGTATAATTACAAGTGATAGTGAGAGCAGTTTTCATTTAGTTCGAAGTGTAAACATACTCATAAGTTTATCAACCTCAAAACAAACAAACAACAATTGCATCGAAGATTCTTGGCCGTGCTGAAGTTCGTGAATGATGCACATAGACAAAGTAGTTTCCAAAAAAATATTTTAGGCAGTTGAACGGCTAACTTCAACTCGGTCAAGATCCAAGGGCAAGACGAATCTTTATTGGCCAAACTAAAGTACTAACAATAGAACATTTTGAAGCTCCGCGCAATGTTGTTCTGATGACAGTTCACCTTGCAATCCAAATAACCCAACATCTTCTCTTCCCTCACTTAGGGTGCCGAAGTTGCATTACCTACCTCCTTCCAAACGAAAATACCCATCTAAAAACTACACATTCAGACAAATTTTTGTTGAAAGTGTTTTTTTTAACTTCTTCACTTTAAACATTTGCATAGAGTCTGTTCAGCGAGAGAGCCGTCGTGGCCAAATTGTGAACTACATAATTATATTATTAAAACCATACTTAGGAGCTGGTTTCTTTCTGTCGGAATTTGGAACTAAAAAGTTAAAGTCACGGGCGTTCCACTAGTCAAAAATAATAATTCAACCGTGGGTCGACTGGCACACTGTTCACGCAAAATGGAAACTAGGGAACTAGAGCATTTAGATAAGGTTTATTTATCTATATAATATTGTGAAAATCGTTGCTCAACCGCAATAAGTACTTCAATCTATTACATTTTGACGCAGTACCTAACTACCTAACCAATAACCACATAGATCCAACGATAGCGCCATCTCGTTAGAAAAAACTAAAGTTACTCAGGTAAGTATGGCAACTTTGTCGTAGGTATTTAAACTAATAACTTCCTATTTACATCTAAATAAGTAATAATTAACTGTGTAAAAGTTTTTTGTGTTTCGTGAACGACCCCGGGGCGGCGGGAAGAGTGCTTCTTGTCTTAACCCAAGGAGACTCTTGCGCTACAAAGGTCGAATGTTTATGTCTCTCTCATTACCTACTCTTTACGTCTGTGTTTTGTTTTGGATACTCGATTGGTTGGTAAACAAGGAAAAGTCGTATACTTTTCCAGACCTTTTTGGTCTGAACAAGTCGATAAATTTCGAACGAAAATCTCTGCCTACACCTCTTTGATAGGTTAACTTCAATCGTAGTACAAATTGTAGTAGGTATAATCTTTTGTGCGTGTGTATTCAACCTCCGTGGCGCGGCAGGCACGTAATCGGCTGCGATGCGACGCAAGAGGTGCGGGTTTGATTCCCGCTGCGGGACAAATGTTTGAATGATCTGCAAATATTTGTTCCGGGTCTAGGTATTGTGGTACCGTGGTACCTACTCATACTTCCTGATACCCACGATACAGGGAATCCTAGTCTAGGATCGACTAGGTATGTGCCTGTTGGTGTTATGTTATGTTATTCACTACATCTACTGTCTTTGTCTTGTCTGGGCTGGTCATGGGCGGGTGGTCTACTTATAATAATAAGCGCTCCCAGTATAATCGATACCATTGTTATTTTATCAAGGACGATTGTCGGTTTTATAGTATTTTATTCAATTAAATAATTTATAGATGGATATCTCCTCGTTTGATAGGTTAGGTTACCTACCTATTTAATTTACCTTTTATGATCTATATACGTAAATCCTACCTACACCAAGTAGATATATTGTGTATAGCAATTGTAGATACTTATCAGATAATATCATAGATAACCATCTTGTATCCGGAAACAATATAAATGATTTCAACCTAATTGTAGGGTAGGTGCCCATATGTAGTGGGATACCTACACTCTTTGTAAATTTGGGTACTGCCAATTTATTGGGGCTTTTTTTTATACTTCTACTTAAGCAAACTAGCATACGGCTCACCTGATGGAAAGCGGTTACCGTAGCCTATGGACGCCTGCAACACCAGAGGCATCACACGCGCGTTGCTGACTCTTTAAGAACTTAAACCCTTTAACCATTTTTGAAGAGCCCCATACCTACTGTAGTCACTAGAGAAAACCTCGGCAGGGAGATCATTCCACAACTTAAGTGAACACGGGAGGAAACTCCTCTAGAACCTCGTGGTGCGTGACCACATACCTTCTAAGGTATGAGGATGAATCCCCTGCCGACGGCGAGAGGTGCGATGGTAAAAGGAAGCCGCTGGCACCAGATCAAACAATTCATAAATTAATTATAAGCAAACGTTTGTTTTTTGTCGGATGGACAGCGTTCGGGAAACTACGCAATTTCTTCTCGGCACAGTTGGTACCGCAGAGCCTCGAGAGGAAAGTCTATAGTCAGTGCGTGACCAGTGATGACTTATGGCACTGAGACGTGGTCGCTAACTATTATACTATTATGGCCGGTGGGGGACGATGGCACTTTTTCTCCCAAGGTCCCCCAGTGGTGCCAGATAGGTGGGGGACGCTGAGAACATACCGTATAGACAGGTTCAAAGTCACGCTGCAGGCTATTGAGAGAGCTAAGCTAGGAGTTTTACTTACGTGATAGTATCCGAAATGAGGAAATCCGTAGAAGAACCAAGGTCACCAACATAGCTCTCTGAATTAGCAAGTTGAAGTGGCAATGGACAGATCATATAGCTCGTAGAACTGACAATCGTTGGGGAATAAAGGTTCTCGAGTGGCGACCATAAACCGGACGACGTGGTAGAGGAAGGCCCTCCACTCGATGAGACGACGCAGGAAGTCGGTGGCTGGAGGTGGCTCAAGACCGTTTGTCATGGCATTCTAGGGGGGAGTCATTTGACCAGTAGTTGACTTCTACAGGCCGATGATGCTGATGATGAAATTGTTTTGGGAAAATGTCAGCATGTACTTTTAAGAAGTGCAATAGAGAATTTTCTATCTATCTTTCCAAGGTAGTTAACTACTTACAGATCGATTGCTTGATGTCGACCCTGACTTATAAGTGCCACCTATCCGCTACGTAGCAAACCTAAATTCTGTCAGGCGCTTTGATTTTTCTTTATTCACGTTAAATGTTCACGAATCGCAAATCGATTGTTGCAATGCAAAACTCGTAGTACGCCCTCTGAACAAATTTTACGTTTGAAAAAACACCGTTCAAAATTGCATCGGCTTCTAAATCTAATTTCAATGTAAAATATGCTATAACGCGTTTCTTACTATTCAATCTGGTTCGGACGAGCTCAGATTTTTTTTTCACACAAACTTTTACCCCTCCTTTTGGAGCCTATACCAGCAGGGCTACTCTTGACGCTCTACTATGGATCCAAATTCAGGATTAAGTGTAATTTTGTCGTCGAGAGTACTAGATTCCTTGGTCATTTGGTAGGTACTCTTGAATTCAATAGGTACTAGCACACAATGTGGAATGGAATTTTATGGAACTACCTAAATGAAATCGACTTTCTGTCTCTGTTGTTTTTCACGCAAAGTCAATCGCGTGCTCTATCTCGATTTCAAACTCGATTTGGTTCAAGAGTGCCAAACAAGCGTTGAAACTGGATTGTGATTGGAACTGTCTGTTTTGAATATTGATCTATCGACCGGTCCCTCATTAGAACATAATGACACACAGCACACCAGCTGTCATACATACGTAAAGGCTAGGGCTTGAAGGACACTCGCTTCGATTTGTTTATGTCCTTGTAAACAGTAAGGCATATAATCTACTTAAACTGATTTGAAGAACGATAATAGCTTATAACCCCCGTGAGACATCCACGGGAGGCAACGGAGGGGTTGCCTCCCGTGGATGTCTTAAAAGCCGACTAAGGGATTACACTAGGGGATGGGCAGCAGCAATCACCTGAGTACCCAACACCCATTTTCCGATCAACCTGCAAAGTGTGGTGATTATGGCAAATCTCCCTATTGCATTGCTATGGGACGTCCATCAGCAGTGCTGGATGTCTAAAAGCTGTTGAAGATAAAGAATAGCTAATAATTTGTCGACTCGAGACACCTTACCTTCGATCTACCTTCTCTTTATTTTCTTTGGCTTATATCTTGAAGGTTTCTTTCATCGCACGCCAGCATTTCGGTCTTTGTAGGGTTCCCTAACTCAAAAGGTACCAACAAAACTACACTCGAGAGCAATGAATCCGGGTCACTTAAAGAATCCTAAAAATCTCGGAAACTAAAAATGCTAGGTTAATGCAATAAATTGTATTTAATAGACAATGTAATATACTCCTTAAATGAAGGTATTAAAACTTCTTAGTTATTGTAAAGTTATATCATAAAAAAATCAAATTTGTGTTACAAATTATCTAATTGTCATTTGTTTTTTTTTAATTTATAGCAACTCTGTGGTTATTTATCGACTGGCAACGGTCGCTAAATGAACACAGTGTTGCTGTCGTCCTTCCGGTAGCTCGACCGTTGGCTTTCCTGTTCGTTTGTCGGAAGTAGTCGGAACGAACGGCCAAGGCACTCGGCAACAAGCGAAAGGCGGGGCGGGGCGCGCCGCAGCGAGCTAGGCATTGGCATTCCAGCGTCGGCAGTCGCCCTGAGTGGTAGTTTCTTTTTGAAGCGACTCCGATTGATTAGATTTTAGCGAGTTTAGTTGAACTGTGTATTTACTCAAACTGTGTAACTGTATGGAATAAATCCAATTATCTAAAGTGTTGCTATTTTTCTGATTTGTCTAACAACTCAGAAGTGGGATAAAGATCTCCACTCCCACTCAAAAATCGATCACCACGTGAAATAAATGTCAATGGTGTCGATCCCGATCTCGCCATCAAGAGCCCGTAAGGACGATGCTCACGTGGCAGGCATTTATGAGGTCGATGTTCGCGTTTGCTTGTCGCGAAGGCAAACTTCGCCCGGTATCGTATACACGTGTCGAGATAACCTCATTTTTTATGTGATTCATTGTTCTGTGAAACGTTCGCGCACTGCGATTTTGTTTTCTGTTTTAGCCACGTGAAATGTCTACTGCCTCGATCCCGATCTAGTGATCAATGCTGTGGAACGCCGTGGAACGCCACGCCGCCGTGGAAGCCGCGGAGATGGCGCTCACGCAGCAGACATTCGTGAGGTTGATATTCACGTAGCTTGTCGCAAGGTTAAACTTCGCGAAAGGGAAGCAAGGTATCGTACTTTTAGCTGTAGTCGTAATGACCGTGATGTTGGCGGAGGTGACCGCAGTCACAAGAAGTGTCGTCCCAGATCACTGCAGCCACTGTAATTGCAGAGTCATAGCATACTACCGTGTCTTGCTTACATGCTTTAGAGGACGCGTACGCAGTCGTACGTACTCCTAATATTAAATTATGTGGGTGTCAAGTGAGACCGAGCGTGTAAAAATTATCAAAACTACCCACATTTTAAGACTTGTGTACCAAGCTTCTTTGTTCTGTTTTGTTGGCTGAAAGAATGTTTTGCTAGGAAGTAGATACGTAGGCATTGAAGAGTCTTGGCGGGACTTCGTTCGCCTCAGTAGCTGGATTTTTGCTGTGCGCGCTGTGCTCGTTGATCAGCGCGTTGTGCTGTGCGCGCTGTGCTGTGCACGCTGTCCGCGCGCTGTGCTGTTTGCGTTTTGCTTGGCGGTGGCAAGTGGTGGTATTTGATGGTTGGGCGTCGCCTGGGCGGTTGCTGAGTGCTGTCGGAGCACCACTATGAATGTGATGAGTACGTACTGAGTCTAAGCACGAGCGACGAGGCCCCGCCACGCGAGTGAATTGGGCCCGTGTGTAGGCCATTGAGCGGTGAGTGGCTGGCTGAGATACGAGAGGTTGCGGGTTCGACTCCCGCTGCGGGACGTGTGTTTTCATGATCCGCAAGTGTTTGTTCCGGGTGTGAAAATGAGGGATGGGGGTGAAGGTGTTTATTTACAGCGAAAACAATAAAGGTGGAACTTATATATGTAATTTTATAGGTGTTGTGATACCATATGGTGCTCGAGGTTCCTGATATTCGCGACACAGGGAGTCCTAGTGTGGGATCGGGACTGTGTACGTGACTGTTGGTTATTATGTTATGTCCGGTAATGGACTTCTGTAGGCTGATGGTGACGATGATTTAAAATATTTTAGGCCTGCAGCTGTGAATATGTGAACCATGGATTGCTTTATAGATTTCGGAAGTCGGTGCTCGATGCTAAGGGAATCTGAGGCACGATTTTAAGCTGCCACGTGGTGTGAAGCGTGGTGTGAAAAGGGGAGGGTTTTTATGAGTATTTTCTAATTTTTCTCTATTAATTGATGTTTTTCAGGTTATAATTTTTTGTTAATTGAATTACTGGAGGCAGAGGGGGGTTTCAGTAATTCAGTACGTATTGGTAGCGATGACTGATACAGAGTAAAGTGTTGCAGACATGAAGGTTCTACAATACTGATTTTTTTTTATGGCTGCTGAAGACATGGAGGGGCTTCGGTGGAGTGATATAGTTGATGTTGAATACATGAAGGGGATTCAATAATAAGTTTTATAATAAATTATATTTGAGCTGAAGGCATGAAGGGGTTTCAGTTGCGGAATATAGTGAATATTGAATACATGAAGGGGCTTCAATCTGGCGGAGTCGGCACTTTTAACATGCTTGGTTATTTATTACTTGCGGAGATGGAGGCCGCGAGAGTGATCGCTGGCGCAGCGGCAGGCGCCGTTGCGGCCACGTGGCTGTGATCGCGGCATGGTGACCGAAGGCGTCATGCTGAACGTGACTGCGGCCCTGATGAGCGCCGTGGCAGGCGCGGTTTAGTGTTGCGGTAGGCGTTGTCTTGAGCCACGGAGTTCTGGCCGAGGCCGTCCACGCGCCCGTGTGATAATGATAATAACAGTGATAAAGTCCAATTATGTTTATCATGTGCGTGAAATGATTCTCGCATAAGGTAAACATATGGCGCAAATGACAGGCTGTTTATTGTGGGCATGATGGGCACAATGATGTGTCGCCCAAAGGAATACAATGAACAGTCTGAGAATAGTGATAAAGTCCAATTATGTTAATCATATGTGAGAAATGATTCTCGCATAAGGTTAACATATGGCGCAAATAACAGGCTGTTTATTGTGGGCATGATGGGCACAATGATGTGTCGCCCAAAGGAATACAATGAACAGTCTGAGAATAGTGATAAAGTCCAATTATGTTGATCATATGTGTGAAATGATTCTCGCATAAGGTTAACATATGGCGCAAATAACATGTTGTTTATTGTGGGCATGATGGGCACAATGATATGTCGTCTAAAGGAATACAATTAACTGTCTGAGAATAGTGATATAATTATAAAGATATTGTAAATAGTGAAAAGTCCAATTATGTTAATGATATGTGTGAAATGATTCTCGCATAAGGTAAACATACGGCGCAAATAACAGGCTGTTTATTGTGGGTATGATGGGCACAATGATGTGTCGTCCAAGGGAATACAATGAACAGTCTGAGAATAGTGATATTATTATAAAGATATTGTAAATAGTGATAAAGTCTAATTATGTTTGTCATATGGGTGAGGTGAGTCTCGCATAGGGTAAACATATAGCGAAAATGACAGACTGTTTACTATGAGCACAATGATGTGTCGTCCAGGGGAGTGCAATGGACGGTCTGAGAATGGTGATGTCATTATAGAGATGTTGTAGATAGTGATGGGGTCCGGTTATGTTTATCATATGAGTGAGGTGATTCTCGCATAGGGTGAACATATGGCGAAGCGAAATACCAGACTGTTTGCTGTGGGGGTGATGGGCGCAGTGATGTGTCGTCCAAGGGAATGCAGTGGACGGTCTGTGAATGGCGATGTAGTTACTTATAAAGATATTGTAAACAACTTTGCATAGTGTGAGCATGCTGGGCACAGTGATGTGTCGCCCAGGAGGAAACAATAATCAATCTACATCTAAATATTTGGAAAACATCATTATAATTAGGTCCTGACTATGTATGTATAAATGAAGTATGATTATATTTTAATTATTTAAGTTTAGTTTAAAATTTATGTTTTGTAACGAAGGCACTCGTTGGCGATCGGATGGCCGAGCTGTTACAAATTATCTAATTGTCATTTGTTTTTTTTAAATTTATAGCAACTCTGTGGTTATTTATCGACTGGCAACGGTCGCTAAATGAACACAGTGTTGCTGTCGTCCTTCCGGTAGCTCGACCGTTGGCTTTCCTGTTCGTTTGTCGGAAGTAGTCGGAACGAACGGCCAAGGCACTCGGCAACAAGCGAAAGGCGGGGCGGGGCGCGCCGCAGCGAGCTAGGCATTGGCATTCCAGCGTCGGCAGTCGCCCTGAGTGGTAGTTTCTTTTTGAAGCGACTCCGATTGATTAGATTTTAGCGAGTTTAGTTGAACTGTGTATTTACTCAAACTGTGTAACTGTATGGAATAAATCCAATTATCTAAAGTGTTGCTATTTTTCTGATTTGTCTAACATTTGAAAAAGGGCCACTTTCGAAGATGGAACTACGAAATTACAGCATTTGGTTTTGCTTTTGTTTGTAATCTGTCATTTATCATTGTTTGATTTCTGTTTTTTTGTTGTTTTTTTTCTGCGTAAACGCAGTAATGGAAGCACGAGGAGGCAATACGAAGTATTAAAATTCAAGAAAATCGTAATAAAGTTAAAAAATTTCATGTTTCCTATTTTTGTTTTAAGGAAAGATCAGCAGTTTTTTTCTTTATGTAATTTTGTGTTAATAAAATGTATGGTGACTCATATTTTTTTTACCTTCATTTAAGGAGTATTACATTGTCTATTAAATACAATTTATTGCATTAATCTATCATTTTTAGTTTCCGAGATTTTTAACATTCTTTAAGTGACCCGGATTCATTGCTCTCGAGTGTATTAGATAATCACTCTTTTGTCTGTCTGTATATCACAGCCAATTTTCACCGAAACTACATACTAGAGGACAAACATTTAAAAATCTTTGCTAGAGGAAATACGTTGAAATTTGGCACATATACAGGGTTAGGTGAACCAATCACTGACGTAAATCATCAATAAAAGAAATCTGGTTTTGGGAGCAAATTAAAACATTTCAAAAATACTTTCAAGAAAAGGCCGAATATAGGGAATAAAATATAATTTTTATAATTTGAAAATTGGAGATCCCCCTTATCCTTAACTTATCTGTCTGTGTTAAAACGGTATTTTTTTTTAGAAAAGTGACGTTTGACAGCAATGATCGCGCAATTTACCTACGCTTGTTGCAAACCTGTCGCGACTCTAGAGTAAGAGAATACGGGTGCTGGCTGGCTTAGTAGCGCCATAGGAGAGACATAATCTAATATGCCCAACAGTGGACTGAGATATGCTTGATGATGAAGTAGGTAGTAATGAATTATTTATCTATCTACCTATAGGAGGAAATACGCAGAAGAATTCCAAGGGGCTTTTATTTCTTCCTTTAGTCGCTCGTCCTATTAGGAATGTCATTGTCTTTTCGCGATGAGCCAAGTAGATTTTAGGTCAGTGCACCTTCGGCAGCAGTTTTATGTGACTATTCTGTGTGTCAGTGAATATAGTAACTTATCGTGTATTCTGTGGTTTGATGTTATGCTTATTCTGTGTATCGATGCAATTAGAGTGAGAGCGGGGTTTGTGTGTCAGCGCAACCGGACTTGCACTTACAAACTTCTATGTAGTTATTGTGAATTGCGAGTCAGCACAGAGTAATGAAGATATCCTGGAAGTGCTCTTTATGAACAATGGGAACTTGCAAAATTACTGCTGTCTTATAAAATCTTGTTGATGTTTTTTACTTTTGACTATCTTCCAATGTTTTTAAGTTCTCATTTACTATGTATCAGCTTCTCCCTGCTCCGAGGCACCACTCACCACACAGACGCTAGGTGGGACCTAGTGGTAAGACAGATCGTGTTTGTTGCCTGATTCTTCTAGGCTAGGTCGCGTTCGAACAGGAGTATTTTTTTACTTATACTTGTACTAATATTTATTCTGTGTTTATAGGACAATTCAAAATGATCCTTCTGATTTCAATGAATAAAATTCTTTTGATTTGATTTGAACTTTTTTAGTACTTATAGTATAGTTTTTTGAATAGGCCACAGGTATTTACTGCTGCTACCCAGCTTCCCATTTATGCAATATCGATGCTCATTCCTTGCTTACCGTAAAATTAGCTAGCGATAATTGTATCTACCTTTCCTGATATTTTACGCACTACGAACAAACCAACCCGAATAATTTTTAAATAAACTCAAAATTAGAGCGACGAAATTAGAAAAGAAAACAAACTATTGGACTGACTAATTAGAAATAATTATTGCAAATAATTTGACAAACCGTCGTTCAAGTCGTCGAGGAGAATACGATGCTGAGAAAATTTAAATAACTTTGTTATTCGGTCCGAAATTATTTACTAGCCACATCAAGTTTTTCTAGATCTATTAAGCGTCAAATAAAAACAAGATGCAGCGTACATTGACCCCCAGGCCGGTCCTGCCTCACACCAGATATGATTCGATAGATAACTGTATAGCTAGATTCCTCTTTTTGTACCACACTCGGGGTATGCATTTGACGCGGTGAAATATTTTTTTATTTATTTTCGCAAACGTGTTGCTAGCCAGTGTTATTGACTCCACAACGGGCGGTCGTCGAATCTGTAATCGATGTTTGATTTTGTAATGGCTTTTGGTTGTTTTAGAAGTTGGAGTGGTTTTAAAACTGATAAAGGCTTCGGGAGCAGATAGAAATCATCAATATTTTCAGGGGTTTTTTTCTATAATTGGGTTTTCACAACCGAAAACGGTATCTATTGATATATTAGTTATAGCTCATTCTGATTTAATTGGATATTCAATTTGTTTGTTTCACTGAGAAAATAACGTTTTCACAATTTTGAGCAAAACTAGTACTAGGTACCTAATTAGTTTAGTAACCGGAGAGAACTACAGTTCGGTTTTATGTTTAGAACAAAAAACAGTTTCTTTGTTTCATTAATATAATCATCATCATCATGGCGTTTGACGTCTAGACGTAGACTACAATGGGGGGATTTGCCATAATTCACCATCACGCTTGGCAGGCGGATTGGTGATGGTGGTATTGGTGTTTATTACTCAGGTGGATGCTACTGCCTCACCTGGTTCCTTTAGTTGGCTTTTACGACATTCACAGGAGCGCTTCAGACCCACCGTACCACCAGAGGTACGGCCAGGGGTACGGTGGGTCTGAAGCGCACGGGAGGATACGGAGGGGTCTATTCTTTGGACACATCATGGATATTGAAATACCTTTGGATAATTCAATAAAATTTCGTACTATTATCCAATTTGTATGATCGAAATCCTATGGATGGTTGCTTATAGTTAGTATTTTTTATGCTATTTTGTAGAGCCGTCCGGAAATGTCTCAACTATTTATTTACACTGCCAAGCCATAGCTCATCATCCTCAGGCAATATACATCCTTTGCTGGATGAGGCCTCCACCATAGCATGCGTATTGCGTGCAATGGGGAGGGGGGGATTTGCCATAATCACCATGCTTGGCAGGCGGATTGGTGATCGCAGTTTAGTGTTAAGTACTCAGGTGGATGCAGCTGTCCATCCCCTGGCGTAATCCTTTAGTTGCCTTTTACGACATCCACAGGAACAGTTGGGAGTCCTATTCTTAGGCCGAGACTTACTGGCAGACTACTATTAATCATCGAGGAGTTCCGTTGTCCACCTTCAGTCTCCATCATCACATCAGCTCGCCGTCACCATAATATTGTATTGTCATCTGAACTTGACAGGTATGAAAAAATTTCAGCTCAATCGATTAAAGATAACTGATCTAAAATTCATTTGCAATTGTCCGTCGTATATATACATACATAACATATCTTTTAAAAAGCATGTCCTTTCTAGTTAGCACACCTCTATACATTAAAATATAACCAGAAAATCAGCTTTCAAGTGGAATAACACTTGGTAATGGAAGTGAGGACAATGGTCGATACGTTTTTTGCTAAATTTCCGAAATGTCGGTCACAGGCATCACATAACTGCTCATGACACAATACAACCCGAGTTCAACACTTTGCAAGTATGGCAAAGATGAGCTACATCATCATCAGCCTGTAGAAGTCCACTGTTGGACATGGACAATTGGACATCCCACCTAGAATCCCACATATTATATGTAAATTAAAATGGGTTATTTTTTTTATCTATAGAATAGTGACCTAAGCTAATAGTACTTAGTTCTTTTAACTTATGTAAGCATAGTCCAAATCAATTAGATCTTTATGGTATCTAATCAACATTACCTACTGGGTTCCGATTTTTGAATGTCACTGTGTGATTAAATATCATCAAAAAGGCCGCAAACATAGATTTATAGTAAAGATACGCTTGACAGACAAAACAATAAAGCAATGTCTTCTTATAGCAAAATCAGCGCCATCTCTCGGATTACATTATAACTACGTTGAAATTAACACAAAAACCCGAACGCCATAACCTTCTTGCTTATTGGGAGTCCGGTTATTTACAACCAAGAAACTCGCTCGCGTATCGATTAACATCCTTACAAAGTTTTGCTTGTATGGCGTCTCTTTATTGAATTGGAGAGCGATTTGCCAAGGATATAAAATTGTTTTCTGTAATTAGGGAAAGGTCAACATACAAAATTTTGCCATACCGATGATAAGAAATGCCATATTTTTTTAAGCTACACTTTGCAAAGTTGTTTCTGCAGTCTTTCACCACTCAATACGGCATTTTGTGGCCGAAACGATCGCGCGCGGTGTACGTCACCGACTGATTATCGTGGTGTCAGTCAACTGATTTTTGACACCGGTTTATTTGGCGGTTATATAGCGAGCGTCCGCCGTGTCCATGGCCGCAAATCACCGTTTTTCAGGAGATGTACTGGACGAGGGTTAGACTATACCTACATCTATCTAATCTTTCTATACTATTAAACGAGTAATATTTGTATATACATACCTATTGTATTTTGAGGTCTCGAAAAGGGCTTTAACGATTTCGATAAAATTTACTATACGTTGATTTTCGGGGGCGAAAAATCGATCTAGTTAGGGGCGTTTTCCCAGTTTTGCTAGCAAAGGCTCCGTCAACCAGGAACTAAATAATAAAAGTAATAAAAAACAACAGGTTAATATTCTAGTTCGAGGTCTTTTAACTTTAGCTACGTTTGAGCATCTGAATTTCAGACTGTTTGAGAGCAACATAAAAATACCTCATCATCTTTATCTGCCTGTTGAAGTTCACTGCTGGGCATAGGCCCACGACGAACGGTCTTGAGCCGCGCCCCATACCTTTAAAATGTTTCTTGTGTTTTTTTTAATACCTATTTCTATGAGGGAAGGTTACCGGTTGGGCGCTTACGTCCTTTTGTAGGCGAACTTTGCTTCTAATTTGGCTATATTTTCTTCAAACTCCATAAAACTATGTATACTAATCAGTACACTAATATCTAGACACGCGGTGCGTTGGAAGCAAACTTCGTTCGCTTGACATTAGCTTTTTGTTTTAGTTTTCCACGCGATATACTTAGTAGTTAATTTGCGTTCCATCGCACATGCATAAAATAACCATTCCATTCAGAAAGCTCATAAATTGTTGCCACTATGCGCTTGTATTTCTAGTGCAGTATGAATATAATTTACATCAATTTTGGATAACCTCACTGAGGACTTCAAAAGTGGGGAATGAAAGCCAAAACTAGATTCACAATAGTGCATTTCATAAATATGTATTTCAAAATGACCAATGAGTTGAAAGTGGTTTAATGTGGCTTCTATCTAATTTCGGATTATTAGACGCCCAGTTTATTTTCTGGTTGTTCGAGAAACAAAACCCTCGCTTTTGTACTATCTTGTTGAACGAGCGGAGCGAGTTCTCTAGTTCAACTTGGGTGAATTGGCTTTTGTATTATGTATGTATATGCTATGTGTGTCTGTGGATATAACTTTTGAAATTTGGTAAGTCGGTAAATAGTATTGGTAACATTTTTAGGTAAGAGCTCCATCGTTCAGGGGCTAGTTGAGATATATCGGGTTCCAAGAGCAGGTCATGTAAAAGGGCTTTGGTTGGTTAAAAACATTTTCAGTTTAATTGAGGCACCTTGATCCACAGACTTCCTTCTTGGTCCATCGAGAGTTCACCGTTGATTAGTCCGATTCAAATGGTTCTTTCGATGGTGTTTAGGGAATGATCGAGGTGGTGGTTTCGTGAAAATTGTATCTAAATGTTTTTTGAAGTCGTTTAAGTAGTAAGGTAAAATCAGTAGGTATCCTAGGTTTGAAGACCTCCTTGGAGCGGCGGGCGAGTATTCGGCTGAGACGCAAGAAGTGAGGGTTCAATTCCCGCTGCGGGACAAATTTTTACATGATCTGTACCTAAATATTTGTTCTGGGTCTGGATGTTTTGTACCATAGAACTCGTAGTTCCTGATACACATGGCACAAGGAATCCTAGTGTGAGATCAGAACTATGTATGTGCCATGACTGTTTATGTTACAACATTGCATGTATTCGCAAGGTCTCAGTCCGAGGCGAACTACTAGCAATAACCTATCTGTAAAATATGTTCTCACAATTAATAACAAGAAAGCCTAAGGCTCACTTGATAATTACTTTATAACTCCAGAGTTTGATGATCATTATGCAATGTTATCGGTTGTGGCCGTCCTACAACTGTGTGTACTGGTTTGTAGGCATCAATAACCTTTATCAGCGGCGGTTCGTGACATATCTGTTCAATACTCTTTGGCAGTAATATATAGGCTGACTGTATCTGCCTTTGTGCCGTTACTCGACACAGTAACCGCGAGAAGATTAATTACGGGTCATGGGTTTGACGCAGGGCTTGGGAATCGATGCATCTAACGTCACGATTTTGATCATCAATTATGTGCACCTACCTATTAGATACCCACTGACTTATAAACAGCAGGGCTATATATGGCGTATAAGTTTTGGTGAACACTTGGTGCCGTGGTGTGTCCAGCTTAAGAATAAACACTCTCCCGTGGATGTAGTAGGTACGCCGTAGGTACTAATATATTACATCAGAGGATCAAGTTTTAAAAGTAAGTTTGAAGTCTTTCGAATGAATGGCAAATATTTAAATAGATATTAAAACGTGCATAAAATTGCAGTTGTGTTATTTAATGGTAATTTTTATTTAAGGTGGAACGTTTCGCAAATAGCGCGAAATTCAAATTTTATTGTGTTTTTTGCACATTACGGTTTATCAATACTTTTTGAGATAGCAAACACTGGTTTTGTGGGAATAAGGAGACATAACACACATGTTTTAATTGAAAGTATCTCATAAATATCAAATAAAATAAAATAAAATTTAAATTTCGCGCCACTTGCGTAACGTTTCACCTTAATCATTTTTACTAGTATGGTACCACTTAATTAGATCAATTTAAATAATGCTTTCAACAGTATCTTTCCTGAAATATTCGAGCTATAATTTAAAATGCCTTAAAAAATTGTTTTAAATTAGAGACAATCTTAATTAGTAGTGAACAAATGGGTACTATATCTGACTTTAATATTTTTAAAAATCTAAATAAAACTCACAAAATGAATATACTTTCATCCGCAGTCATGACGTTTATCTCATTTTATGACAAAACAATTTTGATCCTTATGTGCTGCTCCTCAGGTATTTGAATTGTCTGTGCCAGAAAACGTATTTAAGTCGTGGAATAAGGGGATAACCTTCACCTTTAGATAACGTGTTGATGCAATTTTCCTTATAGCAAGGCATTTCGATGTTATTAAAGCATTCTGAAAAACCAACTTACGTACATAGAAAAATCTGACACAACGTTTTCGTACAGGGGGCTTAGTACGGGTTTTGATAGTTTACGAAACTATATGAAGTTTCGTTTCCATCCAATACATTCATTCTTCGCAGGTGCATTGTTGATCGTTGTATTCGTGATGAATACTCAAGTGGATGCAGCAGCCCATCCCTGGTGTAAAAAAACACCCAAATGAATACAACCAAAATATATCCTTCCAAAGAATATTCATTGTGAACTAATTTTGAATACTTGCTTCGCGTGCAAATGTAAAAGTCGTTTCCTCTACTGTGTCGTCCGGTTTGTGATCGCCACTCGAGAACCCTTATTCTCTATCGATTGTCCCTTAAACCCTTCAAGCTTTTCTAAATATCTTCTGACGACCTCTGTGGTGCGGCGGGCGATTAGCCGGCTTAGATGCAAAAGTTTGCGGATTTGATTTCCGCTGCGGGATTTTTTTTATATGATCTGCAAATATTTGTTCTGGGTCTGGATGTTATGTTACCATGGTATGTACTCGTAGTTTTTTATACCCACGACACAGGGAATCCTATAGTGTGGGATCAAGACTACGTATGTGACTGTCGGGTGTTTTGTTATGTATGTTTAATAATATTAAACTCTATACTACTTCATGTAGCCTTGTTCTTTCTCGGTCACACTGCGTTTGGTCTGATACCAAGACCCGTATTCTCAGATAGATCTAGTCTACGATGACGTCACATCTCATGACGCTAACACAAAATTATGGTTTTCATGCAAGATTATAACGTAATCTCGTGCAAAAGACCAAATACTGAATGAACCAGTGTGGTGAAAGGTGTCACTATGCACAGTAAACGTGGCAGAGGACGTTTGTTTAAAAAGTTGGAAACGATTCAACGCCGTTCATTCCCGTGAGTGGAATCATTAAAAAACGCGGAACTAGGATGTCAAATGTTGACTATCATTATTTATGGATGGTCTGATGATGATAATGATTATGGGTGACGGAAGACAACCGTTCTCAAGGTCGCTGAAACGTCAGTATAAATAATTATTACTTTTATTTTAGAATAAATATCCAATTAAAACTAAAAAATACCTAACAAAGTGTGTTTTCAGTGGTATTATATAATATGTATGTACTTTAAGAATTTCAATCAGATGGGTACTTAGGTAATAGTAGATTGTTGCCACATAATATATATATAATATAGAACTACAAGAGAGAGCTATGCTATAGGAGTTTTACTACGTGATAGATATGAAATGAGGAAATCCGTAGAAAAATATACTTAGCTCATAGAATTTTAGCAAGTTGAAGTGGCATTGGGTATTAGGTCATAATATAGTTATCGCTTAAAAATCGTTGGGGATTAAAAGTTCTCGTGTGGCGACTACAAACCGGACGACGCAGTAGAGGAATGCCCTCTTCTCAATGGAATAAAGACATATACGTTGCAGGAAGGAAGTCAAGGAGGTGGCTCAAGACAGTTCTCTGTGGCATTGTAGGGGGAGCCTATGTCCAGCAGTAAACTTCTACAGGCTGTTGATGATGGTGGTCCTACACATGAGTGCAACAAGAGGTAACTCTGAGCGAGATTCAAAATTTGCTTTCTTTCTACTACACCTAGAAAAGTTGATAAAATAAGAAAAACTTGAGTCAAAATAAAAAAAATAAAAAATTTTGGAAATTCAATTTTTTCGCGAACTCGGGTATTGCGGTTAGGCGTTTTTTTTTAATTTGTTTTCGTCTCGTATACGTTCTATTTTTAAATCATTTTTACATTCACTTTAAGACGCTTATGAAACAAATTATATTTAAAATAGATGTAAGAAAATAAACTATCCGCAAAAATAAGAATAGAAACTGCTTTCTGTTTGCCTTTTAAGTGAACAATTTTATTATTAAATTAAGTACTAGATACTTAGTTGGAAGAAAATTAAATAATTTTCAACTAAAATTGACACTTTACTGTTTACACAAATTTTAGGATTACGCCATAAACTTTGTTAACTGGTAAATTTCAAAATGCCTGCGTGATAACATAAGATTTTGA
Source organism: Epirrita christyi (assembly GCA_951392215.1). Lineage (NCBI taxonomy): Eukaryota > Metazoa > Arthropoda > Insecta > Lepidoptera > Geometridae > Epirrita > Epirrita christyi. The sequence goes on from OX595850.1 coordinate 6,587,980, forward strand.
TAGACTGATGTTGGGGTAAGCATGATAATCTCGATCTGTATTATTCATTATAGCACTACCACCCACACAATGGTTACCTGGAAGAAAATGCTAATTAGCATTAAGTTCACCTAGGTACTTGTTTTTTGTTTGTCTTGTGCAATAAAGTATTTTTTATCTATTTAAGCATGCAAGCAAAATCAGCGATTTAGCATCTATGCAAAAAAATATATATTTTTCTTTGATATAATTCTGCGCCACATCTATATAGCCATTACATATTTTTATTATAATTAGCCGAATAATATCAAAAGTGGGCCAAGTTTGTCCCACTACTTATGTTGGCTCGAAGCAGCTTTAGCACGACCGACCGGTCGGGAGGCCGTTGAACCCGCAACCTACTCTGTTACCCTGAGTTCGCGAGATCTTTTACAATATTTGCTAAGATTCGCTAACATTCGTGACCAGTGAGAATTTCTAACAGATAGCTATAACAGGCATAACCTCATCATTCTAGAAGGGTTGACCAGACAGAGGTAAAGATCGAAATGTATGAAAGGAGGAAAGATAGGATTGCCCAGCCGAGGGAGGAGTGCGTGACAATAAAAAAATTGTATTATTGTATTATTCTCTCTGTAAATAAAGATATGCCATATTGCGAAAGGACCTCTCTTTCTCCTCCCGTGGATGTTGTAAAAGCTGTCAAAGGGTGACCCATTAAAGATGGGCAGCAGCATCTACCTGATTGCCTGAACACCAATACTGCAATCTCCAATCTGTCTACCAAGCGTGGTTATTATAGCAAATCCCCCATTGCATTATATGGGAGAAGCTTCATCTAGCAGTGGACGTTTAAAAAAAACTGATTTCATAGGTAATGCATTTACTAACGCGCATCTGTGTCCTTAACTTTCAAAATTGGGATTGCAAGAAGCGATCTACAATAGCATGACCATCTAACTAAACTGCGGGCGAGAAATTTGAGCAAGACGTGGAACTACCCCACCAACACAGATTACTGCCTAGATGCGTGCTTAGTCGAATTTCGAACATAGCTATGTTAAATTAAAGTTTGAATCGAAATGCGCTCCCACTTTGGCGCTTATGATAGCCGCGCTACTTGCAGATAGAAGGTTTCTAAGATTTTCTACCATTTAAAGCTGAATTTGAAAAAGCGATGGGATGAGGTAGTTACTGATAGATACGGAGGGATGGGTCATATTATTGTTGTTATAATATTTCTTTACGCTGCATCTAAATACCTTTGGAAAAGGCTTATCAGATCGTAGGATCAATAATAATAATGCGTTTATTTCTCTCATCACAAAAAGGTTACAAAGGTTAAAGGTTAAGGGTCTAAATGCAAAAACAAAAAAAAAACAAATCAATGATTGTGATTAAATGATTGCACTACATATTGAAAATTAAAACGTTGTGTTCCATAGAAAATTACATATTGATTTCGTTGCGAAACAGCTATAATTTGTATCAAATCATCGGGCCTATAAAATTTTAATCGGATAACGGCATGTGGTAGAAAATCAATTTGAAATTTTGCACGGAGAAAGAATGTGAAGTTGTAAAAACTATAAACTGTTGCTATTTGCACGTAGTCCCGTAAGCCCACGTTTTTTTTTAATATGCCCATTGGAAATAATTATATTACCAATTAGTCCATAGATTTTGTCAAGTTTTAAGTAATAAAACCAGTTAATTGCGAGTCGAACTCGGGTTGAGTGAGAGGGTTCCGTACAGATAGGCTTCCATTCCAACCACTAGACCAATTTGATTAAACTTATCAGACAATCAACACATTTTATACGCATTTTCTCTATATGAATATGTTCAGTTTCCCTTAGGAATAGGAAGTTTTTTTTTCTAGTTTGCCCCCAAAATAAACACCCAAAATAAGAATTCGTTGATTTTCACTAAACGTCCGTGATTGGTCACAAAGACAGACAGACAGATGAGTGATCCGATAATGGTTCTGTTGGTACGAAACCCTAAAAATAACTAAAACTAAAGATCATTGCTGGACGATGCCTCCCTCTACAATAGGGGGGATTTGCCATAATCACCAGGCTCGGCAGGTATAATTGGTGATCAGAGTATTGGTGTTAAGTACTCAGATGGATGCTACTGCCCATCCACGATATCCACGTGAGGAGACCAACAAGCACGTCCAAATCTAGATGACTGCTGGCATCTCTTAGGCCGTTCTATAATATTGTCTTCATCAAGCAAGATCATAAAATCGTAATTCGATCCAAATTTAGTTTGTGTTTTATATCTTGGGGAGGTGAAGTTATATATCATGTCCAGAAACGCCGGCTATAAACTAACTTTGCCTTGACTTTTATACACTCACGAGCTAAGTATAAGCTTCGCAAGCGCGTTTAGTGCTTAGTTTTATTAAAGCGATAATTATTCTTTGATTAAAGGGTCTATTTGTAATTCCAACCGTTTGTTTTGTGTTAATAACTAATAACTATGAATGCCGGGAAATGTATCCGGCCTCAGAATATATCCCACCGTTCCCTCAAAAAAATAAAATAAAAATAGTTAAAATTGCCAAAAAAAAAAGGCATGAATCAGGGGATGGGCAGCATCATCCATCTGAGTATTCAACACCAAAACTGCGATCACCAATCCGCCTGCTAAGCGTGGTGATTATGGTAAATCCCCTAATACATTCTGTGAGGAAGCTCTCGTCCAGCAGTGGACATCTACAGGCAGATGATGATAATTATGAATAGTTATGTTTCTATAAATTATTTCAATGCAAGTTAAATCTGTCACCCAACCCATAATTTTTTTTATAAGTAATTATTATGAAACGAGGGCTCTTCAACTACGATAAAAAAAAATTAGTTCAAATTGGTTCGATAGATAGCGCTAACTCAACTGTAGCTGACAAGATTGTCAAATGTATTATCTGTGGTGTACGCGTACTAAGCTATTATCTAACTAATCTGTGGCTATTTGTCATGATATTCTGTTTGTGTCGCTTCTTGAGAATGCGCTAGTGATTTCGTGGTGTTTTTTTATGTAAGCAAAAATAAATAACTAAAATATATCCACGTTGTTTATGTTGACATTTAACTTTATTTTGACACTACGTAACAGAGCAGCGCCACTTTCGCGTTTGATGATGATGATTATGATGAAAAGTAGCCTATATGTTAATCCAGGGCGTAAAGTATCTCCATTCCAAATTTCACTCAAATCCATTCAGTAGTTTTTACGTGAAAGAGTAACAAACATCTTCACAAACTTTCGCGTTTATAATATTAGTAGGATAACAATAATATGTATAATAATGAATATTCCCGTTTGGTAAAAGTAATATAATTTCTTGTAAAAACGACGAAAAAACTTCCAAAATAAATGGTTTCTAATGTAACCTCAACTAGAGTGCCAAGGTGTACATAAAAGCATCGGATTATTAGTGCATCCGATTTAAGCAGAAAATTACAGAAAATTACAATTTTATGTCCATTTTCACCAACCTACACATAGCTTTGTGGAAAACATTTGCAAGCCATTGTAATAATTTTTTGTGGATAACTGTCAGAAAAAGTTAAGAAAACAATTTCTTAGGAATCTCTTAGTAAAATAAGGTATTCAAAAGATACGTAAATTTTCATCACAAAGATTCGTCTCACAAATACAGCTGGAGTTGAAATTACTACTAATAGGTAATATCCATTTTATTATTATTCTTAGGCCACACACTCACTATGTTTATCGTCTAAAAGCACTTAAATAACCCGTCATCTACGCTTTATTAACATATTTCTGTCTCATCGGAAGGAGAATCTACGATATTACAAGAAATACAATTTCAAATTAAAAACCTGTACCTTGTACATTCCATCTGCTATTGCAGCGCCCCTTAGTAGTAAATAAAAGTTACAGTGAACCTGCTCCGAAGTGTATTCCGCTTATTTTCATTCGACTTGTACCTCTAGTGATGCGTGATGGTAAAACCTATCTAAGAATTTTCCTTAAACTCATACAAAACATTACAAAGGAACCAAATCAAAAGCGGCTTTGCCGCTATGGATACGGTAATAGATAAGCTAACTAATTCATAAACACACACACATTTACTTATTTCATTATCATTATCATAACCTTTTTATATCCACTGCTGGACTAGGCCTCCCCTATTCAATAAAATGGGGGGATTTGCCATAACCATCACGCTTGGCAGTCGGATTGGTGATCGCAGTTGGTGATAAGCGCTCAGATGGATGCTGCTGCCCATCCAATGGTGTAAACTTTAAGGCATCCACATGGAGAAGGAGGGGTCTATTCTTAGGCTGGACACACCCAGGGACTTTACTCATTTACTACTACTAATTTAAACTGACTCCATTCCGTCGCGGGTATACAACGTGTTACCTATTGACTGAGATTTTCAGATAAAACTTCGCTGAAGTTTTATTTTTGTGATTATTATCGACCAGCACTTTCTTGTCAAACTTTGACATTTTCATTTAAATATGTAGCGTAAATAACTTCAAAATACAATACCTAGTCAACTCGTCCGATTACTTTATATTGCATAAAAAATAACAAGTATGAACAACTGGTGGCAATCATTGTGATATTACTTATATCCTATCGTAAAAGCCTCCTTTAAAATACGTAAAAGAACATGAATATTATTAATCTTGATATCATCATCAGCTTATAAAAGAATCTTGATTTCTTGATTAAGCATTCAATTCTCCATACAAAAGACATCAACGCGCTCTTTAATTTAAATGTTGTTTCAGAAGTAGTGGAAATCTTAGGCCGAGATAAATAGAGTTTATTTAGCACGGTTAATGCTTAGCACTGTCTCTGCCACTGTCACACAAATGTTAAAACACGCGTGTTAGAGATAGAGGGAGACAATGCTAAGAATTAGCACATGCTTAGTTAACGTACATTTATCTCGGCCTTAGTGCTTCTACAGGATGCATAGTGAGTTTATTTAGTATCCTCGGCTATTGTATACAATAAACTTAATAATAATAGTGTAATTGTTGCCGATACCCGTCAAAGAGACAATTTATAAGACCGTATTTAGACCCGCAATGCCATTAAGGCTGTTCAACAAGCAACAGGTCGACAAACTACACATTGCCGCTATATGAATGCAACTGAGCATGACTAAAACCAGCCTTTTAGACAAAGTGCTGAACCATTCAATTAGAGGAACCTTTAAAGCAAGACCCATACTAACCAAAAATAATTACAGAGACATAACTGCAATTATACGCCATGTCATGAAAAGGCCGGAAGATCATATCGGAAGACAGGACTGAGAAAGCGCTGAAGACGCTGACTTACATGGATGTCTATAACAAAACAAGACCTAGAGAATAATTATATATACCAATGATGACCCATGATAGATACCACTGGAGACGTAAGATTAGCAGAGCCAACACCAAATTAAAATAGGACAAGGCCAGAAAAAGAAGAGAAAAAACCCTCTCAATGCAATAGCTATCTTAATTAGAATCAAACCATTCAAACAAAAAATTTATACGAGATATTCTATTCTTATAAACTAAACATTCTAATTTCGAATAAATAAATAATAATTCGTAATAAATCCGTTAGAAATTGTTTAATTTACAATGTTTAGCAATTGCAAAAACCTAGGACATCACTATTATATCCTTTTCAAGTCGAATACGAAGAAACCATAGAAACTTCATTAGCTGAGGGCTTTGTCTAAAATTATCCGCTTCATTCGTTCACAAAACGTTTGAACCGTCTGAGCCCGCAATAAATGCCCGCAGGTGGTTGCATAAAATTGAAAGACGAAAATGCACACACCCACAATAGTGTCATTAATCCTTTTATGAGTTCCCCGACCTGGGCAATAGGAGAGATGCATCACTCCCAGAGAGGGCATGGGGTATAATTATGTACCTATCGCTAGGAGTGAACATATGTAACTAACTATAACTTGTAGAAACATTAGATATTACAAATTATTTTCATTATAATAATACCACAGATGACCAAGAATAACATGAAAACTAGTAAACCCTATTAGTGTTGTCACTTGGTCGCTTCGGTGAGGTTGGTCATAGAAAAAAAGATTTCCAACAAGTCGTGAGCAAAAATGGTTTTGTTTGAAGAAAGCCCATCCTCTTTACAAATCACTTTGAATTACTAAGTAGTTACCCTGTAGGTATAAAGCTTTGACCTTGGAAGGCTTGACGTTTCTGTTAAGTAGTTTATTTATTCTATGCCCCGGCATCGCGGCACTAGAGTGATAGACAATGGTGGTAGACGCATTTGTGAGCTGAATTAATGCATATGCACATGCAATGGGAAGCGGGAACTGACCAGCCTTGAACTTGCGAGTGTGAATGCAAGTAGTCCGTTTCTAGTCGTAGCGCGTCATAACGCATGCATGTAAATTGTAATTTCAACTTCATACCTACATACCTATCTGTCATACCTTCCCGACGTTGTATATATTGACTCATCGTATTCAGTTGTACAGCTGGGCATGGACCTCCACTTTCGTCATCTCTGCCATGGGCTGACCAGTTAGGTCTTTCATGCAATCCACTTTATGTCTCTACGACCTATCTATTTGTTAGATGGTCTACCAACGCTAAGTCTTCGTGACTCAAGATATTGATAGCCATTTGTTCAGAGCACTGCTTCAACACCCGACGAGATTGACGGTTTTTGTGATACATCTAGAACCTAGTTCCTACCTAGTTAATACAATCCATTAATTGTCAAACATCTGACAAACACCAACTCTGAATGATGATGCCAACTCTTGGCATCATCATTATCGTTGTCCTGTAGAAGTCTACTACTGGACATAAGCCTCCTCCATATAGGATGCAACAACGAGTCTTGAACTGACTTTCTGTGAACTTAAAACTGTCATCGCTCCATCGAGTGGGGAAGCCTGTGTCATCTGGTTCATGGTTGGCACTCGAAAACCTTTATTTCCAACGGTTGTCAGTTCTACAAGCTACCCTGCTTACTCTTGATATAGCTATCTATAATATTGTAAATCGTAAAGCATTAGATTTACCTTCGATCAACCTAAGCATAACAAACCGATTATTAGCAATCTGCATCTGAATGCAGTTCTTAGAAATTGTGTAAATACAATGTAATTGAATCCTTTGAAACTCGCCGTCCACTTTGACCTTGCGATCTAGTCACCGGCTTGCCAAACAGTTTGCTCAGTGCATTTGCAGAGTATTTACTCGATGCGGCCCCGGACTAAGCTTGTAGGGCTGGCAAAACTATGAAGTTGAACTATGGAGTAGAGAGTCATCAATTATCATTATGATGTCCAATGCTGGATGAGACCTCTCCAAGCAAATTTGGAGATTTGCCACAATCACCACGCTAGGCAGGCGGATTGGTGATTGCAGTATAAAGTGATAAAAATCGTTTATTGCTCAGTAAGTATTGGTGTTAGAAGTACTTGTAAGATAAGTACTCAGATGGATGCTGCTGCTCATACCCTTATGTAATCCATTAGTCGGCTTAAACGACATCCACGAGAGAAGACAGAAGAGACATTCTTAGGCTGGACATACTACGATAAGGACACACCACAACAATTGCACGAAAATTTATTTTGACACATGTAAAGCATAAATTATATTCGACCCAGTGTACAATTTTCTTAGTACCCGAACAATAGGAGAGTAAAATACCCATTGTTCTTAGTGTTTAAATAATTTTATAATAAGGAAAATCTAATTCGCGATCAGCCTCCAGTCTCCTGTTGGGCGAGGTAGGCAGAGACTACGAATTTCCTTTTCCTATAATTGTGTCATAGGTATTTTCTTTTGCTGCGTGATCATAAAAGGTCCTTTCTTAGAATGCAATCGTTGAGCTGGAATCCCTATCCCTAACATTAGTGGCCGAACATCATACTCTTCGGCGTTTTGACTTATCCCTCTTCTCTGCAGTGGCTTTTTGTACAGATCATCACAATCTTTAAATCTTCTAAATATATTTCGTACATATGGCATCCCTGCGAAGTTTCATGAATGTCTCTCTATTTTAGTCAATAACACCATTGGCTTTGTGCCTTTTAATACATTGTATACTCACGGACAAAACGTTAATCATCCATCGACTTGTTGGTGAGAATTTATATTTGTGCGTTTTGACTATAGTATATCGACAAGTGAGTTGCAATTTCAAAATTTTTAGGCTTATTACGTTGATCACTAGAATATGTAGCTACCTACCTCTATAAAGCAAATCTAAAATTAAGCAAGCTCTAATTAAATTTACTGTAAAAATAAAGGAAATCTAGTAATTTTATTTTGTGTTTTTCAATTCAGAATCTTGCTGACCAAACGCTACATAGGTACGTGATCATAGGAACGATAATTAAGTTTATAAATCAGGAAAATTAATCAAATCAACAAATGCTAAATAAATACCCATCTCCTATTCGTAGAAAAAAACTCTAGCTACACGTTGTACGGAAAAAAGAAACAAATGCTGAATCTACTGAAATGGAAGTCATGTTCTCAAACGGTGAAAAAAATATAGCTAGGAAACCCGTTTGTTCTAGAACCAAAAATTCGACGACATGACATAAAGCTATATAGGCTTTTGAGCATAAGCAAGGCGCACTAATCCTATCACAGTAGTGTTTCTCTGCAGTTTTTTAATTAAATTAAATATAGTCCAAGTAGTTTGATGCCCCAGCGTTTTGTGTGCGTCATTACATGTGCGAACCCTTACGTCAGTATGCGAGAACATTTCGTAAGGATTGCGTATGGGTTTGTTGGCTTTAAAGGAAGTGGCTTGAATAAAGTACCGTATACCTTATTCACTACGAGCCAAATGCCAAATTACATTGGAGCTTTCTAGTATATAGTGACAGATGGTCTCACAGTGTTAATTTGAGGAGAATCGGATGGACTAGGCGCGTGGATGCTTTTAGCTAATTTAGATCTTGCAAGGAAACAATTTTCCCTCGAGTCACTGGCTCAACCTGTAGTTCTGCCATTGCCTCTTCAATCTTCATCTTTGTATCTTCAGACACAGGCCATTGGATTTACAATTAGGTATCCGCTGTTTTCAAATATATTTGCTTAATTTGTATCTGGTTCTTTATTGCCCTCAGAGGTTGGCCATTTCTAAAAATAACAAGTGCAGTAAAATAATTCAGGGTAAGCCCCGCAGGGAGGGTTCATGCAATATTTTCAAAACGATGTCTTTAACGGAAACAAGGAAAGGGTGCGTCTTGCGATCTTTCCTTGTTTCTACCAGCGTCAACCGGCTGATGGTTATGATGATGAACCTCAACCGTTTCACGTCCACTGCTGGATAGGCCTCGCCCATAGAATGCTACGACGAACAGGTCAAGCGGGATTGTTTAGTTATCGCAAGGAATCAAACATTAAATAATAATAACAGATTTGTGTTTAAATTGGAAGCTTTACAATCACGTTCACCAAGTTATTGGAACGAAAATAGTTCGCTATTGAGGTAAAGTCACAGAGAAATACCAGAGAGCGCTATATCACAAAATAAAAATGCCGCTTACGTACTTTGTGGCTCTATTCTACAAAGACTTCTAACTTCAACAAACTGTAGTTCAAAAGTAGGTAACGTTTGACTACAATTAGAGTGTAACTCGAGACATATTTTTGATGTTGACGTTTCTGTAGTTTGTTTTATGGAAATTCATCTAACAATGAACCAAAAAGGGCTTGACAATTGAATCTGTTATGTATATTTTTGAATCACAATAATTCTATGGCTTTCCAAAAAGGAACCGTGTCTCTGCTATAACGTTGGTTAATCTGGCTTTCTTCTGCGTAATTTCATCTCTGTCTGCAAGTGCGACTAGCATTGACTGATCATCTGTGCCTAGTGCCTACTGTTCATATGAACATTTTATGCGCGTTGTATTACCCTTTGCAACGTTTCCTCGAACTGTCATAAACCATGCAATAAGTTGCCTAGGTTTTATTGTGTTGTCGTTTCTGGAATTATTTGCCTTCAGATTAGCTAAAATTGGTTTGCTTTCATCATGCTCTTTTGATTTCAACGAATCATTAAACATTTGAAGAGAATCAGAGTTTCTTGAAAAGTAGGTACCTACTTAGATGAATTTGGAAAATTTGGCTCTCCACTGTTAATATATTTTTAAATTAATTTGCCCATCGACTTTCCGGATGGAATAGCAAAAACGCAGGTTAGAATGCCAATATGCTGGCCCAAAAGGTTGATTCTAGCAAGCAACATTTTTTCCAAAATCTTTTGAAGGTATTTTCTTACTTACTTTTTCAGTTTGTTTTAATAATTCTTTCCAACGCTTTAATCTGCTGTTGAAGTTGGAACTAATCTTGAGATTAATGACTTAAGTTCCAGAAACAGCTGATTTAAGGATTATCATAATATATGCCTGCTTAATAGTAGTCGTGGTGTGCGGCCTCATACTGTACCTCTCAATCTTTTTCCGTGGCTGTCGTAAAGACCAACTAAGGTATTACACCAGGAGATGGGCTGCAGACTCCACCTGAGTATTCCGCACGAATACTGCGATCACCAATCCGCCTGCCAAGCGTGGTGATTATTGGTAATCCTCCCATTGCATTCGATGGGGGATGTCTTATCCAACAGTGGATGTCTAACGGCTGATGATGAAGCTACTACCATGCCAGATTTCAGCATTGTGCGCTTAGTGGAAGTACCAGGGATGTTTTTTTTAAATCATCATCTTCATCATCATGTTATGGCAATTCCCCCCATTGTTTTTTTTATGGGGGATGCTTCGTCCAGCAGTGTACGTCTAAAGGCTGTTGATGATGATGATGATGATAATGCTTGCTTATGAAACCTACTAGATAAATACTATTTTATATAAGTCCAATTCCCAGAAGTCCACAATGGTTCCTTCAAGTTTAGAATGACCACCAAGATAGCATACAGAATTGGTATGCTATAAATCTTGAGTTTAGATTAAAGATACCGAAACAAACAATGGTAGTTAAGGACTTGATTTGTGTGCATATTTGTGATTCTCAGCATCTTCTTAGTTTTTTGACCATGTCTAGACTTCGAATGCTTTTGATGTATTGCGACCAAGACAGGCTAAGTCGATATGAATCCTACTGAACTGAGTTTGGCATGTTACCAAGCTCTCACAGGAAATTCCCCGACGAAAGCTTTATTGTGGAGTCCTCTTGAGATCCTCTTACTCAATTTCACTAAAGGTACGTTCAGATTGTTCTGTTATCATCAAACTTATACTTAGAACCATACAAACTTTGTTGTGAATCCGTATGTTCCGTATATTTCATACAATTTAATATTTAATTAATTAAATAATATTATGAAGGTTTTGTTGGTCAATTGTTGTTGCTATAAGATTTGTCCTGGCTGCTGGCGTATTTAGGAATATATTACTGGACTTGTGGAAAAGTAATGGCGGCGAAGAGCTCACCACTAGTCACGTCTATATTCCTTCGATTATGCGATTAATGGTGAAAAGTGGTCCATTGAAGTTCTTCCTGCCACTTCGGGGAAAAATGTGTGTGTTTATGAATTTTCTAGTTAGTGTGTATGCACTTAACATTTTTCCTCAGATAAATGCTTATTTGAATTTAAATGTGACTTAAAAATTCCATTCCAGCGAGACACGAACCCGCATTTTCGCTCTGAATGCTTATTACCTTGCTTGCTTATTTGATTGCTTATAGTTTTGTAAGTAGTACAAATTGTTTTAATTAGAACTTGACAGAATTGAATTGAGTGTTTTTTTTATTTGCAAGCTTTTATTTAACTTGCAATATATGTAGATATGTTTTCCGGGTGAAATCTTGCAAGTGAATTTTAAATCAGTTATCTTTAACCGATTGAGCAGAAATTTTTCATACCTGTCAATTTTAGATGATAATACAATATTATGGTGACGGCGAGCTGATCTGATGATGGAGATGGAAGGTGGACAACGGAACTCCTCGATGATTAGCAATAGCTTGGCAGTGTTTGGGCTCATTTAATCAGGTTCCGATAACGCATTTAACAAAAGCTTGTTTTGAAAAATACATTAGCCCATGCAAAAGCAGTGTTGCGTGCTTTGCATTTAGCCTGACGACTTTGATCCCGACATTGTACTGTTAAAATGATTTATTTTCTTAAGAAAGGGGTTTTTTTAAAAATAAATATAGTTGCAGGCGAAAGCTCTCACAAAACTGAAAACATCCTAAACAAAATATTGGCAAATGGCATCTCTCGACTTCTCGGGCATAAAGTTTTCACAATCTCGGACATCTAGTAACCGGCTTGTTCCAACGCTTGTAAGGCTGGATTGTTCACCGTTGCGGCCCGTGGCCTGTCAAAAGAGAGAGGTGGCTAGGCTCGAGGCTCGAAGATAGGGGGAGGTTGGTTGGAGGCAGGCGCATTGTCGCAACGAACGGCTGTCGCATCGGCCGCGCGGAAAAGAGCGCGCGCGCAACTGGACAAGTGACTGACTGTAAACGAATCGATAATTCGCGAACAGTGACACCAGTGACTGTAGATACTATAATCGATATCGCACGTGTTGATCGATAATCGTACGTTACTATATTGCTTGTTGACTTTAACGCGGACTGTGCACGTTTCGTCGCTTTGTTTTCATTGTGCTTACGATTTAAGATTTTATACCTACTCGGTAACATTGCAGGTTTGATTATTATTGCGTTGCATTGTGCAGTCGGAATCTGTATGTAATCAGTTTATTGTTGTTTGAAGTAAATAAAGCAAAATTTCTCGTAACTTTTTAAGCTAAAACTATGTTAGAATAATATTATACCTGAAAAAGTTATGATATATTTAGTTGTGTTTTGATGCTATAGATATCTAGCAACTGAAAGTCATTCATTTTTGTCTAATTTTATTTTATGGTACCTGGGTAAATAACAGCCTTGGTGTTGATCTTGCAGAGCTATTCTAAAACGTTCGGAAGGGTTTCCGATCGGATTCGTTAGTTTTTAATTACGATGTGGTAAGTAACTAAAATAGTTTGCTCTAGTAAAACACAGTTAAAAAGCTCTGCTGGTCATAGTCTCTTCTAAATAACATCGAAATCCGTTCAGCCGTTACAACATGATTGAGTATCAAACGGTAGATAAAAAGGGATTTTATTCTTGCTGCTGAGTTGTAATAATGTTATAGGCATTATGATGTAATTCAGTCACCGCGTCCCCATATGTTTTGTCGTGAACTGTGCTCCCCATATGATATCCTTTCGATAGCAATAGCGTCTATGTATAATAGTGTATGTTTACTGCTTTGATTATATAGGTACATAATCAAAGGTTTACTGCTTAAATAGCTGCTCTAAAGGGCTCTATTATTTTAATAACAGACCGTGCCCCTAAATCTATGCGTGAACCACAGATCACATACCAGTTATTTCATTTGGATCACAGATCACCCAAGAGTTCGAAAGCCTTAATTACAGATTATCAAAGAGTTGGTTCGCCTGAAGCGATTACGACTAGTCTCTATTTCTAAGCTATGGTTGAAATTTAATAGCCAGTGTTTGTGGGTCATTCATAATACATAAATCTTTGTTCTATTAGTGCTAGACTAGTGGATGGATGGAATATAATGCTCGTGGTAAGACTTTGTTTAATATGTTACGTATAAAAATATCTACATATCATAACGATTTAAATCTCCTAAGATTAAAATCGTAGTGCATGAAATATCAACATTTCAAAATCCCTAAGGGACTCTTCAGACGCGCCACAACCACAACCACACCAAAGCAGCAAAAATGCCGGATACAAAATCGTATGAAAACGTGTAGGTACTTAGTTCCTAAACCGTTCCATTTTGGTACAGATCTGGTTTGTTGTTTTAAAGTTTTAGTTTCGATTTAATTTAAAAACCTTAAGTCAGATCTTTATCAAATGGTTGATATAACCGGATGAAATTTATTAAGGTATAAAATTAACTTTTGTTTTATAGCAATTAACTATACAAAACTTAGAAAGCGTGATTTATCTGAAAAGTTGACTATCAGTGTTATTCTTCAATGAAGTATCCACTCAAGAACTATTTATTATTATGTTACAATTTCCTGTATAGACGCGGTTCATTTAAAGGAAGCAAGGAATCATAATATACTCATCCAGAAAAACCACCCTAGCACGTTTTGCTGTATCGAAACGCTATTCGTAGTTGGCAATTTCATTGTTTCGTGAACCAGATCGAAACGTTAGGAACCGTTATTTGTTAATGTTCCAATAGCGGAAATACAAGACGGTTTAATCGGTCCTTTTGGTTGCGTTGATATGCTGCCGTGATTACTGACCGTCCGGCTTTGAATAGATTCATGGAGTCATGTTCAGTCACCGCGCTATTTCAACTCATTGAATGAACTTACAACAGTTTCATATCCAGCAATACTCAATGATCATTCAATTTATCTACGCTTTTTGAGCCGAGCAACAGGCATTCTTTGTTTTTAAATCGCCCTTCTATCGCACACTGATTCGAAGCTATCAGGGGAAGACTGCGAATGGCTGACTAACAGATTTCTAGGCTTTTTATCTCTATTTGGATGTTTTTTGTAACTTCATGACAGTTTTTCTTTTACGCGCGTGACGTTACCTTCGCCTATGTTAAGACCCAGGAGCCAATTCTCGGATCGTTAACATACCTATATGTCAAACTCGACATTTTCATACAAGATAATGTCAAAGTAAAAACTGTCAAATTTTGTATGAAACTGTCGAGTTCGTCATTATGTCTACAATTCAAATTATGTGAATTGGCCCCGTACGGTAGTGCAGAGATTTCAGTTGGAAGCAAAGCAACACAGCAGCCGTAGGTGCTAAATCAAAATGTGTTTTTAAATAAAAACGTTTTAATTAAATAAAATTCTGTTTCGTGAGAACTTTCTTGTGTGCAAAAAATCATAGATCAAATAGAGATCATGTAGAGATGCCGAGCAAAATTTAGAATATTCAGATATTCCAGGTTTTATTTATTGCTAAATATTGGTTTGTTTATTGGTTTTAGGATGAAAGATTACAATTTGTTATACTTAAACATGATTTAACGGTTTTTCTACAAATTGACGTAGGTAAGCTTTATCCAAAGTCCGTGCTTTTTTTAGAATTTTGGGTCTAACGTATTATGTATTAAATATGCTATAATATGCATTAAATATGCTATAATATGCATTATAGCATATTTAATTCATAATATTTGCTGTAAATAGTTAAGAAGATGAATAGAGTAACGTCACAATGCTCCACGCATTAGCCAGTTAATGTAATCGCGGTTTTATTGAACCGCATCGCATTGTTAATTGTTACTGCGCAGAAAATTGCAACGGACGAGTCAAATAGGTATCCACGTGTCTGTTGCAGTGGCCCGGGGGGGAGGATTTTGGGGATTTTTCGATAAAACTGAAGTGACGTGTAGGAACGTACTGTATATATCCTAAGACAAAACTGCTTGCCTTTTTGATTAAATTTGGTTTATTACCTTTGGTTACATTAGATGTAGGTAGATCAAAATTCAAAAAAGTTAATAACTATTACATTTAAATTAACGTAATTTTTTTGTTGCGCTATTTTGCTTTCATTTGGAATATTGTTAGGAAGCTCTTGTAAAATATGTTTCAATTCATCATTTTTTTATCTATTTTATCTCATTTTTTAAAGTCTTTCTTTCTGCGAGATTTAACCCGCCAAAGTAGTTTACAGTGAGAACCCTTATCCCGTTTTACATAGAAACTTGTGAACCCTATTTTAGTGAATAACGGTGGGAACTCTCATTGAAAATTATCTCGGATATCCTGAGATCAAAACTTGTTGAGTTCTGGATGTGAAACTGTGACTACAGAAGACTACTATGCGTGGTCCTATACCACTTGGCTGGTTTATTAGGTATATAGTGTGGGGTCCGTATATCATGTGCTTTTTATCTGTATATTCGTACACTCCTCCTATAAGGCTATTTTTTCAGTTCTCCTCTAGTTTAGTGATTATGGATTCCAAGTTAAGCTGCTGAGACAACATTTTATAACCCCTTACCCCACCCCACCCTTATCGACCCTACTCTACTTAGCGTGTACCGCATGCATCGTTATGCGGTAGGTAGGGTCATCTAAAGCATGGTGGCTTTACAGGGTCGCTGAAACTCACCACAAACCCCTGGCTAGTAGAGTATTAATAACTAGCTAATAACAAAACGTAAGTCGATGAACTGGCATAGCGTGTTTTGATAAAGTCGTCAATTCGGCATCCATAATTTTTTCCAAGCTTTTTTATTGATCATTTTCGCGGTTACAGTTAAAAACGCTACGCGGCCAATAGCGAATAGTTTTGATTCTTTACCACGTACATAGTTTTAGTAAAATGTACCGCTAACGGAAAGTGATATTACAATGACCGGACGCAATTCTTTATTGTGCCTCTCCGGTTTTTACCGAGCGTTTAAAATTTCTTAAAACCACTGCAGTTCATCAAACTTTGAAGGTTCATTTTTATTCCCGTTGTTTCCATGGCAACTGTGTTTTTGCACACCAGGATTAAAACAATAGACACTATACTCTGATTTTTAATCTTAGACAATTTTCGTAAACAAAGAAATGTCAAGATATGCCACTGTGTGTATAAGTGTCATGTATGTGTATCATATGTGTATTACAACTTTTTTTTCATTTTTATTTATTTTTTTATTTTTCAACAGCTACCTAGTTTTTATATTTTAATGGACTTAATTAGTTTTAGCTGAAGATGATGAGACAATTAGTAATCAAAACCGTGAGCTAATCAAAACGAGCCCAAACATGACCAGTCTGGTTGGATAATAATCCAATGTGGAGTGTCGTTGTCGATAAAGACTTTGCCACCATAATTATTGTATTGTCATTAAAACAGTTCACTGTTATACACCTAGTATTGCAACTTTTCTACGCTAAATTGGATGACTGGGAATGCGTTAAAATTTACTCTTAAGATTTGAGCCATATATACCTACAAACACAAAACTATGGCTTATATATACTCGTATATAAACAAACACTCATTTCTATTATTGGTACTTGTTTGGTTTCTGCTTTCTGATGAATTATTGGTTGAAGGTGGTTCAACACGCCAATTAATATTGCCTCGTTTTGTTCCAAACACGGTTCATACAATCGAGGAAATAGTAAACAATTTATAGAGCAAATATGAGTACGAACGTCGACTGAATCGACATTTCCCAAGTGTGATTGCGGTCAAACGCTACACTACTTATAGACATATATATAGATAGATAACTCTTTATTGATCACCACACAAAAACACATATACAAAAAATACAATGAAAATGAAGGGTAAAACAATGGGCGGCCTTATCGCTAACAGCAATCGCTGCCAGGCAACCTTAACTTATGGCAATAACTTAATATTTTGTTGTTAAAATAATTTTTTTTTTTCAAAATAGCTTTTTAAATTTGAAATCTGTGCCGTAATTTGAAAATGAGCCCAAACATGACAGTTTACTATTATCCGTCAAGGAGTTCCGTTGCCCACCATCCGTCTCTCATCCGATCAGCTCACTGTCTCAATAATAATGTAGTCTTCGGAACTTGACAGCTATCTATGCAAAATTTATGATTTGATGAAGTTGTAACGCACCTGATATCGTTTCACTTTTTACTGTAGTGACTGTTTTCGCTGAATTTTCTAACAGAGCTATATTTAATTGAGTAAGTGAGCTGCTGACTCGTTTGAACATTAATTTGTTTCAGTTAAATCCACAATTGTTTATTTTGCTTTACTTTGTCTAACTCGTTAATTTGTCAATTAGCTCTCACTTTAGGTTGTTTTAAAACTTGTATGTTATCCCGAAAGGGAACAAAAGAAAGTTCTACACAAAAAAGGGAACGATATTTTGAATACCCTAGCGTTTTTGGAATTAAGATTTTTATACGTTAGAAACAGTGAACTCATCAGTCCAGTTTTTTTACGTGATCTCTGGTCATAATATATATATATATTAAAAAACAAGAATCGACTATTTACATGTAAATAGTTTTTATGTAAATAGTCGATTCTTGTTTTTTTTTACCCCTGACGCATTTTCGGGAAAATAGTTCCATTATGCATAAACACGGGTTCAATTTACGTGTAACTGTTTTTGTTGATATTATTATGCTCTACTTGAGTTTCAATGTCATACGAACAACTTCAAGGAGCTAACGCCACCGGCTCGTGAGCGTGACGCAAACCCAGTGTTTATATATATTTTTTTATCTCGTCTTACTGCTTAAGGTCTCCCCCAAATCTTACCATCTCTGCCCCTAATCTTAGCTGACTCTCACCATCTTCTTTTGAAGGTTTTTATATAATTGGAACTATTCCCTAAAACTCGACGTACATTACTTACGAAAGTTTTCAAACAAAAACCGCTCCATTTAACAGACTTTTCAACCTTTATAGATTAATAATGAACAGGCAGGTTTTAGGTTAAGAAAATTTTACACAAAGATAATTGTATAAACAATATTTTAATGTGAACTGGAAAACTATTCACGCGAGTGGCACGTATGGGAACCACAGAAATTTCCAAACAACAATAATACAATAATCCCCGATCAGGTTATAAATACGTTAATTATTTTATATGGCACTAATACCTACATACATTTGTTATGAAACACTTGCTTACGATTTATCACTGACTTAATAATAATAACTACTGTTAGGCATATTGTGTGAAATCACAAATTGTAATTATTGTACCTATAGCCGAGCGATATCTTCACACTGCACTTGCAATTATAATGTTTTTAAAGCTTTTATCTTATCAACTGAGTTGCAATCATATCTCAAATGCCAATCCTATCTTCTATATTTAATATTATTTACACGAAACCAAAAATGACTCATCCTCAGATCTCCGATACTAAAACATACTTAAAATTTTGCGTGAAAAGTCCCTTTGGCTTCTAGGTGCTCACTTCAACCTTTATTGGGGATTTTTTATTGTATGACAAAAGTTATAGAGCCAAATTGAATCTTACGACAACGCGTTCAAAAACCTATTTTAAACTGAAGTTCCATTCGAAGCCGTTGTTATTTTGATAAGTCGGGTGTCTGTCAAACTGTGTCAAACGTTGATAAGTACCATAAGTATGGATAAGGAAAAAAAACTATGTTGTAGTGTGTTAAGTTTTATTGTATTATGGATTTTTGAAAAGTACTCACAGACAAAGTCGCGGGCGGGACAGCTACTTAGTATAACATAAGTAGGAAGTACTTGTTAAAATTTATATAACACAGAAGATAGTGAGAACGTTTTAGAATCAGTTGCTTGATTACATTTCTGCTATCGATATACCTAGACAGTGTTAATGAACTCCTCAAGGCCAAAGCCTCTCCAAGATAACTTAATAAAACCTTTTAGCTGTATAGATTCCGATTCATTCGTGATAAAATATTTCAATATCAAATATCTTTACGACAAGCGACAAACGTGCACTTACACCTCCGTCAATTCACAGTTTATGTAATAAATGATACGAGGCACCATCACGATGCCCTAACGCCGGTGAAAATGGGAATATTGTGAATTGTATAAATAAAAATACCAAAATGGGAAGCGGAAAATTTGGTTTCTATACTAAAAAAGACAAAGTGAACGACAATGAAGCCGTCAAGACTGAATTTAGTGTTAAGGAAAAGTATCATAAAATACAGAAGAAATTGAAGAAGACTGAGAAAAAAAAGACTGAAGATACACAGGAAAAGACGATCTGGTGGAACCAGTGCAGCAGCCGTAAGTTAATTATACCTATTGAGGTTCCATAAATACATGAGAACAATGAGAATAAAAAATCATAGTGTCTGTACTCATCATTATCATTTGGGTTATTTGGGCTAGTACTAAAGTACTAAGTAGGTAAACTATATCATTTTATATTGGTAGTCAGCATACCCTGCATAAAGAACAGCTTAAGATTGAAATTCAACAATGCTAGTTAAAGAAAAAATATGATAAAAAAGGTTTCTATTGGAAGACCCGGAGGCCCTTCAAGGGCCGTCAATCGTCATGCTTGTTGCGCCTTTTGAATGCACAATGAGGGGAAATTAGATCACCAAGGTTCCAACTTTTGAAATCAACCAGTACCTTCGTACAGCCTACAAGGTATCGAGGCCAACAATGCGACCTTAAACGTCGCCTTCAAATTGTATGAAGCCCTTCTAATGATCAAAATGTCTATTACGACATTGACTTTTGCGATTCGTATAGCCCTGTCCCTAATATTGTTTGAGAGGTTTGCTCTTGACACTCTTCAATCAACATTATCTTTACTATCTATAACCTATTTGGTAAATCACTAAAAGTCTTATTCAAAAATTGATCTTGTTGTTAAAACCAGAGTCACATAATTGCACATAATGCAGCTGAAATATATTATGGTATCGATTATTCAACAATAATATATTTTTTTTACTTATTTTGAGCTCTAGTTTATTCTACTCTGGCTCTTTACTTATTTCTATCTCAATTTTCAAAGAAAATTTAATCAAATTGGTCTTTAAATTAAAGAACGTGACTGTACGTTGTAAAAGTATGTCAGTGGAAAGCGCGAGAGAATCCCGAGAAATCTATGCGCTAATGTCTGTCTACGAGCGCACCCGAGTTTCCACTTTCTAAACTGGCTAGACCGCTGTTTATAGTTCAGGAACTAGCTAGTCGCTTGGTTGCATGAAAGTTGTCTTATTGACATTTCCTTATTCGGAGGATATGACTGCACTTTATGCAGACGACCTCTCTAGTCGCAATCAGGCCAGTCTTCTGAGAAACATTATCTATACGAATAACTGAATTTTATACATATTTATTTTACAAATTTGTTGAAGGAGAAACCGGAAAGAAGAACCTAGAAGAAGAGGTTCTTGTATCACTATTGATATCTAACTATTTTTTATATACGTGTGTGTACATTTTATCTATTTGATGTTACATAATTTAGGAAAACCGTCCACCGATAAATATTGATAGATTTCTACGACATAAGGGGATTTCAGGAATAACCCACTTAGCAAGGAGCTTGTGCTCTAGTTAGTATGTAGATAGTGATCTTTGTCCCAAGAAGTTTAATTAATTTCTTGGCCTAATTTATTAAAGAATAGTAACCACACGTGGCTTTGCTCGCGTGGTAAAAATAACCAACGAGGTTATCTAGGTTAAGCTATAACAAAATTTTATCAAAATCAGCTTAGACGTTATAGCTTAACTGAGCAACAAACAAATAAATCAATAAGTGTACCTATCTAGGTAGATATATCTATGATACATCCATTTTTTTTAGTTTATAATACAAATAGGATTTTTATAAAAACCGAACCTCACAAAAGTAATTCATCACTCAAGTCCAACTGCGAGAAAGAAGGAAATAGTAGTTTTTTTCATGAAAAATCTTCAATCATCATTACTCGCTCGGATTGACATTGAAGGTCGCTCCAACCGGTCATTATCGAAAGTGGCCACTCAGAGATCACTCTTTTGTTGAAGATTTATTGATCAGTCAATAACTGATCACCATATTTGGATGTAGCAAATCATTAATCAGATCGTATGGTTTGTAATGAAAATATGAGTACTTCTTTGTCATGAAATATAATACAATCAATAGTAGCAAATTGTAAAGCATTAAATTTTTTTAAAAAGCGAAATTTCTAAACATTCCTTTTAAATCTAATAAATAAATAAATATGCTGGACATTTCACACAAAATTATCTAGCCCCAAGCTAAGCAGAGCTTGTGTTATGGGTACTAGATGACTGATACTTAAATACAATAATACTACAAAGATATATATTTTTTATTATAGATAGAAAAATACCCAGAACACCCTGAACAATTATCTGCAGATCGTACAAATATTTGTTCAGAGAATCGAACCCGCAACCTCTTGCGTCGCAGGTGAACCTTCGCCCGCCGCGCCCCAGAGGTTGTCAAATCTATACATATACAGGACGGACAGCAAAAGTATAGTATGCTATATTTTGACCACTTACGATTTTATTAATTTTATGTCCTAGGTGGCATAAAATGTGTAACGAGTAGTGAGGTTACTGCACATAGGTATCTGGCCGACTGCCCAGTTATTTGTTCCGCTGAAAAATTAGTTCATCATAGATAAGACTCAGTTCACGTATTAACAGTTCGAAAACAGGTGTCATTTAATGATTTTTAATTGTTTTCGCCACAAACTTGACAAGCTTAACCTCTCTATCTTTGTCGATGATTCGTGTCTTCGACTACAGTCTACAACCAAGTTAAGAGAATGCGTTTGCCCACAGTGAGTGAGATCGACCAGTACCTATGGATGGTGGGAGGGTCTGCGGGCGCCCTAGCCCTGACTGGCGTGGCGGCTGCCTCTGCGTTCTACCTCAGCACGAGGCCGAAGCCGGAGAAACCTCTCGTCACACTCCACGAGCAGAGCCTTCTGGAACCGGTGAGTTACACTTTGAACTGACTATTTCATCAACAGCCTTTAGTGGATTGACTGACCTTCTAACAGGCTGTGGGTAATCCACTACGATGCGGGTTCAGTACTAGATATGTCGCTTTGTTTTGGAATTTTCGGTTCTTTGATTATATAAATGTAACTTTAAAGTACTCTTCACATTTTTATAATTAATAGGTTATTTTAGAAATAAATCCTGCTACTTATCTTAATTCCATCCTGACATGACGCAAGAATTAGCTCATACCCGATAACGTAAGCCTGTGTCTTACTATGTTGTGGGGTCAACGATCGATATGCCAATTTTTTTATTAGCTAATTACGTCCTCTATCGGTGTGTCTACCACCTACCGTTTCTGTTATGTTGCCAATAAAATAACTTATTTTTAAAATTGTATCAAATTCTTCTTCTCAAAACTCAAAATATCATGTTAAATTGAAGACTATAAAATTGTAGCTGACTGAAAAGAAACTCCTTTATAATGCGGTATCAAAATTGGGGTATTCGAGATGTCCTAATCTCGAACTGCCAACGATCTAGAGTTGGCAGAGCGCATCTTTGAGCGATATTTTTAACTCATTATACCACGGGCTGCCCTGCTCGTTGCTCTCCTGTCAGTTCCCAAAAATATTTAGCGAAAGTGACGAAGCACTTGAAAACTTAGCCAAAACTGTCGCATTCAAGACGAATCAAGGACTTTGCGAACTTTGTGTGTGATATCCCCCGATGACAATGATTGCGCAACGTTTCAATAACATTTGAAAGTAACGGTGAAATTTCTTGTGACTTGTGATTGTAAAGGAAGTGAAAATGGCGTGTTGTACTTGCTGTATTGGAGTGTCTCCAATCAGACCTCCGATTATCATGAATGAACAATCAGAAGCCCTCAGAGTGAGTGTTTTAAAAATAATTGTGCAATTTACAATATTATCTGATGAAGATAATATGAATGAATAATGACTTTACAGTTGGCAGATACAATGAAAAAGGTTTCAAATAAGGTCAAGATCAAGATTATTTTAATACAACTTTACTTTGCAATGCTTTGATGTATTTCTTATCAACTTATAATCTTTCATGAAGTCAATAGTCATTGAAAAGTCTGTAAACACTCCAATCGAGTGAATTCTACAGATAGCTAAAGACAATACTGATTTTAAATAATAATTATATCAACAGGAAGCTTTTAAAACGGGGAAGCCCTTTCAAGGCATTTTATCGCGTAGGTTCATAAATTATTGCGTAAATTGTAATTGCTTTTGTAGAGGATGAAACATGGTTACTCACGCACGATTCACGCATTCACTCTTGGCAAAGATTCATAGTATACATATGTACAGACGGATCATTTAGAGTACCACTGTTGAGATACAAATGATTAGAAATAGAATAGCAATAAATTCTAGAAACATCAGTTATTTTATTAACTTCACAATAAATATAATCGAGCAAAACATAGCTTATTTAAAACATTATCTGTTCTTCACAAAATTAGGTATGTTCACGTAAAAAGAATCTGCACCTATAACTAGAAAAGTCAGTCACTTGTGTAGTTAGTTTATCCGTTTATAGATCAAGAAGTACTGAACCAATTTAACTGATATTTTGTGTGGGTACCTAGATGTTGTCCCAACTTAGCACAGGCTACTTTTCACCTAGATTTTCTTGTCTTTTGAGAGGGCGTACGAAAATTTACTCGTGTTTCACCACGGGGACAGCCTACCTAATTATAAGTATCTATATTTTTATCGTTGTTATGTATGTTCCCTATGGACTCCAAAACGGCTGGACCGAATTTGTTGAAATTTTTAGACAATCTTCAGATTAGCGCAGCGGTTCCTGTGTGAGTTTGGTAGGGATCATTACAACAGATTTTTTTTTTGTTTTTTTAGTGCTACCCGTGCAAATCCGGGGTTGGTCGCTAGTAAACTATAAAATTACCAAACAAGACCATGTAAAAGTTATTTTAAAAAAAACCATATTATTATATGTATATTTTTATGCCTGTAGTTCTTAGGTGGTGACGATTTTACGATACAGCGTGGGATAGTGACAGACTAAAATTATAAAACCAATGACCAGTCACACACAATAGATGACATCTGTAAACATTGTTCACTCGTGACTTTTTCTAGATTTTTGGCAAACGTACCAGACTGATGCTATTGAAAAGAGACTTTGATTAATGTAGCGCCCAAGCTTAGGTTACGTAGCAATCAACTATGGCCACCACACACCATAACTTTCAACAGACAGAACTAGGATGGTTGGTCTCGGTCTAAACTGACCTGTTCTTACTGCCATGTCACCTACATTTATATAGTCGAGCCGAGGAGTCAGGCAGAGAACACGGCCCCCGTATTCTCTATCTCACGACAGTTTTGCAACAGGCGTAAATTGTGTAACCATTAACCGGTCAAACATCGCTTTCCTCGTACAAAAGTTACAGTTAGACAGCAATGATAGCACAGTTTACGCTTGTTGCAAACCTGTCACGAGATAGATAGCCCTGAGGGTTTCCCTTACAACGATTCAGACTCGACTCCTTCGCTAGGGTTAGCAGGGGGACAATGCACAATACACCACAATGCGGGAAGTCAGTGCAGATCTTATCTCCCCCATTTTGAATTAGAATAAGAATTAGACGACTCCTTCGCCTCATTCACTCTTATCAAATTCTCATTCATGCTCGTTTGTTTAGGGTACTCTGCCATACCTAAATTCGAGTGGCCGTTATATTCTGGATGAAAAGCCAAGATCTCAATGTAATCTAGATGAGGCGATCAATTTTAACGTCATGTTCTGCTGTGTTGCAGTACCCGCCGGCACTGCACTGCAACTCTGTATTAAAATGCACCTGGCCAATAATTGTTGTATCTACCTTTTTGCTTATACTGTGCAACGTTAATGGTTGAAAAGAAAGATCTTAAGTTGTGGAATGAAAAATACTGTATCTACTGACTAACACTTCACAATCACGATTCTTTTTATCACTTATTGCTAGCTACCCTTCCTCCGAAAAATGCTACCCACATATTATATTATTAATTGAATGGATGCAGAATTACCGACCGCAAACTTGTATTCCAGTGACTCGATTACTCCATCAATTTGGTATGCAGTGTGGAATTTTGGTATATTTATCCAAAGCTTTGATCGAATATGTTTTTCTGCCAACAATATGATTGACAGCACTATCTTTCGAACTGTGTTCTACATTTCCAGCGGAAGGTATACAGTTTCCACGCATTTTTAGAATCGATTGTTTAACGCCAGGAGTTTAAAATGCTGTGGGAAGGAAATAATATGTTGTGAATATGTGTATTTAGAAGTATATAGTACTTGTAATATCTATTTTTGAAAAATACCATGCATTTCTTGTGTTTAGTCAATAAGTCATCTTCATCATCATCAGCCTGTAGAAGTTCTCTGCTGGCATAAGGCTCCCCCCTAGAATGCCACGATGAACGGTCTTGAGCCGCCTCCATCCACCGACTTCCAGTGACGTATATTATGTCTTTAGTCCATCGAGTAAAAGGCCTTCATCTATTGCGTCGTCCGGTTTAAGGTCGCCACTCGAGAACCTTTATTGGGCTAATTCTGAGTTAGTAAGTACTTACATAAAAATATACATTGACACGTCGATCCTTTTGAAATAATTTTTTGAACATTACATTTAAAAGATCCTAAACTTTTCAAACAAGCGAGGCTCGAACCTGCACCTGAGCGAGGCGTTGTCAATTTCTTTATAGTTTGAGATACACTGGTGATGAAAATCTTGGGCACAAAACAATCGTATCGGATAAGCACCGATTACTCCAAGCTACGTTCCAATGACCAATAGATTATTATTTATTTAGAAACTATTGACGAGAGATTTTGTTTATATTTGCTCACCGTGACCAGCTTGTCACGGAATTTTCATCCTCTACACGCGGAAAGGCCTTTTGGAAAATAATTATGTTGAGGTGGGTCTTGTCTAAAACAGCACGCCCCTTTGACACAAGCTTGACGTTCCAAAACGTTCCTTGTGGTTACGTATTTTATGCTGACGTAATGGAATTGTGGAGCGTTCAGTTTTAGATTAGACGCTTACTTATTTATTTGTTGCATTAAGCGAATTCATTGAATGCATTAACACATAATCAGCTAATGTAGTATTTTGTTTGTGGATTTATTAATGACCCCTACAAAAACATACTTTGAAACAGATGTTATAAGTTTGATAAGATAAGTAATAAGTGTGATAATATTAGTGATGATAAGTGTGATAAGATAAGTGATGTTATACGAGAGCGTTGTGGAGTGAAACACGCTCACGATAGAACTAATCTACCAGTTCAAGGTTGCTTAGTGAGCTGTGGAACTGGCTAAGCTCGGAGTTTCTCTGAAGGATAAAATCCACAACGATATTATACAACAGTCATAAACTATAATAGTCATCGACTAAGAAGAGAAGATAAGCAAGTCGTCACTGCTACAGTGGACTGGTCATTTTAGACTGAAGAAGCAACAACCGTTAGGGTAAATGAGTTTTTGGTTGGAGATCACGTGTAAGCATATGTGGTGTAGGCGCCCCTGGCTAGGCGGAGCAATGACCAACGAAAGGTGGCTGAACACAAGGCTCAGTGGGACATATTAGAAGAAGCCTAAGTCCAGCAATGGACTAATATGGGCTGATGATAAGATAATAATTTAGTAAGGTTAAGATTATAAATCAATGACCTTGTATAAAGAATGTGATGAAAGTCATCTTAATCATCAGCCAAATTAAGTGAACTCCAGGACATAGCCTCTCACGACGGAAGGTCTAAACCGTTGCTGCGACGAGGATCATTTCTATTAGAGGAACAGCGGCCCATATCGGTTATATCAACCTACGAAAGGTGTATCTTCATTAATATTTACTAACAACTCAGTATGCCTAGACATTTTACCACCGTATCCTTTTTAGTTTTAAACGAGTGAGTTGTTGAGTTTCCTTTTCGAAGCCTCAATGTAAACAAATAGGTAATCATGACCATTTTTGTCTATTTAGTGTAAAATAGTACATTTCTGAAAGAAGATAAAACTGTGTCGTTCCTTCAGTAAAAGTATTTCCCTGACATTAGTTAACACGCTAGTTTCAAGAGCAGATTACACGGAAATAGTTGCCAGCCAAACGAAGCGACAATGTCGACTATTTCGGCGACGCCGTGTATTTGCTGCCAAGAGCTTCCGCCTCGCTTCCAGATCCGCCCTCTTTCAGGGCTTTCCTAATATATTTATAGATAAATTGTTATTCGCCACTTCATCAATGTTATAAATCGTAGGATAAGAATTAACGACAATGTATTAAATAGAACCGGGTTTTTTCCTAAATTATCTGAGCCAGTGATACTGAATAGAAATGAATGTTCTATTGACCAACTCGGCTCCACATACAGTTTAATAATAGGTATGAGATATAGATATATTTTGACGTAGTTTTGTATCTTATTCCACGAATACATATATGCATACATACACATACACAAGCCTTTTTCCCGGTAGGCAGAGACTCAATGGCCCTTTCTTCATCGTGGGTCGCACAATCGCAAGAATATAGACGTGACCAGTGGTCACCATCTAATAATGGCGTTAAATCGACCTTAGTGTTTCAGTGGTCAGGAGTTTTTTTTTTAAATAGACTACGTACAAGTTCATTACTCACGAATGATGATTCATTTGTAAACAATAATGAAGGGATCATAAAAGTCACTGAATGAACGTGTAGTTTCAATTTTAAACTGAACGATCAAAGTCAAGTATACACAATCTAAAACTGTGTTTGTGACTGAAATACGCTTGAACAACGCTGTGTCGTGTCACGAAGTTTTTTTTATAAATACTCGGTCAAACGCCGCATTTTTCAGTGGCGTGCCACGACGTGTGACCAATTTCCTTCTGACCTTGCACACTGAATTCAAGATCGCTTGATGGCTCGCACACTTTGTTTTTCATATTTCCCATTAGCCTCATGTCATATTTTGGGACTAACTATTACAATTTCACAACTGTTTGCTTACTTTGAAATATGTAGTTCTCTTTGTACCAAATAAAATTTACGTATCCTATTATGTAATGTAATGGTACATCAAATATGAAGTAAACGCTCTTTCTATCTATTTTCCGTGACAAAAAAAAACGTAGCAATACTTTAATCATCACTCAGCTACCTTGTGTGCGTAAGACTCAAACCTGATAAAACATTAAAGGTGTTTCAATAATATATTTGTTCACTTTAGAATTAAAATATTATTATCAAAAGCAATGTTTAAAGCACAACTAGAATTTCATAAACTTTCAGTAGCTAGATATTTCCTTTAGAAACTCTATTTCAAGTCTATTCTAATGATATAACTTAATTTAATGATTATGTATTGTGTTTCGTATGTTTTCATCTTTTCTACTGGTGACTTTGACCCGGACATCGTTCCGTTTTCATCCGTTGTGCAAACTGTAATAATATACCGTAATGTAAGAGTGCCATGCTCGAAGCCAAGATTCGAAGTGGGCCAACTATGTCATTAGGTTAACGGAGAGTGTATTTGCATGATATTTTAGTGAGTAAGATGCATCGTTTAACAAATTTGATGAAAAGCCACTTGTCACGTAGTTCTATGTAACCACAACAACACAGTTTGTGACCGTGGGTACAAAGAACCAGTAGGGTGGTGAAACGATTTAAGAGTGCGCCCCGCAAGGGGCTCTTTTCATGCAATATGAATGCATGTTTGTTACTAGAGGGAACACACACGAAGGTACCTTTAGCAATTCAAAATCAGACTTAAACACTAAAGCCACGTCAAAATGGAGTGGAGGGACATATTTGGCTGAGAACTCATATCCATTGATTTATTTCGTTGTGTTTATGTCGGTATGCAAGTTAACGATTTGTCGACAGAAGTTAGTTAATTAGATTAGAACTGATTAGTATCAAGCGCGTTGCAAGGATTCAGTTCAATGACCTTAGTTAACATGATAAAAACTATCGATTTCAAGTCATAATCGTGAAGAAAGCCAAGCAATACTACGTACTTAGGCAATGATCTTAGTGCTATTGATGGTGGATCCTGGAAGTTATGAGCCAAAAGCCCGAAAGCTGTGGTTTCAAATTTAAAGATATTATTTACACTAATTATTTATTATTTATTTTTTATTTACGTAGCCGAGGTTTGCCTTGTGGCTACGTAATTAAAAAATACTTACTAAATGAACCACGCATCATGCGTCCATGATTTATCAATATAATATCATACGTTTTTGTTGCAGGGACCTGAAATGGTACGCGTTTCAAAATTCTACAAAGAAGCTAAAAACGGCAGATACCTACGCTACCTTCATGATGATACTCGCACACTGTTTGAAACGTTCAGAAGAGGTGTCAAAGAATCAAGTAAGTTTAATTAATTAGACAGCTGGGATTTAGGCTGACTCCTGGCAAGCGAGAAAGAATGGGTTGTAGTTTAGCACGTGAGCTGCTGGGCTCATCCCATGATGCATGAGACCCACAGCAGTCCGTTGGATGTCACATGCCTTTTTATTTTTGGTTTTGGAAATATGCCGTTCTTCTCATGATATCTTCATTCGCCGTTTTGAATTTATTTAACTGGTGCAAATACAGTTGTAAAATGGGGTCATCATGGCTCTCCGTATACAAGGCTTTGATTCACATAATGCGTTTAACTGACTTGCCAGTCAATCACCTAATTGGTGAAGTGGTTACGTTCATACCTCTGCAAGCGCCTTTTTCATGTTGTGCTGGGTGGCTTTTGCTCTGAACATCTTGAAATCAATTCTGGCGTACCACAAGGCTCGCTTTTAGGTCCGATTTTGTTTAATATTTATATTAACGATATCGTCTCGTGTTTTCCTAATTCCTCTCCTTTTCTTTACGCCGACGACCTGAAGTTCTCTAGGATAATTGAAACAGACACTGATATCATGCTGCTTCAGAATGATCTTAATAACTTAATCCAATGGTGTCATAATAATGGCATGTCACTTAATGGCAAAAAGTGTTTTCATATTAAATTTTCTAGGAAAATCAATCTGAATCCATCTGCTTACTTGATATTGCAAGAGCCAGTACAGGAAGTTGATCAAATTAAGGACCTTGGAGTTATCTTGGATCGAAAACTTACCTTTGTGCCGCATATTGACCACATAATAAATAAGGCCTCTAGAATGCTTGGTTTTATCATTAGAAATGGCAAGGTTTTTAAGAAACCTGCCACAAAAATATTGCTATATAACTCACTTGTACGAAGCATTCTTGAGTATAACAGCGTGGTTTGGCGCCCTCACTTTGCTACACACAATCTAAGAATCGAAAGAGTTCAAAAAAGATTCCTTTGGCATCTTTCGTGGCGGACACCGTTGGCAAGAAGAATAGTTTCTTACAAGAACAGGTTACAACATTTTGGCTTATTCTCACTAGATAACAGAAGAAACTTACTGGATATTCAGTTCTTATTTAAGCTTTTGAGAAACCATATAGACTGCTCTCAGCTCGTTGAAAGAATACACTATAAAGCCCCCTCTCGTTACCCTCGTCGCATGTTACCGCAACTAAATGTTCCCTTCAGAAGAACCGTTTTGGGTGCCAATTCTCCGATACCACGTCTCTGTAAGCTGTTAAATTCCCATATCGAACTTGACATTAACTTTGATAGTCTATCACGGGTACGTTCTGGCATTTTGGGGTCTGATATGTAATGTGAGTCCTCTTGATTATGCCCACAATTAGTTGTTGTGTTGCACTTTTTTCGTTAATTTTAAGTTTCCTAGTTGGCAGGGTTTTCTCTTTTGGCTAGCAGGTCTCTACCGTGCTATGTTACCGCACCTTAACATTATTATTTTGCATGTTGTGTTTACCTGTAAGAGGTTGTGCATGTAGCTTAAGGTTTTTAGCATAAGAATGTAACTCATTTCCATGTATCAACTGTTGGTAGACCTAAATAAATAAATAAATAAATAAATAAATAAATAAATTGGAGTTTCCTTTCTAAAGATTTATGACACGTGCAATAGTTACGACTTCGCATCGTATCGCGAGATTTATATTTATGTTCAGTGATTGTCTGCAGACCGTAGTTACAAATTGTTCACACACAATTGTGAGTCCAGGAGTGCCTCAAGGCGCAATTCTAGGTGCACCTCATTTCCCTACATTTCCGCTCGTTAGCGATAATGCCAGGGTATTACAACATAATACCATTATTCACGAACCGGTTTTCAGGATACAGTTAAACTTAATTTGTGCCACTAGAGTAGTCAGGACAGGAGATTTTTTGCTCTTAGTTAACGAGGACAAATGTTACTGCCCCGATAATTGAAATTGGAACGGGTTTCTTGTAGAGTATTTCGCAATTTAACTGTAGCCGGTACATACACGTATTGTAAGAATTGATGTGAAAATTACAGCACCTTATTTGCAGATAATGGAAATTGTCTCGGCTGGCGCGAGGGACCAAATAAACCCTACGTGTGGCAGACTTACAACGAGACCCTCCTGAGAGCCAAGAACTTTGGATCTGGCCTTATATGCCAAGGCTTGACGCCTGGACAGAACACATTTGTGGGTAAGTTGTTTGAATTTCCGATATTCCCGAACCGAGAGGTTTTTCTTTCAGCCTCTATAAAAAACCCCTTGACTACCGCTTCTTAGTCAAGTGTCGTAATGTTATGATAGATTGTATTTACCTATATAATGCTAACATACCATTCACATACATAAATTAAAAGCTATTCAAACATAATTTAAAAAATCAAGTATCCTGTTATAATACCATTCAGTATGGCCGTATCTCTTCGAAGGAATTGAAGGAGATGTTCAATCCCCTTTCTGTCATAGGTCCTAACTAATTCTTCGTTTAGTCTGAACAGGCTTTTATTTGTTTGTTGTTTGCAGGAATCTATTCACAGAATTGTCCAGAATGGATAATGACAGAACAGGCTGCCTACAGCTATTCAATGGTCATTGTGCCATTGTACGACACGCTAGGAGCCAACGCATGTGCCTTCATTGTAAATCAAAGTATGTATATTAATTCCTTTCCGGTTTTACTTATAGCTTTTTCCTATGTTTAGTTTTCGGTTCTGAACACTACTTACGTTATACGAAATTAGATAAAGAAGCTGCACCGGTATTTCGCGGGTTATTTATGTCTACATATTCAAATATATAAATCGTTTTAACTAACGATACAATACCAAGTTGGAAGTCACCCATGAGTTTATTGTATAATACCCATCGTGCTGTAACATTCGTTGGAATGTCTCATGAGGTCGTAATTTCACCGGCTATGGCTGCCTAACGATTAATTTTATCCTCAACATTGCCTTGGAAATTATGTTGTTATGTTGTTATTTATTTCAATAACAGCTGGTTGTTCACTCTAAATACATTCTGAGGTAATTCGATATCTCTAAAGTCGCACCCGTCGTAATTATTCTTTATTTTCAGTTTTATATTTATCCATTTCCGTTGTTACAGCTGAAATGACTGTTGTTATTTGTGAAGATGATAAAAAAGCCAACCTCCTACTCGACCAGTCGCCGAGATGTTTGAGAAAGCTCATCACAATCAAGGAGGTCTCACCTTCAACACACCAACGGGCGAAGAGTCGAGGAGTTGAGATCCTCAAGTTTACCGATGTAGAAATTCAGGGTGCTCACAAAGATCATCCTTGTGTTGTAAGTAATATTTTGTTTTCTTCATAATAAATAACCTACTTTACCTAGTAACCTCTTTCCCTCTTTCCAATTTTTCAATACATGGGTTGGTTAGCCTTCCAAATATTTGTCCGTGGAATCAAAAACTTTGACTACTGTCTTTGACTTTGAAATAACACTCCACCAATCGCTACCACTCATAGTAGCAGCACGCCATGAATAGAAATTGCTGGCATCTTGGGCATTCTTAGCGTGCCTGCGTAGTTATTAATTTTATCCGGCTGCATTTCAAAAGTTTGAAAAAAGAATGCGCTTTCTAATTGGCCAAAGTGGAAACTTATTTTTTTTTTGTTTGAATATTTAAATTATTATCTTTTCGCAATTTAGATAAAATTACTGTACAAGCCTCGGCTAAAACAGCAATTAACGACCTCGTTAAGTTACAAAGTTTTAAATCACTTGGGGCTCTTGCTACGCCTCGTTCTTATCTACTCGGCCTTAAATTGCTTGTTTACAGGCCTCGACAATAATGTACTATTACTTACTTTACATAAACAGAAAAATGTAATTCATAAAATAGCTAAGTAGGTTTCTTAAAAAAAAAAGTTTTTTTTCTTCTGCCAATAATTGCTTAGCCCAATCTAAACAAGATTAATCTTTGCAGCCACCAGGACCAGAGAGTCTATGCACAATCTGCTACACCTCAGGCACCACAGGAATGCCGAAAGGGGTTATGCTGACTCACGAGAATGTCGTTGCGTCAATGTGCAGTGTCACAATGCAGCTGGGCGAGCACCGGCCTATGAAGAATGACGTCATGATCTCCTTCCTGCCGCTCGCGCATATGCTTGAGAGGTGTTGCGAGGTTTGTTTCCTGAGTTCTTTCATTATCACCATCTTTTAACATCGAGTAACACGGAGCGGAACGGAGCTGGAACGTCGCAGGAAGTCGGTGGATGGAGGCGGCTCAAGACCGTTCGTCGTGGCATTCTAAGGGGTGGAGGCTTATGTCCAGCAGTGGACTACTACAGGCTGATGATGATGATGAACAAGGAGCGGAGTACGCAGGGTCACAAAGCAAATGTTTTAAAATTGAGAAAACTAAAATAAAATCAATTTAATATTGAAAACTGACCAGTGGTGGATCTTTTAAGATAAAATGAGCTAGTGCAGATTTTAAACTAAGATATCCAAGTCTTTGATGCTGGAGTCACTTATACCGTAGAATTTACGTACCTACCAAACTAGTTGTTTATCTTAGTACCAGGTCATTAGTTTGCATCACAAAAGTGCATTTATCGCATGAATGGTGAGATTAGACCTCGAGAACGGCATTCCTGCTGTACATCCGGTGCATTCATTCACCCTTTGTAGGCTAGAAATATGTACCTACTTAGTATATATACCTTTATTTACATATAAAGCTTGATTTATTAAGATATAATAAAAGATAATAATTATTACCTACAAACACTAGTCAATGCGAATAAAAGATAAGGTTCTTATAATTGCAATAACTACTTACAAGACTCAGTAAAACTGCAATAATTACTTACAAGAACCTATCGCATTGATTTAAGTACCATACTTAATTTATGTTTGGCATTTGAATCGATTCGTCCGTCTTTGAAACGGACTTTATGAAGATATATGGGGGGATCTAGAAACAAATATCTCTGACAAAAATGTAATAGAAGGTATACATTTTCAGAATGCTCTCTACATGGTAGGAGGCGCGGTTGGTTTCTACAGCGGCGACATCAGACGGCTAGCTGACGATCTCAGTGCCCTCAATCCCACCATGATGCCGGCTGTGCCTCGGCTCCTGAACAGACTGTACGACAGAGCCCTGGCAGAGATATCCAACTCGAAGATCAAGAAGCTACTCTTCAATATGGCGCTATCAGCAAAAGAGTCGGAACTTAAGAGGTGATTTTACATAATGTATGGAAATTGACGACAACGGCTAGACTGCCAAGAGCCCCTTCCCTCCTAGAAAAATATATTTTGGGTAAACGCTTTTGTCAGCGAGGCTTCTGAATAGATTTTATTGTAGCTCTCCGGTCAAACCGAATAAAAGTACAAAAATAATCGCTAAATGCTCACCTGAAGAAGGAATACATATGAACGATAATGACCAATAATTTATCAAGAATTGGGCAATTAGTGCAAGGAATTGCTAAGATTTATTGTAAGAGTCGCCTTAAATATTTTGGTCAAAAGCAACTGTCGGTCAATGTTTTATCTCGACTTTAAAATTACCGTTTTGCTTTGTTTTGAGTCTTCATGAAAGAAAATTGACAATACGTCAATATTTAAGTAGTAGTATAGCTACCTTGTTGAAGAGTCCGTCCGCAAAGTACTACCATCATATACCTATATTGCTGTGCACCGGTTTGAAGGGGGTGCCGGTGAATTGCTGTACCAAATCACAGTATTGGTGTGTACTTAGATGGATGACAATAAAAGGTGACGAAAGGGTCATGCCAGGGGATGGGCATCAGCATCTATCTAAGTACTTAACACCAATACTGAATCACCTATCTGCCTGCCAATCGTGGTGATTATGGCAAACCCACCTATTCTATGGGGAGGCCTAGTTCAGAATAGGTCGTCTACCAGCTGCTAAAAAACGGCAGGGGTTACCATGTTACATCAGGTGGGCCACCTGTCAGTACTACCGTCAGAAATTAACAAAAAATTGTTTCAGGGGTATCATCCGCGGAGATTCAATCTGGGATAAGTTGGTGTTCCGCAAAGTCAGGGAAGGCATGGGCGGCCGGCTGCGTATTATGGTGGTTGGCTCGGCCCCACTGGCTGGCAACGTGTTGACCTTCGCACGCTGCGCTCTTGGATGCCTGGTTAGTAGTAGCACCTATATCTTTAAGTTTGAGGTATTGGAGACATATTGTTGAGGCAGCGGACATAATTTGGCCAACTTGGTCTAAGAGGACAATTTTAGTGATACGCACGGCTAGATGTTGGTAACGGTATTGGATATTCATTAATTTATCGAATTCTAGGTCTATTTTGAGCTTATGTATAAGGCCAATAGTTACCAACCACGTCTGAGTGCCATGCCGTAAGTCATCACAACACGCACTGATTATACCTACCTATAATAGTTGGATCGTCTGACCCAAATTGAGATAGTAGTTAACAACTTCGATAATATCGTTTCCAACGTGTACCGGCATATAGGTGTTACATGGGCATTTGACATAATGGTTGTCTTGTCCATATTCATTTTGAGACCCACCAGTTGGGAGATGGTGTTGAGGTCTCTGAGGTCTCCAGCGATTCTGCCATGATGACTATGTCATCGTCATATCAAAGGAGAGTGATGTATCCACCATTGACGTTGATGCCATATATCCGTTCTAATTAAAGAAAGAAAGCAGAAAGAAGCTTGAACACATCCTACAATGCAGCGGTGAACAGTTTCGGAGAAATAATATCTCTCTGTCCCCTGAAATTGGATAGGATCCGTACTCTGGTCCTTAAGACGGGTGGCAATAGGGTCCTCCGTCCTGCCAGCCGTTGGGGAATAAAGGTTCTCGAGTGGCAACCACAAACTGGATGACGGTAAAGGCTCCTCTCTCGATGGACCAAGGGGCATAATAAAGGTCGGTGGATGAAGGAGGCGCAATACCGTTCGTTTTGCATTCTACGGGGAAGGCCTGTACAAGCTGATGATGAGTTTATTATTTTGTTACTATTTAATGTTAATCAGTCACAAAGAAATCAAAAATAATAATAAATAAATAAATAAATAAATAAATTCTGGACATTTCACACAACATTATCTAGCCCCAAGCTAAGCAGAGCTTGTGTTATGGGTACTAGATAACTGATATACTTAATACAATACATTACATAGATAAATATTTGACAAAAATTATTTAAAAAAAATTATTTATAAATTTTTTAATAATAATAATACAACACACTACCTACGAATTACACACATAAACAGCCGATTTTTTCTATGTTACCTATTGTTGTCCTGTTCCCTCTCAGCGTTTGTAAAATAGGAGAGAAACTGATAACAATGGTTATGTAAGTTTTTTAAATTCGTACCGAAAAATATATACGTTTTCAAATTTTCTTCTGGAGATCGTTTCTAAATTTATCTTAAAACCTCATTTAGTACAAATCAGAAATAGCATTGAGCGACACTGACCCATCTGGCCAATGACCATTCCAGCAATAAATTTAATTATAAAACATTCTAAATGAATTTATTCATGCAAAGCACTTTATAATATGTAAACCGTCCTATTAATTACGTTGTACATCGTTAAATTTTAACTATCCTTCGCAAAAACCTCGTAAATAGTGTCCGGTCCGAGTAATAAAAAACATTGCCCTTATTATCTATGGAATTTTCACACACCACGAAACGGAAAATGGTGTTGGAAAAAGCAGTTGGTTAATCTTACTAGGATCCTCGCACTAAAAAAACTGTTTTAATTGGGATTGGTATGTCAATGTTTTTAATACTTTTGTAGGGCGCTTTATAACTACTTAATGTATTATTAGGTACTCTGAAATCCAATCCAGTCGTTGATGGAAAACCGCCAAATGCTATCATCGATATTTTTGGATATATCCTACAGAAATTGAGAGTTATATCAGAATACGTATCGGATATTTCTATACGAGGTCGGATCTTATGACGGAGTCAATGGCTGCAGTGTTTTGATATCAGAATGTTTGCGAGTCGTATGACAAAAATTTCTTGATTGACTTAGGTAGTACCTACCTAAGTCCTATTTAAAATACCATAACAAAGTTTACTGATCTTTTTAAACAATGTTTTCTAACAATATGCCTGACGACTTTAAAGAAACCTACGACTTTATAGTAGACCTAGAGTCACAAATTACTACATAAGTGTTTGTACATCAGAAAAGTCTTGTTATCGAGTGTATGAATTATGATTAAGAATTAGTTTTTTTACTCTCAACAATACCTACCAATTGTTTGGTCCTACCCACTGTTCTAACGGTAGCATCTCTTAATTTGGTTAACTACAGCGCCCACCCAGAGTCAATGACATTGTGAGAAAATGTCCTACTCGTCACGACCTTAAAGCTTGTTGTGTGAATTGCTCCTGACTTTAGTTTCATGAGGACCAAAATACAATACAAGGTTTATAGCTACTAGCTAGGTACTACTAGAACGCTTGAGCCCTCTGCAAACAAACGAAGTTTGCTCCTGTCTTGGACATCTCCAAACATCAAACCATCCAAAGATGATCCAATGATGGAGTTTGATCCATCATCAATCTCCATAAAATTTTGTAAACGTAATCAATACACTAATATCTAGGACCCGTGGTTTGCCAGTTTGAAGTCAGCTACTAAAACCTATTAGGATGTTCAACTAACCGAATGTTTTCGTTCTTCATCAGATCGTGGAAGGCTACGGTCAGACAGAGTGCACTGCGCCGGTTACTCTGACGGTTCAAGGGGACTACGTCCCGGAACACGTCGGGCCTCCCGTCGCTTGTTGCAAAGTGAAGGTACGTTGCTCAGCCTAAAAACCGAGACTTAGGTTTGTAGTCCAGAACTAAACTCAAACTGAATGCTGTGTCAGTTTTCAGTTTCTATCAAAAAATATAAGCTTGGTTTTCGATTACGCAGCATAGTTCTGGAATATGGGCCTTAGTGAATCACGGCCGGAAGGTAATCTCGCCTGAGAAATTTATTGGTTTGACCGAGACATCACGCAGAGTTCAAACTAATTTTATAATTAATGTGGTGTGCAATTAAGTGTTTTCTATCTATCTATATATAGGCTACCGAAAGACTAATAATAAAACACTTATTTTAGTGACGTTTGGTAGAATTACTTAGATTAAATGATTCTTCTTCATGTTGTGTTGCTCTGTAAATGATCGGGTATAGCATTTAACAACTAAAGGGTGATAAATTGACTCATCATCCCAATCGAAGATTCACGACAGCTGCTAAAACATTGCGTCAGCACTTGAGCAGCAGCCGTCAGAATGGTAACTCTTGAAGTGGGTTTTCAGCGGAAATGATTTAATTATTTAGGTACCCTTTATTTTTAGAACGACAAAGTTCCCAGCATTTTGTTTTTGATCGAGATCACGTGGTGATCATTTTCTTGATTGAGATAATGAAACTATTGGTAGGCCTCAGGCAGGCACAGAACATTTAACTCTGTATCGGGACGAGAGGCTATATAGGTGGTATATGGGGGTTTTTTAATTGATTTAATGACGGAACTAGCCTGTGGTGCACCTAATGTTTAGCGGTAATCCCAGCCCATTACAAATGCAATACCTTCGTCCGCCTACGAAGCGCCCTACTTTGTATTTCACTACACCCGTCATCCTGAGATAATAGATGAAAAGTCTCATGTACCAGTAATTTCCCCGGCACCCATACCCTTCAAACTGGAACACATCAATGCTCACACTACTGCCTAGCGGCAAAACCAGGGCCCGTATTCTCGAATAAATCTCGTCAACGAAATGACGTCCGTCTCGTATGACGCCCATGCAAAATTTCAACAAACAACAACACAAGGAAGCTGATTCTGGGGTAGTTTTCATTGAGACTGAAAAATAACAAATTCTGTTAATTTTATAACAGCTTGTTTTGAAAAATAATAGATTTTTCATCTAAGTTATTTCTTGGTCAATCTACGTTAAGTCAGAGGTATGGTAAGATGAGGTATGGTGGCCTTGAAAAGGTCTTAGTGACCATATGGTAAAAGGATACACGGTGCGCTTTGCAGAGGATGTGTTTTTGAACAAAAACTTTGTTCGTCTCCAGCTAGTGGACGTGCCCGAAATGGAGTACTTCGCAGTGCAGGGTCAGGGCGAGGTGTGCGTACAGGGAGCCAACGTCTTCAAGGGCTACTTCAAGGAGCCAGAGAAGACCCGAGAGGTCATCGATAATGACGGCTGGCACCACACTGGTGACGTCGGCAAATGGCTACCGGTGAGTTAAAACTAATGAGGTCATAAGTAATCTAAAGATAGCAATCTTGCTATCTTTGAACGAGCAAAGTGAGTTTTCTTAGTTTACTTGGACGAATCGGCTTGTGTATGTATGAATGTTTGTCTGAAAATAACTTTCGAACTTTTTCTCCAATCTTCATGAAATTTGGTTGGTAGGTAGACAGTATTAGTACAATTTGTAGGTATACAAAAAAAACGAGTGAGACAACCAAGGCAAGTGGGGTGTCATCTCACTAATATTATAAATGCGAAAGTTTTGTTTGGGTCTGGATGGATGGATGTTTGTTACTCTTTCACGCAAAAACTAAAGAACGGATTTTGTTACAACTCAACAATATTATTGCTTATACATCAGAATAGTATGTCATAATTTATTTTACACGTTGTACTTGTAACTTACTAGCTAAAAAACAAAATTAATTTCAAACAATTGTAATTTCCAGAACGGTACATTGAAAATTATTGACAGAAGAAAACACATCTTCAAGCTGTCCCAAGGCGAATATATAGTTCCTGAGAAGATTGAGAACATTTACATTCGAAGCCAGTACGTCGAGCAGGTGTTCGTCCATGGAGAATCTCTGAAGGTAAGTTTAACTCGGCACTCGGGGTACCTACTCTCGATTTACGTATCACAAAACAAGTGTAAAAAAGCGTATTAAC
The DNA here is from genome assembly GCA_951392215.1 of Epirrita christyi. Lineage (NCBI taxonomy): Eukaryota > Metazoa > Arthropoda > Insecta > Lepidoptera > Geometridae > Epirrita > Epirrita christyi. The sequence continues at coordinate 6,628,817 of OX595850.1, forward strand.
AAAAAACCACCGAAAGTGCCTCGTAACTTAGTAAAAATTATGGCTTAGAAGTTTTATATTCATGGTGCATCGACAACTTACGGTGTACGCACAGTTGAACACGTGCGCCAATCGGGCAATTAAACAATAATATGAACGATTAATGGACAATGGAGAGCGAAATAGACAACTGATTGAGCTGGTGCATATTGCTGTCGTTCATTCGTTTATTTTCCGATTGAATTTTTGAATATGCAGGCTTTAAATAATTAGGGTTGTTCGTGGTTTTTGTGCACGTTTTAAATGTGCACATAATTTTAATACGCACACTTTTAGGATTGAGGTCTACTCTTTTCTGTTAAACAAGCTTTTTGACATAAGAAAACTTTTTATTTTGAAAGCTTTTTGTCCACACCCGTTATCTGATTCAAACCCATGGTCTTTTATCAGAAAAAGTAGTCTTGGTTTCTGTGGGTTGCGTTGATTAAATTCAAACCAAGTTAACCGACACAGCTCTCAGAATTAAAGTGGCAATGGGCAGGCCATATAGCTCACAGAACCGACATCCGCTATGGAATAAGGTTCCCGAATGGTTACCACAACCCGTAAGACGTAGTGTAAGATGGATTCATGGATCAATAACATTGTAACGATCGCAGGAAGTCTGTGGATAGAGGAAACTCCCCCTTTATTATGGCATTCTATGTAGGAGGCCCGTTTCTAACAGTAGACATCAACCGGCTGATAAAGATGATTATAAAATTCTAACATTATTTTTCAGTCTTGCATAGTAGCAGTGATCGTGCCTGATGTTGATGTGATCAAGTGCTGGGCTTTAGAGAATGGGATCAAAGGTACCTTCTCCGCCCTCTGCGAAAACGAACAAGTCAAGAAGATGATCTTGGACGATATGTTGCAATTCGGGAAGACTGCTGGCTTGAAGACATTCGAACAGGTAAGGTGGAACATGACTTAATCATAGTTGGGGATATAATTTGGGGACCTAAGGGTTGTTTAACACTAAGAATAGTAAGGGGTTAAAAAGGGGGTTTAAGGGTCGATATCAGGTTCTTGCAAGAACGAAATAATCAAGCTGCAATTTACAAGACTGATGGCATAGACCTTTGAGCAGTTACGATGGATAATGCCTCTAGCAATTATTAAGAATCTAGAAGGGACGATACTCTCTACTCTACTCTTTGGAGTAAGAACATATCAAAAAGATTATCTTGGACGACACTTTAGGCAAGACAGTAGCTGGCTTGAAGCGGTATCATAAATAATGGACCATGACTCCACATTGTCTATTTTCCTATGTCTTCTATATCTTACAGGTTATTTGTGAGTAAATCCGAAAAAGGTGTTGCTTTCAATTTGTTAATTTCAGTCTCAGAATTTGAGTAATTTGACTCCTTTCAGAATTTGACACTGTAACTTACTCTCTCTTTACAGGTGAAAGATATCTACCTGCATCCGGATCCATTCTCAGTCCAAAACGGCCTACTAACCCCAACCCTGAAGGCGAAGCGACCCGAAATAAGGAGTTACTTCAAACCGCAAATAGAGGACATGTACAAACAGCTTGAATAACATTAGCGGACACTATTAGGACATAGCGTGTTTGGTTCTTAATGGAGAAAGCTCTGTTTGCATCTGTGGAGATATTTGCGAGGCTACCAGCATCTTTATGATGTCAAAAGCAAAGCAGTTATGCGTTTAGATGGCGGAGTGGTCTTTTATTACCTAACTACGGCAAAGCTATGTTTTTAACAGTCAATGTATTTGTAACTTATTTTCTATTCATTGATAGTTATTTTTGTTTAACATAATTTGCGTTTCGTTTTAGCTATGAAGGTTCCATGTTACGACAAATCTGGTCAAGTTAATAAATTGTTTTATTTAATGGAAATTCAAGTCCTATCCGCCATCCAGATTTGTTTTTAACTGCTTTGTAATTAAACTGGCATCACACTGCAGCCAATGCTGGCTTAGCCAATTGGACAGTTGGTATTCGTCAAGAATGCCTTGAATGTACACTTGAAAGGGTTTGCCGACCAATGATGGATATGCCAAATATCCAATGGGCTTATCAGGACAGTGTTGGTTATGCATATATGTGTAGCCTCTTTTTCGTCTCGCTGGAGATTATTGTTTTTGCAATTGTATGAAAGTGAACCCGTTTCATAAACGTAATATTCATTATTTGATTTAGTTTTACGAAGTAAAATGCAAAGTCCTGTAAGTGCATTTTTGCGTTTCGCGATCAGGCGTTAGTGCTAAGCCTCGTTGACACTTGCTATGCGGATTAGTGCAGGCGTTTAGTTGGCTCGTTTAGAGTAATAACTTGGGCGGGCAATTATGCACTAAACACCTGAACTAGAACTATGGCAAGTATTATTTTTATGATTTTATGTTATACGTAGACCTTTACTCTCTTATGATATTCTGTCAAAGTAAGTCACTTTTCACTATTCTATGCTAAAGCATTGCTAAAACACTGCTAGGTTTGAAGACCAATGAAAAATAAAATAGTACTTACCTACTCTATCGGCTAATTTGTTATGCATAAAAGAATTTTAAGAATTTATTCAATTTGCAAAAGACGTCTTTACTCCGTGTGCTGGGTCCGTTTTCCCAGATAAGTCTCTCGAGATGACGTCATATCTTGTATTACGCCCATACAAAATTATGGTTTTCATGCGAGATATGACGTCGTAACATGTGCGAGATTTTTCTGAAAATTACACTTTGGTAAGTGGATGGATAGCCTACTAATCAGTTATGAAGACAGCTACTGACCTTTTTATATGCAAACTTGTGTCAAAAAGCATTGGATAAGCTATCACTAATTGGTGAGAACGGGGCTATGGCCCAATTGCGCCACCAGGGTTAGCGTTTTAGTCCTAGGCTTAGATATAATTCAACAATAGCGGTGTTAATACTGTGCAGAAAGTATAAAATAAAATAACTGCTAACCTTGGATGGTGCTAGCCCGAATAAAGTGTAACTTGTAGATAGGTGTAATTCATTCATAAACGATGGCAATAAACGAAGGAACGGTGTTACGTGCAGTCAATTATACTTAGAAAAATTTCCGAAGACGCATTTCGCATTCTTATGTACTAACTTTAAATAATTACGTAGATAAGCATTTTTTTATGAATATCCAAATTTAAAGTCTCAATTATTTGTGATGATACAAAAACTATTTATTTTTATGCTATCACAAAGTATTAATAAGTTGATATCTTTGTAATATAATCCAATAACAGCACCATGAGATAAATAATTGGATAGAACAATTTTATTTGTACTTAGCTAATTTTACATAATTAGTGAAAATTAGGAAATATTGAAACGTAGAAATAGACATAATTGACTTTGTTTTTTTGAATTAATTGATAAAAAAACATTAAATGCCATAAAGTAGCCGCAATTACTTTTCAAATAAGTCTTTGAGAAAAGAAGAGAAGAGCACAACCAACATTATGAAACCAAAATAAGGCTTGGGCACATCACGTTCCGGATACACGACTCAAGATTATTTCAGTGTTTCGAAAATAATTCGACCCTTTCGAATATCCGACTACACGACGTTTTTTGGATATTCGAGTAGAGTGCGTCCATGTTAAAATTGCACGTCGAATAATTTAATTACGTCAAAATAAAATATTTCTTATTCCGTAAACACAAGATTCATTTCCAAACGTCTAGCTTGTGTCAAGTGCCAAGTAAAAGCGGTGGAGGGCGCGCACATTTTAGTATAGACGATCTCTACGAATATCCGACTACATGGCGTAGTCGGATTACTCACTACGTAGTCAGGACCACACAATATACATATATACAATGTAAAAAATCAACACCAAAAAACTATTCTACCTAAGTACACGAGACATACAAAAACCGTAGGCTAAGAAATCAAAACTGTGCCTTCGAATCTGACGATTAGATAAAGAAGATATGCGTGTTTCACTATTTCCAATGTCATACTTAATCTGATCATGCTTTTCGTTAGCTTTTGTTTTTATCGCATAAACGTCATCGTATTACTGTTTTGTCCTTTTCTTTCTATCTAGTGTTATTGTTCGATGGAAAGGGACATCACTTACATAAGTTGGCTTTTATGAATTAGGTTATTATATGAGTTTAGAGTGAGTGGAATTTGATTCCGTTTTTGGGAAAGATTACACCGACGAATGTGAATTATATTTAAGAACTTCCTTACTTCGGTTGGGTTGCAGTCGTGAGAAATATCATAATATTAACAATTTGACTGTTTATCGGCCATTTCAATAATTTGTTTGTGTAATCTAGCCTCAATGAAAAGAATGAATCTCCGTTGAGTTGAATGTAGTAACTCTTTGCGATTTTTAAATGAATTATGTAGGATAAAGTATAAAGTGAAGTAAACCTAGGTCCTATCGCACCGTAGTATTTAATTTTGTATTCTAATATATAATGCAGAATAAGTTGCTTTGAGCGAAAGTTAAGGTTTCATGTTGTTTAAACCAAAATTTTGTTGTTATTGGTGCAAGTTGTACTACGATAATTTATTTTTAAATAAAAACCTATAAAATATTATTGTATTTTCATTTAATACTAAAATGTAACGCTCCCAAGCTATAGCTGTAAAAAAGATCTGTAAAAGTCTTCGAGCAACACGGAAGGGAGTAGCCATTCGCAGCGTTCCCCTCTGTCAAACTACAAGCCAAAGTAGGCATATGCGTTTAATAAAACTAGTTGTTATTCTGTGCAAGGTTTTTTAGTGTGAGTGTCGTCATTACAGTGTTGTATTTGGATGTGTATATGCGGAATTGCGTTTGTGTGCACATTTCCACCCGCAAAAAAATACAGAACTATTTGAATGGTAATATATCGCTAAGGCGGCCCTTCCGGCCCGCGGCAGGAAGTCCGTGTTGCTCGAAGGTAAAAGTCTACACTGCAGGACGTAGGCCTTTTCCGCGTAGAGCGCTACGCCAGTCTTGAACCACCTGTAGGAAATATTGGAATAAACACCTCTATCTACTGACTTCCCGCTATCTTTATAATGTCGTCGATGGTGTCTATGGTTACATAATCATTCGCATTATGTTTTTTATGGGTCTTTCCGAGTCCTCCGATCGGAACTCCGATTGGTAGGAGGAGCGTGAATTTTTTTTCCCATACCTCCGATTATAATACAGTCATATTTCCCAAGTGTTTTCCAAACTGTCCGACTATAATAGTCAGGCTAACAGTTTGGAATATTTTTGTCCAAACAGTTAGATTATCAACTTCTGGTAGGTCAGGATGGAATAAACGTAATTCTGGTGTCCTTATATTAACCCAACAACGCAACGAAAATTGGGATAAACGATAACATCATAATAGTAAACTGAAATTTCTATGGCTTCTTGTTACAAAATTGAAAGTCACTAATTTCACTTTTCATAAATCTTATAGGTCCTAATGCTTAAAACGAATTAAGGACTTTTTCTGCTCTTTCGAACGGAGACGTCGTCCTTTTTTATTTTATTTCAATTTCTAGTGTTTTTTTGAGTTATATCGTGTAATTTTGGTGGCATTTTAACCGGTGTAGCATAGTAACACAGTGAATTTAAATAAAATAAGTGTATTGCGTGTCTTTTCGAAGGGGTGGAAATCGTCCAGGAACATTCTAGTAAACTGCCATCAATTTACTAGAACACGACTTGACAGAAGACTTTGACGACTGGGCATTGTTTGATTAAGTATGTCAATAACTTGACATTGGCAAAATTGAGTAAACACTCAGATGCCATAAAAAAAAACGAGTTAATCTAATGTTTTACTGTCCTAGCGTTACGTTAACTACTAACTACACTCGAGAGCAATGAATCCGGGTCACTTAAAGAATCCTAAAAATCTCGGAAACTAAAAATGCTAGGTTAATGCAATAAATTGTATTTAATAGACAATGTAATACTCCTTAAATGAAGGTATTAAAACTTCTTAGTTATTGTAAAGTTATATCATAAAAAAATCAAATTTGAAAAAGGGCCACTTTCGAAGATGGAACTACGAAATTACAGCATTTGGTTTTGCTTTTGTTTGTAATCTGTCATTTATGTGGGTACATAAACCATGTTGATAGTGCTCTATATTCATTATTCAAGCTGAAATTATGTCGCTTACGCCTGAAGAATGCACCAGAATACTTACAATGCTGGAAACCGGCCGGAGTCAGCGCGATACAGCCAGGACTGTCGGGTGTGTCGCTGTCAACAGTACAAAGAGTTCTCCGACGTTACGAAGAAACTGGTTCTAACCTACGCAGACCAGGAACGGGCAGAACCAGGTGTACCACAGCACGAGAAGACCGATACTTGGTGAACACCATGCTTCGAAATCGCTTTCTCACAGGAACTGAACTCACAAATCAGTTTCGACGCCTCGGAGGAAGTAACCCAAGTGCATGGACAGTAAGACGTCGGCTTGCTGAATCTAACTTAAAACCCCTTAGACCTGCAAACGGCCCTAAACTGGAGCGTGGGCATCGTATTTCAAGACTAAGATATGCCCAGAGCCACGTAAATTGGAGTATTGAAGATTGGTCAAAAGTTATGTTCTCCGACGAATCAAAATTTATGCTCTACAAGCACGATGGAAGACACAGAGTGTATCGAAGACCAGGGGAAAGATTCAAGCAAGCATGCATCGAAGAAAAAGTAGCCTACGGTGGTGGGTCTGTACTTGTGTGGGCCGGAATTTCTTCTGAAAGTCGCACAGAGCTGGTGATCATAGAAAACGGCTCTTTAACTAGCGTAAGATATGTGGAAGAAATCCTCAATGATCACGTTGGTCCATTTATGGTCAATTTAGGTGAGGATGCTATATTTATGCATGACAATGCCCGACCTCATACAGGTAGGATTGTGAATGACTACCTTCAAGAGATGAACATTACTCGTATGGAGTGGCCAGCGCGCAGCCCGGATATCAACCCGATCGAGCATGCTTGGGACGAGCTAGGCAGATGCGTAAAACAACGAAACCCTCCCCCAATCACGCTTCGTGAGCTCAAAATTGCTCTCACAGAGGAATGGGAGAATATTCCCCAAAATCGTATAAGGAACTTGGTGTACAGCATGCCAAACCGCGTAAACGCAGTAATGGAAGCACGAGGAGGCAATACGAAGTATTAAAATTCAAGAAAATCGTAATAAAGTTCAAAAATTTCATGTTTCCTATTTTTGTTTTAAGGAGAGATCAGCAGTTTTTTTCTTTATGTAATTTTGTGTTAATAAAATGTATGGTGACTCATATTTTTTTTACCTTCATTTAAGGAGTATTACATTGTCTATTAAATACAATTTATTGCATTAATCTATCATTTTTAGTTTCCGAGATTTTTAACATTCTTTAAGTGACCCGGATTCATTGCTCTCGAGTGTATTAACTATAAGTAGGTACCTACCTAAGTGACCGAGCTTTGCTCAAAAAAACTCAGAAAAACGCGTTTTCCCAGAGAAAATCTAGCTAGATCGATTTTTCGTCCCCAAATCGAAATCGTTAGAGCCGTTTTTAAGATCTCAAAATATTATATTATATAGGTATAGTATGTATAAATAAAAGTATTGCTCGTTTAATAGTATTAGATTTGATATCAATTAAATTCAATTAATTTATTTATCTCAATAGGCACGTATCACATGCACTTAGGAATATATATTCAGAATAGCTAAAATACCTATTGAAAGGTAAATTTCCGGTACCGGTATAGCAAGTGTAAAAATTCTTCCAGCTCCGATCAGCCCAAACAATTATTTTTATCGGACATTGTGAAAAGGTCTTGCAAAAATATCAATACATGTGCCATGTTACGGCTAGATTTTATGTCAGGCACGAAAAAAAAATTGCTTGCATATATGTTTGCTTGCTTGCTTGCAAACCTGTTTGCATACCTGTTGCATGTTTGCTGACGTGAATGCTTGCTTGCCTGCTTTCTTACTTGTTTGAGTTACAGAACAGACACGGGGCACCCCCGAGGGGCACCCCAACCCCACGCGGTCATGTGTGTGACACCCCTGTGACCAGAAGCTCGCGGGAGGTCCGATAAGATAAATTATGGCTAAAAATGTTATGTGAATTATTAGGTACCAATAGTTACTAGCAGGTAAAAAAAGTGAAAAAAATATAGGTAGGTATATTGATTCGCAGAAGTATGTTGCTGTTGAGAGTGCCTGATTAAAAATACTAAGCAATGTACTAAGCGTTATTTTACGTGTGCGTTATCCTAGCAAAATCTTGTGTCCTTTCAGGATGTGAATATCACGAATAATTCGTATTTAATCTCCTGTAAATGTGCCTGAAATAAAAAATTAGTGCCTTCAGCCGTTTTTGAGTTATTCATGAAAGACAGATTTTGCTGGGGTAACGGTCTTCCAGCAAAAACTTTTTTCCCTAGTTGGGCTAGGCCAGCTGAAAGTGGCTAGAAAGATAAGTTTTAATTTGTGCTAAATGTGCATCTAAACTCTGAATTTGTGGACCCTAGGATTTCAGAGATATTTCAGTTTTTGCTGGGGGAACATTTTAAAAATGGCTGTATCTCCGAAACTTTTAACCGCACAATCATGAATTTTACTACACATATAGATGTTCATATAGGGTAATTTGTGCCAGTTAAATTTCTTGATAAAACTGCGCCTCTCGTATTTTAATGGGATTTTTCCAAAAAACTAAAATAGCTCCTAGCACTCAAACAAAGGCACCTATGAACTTTATTTAAATGCAAACTTATACCATTCTTTGTTAAGCAACATTTGGTAAAATTTCATAAGCCTACGTTAAGTACTTTACGAGATAGAGAGACTTTAAAATAATCCGGTGGTGAAATTATTTTGACCTCCAAATACACGAGCTTTCTACGTGCTGTCCATTAACGTGTTAAGCCAATAATTAGTGCCTCTATTCATCTCCACATACACCAATTTTCAGCTGAATCCATGTGATAATTACAGTAATATCTCAAAATAACTGATCTGATATGATTTCAGGCTATTAACCCACCAAATTCGAATGACTATTAAAAAGCGGCCGTTTCATAATTCATGCTAACCTCTCTTAGTTGCTGGTATTGTAATGTAATTTGTTTGGTACAGTCGCCTACAAAATAGCTTGGGTTGTTCATACACGACGGAACCGTGTCGGTATCTAGGCATTTGCGGTTAAGTTTGTGTATGATTTATGGTTCGTCGATCAAGTCGAGTACCTAACCTACCAAGCCAACCGAACAATTTGGTCTTAAATCAAGTCTTAAAAATTGTTATAAAATTTACCTATCGTAATATTATCTTGCGCATTATCATAATGCCAACGTGAAAGTCTGCCATAATGGCTTTTTTCAAAAGTAAGTAGTTACGAACAGAACAATTTTTTTTTTTCAAATTTTTCCGTGGGTTTACCACCTTTTGTTGTATCAAAATCTCAAAATCTTTTTGGTTTCGTTATAGTTATAAGAACAAAAACAACATTCATCAAAGACACATTTATACTCTTAATTAAATCTATGTACATCGTACTCAACTCAAAATGGGCACAACAATCACAGGTCGTTCATTAAAGTCTTAAAAAATTATTATAAAATCTACTTATCGTAATATCTAAGCGTATTATCATAATACCAAAATGAAAGTCTGCCATATAGTTTGTTTAAAAAGTAAGAAGGTACCTACAGCATACATTTTTATAATTTTTTTTGATGATTTCAAAATCTCAAAAACTTTTTTGTTTCGTTACAGTAACAAGAATTAAAGTTATACCAGAAAGCTATAAATCAAAATAACATGACTAAAACACACACATACTCTTTTAATTAAATCTGTGGACAGCTTACTTAAAATAAGCACAACAAGCACAGGTCGTTTATTAAAGTCTTCAAAAATTATCATAAAATTTACTTATCGTATTATCATAATACCAAAGTGAAAGACCAGAGGACCAGAGTTTGACGACCACTTTCGCGTGGAGGCGAAGGTTCACTTGCGATTCAGGAGGTTGCGGGTTCGATTCCTGCCTCGGAAAAAATATTATTACGATCTGAAGGTTTTTCTATTGTTTGTTACCGCATATCTCTGGCGTTTATGAAACGATTTGAATTTTTTTTTATTTGAATAGATATACTTCCAGATTGGCCCCATTTTTTTCAGAATCCAGTTCTGATGATGGAATCCATGAGGAATTGAGGGAACTCCTCAAATATTGTAGGCATACATATGGCGATTTTGATATTTTCAGCAACAAACCAAGCATTTGCATTCAGAAAGTATCATAATCCTTTCACCACTATGGTTCTTTCATCATTTTTTTTTCATCCAAATATTTAGTCGAATACAATGGCGGAAGTCGGTTTTTTAAATGAAAAGTTATTTAAGTATAATAAACATAATAATAACTACCGTACTGTATTTTTTGGAAGTGTAGAAAAAGCACGTACTAAGAATTATGTCGCGAAAATTATTTATGTGATAATTTCATAATGTTAGTTCTTTTCTACGCCACGCTAATATAAGCTACTCGAAATACTAATCCTGCGCAGACGAAGTCGCGGGCACCAGCTAGTGTATAATCAAAAAATGTGTAATGTATTGTATTAAGTATATCAGTTATCTAGTACCCATAACACAAGCTCTGCTTAGCTTGGGGCTAGATAATGTTCTGTGAAATGTCCAGCATTTATTTATTTATTTATTATTTATAAAGTCTGCCATATAGCTTGTTTCAAAAGTAAGAAGGTACCTACAGCATACATTCTCAATATCTCATCTCAAGTCTCACTGGCGATGACGTAGGCTGGTGTTGACCATCATGTCTCGGAATAACCAAGTATAGGTATTATACATAATACCTATTCAAAAAGGTATAACTACCTTTTCTATATTATAAGTTTATACCATGGTTTGAACCAAAGTGCAGTCGGCTGACTGGTTATTTGTATGGTGAATATGATGAGCGCCCCTAGCGGACTTGTTGAGAACCTCAGTATCAAACATCAAAAACCTATCTTCACGCAATTTGGTAGTTACGAAATGAGCGTAATATTTAGAGTAGGTCGACCAATAAATGCAGCACTACTGACGATATAAACAGGCTATGAACCAGTGAATCTGGTGTATTATACTATTCAAATCCGTTTATTAGAAACATTCGATTGTCTTTTGCAGCACTCCCTCACTAGGGGGCGTTTTTAACCAATTAACTTTTCTATAAGTCATACAAACCGACTGCAATTAATTAAATCATAACTAAAACAGTAACAACCTTCAGTCGGTATCGGTATCTTTTCCATAGCGGTTAAAAAAAGAGAACGTGATTAAACTGTTTTTCTTCTTATATGCCATTTTTTACTTGTTATATTATTTTCTAAAATGAAATTAAAATAATCTTTAAATTTTTCTATATGACTGTACCAAAATACTAAAATATTGTTGTATGAATTTAAGAAGGTGGGTGCCATGTATTGGAATCTCGCTTTTTGACAGTCATTCGAATTTGGTCAGTTAATAATTTGGCTGGGTATTCATTCATTCATTCATTCCCCTGAAACGTTTCAATTTCGTTTTTTAATGATATTACAGTAATTGTTTGATGGATTCAGCTGAAAATTGGTGTATGTGGAGATGAATAGAGGCACTAATTATTGGCTTAACACGTTAATGGACAGCACGTAGAAAGCTCGTGTATTTGGAGGTCAAAATAATTTCACCACCGGATTATTTTAAAGTCTCTCTATCTCGTAAAGTACTTAACGTAGGCTTATGAAATTTTACCAAATGTTGCTTAACAAATAGTGGTATAAGTTTGCATTTAAATATAGTTCATAGGTGCCTTTGTTTGAGTGCTAGGAGCTATTTTAGTTTTTTGGAAAAATCCCATTAAAATACGAGAGGCGCAGTTTTATCAAGAAATTTAACTGGCACAAATTACCCTATATGAACACTTATATGTGTAGAAAAATTCATGATTGTGGGGTTAAAAATTTCGGAGATACAGCCATTTTTAAAATGTTCCCCCAGCAAAAACTGAAATATCTCTGAAATCCTAGGGTCCACAAATTCAGAGTTTAGATGCACATTTAGCACAAATTAAAACTTATCTTTCTAGCCACTTTCAGCTGGCCTAGCCCAACCAGGGAAAAAAGTTTTTGCTGGAAGACCGTTACCCCAGCAAAATCTGTCTTTCATGAATAACTCAAAAACGGCTGAAGGCACTAATTTTTTATTTCAGGCACATTTACAGGAGATTAAATACGAATTATTCGTGATATTCACATCCTGAAAGGACACAAGATTTTGCTAGGATAACGCACACTATTTTACTTAGGTTAATATTCAGGTTATTCAGGTGTTAAATGAAAGTTACCTGCATGTATTATTACCTTATGTATTAGGGATGGATTTTATGACTGGAAACAATTATGGCGTATTATGTCATGATTATTAAAATAATTACTATGACTTGGAACAATAAGATCTTGAACGTTATTTCTAATCAATAAGTATGTTATGTGTAGTGCTTTTATGTTGAATAACATTAGTATGAACTTTTATGAGGTCGTAAGGCAGTGTGTAAGTTTAAATTAGGACTACAATTTTATGCGAATCATTAGGTAATCTGTCGTCAGTCCATCGACAGTTCTTCCTACACTGTGTCGTCTAATTCTTGGTCGAAGAACCTAAATTACCAACGGTTGTCGGTTCTGCATCTGTAGGTTCCTGCCCAATGCCACCAAGTTATTGGTAAGTACCGCACCATTTACAGAGCTCACACATATTTTTCAGAATTTTGATACTGCTTCTGATTATTTACTGGCTGCTGTGGTTTACCTACCTATTAGATCAAGCATAGGGTTGACCCCTTGGGGTAAAAATTTTTTTGTGTACACATAATAACATGTCTGTATGCGTAGGACATTTAATAGGCATAACTTATACGAGGTGTACCTAGGTACCTACCTACTATAGTATTTACAGCCTTGTGGCCAATTACTTGCAACAAATAATTCTATTTCGTGCTACACGCAACAACATAGCGATAATAGCTATGAACTAAAATGCAATAATTATGTAACAAATACCTATTTAACAGACCCTTTTTTTATACTAGTGTCTTTTATTGAAGGGCATATCAAAGACAAGTGCCTATGAGGGCGTCCATTAATAGCGTGAGGCGATTTTGGAGAGTTTTCGACATTCGTTTTTTTATGTTAAAAAAAAAACATAGGTAATTTGCTTAATTATTTTAATAATAGATATAACTAGTATTTAAGGATTTAGCCATATTTAAGTGAAGAAACAAGTTTTACTTAATTTAACTCAGTTTTCTCTCAATTTTAATCTATTGTAAAAAAATTACGTGATATTTGCAGAGACTAACGTGAGATTGGGTGAAATTCGGCTTGATTTCGGCCGAAATTTCTTCACTTAAAAAACGTAATTAATGGACGCCCCCCTACATAATATAAAACTGTTAGTACTTATGGTAAGGTAAAGGTATAAGTAAGGTAAGGAATGCATAGAACATACCCATGGATGTGTGTCAAGCTGACCGAAAACGAAGTTATTTTAATTCGACAGGCATGCATCACCACTTTCAAAAATAATAAGGTGATCGTGTAAGTATACCTATGTCCACACCCACAGCCTGTCAAGCCCTTTTCCCAAGAATGAAAGTCATTTTATGTTGGCCCATAAAAAGCTGACTCAGCGTGATGATTTCATCCCAACTGAACCTTGGAAGTTTGGACGGATATTGCAGCACACCTCAAATATAATTTCCTTTTACAAATAACACGGGCAAGTCTACTCACTCTTGGGGGTCCATCCATTAATTATTTCGAAATCGACAAAGCCCTTTTTAACACCCCCTGGTTCAATCCCATTATAAGGCTTTTATTAGATCCACGGGAGGAGAAGGAGGATATTTTATATAAGTAGTTCAATGATATTTATTAATGAAAGTAAGTAATCAATTTAGATAAAACATTCAAAGTTTAATTCATAACCAAAGATATCAATGAATATTGAGGTGTGTTCTAAATTCTTAAATTTCTGACTTTTCCCTGTATTTGTGTTACAAAAGCTATAACCATATAACATAGGTACCAAATTTCAGCATTGTGGGATAACAGGAAGTACCCTAGAATTTTTGGATTTTTATGTTTTCGATTTTCACTATAGGTATCTCAGAAACTTTAAATACTAATTAAAAACAGTTTTAAAATGTCCAATCAAAGCGATTTCATTAGACACCCCAAATGACGACCTCTGTGGCGCGGCGGGCGAAGGTTCGCCTGCGACGCAGGAGGTTGCGGGTTCGATTCCCGCCTCGGAACAAATATTTGTACGATCTGCAGATATTTGTTCAGGGTATTCTGGGTATTTTTCTATGTATATTAAAAAAATATCTATCTATGTAATGTTATTGTATTAAGTAAATCAGTTATCTAGTACCCATAACACAAGCTCTGCTTAGCTTGGGGCTAGATAATGTTGTATGAAATGCCCAGCATTATTATTATTATTTTTTATTATATGATATGACTATCTCACTTTTTTTTTACCCCATCTTGGACCCCAATATCTCATCAACCCCCTGACCGATATAGCTCCTACAATATAATACTGTACCAATATGATATTGTACAATATAATATTGTACCAATGGGGTAGATAACCCCCATACTAAATTTTATGAAGATCGGATTAACTGTTGGGAATTTTTTATCGGACAATACAAACACCGACCCTTCCAAGTTGACTCAGAGAACTCGCTTCGCTCGGTCAAAAATGCAAAAACCAAATCCCAAGAGAGGATCTCTGCTACCTACTTACAAGAGTTCTTTAATCAAGGAATTCAAATACTTAATCAATCACCCGGAATCAAACTGGCATTTATTTTGTTATATTTTTGGGCTTTACTATTAATTGTGAACGACATATTATTATGTATGAAGGTAATTAAAGTTTTGATTGAAAAAATAATGAACTATCTTATCGTTTTATAAAATTTCATAATGATAAACAGGTACTTTTCGAAATGGAGGGACTGTGACTTAACTCCGGAACCCTATACTTACTATTTATGTTTCGAGAGGAGACGTATTTGTACGGTCTAGGTACTTATTTGAATATGTATATGTAGGCGGAATTTCATTAAATAAATCCATAGTAATTTCATTAGCGTTACCTACTCTATAAACTAACGTGCGGATGGAAAGCATAAGGAGAACTTAAAGTCGAACAATTCCAACTAGGAGCTGTTTATCTGAACAAAGTAGCACAGAGAAGTAGCCTGCATTCATTGATATTCACATCTCATCGTTTTTTATTTATTCTATATTACCGCTTATCGGCGCATCACGCCAGGCGAGCACAGCACAGTTCTGTTAGTTGCCATACGGGCAGCGGACTCGCCGCTCGCGTCGCGACAACGTGCTGCCATCTGCCGGCGACGCGCGCCGGCCACCTGACCTTGGAAGCCGTGGCCTGTGCCGTTCATTGGCCGCGAGAACACAACGCAAACGCTCCAACCTCTTCTAAACTATGTTATCTCGGTAACATAACAACACGAAACTGCACCGGGAACTATCCCGGCTCCCACCGCGTTAGGTGGCGGTGACATTCCGCATCACCTGTCAAAATGATGTGACGTTATAACCTATCAAAGTGAAAATAAATAAACTTTTGTGCAAGCATGAGCGACGAAATGACGGGGCCACTTGTTCGTTCCGGTGAGTTTGATTCTTTTAGTTTTTAGGTTATGTAAGTACCTACCTAATGTTTTGATCAGCGAATCGTAGCAGAGTCAGAGACATGGAATGATAGCGTTTACATTACAGCAGACAAAGACGTGATCTCTGTGTGGATTCTATAAATAGAACGCTCTGTAATGGCGGGTACCTAATCAGCAGTTTATAGGTAGGTACGTATGTACTGTAGTTTTAAGCCCTATTGCTATTCCGTACCGCGTTGTGTTTACTGTTTCCCACAAGCCTATACCTACAATCATTCGTGGATTTCGTGCTCGGCGATATGTTCACACGAACGCGTAAACAAACGCTGATAAACAGATTATGGGCCTACCTACATGCAACTGATGGTTTGTTCGCTTATTCACAGCCCGGCTTGCCAAGCTTTCTATTTAATTGAGTCTTCCTGCCTCTAAAGAAGACAAAATAAGTACAAACTAAATAGGTTGGGTTTTTTCTGCACGAAACCCAGAACAATAACATTGTTGTACAACCACTCAATGGTGTTGTTCTTATAGTTTTTTTAACTGAAGTTAAAGAGCACTAAAATTATAATATGGTCCTTTTCTAACAGACTGAAATGGAGAGGAATGCTATAATACCTAAAAAAACAACAGCAAAATAATGGTTAGTAACTACTTACATAAATAAATTAATAAATAAGTAATTAAAATAACCAAAACTAAGACAGGTCTTAGCTTGGTACCTAACGGTAAAACATTAAGCAAATATTAAGACATTAAAATCAAAGGCATGTTCAGGTTAATTAATTATAAAAACTGTGGCTCTTTACCGCTATAACAGTTTTCTGATGCAAAAACTGTAACGAATTCTTTGAAATTGATAATTCTATTTTTGATAGGTTGGTATCTACCTAATACATAATAGATACACGCCTTTTCCCCCATAGGGTAAGCAGAACCTCAATGGGCATCCATATTGTCACTGTGGGTCGCAAAATCGTAAACATAAACGTGACCAGTGGTGAGCTCATCGCCGCCATTTTTTTCCCACGACTAGACTAAATAACAACTTCTTGCAGTAATAACACACTCCTCAAATAAGCCAGCAGCCAGGACAAATCGTATACTAACGAAAATTGCCCAACAAGTCCGGTCTACTTTCATTCATCATCAGCGAGTACGAAACTGTTGAGGCTCTGGCATCACAGTTTCCTCACGCTGGACTGTTTTTCATGATCACCAAATGTTACAAAAAGCAAAATTCTCCTAAAGACCCACGATACGACGGAGACCTACCCACATTCGTCTCTTTGGTAAATAGTTTGTAGATATGATGATGGGAACTTTAATAATGCTGAAACTACCTGAACCTAAACAGGCAAATTCAAAAAAATAATGGCATTAGGATTACTACAATAACACAATTTGCAAACAAAATAAAACGATAGGTCGACAATTCATAATCTAATTAAGCTACGTAATCAAATGATGGATTTAGTGGACTATCAGCCGACGTAGGTAATTGATAATGATGATTTTGTTTGTTTAATAATAAGGCATTCTCAATAAGAGATTTCAATGTAGCTTTCTGATCAATTGTTTATCAACCCAGTGCCACGTTGTCAAGCGACAACAGCTTCTCTTTCTACAAAACAATCTGTAATCGATATACTTAGTCAATTCCTTACGGGTGCATGGCAGTAGTACCTCTGCTCAAATCCTTTTACCACACTCTATGGAACCTAAATTCATTGCATTCCTAATTCCATTGTAGCGGTCACAATTAAAGGCTATTCTCCTTTATTCTAAGCTATTCTCATGATTGCCAAGAGACAATCAGTGACACAAGAGAAAAAGAAGTTGCTAATTCTCAGATTCAAATCCAACCACGTATAAAACGTAAGAGTTGTGACTGCATCATTTCAGAGGCCTAAGCACGAATATATAATGTAAACGAGTTGTTAGAGAGATCATCGTATTATGTCAATCAAATTACAAAGCTTTTTAGTCACTCCGATGTTAATGGCCAATATTTGACATTGATGATCGTCTCGCTAGAGTCTCGATAACGTTAAATATTTGTGCTAAACACACAGTAAACACAATAGATAGGTAACATGAAAGCAACGCCGCATCACCGAATCAAATTAATCGTGTTGCAATATGGTTGCAATTGTAACTGAGACGCGAATAACTTTTGGTTTTCGTCTAGATCATAATCAATGTCTGTAGAAGTCCTCTATTAAACATAGGTCACTTCCAAAGAATGCCATGACAAACTTGTCTTGAACCGCCTCCATCCGCCAAATCGCTGTCGTTGGCCCAACGAGAGGAGGGTCGTTAATTCGTCTAAATATTAGTCTGAGATCTAAATTAAATTAAAATCAAATGTTACATTTAATCTCATCTCGTGTCACAGAAACAGTACAGTGAAAGGATTTAGGTTCTGCTTCAAATGGAGGCTGCTCAGTAAATTGACAATCTGCTTGGCGTTATCTACAAAAGCTGAGCATTAATCTCCTTCCTCAAACGATTGGTACTGTGCTGGCGTACATCTATCTAGATATTTCCTTGCATCTATCGCATACATCAATATGTCTATTGTATTATATTATATTGTTACTGTATGTTAATAATATTGTTCTCATGTAAGCGACTTATTGTTTTTTTGAGAAATAAAATTCTATTAACCTACGTCTGCCAAGGCCTCTCGTCTGCCCTTTGGTCAACTCTGCAGTAACATGAATCTTAAAACTTTGGACCATCCCACTGCAGGGACATTGCAGTCTTTTTATTTTTTATTTTTTATGCTACTTGTCAAGCAGACAAGCTTACGGCCCACCAGATGGAAAGCAGTTACCGTAGCCCATGAACGCCTGTAACACCAGAGGCATCACACGCGCGCTGCCGACCCTGAGACATGAAGATGAAAAGTCTCATGTGCCTGTAATTTCACCGGCACCCGTACCCTTCAAACCGAAACACAGCAATGCGAACACTACTGCTTGGC
Organism: Epirrita christyi; assembly: GCA_951392215.1. Taxonomy (NCBI): domain Eukaryota; kingdom Metazoa; phylum Arthropoda; class Insecta; order Lepidoptera; family Geometridae; genus Epirrita; species Epirrita christyi. The sequence goes on from OX595850.1 coordinate 6,647,538, forward strand.
GGCAGAAATAGGTACGGTGGTAGTACTTCCCCGGACGAACTCTTTCACAAAAAGTTCTACTACTAACAAAACTACTACTTCTTTATAGTCTTCCACATTCTTATTTGTAACACGATGTTAAACGGGTCCCCCTTGACATGTTTCTTAAAAGTCCAATTTCTTAAGCTATCTTCGATAAAGCCCGCCTTGCTGTTTGTCGCTGATGGTACCCAATCGGTTACCTCGTGCGATTGTTCAGCTGCACAAAGGAGCGTGACAAATGGTGTACTATTTATGGTTTTGCGTCCTTCGCCTATTTACCATCAGAAGTAGACAACGTGCCAGCATGCCCAAAAAAGGCCCTGTTTGCTCGTACGTGACAAAAAGATGTCCTTTTACAATGAACACGTGGAAAGGATTCCACTTACTGCGATGCATAGTGATTATAATGATAGTGAGTGACCGGTCACAATGCAGCTTTGGATTAGTATTTTATTTTTTATTTTTTTATATTATAGATAGGTAACCTATAGTGTTTGGTTCAGATCTTGTCAAAATAATGGAGTAACATGAAGTTATTTGTTGTGTAGTGGTTAAGTCAGCAAAATTGAGAGGTTCAAAGGCTGGCCCACAAGCTAGATTATGGACCATTCAATCTTGTTGAGAGTAACAGTGAGCTCTTTGATAAGGTCATAAATATTGTTGAGGGTATAAGGTCATCTTCATGGCTATAACCACTGATATTGGATTTAAAAATAGATTAGCTTTTCCAACTGGCGTCAAGGTCTCTGTTACGGTTAGTGGCGCGTTATATTTAGCTTATTCTTTTCTTCAGTTTATATTTATTTCAAGTCCATTTTCACGTATTCTACATTATTGTTATATTTTTTTTTATTAAACTTTCCTTGTATGTTTTGTCAAATCTTGCAAATCGATTTTGACGTTATCCGATTGAGCTGATCTGGTGATGGATCTGGAAGATGAATGACGGAACTAATTACAATAAATACTTTCTATGCCATGTCTTTCGTTTGTGCTAAGACTTAATTTTTTTCCGTTTTTCTATTTAGAGAATTATTCGATTGTGTTATACTAAATTTTCCTTTCCGCAAATTCGTCGTTCAATTCAATTTTGTCAAGTCTCGTTTGAATTCTTTATAATCTTCCCTGATTCTTATTTTACATATCTAGGTCTATGGAAAGAGCTATGCTCGGAGTTTCATTAAGTGATTAGAATCCATAGATAAGATCACCGACATACCTCTCAGAATTAGCAAGTTGAAGTGGCAATGAGCAGGCTAAATAGCTTGCAGAACTGACAACCGTTTGGGACTATGGGATCTCGGGTGGTGAACTGGTGACTACCAACTGGACGACGCACGCGGCGTAGGAAGGCCCCCTCTGATAGACCAATAACATTTTAAAGATCTCAGGAAGTCGGTGGATGAAGGCGGCTCAATACCGGTCGTCTTGTCAAGGCGTGAATTTCTACAGTCTGATAATAATGACGATAATAATCGTATATTAACCGTGGCAAGTTGTTTTTTTAACTACACACATATTATAAACATAAATCTCGAAACTCCACCACTAAATGTCTAGTTTAATAGCCTTACATCGTCAAGTGTTTCGTAACTATATAACTTTCGTATTCTGTCTTCGTAACCTGTAAAACAACCTAATTTTTCTTTCAACTAGTGCCATAAGTCGCAATATGTTGGTATGAATAATGCAACTATGCAAAACACTGATGTAGTACTTCGCCGGGACACGTGACTGCGGTACATACGAGTTCGAAGTACAAATGTGCTTAGAATAGTAAAATAAATACTTAAGTGTTTTAAATGAGAATAATAGAGAATCATGAAAGACTTTTAAAATGGAATTGTAACCAACAATTTTTAGTAACAAATAATTATTTTTATTTACAGATTAATACGCTACATTTAAAAATACAAATTTAAACAGTTGAGCAATCTAAAGACCGTTGCAAATGATCTAAAGGTAGCTCAACTGATGCAAATCATTACCAGACAGAAGCGTTCCTAAGACGCTGCATGCATTGTCACGCGGAATGGCAATAATAACATAACCACATAAAACCGAACAGTCACATATGATCCCACACTAGGATTCCCTGGTGACACAAGTGTCATGGGTATCAGGGACTACGAGTACCATGCTACCACAACAGCCAGACTCGGAACAAATATTTGCAGACTATGCAAACTTTTAATGGATATTTATACTTAAAGAAAACACGAAAAAAGCGGCCCAAAAGTGAGCATTTTTTTTTCGTGTTTTATCAGCTTAAATATTTTCAGAATCATGGTCTGAAATGCACTGTTTCAGTTTTCGGGAGTAGTCTTTTTACGCCCTGTATAGTAACAATTCCGCTCTTCTCCTACGAAACTCTGAAAGAATTCGACACGTATTTCGCCTCTCAACGAAGCATCCTCAGGAAACCATTGAGGTCTCGTCCAGCAGTGGACGTCAACAGGCTGGTGACGATGATGATGATGACACAACACAAACATCAAATACTTATCTTGGTATAACCTACACGAATACCCGTTACTTTAATGGCATGTTTAAATAATTGAATTTATTTTGCTGTATTAATAATAAACCAATAGATACAAATTGCGAAAAAAAATTGATAATTTCTCATTTGCTTAAACATCTCCACCAGTTTTATAACAGATTAATGCTCTATAAAAATACACTTAGCTGGAACGGTTTATTACCTCTTCAACTGGGAATAAATAGCACATCTACCTAATGGACTTGTAATGGTGTTGTTTATAAAATAAATTAGAGGATAGTATGTAATAAATTAAGAATACTTTCAAGAGCTCTAGCTTGAATCTTGTTAACCTGAGATAGTGTGATGCTTTGGGAAATACCTACACATAATACTAACCATATATTTTTCTTTACCGGAGTTTCTACATAGACTACACACTAATATACTACTACATACTTATAACGTTGACGCTAGTCAAGATTCCCAGAATTGTGAACTTAAGTTATGGGCTGATGATGGAGAAAATAATAAAGAAAAAGTACCATTTGCCTCCTATTCACCAAAAGTAGTCGCACGACACGTCTTACATCTTAATATTTTGTCCAAACCAAATCACAGCCTAGGTTGCATGTAACAATAACAGCAATATTCTTTGCGCCGTTCCTGGCGAGAGAAAATAAAGATGGCGATATGGCCGAGGACTCCATTTATTTCTAAACTGGTGTTAAATTTTATAAAACTTTGGTATACAGGAAAAAACCGATCTGAAAGCCAAGAGTAACAGGTAAATAAACTTCATATTGTATTGGCATAACGCCACTCACGTTTCTGGATGTGTGCAGATTAGATTAAGATAATTTATAATTTAAAAATGTATATAAATAACATGAACTAAAATCAATTTCGCCCGAAAATCCGGGTATTACTAGGTACTACCAAAATTCTAATCTACTCAAAAGGCGTGAAAACAAGTGAGATCTGATTATTATTCCTATTTAAAACTGAAGAACGATATTAAATTCCATAACTATAAAACAAAATGAAATGAAGCTAGTACTGAAGATATTTAAAATTATACTGGAGATGATTAATTCCAGAATAGTCACGATATTTCAATGAAAAATTTTGCAATGACTAAGTAGCTATTGAATGCAAATTAATAACCTGTGACAAATTCTAAACAGAACTTCTAAGGTAAGTAGGTACATGAGAGACTAGACGTGTACAAAATTCAGTTCATTGTGTAACAAGACGAAAATAGGACACAAAAGATGGTACTAGACATTCGTGATCGTGTCATATAGAGAAACTTAGACGTGACTTGGATTTTAGTATTAAAAAAGTCGTATGTTATCTGTAACGGCTTTGTAACAATACTGTTGAAAAGACAGCTACATACCAATGGATTACTATCTAAGGCCTACAGTCTCGGTACTAATCTAAGCTTCGAGTATGGTTTCTTAAGTTTCTCCGTCTCCGTGTTTTGTCTTCGTCAAAGCAAATTGTACGCTTGAAGATCCTTTTTGTTCTTTGTACTTGAAGGTATTTTTTATAAGTAAATACTCTATAGCTTTAAATACCTTTGTATGAATGTATGCTTTTGAAGATATATGAAAAGGGTAGGTCCGTTTAACAATAGGTATATCAACGGATGTAATCGTATTACTAGGATGTTATATTTGAAATATAAGCTACATACCACGTGTTGTAAAACTAAGCAAATAGATTAACACCAATTAATGTATGTATCGCAAATTAATAAATGTCTTGGAATAGTAGAATTGAAGTTATCGTGGCTTGGTATCATTTTAGAAAAATTACGACTATACACCACGTACTTTACTATTCTCCTGCTGACGTTTCGTTGACCATTTTGAATTTTGTCTTGGAATAGTGTGGGTACTATGACGCTACCTAGTGGGACCCTATACCCTGGACACTCAATCATCTGCGCTAGCTCCGTGTTTCTAGAATTGCATGTTATGAACTTGTGAACAATCAGCCAATTAACTTGAAAAAATTACTTAGATTACTTAGAGTTTGGCCTTCCACTACTAAACTACCTCTATTGTGTTAAGTAGAACAAGTAACGAAATCGAATGCCTTTCACAGATCTATGAATGATTCCTAGACCTCTTACAGGCAAATAATAAGAGAGATGTTTTTACAAATTTATGACTAAGATTTTAATGTCTTAGTAAGTTATACGCCACCTTGGAAATGTAATCTACCTACTAGATCACACGGAATAAGGTTGAAGTTTGTGAATACATCAAACCGAGTGCATGTAGGGGCAAACCATAATGCCACCCATTGTACTCAGCAAAGTCATAATGTTTTATTTAACTATAAACAAAACTTTTCTATGCCTAAATTCTCAGGGAGATACCAGTGACCAATTTATGTGTATTTCTTGAAATGTATAAATATATTACAATAACGAAGTTGAAAAAACTGGTAAAAGTTTTATTTTTATGACACTCGTAGGTATGTTATTTAAATAAGATTTCGATTCTTACGGAGCACCATCATTAGATATTATTGAAAATCTGTAAGTATTAAATTATTATTCTTACGAGAAACTGATCTCTTTACCTGGATACAAACAATAAGATCGAGGTTTTTCAGTTACCCTGGTCAGGCGCACTAAGTCCCACCATATATTATACCCTTAAAGACTGGGAGAAGACAGAAAAATTTAAACTCTAAAGCATTGAATCCTATGCTAGCAGGGCTCACACAGATATTTGACATAGTAAGACTGCATACCAATGAACATCTCAGCTTATCTCTGCTATTCCAATGCAAATAGATTGTAACCTATACGTTATTGCAAGTGACGTAAGCAAGGAAATATCTCGACATTTGAAATGACTCTCCGCAAATAAACGGTGATCACGTTTACATAGTATTGGTTGAATAAGGGGGCTGCAGCCTATGAATAACTAGCTAAGTAATAGTCCATAATGCATGCATAACTCCCGAACACTAGTTACTGGGTCAGAAAAAGTTATCTATAGTCATTTAATATCATCATCAAAATAATATCATAATCTAGCGCAGCGCAATCAAGTACTTGGTACCCCAACAATTATCTAATGAACAAAATAATGACAATAAAGAAAAACTATATTTAGGCTGCACAAAAATATAAAATAGCAATAAAATTGTTGTAACGTTAAATAATAGAATTGAAGTTAAACGATAAAGAAACAACGAGAAAACGAACGATGAAACGAAAACGAACGAACAATAACGATAGATGTTAAAATGTTGGCCCATAATGTGAGCTATTCCCGATAATGCTATATTTCGGATATTGTTGCATTTGATGTGAAGAACTACTGCATATAATCGTCTTTAAAATGAATTCAATAACATTAAGACAAGACGGTATAGTTACATATGCAGTTGTTATTTGGAAACAAACTGTTCAATTAGATTTTTAGTTTTGATGAGTCACAAATGCATAAAGACAATATATTTTTAAAAAGAGATAGTTCAGGCAATTAAATGTTTCAAAACTGAAAAATTAGCAATGTTTTGTGTATTTTAGCACCCACATTCAAATCAGGTTTATCGCTGCTAATAAACCAAGTTGTAAAACCTTTTTCCAGCGAATTGCTTGATAATTGATGCAAATAAAACCAAAATTGAGAAAGGATCAATTTATAATGAACAGATAATAAATTGCATACACAAAGAATCAAATAACACCAGTCCTTTCCTTGATTTGAAAGCTTCTTTATAGCTTTAATAAATAGAGAAAAGAAAATAGCATAGGAAAGGCCAAGGCCCACAAAGGGCTATAGATAGAGCCATCGGAAATATTCATACAAAGTAATGTGCAAACTTTACGATCAAAACTAGTCTTCATCACGGCTCCTTATTCGGAAATTCCTTGTTCTTGATAAAAAAATCTATCATCTTATAAACCGTAGGTACCTACAAGTTGCCTACGTTATTTCATTAATATTCAATGCCGATTTCCATTCAGCTATATTTGGATCATAAATGTGCCCAGTTGGTTCGAGTTTGACCAGTTATCGCTATGCCCATCTCTGGTTGGAATCTATTTTTAGATCCGTTTAGTCATTAAGATCATTTACATGGCACTTACACGTTAAATTTTACTACAAGCCATAGAGTAATTTCCATACAAATAGAAGCTGTTGTTCGGCGATACAAAGATCATACTTTTATGGTCATACTCGATATTATTTATTTATATATTGTAACTGATCATAGAAGTCTTGTTTCAATTCAAATTCATGGTTATTGTATTCTTACTGAATGATGAAAACAAGAGATAATACTAAATCAACGTTGAAATAGTTTTACTTTTAGATTTATAGAACTTGAAGAAAAATAAAATATGATGCAGACTTCCCTAGACCGTTTATATTTTTTCATTAGCGTCATTATTTATTAATCTTTATAATTTGTTAGAATCATATATATGAGTCCTGTTATCTTCTTATAATTCAAATTACACATGATCACATAGATGGTAACTAAGAAACATCAAAATGGCAACTCAGTCGTTACTCAGTATGAGTAAGTACTTAACATGATAATTCAAACCAGCTGTCGGCAGGTCAAGAGAATACAGTAACGCGTACTCATTACTGGAGGATATTTGAACTTCATCCAATTGTAATAAGATTAAAATTCGATCGCCGAATACCGCTCAAAATTGGACTTTGTCCAATGCAATGTTGTATATAGCGGTAATTACAATAGCATCAATAATTAAGTTTATTGTTTGAGGTTAACTATTTCAATCTTCGTTTTTAATTATAGTATTCTCATACAATCGATGACGTTTCATAGTATTTATTTCCTTCCTGGATTTAAAAATACCTATACTATGTAAGTATGTAAATAATATTAGGTATGTGACAATCGTATGAATCATCATTATTTTAATGTATTTATGTGCGGTTATGTTATATTTTGTAACTTATATATACTTATTAGTTATTATATAACTTATACCTACTGACTTGCATATTATACCTAATCAAGCAATGAAAAGTTATTTATACTTATTCTAACCTTTTACTCCAAGAAGTGGTTTCTATCACCGTATATTTATGACTAGTGATAGGTGTAAAGGTATTTATAAACAGGTGAAATATGAAATCTTTGGTTATAGTAGCGGTAAGTATAAGATACGGTTAACAATATTGTAGATATTGTAGTCCACTACTTAAAAAAAGGCCCTACAGGCATTTAAGGCGAAACGTTAGTAAATGGCGCGGAATTCAAACTTCGTAGCTAAACTAATTAATTTTATGAGATAAAAACAACAATAATTTAAAACATGTCTGTCTGATTTCCGTAAAATAACAAAACAAAAACAAATTTAAGTTTCACGCCATATTCTATGCTAACGTTGCACCTTCTTAACATCTATCTACTAGCACTAAACTTGTAAATCTCATTGACGTAGGTATTCCGGGTTCAATATCTACTTCATGTGCTAGGTTCAAGTAATGATGACCGATTCTTCTATCTCTCAAACAACATTATCCATCAAACTTTGAATTAACTATAGGCAATAACTGCCTATTTCGCACATGCGTTTGTTTATATATAAAAATACGAATATGATAAAAAATACGCAACAGGAAATTGTAAGTGTGAAACTGTGAACTTATATTCTGTGAAATGCAGTTTACCGTAACCGGTTACTATTTCGTCACTTTATAAGGAAAACTCTGATGCTCAACAGTTTATATTACGTGCCTATTTATGACGATGACGGATATCTTGTGGACTTAGCACAAAAACAAAAGACTACACATTCAGACCGCGCAGTTATTACCAGCGCCATCATCAGACAAAACGGTCCTTGACCAACAAACGGCGATATTGAATATTGCCGTTGCTGGCACTCAGCAGGATGTCACAAAGAATATTAGAAGCTTTATTTATCGGATTCAAGATGACAACAAGCTGATATAATGGAGATCTAATGGTGCGAAGGTATATTTTTTATCTTTAACAGCTAATCATTTTAAGAAAGCATGAATTAAAAAAATAATTACATATACCTAGATACCTACTTTCAATATTTGGTGAAAGACTACCCACTATGGAAAAAAGATAAAAAAAAACTAAAATAATTAATAAAAAAATCCTAGAAATCCTGGGTCTATAAGTAAGATTTTAATTTCAGATTCTATTACTTTGTAAAACTCTGAGCATAACTCTCTCCATAGTCCGCTATGAGACTTTGAGCTTGAAGCCGACATTCAGAATGAGCAAGTCAAAGTAGTAATGGTCAAATCATAGCTCACAGAACTGACAACCGTCGGGGAACATAAACGGTAACGCACAATAGAGAAAGACCCCTCGATATAGATAGTCTCGATGGACTAAAGAAATTAAAAGGTCCCAGGAAGTCGGTGGATGCAGGCGGATTAAGACCGTTACTCGTGCATTCAATGGCGGAGGCATATGTCAGACATGTGGAGACATATGCTGCCGCAACATAAATTCATATATACATATATAACATAAATACACCTCATCAGAATGAGAATGATGATGAGGTGTATTTATGTTGGTAATTCATTAAATTGTGGATATTTTTGGATTCTTATTCAAGACCTAGGCAAGCTAGGTCATATTTGACAGGGCACACCGATCTTATAGTTTTAAAGACGAATATTTCAGTACTTTCTATATTTACTAAATTCACCCTATCACTATCAAAACGCGCCGACCGACCGGTCTAACTGGTCAAGCGAGAACAAAATGTAAAGTTACGTGGACATTCCTCCTATGAATGCAGGATAGTCAAAGGAAAGTTAAGTTAGTTCTTAAAGTTGTATAATTCTAAAATAAAAATGTGTCCTCAAATCTCTGCTTTTATCAGCCGGAAGACATCCACTGCTGGATAAGCCCCAAAGCATGCATAGCGTCCAACCCAATAAAGCGTGCAATGGGGCATTTGCCATAATTACCAAGCTTGGCAGGCGTATTTTGGTGATCGCAGGTTGCTGTTAAGTACTCAGGTGGATGCTGCTGCTCATCACCTGGCGTAATCCCTTAGTCGACTTGTACGACATCCATCGGAGGAGTTGGAGGAATCCTATTCTTAGACCGAGACTACGGCTCGCAAATATTCTACTGAAATTGGGAAAAACGTTAGCGACTTTCATCATTTCTCTTTACGTATACTTATTTTCTAAAAATATAAATCATGGGGGGCGTTCGTAGTTCATCGCTTAACTGTGAAACTGTAGGATTATCTTAAGAGGGCACTATTCTACAATTTAGGCTCCCTCTTTAACGCACGCGATAACCCGCGCGCCATCTTACTCGCGCTAGCGAGTGTCGTGCACAAAAATGAAGTTTTTTGTTTATTATGGCGAAAATAAAGTGTTTATCAAAAAACTGATTTTAGCATAAGAATAAATAGTAATTACCTACTTGTTGTAGTAAAATTTATCTTAAAACACCGTAGGGTTCCTGAGATTTCTTTCAAAACGCGTGGGAAACAAGGATTTTTCATTAAATAAAACTATCGAGGTTTTTTTTACATATCGTGTTTTCAACTTTACACAATAAATGCAAAAATATAAAACTTTCATATTCCAAAATATTTAACTCGTAGAACCCGTAGATACTGAGTTATAGATCAATTTTGTTGGGCAAAGTCACATAGTACGCCTTCTTAAGGGTGACTTCTTATTCGGGTATATGTATTTTTGCATTAGTTTGTTCATGTATAAACCGTATAACTTTGCTTTATAAATCGTAAAGATTTAGATTTTTATTTTTCCGATTCAGATACTTTCAAAACGAATTCTGTAGTAGAGTAGAATGTTCATGGTACCTACCAATCAAAAGTTTCTATGTATATATTTTCTTTTTTATTAATAGAAAAGTATACAATGACTTTCTGTATAGGAGCTGTCTTAAATTTTGTATTATTAGGTACATACTCTACTTTTTATTTATATTTTCCTATCTTTCTCATACACATCAAATCTACGATGAGAAACTGATAACAACCTAAGATACAAGGTTTCTTATCAATAGATACCCAATATTGATAGAAATATACCTTGTATATTTGACTGAACTAAAATTCAAGTGCCACTTCTAGCAAGTCTTTTCTATTTTACGTTTCAGTAACTATCACTGGATATACAAGTAACAGTGTTACTCGTTTGGGTGTTACTCGTTGGGAACCCTCCGGATGTTTAGTGTAAAATTTTAAGATTATGTAAATATTTCGTGTTTATTTTTAAAATCATCATCATCATCATCAGGATATAGAAGTCAACTGCTGAAAAAAGGCCTCCGCCATTTGATTGCAACCATTATAGTTAGTTTTTCCGTGATTGAACGAAGGGTTAAATTTGCTTGTCCTTATTCTGAAGGTTAAATGTTAACAACAAAGTTGACATGAACCAAAAAAAATCGTCTCATTTTTAAAATAAGGTCGAATTTGTATGATTGTAATTCGTATGTTCGTTGCGTTAATTATGTATTGTACACTAACACTAGGTATTATTCAATCAATTGATATCAAACATGGACTAGGCATGGAGTATATAGATAAAACTATCGACAAGTGTCCAATGTTATCACATTTGTGGAGCTAAAAAACTTCCGGAAAAATTTGCAAGTTTATCAACGATTTTACTATCGCACCATCTATCACATACGCTAGAAACTATTTAGTTACGCTACCCGACGATAGGTGGCACTACAAAGTCTGAGTAACTGACTTATACGTTTTATTTGTTACCTACAAGATCCATGTAAATTCGCTACTGTTTTTGTAAATTCCTAGTAATAGCACTTACTTATAAGCGGTCGAATATGTGGACCTGGCATATTTTAGTTAGGGATATAAAACTATGAGATGACCGGTAGGTATTTGCTTCAGTAAATGATTTGTATGGTTACCAGCAGCTTTGAACGAATTTAGCGTTCAGAACAGTCAGTGAATGAAGGCAATAACGCTTATTCTGTGTTTTTACTGATCAAAATGAGCCCAAAACTGTCCCTTGTTAACCTTCCATTAGTTTAACATCTATATAATTATTGTGTAGGTTACCCAAGCATCATGCAACTACTATATACAATTATATATAGCCTATAAATAATAACATAATATGTTCTTATTTATAGGCTATATATTATGTATATAATGTTATTCTGATGTTTAAGCTATAACACTATAAAGTTTCATATATAAATCTGTTAAGTAGTTTTTTCGTGAAAGAGTATAACAATATAAACATCCATCCATCCATCCATCCATCCTAACAAAGTTTTACATTCATAATGTTATTAGAATATTTTATGTAAAAAACGGTCAACCTAAAAAAACAAAACACCTTCTAAAAAGGTGCTAATGTATATTCCAAAAATATATCAAACTAATATTAACCGGGCTATTCCCAGTAGTTTTACCGAGTAGTCTTACCAGTTGAACTACCACTCTACTCCAAATAGTTGTAGAAAATAAAAGCTGAAAACCTAAAACCCGACTAAGAATAAAAACGCAAAACCTGAAAACGTACGTTATCAAAACGTAGAGGAAGGCCAAATCAACAATTTCAAAATTATTATCGAGGATTTGGCCTCCGTTTTTGTTTTGGAACTTCTATTTTTTACATCAACATTATACAACACACACATGGTACAATAATAATACCAACATTTTATATCGGAATTTTCACTTGTATCGAAAACGGACAATCTGAAAATACTAGGTCTTTTCCTAGGATATTTCGTCCGAACTCAATACACTTAGGGCTCATTTGTCTGAACGTACCATGTCCTCGGTTGTGCAATCGTATTGAATGATAACCAGCATAAGTGTACAACAAGATCGCCTGAAAGATGGCTATGTGGTGTAAGGCATAGGCGGAAGAGTTAAAGAAAAGAAGATTTTTAATTTTGGTGTGACAAATCGCTTCCCGGGGCTCATTCATCGATACCATTATTATATCGTTTAAATAAATAGTGTCTTTTGATAATATACACCTTCCTAATAAACAGAGTAATAGGAGCTTACTATTTGTGCGATTCTACGTGAGTCTATATTCTTAGTTTTTTGGTATTTGGGTAGGCAGAGCCTCAAAAGGATAGGCCTCTATTTTTTTCAATATAGACGTGACAAGTAGTGAGCTCATTACCGCCATTACTTTCCACGACCAACTCTGCTAACGCTTTCTTCCAGTAATAATACACTCATAAATAAGCCAGTAGCCAGGACAAATCTTATACCAACGAAAATTGCCCAACAAGTCCAAAGTGATAGTTTTATGTATAAAATATGTATGTTATTCTATATATGTTTGTATAGGCTTATTATTTAGGAATATTTTTATGTACATTTCCCATGGTGTTATGCTATGTAAAGTAATAAAAATACTAAAATACATATTTATCTATAAATATTTTAGTATTATTATTACATAACATAGCACCCAACAGTCACATACGTATAGTCATGATCCCACACTAGGATTCCCTGTGTCATGGGTATGAGGACCTACGAGTACCATGGTACCATAACACCCAGACCCGGAACACATATTTGCAGATCATACAAACATTTGTCCCGCAGCGGGAATTGAACCCGCATCCTCTCGCATCTCAGCTGGCTTCTCGCCCACCGTGCCACAGAGGGCACACTTATTGCTCAATATCCGCTTATCTCTCATCACTCGTCCCGCTCCTCGAGTGGTTATAACCAGTAAATCTGACTGCACTTGTTCGCTGCCTCAATATAAATTTATTGTCCAACCGGCACTATCAAGTACGCCCGTGTTATTTAGATAATCTCAAAATATCCTCAAAAACCGTCTTAAGCGCCCTTTATCATCAGTTCTTTCTGAATATACCACATTCGAGTGCGTTTTCATCAGTTTCTTGCGATAAGTGATTTCAGCGAGTGAATTTTTTAAACACCAATAAAATTCTGTGTTATCCCCCGTACCGTTTTTCGATAAGTGATTTCTGTCTTATTTAAATATCATTTTGTTATTATTTTTTGTGATACGCTGTGCTCCAATAACTTAAATTAGTGTTTCACAAAGATAAGTGTGATATAGAACTGTTTTGGTGAGGAATTCAGTGGGAGCAAAGTACTTAGTTGGATTTTTCGAGTTTGATGTGTGTTTGAGTAAGTACCTGCTTGTACTTTTAGAAAATAATAAAACCATCTTATTTAACAGTAGGTTAAAAATGTAAGTGCCAGTTTCTTACAAGTATTACGGCCGCTATAAAGTCCACCCTGAAGTTTGCCGTTTTGATGGCTACAGACTGTTTAGTTACGCATCTACGGCTGACTTCAGGGTTGACTAGTTACATTGCCAAAAATTACTTGTCTATCCATAGTCATTCAACCTAGCGAAATCAAGTGATACTTTTCTTTTGAAGATTGTACTAAGTATAAAAAAACATCAGAAAAACATAGCACAATATTATATAATGTAAAGTATTATTTATTTATCGTATTTTATATTTTATTTGTGCCTTATATTTCTTCTTACATTGTTATTTAGCGAATACAAAACCAACCATGTGGTTTTGAGCGTCTATAAACCTCTATAAACACATGGTTTATTTTGTTTAGAACAAATAATAATACCCAGAAGGGGTAGGCAGAGCCTCATTGAGCTTCTTTTCACTGTGAGTCGCACAATCGTAGGAATATAGACATGACCAGTGGTGAGCTCACACCATTGCTTTCCCACGACCTCGGCTAACGCTTTCTTCCAGTAATAACATTTTCCTAAATAATGCAACCAGGACAAATCTTATACCAACGACAAATTCCCCAACAAATAAAACAATTGGTTTTAATATTATGAAAGACATAAGTCTCGTCAAAATGACGACCTCTATATGGTGTGGCGAGCGAGTAACTGGCTGAGATGCAAGAAGTATGGGTTCAATTTCCGCTGCAGGACAAAATTAAATGTTTGCATGATCTGCAAATATTTGTTCCGGGTCTGGGTGATGTGGTACCATGGTACTCAGAGTTCCTGATACTCACTACACAGGAAATCCAAGTGTGGGATCAGGTCTACGTATGTGATAGTTGGTTGTTAACAACCAACCACTTGATTTTGATTTTTGTGTGTGAAATCTCGGATGACAACCATAATGTTGTATGGACGTCAATTAGATTGGTTCGCTTGTGACGGTATCTCGTGGACGTGATTTCCCCGAGGGAGTCTTTAAGGTCTATATGGGGGGGTTGTCTGCATCAGACAACATACCAGACGGAAGACCCAATACAATGCAACTAGCCGACTGTGTCGTTGAAATGACCTAGACGGCTAGACCGATATGAGGCTATTTTTATCAATGGTATCGGAATTAGAGCGGAAGCGTTATACAAAATAGCGTTTTTATTGTCATACTAATGATACAAGTTTTTTTTTTTATTATTTTATTTATTTCTCATAATTTATTGTAATGCAAAATCGGATTTGATTCCCGATAAAGAATTCATCATAAAAAAAATATATTTTCTTTCGTGGTCGCCACTCAAGAACCTTCCCAATTTCTGTTCTGCGGGCTAGGTATATATGGCCTGCCCATTTCCACTTCAACTTACTAATTATGAGAGCTGGAAAACCCGGAAGATGCCTCCCTCTCGATAGACCGATATCGTTTCAAAGGAAGGAAGTCGGTGGATGGAGGCGGCTCAAGACCGTTTGTCGTGGCATACATATATGATAAACTTTTCTTTAACATAAACAACTACTTAAAACTAAGTCGTACTATTAGACAATCTTTATTATCAGCAGCTTTTAGAACTCCACTGATGGATAAGTCCTCATCATTGCATTGCATTGAGGCATTGGCGGGATTTGCCATAATCACCACGCTCAGCAAGCGGATTGGTGATCGCAGTATTGGTGTTGTGTACTCAGGTGGATGCTGCTGCAAATCCCCTGTTTCCCACATTTACGGGAGGAGACGTACCTAGTAGTCTCAGGCCGGACACACCACTGCACAAACTATCTACAACAGCTTATTTATAACGATTTAACAAAGGTTAAGTGACAGAACTTTCGTTCGTTTTCTTTTACTCACGTTTGACGTAACAACGCACAGTTTACTTCTTCAAATGGTGCCTTAACCACTATTTTTTGTTTTTTGGGTAACTTATTAGGTATTACTTACGCAAATACGATCGAATAAGATAACTCAGTAGGTAATCACTGCAACCAATACTAATAATATTTAATTCAAAAGTAAGTGTCAACGGCCATTATCATTTGTGATGGACGATTAGATTGTATTATACATATCTTCTTTGATTACAGTATAAGGACATGGTTAGAATTCCTTTTTGACGTATGAACGACTACTGGGGTTGCGTATAAGTGACTAAGTGATAAAAAAACTGATTAAATTTTTAGGGACCTTTTGAGGTCGCTAAATTTTCGCCTACTGGTCAGTTCTCATGTCGGTTTCATAGATAAAGCGTCAGATTAACATTACTGCTAAACCATTCCATTTAAGTACATTTTTTGTTTACATTCAAATAAAACTTTGTCATAATAAACCAAAATAATCTCAGTTACAGTTATAGAAGCATACGAAGAGGTTATGTAAAAAAAAGTTAATTTCAAGGAAAAAAGAAACAAAACTGACTTTTATCAAAAAGTGCTGAATCAGTTTTGTTAAAAATTATATGGAACCACCTCTGAAACAGAAAAAGAATTATCAAAATCAATAATTTACAAAGTTTTGTTGTTGACAGCCATTTGAATACGACAAAATACTTCATTATTAGCTACTCTTGAAATGAAGTACAATATTTATTTCATTTTGTAACTTTCAAATGGCTGTCACCGTGGAACTTCATTATTTCAAAAATGAATTTTAAAAGGGAAATAATTTAAAAATAACCATGACTGGTTTCTATATACTTTTATTGTTATGGATCAGACAAATAATATTTTTATGTTACAAAAGTTATATCAGTGAAGAATAACTTTTTTGAACATAAGTTTTATTGTCTATATTTATATAAAAAAAATACTAGATGGACCCCATCTTATGGTCTCTTAAATACTAAATTGTCAGTTCAACTGCATGCAGTGTTACTTCTCTCAATCAGCCGTTAGTCATGAATTACCTCCCCTATATCATTTAAATATGTATAACTTTTTATAATATGTTCAATATTCCCATATCATACATAGCGTGCAATGGGGGGATTTGCCATAATAACCACGCTTGGTAGCCGAATTGGTGATCGCAGGGGATGCTGCTGCCCATCCCCTGACGCAATCCCTTAGTCGCCTTTTACGACATCTACTGGAGGAGTTGGAGGAGTCCTCCAAAAAAAAATGTGAAAAGGGTCCTCCAAGGCAGGCAACGCATTGGCAATGCCTCGGGTGTTGCAGATGTCAATAGGCGACGGTAACCACTTACCATCAGGTGGGCCGTATGCCAGTTTGTCGAGCCATAACATAAAAAAAAAAAAAAGTCCTACTCCCCTTGTTCCCCGTACATAACCAAGTTACAAAACCAGCACTGGAAGAGGACAAATAATTCCTATTATTTGTCCTCTTCCAGTGCTGGTTTTGTAACTTGGTTATGTACGGGGAACAATCTTAGGCCGAGACTACCATGTCTCAAAATCTTATGTTTTATTATAAATATGCAATAATAATCGTCTGCTTCGTTGCGTAACTGGTGCTTTCTTGGTCTGCTTTAGGTCAGTGACCAGCTTGAGATATGGCATTATATGGGGGGTATATAGTTAGTAATTAGTATTTATTGAGTCGGTTCGAGACCGTTCGTCGTGACATTCTAGGGGGTAGGCCTATGCCCAGCAGTGGACTTCTACAGGCTGATGATAATGATGATGATATAAAGAACACAGTCCTAAGAAAATGTTTATTGTCCTGATACACAACATGAAATTGGTTTTATCAATAGCTTTTTTCAATTTGTATAGCACTGTCCAAACACTCCATTCAATTCAATAAGTTCAGTGGCTCGTAACATATGTTTTTCTGTAACAAATTGAAACGTATAGATACAATGAATATACAGCATACATATATATAAACATTTGTATATATATAGCCATGTATCAATATCACGAGGTTTCAATTACAGAGCAGTCGCTAAACAAGACAAATGCGTCATCCGGCCGGTTTAAATATCCTTAGGATTTTTTTTTTAATTTGTAGCGTTGAAAAGTTACCAGTTAGTTACTTTTAGTTTTGTGCCGTAGTGTGTCCTAAAAATAAACCCCTTCTTCTCCTCCCGTGGATGTAGTTAAACACTTACTAACGGATTACCCAGGGGATAGGCAGTATCATTATCCGCATGAGTACTTAAAACCAAACTGCGATTGCCAATCCACCTGCCATGCATGGTGATTATAGAAAATCCCCCCATTGTATTCAATGGAGGAGGCCTTTTGTGATAACTATATTAATACTACTCACTCACTGGTACTGCTAGGGCTCAGCCACCTACATCTGTAGCAGGCCTGAAGTACCCCGTAGAAAACGTCCGATGGTAGACTAGACGTGACCTGAGAGAATTGTGTAGAGTAATTACAGTTGGAGTAGGCAAGGGTTATTGCTAGATCGTGAGCTAACTGTCACACGAACAAACAAAAAAACCCCAAGTTGATTATTGTTTTCTTGTAACCAAATTGTATTCTCATTCGGAATGAGCATTATTGATAATCCAGCTCTGACACTCCATTGAATTATACTGTCAATCAACACTTCGAAATGACCTTTCCTCGTACGAACCAGATTTTGACACCTTGCGATCACCATAATTATAATAAATGACTTTTGGTAATGCGATATTGAAAGTATTCCGCATATTATTATTTTAGGATACAAGAATATGGTAGATATATAGAGATAAATAGAAATATATAGAACTTTTTATTAATCATCATACAAAAATGTATGAAATTAAGGGTTATACATGGGAGCCGCTATCGCTAACAGCGATCTCTGCCAGTCAACCTTTGAACGGACTGGAACAAACAGAAAAAGAGAAGGGGCATATTGGTGTAGTTTCTACAAAATAAGTATTAAACAACATACTAAAACTTAAATATTAAAACTTAAATATTAAATACATATGTTTATATTAATGTTATATATTATTATATCCTACAAATATTATTAAATGTAAAGTTTGTGAGGATGGATAGATGGACGGATGTTTGTTACTCTTTCGCGCAATTACTACTGAACAGATTTTGATGAAACTTAGCAGTATTATAGCTTATACATTAGAATATTATAAATTATAGCCTATGTGTTGGCTATGATTTATAATAGAGGTTCCACACGTTTAGAATACTTGCATTCAACCACGGCTTCGCTCAAGTGATTCAGGAATAAGAAACAAAAACTTAGATGGTCTATCCACCTTTCACCAGATTTATTTGAAATTAGTTCAGCCGTGATCGAGTAATAAAAATCAAAATTTTTGCATTTACTGAATAGCTTGCAATGCTTGTAGTATCTAACACAATGATTTCAAGTTTTTGAAGGTCTCGTGTCTGTGAATCAATTTCGAAACGAGTTACTATTTTTAAAATGAAACTAACGTTTGCTGCTAACACAACGATTTCGAGTTTTTTAAGGTCTGTGTCTGTGATTCAATTTCGAAAATATTCGCTATTTTTGAAGTAAAACTAACGTTTGCTGTGAGAATATATAAATTAATTTGTAAAGTCAAAGGCCCGTTAGAGATTTAGATTTAATTTAAATTACGATTAATGATCTTAGAGCAGTGGACATCGACCCAATAAAATTATACCACACGCTTGCTCATGTGACCAATTGGCTTCTACGGTTTGGGTTCTTAGAAACCAATGCAATTGCAAGAGTAACTTGCTTGATTTTATTTATTTGTACCCTGTATTTCCTTATTGAAGTTGTTGAATATGTATGTCTTAACTCAATGTATCTTCGATATTATCATTTTGCCTATATCTATTTACCAAAGAGATTGTGTCTTTCGACATAGATAGATAACCTGCAAAAGAGTCATAGCAAGTTGCTTTCCAACCCTTTCAATTACTCACTCAACATTCACTTTTCTATTACTTTATTACCTATATACCTATTGTATACCTACTATCTATTTTACTAGTAGTTCGCTCCGAACTGAGACCTCGCGATGGCACCTTTATCAGCCCCGACTACTTAAGTGGGGAAGAAATGGTTAAATTTTAGCATTACCAGAGAACTTGAAGTATTTTTGAGGTATTTTTTGCATATTTTACTTTCTCTACCCTTCTACTAAGATACAATTTTCACCTCAAGGTAATTTCCTACACATCATAGAAATAACCTTTGAATAGGGCTAAAACGGGCGTACATACAACATACCTGTTAGTATAATATCAAGTAGGTACCCGACGAATTAATTGATAACGTCCTTTTTATGAAAAACATAGAACGCCAACGTCATTCAAATTCCTAGAAATGGTCAACAATGGATGTTATATTGGTTATTGTTTTATGGAGTAGTTTCAAAATTTATCAATTTCAGACTTTTCCCTATTTTGTGTCACAAAAGCTACAAGCATACTAAATTTCAGCTATGTGGGATTGCTAGAAGTACCCTAGAATTTTAGATTTTTACGTTTTTTATTTTCCCTAATATCTCAGAAACTACTTAGTCTAAATACTTATTAAAAACAGTTTTGAAATGTCCAACCAAAGCGCTTTCATTAGACACCCCACTTGATCTGACTGTCTCACTTATTTTTTTTACCCCTCTTGGACCCCAATATCTCATCAACCCCCCGACCGATATAGCTCATAACTTTACCTACAAATTGTACCAATACTATCTACTCCCATACTATATTTCATGAAGATCGGATTAACGGTTGGGAAGTTTTCATCGGACAAACATACATACATACATACATACAAACGCTGATTCTTCCAAGTTGCTCAGAGAACTCGCTTCGCTCGTTCAATTATTGTATTTAAAGTATTTTTTAAACTCTCGCGATTAGAACACGTATTTATTAAATGATTTTTTTAAAATCTTGTGTTGTGTTTCTTTCGGTGAAATAAGTAAATTTTCTTTCTTTCTATAAATTTTCTTTCTTTTCTTTATCAGTCGGCTGCTGGATGCTCATCTTTCCAAGTCTTTTCAATTCCCATTCCCACCCGCTATATTACACAACTATCTATCTATTTAGATGCCAATTTGCGTATTCGTAAATCACAGTTTAATTAAACCTTTCTGTCAGAACAAAATTTAGTTCTCCAGAATGGTAACCCGTGGCCTGGATTCCATTCTAGTTGCATACCTAAAACCTGTCTTCAATTATATAATGATGTCTCTACGGAAGTGGGTTATTCTGACGACACGCAGCGATCTACCTTTTGGTACTGGACAGTTTTGGAAGATTAAACATTGTACTGTTAGAACTTAAACTTGAACTTTTTAGGAAAATAAATATACAAAATGGAATTAATAATATAATTATAAGAAAACTACGATGCAGACATACAATTTAGTTTACAAGCTGAACAATAAAGAACAATTATCGTTAATTATCAATATACGCAATTTCACTAAACGCCATATCTTAAGCTTACAGTCCACTGAAGCATAGCTGCATAATGATTGCCTAATCCACCCAAACCGGCGACAGAAGCGCTAATATTATTTGAATCAAAATAACTGGAACTATAAGCACTTGTAGCTGCGTGAGATGTTTCGTAAATGCATAATTATACGAGCCCAGTGAAAAGTCGCTTTCCACATTTCACTTATTTTCCTTATTGTTTTGGACCCAGTGACTCTATTTTTGAGTCCAGTCAGTGTGTGTGTATATACGAAATTACTTGAACGACTCAGTTTGCTGTCGCTTTTTTGCTTGTGCTCTTCCTACTGAGCTGGCAACGTCGAGTACAAAAATTTACTACCCAATACGTATAGGCGAGGTCAGCGCTGGACTGGAACTAGTGTATAGAAGAGCCCAGTTGCAAGTCAACGCTGGCCTGATTACTGTACTGTCACATTACTAGGCTCGTACAATCCTGCGTGAAGCGCCTTACGTTTATTACTTACGCTTTAGTGGACATTGGGCCGTAGTGCTGTGTAAATCACATAATTGGGAATGCGACAACCTTAACCAGTGGAATTGGATTTAATTGAGACGGTTCTAAATATAGTCCGGTTAGAATAGGGTTGACTGACATACTTGTCTCAAAATTGTACGTGGTGAAAAGTGACTGGGTCAGTTCGTCTTTTTTTAGGGTTCCGTGCCCAAAGGGTGCCAATGGGACCCTATTACTAAGCCTACGTCTGTCTATATTCTGTCACAGGTTTATATCTCGGCAGCTGTGTGTTGGCATTTTCTCAGATTATGTGCTGTTGTGACATGAGTTGGTAAATAAAAAATAAAACCAATCAAAAAAGGGTACCCTTACCCCTTTACAGGTATCCCTTGGGGGGCCAAGGGATACCTGTAAAGGGGTAAGGGTACGTACGGTCTTGTACGGCGGTACAAGAGTTTTTCAACCAAGGAATAAATCCTTATTAGTTGTAATATAACCTGCCTAGGAAAAAAGTCGTGTGTCTATGGTTAGCTCCTGTATAATCAAACTGGATTTTTTAATATTTTTGACATTACAACTGCCTTTGACAGAATTAATTATAGTTTTTTTTTAACAAATAATGACTGGAATTTGATAAAATTAAGTAATTTTCATTCATACATTCTCGAATATCCTGCATTGAAACTTTTCGAGTTATAGAGGGACTGTGATTATTGACTTCGGAACCCTACACTATGTGTGGTTTGAGACGCATTTGGCCGGTTTAGTTATGTCAAGAAAAACAAAAACATAAATATTTAGGGTTCACAAACATATCTTAATTTAAAACAAAATAGGTTAACGAAATTGTTTTTTAAACAACTTTACTCAATTGCTTCAATACGACAATGTCTTATTAATTAAATTTATCAATTTAGGTTCATGTTTATTAGAAAGTAGAGCAGGTCAAGAAAAACACAACGAAGCGAAGGATATTTAAAGAATTTATTTCTAGTTCATTAATTTACTGTGACAATAAAAAATGTGGCTATTAAGATAACAAAAATAATTTAGAAGACGATGACATTATTATTGAACAGGTTGAAATTAGGAAGACAGTAAGATTATTTGTGTATATAGTAAAAGAGAGATAGGTCTGTGAATTTTTAAACAGTTACAAAGGAATACAACTTTTATGCCAAGCTTTGCTATCGATTATGTGATTTTGTAGTGTGCAGGTTCCTAGCTCAAATTAATAGCAGTTACTAGTTATTAAAACCCACAGTTATGTATATATTATACTAAAATTACTTTTATGCTTGATCTAAATTACTATTCATGTATGCATGCACGTTATTCTAGCGGCTATACTATAATAAAATACATATGAAACACATTAATATCCACAATTGGTATTTCATTAAATGGATGTCATAATATATTCAAAAGTAATAAAACTCAAGATCAAATCAGTAGTGAGCATGTGATTAGGCTAAATATCAACATGCGTGATCGCGGTCATCGGTAAATCATGCGGAAAAGGAAACACTTCTAAATATTCAAACTAAGTTCCAAAAGATATATCTTTGAAACTGTTTATAACCTTTCAATGACACAGGTTGTTAATATACATATAGTCAAGTGCTATAAATAAAATAATAATAGTTTAATTAATAAGGTGTGTACGATAACGTACCTACCTATATTTTATTACAGTACCTGGGTAACCGAGCTTTGCTAAGAAAACTCAAATAAACGCGTTTATCCAGAGATGAGACCTAGCTCAAAAACCCCATAACTCATCGAAATCGTTAGAACCGTTTTCGAGGTCTAAAACATATTTATACACTTACAAATATTACTCGGTTAAATAGTATAGGATAGGTAAAAACAATTAAGAAAAGCTTAATTTTTTTTTATTGCCATCTTGGGAATACTTCCATAATAATGCGTATATATAGGTCCTGGGTTCTTCTCTAATGACGTATTAGCAATAAGTACCAAACGTTTATCGATAAAATGATTAATTACATCACGCGTTACTTGGCGTCAATCGACACTTGCTTTCATGTCCTTTATTCAATAAAAATAGCATAGTTTTACCCCACAACTAACTCTTAGCAAATTCGGATTCAAACCTAAAACGATTGAACAAAAACATCTACTAAAAATAAAACTAAAGAAAGAAATGCAAAGCAAAGCAGAAGCAAAAGCAGAAAAACTTTCTAGTTGCAGCTAACGACCTAAATTACTTGTTACCGCGGAAATGGCTAAGCTACTGCGGAGCATGCCACAGCCAATTTCAGCATCCACATGAAAAATGACTCAGAAAGTACAAGCTGCCATACTTAAATGCAATATGAAAATGATTTATGTGCACATTTAGATTTAATACGTGGTAAAGTTGGCAACACGTATTTACGAGCTGTTTTATATAGATCGTTAAATAGAGGAGGTTAAACAATTACAGAATAATAAACATAATTTTGTTCTGACTTATGGGACTTTATAAATGCGGTAATAACAAATATCACCTTCATGAGTTAAAAATTGTTTATATTTACGTAGACTGTTACCAGTTCAACAGATTAAGGACAGTCATTTTATACTTAATGATTAAATGTCAACGTCAAAAAAATTTGCAATGACTTCGACGTTATTGAAGTACCCGTCACAGAGATAGCTGCAAAGTGCAATCTCAATGCAAATGTGAATAACATTAATGTATTGACAGCTGTCAAATTTTGATCAACGGGTGCGATATAGTTATCTTTGCAACATTATACGTACGAAGGAAACTTACTTCTATTTAGAGAATTGTATGTATTTTCATACTATTTCAGCCTGCTATAGCTATTAGATTGATGCAAAGATGGGCATTTCTTATTAGAAACAGCTGATTTGTTAGATATGTACATCGTATCCAAATTGTTTCCTTACATGTAATGTTACATTGAGATTTTATGAACAAAATCAGTTGATATTATTGCAAGAACTTCAACGACTCTTCAGCTGTCACTGTGCACATATATTTTACCTGCATAATTTTGCATTTTATTATTAAAACAATATGCCTACTGTTTTGGTAAACTGACCATTTTGAAATCAATTTATACGTCAAGTGAGTAAATAAACTCTGTATTTGGTAATATTTTCGGAGCAGGTATGAAATGATCGTCAGTGAATAAGACGTTGAAGGGTATTCGATCTCCTAAACTAGATGTAGACCTTCAACTGTGACTGGCATTTGCGATTGTGTGCATATGAGCTGTCCTTTGTACCTTGCGCTTAGCTGTATTGTATCCACCCACCGGAACTTCATAATTATTACGGAACAAGAACACCTACTAACTAAACTGGAGTAAGGTTGTTTGACATCAACATTCCATTATACTGTGACATTGTCCTAGAGAAAGTTTCTACGTTAGGAAACGAAGTAATGTATGTATTGTTATCCGTTAAGCTTTCTACAGAGCTTTCAGATAAGTATATCAAGTGTGACGCTCACTGAATAGTTCTCTAGTTTATTGTTAGCACTGAAATACGAATCAATAATGTAGGTGTTGATAATTACTGACTGCATAGCGATACTAGATCTCAACTATGGAGACAACGCAAAGCCTCAAGACGACAGTCTATAATCAGTTTGCGTTGCCACTTACGGCACTGAGACGTGATTACTAACTATTGGCCTCATGAATAAGCAAAAAGCCACACAGCGGGTTATGGAGAGAGCTACGCTCGAAGTTTTACTACAAGATAGAATCTAAAATGAGGAGATTCGTAAAAGAACCAAGATCACCGACATAGCTCTCAATTAGCAAGTTGGAAGTAGTATAGTAATGAACAGGCAATATAGCTCGCAGAACTGGCTCGATGGACCGCCGACATTTTAAATTTCACAGGAAGACAGTGGATGGAGGTGGCTCAAGATCGTTTGTCGTGGGGGCAGTCTATGTCCAGCATTGGACTTCTATAGGCTGACGATGATGATACAATTTAAAGGATGTCTTTATTTATAAAAGCACATTTTATCCCAGTTTAAAAATACATTGTTATCCAATTGAAGTTTGTATTTAGTTACCTTTAGCACAATTTTCGTTTATGTGGATTCTTTCGGAATATTTACTCACAGCATCTATGACACTCCATAGTCTACAACCAACTGAATTGCCTAAACTGCCTCATGCACACTGTATCGATTACGCGCGGCAAACCCCCGAACATTGCCTCACGCGGCGTCTGTGTGTGTACGCACACGATACGAAATTACTCGATGATGAAAGACCCCTGAGCCATTATTGTAGGGCTACACCCAGCGAGCAGGACCTTACTTATTGAGAGGGACAAACAACACTTTACGTCAACAGCTAAGTACTTTAGAGTCTAACGTAAATTCACATGCAGCGCGGGCAGCAGCCGAGGAATGTTTTTGAATGATCGTGCCTACCGGCGCGGCGACGAGTTCACGTTTTCTGAAGTACTAGTTTATATGTTGGCTAAAAAATTTCATACTGGCCCAACATGCTATCGGGTGTTCGTAGTATGCACGCCTACATAGAAACTAGTATTCATAAAATGTGTTCAGACGTGTTCTCGGGTCGGTTGCTCGCAGTATATTTCTAGCATTATCTATATCGGGTGATATATTATGTGTCGCTTCTTTACGCAGTAGTATTTGGTATTCTTTGCCTACAGTCTCACCATTTTCTTTTGAGAAAACTGTATTCATTGATTTTGGCCGATTGCCGCTCGCTTTATTTTCTTTTACAATATTGTTGATTCAGTTGAATGCTTTTAATATTTTTATCTTAATCGGCCACTATTTTGACCGAATTATTGGTATTTGCAATAATCCTATGAAAAATAATCATACATATTATGCTTACGACTCAGATCCCCATGCATATCCCCAGATCTCATTCAGATCTGTAAGGACATCCTACTAGGGTGTAGTCAGAGGTAAGTCCAATCAAGGTATGTGGTATATTCTAGGTTTTGCTTAGTAGTTAATCATATGTTCTGAATATTTCAGAGAACAATATTCTTAATAATCCACATTGGCTGCTCGGGGACATTGGGGACATAGGCCTCCCCCCCTAGAATGCCACGACAAACGGTTTTGTGCCGCCTCCATCCTCCGGTGACGTTTATAATGTATTTAGTCCGTCGAGAGGAGGGCCTTCCCCTATACTGCGTCGTACGGTTTGTGGTCACCACTCAAGAACCTTTATTCCCCAACAGTTGTCAGTTCTGCGAGCTATATGATTTGCCCATTGCCACTTCAACTTGTTAATTCTGAGAGCTATATTGGTGATCTTGGTTCTTCTACGGATTTCCTCATTTCCTATCACGTAGTAAAACTTCTATCATAGCTCTTTCCATAGCCGCGTTTTTGGTCTGGTCTTTTTGGCTACCACGACCACGTCTTAGTGCCGTAGGTCATCCCTACATAATATAAACTTCCGTAAAATGTACTGAAATATATTTCAGTAGACAAGTGATCGAGCATCTATCGAATGGAAAATTTGCTCGTGTCACGTGTCTATCGTGTCGTATCGTGGTTTTGAGGCCAATACTCGTCGCCAACATTCTGCATCATTATCAAGAATTAACTGAAGCCATCCTCTATTCGTTGAAATAACTTCAAGTCACGGTACAGAAATAGGATTTTACATTTTAAACACTGCCTTGCTAGAATCTTTGTCTCAATGATTTGAGATTAGATACAACGGTCATGTGGCACTTTATCTCTTACGAATCAGGTGATCAGTGATCTTTTTTCATTCGTAGAGTACAATCTATCAAAGAAACTCTCGATACTTGCGTATGTTAGATAAGCCGGCGTTTGTATTGTAAAATCACTTCAGAAACACTAAATATTCCTTGATATAAATACATACCTACGTCAAATATTTCAATGTAAGTTAGTCGATGAAAATTTTCCTTTGGTTGATCTACTGAGAGATGTCTGTCAGCCATCGTTTTGTGTTGAAAACGTGTTTGTGTCTGTTTTCTTCTAACATAAGAAAAATATACATAAATCAGTGTATATTTAATTATAATTGGCGTTGATTAACCATGCACATTTATTTTATTATCGTTCTAAATTCTAATCAAAAAGCTTAGCCTTTTATAAAGTCTGATATATTCTACTTACTAGCAATAACAATATAACAACGCAGCTTCACTGGCGTGGTACTCGGATAAAAACCAGCCTTGTCAATTTTATTGTCAAAAATCGGTTACTTCGTGATTGAGTAACAAACATAGGAGTTGTTGCATTCTACCTAATTATAAATGTTTGTAGTATTTTTTCCAAGAAACAACTGTCTGTCCGTTGTCAGGGATTATCAATCAATTAAGGAATGTTGAAAATAAACAGGAAATTAAAATTACAGGGAGGCGTCGGCGCACGCGGGGCTAAGTCACCGGGCAGCGAGGCGTCGCGCGCGACTACCTACATTACTCCGCTCGTTCGCGCCCGCGCCGCACGACTCCACGCAACCCACGCACATCCTGCCGCGCTTCCCCAAACACCCGCATCGCTCCCAAGCTAGTGGACAACAAAACAAGTGAACCGTCAAAACTTCTGTGAAATCCCCAGTGATTCCATTAAGTGCAACCTAACTAGGTGAATGCGCGTGTGTTTCGACACCCTCTGCTTTGGATCGTCACAGCGCACAGCTGGTGACGATGAGCCGAGGGCCTTAGTAAATACAGGTGGAGGTGCGCTTACCGTGGCGCCTACTGTCAACGGCGACAGACGCGCGCTAGACGAAACGTATAGAGAGACAGAATTAAACGGTATAATGGGGACTCCTAGTGCTATGAACGCGGATTCGGAAAATTGTGTAGCGAACGCGACAATGACAAACGATATGCAGCCACTGATTCAGCGGATCAGGGAGCTGGAGGCGTTGTTGAAGCAACGCGACCAGGAGATGCTGGAACTGCGCTCGCAGCTAGACAAGCTGCAGAGCGTGTTCCCGTACCAGCAGTATGCGAGAGCTTCCCGAGCTCCTCGAAAGCAGAGGGCTCAGGGTATCTCTGCAGAGCCGCAAACGAGCTCGTCCCTTCAAGACTTGGCGCATCAGACGTTCCCGGTCTACGACAAGAACGACACGTGAGTACCCTTTTATTTGTAAACATTAACCTACTTACCGAGCTGTTATGAGCGTAGAGGTGCGAAGAGGTTCTTGGCATTACAGCACGGTAACAATAGGTTGGCTATGAAGCCGGTGTATTGTGTAGACAATATATTTGGTCGTTTGGCTGCTGCTGTTAGGAAACAAGATGCCAAACTAATGACGGTATTAGACGGACAGGCGGTGAATTAATGGGCTATAAGTACACCTGCTGCTGCGAGTTGTATTTATAATAATACGTAGCTTCGTACGTCAGACGCCCGTAATCCTCAATATATAAATTACTAGTTGCGCCCCGCGGTTTCACCCGCGTGAATAATGATGAAAATGGATGATGATGATGATGAAAAGTAGCCTATGTATTAATCCAGGGTATAAGGTATCTCCACTCCAAATTTCACTCAAATTCGTTCAGCTGTTTGAGCGTGAAGAAGTAACAAACATAAATAGGTAAGTAACAAATTTTCGCGTTATAATATTTTACACATTTTGGCTGTAATGGCTTACACAAGATATAGATATATACTGTGGCGGGCTTTTTTGTAGGACTATTTAAGATAAACATTTCTATCATACATTGCATATGTGTAACTCTAGCGGTTTTGGCAGCGCACGCCAGAATAGCTCGCAGATGGTAGATTTTTTCCTAATTACTTGACACTTATCGTCATATTATGGACAATTCACACAATATCTTTATAAATTGTAGCCTATGTGTTATTCTGATGTATAATCTATATTATTGTATAGTTTCATTAAAATCCATTCAGTAGTTTTTACGTGAAAGAGTAACAAACATCCATCCATCCATACTCACAAACTTTCGCGTTTATAATATTAGTAGGATCTTACGGCTCTACAGTAAAATTAAGAATACCCAAATTAACAAGGATGCAATAAAAAACAGATGTTTTTAAAACTTATTATAATTAGGTTAAGACGAGGGTAGATAAATATAGTTATATCAGCAATACTCATGACCAATAATATGGTAATTATTGGATAATCGCTCTATGGTCAAAAGTATGTGGCTTGATGTAAAAATTACATGCGATGCGGTGATAAACAAAATATTGCTTCTATTTTACCTTTTGCATTGTAGCTACAGACATATATAATAGTAGAGACTGGTATATGGAAACGCGTCAACGATTCCTCATCTGCCAAGTCCAACACCACCTTAATGAGCTCATTGTATTTATTTTAAATTAGGGTGATTATAATCTACTTCGATCACTCGTTCTAGATCTATTAATTGAGTTTCTTTAATTCAATGGCTCTATTGAGCAGTAAGGAGCAAAAAAGTTTGTTATGTCTTCTACTTAGTGAAATAATGGTGAATAAGGTTTATAATTTTCTTGGTGACTTTTCAATAACAATATTTATAAAATGGATTTCATAAAGATACTAATATACTTGCTCGGCCAACATAACGGATGTCCGTATTTGGTATTTAACGGCTATACGCAAAATACCTATTAGTTGTAAGTAAGCAGAATTCAATAACGAGAAAGATCATTGACGGTGAACATCACCCGGTAATAAAAAACTCGTGATCAACATATTCAGCAAATTTTGACTCGAATATGATAAATAATTTTGTCAACATAATGAATCTCAATATCATATTTGAGGCCGTGATGCAGTTTTTATATAGTTACCTTACCGAAACTGGACAATTGTATATCCTTTAAGGATAGGTATGGCATAATATTCAAACAAAGTAGTTCACAATTTTGAACACGTAAAACAAGCGATAAATCCTCCTAAGCATTGACATTGATATAAGAAAAAGACAAAAAGGAAAAACATTAAAATAAACGACCTTAATAATGTCTGAACCAAAATACCTGTTCCTAATGTCAAGTAATTTGATTTTATAAAACGTAAATCTTGTGTCTAACATTCAACCGCCATCCTGTTGAATTACATAACATAGTATAATAAAAGTTATACATTTTCGTATCTGATATGGATTTGTATAAAAATAGAATTTGTTGACACATCATAATACCCAGCTTGCGATTTTTAATCTGCTTATTGCGGTTCCATTGCTGATAAAACATGAGCAAGGTCTCCAAATAAAAATACGTTAAATAGTTTTACGACTAGATTTATTGCCACGAAAACCCCGGAAAAGGTATTTTTAAAACTAATACTTGCATACATAACTAGTTTGTCAACAACAAGTAATAATAGGTGTAACCAATCAATGTATCATGCTTATTAGATCTTTTAAAATAAAATAATATTACAAAAGGTGTCACAGGAAGTAAATCGTTTGTTTTCATTTTAACCTTCTCCGTTTTCAAAGTTAATTTAAATTCGACCTGCAATTCCCCGACAGTAATTATTTTAATAAGTTTAACACCCAAAATATTTGTGACTTTTACTTTTTGGTCCTGAAACACATTGTTTGCATACATTGTAATTATTTACATTAATTTCTTATGTTATAATATACCTATTGCAGCATAATTTTTATTATATACCAGCAAAAATATTCCGAATGACATTCTTACTTCTTTCATGGCTAATCATTATGGTTCTATTGCATCATCAGCATCAGGAAATGTTTTCACAGCTACTCAACCCTTCTCTAGATTAGTGAGAGTTTTTGTTTTATAAATAGGTAAGAGAAATCGAAATTCTCCAAACACGTGCCATTAGCCCTGAAGTACTCCAGAAACAATCTAGATAAAGTCCTACGGGTTCCTCATTACAATTCGTTTCCAGTTCAAAAATAAAGTCAAAAAGTGGCGGTTCAAGGCAATTAGATAACCTCAATGATTGTCCTTATCGTTGTATAATATCATGCTTTTATGCTCCAAACGTTCTTCAGCAATGTCATCATTGAAATTAGGATTCGGTTTATGGTGTATAACACCATCCTCAATTTTTCTATGGCCTCGCAAGACTTGGAGAACGAATATGTATGACGATGTCTCACACAATACCTAAACTACTGCCAGGAGATTACAGAAAAATAATAGGATACAGTACCACCAAAGCGTAGTTATATCTAACAATTGAATTGATTAGAATTAGCATGAGGTCATCTATAAGCGATCCGATTAGTTAAATACACACATATTGTATCCCCTACGGTTCACTCCTCTCCTCATACACTTTCGTATTACACTCGTACTAACTCGTTTTTTACTCAGAACTAAACCATCTTATTGTTGTCACTCGTCGCTCTATGTCGACGCCTTAGTTTATCATACCATCCTCAATTCTAAGTGTCTACACAGAGCTTTTATTACTTCATTTGTCCTCAAATAATACATCACTGTCAACTTAATGTAGTAATCGTGGTTTACACATAATGAGCGGCATTGATACATTTAATTCACTGTCATCGCCTCATTGTGTTTCCTTTTTGCCGTTAAATTTTGTTTCACTCATGTTTGAGTTATACATAATATAATGTGTGGTCTTTATGACTAAGATTTAAATATTTATTACCAAATACAGATGAATCCACGCAATAGTCTGCACAGTGAGCACAGCTTAGTTTTATTGTGAGCGTTTTGGGTGGCACGGAACTCAAAGTCAGAGTTAAATTATTTTTGAATGGTTTGTACCATTTTTTGTCAATAAAATAAACCAGTTTAACGATATATTTGGCATTTTATAATTAGGAATAGTATACTAAATCCACTAACAAGTTATGAATATGTTTATCAAATCGTGAGGTAGCTCTGTGATTAAAAACTCGTTGTTTAGGGTTCTTGATGTTACAGCTAGCTAACCCCGGAGCTAGAGATGGTAAACTTACATCATCCGGCAAAAACATAAAATAAAGTAATACAATTTTAAGTTATTTTCTGAGAGTGAAGTGAATGTGGTACCTATATAGATGCTATAGTACTATGTATCAACAAGTCGAACCAACTGACCAGTCTTCTAGTGCTTCGTGTGTAAAAGATGCATTGGCAGCTTGATGTAAAAAAAAACCATGAGCGACTTCAGACTAACAGATAACTTATTTCACGGAATTCCCTTTTGATATGTTGATTAATCTTCTCAAAGAGCGTTTATTTGCCATAATGGTAGCAATGTATGTTATCTGGTCATTTATATTCTTATCGGCTAACTGGACGTTAAATTATGCGAGTATCTAGTTGTATCAGACCCTTTCAAAAAGTCTTATGCAGATTGTTAGAATTCTAAGTACCTGCATGTGTATAGTTGATAACAAATTGTCGAGAGTTGACATAAATGATAGTATACGATAATTTACTTATATTGAAAATAGCTTGTGTTTATTTTTGATCTAAAACGAATCTGCATTTGACTTGATGGGGTCGATGATAAGGCCTATTAAACACGTTGCTTCGGTCGCTAAGTATACATACATAAGAAGCCCAAATTCAAAAAAGCAGGAAACGCAGACGCCGGTGTAATGTTCGTTTTCATTCCTCAACGTATGATGATTGGACACGAAAAATAGTTTGTACGCATAAGTAGTGTGGCGACCACAAATGGGTGAACCGATTCTCCAAGTCTATGGCAGAATGAAGATAATCCGGGATCAAATTCTATTAATATTATAGATATGTCAGTTTAGATGTCTATTTGTTACGCCGTAACGGAAGAAACGATTTTGATGAAATTTCATAGAGGTAAAATATAGACGTCACTTTATGCATAGACTAATCTTGATACTGGTATCAAGCAAATGAAGCCACGTGTGGATGCTAGAAGCGTTTAAATGGGGGGATTATATTGGAGATGAATTAGTTACATAAAACATAATAATCCAAAATAGTGATAAAAACAAATGGTTTCCCAATTTCCTCCTTTAGAATAAGAATAACCTAATGAATGAAGATAAAATTATTATATTACTGATATTATCTTCAAAGCATGTGTTTCATTTTACTATTGAAATATACGCAAGACAAAACTATGACAATTAAAGTACAGAGGAGGTACGTAAAAAAAACAATGGTTACGGTTTTGGTCAAAACAAACGGCAGTTATAATAGAAGTCCTCTTAAACCGATTAAGGATTCTTAAGATTATTAATATTAAACAGTCCAATTAAACATCTCTTGTAGCAGCCGCGTCTTTTATCAAAGATTTAACAACAGTAATTTTTAGAATAAATTATTCATTCGGATGTATTAAAGGCAAAGATAAATTACATTTTATGAACTTAAACTTGAAACCAGTGAGTTGGAATCGTGCACTTGTCGAAACCAAAAATGGCAAAGAGAAAATCCTGTTTTTAAAATTGACACCTTTTAATTACGATCACGCACTTGCACAAGTGTGTAATCTTATGACAGAATGTATTTCTTCGTCATATCTTTTTGTAATTCGATACTCAAACCATAGGTTACAAAACTTTTAACGTTTTCACCAACTTCAACTTAATTATTAAAACTTAGGTCTTAATCATTCGTATAACATTGTTCGTAAATGCAAGAAGGTTATCTTTCAACTCTAAGGGTACCTACCTATTTCATATCTATATACATATTATGTACGATATGTTATAGATGTGTGACTGTGGTTTAAATAATGTTTATTTTTAGAACAATGTTAACTTTACTAGCACCTAATTGTTCTTTACTAAACAATGTTAAATGCAAATAATTGTTTCCGATTTCTCGATTGTCTGTCATATGTTTATTCCATGTATGGCAGCTATTAAATCTTTCCAATCATTTCAAAATATATTACAGCGGTAACAATATGAATTTACATGTATCAAGATAATTGTATTTCATTCTATACAGGGTGTAAAGAAACGATCGTCAGATAATACCAAATACAAACAAAATCAAACCCCAACAAAACAAACCCAAACAAACTTAACAAATCCTGTCAATTAACAAAAAGTATTTATTTCCGACAAGATTTTTTGTATTAATCGATCGAAGTGTATAAATTAAATATTATTCCTTACTGAATGCATTTATATACTTACTTAAAATTTAAACATTTGCATCGTCAAAAAATCTCAAATTCAATAAGACTGTTTTTTTCTATAGCCACAATCTACTAAATTAAAAACATTTTTCTTAACATTTTTACTCCCGGTATAACAGTTCATATTTAATGTTATAGAATAGGTGGATTATTAAATCACGTCGATTTACGAGGCATGGCGGCGGTGTGTATAAATAATCGAGAGGTGTCGAATAAATTGCCAGTTATTAACTTTGATCTTTTATTGTTCATTTTCTAGTGTCTGTTACATGGTAAAGTTATATACTACACCGTACGTTTATCTCTGGCCTCGCAGCAATATATGGTTTAGTAGCTCTTCAATGATAACATGGTCCACCCTTCCATTAATATAATAAACGTAACTGAGTTTAATGAATATATCTATTAATGCTTACAATTGTGTTATTTTTCCTAACAAGAACTTCTGCTACCATACCCAGCAATGTATTGTAACGATTCTCTTTTTATTGCAAAGTTATCGCAGTCTCTAGATTCCAAGGCATAGGTACTTAAATCCCAAAATCCTCTTAAATCAAATCTCCATACAAGTGTTCGTGGTTTGTATCTGGCTGGTTGGACCTCTCTTTCACTTTGGCTTGTTTCGAAATTTATTGTTTCAATTACTTAGTACTTTATCAGTAACACTAATTTACCATACGGGTCTAACAAGTTAGGACAATGTTGATTACATCTGTTAATATCACGAAGTGGATATGCAAGTACTACAACGTTAAATGTAAAGGGTGTCTATTTATATTTAGATTTACGTAGATATGGAGTGCAACTGGAATGCATTTGAGTTAAAATTATCCCAAAAAAGTTTCCAAAAGCTTTGAAATCTCTTCTAGCCTTCTCTTTAGCTCTAACTTTAATTTATTATTATTATCTTTAGATCGTTTGCAACGTTCATTAGATAGCTCAACTGTTTTATTTGTATTTTTTTAATTTTGTGGATACTTGTATTTATAGTTATATCATTTTTTCTATAAATAAAGTTTTTCCATAAAATAACATTATCATTGAGCGTGTAAGGCACTTTTTTTTTTAAATCAAACCAACTCTTTTTGCTTTGATTACGTCATATCATGTACTCGTCATTGGCAAGACCGCAATCTGAAGCGGGTAAGACCAAACTATACACGGAGTCAATAAATTCTTACCAGCCAATAAAACGCCTTAAAGCGGCTCATTACACTGATACCGAGAAATGAGTGCTAATTGCCATGAGTTTAAACTCAGTTTCGTTTACCAGTGGCCCAATTTAGCCACAATTAGCAATTATAAAGCATCTGCAATAAAGTCGTAAGCATGTTGGTATCCTTACAGTTTCATTTAAAGTTACGGTCACGGCGTCCTTCTCGGTACCTACTCGAACAATAAAAGAAGTGAGATAGCGCGAATTACTTGACATACATTTTTGAGAAGAAAAACTTCATAAAGTCATCATCATCATCATCATACGCCTGTAGAAGTCCACTACTGGACATATGTCTCCCCCTTAGAATGCCACGACGAACGGTCTTGAGCCGCCTCCATCCACCTACTTCCTGCGACGTTTATAATGTTCATAGAGTACTTGATCATAAAAGCAAAAAGTTAACGAACTAAACTGATATCATGTTTATACATTTAATTAATGTCTACGAGATACACGCAAGGAAATATAGACAATATAAAAAATAGACCTCGTTCTTGGACATAGCAAAATTAGTTGTTTAGTTTGGTAAGAACAAAAAAGTTATTGAGTTGTCGAATTCAAAATTCGAATTTGAGTTTATGACTTATGGGTTATTCGAGCAAGCAAAGTGCTACATGCTGTAGACACCAGCATCCTTTAAGTCCTCTATCATAAACTCATTACGATTTACAACAAATGTGCAAGTCACAGAAGCATTTTGCACTTAAAACTAGTTTAAATTTACTAGACAGAACAGCTAATGAGTACTGGTTTATGACAGGTTTTACTTATTTTGTGATTTGTGTGACATGATATTTTGGTTCTCAGAGCTGAGTCTAAGTTTTTACAAACAATAAACACGGACGTTTGGTGTAACACGGATTTTTGTATGGAAAATGAGGTTCACAGAGTGTACGCTAGGGCCGCTCATCGGTGTCGCCACAGTAAATACAACATCCACGGGAGGAGATAGAGTGGTTTATTCTTAGGCCGGACACACCACAGCTCCTAATTTAAGACGATTTAAACCCGACGGACGAGGGGTTACACTAGCTTTGATAAAACCGTGAAAAAGAAAACATCGTCAAATATTCAGGATTTCCATCTTATTTCAGTGCAGATGTCATTTCAGGTGAACGATTTATGAAAAAAATATAAACAGGGATGAATCACGAGATCAGACGTTTGACCGCCAACCGATAATATGCTGATAAAAAAATCTGCGTTTTGTTTATACTCAGTTCTTTAGAATTCATCAGATAAACAGATGAAGTCACAAAAGACTACGCTGCTGGTCCAGACAACAATAAAATTAGTTCAATGTGTATTTTATTCGTCAGTGAGTTGTTGTGGTGAAACAGTAGGAGAGTTCTGTGACTCACTTAGATAAAGATGTGAGTTGTATGTACCTACTGAGACATGTTATTTTACACTATATTGGCTTCGATTTCAAGAGCGAAGTTTAAGTGTAGCGCCACCTTGAGTATCTTAAGGTGCATAACTAATCACTCATTATGTTCCATTTTAGCATTTTCTTCGTACCTTCGTACGTAGGTTTATCTGACTTTATTTCATTAATGTCGTTGGTATAAGATTTGTTCTGGCTGCTGGCTTATTTAGGAGTGTGTTAATACTGGAAAAAGCGTTAACCAAGTTGGTCGTGGAAAGCAATGGCGGTGATGAGCTTACCACTTGTCACGTCTATATTCCTGCGATTGTGCAACCCACGGAGAAAAGAAGCCTTTTGAGGCTCTGCCTATCCCTTCGGGGAAAAAGGCGTGTGTTTATGTATGTGGACGACTAACGTTTTGTTTATGACATGATGATGATGACAGATGATATCATTAATTTTGAATGATTAGACCGATTGTGGTTTCCTACTCTTGGCGTATTTACATTGCGTTCTGGCTTCATACTGCCTGATGGTGATGACGTATCGTGCGTGATGCTTACCGAACAAATAGAAGACCTTGCATAAATTGATAATAATAATAATAGCCACCTGTTCTTGTAATAATAAAAAAGAAACGTGTTTAAAGGGTTATAATTGCTTCATCAAATTGTCAGTGAAAAATTACCCAAAAATAAATGAAATTTATATGCACGCGAGTTGATAAGTGTTTGTGATACGGCACTGCGAAATGCCGACAGTAGCACGCAGCTCATGGAGATGACGGCTGAT
Organism: Epirrita christyi; assembly: GCA_951392215.1. Taxonomy (NCBI): domain Eukaryota; kingdom Metazoa; phylum Arthropoda; class Insecta; order Lepidoptera; family Geometridae; genus Epirrita; species Epirrita christyi. The sequence continues at coordinate 6,685,573 of OX595850.1, forward strand.
TAAATTCATATAAACGGCACCGCTCTACCAAGGTGCACTTTATGTTTAGGGCTTGTCGAATAACGTGAGCATTGTCTATCAGTTGAACAAAATGAGCCTTGAGGAATGAGACGTTTCATAGAAAATACTCTAGATCCTTCGAATTTCTTGAACCTTTAAAATTATGTCGATTCTTCAAACGATTGGAATAAAAATTATGAAGGTTAAAATTTAAATAGATCATATTTCCAGAGCAAGAATGTGTTTCACCGTGAATTACTTTTAGAATTTAAATAAGTAGGTCATTACAAATAGGTAGTAGGTATTTTGTTAAAAGTTATATGATAGATATATTCACTTCATTGTACACCACGACAACACAACAACAAAAAAATAAGACGTATTAATAAAGAACAAGGCGGCTTTATCAATGAAAGTGATTTCTTCCAGGCAGCCTTTGGATAGATGTAAATTAGCTAAGCAGAATGGATAGAAGATGACATACTACTGTCAAACGTGGTTAATAAGCGATGGTCAAAGAACACTATAATTCTTTTAGTACTAAATCTTGTTGCATCAATTCTATTGTACTCAAAAATATACAGTATGGCCCATATGGAAAGTGAAGCGTTACTTTGCGGTAACACAGTTTTATAACTAACACGGAAGGCAACGTTCTCTAACTACACATTCCTGCCACCATTTATGTAAATTATTGATTGCAAATATTGTTGTAACACATTTTCCAATAATAAGTATATTTCGTTTTTGTTAATTATATATTGTTATCTAAGTGCTAATAAACTTTTTCTATAGGTATCTTTACAAACCGTGAGTGACGTAGCTTTTTATTCTTTTAGCTGCAAAGTGACAGTTGTTCAGTTTTTATGCACTCGTGTTCCAATTATTCACTGCAAATTGACAATGAACCATTCAGGTTCATTTTTTCCAGTTGTTTATTATTTTGGGTTGACTATCTATGTAGTAATCTAGTACAAGCGAGTAGCGACCGTTGCGAGTTAAATATACATAATATATTAAATAAAATAGCCTTTATTCCTACCAAAATAAAACTAAAATCTAAACAAATAATTAATTAGGTACTAGCAATTGTTTTTCTACATTTTCCTTAATCTAATGTATACTTAATTTACATCCTATTTATCTAATTTAATTTATAGTAGTCGCCTCACTGGCGTAGGCCTCCCCTAAATCCCTCCACACATCCCTCTCCCGAGCCTTCATCATCCAGTCCGGACCACATAGTTGGGAAAAAATATCTCGCCATCTCTTTCTTGGTCTTCCTTGCATCCTCTCTCTGTCCCTCTCTTCGCCCATCTATCATTTTGTGATCTACAAATATGTCCAGCCCAGTTCCACTTCAACAATCTTACCCTCTTCTTCACATCTACTAATTTTGTTCGTTTCCTTATTATCTTGTTACTAATTCTATCTGAAATTTTTAAACCTAGGATGCTTCTCTCCATTTTCCTTTGACAAACAGCAAGTTTTTCCTCATCTTCATTATTTCTTTAAGACCCCAGTACTTTTTCCATGCTAGAGCAATCCTTCTTTGTATGTCTTTTTCAGTACAACCTTCAAATGATACCAATTGTCCAAGGTACACATAATCTGGTACATATTCTATCACCCTACTTTCTATAATTACGTCATGAAACTCTCCATTCGTTAATATCTTTGTCTTGGATGCGTTTAATGATAGTCCAACCTTCTTACTTTCTCTTGCCAATTCCCCAACCATTGTTTCCAGCTCTAGCGCACTTCCAGCAAACACCACAATATCGTCTGCGAACCGGAGGTGACTCAGGAACTCTCCATCAACTTTAACACCTTTGTTGCTCCATTTCAACTGTCTAAAAATCGACTCTAGTACAGCTGAAAAAATTTTTGGAGATAACGGGTCCCCCTGCCTCACTCCCTTTTGAACTGGAAACTCGCTGCCTACTCTCTCTAGACGCACCTTGGAACAGCACTTGGAGTAAACGCTTCGGATCACGTTGATGTACTTTTTATTGATACCTTGATTTGCAAGCGCTGCCCATATAGCATCGTGATTTAAAGAATCGAAGGCTTTTGTATAGTCAATGAAGCACATGTACAAAGTAATTCCATATTCGTTAGCTTTTTCTATCATTTGAGTAACTACCTGTATATGATCCATCGTAGAAAAGTTTTTCCGAAAACCAGCTTGCTCACGAGGTTGGTTTTCATCCAGAGTCTTCGTAACTCTATTCAATATGATTTTCGAAAATATTTTGTACATGTTTGTCATGAGACTTATTAGCCTATAATTTCCAAGGTCGCAACGATCTCCTTTTTTTGTGCAGTAGTGTTATTGTGGATTTTGACCATTGATCTGGTGTCGTTTCCTTCTCCAGTACGCTATCGAAAAATAGTTGTAGTGGTTTCTGTAGTGGGTCACAAAGGGATTTCAACACTTCGTTTGCGATATTGTCACTTCCGGGCGTTTTATCATTCCTTTGAGCTTTTATGGCAAACTCAATTTCGGACTTTAATATGCTATGTGGTTCATTTTTAGCGATGGCCAAATCTTTATATCCATCATATTCCTGATGGCTTAAGTTATCGTTAGTAGAGTAGAGCTCTTTGTAAAAATGTGTAGCTTCCTTTATTATGTGTGGGCGCTTTGATAATACTCTACCGTGCTTATTTTTCAGACTTGCTGCCCACTCTGATTTGTCGCTGAGTTCTTTATAAGCTTTACGTAGAACTCCTTTCGTATTTATGAATTTTTCGAATGTATTTTGCCTTTTCAATTTCTTTTCATGTGATATATTTCTATTAATTTTTTTACTTAATTTCGTTATTTCCGATTGTATATCTTTTGTTCGTTTTTCTTTGTATAATTGTTTCCTTTCTTCCAGAAGATTTTTTGTTTCTTGGTTGATATATTTTTTCTCGTCTTTTTTACTAGCTGGTAACTGTTTCAATAGTAATTTCATCTCGCTCTCCAACTTGTCATATTGTTTTTGTACTTCGACTGATGTACTCATTGACTCTATGAATTTACTCTCCCAATATTTGGAACTCTCTCCTGAAAACACTGGCAAATCTCTTGTGTAGTTGATTGGTTTGATGCTCCTCCTACTTCGGTTCAATTGTATGGACAGCTTGCATCGAATCATTCTGTGGTCAGTACTAAAATTCAAATTTCTGATTATATCAAATTTATGAAAATGCGTGGGTTGATTCGTGAGTATGTAGTCAATCTCGTTGAATTTTTTCCCGTTCGGGTGTCGCCAGATCCATTTTTTGTGTGCTTTGCACTTGAACACGCTGTTTATAATTTTGAAATTCTTTTCTAAAATAAACTCTACTAATTTCTGTCCATGTGTACTTCTCATTCCAAATGAGTACTTTCCAAAAATATCCTCTTGCAAATATCCCTTTGCATTTTACCTACTCTAGCGTTAAAATCACCGAGTAATATTACATTTTTAGAATGCACAAAGTCTAGGGCGGATTCTACTGATTGGTAAAATAGATCCATGTCTTCGTTTGTGTATACTTCTGTAGGGGCGTATACCTGGACAAATGACCATGTAGAGCTTTCTGATGCTTGAATTTCTAACGTCGCTACTCTATCAGAAAATGCTCTGAAACTTAATATGTTATTTTTCAGGTACTTTTTAAACAAAAATCCAACTCCATTCTTTCCATTAAGTGCAGCTGTGTGATATAAAATGAATTCGGAGTATTCCTCGATGGTCTCATTTCCTCTTCTGGTTTCGCATACGCCCAGTACATCCCACTTGAGAGATTTTACAGCATGACTGAGCTCTACAATTCTGCTGTCCGATAGTAGAGTTTTTACTTTGAGGCTTGTCACATAAAGGTTCTGCGACTGTTTATTTCTGTTCATATCCATGTTTATTTTATGATTTAGGGGGTTTTGGTCTGACTCTTCCACGGTGACCGGCCGGCTTGGAAGAGGTGAAGGGACGCGACTCAGTTTTTTTGGCTCTCGTGAACATTACGACTTGTCGAGGCCATAGCGGTAGAGTTCATTTGAGATGGACGCAAGTAATTTGTTATGTTTTGCGACTTGTTTTTCTTCAGTGCTTGCTTCACTCGCTCTTCGTTACCTTTCATGAGACCTACTGCCTCAGGCGACTCTCATAGAAAACTTTTATTGGAAGTTGTCTCTACAGATGCTCGGTGTATTTGCTTCTGTGTGTCTAACGTGACTATCGTGTCGTAACGTAGAGCTACCTTTTTCCCGGATTCCCGCTGTCATACATAATATATACCATGGTATAAAAAACTGTCGTCTGATATATATTTATTGTACTCTTTTCCAGTCATTACTTTGACAAAAGTAATTATAGCATTCCTTGTTTTTCCTCCTTCTATAAAGTTTATCTGAACTCTGCAAGAGTCAGAGTCTGAGGCTTCCCGTTCGCCTTCGTCGGTCTTGAGTCTCCTCCATCCACCGACTTCCCGTAACCGCTAAAATGTCTTCGGTCCATTGAGTAGGGCGTAATTTCTTATAACTAGTGTACGATATAGATTTAATCTATTTCTCTTATTTTTTTTATAAGGATACTTGTACTAAAATTATTCATTTTGAAAAACAATATAAGTGGCTAATTTCAAAAGGCAGTAAACCATGGTCTTCATGACGTAACTGAAGCACAATGTCGGCCCAGAGTTGCACATTAACAATAATCACTACGTAAGCCACTCGTATCATTAACCCTACATAATTTCCTCGTAACTTTGATGTGTCAAGAGTAACAGGTATTTTACTTCGAATTGATATTAAATCTGAATAAAGTTTTGTGAACTCCACCTATTTAAATAGCAGAGTTTAAACTGTCAAAAGAAGTTTGGGCCAATTATTTGCTTAAAATTGTATTGGGCTTTGTAGTTATTTGCTTAAAAATTTATATTATTTTCAAATAAATTATCAGCAATTATACAAAATACATTCGCTATTTTTTACCTATATTTTTTTACTGATTTATCGTTAACGCAGCATTATGTTATATCGTGGTTAATGGTGAATTTTATTCAAGCATAAGTTGCAAAATTTGTGTTTGTGTCCTTTTAAAATCAACTAATTTAAAAATTTTAGTAATTTTTTATAATGTTTTGGCAGTTAATTACTGGATTATGATACTTGAAGATATTTTATTGTCAGATAAGTATATTATCATCATCATTATCAATAATATATTAATTGATAATGTACTGATTTATTGGGGAAAAAGCAAAATTTTGTAACGTCCAGCAAAGGATCTTTGACAAGGTCATGCTAACGTTCGTCTACGAATTTTTTATTAATCTCATAAAATTAATATTTTATTTATGAATCCTTTGCTGGAATTTACAAAATACTGACATTTCCCAATGCTATAATTTGATTCAACCATTATATTCACTGTTATTTCCAAAAGATCGTCTATTCCCACCTGTTCTGTTGAGTAGTTCTGTCGGCAGAACTACGGGGATTTTTTTTCCCATTAGTACTGTGACTTATAAGACTATGCTTTACACCTGGCTTCAATCTCAACTATTCCCACCTGTTCTGTTACGTAGTTCTATCGACGGAAAGTAAACACTTTACTTTAATTATGGAAATAAATGTGTAATAATAATTGTATTGTTATAAGCTACGCCGGTTAAAATGCCACCAAATTTACACGATATAACTCAAAAAAACACTAGAAATTTAAATAAAATAAAGAGTCAAGGAAAGGTTGTCTGGAAGAGATCGCTTTTAGCGATAAGACCGCTCATTGTACGTAATTTTTTTTATGTTTCCTTTATATTTGTATTTTTTATTTGGTGTGCAATAAAGAGTTTATCTATCTATCTATCTCCCTTCGAAGGAGCAGAAAAAGTCCCTCTGCACTCTTGAAACCCTTTAAACATGAATTTCATAACGTTGTCGTCAGGAATCATAAATTAAGAATATACCGCAAGTGGCCAGTAGGTACTTGATAATAATTTGTAGCAAACTGCATGGTGAAAAAGTAGTAGTAGTTGAATCACAAGATTCATGAACAGAACTACTGAGAACTTTTTCCCATTAGTTCTGTAAACAGAACTAATGGGAAAAAAATTACCAGTAGTTCTGCCAACAGAACTACTCAACAGAACAGGTGGGAATAGACGCAAAAGATACCCATTTAAGAGTAGCGAGAGTGTATCTTTAATTCCTTTGACATTCTACAGCAACATATATACAACATATATTATCCGTTTTTCACGAAACAACAGATGTATATACCAATTCTAAATATTCCAATTATTCTTCTTTATATTATTTTGCTTACATTTTGCGTCACTAAGGTTTGTTACAGTTTTATTTTTACAAAATCAACAGCAAAATATAAGAGTTTCGATTGTTACAATATAACTAATGTGCTATGAAAAGCCCAATAATAGATCTTCCTAAGGTTAAGGCCAATAATAGGTCTGCATAAGGTGAAATCGTTTAGTAATATTTTTATAGATATACAGATCTAAGATACTACAGAGCAAAAAATATCGCTATTAAATTTTTATATTTATAAATAACAAATCCAGCCCCGTGCTAATGGAATTCTTTAGCCATATTTATGTTATTATTACCAGTAAGGTAGTATAAATTACTTGTTATTGCTTCTTAATTAATTTGAAATAGAATTTATGGATAAAATAACAGATAGATTTTTGAACGAGAGAGCTAGTTCTCTGGCCTAACTTGGACAAATCAGCTGTTGTATGTATGTAATATAATACAATATGATTGAGTTGTTGATCCAATTTTGTAGGACGAAGTAATATTTACCTTTTTGTAAGTGTATGAGCTAAATAATTAGGGAGATTATTGAGATATTGGGGTCCATGAAGGGAAATAAAGTAAAATAAAAAATATGTAACTGATCTCACCCGATCAGTTACATATTTTTTTGTGTACAATTTAAAACTTTTTTTATAAGTAACCTTTAGTATCGCGGTTCATTATATTTTCTGGAGTTATTTGCATGCACTTATTATTTAAGAGGTTCCTTGTCAGCTAGAAACCATTATAGATAACTTTTATTTTTGAGTCCAAATTATCAGAACCTTTTTTTTTTAACTGAATTTTGTATTGCATTTAGTAACAGATTTGAAGAGTTTTCTTTTGAAAATTTTTCGAACATTGTACCTACTTTGTATTTGTCGGGGACCAATACCGTTGCACCAAGTCAAGACCAAGCAATTAAAATGCATGATAATTTTATAGCCCTGCATTAATTAGGTATCTTTGCTTAATAGTGTAGTTGCAATATAAAAAAATATATTTAGTATCCTGTTCTTGACTGATTGTCGTTCGAGATAATAAAGATTTATATTGAGTTCAGCGTTGAGTCAAGGTGTGGATTCAACCCAGTTTGTTGGCGTTCTAAGAATGGTATCTCCGTCTCCTCCAGTGGATGTCGTAAAAGCCGACTAAAGGACTACACCAGGGGATAGATGGCAGCATCCATCTGAGTACTCAAACCATTACTGCGTGCGATCACCAAGCGTAGTGATTACGCATATCCTCATTCGGAGGCTTCGTCCAGAGAGCTGATTCTGATTTCTGATAATAACAATATTGATAATAACAAACGGTAAGTACTAGGTACAAGTCGACAACCCTTACGAGTTCCATCACTCCGCGCCAGACAGCGACAGAGTTACGCGATAGGAGAGATCCGCAATGTTTAGGTGAATATTGAGTTAGATACAAAGCGCTTGTGCGAGCTGAATTGCACTTTGTTGCGTCCTGGCAAGAGTAGCTATTTAAATAAAAAAAATCGCGAAGTGAGTCTTCTGTACTTGTACTAATATTTATTCTGTGCCCTAGCGTACACTCTGTGAACCTCATTTTCCATACAAAAATCCGTGTTACACTCCAATCGTCCGTGTCAATTGCTCGTTAAAATCAGTATCAGCTCTCAGCAGTGGATATGATCCAACGAATGACGAATGATAATGATGTTGATGATGAATGAAGATATTGATTAGCACAGATCTGTCCCCCTATTCCCTAGCTGAAAGTCACTCAGTGACTCACGTTTGACAAGTAGAATGACCATCATAAAAAAAATATTATGAAGAATTGTCAATTGATAGTAATTTTACTTGTCAAACGTTGGTCACTGAGTGACTTTCAAGATAGGGAATAGGGGGGCAGATCAGTTATGTCAGATATTCTATATACTATTAAACGAACAATATTTGTATGTATATATGTTTTGAGATCTCGAAAACGCCTCTAACGATTTCTATTAAATCTGGTATATGGGGGTTTTTGGGGGCAAAAAATCGATCTAGTTATTCATCTCTAGGAAAACGCGTTTTTCCGAGATTTCCAAACAAAACTCGATCATTCAGGTACTGATAATATAATAATTACAGCACTTACGAGTAAAATGATTTGATGACCTCTGTGGCGGGGCGGGCGAGTAGCCGGCTGAGATGCAAGAGGTTGCGGGTTCGATTCCCGCTCTGGGACAAATGTTTGTATGATCTGTAAATATTAGTTCCGGGTCTGGGTGTTATGGTACCATGGTACTGTAGTTCCTAATACCCTAATATACCTAATATAGGCTACGTATGTGACTGTTGGGTGTTATGTTGTGTAACGACTCTGATTGATTCATAAAATAGCTTGAATTGTCAATAAAATAGTATGGTTTCGCTATTTTTATATTTATTTATTAGGCAATGAAAATACTCCAAACAAATTTAAAAAATACAAATTATTTCTCATATAGTTCTAAAACAAGAAATAAATATTATAATATCTTCCGCGTAAATAATGTTAAACTACTTCCTGTGTCATAACTTATTACTTTATTTATAAAAAATATTATACCGATATAGACTATACCGTCGCGATGGTAAAGCGTGATATTTTTTCCTCTTGTCATTTCAGAAAAATAAACCGGCCAAATGTTTTCCAAACCATGCATAGTATAGGGTTCCATTATTATAATTAATGAGGTTTTGTTCCTTGGTTTTAGAACTCTTGTAGCTCCCTTAGGATTTTTATAATTTGCTTATGTTTCATGCCACAACACATTATTCTATGAAAACTTTAATGGCTGGCTACCTCTTAAACGGCTGCCGAGATATACACATGTGCATATTGTGCATAATACATAGACGGACGGCATAGGCTTAGTAATAGGGTCCGTTGACATACATTGGGCACGGAACCCTAAAAAAGAGTAAGACAGAGCTATTGCAGCTATTCTGGGCTTATTAATAAGGTAGACTGAGTACACTCAGGTTTAAAATGCTTAACACAAAATCAAAAGTAAAGTTCAAGTTTTAGGATTCTTAAAAGATTTTAAACGTCGTAGGAAGTTGGTGGATGGAGGCGGCTCAAGACCGTTCATCGTAGCATTCAAGGTTTATGTTCAGCAGTAGATTTCTACAGGCTGATGATAATGATGAAATGAATTTTCGGCTTGGGTATAATAATGTTGATAATATATATATGTGAGCACTTTAGGTTAAGGGGGCTTTGTGCGAGTTTTGATAGTTATCGAAACTATTTTATGAAGTTTCGTTTCCTTCCATACACGTGCTGACAGCGACCTTAGTTTTATTCTCGTTTTCGCTTGGGGCGCTGCAAGTAAATGTATGTAAAGAAACGAAACTTCATGTAGTTTCGAAAACTATACAAAACTCATACTAAGCCCCCTGTACATGTCTGAGGCTGACTGTACTAAAACAAGAAGCTAAAACAAGAGGAACTAATTACCAATAGTACATAGTTGACTGGGTGCGAACGTATAGTTCATTATGTACGATTAGTTATCGAACTTGATTTGACTTAAAGTATAGTTACAAAGTATGTGTTTAATGGGATTGGGTTACGCATTCAATGATAACGAGCCATTCAGGAGCCAATTGGATCAAATGAATATAGAGTGGATTATTATGAATATTGGTATACCTACCACATATTGAATTGTGGCAATAAAGAACCTGATTACTCAAAAACGATTTAAATCCAAGCCAAAGTGGGAAATGAAATAAGTAACTTATCAACAAAGTCGGTATTTTTTTTGATGGAATTGGTGATTTTCTTTCTAGTCTGCGAAAACGCTTGAAAAGTAGTAAAAAGCAATAACTTCCCTGTTTTTATTTGTATTATTAACAATATTTAAAGAACACTTGAGGTAAATAAAAGTAGGTATGTGATTTTTTTCTAAATTTAATTCTAGATTTTGTGTAAATTTAAATGATACACCCCTTTTCACGAAATTAACCAAAATAGAGGTTGTAACTTGAATTAATTACAATAAACGACTTTGAATATAACTTACTTGATAAAGAAACGTTTCTTAGTTAGAAATTGTAGTGTTATTTTTAGATTAGTTTTGTTAATTTTCTTTAACTTAATCGTAATTTACAATCAGGTGTTTGAGACCTCCTTTTAAGTACTTATTAAAGATACCTGTTTTAGGAGATTAATGACCTAGTATTTTAGTTATAAACAAAATCCTGCGAAGTGCGTGTTGGACTACACATAGTGGTTCCGAAGTCAATAATTACGGCTTAGTGAGCTCCTTCAATACGACTGTGAGACACAATATTTTGTGTTGTGTTAATTTGAACATCATCGTCATCACCACCAGCCTGTTTACGTCCACTGCTGGACAAGACCTCTTTCATTGAATATAATGAGGGAGTTTGACATAATCATGACGCTTGGCAGTTAGGTGTTACCTAGTCAGGTGGATGCTGTCGCCCATCCCGTGGTGTAATCCCTTAGTAAGGTTTTTGCAACACGAAGGAGACGGAGGGGTCTATTCTTACGCATGAATTTGTATATCTTCATCAGCCGGTAGATATCCACTGCTGGATGAGGCCCCCCTTGCACGCTATGCATGCAATCGGGGGATTTGCCGTAATCACCACGCTTGGCAGGTGGATTGGTGATCGCAGTTTGGTGGTAAGTATAGATACTCAGGTGGATGCTGCTGCCCATCCCCTAGCGTAATCCCATAGTCGCCTTTTATAACATCCACAGGAGGTGGCCTAGGTGGTGAAGTCTACCACCTAGGTCGAGACTACCACGATGAGTTAAAAATATATATGCTTAGTTATGATAGAGTAGTTGACAGGTTAAGTACTTATTTAATTAACAAAGCGGCATGATAAATGTAAAGAAATGGTCAGAAATAAACTCACGATTTACGATAATGATAACGAAAACCGAATGATTAACGTCCCATTTAAAAGGTTTTATGGACCGTATAGTGGTTTATAGTTGACAGAAATGATACATAAAATAATTGCAATAAGTACAATGTTTTTAGGTAATAGGTAAGTGTTCCATCCAGGAAAATAAAGTAGGTACTTATACATCTTACAGAATAACTTGATTGTTATAAAGTAAAGGATATAGTTCTACCGAAGGATCTTGGCCGGGTTAAAGTTACCTAGTTACCTAGTTTTGTTACTAGTATAGTTCTTGTGAAAGAGTTCGTCCGGGGAAGTATTATACTACCAATATACCTATATTTGCCGCCAAGCAGTAGTGCTCGCATTGCTGTGTTTCAGTTTGAAGGAACACCGTGGCCAGTGAAATTACAGGCACATGAGACTTTTCATCTTTATGTCTTAGGGTGACAGGTGCAGTGCAATGTTACGTAGGACGCGTCCTAGGTGGTCGTTACCTGGAAGTGTTGCGTTAACTATGGGCTTGGGTTACCGCTTAACAACAGATGGGACAAATTAAAGATCTGTCATATACTAAAAAAAATCTTAGCTGCTCAATAGATTTCGTAAAAGCTAATTTGTCTATGCGTATCGTAACGACAAACTTCAGCCTAGCCAAGATCCAAGATATTATCCAAGATAGCAGAAATGTACTGTACATTCATACCCGTATTTCCTTTAGTCCGATAAGTCGGACTATGAGAATTAGTGGTTCCTCGCTGTCCGATGAATAGGACCAACAAGAAAAAAGTTCACGTCGTCCGATCGAGCGCGCAAAAAGCAGAAATGTACTGTAAATTCATACCCGTATTTCCTTTTAGTCCAATAAGTCGGACTATGAGAATTAGTGGTTCCTTGCTGTCCGATGAATAGGACCAACAAGAAAAAAAGTTCACGTCATCCGATCGAGCGGACTATGTCGGACCACGCGTTCACAGCCTCCTTTACCTACCTACCTTTGAATAAAATCAGGATTTATTTGATTTATTCAGAATGTTGGTAATTTTATCTATTTAGTCGATAGCTAAATTGGGTGCTGCATATGTACCTACGCCTTCTTTACAAACATGCCACTCTTTCCAAGAATATCGTCCAACTATACGCTGACGATGCCATCGTAGCTATTTAGATACGTAGGAATTCGAAGTAAAGATACTGACTTTTAATTTGTATTTGTATTTGTATTTGTATTTATTTATTGCTCACATGTACATACAATATAGTTAGTAATAGGTCTTATTTTACTGTTAGTCAGGTAGGTACATGAACCCCGTCAGGGCGCTGCAATTTGGAGTCAAGATCAAAAATAAAATTTACAATACTTATGTTAGTTATTAAAATACAAGTCAAATCAATTTAAAACAATTTCATAATCACATAAAAGTAGAAATAGGTAAGGCTTATCAAATTTAATCTCTTGCATGTATACAATATAATAATATGTCAAAACTAAAAGACTAAAAGAAGGTAGGCAAATCAAATCAATTATATATGTCAATTAGTAGCTTGGGTAGACAAAAACATTAAATTAAATTAAATAGGCTAATGAGTAGGCTAGTCAAAACAGGAATGAATTAACTAATTTTTACATTTATTTTATCTATTTTTTTGAATTAAATTAAATTAAATTACAACGCAGGCAGCGTATCTTTGAAGAAGTCGTTTAAATTGTAGTAGCATTTTTTAATTAGTAAGTCCCGTAATTTACTTTCAAATGTCCTATCCTTTTCTAAATCTTTAATTTGTTCGGGAATTTTATTATAAATTTTTGATGCCATTGTTGTTGGACCGGAACTATGCATTTTTAATTTCGAGTTTGGCAGTACTAGTTTGTGCTTATACCTGCATGGGTAACGCCGTGGCAGGTCAGTTTTTTTAACGAAAAATTGCGGGTATTTCCTTACGAACTTACAGGCTTCAAATATGTAGATGCTTGATAATGTTAGAATTTTTAAGCTACGAAAATGTTCTTGGCAGCTTTCCGGAAGCTTTATATTGGCCAGGGTACGGATGCATGATTTTTGTAGAACAAACAGATCTTGGATATCAACACTGTTGCCCCATAGGATAATGCCATTTGTGAGCCAAGCAAATGCATAGGCGTAATAAGCAGTTGTTGAAGTTTGTAGGTCTGTTGCTCTTCTAAGCTCCCTGAGAGCATATGTAAAACTTGACAGTTTGGACCTTATTTTTTGGATATGGCTTTTCCAATTTACGTGAGAGTCAATGTTTAATCCTAGAAGTGTAAAAGAGTCGGTACATTCCAATTTAATATTATTATAAGTAAAATTTATGTCAAGAGGGGTTTTTTGGTAAGGTCTAAATTGCATAATTTTAGTTTTTGAATAGTTAATGTCAAGGTTATGATCAATCATCCAATTTTGAATAGAATTTAGTATGTCAGTTAGTTTAGTTCAGTTAGTAATTTTATGGCTCTGGTGGTGGTGATAGTGATTTTGATGGTGTTAGTAACACAACATAACACCCATCAGTCACATACGTAGTCCTGATCCTGACCCCATAGTAAGATTCCCCGTGTCGTGTGAATTAAAAACTAAGAGTACCATGGTACCCCACTACACCCAGACCCGAAACAAGTATTTGCACAACATGAAAACATTTGTCCCACAGCGGGAATCGACCCCGCACCTTTTGTGTCTCAGCCATTTACTAGCCCGCCGCACCACAGAGGTTATCAAACCCTTTAGACCTGCTTCCTGAACTTTCAATTCTAAAATTTTGGGTACAAATTCCGCCAGGACCAATGCATTTTTCTCTACAAAAAAATCGTAGACCGTTTATTGAGAACACGTTGTATTCTACGTACGCCGAACGAATGTTCTTTCATGCGTTGTGTAGAAGAACATTCTGGGGATACCAGCATGTCCTAGAATTACATAATAACATATGTGAAAAGTGCATGGAAGGAAAAGAGCCTTTCACCACAGTGGTTCTTGCACCATGTTTCATAAAGCCCTTTTCAGGACCACCGCCTCTCAACCAGCTAACTTATGATCTAACCAAGAAAAGGGTGACAAAGAAAACATACAGTTGAATTGAGAACCTCATCCTTTTTTTGAAGTCGGTAAAAAAAAGAATGACACGACGAACGAACGAGGGCTCTACATAAGTTTTGCCGCAATTTAAAATAGCATAAAAAGTGATAATCTTTTAAGTTTTTCTCGTAATTTTGTTTAAATATCAGCGGCTATAAACCAATTTTGGTTGTATCACATAATTAAGGAATTCAATAAGCCGACTTTTAAAATTTCCAGCTTTTTGCCTTTAAGATATTCGTACTGGAGAAAGAACCTTAAGTAAAGTTATTTACTATACCCCTAAGGGTCATGAGGTTATCCTGAAGATGATATTCAAATTTTAATAGACACCGCGATTAAATCCTAAAACTCTTTAGAGGCAAAACCTAAAAGGGTACTTTCTGCCCTCTATATCGAGATTCGACATGACATGACAGATTGTAAATACTCTACCCCTCCCCCCCCCCTTTCGATGGACTGATAACATTTAAAAGATAGGTTTATAGGGAGGCCTATCTCCAATAGTAGACTTCTATAGAGTCTGTTGATGGTATGATGAAATACATTTAGCTTCTAAAGCCAACTTTGATATTATCTGTAGTCCAGTGGTTGATACCTCCAAGACCTTAAACCGTGAATTCAAACTGAATTTACCCAATGCGTGTTTTCGGTAATTACATATAATTTTATTTAAGCCTGGAGAAAAGTATTTTGGTGAACTTATTTGGTGGTCTGTAATTTCACGTCTTTTAACTGCAAACTTCACTTCGCACTCGTTTAAATCAAAATAGCTGTTATTGCTTCATCAATAAAAGTGCAAATTGTGTGATGTGAGTAATAAAAAACGCAATGTTGAATTTGTCTTCGCGGAGATATTATCACTTTTATAAAGTTGTACGAGTTTGTCAGAAACTGATTTATTTGTATACCCCTGTTTATTGGTAGTTGGTTAATCTGTCGATGCATTAAAATCTCATTAATCCATATAATACTCTATTTATGTAAGTTTACAGCTCAATTTGGCTACTAAAACTTTTGACTTCGTTTATTATTTATTGAACAAGTTTTTAATTTGTCATCTGTATTAAAAAAATGTAACTGCACTTTAAATTAAATTCTTGATAAATCAAAAATAATAAGAGCTCGTATATGAAATGTCAGTGTCGCGTCGTTTTGGCAAGATTTCTGGGGTCCAGATAAAAAGACCGTACTTCACGGTGACTATAAGTCTTGTCCAGATAAATAGAACGTACTTCACGGTGACTATAAGTCTTGTCCAGATAAATAGAATGTACTTCACGGTGACTATAACTCTTGTCCAGATAAATAGAACGTACTTCACGGTGACTAAGTCTAAGCCTTACTTTGAAATCGTCCCTGTCTCTCTCTAATACGCGTGTTTTAACTTTTATGTGTCAGTGATAGGGACAGGTCTAAGCATTAGTACGTGCTAAGCTTGTGCTAAGTAACGTCTATTTATCTCGGCATGAGAGTTCGGTTGATTTTTCTTTCCGTGCATGGTTTTAATTCTAGGCGATATCAATTTTGTTATGCAAATTTTTGAAATTTCAATATTAATTTAAGTATTAGCAATATGGTCAATATATATGGTTACCATGGCTGTCCGGCCTAGAATAGATCATTCTGTCTCCTCCCATGGATATCGTAAAAGCCGACTAAGAGTTTACACTAGGGGAAAGATAGCATCCACCTGAGTTTTCAACACTAATACTGCGATCACCAATCCTACCAAGCTGGTGATTATGGCAAATCTCCCCCATTTAATTATATAGGGGGGATATCGTCCAACAGTGGACGTCAGACGGCTGATGATGAATCAGCTCAATAATACCAAAGGCACAAGGATCCTTTCAGCTCATATGAATCCTATATCAATGATTAAAGATAGTTATCTAGTTATAACATAAAATATTGACCATAAGTACCACTTTAATTTAATACCCTTACAAGATAAGATATTTATAGAAATGCAGGGGCATTAACAATATCAATCAGTATTTATATAATAACAGTCTTAATTGCTTCGCTTAAGTCGAGCACTCAGAGCTGGATTCAGGATAAGGAACTGAGAGGGTATTCAAAATGCACTTATGAACTGGGTTCTTTTAATAAAAAAACTCAAGAGCTAGTTGGACTTCCGAGGAGAGGGTAATGTGCTAGTGAACTACCATAGTTACCACTACATAAGCTAACAAGCATACCGCTCACCTGATGGGAAGTAGTTAACTATGGACGCCTTTAACACCAGAGGCCGCGCTAACGCGCTATTAACGCGCGCTGCTGACCCTGAGACATAAAGATGAAAAGTCTCATGTGTAATTTCACCGGCACCTGTATCCTTCAAACAGAAACACAACAATGCGAGCACTCATTGCTGGCGCTGGCGCTGGGCGGTAGGAATAGATAGGTTCTATTTACAAAAAGGCTAGCCCCTAATTTCTGCACTTGAGTCCAGCCCTGGCTTAAAAAAAACATTTTTAATTCTGCGCCTAGGTTCGTTACAAAGTGGTTTGTCTAATTTCGAATTAATAGTTTATTTTGAACAACAACCGAAAAAGGCAGAACCCTTGAAATAGTTGTTTTACTTGTTTAGTTATTTGATCATTAGTATAGTCTACAAATAGAAAAAAGCCGTGGAGAGGCGTAGACCTACGTGTACCCTATAATAAATTGTCATCTGAGTGCACGTTCTATTTTTAGTCAACAAGTAACAGGTCATCTACGACCACGCATTCAATTTAATGTACTATTCATTGTGGACAAGGATGGTCGTTTGTAGGTGTAGTGTTTAGCGGTCTGTGAAAACGGGCATGTTAATGTTTTCCCAAGACAAGGGCCGTTCGTACATATACCTACCGACGACTAAGGTACGGACTGTGGTAGTCTCAGCCTAAGAATAGGACTCCTCCAAGTCCTCTTATGGATGTCGAAGAAGGTGACTACGGGATTACGCCAGGGGATGGGCAGCAGCATCCACCTGAGTACTTAACACCAAACTGCGATTACCAATCTGCCTGGTCAAGCGTGGTGAATATGGATGTCTACCGGCTGATGAAGAAGAGGAAGGTACGGACTCTTCAAACGGCAACAAACCCATTTTATTTACTATAATAATAATAATAATAATTGCTTTTAATTGGCCCTCTGGATACATGTAGTTCTTACATGTATTTTAGTTTATAATCCGTTTGTGTACTAGCTGTAAGTTTTCCCAAAATTTGAAAAATAAATTAAAAAAAAACACACCGTTCTACCATTCTCTTACATTTTACCAGTCAACATAAAATAATTTCTTCTTTTCTGTTAGCTGAATCAATAAATCGGACAAATGCAAGCGACACTCGCGCCATGAGGGTTCCGACCCGTTGGTTAATTATTTCGAAATCTTCAGAGACCTTTTTGAGTTTCAGGCACTGCTTCCATATTAATTAGTATGTAATAACATACTTCACCATTCCATAAAAAGGTAAAAACGTTTCAGTTTTAGACTTTTTACTTTATTTGTGTTACATAATTTATTCCAAATTTCAGAATTGAGAGGCTACTATGGAAGTACCCCAGAGGTTTTTCATTTTCGCGATTTAAAATGCCGTATTTTTAATGTATTAAGCTCAATTCTTGTAATTTGTTTTATATTTTGTATAAATTTAAACTTTTAGCCGTTCCTGAAAAAAAGTTTCTTGGCAGACAGACAGACATAAAGACAACCAAGTGATCCTTTATGAGTCCGTTTTTTCCTGTCACGTTACGGAACCCTAAAAACCAAATTTTGAGTAGTTTTTTCTCCATATAGTAATCACAAATCATTCAAAAATTGTATCGACAAATTTTCAAGTTTTGGTAAAAAATCTTTCCTTCATAATTTATTTTAAATAATGCGAGTTCTATTTGGATAAAAAATGGGTCAACAGGAATGATTCCCTACACGAACAACTAAAGAAATCAAACACTATTATTTATGTAAAAAAAATAGGTGACCGTGACCGCTTAATTTATAATCACCAGGGGTTTGCTTGGCACACTTTTATGTCAAGTCTATGCTATGCAAAACATTTTTTATAAACTTTTTATTATGTGGGTGTGTCTATCACTGAAGTGACAATAAATATAGTATTTTCTGGTGAGGTAGTAAATCAAATCTTATGAGAATCGTGACCAAACAAAGATAAATGGCATTATGTTTTCTATAAATCGTGGGACGCCGTTCATATATATTTCAGTACATTATTATATTCAAAACTGTTATTTATTGACTATTCTAGTAAATAAATCAAATTTTCTTTAGCTATTTATCAAATAAAACAGTATTTGTTAAATAATTCTGACAGCGACCTCTGTACAGTTTCTAGATGGTAGCGCCACCTCTGGACGAGTAGTGAGGACTTAAATTACACGATAATGTGGTAGATGTCGCGAACATGCATACATCAAATTCAATGTATTTTGGCGCTACATAAGATAATAATTATGGTTTTTTATTGTTTTGGCATTGTTGAACTTTATGCATCCACTATTTATAGTTTTTTATATGCGCTTTAAATATCTCCATGAAAACGACGAAAGAACACATTAAAACAATTAAGAAAATCTCTTGTGAAATTCGTGAACTGACCATGACAGTTAGTCTATTCTCGCTTATTGAGAGTATACTTGAGTAATAAGAAAATGATGAGTGGATATGCTAACCTAACCTAACCTAACCTTAAACACCTATTAACTAGTAGGCACCTACTAGATAAATAAAATTTGATGAGATTTGATCCACCGTGTTGTCGTAGAGGGAAAACAAGTTTCCTTCGCGAACACAGGTTAATGTTAAATAAATAAATTTCTTCAAAAGTACACCCAAAATAATCCAACTAAAATATTAGATTCATGCAAAATGTCAGGGCATTTTATAGCCACGAAATTCCGAAGCACTCTGCTAGTCTGAGGTGTTATGGCAAACTCGAAGGTCGAGGAGTCAGACGAAAATAGTCGACATTTCTAGGTAAATTTTAAGGTAAGTAGATACACAATATATAGATACAACAGTACCTATGTCCTATATATTGTTAACGTAGTAGGTAAATTTGCATAGGGTTTTTTTTGTCTTAAGTATATTTTTTCAATCTAATTCTAAATAAATAATTTCTAATTTTAGTGTGATTAAGTTAGGTATATTAGGTTTTATATTGTAATTTTTCTGTTTTGTATTTTGTTTGTACACTTTACCCAACCACTATTATAATTTCTCCCACTCCGCTGCTGGTTTGCTGGAAGAAAAGGGCTCTTTTAGGGTTTAGCTCGCCTTTGTACATGTCCTATGTGTAAGTTTTTTTTGTGTAATAACACCTTCCTTACTAAGCGTGGCCGTGATGTTTCCTGCCTAAGAATAGATCCGTCTTATATGCATAGACCGTCTCCTCCCGTGGATGTTGTAAAAACCTAACTAAGGGATTACACCAGGGGATGGGCAATAGCATCCAAAACTGCCTGCCAACATGGTGATTATGGCAAATACATTTGATAAATGAGTTAAGATTAAGAAGAAATCGATATGCCCAAGTCAGCAGCCAAAAATTAAAAGGCATAGTGCCATTGCTTAGTAGTAGCTATACAATAAACAGTAATGGGCTTGTATCCTGTCACTTGGAATACAGCTTCTATGCAAAAAGTGTATGCCAATGTTTTTTTTGGACTTGCCTTTGATTTACCCCTTGCAGGACACACACGTATCTGTTTTACTGAGTTGGTATCTAAGGATACGCAGGGATTCAAGTCGTGAGTCTATTTTTATCTAAACATCTTCGTATATTTTTATTATAAATATTATTTACTTCAACATCTATTTACTAATTATCATATCATGTTGCCGGATTATTTTATTGTTCTTTTTATAGATGTTAAAAATGATTTATGATGTGCGTAGGTACATTAGTTATGAACTTTGAATATATTAATAATTTAGTAATGTCATCTCTATCTTAAATATAGAACCAGATTCATTTTCGAACAAGTAAGGTTGCCTATGTCGACTTAGTTACTTACATAACTTAGAGCATTTTCCGAAAAAGCTCTAAGTTACATAAGCACAAAGGTGATATATTATATAATAATTAAGTATAATATGGTTACATTAGTAATGTTTGTGCTGTTGATGCTATACATTATAAATAATGATAATGTAGATAGCTGAACTGCTATTTTCAAAATAATTTTCTGTACGTTTATCACATAATTTTCTCCCACTGTAAACCGAAATAGAACACATAAATAAACACATAAAAAATTAATTACCTATGCTCATACGTCAATTGTTCGGTACAGCTGGTCAATTTCTATGTCATTGAATCTATCAACGACAATCAAGTTATTTACAATGTCCATATTGTTGTTGTACCTACGAGTGAAGATTTTGCACTGCAATGCGTGTGGTGGCCATAGTGACTGTCTGTAGAACCAAAGGAGCTCTACGCTACCTCTAGTGTGAACGCCGCGTTCGTGCCGGTAAAACGTTGCTGGACATACGGTTCGCGAATTTAGATTTCGAATTTGGAACGAAGGTTTGCTAAAACTGTTCGAAACATGAAAGTTGGGGAAAGAGTGATTAGTTTTATTCAGGCCAGTGACAAAACTTTTTTATTATTGAAATATGATTATCAACCTACTTAAAGTTTGTTATATCATCAAATCTCAGGCTGGAGTGTGTTTTTATGCAAGGGACTTCTTTTTATTATTATTGAAAACAAAATATATAATGGTTTGCCATATTATGCTTCTTTATATTAGGTTATAAGACGAGGGGTTAAAACACATTTTAATGATGACATGCAAAAAACAACACAACTCAATAAAATCCACTAGAAATGCAAGACAACTTTTTTTTATATTTTTCATGCTTACAATTTTTAGACACAGGTACATACTTTTTGTGTGGTTGAACTACCGAATGTAAAATGATATCATCGTTTTGTTTGCCTTTCAAACTTTTTGCACGGATTGGTCTGAGTTTTTACTTGAGCATCTCCAAAATAAACATTTTTCTTCGTTACATTACTTTTTAGTTGTTTGTATGTAACATATAAGTTAAAACAAAAGTAGTTCACCATTTCATATCACGCTATTTCAAACAAAATTTTGTGGGATCGGTATGGATCATTTAATTTTATGGATTGGAAACAATTATTATGTATTTTGCCCAAGCTATAAAAAAGCTTTAAAAATAAAAGAGAAGCTCTCTTAAATATTATTGTAAGATTATTGTATTGAATGTACGAAGGCCAGTTAGCTTTTTGTATTTAGGTCACGTAAAGTTTATAAAGTCAGAACTTGACAATGAAAAAATCTGATAAAAAGTAAACGAATACGTGCAAGTCAAATATGCTTAAAATTTACCAACAGCTGACCTTGATCGTTGACAAATAGAATAGACAAACATTATAAGAGTTGTTAATATATTATAATATTGATAAGTGTTATGGTGAGTGGTAGGTATCAAAAATGTATAAAAATTAAAGAGAAATAGGATGTAAGCGTTCATGTATTACCTAATACTTCAAATAATATAGACGGATTCATAAATAAATACAATTATTAATGAGGTTTCATTAAAAAAACTTTTTAAAACATCATAAATACCCAGAAAACAGCCACCTTCAAGTATATATACAAGGAGTAACAAGAGGGGTGGATCAACGGTGGCAGGAGATTGGGGGACCTCTTGATACATCCGAACCACCCCTTTATTGTTTGCTTTAATTTTGTACACTTTAGGAGTAATTATTATTTTTTTGGTCAAAATTTTGACTTATTCTTAGAGAAAAAGGTTCCCGTAGAGTTATGTTTTTATGATTAATAAGTTGGATTAGCGCAACGAAACTGGCAGTATAGTTAGTGTATGCGAAGAGAGAAAGCTTTTGATGATAAAAATATAAAATATTTTGTATGATTTAGTTATGAAAACATTTTTTGTATGTTTTTGTTACTTTTGTAGTTTGCAAAGAGTGCAAACATTTATGAAATTAAATTTATACCTAAATGAAGTTACGAGGTTAACGAGGAAGTACCAAAATCAAACAATGAATACCAGTGTAAATTTTCTTAAATAAATTATACAAAATATTTTTTATTTCCGACATCAAAAATTTTCTCTCTTGATGAACCTGTACGGCAAGTTTCGTTGTGTTAACTCAACGACTTTATCATAAAAACATGATTCTACGTGTCCTCTTTTCCATAGGAATTGTCCAAAATTCATTCCCTCATCATTACTCCTATAGGTTTAGGACCTAAACTATCCAAAATCATAGAACATAGGTACAATGTGGGTGATTCGGATGTGACATGAGGTCCCCCATGACCCTCATGGTCCTCGTTGTTCCAACCATCTAGATATTTGTACACACTGTATATCTCATGTTAACAGGCGGACCCTACACGATAAATTCAATGTAACTTTCTGTTTCGATTTATCATACCGCCCTATGTTAATGCAAATGCCTTTTAAAATATTCTTATCGTCTATTAAATTGACTCCTTTTAAGACTCGCAATTGCCCATTATACGAATGCATGTCACTGACGTTCATTCATTTACCATGACATTTATGAATAACGTATTCAAGAGCCGTGGCTGAAGTGCATGAAAAAAGCATCTACGAGGTGCACTGAGTACCTTTTGCCACACTGTTTTTTTTTACCACACCTTCTGATTGAGATGTCTTGGACTCTAACCCAGTCTTTAGCACATCATCATCATCATCATCATCATCAGCTTTTAGAAATCCACTGATCTGAGAAATCCGCCCAAGAATGCCACGACGAACGGTTTCCATCCATCGACCCTGGATTATTGTGACGTTTTAGCACATGATCAAACCAATGAAAGGAAACATCATGAGAAACTGACGCCATAAGTGATGTGCGCTATATGATCCTCTTTGCACTGCGTAGTTTTTGAATACAGTTCTATACCAACAAAATTGCTAAGCTCAGGTTGTAAATTCTTTAAAAATATTGGTGTCTGTTCTCTTTAGTAGGTCAAATCCACAGCAGTTGAATTGAATAGACTGATGGATAATGGTAACGACGTGGACATAGTACATTTGGCTGTTTCGGATCAATTACTTCCTGCGTTATAAGAGCAGCCTTCGATGACTTCCGCAGTTTTTTATTATCCTTATTGTTGTCATTATATGTAAGAGCTATTTATTACTGGTAACTGGTAGACTGAAGATATACTAGAAAAAGCTGTTTTCTTGACAGGAGTTAAATGATATTGATTAGTGTTTTCTATAGGCTAAGCTATGGAAAAAATATAAAAGATAATATGCATGTAAAAGATATTCTCTTACTTCTATGTCTGCTAAAATTATCTGAAGCTAAGATTAGTTCAGAATCGTCAATCATCATGTCTAAAAATATAAGATCATACATTTTTTAGTAAATTTGAAAAATGTGCGCAACAGAATTGTTTCTCCAAAGAATCTGTATTTAAATTTAACAATTGAATAAAATAATTAGGCTTCGCGTCCTAAATTGCCTCATACTTCGTCGTTATGAGTGCAGGAGAAAAAACTGCATAACGCTGCAACAGAGCGTCAACTGATTGTCAATATTTCCGGTTGATTTGCATTGAATACAGTGATTGTCATCATTAAACGCAAAGAAGAGAAACTGATACGTACATCATTGAGCATCCATGACATCAGATATAAATGTCACATTAATTATGTTACAACTTGATTCTACACATCATTTATGGCTAAAAACAAAGCTGAAAAAGATACATTTTTTTATAATATACACACAGAATATAAATGTCTTAGGTTTTCGCGATTATTAACCAAAACAATTTTATAAATAAAAGTAATACGTGATAAAATTTAAATTATTTAGTTTAAAAATAGTAAGAAGTTTTTAATTTCATCGAAAAAACAGACGACTGTAACATAAATTAAAAAGAAATTGTAGAATTTGACGGCTGTCACCGTCAAAGTCACGAAGGGAACAGAAATAACCTACCAGTTACACAACCATGCTTCAAGTAGGTATATTTCCCTGTAGTGACATCAACATAATTTTGTGAGAGTTTTTCTAAGCAGTTGTGCATTTCTTTCAAACAGGCATTGGTGTCAAGGTCCTATAATTGCTATTTACGAGGCTAATTAGAGCTAAACGTTTCCACTCAAATCCTCGAAATCTGTACTGTAAAATTTTTACGATATTTTTATGATCATTGAGCGTATTCGAAATACGGTGTCTTGATTCGCACTCCGCAAATTAAATGTTTACTTAGACGAATATAGAAAACATCGCAGATGCTTATTTACTTTGGAAGTTTTCGCAGAATGCGATTTGATTTATGATACAGATGAAAGACGTTTGGATAGTATTGGCTGTGTTTCATCTCAATTTATCTCTTTTTGTTCTATTGGATCTGTATTACCTAAGAATATAGCAATATTCTCAATTCTTTTATAAAAAATTGTGTATCTCATACATAATAAACAAAATACGTCTCGGTAAGCCTAGTTAAGAGCAACATTTTATGTTTGAATGATTTTTTTAAGAAGTTTCTTGATTTTTTAGCTTGTCCACTGTTATCCACTGATGGCGTATTTTTCATTAGTTAACTAGATAGCTGTCTACATTGTGTAGTCAACGAGTTATTTTGACAATTTGCCTTTTTGATAGTCATTATTATCAGTTTCAATCGTTATCGTAGTTCTTCTAGCTTTATCTTATAGCGCTTCCATTGCTGAGATGCAGGCCTTCTCCCAACTAGCAAAAAAGGCAATTTTATGTCACAGCAATCCGATCTTCTATCGTTATTAGCTCGCTGTATCAGTTGCTATAAATAGTGCTGTCATTATGGCATCATGAGCTGTTACGCTAATGGTTTCGGTAGTTTAAACGATAACGTCAAGTACATAAATAGCAGTCTGTAGTCTGTCAACTTTGCCTGAAAGGCTTTGTGACGTCACAGCACGTGGATGAGATTATCCAGCTTTTAGATAAATAAAGTCAATGTTTGAACTTGCTACTTGCTCTGACGTATCTAGTGGAGTGACAGCATCTGTCATGTATGTCAACGTGTCAAATCATAATGTTGTTTATATAAATTTCTGTTTTGTAGGAAATTGTATAATAATTTGGTGTTCAGATATATTCTGTGAAATTATAATCCATGTTAAAAAAGCAATAGCAAATACCTAAATGTAATCTTTATAGGTATTGGAGTGAAAAAGTCTACGAATAAAAAATGCACTTTAATGTTGCTAGTCACTGTAAAATAATTAACTATAATTCATTTCAAATTGCATGTTATTAAAAATATATCATACAGCATACAAGCCATTACAATCAATCAAAAATTATGATATCCATTACTACACGCATAGCAATAACATACGGTAAATTGTAACAATTTATCACAATATAAATTAGGACCTACATACATAAATAAAATCACGCCTGTTTCTCGGAGGGGTAGACATAGACTACGGATTTCCACTTCCTACAGTCATAAACTTTATTCCCTCTGATCACATTCTTCACAGGACCTACATAGAAAGATAAATATAACTAAAATAAAACCAAAATACATGAAAAGAAAAAAGTATGTTGACGTAACGACAATAGTCCCTCTGCTATTCAATATACTCTTACACAACTCCATTTTTATCTATCCTGTGATGTTGAGAAACAATCAGATGAATGAGTGGAGATCATCTCCGTCTCGCTATTTCAAGCATCACGGAGTGCATTGAGTGTAATGTGTTCAATCAGTTAGTTTCCCGACAAGAATACGTAGGTGCAATCATGTATAGAGGAGTAAATTATTACATACTACTTGATTAGCTCATTGGAATTCATAATTAAAAAGTAGCATTGTAATACAGACGAGTACACGAGATTATGCCTAATGAGATGGAACATTTTGGGCTTCCATCCAACAATCGATGGAAGCAGGTCTAGGTCAGCATTTAAATGGCTCTCCACTAATGTATACCTATCTACCTATTATGTGACAGTTGCCGCGCGTGCTATCTCGAGATATCATTGATGAGCGGTAAAGTAATCGATGATAGGTTATCTAATCTTTTAATAAAGATATAGAATGTGAGTGTGTCGGCGGCGTCAACTTTTTACCACGGAACGAGTTCAAAATACCTGTCCCCCCAATTACAGTAGCAAATGGTGATGGGGAACGCCCCAATGGGGATAATTTTGGCAGCCATCTGAATCTTATGAAACTTGAATAGGGGAAACTTATTGCCCTAAATCATCCTCCTTTCAAGTTTCAAAATTTCAAATTGAATTTTAAGCTATGTTTTTGTTTGAGTCTGAAATATTATTTTTGATATGATTTGATAAAAAAATTAAATAAAAATATTATTTGATGATTAATAACCATGAAATCGTCGTGCTTGATAATTCACCTGTCAACGTCAGTCAGATCTTAATAATTACTTGAATTATAATTACAGGTTATGTAATACTCTTATGTCGGTCACGTTTTCGTGAATAATTTAATTCCAAACAATAACCTTGACTATCTAAGTTAATTCACGACATTAAAAATAAAGACATGGGTTAGGTTCCACTTGCCCCATATTCAGCTAGCCCCGAATAAGTTGACCGAATAGTTACTACTGCGCCAGTCGACGGTTACTTATAGGAAACTAGGTAGCTATCATATTTTTCTTTTTATGTTTCTATCTGAACATTTTCTTGGTCACATAATCGATATCATCCTGACGTTTTTCAATAATAAAAAATCTTGAATAAATTGTGTTTGTTTATGTAGTTTTTGTGGTTGTTTATATCAACCAAAGTTTTCGAAATAGTTGACGTACTAAGCCATTATCATCGTTGGTATTGAAATTGAATTCGGCTCCACCCTGATACATGGCCCACGTGACCATGACTTACATTTCCTGCTGCAACCATCAATCTTCAATCAAACTGACCTTAAGAGGTCTGTATCGTGAGCTTGCGCTACAGCCATGTAATAGGTACTTAGAAAGGTATCACACAACCTTTACCAAAATAATTTCACCTACACAACAGGTTCTACTAGTTCCAATACATGTTTAATACATTGAGCTTTTTAGCATTTTTTATATCTATTCAAGTGTTAATAAACTTGGACACACTATTAATGAATAGTAAATGTCAGTCAATGACAATCGAACGAGATGTAGACAGTGCGAAATAATTGTTTAACATATCATTGACACCCACTAGAAGCGATAAAACGAATAAGAATATCAAAAATAAATCAAACAATCGACACTGATGGCATCTACAAACGGTGTGTGATGATTAATTCATAAAAAAGAGATTTTGATTTAAATATGATGCGAATAATATTACTAAATTAACTATTAGTTTCTTAAGAACTTAAAATTCATAATTTTTATCTTTGATTAGATCAAGGAAAAAAATCAAAAATAGCGAAACACATTTCATATATATTTTCGTATTACAAAATGCACTTGCAGTCATAAATTCCACTATAATTTATACCAACCAACGGTTTGTTTATTAATCTGCACCATTCATCAAGTTTAATGAAAACCAATTAAAGCTAAACCAGACTGCGGCCGCACATACTCGTACATTCTAAAACATGTTTCAATGTGTAGTGTGAATAACAAGTCATTGAGCACTTGAGTCACTCACTAACATTTGGTTTGGGCGGGCGACGCGACGTTACATCAGGAGTCATAAGCAATTGTTTTTTTAGAGAACACAATAAGCTATTAGCTAAGTAATATAGCATAATGTTGCTATTGTGGTCACTGGCCTGACTGAGATCATTCTTTCTACAGCTTGTTTTCAAATAATTTCACTATCTTTGATATAATTTGAAAGTATAAACTTCGATATTATCAGTTACCTCATTGATAGGTTTGTTGATAACAATAAGTTGTCAGTAAACGTATTCAATATTTTATAGAAATTGACAGTGATAATGTTATTGGGAAATAACTAGTGCATAAACTGACAAAATGTCGCAAACACACACAAAACAGTGCCAAATGGACCACACGTACAAGCTGGAGAAGAAGTATCTGGAGATGAAACGCTTGGTGATAGAGAAGACGGAAGAATTGAAAAGAAGAGATAAAATAATAGCGTTGCTGGAGAACGAAATTGATGATAAAGATGCAACAATACGATACTTGAAGAATGAAATTGATAAATTCAGACAAGTGGTGAAACCTATAACAAGACAGATTATTGACAACCATAAGATTTTAGAAGATGAAGAAGGTTTCTTAATGAAAACACCGGGGGTGGAAAATACAAGAGTGTTTCCTCTCGGGGAGCCAAGGCTCAAAAGGACGGCGATATCTGCCGAACCCCTGGCATCTCTCAACTCAGGTCATGAAATGAAGCTGGTTAGAATACCCAAAAGTCACAAGTGAGTATTTTAAATGTAATAAAACATTTTATTGAATCTTCACAGGTGGTCCATAAAACTTCAAAGATATTATGATCCAAATGTATCTTTTTAGGAAACATAAAATGTTGTCATTCCTGCCAACGTACAAAATGTTTGGACGAAAAAATACAGATCCTGTTCTAAATTATCTCGTGCGCATTTTAAATTTTATCGACCTGTCTGAAATTTAAATAGTTAAATATAGTAGTAGGTAGTGGTATTTGGAAGTCCAAAAGTAAACATTCTCGTATGCAATATAAAAATAACAGTATAGGTAGTGCCTGATATTTAATTATTTATGTATTTGTATTCAAACGAAAACTGCCAAAACAAAACACGCGCGATTTAAATGTTATCCATTTAAATGAGTTTTCATTGTTTCCCAAATTGCTAATGAGTCTCTATTGTTTTAAGCTACTTACTGAAACAAAACACGTTCCTGTGTTCGTTTGAGTTTTACTAAATAGCCATTTTATTAAAATAGGTTACAAATTGTCGCAATTTTTTTTCTTAGTTGTGATTTAATCTGGATATTAATAGTAAACTGGCGTGAACTGAAGTAGGGTAATTTGAAAAAACAACAATAACTCTAGTTTATTATCAACAAATTTCAAATATGGATTTTCTCGCTTTTTTATTTTGATCAATACATATATAGATGTACCTACCAATACCAACTAAACTTATATATCTTCACAAAATATTCAGTTATATAAAATGAATTAAAAATTATGAGACACACCTGCATTAGTTATAAGAATAAAAACAGAATTTATATAACATTTGTTACTACGGGTCCGTGGCTTCACTTGCGTGTTACCCGGATAAACAGTAGCATGTATAAATCCAGATTAAATCTATTTCCGCCGTTACGCCGTGATTGAGTGATACAAATGTAGTAAACATTTAAACATCCAAACTTTCGCATATTTTATAATATCAGTGAGCAATGGTATTCCCTAACATTTTTATTAGTTGTAGTTTATTTATTATGATAAACTAAGATTGTTATAACTCATGCTCATGTTTGATTGGATCCATCATTCAATCATTTGAACTCATCAATCAATTGATTCTTCAATCAAAATAATAAGTACAGTATTGTACTGCCACTATCATCATCAGCCTATACAAGTCCACTACTGATTATATAGGCCTCCTCCATAGAATGCCACGACGAACGGTTTCGAGCCTCCTCCATCCACCGAGTTTCTGCTACCTTTGATATGTTTCTATTGTTTTATTTCTTTATCGGCACAACTTCGATTAATCAGTTTTAGTATTGTTTATTAATTTCATATTCTTTATGTTAAAATAAAGTAATTTGTTATTATTAAACTAACGATTAGGTTACATTTTCGTCAATAGTTTATTCAATAGAATGAATACTATGTAGTAGGTAGCTTTTTTCCCCTAGTCTGCCTGTATAATTTGGTTGTAAAAAGCAGGGGCGGGCCATATTGTAATTGTATAAGATCTTCTTTTAACTAAGTTACTCCGTATTGTAAGGGTTCCGTACATCTGAATAAAAAAACGAAACCCTTGTCAGATCACTCATGTCTGTAGGTTAGTCTGTCAACCTACATTATTTTGAAATTTAGTATACAGAGTTTGGTAACCCAATCAAATACGTACCGTGTAAATAAACGAATACTTATTTTGGGGGATAAATAACGTAGGGCAAATTAAAAGAAATAAAACTAAGTGCATCCCGTGATATGTCAAATTAATGGACTCGTTATCATAAATACATAACATTTTATATTTTAAAATGCGCAGCTGAAAAAGATTTTAAAAAATATACAAAAACCGAGCATTCCCCTTCCTTATCTCAGAAACTACTATAAAATACTACTCATAGTTTACAGGAAAACCTTAACAAAAATCCTAAATTCGTACGGAAAACGGAAACGGACGTTTTTTGTTATCAATACATCAAAATTCAATACATCAGAACATAATTATTATGACTCAACAAGTAGCTATACTCATCACAAATACTGCATTCACTAATCTGCCTGCCAAGCGTGGTGATTATGGTAATTTCCCCTCATTGTATTTTATGGGGAGGCCTCGTCTAGCAGTGGACGTATAAGCTGCTGCTGATGATGATGATGATGATATGACTGGGTTGGGGCCTTTCGTCAAAAGACCATTTTTTGTGCTACTTTGAAGTTACAAACTTTAAGGGTAATTCCGTCATTACCAAATTAAATACTTATATTTAGGGTAAACTCGTCATAGGCAACATTTTTTCAGATTGTGTACAGTTACCGTTTCAATTTCAAAAAATCTTGAATATATGGGTAATCTCGAGTGAAAAACCTGAGTATGACTTGATCGTAGCAGAAGTAGCTATCGAATGATGAATAATCGAAGCTTCTAGTGAATGTGAAGCGTGTTTTGAATAGAAGGCATTGCATAGGTACATAATGCTGTCGATATTATGGGATCACTGCCAACTTTTAGGATCACCACAGCAATCCTTTGTACCACCTACATGTCTACACTTCATTAGCTTCCAAGTTCAAATCTCCGAGGGTTACTATAGATAAGCAGAGTCATACTATCCATGAAGGTCTATCATCATAATCATCAGCCTATAGAAGTCTACTGCTGGACATAGGCCCATAGAATGCCATACCGAACGGTCTCGAGCTGCCTCCATCCACCGAATTACTGCAAACTTCAAAATGTCGTCAGTCTATCAAGACAGACAATTGAAGGTCAAGATTTATGATATTTCTGTCTTATGAGTTCGTACAATTCTAAGGGTTCATTACTGGTTGGTTTTTTATAATTATTTATAAGTTTATAGGAGCTTTCGGTTTTATTACAAAAGACGGTTAAAACCTGAGTTTAAAAGGCTTAAATATCGACATTTAGTATAACACACAGACAGATGGTTTGTTTTCCAAAATCAACTCTCACGCTTCTAAATAAATTTCCAAAATGTCAAACAGACGGATCCTGTATAAAGTGTCACATCACAATCGAGATGTTGAAATTCTAACCTCCAACAAGCAATCAAGTGTCAATTTGTAGACCATTGCTAAGCTAGGGGGTTTGAGAAAAACCAGAGATAGTCCGAGGTTTTGTAATTTTTGATATAACCTCGGACTATTATAGCTCGAAAGTTGATTTCAGAAAACAAACCATCTGTTTTTCTATTACAGTCTTATATATACCAATGGCCGCTATTTAAACCTGGAATGATAGGTCTAAACTCAGGGTTAGATCATCTTTCGTAATGAGGCCCCGAGAGTCAGTTTCCATACAAGTAGTTTAACTCAAAACGTCATCAATCAATACAGTGATTGAATTTCTTCTAAGCACTGACAACGAGGTCGACCGGATCAGCCGGTGTGCCTTCAAGTGCACACATTTGGTATAATTACGATCGAACTTTATGTTGTGAGTGTCCTCGCCATCGGCTGTTACGATATTTAAGTGGGGTGGCAAATAATAAAGCAAATTATTCATTCAAGTAACATTATCTAGTGCTATAGGGGCGACCGTGAAGCTTCCTCAAATGAGTACATAAGAGGAAGCTTCAAGGTCATCCTTATAGCTGACAAAGTTAAAGAGAGACGCCTTCGATGGTACGGGCATGTACAAAGGCGCCCAGTGGACCATATGGTCAAACTTGCTCTTGATCTGCCGACGGCAAAACGAGGACGTGGAAGACCAACTTCCACTTGTTTGACAACGAAAAAGACCTAAAAGAAGTTCAGTTCGACAAAGATATGGACCGTGTGAAATGGAGAAAATGGACAAGAAAGGCCGACCCCTAGTAAATGGGAAAAAACGTTCCAGAGGTATCTTACTAATATTATAAACGCGAAAGTTTGTGAGTATGGATGGATGGATGGATGGATGGATGTTTGTGACTCTTTCACGTAAAAACTACTGAATGGATTTTAATGAAACTTTACAATAATATCGCTTATACATCAGAATAACACATAGGCTACAATTTATAAAGATATTGTGTGAATTGTCCATAATATGACGATAAGTGTCAAGTATTAGGAAAAAATCTACCATCTGCGAGCTATTCTGGCGTGCGCTGCCAAAACCGCTAGAGTTACACATATGTAATGTATGATGGAAATGTTTATCTTAAATAGTCCTACAAAAAAGCCCGCCACACTATATATCTATATCTTATGTGTAAGCCATTACAGCCAAAATGTGTACCTATTAATATTATAAACGCGAAAGTTTGTTACCTATGTTTGTTACTTCTTCACACTCAAACAGCTGAACGAATTTGAGTGAAATTTGGAGTGGAGATACCTTATACCCTGGATTAATACTCTGATTTTTATCATCATCAATTTTCATCATTATTCACGCGGGTGCAACCGCGGGGCGCAACTAGTATTATATGTATAAAAAATTCCTGCTTAGAAAGTCCGAATTCTGGTAAGATAACTTTTCAACTAGAAAAAACGAATTTCATCATTGTATGTCTGGATGATGTTTGATTGGTAAGAAACTAAATGACTCGCTAAAAGTAACTTTCCAAGTGGTAACTTAATGACTGCGCCAAGCGTTGCTTGCTTAGCATAATCAAGTGTATGTATTTTATGTTTTTTTTTAAAAAGCAGGTACTTAGGTACCTTACTATTTAACTATCCGTATTAAATATTTTTTTAAAGGAACGCACCCTGAAATCGTCATTAAAGTAGAGAAAAATCTTTCATATTGAACTAGTAATCGCAGCGTAATAATTAATATTTAGTCAACGAATTCACGACCTTCAACTGCTTTGGTCTTATAACTTTGACTTGCTGAAATCTTTTCAAACCCATTTGCCACAAACGCCCTCTCATCCGAATCTGAACCTGTTTCTTGATTATTCAATCATAGTGTACCTATTTTACAATCCTAGGAGGAAGTGGCCTGTGAGGTAATGCTTTGTTTTTGGTACTAGTCGGTCCATCTGCTTGAAAAAACTTAGTTCCCTAATCGTAATAACGACTCAATTTAATTTTCAAATAAGGAAAAATTTTGTTTTAGTTTTCAATTACGCGAAACATTTTTTGTGTGAGCGTGGACACTCGTCAAAGTTGCGGATGATGAGGGTGACATCAGCAGCTTAGCGCGACTTAATTTGTAAGATAGTGAATTAATACCTTAGGTATTAATTCCTATGTTAGATCAAACATTATATCTTTGTAGCAGATGTAGATAAGTGCTAACCTGACATAATTGATATCAACTTACTAAAAACTACTAAATTTCACTTCGTGACATAAACTATTAAGTGTAACAGAATTTGTAACAAATAAGACTTACGATAAATCGTGGAAAATGCGACACCAGTTTCACACTATTTACTAAATTTATTATCATGGTATAAATTATCACGAAATAAAATACCTATGAATGGAATTATTTTGTGATAAGTTGCCCTATAAATAGACCCTAAGAATACCCCTCCTGTCTCCTCCTGGATGTCGTAAAATCCAACTGAGGATGAGATGAGATTACACAAGGAGTGGCAGCAGCCTGAGCAACCTGAGAACCAACACCAATACTGCAATCACCAATTTGACCAAGAATTTGACAACAGGAATAAAGTTCGATTTATGTTCGTACCTACAGAAAACGTACCATAGAATAACTTAAACATAGGAAGTAAAAGTCTCCCTCCAGCTAAGTTCTACTTAAGTACTTTACTATTGTTATTTTATGCCTAGTCGATAAGTACAGATTTATTTATTTATGCTGCACTTATGTATTATATACGACACCAATTTACGGCAATAATTTTGAGGTTGTTGTCATTACGTTGATAGCTTACAATGCAGCTGAAACGACCTTAGACTATGATTTCCTTCTACCCATGATTTGATGTCTGGATAATTTAGTGCTTGTCTTGAAGGCAATTTTATAAACAAGATATGCAAGATTAAAATCATAGGTTGGTAAATAGGTTTAGTTAAGTGGTAGATTGGGACCTTGTCGCTAAAATTTCTGACTCCGATATGGAACCCAAAATTCCGTCCCACTAATTCTTATCAAAAATATCTCGGATATCCAAAAACTTTTCGTGTAATAGAGGAAAAACTATAACGTGACTCCGGGATCCTGATTCCCTCATCTTCATTAGCTATTAAGTAGAATTCCATTGCTAAACATGGCCTTCCCATATAATATGGATTTGCCATAATCATCATCAGGCTTCGCAGGTGGATTGTTGATGGCAGTATTGGTTTTAAGTACTCAGATGGATGCTGCTGCCTATCCCCTGGTGTAATCCCTTAAGTCACCTCTTACGACTTCCACAGGAGGAATTGAAGGAGTCATATTCTTAGGCCGAAACCAACACGACCTACAATCTATAGATTGTATAGGTGTATATTATATACGTGTAATTTATAAATTACACGTATGGCTACACTATGCATGTCCTGACACGCACTTGGCCAGTTATGATGTCTTCTATGTCCGTCTGAGCCAACAGTTAAAGTTACTTACTAAGATAAGGGTCTTACCGATCTGTAGTCTTTTAGACTTCAGATCAGCGTCCTAGTATCGAAAATATGAGCTAGATCTAAAGATGCTCTACAAAGGCTCTACCGCTTGCTAGTGGTAGAGGTCCTTGTGAAAGAGTTCGTCTATAGAAGAACTACAACCATAATATCCATATAATTTATCTACCATCAAGCAGTATCTATGTATAATGCTTGCATTGTGTTCCGGTTGGGTGTGAGTATGCCCGTTGGAATTACAGGCACATGAGACTTTTCATATAATTTTTTATGACATAGTAGAGTAGGTACGTCGCGTCGGTACCTATTGGAGTAGTTGTGCACAGCGCACATGTACAGTTGGGTGACGAACACCAAATGTCTTCTTTACAAGTCCTAATTTCCAGAACAAGACTAAGTCACATTGCAAGATTATGAAGACCAATTCAGATGCCTGCATCTTATCTGTAACGGTTAAATAAGCCCAATATTTTATTCCTTCCAGATCACGGGAACTGATCAAAGGCGCAATTCTAGACAACGACTTCATGAAGAATCTAGAAATGACGCAGATCCGCGAAATCGTGGACTGCATGTACCCTGTGGAGTACGCAGCCGGCAGCCTCATCATCAAGGAAGGCGATGTAGGCAGCATCGTGTATGTCATGGAAGGTCAGTGTACTTTACTTTTATATACTAAGCTACAAGTAGCGCCATCTGTGGACGAGTAGCGAAGATACGGTGGTAGCGACACCTAGCGACGAACATTTGCACTAGGTTTTGCTCAGTTCAGTAGCGTCCAATTTAGTTCAAAGATTAACAGTTAGGTGTCGCTAGCTACGGAAGACGTTGAATTTGAATAGATGGCGTTGTTTGAAATCAGTAGGTAGCTTAACGTTAGACGCATTTTAGTGGCGCTGCTATTAATGTACAATTTTTTTAACATTAATTAATTAATACCCAGTCGATATTATTTTACTTGCGAAGTTAAAATAAAATGAGTAAGTACCTACTTACGTTATAAATAATTAGGTAGGTAGGTACTTAATTATTTTATTTTCTTTGCAGTACTTATAATATTTATATTTCACCTACCTTTCGAGGTTAATAAAGGTTAGGAAAACCATCCTTAGGCCTTTTTTAGCTTGTGTAACTTAACTATTAGATTATTCTATACTTGTGCCTTGTTTGTTTTTAGTCGCATCCTATGTACTAACTAGATAGGTATTTGCTCTCTTGCCAAGTTTTTTCAAGTTGCAGGAAAGTCTAGTATAATGTCATGCCGCGCCTTCGCTTTTCCGCTTTCACGGAGCACGCACAGACTATGAGGAAGCAGCTCGCTCATTCAGTGGTGAACTTCAATTTTAACAGTCTTGATTTCGATTCTATATTAACATGCCAGAAAGGGCCGAGATGCAATTAAACTTAGATTCATTGCACTTAGTTAAACAATCAACTAAGCACAGAGTGGCATGCTATGTATAATTCACAATATTTCATTAAGATGAAAAAGCTCACTGAATATTTTTTTGTATTCAGCTCCTTACTGTAGCAACTTACAAAAAAGGTTTTTATATTTTCCTAATTTTGCAAAGAGGTATATTATATTTGTAATGGGCTGGGCTTACCACTGGGCTACATGCCGTTCCGTAATTTAAACAACACTTAAATTAAAAAAATTAACTTAAGATAGTAGGTACAGCCAGTACCATCCAGTATCGGAACGTAAAGATGTAGGTAGCTGTTTTACTATTTGCTATGACGCCGACGCAAGTCTTATTTTCTAATCGTATGGTCTAGGGAAAGTAAATGTCTCTCTAAACGTTTATGATAATATTTGCAGTGCTATGTAAATACTGAGGCGTCAAATAAGTCTGGTTAATGTTGTTGGGAGTTTTTTTATACCGGTTGTAACTTCTTCAGTAGCCAGAATACCTATATACGTAGTAGGTACCTAAGTCTCTTAAAGTCAAGGTATTTTCCATGATTAAGTAAAGACACGTTTAGATTCTCTTTTTGACGTGAACGTCTATCAAGTTCTGTCAATGTTGACAGCCACTTGAACATGACAGAAAACTATACATACTTACTTCCTTAGAATAAGGACTGAAGCTACCTTACTTCATTGTTGAGAATTTATTCTTCCATGAGAATTTGTGACCAAAAGTCTTAGAATAAGGATTGCTTCAGTCCTTATTCTAAGCCAAAAATAATGTATCTTGTCATTTTGAAATAGCGGTCAACATCTAAGGAACTTTTCATATTTCGGAATTTGTAACGTGACCGCGCTTTAGTCACAGTAAAGTAATGGCATAATTTGTGACAAATTGTTGAGTCTCAGGTAGGTATTACTTTATTGTTTTCCACATGATACTTCCTATGTACTTAGGTACCTACTGGTCTTTTGTATTTTTCTTCACTTTTCCTTCTGTAATAAGAATTAATAATATAGTAATGAGGCGTTGTATACAGTAACTTAATGGCGTATCGGTGCCTTAATGATGATAGTCATGCCTCAATATGCTTAAACGTGCCTAAATTCTTACAACTTCTACAAAAACGAAAAATCAGTTTGGAATAAGTACTTAATCTTTAATATATCTGCCTAAAATTTGTAATAGATAATAAGATATGGTCATATTATCCGAGTTGTAATTTATGTTGTGTTATTGCCTCAAATGCTAAAATCATATACGTACACTCAGGCTGATTTCAGGCGCGTGAGACCGATTTTTACTTCTCGTCAAGTCGCGAGCGGTCATACTCGACCGGCTGAGACGGCCCACTTAAAACCTTACTTTGCTAAAAATATGGTGTTTCATCTTGTACGTGTTGCTATTATGCTAAATATTGAACATAACTGACTTTAAAATCTTTCAATACGGAACGCAGCTAAAATCCATAAGTAGAGGTAAAATTGAAGTACCTACGGAAACATGTCAAATAAGTTTAACAGTTTATTTTCGTTAACACAATTACTTTCTAGGGAGATAAAATATTTTCTCATTATGATGAAAAACAAAGTACCATAGGCACCTTAACTAAACATAGAATCTTGTAACAAAAAGCGGAACCACGACCAACTGACAACATTTGATTTGTCCGCTGTTACGACACAAAGACACTTTTTTTCTCACAATGCGTGATCAACCAACGGCCTTGAGAAGCGGAGATCGAGAATTGAGACCTTGTAGACTTTTTGCCGGAGATAGAGTCTGGACGCAGTATAAGCGGAGCGGCAATCGGTGCGGGCAAAGCGCTAGAATGGCAACGGCACATTAGAAAGCAAAGTGCCTTTGTTACTAAGTACTTATATCAGATTTACTTTAAAATTTTCCATACTTTTTCATATCTTATTTCCCAATTTCCTCTCTGGACGTTTGCTCTAGAGCAAAAAACAATAGAATCTACAAAATAAATCTAGATTTATTTTGTAGATTCTATTGTTTTTATCTAGGGTTACGTAGGTTCTAATAATTTTAAATAAAAATGAACTGAACATATTCATAATATATTTAATAATAATAATAATACTTATAAAAATAAACGTACCTACTTACCATCCATGGTGTACATTCCAAGTGGAACCTGCAAAAAATAAAAAATACACAGTCAAAAAAATCATTCTTTTAAAGCTACTAGAGTGAAATAGTATTAATTTTTTGCAGTCCTACCTGATCACGTAATCAGAAGGGACGTGATCGGCTTCGCGTGATCCGATAAGACGTACCCTAAAATCAAGGGAGAAAAAGTAGTAATAGTACTTACGTATGTTCGGTCGGAAGAATTCACAGATCTTGCGCTCTACGCATCCATCCGAGGGCTTTGCAAATGTACCACTTTTTGAAAACTCGAAATTGATTGTTAATAAATACCGCAGTAAACGTGGTAAACAAAAAAAAACGTTTAAGTATAATTTTTTAAAGTTTGAGAAATCTTATTTTAATATTTTCGAATTATACTCATTTTGACACTAACCTCTAACACTTTTTGAGTATTTGCCATATACAAGCGCGCGGCAGGACAGTCTTTGAAGATTTTAATCTCAAAAACATATAAATTAATCTTACCTATTGCATGAGATCTTGCTTTCTTTGTAGTAAAGTAACTTTAATCCCTTTAATCATAATAAATTTTTAAACCTTTGATAGCTAAAATAGCTTTTGTTTTGTTATCTCTGTAAAATTACATACGCCAAAACAAGGCAAAAGCTATTATAGCTATCAAAGGTTTCAAAATTTGTGAGAATATCGGACCTGTCAAAACGTAGCATAAACGAATATCGCGCGACTCTACTAGCTCTACAATCTATACTACCGCAGCCGCTCCGCTCATCGCTACGCTCTTACAAGGTTAAAGCCTTAAAGATTTGGATGGTTGTCATCATGCGGTTACAATGACACAGCTTATCTTCGAGTACCGAAGTGAAAGTAACAGTTAGTGATGATAATGAATACAGAAGAAAACATAATTAAGTTTAACGAACCAAGTAATGGTCAATAAATACTTTTGAGACCATTGTGGCTTACATAATTAATTGTGAGTAGGTATTGGAGTTGTCCAAATGATAGGTAACTCTAGAGGTAAGTATAGGAAGATAATTCTACATACGATATATTTGCATCGAAATAGAAAGGGGCTGGAGCTATATGATTTCTTAAATATATGTTACGTAATACCCCCTGTTAGGAAGTCGGTGGATGGAGGCGGCTCAAGACCGTTCGTCGTGGCCATTGATATAAATAGTAATATATATGCCAATGGTCGTGGCATTTTAGCTGGGGGAGGCTTATTTCCAGCAGTGGACTTCTACAGGCTGATGATGGTAATGAATAATCATCACTCAGAAGGGGTTTCCCGGGTGGGTATTCCGATGACTATATTATTATATAGCAACAAGAACCTACCTACTTTTATGGTGTTGAAGTTAAAACATTACATTAAGAGGATGCAAATTGGTCTAACATTTAAAATTAAAGTCACCTTCTAGATAATGAATTCGATAAAACGAAAGGTTATCACGTCTAAATATTGGTTTCATTGAGTTGAGCAACTTTTGCTCCAAAATAGTAAGATTTAAAGAATAATTTTATTATTTTAGACATTTAGGTATATCTAAATCTAGAGATGACTACAACACTGAGACGCGGTCGCTAACTATTGGCCGTACAGACAGGCTCAAAGTCGTGCAGAGGTCTATGAAGAGAGCTATAGTAGGAGGTTCGCTAATTGATCCGAAATGAGGAACATTAAAGAACCAAGATCACCTACTACAGTTCTCAGAATTAGAAGGTTGGAGTGGCGATAGACAGATCATATAGCTCGCAGAACTGACAACTGACTAAATGGAGGCTCAAGACCGTTCGTCGTGGCATTCTATAGGCTGATGATGATAATCTAAATCTTCGTAATACAGAAATCAGGAGAAGAACCAAGTTATCTGACATAGCCCATATAGTGTGGTAGCGAAGAGAAAGTGGAAATAGGTTGGTCAGATATGTCGCAGGTCAGAAGAGATAGGGAAGATGAGTTCTGGAGAAATGTGGGCAGACCGCACATGAGACGGACCAGTGACCTGGTCAAAGTAGCAGGGTAGGACTGGATGCAGCAAGCTCAACACCAAGATGGATGGCGTTGGCGTTTTATAGAAGAGACACTCATAATTGGGAGGCAATAGGTTGATGAAGAGAGAAGAGATCTAAATGTTAGCATCTGAAGGAAGCGAATACCTACTTAACAAATAATATCATACTTACCTACATAATCTCTAGAGATTATGTTCAATTTGTAATTCATCACTTTGGCTGTAACATATCAATAAAGGCCACACCGGCTGCGTAGACTTTGACGTGCTCGTGCACGTCACGTTGTATTCAATGACATTCCTCATTGGACGTCACACCAAACAAACGCGTAAGCGTGGACGTATGCGTAACCCGGTGTGTTAGGGGTGCATGCGCGTCACTACGCGCGTGTCAACGTTACGTGCTGCATACGCATCTGTGCTTTGTTTTTCTAAGCTATATAGGTAGATACATATACAACGATGTAACCACATAAGAAACTAAAACTAGGGGTAACTGCACCGCCGTGTTATTTCAATTCAACACACACATTTTGTCAAACGACAATGTTGCAATATACAATGCTAAAGTAGGTTCTGCTCGTTTACAACATTATTGTCGGGCAATGTGCCAATAGCACTGCATTAATGTAACCTTAATACCGCAAGATTTGCCTCTATTGTGTAGAAAATAAAGGAGTTTCTGAGACGCCATAGAAAAGTAACGATTTATATCATGTTTTATGATTTTAGGTCATAAAATATGAGAGTATAAAATATGAAAATTAATTTTAGGTTAAATTCTCAGTATTATTATAATTTTATATAGAGTGCCAGTGTAGAGTTTCTTGCGAAATCGTGTTTTAATAATGCATTTTCTAGGTAACACGAAAGACAATAATTTTTTTATGACTATAATTTTAAGCCCATTATTGGCTGTCGAGAATATAATACAAAGTCCAAGGAACACAAAAATATTTAGAATGCGTATTATAATCTTTTGTTTGTCCCGACATCGCATTCTGACTGTATGACCATCTATAACGATTTATATCTGAATAACTGCATACGGTGATGCAACCTAATTCCATAGATTGGCTTTATTAGACGGAGGCACAGTTGCCTGTTTCTTCATACATTAGGACAAAACTAACTGCGAAGTTGTTAAAATAAATTGCATCTAGATAGCTGTACCAGAAAATGGAAAAGAATGGAAGGAAAGAGACGGGAAGCATTTACGTAGATAGATAGAACATTGAACAATAATTTTAGGATTCAAAGTTAATACAATAGGTGGCCTTATAAATAACAGCGATTTCTGCCAGGCAACCTTCCAACTGGGAGTGGAATTATATATGTTAAACAATAAAATGTTAATAATGTTAA
Source organism: Epirrita christyi (assembly GCA_951392215.1). NCBI lineage: Eukaryota > Metazoa > Arthropoda > Insecta > Lepidoptera > Geometridae > Epirrita > Epirrita christyi. Next base: position 6,727,716 of record OX595850.1, read on the forward strand.
ATGTTAATGTTAAATGTTAATGGTAATAATATGATTAGTGATTACTGTTAGATGAAGCTTATTTTAAGTTCACTTCCAATTAAAAAGAAAGTGTTTTGAGTTGAAACATTAATCAAAGGAGTGAAAAAAAAAATCAGGAGTAGAAATAGACCTAACTGAATCGAAACAATATTCGCGAAAAAGTTCTAAAACATAGCCAACGTTACGCCAAGGAAACAAACAAGTAATTGGTGCAGAAAATAATGGCTTGGATATTAATCCAAGCCATTATTAACCAAGATTTTGCTGGTAACAAAATATTTCATCATATATTCACAACCATTTAACTTACTTTGAAATAACTTACAAAGTTAATGATTCGATTAGTGTCTCAGAAGATCATTATCACTACCTTTATTTTTGACTACTGTAGTGGCTATTTTGTCCTATGACTACAAGTATATTGTAATTTCGAAACAAATAATCTGTCCTCTAATGAATTGCATCTCGATTTCTAATTGAGCCATTACGATTATATCACAAAGAAGGCAAATTATGGTAATTTCCCATAGCTAAGCAATTTGCGAGCACAGTCGATTTGTAAGGTTAGTAAAGCACCTTGTAATTATAATCATAGACCACGAAACGAAAGTCTTGGGTAAAGCGCAGATGAGATAATATTTTGTACGAAAGTAAAAGTGAGAATGATGAAAATGGAGCGGATGTGGTCTTAGGGTTACGTAACTTCAAGGCAAGGTTTCTGAGATTAAAAAATTCTATGGAAATATTGAGCTGGCAGATTGACCTTGAATTTTTTTGTGCATTAACTCAGGGATTCCAAAAAAATCGGCATTCGCATCAACGAGACGACGAAGTTTACCACTATAATGACAAGGGCGTAAAGTGACCCATGAAAGTTTTTAAACACCAGTGAGAAACGTGTGAACTTTTAAATGTCTCTCTGAGTTTCTGAAATCGTTAAAAAACATTATTTTTGATCACGTATTATTTCAAAATTCTCAATAAGTACTCTAAGTATTTACCAATAAGTGTGATTTGTCAAAGTTAATAGGAAATCCACGGTTATTATACCATTCACATTCAGATGGAACAAAAACATTAACCTTAGAATTGTCTCAATGAACAATGCAACCGGCTGGGTATGCGCGTATTCTCCCCCTTATAAATACAGCTTGTATACTTTCATTGGGTGATGCATGTCTGATTGTTATTAGTAAAGACTCTTACTTAGTCATGCATGATATAAGTTTATTTTGTTTTATGATCACTGATTTCAATGTTGGTTCTCTGATAAGTTCCTAGCTTAGTACGGACATGCTTTTAAATTTTAAGAAGCTGAAAGCAAGAGAACACAAATCCAAGTTTCCTTATTTTTATGGAAGTTTGGTGACGACTAAACTTTAATACTTACTACTACTACTTACTACTTTAATTTATTTAAACGTGCGTTCGTAAGTTTATTATTAAAATGCATTCGTCTCTTTTAGGTCTCATCTTCAGTTTCCTATTTATAAATATTACATCACTGAGCAAGATAAAAGTTAACTTTGACCTTCTATATTGAAAATTTGGTATCTTCAAACACTACCTTGCATCGTTTCGCCTTAATTATTTCGCTTACCTTCACTACTTACCTACAATCTAAAATATCTTATTCATTCCAAGGTATATCGATTAATTTTTATTGTAAATAAAAGCAAAGATTTGCTCTGCCTGGCAATATCGCATTTTTTCGAGCTTTCATGATTATTTGACCACGGTAGTGTTTTACATTACATTAAGTACACAATTTTAAACGACGGTGATGGTAGGTAGGAAGAAACAGTTCTACTTTTGTTTATTTATTGGAGTCATAAAAGGAGTTATAAAATGTATAAATAATTGTAAAATCATAAATTCTAAGTAATTAAAAAGTCGTGAACGTGGTGCTGTAATTCAGCTGTTCAAATATTATGTTGACTATGTTTGCATTGCAGGCTACGCTGTCGTGTCGACATTACTCGCAGATTTATTTCTCCTTTCACTCTTTTGTCTCAAGGTTTACCGTTCCACTATCCCCTAGGATCAAATTCAATGGTTCACCGTCTGGTCCACCTTTTGTAATAATATGAACTTGGAGCTTTTATTATTCAAGTAGGTATGCTTTGTCTGTTTCTGTTGTATAACCTCGTCTCGCTCTAACATCAACAGCTGCGCTGCGCAGGAGTCGTTCAGTCGGGCAGAGAAGAGAACGAAATGAACGTACAGACCAGTCAGTAAGCGGAGCGACGCTGTCGTGATTGGCCGTCAGGTCTTGAATGTCGTGTTTGGAATTTAAAATAGTCGCGATCGACGTGTGTTGTGGCGTGCTTTATGTTTTCTCTTTGTTTCGTATAAACAGTCTTACCGGTTTTTCACGAAATTATGGTAAATAAGTGTTTGTGTTGTGTCGTTGCGTGTTTTTGCGGAAGCAGCCGCATCGGATTTTCGGCTTAGTTCATTATCCTGCACTTGGATTTTGGATGATGTGCCTTTTGCTACAGCAACGTTTGAACTTCTTTTTGTTTTATTATTTAATTTACGATCTAGTCTAACTGGTTTAAATTTGTTTTAGAAGTGATATTTAAACTGAGTATTTTATCGTCTCATTTAGACACGATGACTAATAAACTTGATTTGCCCTTCAGTGGCATAGTCAAATTGAAAGTCCAAAAAGCATAGGCACAAGGTTAAAAGACTTGCAAGTCTGTTCGTGTGCACTACCAGTCTCGTGAAAGTATTTCGGAGCGTTGCCTTCACGAATATATTTTAGCATATTTATGTATGAGACCCGAGCTTTCTATGTCTGCCTTTGGTGGAGTGACATCACTGTTGTTTTGATTATTTCGTCGTAGCCTTTATGTAACAGTATACCTTACCTTTTAAGTTTCACGTCAGCACTCGCCTATTCTATCATGTTTCAAGTTGTCAGAACTAAATTTATATTAAAAGTAATTGGGTGTCAATATTTATAGCTTTCCTCTGGGTATTCTGATCCATAGTGCCACAACCAACCAAGTCATAAGTTATTTTGGAACACAGTACTAAGATTCACAATCACGACACCCCTTAGCGGGTGCCTATTGTTGGGTAAATTCGTATAAGGCAGGGAAAATTCAAGCTATTCCAGATTGAAATCCGTTTACTCGGTTTTTAGTACCAACCTCGGAACAAAATTTATCCAATGTTAAATATTGTGCGAAGCCTTACTTTATAAATTAAATTTTTGTTCGATGAAATATTTAATCAAAAAGCTCCTACTTGAAGATCATATTTCGCCTATGTATTGATACTTTCACACTCATTAGATCGATATTACTTATATTGTTCGAATCATTGCTAGATTTCTCTCAAAGGTGGCAATGGAGTCCAAAAGTTAGGTACCTGAAGGTGTCATTAAAACTTAAGACTCTCATTAAGACTCCAATCACAAATTATCAACCACGATGAGTTATAAGCAAAGACACTAAATAATGTTAAGAATTAAAACTTAGAAATCATAGTAATTACATTCACCAGATAATAATGTTATAATATAACCTAAATACGTAGAAAACATCAACCTAAAAATCCAGAAAGCATTAAAACCTGAGTATAATCTATAAATTAATTCAATACCTACTTAGGCACTATGAAAACAGGTTTTCTAATTAGCAAATAAGCGCATACTGAAGCAAATCACGTATAGTACTAGTTTCATAATTATTTGTTGCAATACACACTTTACGGTCTATTGCATTATCGAAATCAATGTTACCATTTCATAAACTTATGATTAGTTAAAACTTCTTTATCATCTATTGATCAATTTATAACGCTTGCGTGGGTTGTTGTCACGTTTCTTTAAGATTAGAAAGTACCGGGATTTTTATCAAGCCGCTACTGTATGTTATGGTTAGGTCGTCATACGCGTCATAATAATAACACACGCTATGTGCTATACTGTAAATATAGCACATAGCGTGTGTTATTATGATGTTATCATTAACTATTCAAACTATAATAAGGGCCGTCAGACCATGGAAAGTTGGTGTTTCAATGTGGTTATTGTCATAACTCAAATGTAGCAATATAATTGTATCCTAGCGACTGAGTTAAGTAATCTTCTTGCGCTGTTTCCACTAGCTATACAGTTTCTATCATATTTTAGCATTCTATTCATCTTAAGTATTAAAATACGAATTTGCGATGGAACCCTGAAGCTACAATACGATAAAAAAACAAAACAAATTATCAAAAAACAAAAGTTTTTTCTAGAACTTTGTTTTAATCGATTTATTTTTATCTAAGCTAACAATAATGTAGTTTCAGAATACTGCTGGGCACTAATGCATAATAATAGCTCAGCCGATACGAGTGCCCATGATTTTCGTCGCCACCGTCATTTCGGACAAAAGTGAAATTGACCGATTTAAGGCGTAGATATTTTCCATATTTAGTGTGGCATAGACTTTAAATAATAATTATAATCTGGGAGAATATGTGAATTGTATGACTCATTTGAATTTAATTAGTAATACCATTATTACATTCTTTCCTAAAAAACCTTGACCAGGTTCATATATTATTTAGTAACTACCTACATAGTCATCCAACAAAGCATACCATTGTTTACTGCGTATCTCACTGACCGTTATGTCCAAATAAATCCGCATTGTATGCGTGTGAGTAACTAGTAGTAATGCGTTCTCAATACTTATTGCTAGAGGTAAATCGGTAAGCCTTGAGCTAGCTAGACTTGATCGGTAATAAGGTGTAACTTGTAAATTAGTAGGTACGCAAACTCATAAGATCTTCTGACATACTTTTAAGTTTGGTGTTTGTTTCTATATGTAAAAAAAATATAGGTCTCTTGGTCTGCTGCCGTCTATGAAACATTATTACGTAAAGAACTTTAATATAAAAAAGTAATAATGACCAGTGGTCAATGCTTATTAAATAGATGAGTCATTGAATCGTCACTTGATGCCATTATGTCACCCATGCAAGTAAGGCTACATAAAATACATGAAATCGTTTGATATACATAATGTATATTTTATTAGCAGCGTTACATAATGTAATAATTACACTGACATAATCGTAATTTCTTTAAAAATTACATTACCATTTATACAATTATACTATCATCATAAGCATATTTACGTCACTGCTGGACGAGGTCTGTCCCATTTAATACAGTGGGGGGTTTTTCCATAATAACCATGCTTGGCAGGTGGATTGGTGATCGCAGTTTGGTATTAAAGACTCAGGTGGATGTTGCTGCCCATCCCCTGGTTTAATCCTTTGGTAACGATTTTAATACTTTCAAGGGGGAGAAGGAGATCGTCTATTCTTAGGCCGGACGCACCATGGCATATAAAATTATCTAATGTTAAAATGAAATTACTAAATTGTTATTTGTTTAAAAAATAAATTAGTTACTAAAATTTATTAATGAAATAAGTTATTAAAATGTTAACATTGATTAAAATCAAATAAAATAGGCTGTGTATACAAAAACTAAACTAAAAACTATCAGGGCCCCAATTCTACTAAACAAATTGTGTTTGAATTATCACCTTATCACTAAAGCCCTCACGTGACGGCAGCGTGCCCAAAATGCTGGCTGCATTGTCATGTCGAATAGCAGTGCTTATTCGTTGACCGAAATAAAAGCCAGGCGGTCACGCTTGGGCTCGAAAATTCACTACGCCTGATCTTTGAATATATTATGTGTTCTTGGCCCCCACGGGCTAAAGTCTTAAACGTAAACGGCTCAATATGTACTTATCGAGCAGTCGAGCAGTGCATACAGGGAATCAGCCCGCACTAATGATGGAAGATCAAGACGGAAGACGGGACGGCGCGGCGGCGCCAGGGTATCGACGCAGGTAGCGTCCCACACCAGAGAGCTGATCCTAAGTTTCGACAAGCAATTGACACGGACGTCTGGTGTAGTGTGGTGTGGATTTTTGTATGGAGACACCGATGAGCGCCCCTAGCGTACATTCTGTGAACCTCATTTTCCATACAAAAATCCGACGTCCGTGTCAATTGCTTGTCAAAACTTAGAATCAGCTCTCAGAGGCCGTCCCATCCTCCAGTGAATCAGTGTCATGCCGTCGGATCTTTTTCCATCGTCACGCATCAAGCCACTTGGTTCGAAAGCCGTGATGCTGGAAAAAACCCGACGGATGATGTCGTTTACGAAGTTGTGACGGAATACACGCAACGACCTAGGCACAAGAAAAGGCCAGTTGGCCGAAACAGTCAGTCATCTCTCTAGACTGGTATCAATGTGCCACTCGGCCGGAGGACTCCGGGGAAGTGCCAACACGAAATCTATTATTTTCAAAGTGTCCCTAATTTTTTTTATGATACGTTTTTGCAAATAAAATTGATTTAGTTTAATGTAGGTATTGTGAAAATTTTAAAATAGTCTAAATAACGTTGATTTAATTTTTTCATAACTAATTATCACAAAAACAATATGTTATTAATCAACAATAAGGTTAATGATTAGAATTATCGGAGACCTACACCTCCTTTTATACCTCTAAACAACAGAAAAAAACAGTTCTCAACATTCAATTTCTGGCGTTGTCACGAGTGGGGGACGATGGCACTATTTCTCCCAACGTCCCCCAGTGGGGGACGCTGGGCATATACGTACAAAATAAGCAAATTATGAATTGACTTTAGCGTCCGAGATGGTTGTAGCTGCAAAATGTAATTTTATAGCTTGATCTCCTTAGCAGCATAGTTGTTTGAGAAAGTCGCCACTGGTAATGCGAGATCCATAGTGTCTGAGAACCGACTATATAGGTAAGTTATAATTCATTACTGATTCGAAGTTGTTAAATCTTTTCAAATGATCAGAGTTAGACCATTAGCTCAAACATCTAGGTGTTTGTTTGATTGTTTTGATGTGAAAAACATCCGTGAGTACAGTTTGGTAGCCAGATCAAAATTTTCGAAGCAACGAAGTTATGCCGTTCGAAATATTGGTCTATATTATTTGACGAAAATAGGACTAGGAGCAAAGAATTTGGCTAGAAAAAGGATCAATCAAAGAACACCAGAAAAGCGCCCAATAGAATCTGGCTTTGATAACAAAAATCTAAATTAAATTCCTGCAAAGAAATTGGAGAACATGATGGTTTTATCTGACGACTCTGACATGATTTACTTATCAGGTATTTTTGGCATAAACAAGCACAAGCTACCAAGATTAAGTATGCCGTAACTTAAGTTGAGCCCATGACCTTTGCTCCAGGTAGCATAATCATTTAAAAGAGAAGGTTAAACGTGAATTGTTAGTTTTATTTCGACTACTTGCCCAAAACATATAAATTGGGAAATTACTAATACATAAATAACGAACTACAAACCAAAAAAAAATTGGGTAGCGTAGAAATTAAGATTCTTCTAGGTCAAAGGATGCTAGCTTTCAACAGCATATCAATTCTATTGCGCGTACGTATCACTTCGTATTGTAGTATTGTAATAAAATTATGATTTATTGTTGGTGGTTTAAAGATTTATTAGACTTTGTTTTCTCAAGTTCCCGGATTAGTTTCTCATGTCATGCTGTCCAGCCGGCTGGATATGTGTACCGTTGAACTGGTTTCACCCGTGCATCGTGCCTTAGAAATCTTTCCTATTAACTCAATCATGCATTTAATGATAGCTGCTAATTGGTCATCGCTTTGCAAGTTCTTTTCTTGCTGTATGTGATTTCTCTACATGAATGCAGATTTTATTGTAAACTATACAGCGAAGCAAACCCATCTCTCGGATCATTCAATTGTAACAATTGTGGGCGTTTTGTCTGCTTCCGCATTGGATTATGTTATAACCATCAGAAAAAGTGCTTATCTCAAGCAGACACTATTTAAACCGTATAAAATAATGGAAGCCCTGGTGATCTTCGGCTTGACTTGTATTCTTATCACAAAATTCCTCGTTTAGTTGTGACTTGTGACGTTACCCCGTATCTGTAAAATAATGCAAATAACTGCTTCATCTTTAAATAATTCATTACCTCAATTTCCAAACATAATGTCAGTAAAAGTTTTGATAACATTAGTCTTGCCGTATTTGGCGCCTGGTTAGCGTGTTCTAACAAAGTAATAAGTAATTTATTACACAACAGTTTTGCATTCCCCTGAGTGGTACCACTGTATTACTGGTGCCCACTTCCTTGTCAATGGCTTGGGTTGCACAACATGCTTGCCTCCCGTGACGCATCCGCTTGCAAAGGCTGAACCTCCTACTAGAATACTGAACATAGATAGTAAATACACCATAGCCACTGTAGTTATTAATACATCAATTGTTCTATATTGTATAATATTTCTATATATGTTTTGGCAAAATTTTAATAAGTACCGTTTTCTACCCAAGAATTGGTTTCTGTTGGTGTCTTATCTAAAACAGTAAACGTGTGTTGCCATTTTCTTTTTATGATCGTGTAAGCAAAATTGAGAATTGAAACATTATCAATAGTAGAATTTTAACAGTAGCAATAAAATTGATTGAATGAAATCAGAAAACATTAATGTGCTGTGATTTCAAGGCACTCATCAAGTTTCTCGAATCTTATTTACAAATTTATACATTCAGATAATGGTTTATTTACATATTGCCTTCAAAGGCTTTATTTATTACAAATAAAAATTACAACAAACGGGTATTACAAAATAACGTTGCTGATAAAATCTTGTTTCTGACTATAAAATTATCTAAGTTATGAAATAATGGCCACATAAATATTTACTGGTATTATTTTTTGGCATTAGGTTATTATTTCTGTTTCATTAAGAACCTACCAGTTGTATTATGATGGTGATGCAATTTTACAATTAAACTAAATCGCTTTCAGCGATAAGGTCACCCATTATAGCTACTGCTAATTTTGATAAATCTTATGTATTCCTGGTGAACATTAAATTGTTAATCTATCTGTTTATCGATCTAATTTTATTTTATTATTTGAGCCCACTAATCTCTTAAACATCTTCTTAATTAAAATTTAGTAACAACTATATAACCAGTTTAATTACTTTTTCAACCAGGGCAAGTGCAAAGTAGGGCTCGTGTCTCGTATATAATTGATCGAGTTGTCAGAATATTTCTTGTAAAACCATTTCATTGTTGTAAATCGAAGTCTTGCCGTAATCTTTTCGCCAGGTAGGTACAAGTAGGTACTAAACATCAAGAAGTTCAAAGTGTAGTTTTAGCAATAGGTACGATTCTATTTGTTTATGCAGATTCATTATCAGTATTATACAAGGAAACAAAGACGTCAATGTAGTCTCCATAGATGAGAACGTAAACTTTAACCACAACTCATATCAATAATGGGAATATCAAAACTATGTATGGATCATCAAATGATACGAAAACTTTCAACGAATTACTCTAATGGAACAATGAAGATGATGACAATATGAAAATAAAACACTATCCTGGAAAAGCGGTCATGGAGGACCCGTGGCTCTCCATCAATGACCGGACCATGGACCTTGTATATGCGGCCAACTGGGTCGGAGCAAGCAATCTCGGACTCTATAACGAACAAAATAATCAGTCAGACAAGGCCAAATCCAACTCCATATCAAGAAGCAAGTCATGTAGAGACGTTGGTCGCACTAATGACAAAGAATTTGAAAACAAAATATATTCGCATGAAGACAATGGATATGCTTATCCAAATGATATTCCTAATGAAAACATATCTCAGCTAGCTAAATACCAACAAGACATTGAAGAAAAGGCGAGAGCAAACAACGATCTCATTACTCAAAACAAATTGAAACATAGTTTTAGTTTTAAAGACATGCCAAACGGGTACAGGCCTTCGACACTGAGAAGGGTGAAGCGAAGGAATTTTACCGAGTGGGATATTGAAGCATTTGGATCGAGTAGTAAGCAACCACCTGTACCACCTCAACGTAAAGATTCTCTGAAATATGCGCACCGACAGAGAAAAGCTGACACCAAGAAAAATTACTATCCATTACCTGACCCTGGGCCGGTTCCTCCGGACCCATCATCAGAGTCGTATTACGAATATTATTCAAGAGTAAGCCAACAAAATAACGACACCGACAGTGAAAAAATCAAACAGATTCAGAAAGATACAAGAAAGGAAAAATCTTTTAGCAAAAATCACTCTATTTCTAAATCTAATGGTAACACCATGTATCAATTGATAAACTCTATGGCCACCTTAGATCTAACTCCTATGAGATCCAGAAATGGAAAAAAAAACCCTGACATCGATTATGAAGCTGAAGATTCGGGTATACACATGAAGCCGATTAGTCAGTCGTTATCTACATGCAATGAACTTCCCAAGCACACTACGCAGCTGGCAGACACACGAAACGGACGTACCGAAGACGTTAAACCCAGTTTTCGTTCCAAATCTTTAAGAGTTAAAAGCGAGGGAAGGGCTCCTCTTAGAGCCTATTTTGACTCGATGCAAAATGCTCCTATTAATGAAGTTACCATCACGCAACCAAAAAGAAATCTATCACCGAGCGAACAGCTGACATTAATGCAGTATGAAATGTTTAACGGAAGCCAAATTAAACCTGTAGCACCGATTAGCAATGGGTTACACTCCAATGATCTGGGTAAAGAAAGTGACCATCGGACTGCAAACGGTGTTATGAAGCAAATCAAACGTGATAAGTACGGACAGATGTACAATACAGTGAGAGTGAAAAGTGATGATAGGTATGACAGGTACAACGACATTTTGGCTTTTGGGAAAGACCGTATCAGCGAGGAGCGTTTGCCTGTTACGAAAAGCAATGGTGTTCACGCGCGTAGTGCTAAAAGTTCTTCTAGTGGCTCAGACTCAGATTTTTCAATACCACGACCTAAGTTGATAGTTCCTGTTCATACGTATGGAATGAGGAAGAGAAGGACAGGGAACCTATGTCAGCGAGACAGTACTGCTACGGAGGTGTCTCTTGATGCTGGTATAGTGCTGGACGTGACACGCTTGGAGGATTCAACTAAGCCTTCTGAGAAAACTCGATATGGAAATGCAGGTAATTTCAATATAGATTTTACAATATAATTTATCTCCTTGGGATACGAGAAAATGGTCTTATCTTATAATATATTATTGTTATCTTGATGCTATTTTGATCTCTTGTGTGGTGTATGCTGATGTTGATCGATGTAGGTTGTAGTTAACAAGGTAATTTCTAGGTCTTCTTAGAAGATGGTAAATGATGTAACAGATGTTCTAAAAACTATAAGTAAGACTCAATCAGCCTTCATACTAGGCTTTAAACATCATTGGTATGCACCAATACATATTACTTGGTAAAAACAAAGTACCTGTTTCCACACATAATTCCATAATAATATTTTATAGATAAAAACATCATTTAACCTCCGTCGTATAACCTTACCTTACCTTGTGTAAGGTATGTCATTCACCTAGCCCTCTGTTTTAGCAGTCCATTGACACTGTAGACGTGCATACCTTTCATTCTTCCATTATAATTGTGAAAATTCTTACAAAAATTTTGGAGTATACATTTTTTGCCTTCACTTCATTATTTATACCCACAAAAAATTGTGTAAGCTCATCAACACGGGCATAAACAGTAGTAACAATACATTCAATTCAGTGTTATCATGGAACAATTGTCTCCAAATGCATCTCTTATGTGGAAAAAACTATCAACATGTTTCAGATTCAGTTTAATGGCGCATAACAGTTGCGACACGCACAATCCATTTAGCGAAGCGCCAAATGCCTTGGCATACGTATCGATCGAGCCACTTACGAGGTTGCTAAACGCGTGTCCGGCATATCAATTAAAGGCTTCGTTTTGTCCTACTTTAGTTTAGAAGCATGAATATTATTTGTAAATAATATAGTATTTTTTTAATGAAACTTATATTCATTTTAAAGATTTTTCAACCACTTCATTTTTTCTAGATTTTTGTAAAATCCCAAAAATTACAGACTCATCGTAAATTGATCCCGTGACTGTCTCCTAGATACAAAGATGCTAAAAGAAGAATCTGCAAGAAAGAGAGATGCTAATGCAGCAGTTGCGCCACCAGTCGTAAAAAAAACATAGTATTTCCCCTAATGAAAACATGGCAATGTCCTTATCTTCACCTACGTAACGTCTTTAAATTCATTCAAGAGGCACTTGTTCAACGTCTATCACATTGCCCATAAAAACGAGCACGCGCGTGAACTTTTAACCCCACCACAGATTAAATAACTCTACGTCTCGATGTTGCCTTGAAACACTTTCGTTGCTCAAGTAATTTACGTCCGTTTCGACTGAACAGCAATAACTTAGTCATGTACGAGTGAATATGTTTTCCATAATATTCTAGGATTTTAGAATTCTGTCTCGAGGTTTAAAATTTCGTCATGAAGAGGAAATTTTAGTCTTTTCGAAATAAGTATTCTCAGGTTTACAAATATCTTTCTTGATTCATCTGTTTTATGAAAAAACTGTGACGATAACATCATTGAATCGGTTAATTATTATTATAACTAAGTCTTCATTTACACAAAAAGTAATACCTATACCAAAGATTGAGATGGTTACATTGTGCAGCATAAAATTAAAGTAGATTGTTTAAATTTTGTTATTTCATTTCTACGCTCAAAAATAAAAAGCATACTCCCAAAAACAAAACAATATTGAATCAAAGAAAGTTGCTAAACATCAACGCTAAACTTAGCGCTAATTATAGTTATTTGTTCGCTGTGTGTTTGTTTCTCACATAGCATGTTCGTTTCTGACGATTTAATGGATCATTTTAATTCTTCTTGAGTTTCCATTTTATGGTTATTGGAAAAAATATATTTTAAAAATATAACCCTGGGTCTCTGCAAAATATTTTGTAAGGTCACCCAATTACGTGGATTCATAGAAAATAATTAAAAAGTATGAAAGACTCGATTTTTAAAAGTTTTTGGAAAATTAAGGGGTATTATGTCAATATAGAGATGTTCTCGTATTCTTCGAAACACGAAACGAACTGAACAAACTATACTAAAACTAATGCCTTTTCTGTATTCTAAAGCCAAGCATTGAGTAAGAGGTAAGCAAAGTCAGTCAGATATTTTAAAATTCATGCGGGTATTGTATCATAATATGGATCGTCCAGGTGTTCATAAGAGTATATTGACATGAAAGTACGAGATTTTACTATAAACGTGATAAAATTTTAAATAAAATAGCTATAATAAAAACGGAACAGTTAAAACACAATAGGTGAGGCAGGACAATAACACAAATAGTGATATATCCGGGCTAGTAATATGCTTTTGTAGAGGGTTAGTGTGAAATGTGAACTGACAGTTACTTTCTATACACAGGTTTAAACGAAAACAATCACAAAAAAACAGTAAAAAACAAGTAGCATAAAACCTCGACGAACTGGGTGAGTATACTGCGTTCATCACACAGGGACATTTTGTAGATGCCTTTTTTAACATATGTCATAACTTCCAGGCACTTAGTGAGTGGAAGATGCGGGACAGTGTTGGTAAAAGTCCTAACATATTATTATAAGTTCTAACCTTGTTGTTGCGTTAGTTTTTTTATTTTTAAGTTACAGATTTTTGTTAAAACAGTCTTACTTAGGCTTAGACTGATCGTAGATAAACAAGCAAAGAATAGAACTGTTCACACGGTCTTCCATTTATTCGTACATGTTCAAGGCCGTTGGCATCTTTGTCTGTAAATGATTTATTTTTATTGGTCCATTAATTTATTAGCATCTCACCATTCACTTCCATGAGTCATCATTTCTTGGCTTTGTGACCTTGAATTTGGCGATCTTTAATTGTATTATGATTGGATATCTAAAATTTGCCATGGAGTATTTTTAGAAGACAACTTTTTTGTTTGTTGGTTGAAAGTATTATTAATTTCTAGACGTGTTATCTAGATGTTTATTAATGAGTATATCGTTTGTTATTTTTAATATTACGTCATAGATTTGCATAAAATAGAGAGAACATGAATACTTACGATTATGGTAATAACAATAGTATGTGTTGCAAAATATCAGAATAGTACAATAGATGTATTTCTGAATGGTGCATTTTTTTGTAGCATTGCAAGTTACTTGCAATTTACAAACACTTTTAAAGAACTATTGAACAGCCTTTGTATTTATTTAATTCTAGTGTCTGCCCACGGCTTCCCTCGCTTTGTACAGGGACAAGAAAACAATCCAGTTCATACAACTGTGTACCAAATTTCATCAAAATAGGTTTGGTCGTTACAGCGGGATTGAGTAACAACTAACAACCATCCAAACTTTTGCGTTTACAATATTAGTAGAATAGGAAGTACGACTCCTATTGGATAACTATGATAAATATACTCTTTCACCATCCAGTCTAAAATTATGCTTATTCCCATTTTATTTGAATCTAAAATTTTCTCCAACAGAGGGGCGAGTGGAAGTGTCGAGAGAAAACAAATACCTCAGCACGATGGCACCTGGCAAGGTGTTTGGCGAGCTGGCTATCCTTTACAACTGCAAGAGGACGGCCACCATCAAGGCAGCTACGGACTGCAGGCTCTGGGCGATCGAACGGCAGTGCTTCCAGACTATCATGATGAGGACTGGGCTGATACGGCAAGCGGAGTACACTGACTTCTTGAAGAGGTAAGAGCCCTTCCTTGTATACGAGTACCTGCAAATTATAGTGTATTTTATTGCAAACCGCAAAGTATGCCTGCGTCGAAAGAAAATTCGTTCTACCTGAGGTTAAGTGCAATTTTAGAAGCGTAAGACCCGTCTGAAATAAATTTTTAAATGCCATTGCAGTCTCACAACAAAAACTAAAGTATTAGGAAAGTTTAAAGTGTACTTCTTTCGTCAATGATTGCCTAAAAATGTGGCGAAAAATGTTTGACATTGGTTCAATTCCCATGAGAACTTTACTACATATTCAATTTTAATACCTACTTACGTATACTGTGTCTGCTGTTGTTTAATTACTCAGTTATGTAATATTCATTCACTAATCTGTTTAGCCGGCTATATTCAAGAACAAAATTATTAAAAGCTTTCATTTTATTGACCTTTCAAAAAAACAGGCTGAACATGACGTTATGTTTATGTTCTTTTATTTTTTAGGTGAATAGATTGAGTAGCTTATGTACATAGTAGTGAGAGAATCGGCAATGAATTGATGTATTATTTATTACTAGTTGCGCCCCGCAGTTTCACCCGCGTGAAAAATGATGAAAATTGATGATGATGATGATGATGATGATGATGATGATGATGATGAAAAGTAGCCTATGTGTTAATCCAGGGCGTAAAGTATCTCCATTCCAAATTTGACTCAAACCCATTCAGTAGTTTTTACGTGAAAGAGTAACAAACATCCATCCATTCTCACAAACTTTCGCGTTTATAATATTAGTAGGAGTAGGATAATAGGATTGTTGTATTAGGTCAAAGTAATGGACAAAATCATCTATGTAAGTATTGAACTAACTAACGTAACACAGGGATGCTTCTGTCTGGTAGGGATTTGGATCATTTGAGTTCAGCTATCTTTGGATTTATTTCCTTACTGTTTAAATTGTATTTTTAAAATTTTGTATACATATACTTGTATAAGTTGTGTAGTTGTTTCTGTAAATAACGATTATATTTATTAACTGATCAATAATTAATGTTCGTCACAATTCAAAAGGTAAAAGTAGGTCAAATTATGAATAAAAATGTTTAAAATGCTATGCATTCAATAATATATTCTTACGTTCATTATTAAAATGTTCAGCAAATTGCGTGCTATCGTGCGGTATGTAGACTGTGCTGTTAGACTTTCCAAGACTAATTCGGAGAGGACCTACATACAGTCATGTTTCCACAAATTGCAATAAAATTGCGATGATTCTTGTTTTATAGCGACACCAATGGCTCTTTCAAATTATCTGCGATGAAACGGAGATCATTCAAATCATTATTCGATTCTGCAAGCCACTGTCTCTTCGAAAACGCAATTCCCGTTTTCTGCGAAACTTTGGCACAAAGTAATACGTTAAATGTACTTTTATTCTGCTGACTGCTTTTTGAAACTATTTTTACATTTGCCTCCTACTAAGAGATGATGCTATTGAGGGCAGTAACCTCAATGTATTGGACAGAATGCTTGTTATTACAATAATTTACAAAAATGGAACACATGGACGTTTTCGTCTTAAGTTTTTTTTTTCAACTTTTGTATCTAAGTACCTTATCTGAAGTTTCGTCAGTTGGCTGTTGTTTTGTTTTACTCATAAGTTATTTTACTTTTGATTCCGAAAACAAACAGTATTATATTATATCATTAGTAAACCACTATTTAGAACACGCTTTTCACGCAGTGTTGCATTGATTGTTGTTTACCGTAGGTATTGACTTGGATGGCACTTATGAAGCAAATGTAATTAACTAAAAATGTATTGATGTAATTACTTGCTTTCATTAAAACCTTGCTGATGCTAAAATATCCTTGAGAGAAATAAGTTATTGCTATTTTTCTAAAGACAACAACTAAAACATCCAGAACAACCTAACCTAACTTCGTTTTGGGAATAATATTTTTTATAAAGTTTCCTATCGTTCTGAACTTAAAATACTTTTAAGTTTAGTTTTATTACTTTCTCAAGTTCTGTAATTTTAAGCAAGCTATTTTGTATCAAAGTGCATTGTGGATTGAACAGCTTACGTGTCGAACACGGTAATTCATCTTAAAAGCCATCATAAAATCGATGTCTCTACGGCGGGAACTTGTTTACTTGTCACTTTACATTATCTTTACATATACATTTGTATTTGTTATTTTAACATTACTGCATCTTGGATCGTTGATCTAAATAAAATAAATAGCTTCCTTCCTTTTATTGGCTGGGTTTATTTTAGTTTAGATTAGGTCGATTTACTGGTTTTGAGGTCGAGTGGGACTGACAGATTGAGAACGCATAATTATAAAATTACTGAATTATACCTACACATTAATTTGTGCTAACATTATTATATGAAAAATTAATGACATTTAATTATTTAAACAATGTATTTAATTGCTTTGTTTTAAAAGCGTTTATGTAACTTGTTTATAGACATTAATCAAACTCAAACGCACTGATATTTAACTACTAAACCAGCACTTGTCATCTATTCACTTGTACTCGGGTCAAAAACAACCGAGATCGTATTAGCGATCGATTCTACAGTAACCCAAATAATTATAATCTACAGTGCAGCTCTATTATCCGTTCCAATTACAAACGCATGTTATATTTCTAAAACAATAAGCTCTACACTTACTGGACAATACTATTGTTGAAACTAGTGTCACCATTGCTTAAACACTCGTGCGCACTTTGCGAAACACAATTAAGTTAGCCTTCGCGTTTGCAATACTCATGACAATTTGAGATCATAGTCCTCTCACTGGCCGGGGACATTATGTGTATAGTACTTGAGTAATACGTTGGATTTCAGTTGTGTCGTGTTGTGGACAGAAACTGAGTACTATACTAACCATGCTTTTAGCGATAGTTCGTTATGTTTATTGTTATTTCCTTTGTTTTGTTTTTTAATTGGTGTGCAATAAAGAGTTAATCTATCTATCTAACTATGAACTTGGATTTTATCAGTGTCCACCCAGCTTCATCCAATGCTGACTTATTGTTATTATTCATCATTAAAACAAATTCTTCAGTACAGCTTTACGAATTTTGTTGTTATTCAATATTTCTCAAATCAAATAAACATTCGATTGCAGTAACCTGAATCGAAGTCAAGCTGTTTTACCATTTCCACTTGCGTTTTCCACCATATCTCGAAATCAAACTGTGGTTGGTACTGCTGCAACACATTTTAAATAATTACTCAGTGTTCCATTAGCATCGTATTACATGCAACCGGTTGTTACGTGGTTAGATGTTAAATTACCTAATTTATCACTCCTTATTTCACAAATACGCCATGGTTTCAATACAATGTGGAGCTAGTTGAAAGTACACCTTTGTTTCGTTATTTTGTTCATAGTCATAATAATGTTCAATCGCTAAATATTTTTATCCTCTATCTATTGCACTTCCTCCCAATTAGCGAAAGTGGTCGAACCTGTAAAATGAACTAAGCCATTGTTTTCATTCAATATTTAGCTGCCACAAACGAGTTACTTATCAAATCCACAATTACCTCAGATTAAATCAGGCTTCCATTGCTCTTGAAATTTCGGCACCATTCTTGTGACCTTTGCAATTGTTATATTCACACGGTACGAAGGCCAATATTCGGATTTAAATAAACTAGTGATTCAAAAGTTCTTAATAAGTAGTTAGTAGTGACGTTAATAAGACCTTGTTTGTTTCCTGGTTATGTTCATGTTTGGTAACGTTTGAAGGAAGCCTTTCCAAATTGACCACCGTGCCAGTTTTTTCTTAAGCTGTTTTTATATAAGTTCCTATTAAAGTAGCTGGTTTTTATCTATTACATTCATCATCAACCTTAGTTACTCAACTTACTTTTAATAAGTAATAACTTTTAGTTGGTAGTTTTTCATGACTTTTTCTACTTTACTAGTAGAACACCTGTGACTTCGTCCACGTTTTTCTATTCAATACCCACTTAGGGAGTGAATTTTGAAAAATGAATTCTATGTGCACCCCGTCATACTCCACAAAAAAATAATCTCCAAGTTGAAGGTCTCTAGGACTTATGGTTTAGGCTGTGCGTTGATAGTCAGTCAGTCGATAACGCAACAATTTTATATACCTGTAATGACTAGTGGAATGCCCATTCATCATTCTTCATCCGCGTGGAGTTGTTATTTATAAAAATTTCAACACCCTGCTGCACTCCCTCAGGAGGGGGTGAATATAGGAAATTCCTTTTTGAATGCACCCCTAGACCGAGGTGCACTGGATGCGGACTGGAGGGACTGGATGGAGGTGGGACTGGTGCTTGGATGTACTGTCCAAATTTCAGGTCTCAAAGACTTACGGTTTAGACTGTCATTCAGTCACGCAAAGACTTTATATATTGATGATAGCCACTTCGTTCTAAATAATAAATCGCGTTATTGTAAACATACATTTTATAGATCCACCACTCAATTTGTACAAGAAAACATAAAAAGTAGATTCAGAAACATAAAAATTGTTTTTTTTGTCCACAGTGTGCCCATCTTCAAGGACCTACCCGAAGACACGTTGATAAAAATCTCGGATGTTCTAGAAGAAACCCACTACCAGAATGGCGACTACATCATCAGGCAAGGAGCGAGGGGTGACACTTTCTTTATCATTTCGAAAGGACAGGTAATTATTTGAAAAACTAGTATAACCAATATCTTATTCAATCATTCGGAAGCTTTTTAGATAGCAGGTGAGATTGTTCATGTTTAAATTTGATAAGTCTCGATGACAAATTTAGATTTCGTAACAGGTAGGTATTTTCAATAACTTCCTCACTTATTCAACATAACTACAGATTAAAACCGGTCAAGTGTGAGTCGGACTTACGCGGAGAGTGTTCCGTAGAAGTAGGCTACCATAATAACCACTAGGCTAACTAATAGCTTGTTTGCTAATGCATCATGATGTGACATATCAAATGAAAGAACTTTTTTTTTTTTTCATTTAAGTTGCTTAGTTTAGAATGTGTTCAAAAAACTAGAAAAATATACTGAATATTGGGCCTCACTCATAGTTAGTAGGAAAACCTAAATGGAAATCCCAAGTTTTTAAATGCAACGGTAAACGTAACAATATTCGTAATGAGAATATGTGTATACAATTGTGTTGATTGATTAATTAGTAGTTCTTTCATTTGATATGTCACATGATACATTGCACACAAGTTAATTTGAAGTAAAAGTTACAAGACAAGTTTTGAAGTATGACTTGAAAAGTTACAAACAAACTATAATTCTTCTAAATCACGTAACTTGTCGTTAGGTACATACAAAAAAGCAGGAACTACTTTTCGTTACAACGCAGACTATTTGTTTTGCAACGACCTTGCCTCATCTAAATTGACAACTTTCAAAACTTCTGGAACTTATCGACATACAATTTAGTTGTAAACTTGTGACTGAGTTACAGACAGTGACGGATTAAGACTACTTGATGCCCTAAGCAATCCACGCCTGTGGGCCCCCTTATCCGTATGTCAACTAGAATCGGTCCTTAAACCTTTACCCCCTAAAAACATTATTTGTTTGTAAAATAAGATGATGAGATGTAACGTACCATAGAAGTGGAGTAGGTGCGACAACAATAAAAACCAAAGCATAATTTATTTATTTATTGAAATGCGCCTTGTTGCTTTTCCGGGCATTGAATTCACGCAAAATAGTATTAACGTCTAACGTTTTTAACATATCGGACTCTATGTATAATATCGATAAATTAAAAGCCTTTCTTGTATCATCTTTGTCCTTTTGTCATTTTTAAATATTTTTGTTATTTTTTGTGCCCCCCCAGACGTGATGCCTTAGGCAATTGTTTAATTTGATTAAGGGTTAATCCGTCACTGGTTACAGATTTAATTAGGTAGGTAGGTACTGCTGTTTTAACTATATAACAAATACAATAATATACTACAGTATTATATATTAAGTATTAATTAGAACTGAATTAGGTACTTGCCAGAGCTATTAGAACTGCCATCAGTAAATTGAGATAAAAAAACATGTTAACGATTGTCTAATTTGAGAACAACGATATCGTCAAAAATCTTAGTGGTCTAATTAGAAACACCTAACACCTCTATAAAAATACAGTATTAACATTTGAAGACTTTTATATTTTGACGACTTTTTATTCTAATACTGCTAACTGCAAGTGTTAACATCAACGTCTTCACGATCTTCGTTCTTATTACAACGTGGTAAAGGTTCATAATACGATGGTGTTTTTTTCTTATGTATGTTTGTGAAGATGGTCAGTTTTCACTTTCATTCGTCTCAACTTTCGAGAATGTTGTCTCTTTGCTACGATGTGTCTTTACTTTTGACCACATTTGTCTTGTAAACACAATCTGTTGGTTCGTTATCTAACTTTGTAACCAAGCCTTTGATTTAAAACTAGCTGTTATTTAACAGTTAGGTACATAATTTTCCTTTTGTTTAAACTGCTTTTGAAGCTATGAAATGTTGTGATTCGTGACATTATATTGTTACGTTCACTGGTACGTGATAGCTGTGCAGGTCCACCTTGGCATTTAACTCTGACTTTCTGATCTGTGATTATTACTCTGACCAGTGCAAATATATTAAATAACATAATTATAGACATACATAATACGTAGAATAAGTTATAAGGTAAGATGTGAACATAAAACTTCATACAATTTGTGAGTTCATATTGGGTATGATCATAATGATATCTTTTGTAACTAAATATTTTAGGGAAATACAGGTTGCATGACCTATAAGAATACATGAAGGAGGTTGTAAAGGTAAATGAGACAGCAACAAATTCAGCATACTGCGGTGTTTTCCAAGATATCAACTGGTCAATCGGCCGACTACATTGACGTTATGGGGAACCCGAAAGAGTCAAACAAATTGAATATTTTTTCCCTGTGGTTATGTTAGTGAATTACCTTCGTGCCTTTCATGATTCTAGGTCCAATGGAAAGAACAAGTACAAACATAAAAAAAGTGAATAAAAAGTTCACCTAAAGGTAGGTGAACTTTTTATTGCATTGAATTAGAAACTTAAACTTTACACACACGACTATGAGGCTGTGGAAATTAATTTCAACTCGATAAGAATAAGAGAATAAGAACGAAAGACGTTTTGATCGTTATACAGACCTACGAACAACAAAGTGATCTTATAATAGTTCCTATATCTCTATCTGTATCTATTGAGGTACCTACGGGATTCGAAGAAGTTCCGCAGTAACGTTAGCAACATCAAAAGGATGTTCACTTTCTCGAAAATCAGGGAACCGCAAAGCAGTCAGGGAATAAACTTTACTCACTCTTAGATCCCAATCCATAATTATATCATCTGATTTCTACCACAAAGCAGTAGTGCTCGTATTCCTGTGTTCCGATTTGAAGGGTGAAATTACAGGTACATGAGACTTTTCATCGTTATGTCTTAGAGTATCGGGTGCAGTGCAATGCCACATACCTAGGGTTCGTTCCAGATGAACTTGGCCTGTGAGGTACCTATGTACAGCATTGCATATACAGTGCATTGGTATATGCAGAGTTTACCTTTTCACATGACTATTCCGGTACTTATACAATAAAAATAATGAAACGCTGCTCCTTCTGCTCTCCAGTAACATCTGTACAACTGGCCTCTTAGCGTTGCAATAGGTATAATTATTTCTTTCAAATATGTTTAATTTTCATTTTTTTATTATATTGTAGACCACATACATCAAAAGTTTCGCCACCTCTGGTATAATGGGTGCCGTATCAGACCATATTTTGTGTAGCTCTTATGATCCTTTACAAAACGATCTGTAATTTCAACTTCAATTGTAACTATTGCAAGAGTTATTACGTATTTTGCAGTTTCTTGCCTAATATTATATTCAAAATATATTTTAATAAATTTTGATGTCATTTTCTCGATTATTCAAATGTCGACAAAGACAAAGACTATAAGTTGAACTTTGGCCTAAAAGTCATCACGATATTAAAATTGTATGTTGAATACAGAAATATACATGTATGTATACTATACGTATAAGTATATTATTCTAAAACAAGTTTTCTAATTCTGTAAAATGAATGTTCGATGCATATAAAATGTGACATTAGCCAACCTTATACAAATGAGGACATGTGTGACCATAAGTTTTGTTTTAACTAGCATTGTTATTAAAATAGCTATTGAGTGCAATTTATATTTTCTTTATAGTTGTATACTCTTTTCTAATACCTACTGTCTAACAAAGTAAACTTTTTGTGTTGAAGTTCAGTATTCTCAGAACACTGTTTATTTTAATAGTATAGTTAGTAGCTCTGAAATGAGCCTCGGACTGTGACTTCATCATAGATACTCAATTGAAGTATCTACTTTTGATTATTTCTATCTCGGTAGTTTGCAGGGTAATTTCCAATTCCGTAATCTGATGAATATTTACAAAGAAGTGTGGATGTAAACTGAGTTAAATACGTTTTCTCTGAGTGAGGTGAGAATGTGTTGGCTTTCAAACAATTACATAAACGAAAATTAATTGTATGCTTGTAGTCATTTGTATGTGAAGAAACATTACTACGAAGACACTACAGTTGATAGATATCTCGTTAGTGTCACTCATTTTAACTGTTCTCAATATTAATTTTCAAATTAAATTGTGTTCATGCCTGAGCAATTCAATATTATTCTTCGAATTTATAAATTCGTCATCCAAAATTTATCCACCGTGACCGAAGTTCGTTGAGTTGTGAAATTGTATACCGTTCGGACGTCACGTCATCTGTTGCATACAAGACTTCTATTTATTTTGTGCTTCAAGGTACATTATCTCATCCACTTCCGTTGTTATCTCACAAATATTTGTTTGCTAACAGTAACAGTAAAGGCTGTTTGGCGGAGTTCAATTGTGATTGCTTGTTTCCTGCTGCTCAATTTTTTCAGATGATCTTTGTTTATTAAATTCTTACTAGGTACTGTTAAACAGTTTGTGTCATTTTGTATCTTTAAAATATCTAAGAACGTAAACGTAGACCATTTTAATCGGTTCGCCACCACAAACTTAACTTTTAGCATCTTCTAGCCTACAAAACCTAGAGGCTTTGTTGTTTTATTTCCATTCGCATAGACTCGAATAGAAACAAAGAAATAGCAGACCGATTCACTCGAACTCGCAGTCTGCTTTTGAAAACCAAAAAAATGGTTTGCAGAAAACCAGAAGCCCAATTATAGCAGTAAATTTTTTTTTTCGTATTGTCGATGTCTTAAATTTCATTAATATATTCTCCTATCTTATAATACAACACGGTACCGTGAATTGAAAGTAGACTAAATTGTTATTATGAGGAGCAGAATACCAAATTTTTGTCAATTCATAATTCAGTCTCGATTTGTCAGTGTAGTTTTAAAATTATTAAGAGAATTGGGCCTCAGATTGACACAACAGCAGGTCTAAACAGTACCAACTCTCTTAAAATTAGATTAGTTCTTATATTTTTAATTGTTGCCAGTATTACTAGTTACATAGAAGTCATATAAGTCATTTACATAGTTAAATAGAATGTCACCAAAACATTATTTTATTTCAAGAATTAACCTTAAGGGTTCATATTTTTGGCTGATTTACTCGCAAATATATAAGAAACTAGGCAAGTTTTTCGTTCTGTCTAGCTCTAGGTTCCTTTTAATTTAAAAACTACATACTACATCTTAATAAAATTGTAGATATAATAGAATAAGACTTTAAAGGTACGACGTGTTCAAGTTTTCTGGAACAATAAAACAAAACACAAAACTGTAAATATACAGGATATGTATGTTAGTAATAGGACTCTAGTGTTTTTAAAACTCGGGCTTTATTATAAACGTAAATAATTGTTTATATCACCATATACTTTAAAATCTCTTTTATGTTTAAAATCGTAAAAGGATGATGTTTACAATTTCGATTAGTTACGAGATGTTAATAAAAACGGTTTTATTTTCGTTTTGGTTGCGTTTATGCATGACTGAGTATCAATGTTAGTCGGAATCTGGTTTTGTCCGTGTTACTTTAACTCCTTTCAATTTATTCTTCAACTTCCTTTGTTATTTTTATCTCAATAATCTACCCAACCAAGTCAAAGATTAGTTTTGGTGCTATTCAACTGATTATTATATCTCCTTCTGCAAGTACATTACGTAGTGACGAGTTTTTATTATTTAAATCCATTTATTAGTACCTCATTAGGTATTACTATTCATCTTTACCTAGCTAGACAATATCATCATAGTTTTTCTAATTACCATTTATATAGGCAGAATTTATTAAACATATCATTGGCTCAGAATTGTTTGCTATTGTGACTATTAGTGTGTGTCAATATGATTAGCTGTTCATAATTTTTTTCCAGCTGTAGTCACAAAGCAACTACTGCCTGTTAATCCTTCTTGTTAGACCTTATTGCTAATTAACATTAACGGAACCGGTTATTGCATTTAATTGCCTATAATAATTACTACTTGTTATGTGCTTGTTGAAGACATTGGTCTTGCGTGCCTTTGACTTGCAGTACAGAACCTAGGAGTTAATGAGGCGTATCTTAATAATTAAATAGACAATCGACTATATTTTATAGCACTGCACCTTCGTTGTACTTACGATGTCCAAGTAAAAAAGTAGTAACAAATTACTGATAGTCTGCCCAAATTATTATTAATTCAAACCAACAAAAGCTCCACATATTGGGGGACTTTGGAAAGCTACGTCAAAAAAACAAATTATTTCTGACAATAATTATTGATGCTATATTCGCGTACTTATAGTTAATAACAAAAAAAACATTTTTGTATTCGTACTCATAGTTAATAACAAAAAAAACATTTTTGTATTCGCTATCGCATATTTGTGCTATGTCCTGAGTAACAACCTCAACAGCTTTCGATGTTGTCTAAACGTTTCACATTTTTATGGCAACAGTAATGACCTGAGATACCAGTTTTAACTGGTTCCATCCGCTCATAAGTCAAGAGAATTATACGGTGGCTATTTTGTTTTCATCGCGACTTGTTGTCCCTCTGTTGGGGCATTCGTTCCATTTATACCTACAATATTGTATGGAAAAAAATCTTACAAAATTTATGAAAACAACTATTCAAATAAACATACCTACATCATTGCCGTCAATATTATGAAAGCTTTGACTTCAATGAAAACTTAACTTTATTTTCAGACTATCAGTAGGACAAGATGAAACACATTTCTGAGTGCTTCTTGTCTCTATCTTTGGTTAAATTGCTTATCATCCAGTGTCTAAAAAAGTACGATATCTTAACTATCTGGACGTAAGAAATACAGACGTTTCTTATATCCTAGAAAACTTTCTGTTTGAGGCGAGGTCGTCTTTAGATAATCGAATTGGACGAGTCAATTTTGAAAAATATATGAATATTTATTAATGTTGAACAACATTGATTTCAGGTCAAAGTTACCCAGAAGCTGCCTACAAACAATGAAGAGAAATTCATCAGGTCTCTTACCAAAGGCGACTTCTTTGGAGAAAAGGCGTTGCAAGGGTAAGCTTTTTATTTTAAATATCTGCGGACACGTCATTCACTATATAAAACTGCAAATAAAATTTTGCAATTTAAATTCAAAAATAGAAATGATCTTTGATCTCAACGTTGACCTTATCAACATAGAAATCGATGTTTTATTACGAAATTTTCTAATAAACTTATGTTAAAATTTCAGAGACGACCTTCGAACAGCGAGCATCATTTGCGACTCCCCAGAGGGCACCACTTGTCTCGTGATCGACAGGGAAACCTTCAATCAGTTGATATCTACCCTCGACGAGATACGTACCAAATACAAGGATGAGGGAGAAAGTAGGGCGCGGTAAGTCCAGCTTACGACGTCGTAAGACGACCTCCGTGGCGTGGCGGGCGAGTAGCCGTGACAAATCTTTGCATGATCTGCAAATATTTGTTCCGGGTCTGGTTTTTGTAGTAGCATGGTACTCGTAGTTCATGATACACTGGAGTCCTAGTGTGGGGACAGGACTATGTATGTGGTCAAAAATCCATTTCTACTGAATCCATTACCATGCTTTTGTCATTATTATGAACGCATTGTATATGAAACAATATCTTTTTAATATATTACGTTTGTAGATAGATCATTTTATCTGAGTTTTCACAATTTTCATTGCCATGTCAAATAACATTGAGCCTTATATCAGGAATAAGAACTTTTTCAATTTCATTAAACCAACGATTTCAAGGCCAACAGTAACCAGTGACTCAGTGGTATTCTCTCAATTAAGTCCTTAGGTGTTCAATGCTCATTCTCGTCAGGAATATTTTCAGTTCATGACGAGAATACTATTAAAAACTAACTAAAATAACTTATTAAAACTCAGCAAGAAAATAAGAAATAAATTTCGTTTTTGAACTTGTTTCGTGATCAAAGTTGGACCCTTGTCCTATAGTTTTAATCTCTATACTTGATTGAAAAAAACTTTGATTTTCTCATATTCATCATCACCTGAACCCACACAGATATAATTATATAGGTTTCCTCGTTGTTTCAATGTTTCATCTAAGTACATTGAAATTTCAGATTTCTGTGATTGAAACGATTAAATAAAAAAAAAAATTGTTACAAACTAACTCATCTAAATCTTTTGAAACTGATTTTTGTATCAAAAATGGTAAAAACTCATAATGTAAAAGCATGCATGCAATATTTCTTCATCCAAAATTTCGTATGTCAAGTTCACATCACAGCCCGATGCCGATAGCGATTTTAGACAATAGCCTGATGCAATTACGAATTCAACGCCTATTGTTAACTTATCTTTTCGGCTAAAACAATAGCCGTTGTATGACGAGAAATTAATAACAATATTGTTATCATGATTTTCCCAAAATTTTCTATTTCTGTTTTGCTAACACGGGACGTTGAACTTGGTGAGTATTTAAAAGTCAAAATGTACTTCCATCATCATTAGCTTTTTATTGTTGAGACTTTGGGACTGAAGCCAACTCACGACTGGAGAGGAAGATCTGTGTGTCCATCGCACAACGCAGGCTTTCGACGGATTGATGAGTCTTTCGATATATTTTCCTCACTGTTTTCATCACTGTTCTAAGTATACCTACGCTGGTAGCGTTAGCAATGGTTTCGGACTCGATGACCTTTGGATGAGACGGTTTCCAATTATTAACCACAATTTATTTCCCAATAGTTCGTGTCAAATATTAATCAGAGCAAGTAAATTAACTTTCATTTGCAGCATAGAAATGTCTACAGAGATAAGATTGATACCATTACAATTATGATTTCCCGCGTTTTTGCGATTGTGTATTTGAAAATGAAACAATAGACATCTGGCTGATAAGTTAATAGACCCATTTGCAAAAACAATGTCAATAAAAAATTCAGATGATTAGAGAAAGAATGACGCTTACGAAGACATTTTAAAAGTTAAAAGAAACTGTTTATGTACTGTTTTGTTTACTGTTTATTATATTTACATAAAAACATTTACCTAGTGAAATCATTTAAATCTTGCTTGTCTTTGAACAGTGCTTTGAGTAAATAGCTTTATTATGTAATACAATCAGAAGGATGCTGCACTTAAATAGGTTGAAACTAATAATGACCAAAAACACAAAAAAGTTTTTGTGAACTCTTTATTTTTTTTACAAGCACAATCTTGTGCTTGTGTGCATATATTGAGTACTTTTGCCTTACTTTGATAGTCTATGATGATAAAAATAAATCAACTATTTCGTTTTTTTCAGACTCAATGAAGAATTTGCCAATCTTCGCCTCTCAGACCTTCGCATCATCGCCACATTGGGTATCGGTGGCTTTGGTCGCGTAGAACTAGTCCAAATCCAGGGTGACCCAACCAGATCTTTCGCTCTGAAACAAATGAAGAAAGCCCAGATCGTTGAGACGAGGCAGCAGCAGCACATCATGTCAGAGAAGGAGATTATGTCAGAGATGAATTGCGAATTTATAGTAAAGTTGTACAAAACGTTCAAGGATAGAAAGTATTTGTATATGCTGATGGAAACTTGCCTGGGTGGAGAGTTGTGGACTATTTTGAGAGATAGAGGTAAGTGTTTCAACTAACACTCGCTTATCAGCTGAGAAGGTATCATATTATTAGATCCTCCTATACTCGCAGTGTGCCATAGCGTATCCGGCTTAAGAATAGACTCCTCCATCTCATCCCGTGGTTGTCGTAAAAGCCGACTAAGAGATTACACCAAGGGATGGGCTGCAGCATCCACCTGAGTACTGAACATCAATACTGCGATCAACAACTCGCCAGCGTGGTGGTTATAACAAATCCTCCCATTGCATTCTATAGGGAAGGCCTCATCAAATAATAGATATAATAATATAATAGGTCATATAATTCGATAACTAAATTATTTCTTAAGATTTTTATCTCTGTCTTTCAGGGCAATTCGATGATGCAACAACGAGGTTCTACACTGCTTGCGTTGTAGAAGCCTTCCACTACCTGCACTCTAGGAATATTATTTACAGGTACTTAACAGCCGTCACAGAATCTTGTAAGATGTTTCATAACACCCAACAGTCACTTGCCTAGTCCTGATCCCACACCCCCCCGATCCCTGTGTCGTGGGTGTTAGGAACTACTTTTTCTAGTAGTTGAGCTCCTTGTGAAAGAGTATTATCCATTGTGTTGTATTTATCCAATAGGTACCTACAATGGTAGTACTTACTACCACTGTAGGTACCTATTTCTGGCGCCGCAGTAGTGCTCGCATTGCTGTGTTCCGGTTTGAAGGCACATAATACTTAATCTTTACGTCTCAGGATGACGGGTACAGTGCAATGCTAAATTGGGCACGTCTTAGTTGGACGTGACTTAAGAGGTATTGCATTTGTAATGAGCTGGGCCCCTTAAAATCTGGTGGGCCACATACCTGTTCAATTATTTATTTAAATTAAAAAATAGAAACTACAAATACTATAATATTATAGATACTACAACACCCAGCACCGAAACAAATATTTCTCTTATATATAGAGCTCTTATTTCTTTAAAAGCCTGTGAAAATGATTGAACAGTCTACAAATTCAAGTTCGTCTTTGTAATATTGTAGTGGATGTT